>CM051463.1:148117291-150617291 GCA_028095005.1 Rhynchospora pubera
GTTTCTTCCTGATAAAATTAGTGATCTAATTATTTATTGTTTAATAGTGACTGGTCAGGTTATTAGTGTGCACCATAAGTATTTCAAGAAACAAGGATATAGAGAGGGCGCAACGAATTTGGACACATACTAGTACTTTCGAAGTAGAAACACCCTTTGTAAGAGTTGTCTCAGATTTATCTGATTTGCCTCTTTTGTTTTCAGGAACAGCTGACTCCGTTTTCTTCTCTGATTTTATAGCAGCTGTAGGATTGCTGCTATCATCCACCTATGCCGCACCAAGAACAAAAAGGTGGTGGCAATTATACATGATTCAAAGGTCTAATTCCCTACCTAACCTGGCCACTCCACATTCCCCACTAAAGAAATTAAACTAATAAATAAGTATTTGATCCATAGCATGTTGCCCTCCAGGGTATAAGCCATAAGACACAATCAATGCATGGAATGCTGGTTAAACATGGAAACAATCGGATTCAAAATTACAATTGAATGGTCTCTATGTTTCGATAGTGTGGTATACAGTCCATGGCTAATAGTAAAAAAAAAAAAAAAAAAAAGAAATGAAACAAACCTTTGGATTTGGTGTACCAGGACTTGCCTCCAACTTTTGAGTGTCCTTGCAACTAAGTTTGTTCTCTTGAAAAATGTCTAGTGCATGTGACAAACTGAAGCACAATCAACCAAATAAACAAACAAAAGTCTTTCTTATGCCTTATCTAATATAAATAGAAGGTTTATAATGAAAGGATAAATGTAAGCACATTATGGACTATTTTCTTAGTTTTATGTTGTTCTTGGCAAACAGTGGTATTATAATTTCCCTTAGAAGCAATTCCATATTAGATGGGCTTACATGATTACAGTATAAAAATGAAATTGTGATGTAACAAAGCATTCTGCAAAAATAATTTCTGCCAGCTAACCTCTTGGAAGAAATCATCAGCTTCCCATTTCGGTATTCAGGAACTTTGTTATTCATAAGATGGTATGAAACAGCTGAAATCACAATTTCCTCAATATATTTACCAAGAACCATAGTATCAGCCAGACAGATGGACTCCAAATCATCACAATCCAAATCATTTGAGGCAAGCACCTCAATTATGTGGTTTCTATTATCTTGATACTGTATCATCTTCATATCCTCTTCCATCTTTGACTTCCAGCTGACAAGATGGGACCCACTCTCAGGTAGCTTTATCTCTATGTTGTAAGGGAAGAGATGGGAAAGCTCTTCTGGTGTATCGGTTGAGTCAGCATCAGGTTCAAGGATTCGAGACCCGAGTACTAGAACAGGGCCGGTTAGCTTCTGAAGCATAGTTTTGAATAAATTGTACATTCTTCGAGACTTGAAAAGGAGATTTTCTACATCTCTGACATACAGAACTATAGGGTTTTTCTTGGATATGGAAATAAGGACCTGAAAATAAAAAATGAGTACATTAGACAAATTAAGTTGTCTTAAAGCATTACCGGTTCCAATTTGGCATTGAAGTTTTAAAAATTCAAATTAAAAAACCAGGATTAGACAAATAGGAACGTTGAAACATATGAACCACAAGGTGCAATTTGGTAATAGTTCAAGGATCATTTTGAAAATTAACCAAATAAAGAAGATATTGGCATACTATGTCCAATAAGAGTAATTTGCATGTAGAACTGCTTGCATTTGAACCATATTTTTACAAAGTATGGTAAAAATCTAATTACTAGGAACATAAAATTAGTAAAATGAAAACCTTATAAAGGGACTGAATCAGGAGCTTCTCATCAAAGGACCAGCTGCTGGTGCGCTTGAGGGGCACTAGAATAAAACAGAAATATCAAAAAAAAAAAAAAGGGGGTAAGGATATAGATAGATAGATAGATAGATAGATAGATAGATATCTTGAGAAGCACTACATTCGTTCACACATTTTGATACGATATCTTCAAGGTTTACAATACTAGATATTAAGATTCCACTGACAAGCTGGGTACTGGTGTCTGTGTGTACAGTACACTGTCCCACACACTCTCAATCAAAGCAGTTGTGGATTCATATATTAGATGAATTCCATTTTTTAAATTATTTTGTCTAAATCGAGGTTTAGTTTGGCCTAAAAGCTAAGTTGCAGCCTCCATCCCACAAAAAAAAAAAAAAAAAAAATTGCAAGAGGAAAAAAGAGACTAAGTATAGAACACCTATTTGCTGTTCATTGGTTTTGCTTACAGATCATACTGACCAGGATTGACAGGAGAGCCTTGTGATGCAAGATTACTTAGATCATATGATGAAGAGGCAGTTCTTCGAAGGTTTGACGTGCTACTAGTACTTTCTAAGCCCCTTCGAATATTACAAATGATCAATTATATATGAGATATGTATGATAAGCTGGAAAAACAATAGTAAAATTAACTCTAAAAAGTGTTCCCTACCTTGACCTGATGTCTGCTCCACTGCTTTGCCTTCGTATTGGACCTGGAAGTAGAATAAATTAAATTGAGGGCAATATCTAAAAAATAAATAACAAAAATTATGGAATCATGCCAAACTAAACCTTTTTTTAAGTAACGGTGAGGTAAATCAGGTGTTACATTCTGATATTATTTACATTACACTATGATCTCTGTCAGTAGAGTACCAACCTGAAATCAAATCAATCATTTTGTTTTTCCTCATTTTCTTGTGTAGCTGCCTTATGTTTAGCATTCAATTTCCCATTCAGGATTGCCATAACTGAATACCAAGGTCAGGACACAAATCACCAAAAAAAAAGGATAATAAAGGAAAACTACTCATGGTAATGCTAATTGAATTGCTGATGCCAGGTAATACAGCCTCTGGATGGAATATAAATCACATGTATGATGGTGCTGTTACTTACATCAGGACATGTGATAGTGTGACTAGTGACTTTCCTATTAAAATAGAACTACATCAGGGATCAGCTTTGAGCCCGTATATTTTTGCCTTAGTGATGGATGAGATCACGAAGGATATACAAGGAGAGATTCCTTGGTGTATGCTCTTTGCCGACGATGTGGTGTTAGTCGATGAGAGTAGGACGGGGGTCGATAGAAAATTGGAGTTGTGGAGACAAACTCTAGAGTCCAAAGGGTTTAGGCTTAGTAGAACTAAGACGGAGTATATGGGGTGTGAGTTTAGTGGGATACGACCAGTGGATGGAGATGTCTGTCTAGACGGTCAGGTAGCACCTATGAAGGATACCTTTCGATATATAGGGTCGATGCTGCAGAGCGATGGCGAAATAGATGAAGATGTTAGTCACGGGATAAGAGCGGGGTGGGTGAAATGGCGGCAAGCATCAGGCATCCTATGCGATAAAAAAGTCCCGCAGAAGCTAAAAGGCAAGTTTTACAGGACAACGATTAGACCTGTGATGTTGTATGGCACAGAATGTTGGGCTACTAAAAGACGACATGTCCAGAAGATGAGTGTAGCTGAGATGCGTATGTTGCGGTGGATCTGCGGTCACACGAGGAAAGATCGGATTAAAAATGATGACATACGGGATATGGTTGGGGTCGCACCGATAGAGGAGAAGTTGACCCAACATCGTTTGAGATGGTTTGGACATATTCAACGCAGACCTCCAGAGGCACCGGTACGTAGCGGAATTCTTAATCATTTCGAGAACACACGGAAGGGGAGAGGGAGACCAAGATTGACATGGGAAGAAGCGGTGAAAAGAGACCTTAAAGAATGGAACGTCTCCAAGGAGTTGGCGATCGATAGGAGCGCTTGGAAGTTAGCAATTCATGTACCGGAGCCATGACGTAGGAACTTAGGGGTAGGAGCGATGCCATAGGTTTGTAGGGCCCTCTATTAGATCATGGTCGAGGTCTAGGTTTCTACTATTACTATTATTATTATAGGTATTATTATTAGTATGGCTACTCTTATTTTTAGTATGTTTTTGTTTTGTTTTGTTTTTGGATGTGTTCTCTTTTTGGATTTCTTTCTAGCCTACCCCAACTTGTTTGGGACAAAAGACTTAGTTGTTGTTGTTGTTGTTATGTTACCTTTTGATTCCTCCTTCATAGAAAGCATTGCAAGAGATCCAAACAAGCCAGACAATTTTTCTAGTGTTGTCTCAGAAATTGATCTTTTGAAGGACTGCAAAATGAAAACAAATAAATAAGCATGTCAAAAGTTAAGGTTCTTGACAAACAATAAAGTTATTAAACACACCACCACATAGCAAATTTAACAAAAAATAATAATACACAATATTTAACACAATGCTCTTCCATTTTAGTTCAGACATTTATACATACGAAGGGAATTATTATCACCTTTTTTTAAAAAAAAGTTTGATAGTGGCTGTCAAAAGAATTATTATCACCTTTACACCATGAAATATCTAAAAGCTTCCTCACCAATTGTATTTTCCAAGAAAGATTTGATGGTACAAACATCCCATGTGACTATACAGTAGACATTACTAGTACCATGTTGCTCTGTTGAAAACTGAAGATGATGTTTCTATTATTAAGTGACAACAAATCAAACAAGGAAGTGATATTTTACCGATTCAGTGCCCCCACTTCCATATTTGCTTTGAAGCTGCAAAATAATACAACAAAAATGAGACCAACAACAATAACACATTATGGGTGTGTTTGGAAGAGGCGCGAACAAGGGACGAACAACTAGTTCGCGAACTAGCACTGTTCGCACAAACCAAACAACCCACGAACAGTCGTAGTTTGTGAACTTCTCCCTTGTTCCTAAACCCCCGATTTTTACGAACTAGATGCGAACTAGGGGCTGTTCGTGGCTGCCTTGTTCGTCCCTTGTTCGTGCAAGTTCCAAACACACCCATAAAGATTTAAAATTTACCAACCAAGATTGGAAGCCTATATGTTGAAGGCATACAATCAAATACAAAAGTCTGATCAAGATCACCATAGCCATAAATTTATATATAAAGATTATAATCTAAGCCATCTATCTTGATCTGATCAGAGCCATCTGGTCTCAACCAAATAGCTCCAGAAGATGGCCACCTAAATAATGTACTAACCTTAAGGAAGAAATCAGTTGTATCTAGCAAGAGTAATTTGGCCTCGAAGTAGTGCGCAAGTGCCTTCGCAAGCATCTGCTGATAAAGCTCTGAACAGAGGTGACAACTACAACTTAGTCAAGCCAATCATTCTATATTCTTGGTCTTTACCATTATGGCATTATATTGTTCAGATCTAGTAAGCCCACAGCACAAAATTTCTATTGAATTTAACCTTCAAGAGAAATACATTGAATTCTTTTAGATAGAAATATACCTGTAGGTCCAGAAAGTAAAATAGCACGACTAGCAGGAGCAAGATTTCGGGTGTACTTGGAGAAGTCGGCTTGCTTCAAATGCACATAAGCAGCACTTGTCAATACTACACGCGTTTGCTCACTGTCAATTTTTGGTTAGTAGTATAAAATAATGTTAGTTTGGTTGCGTGATAATTGATTATTGAAATGCAGATAGTACCAACTTCTGATTTTTTAGACGAAATGCACTGATAAGAGTAATGGATTTAAGGTGAGTTTTGTATTCCTTATAAAGTTTGAGGAAGCCAACAAGATTTTCTTTAAAAAAATAATCTCCAGAAAACAAATTTCACTGTGCCAAAAGCAGATTGGGATATAAAATCAAGCATTGCCAGTAGCATTGTCAAATTTTTTGTGTTATTTTTTTATGAAATGGAGAAAACCGATGTCCAACCTCCTTTGGTGCCAATGGGAAAAGTAATCTTTGTGATTAAGAACAATAAAATATGTTGCCTTGTGATACCAAAATTCTCTCTACATCAAAAAAAAAAAAAAAACAAAAAAGCAGAGTAACCAGAAAAAGAACAGGGCTTCCTTTCACCTAATATAATGATGTAAATTTCGGTGTACTTATACAGCAGGAAGAATTTAGGGTTTATGATCAAGCACTAAGGAAAAAATAGCACAATCAAGTCTCCTAATTTCCCTTAACTGCACTTATGTGATTGAAAAAAATAATCCAAAAGCAACAAGGCAAATGTAAATCTAGTTCCAATGTGCATCCCTCTACATTTAATAAATTTAAAATATCTAACAAAATTGTCCGACCTAAGTAAATTAAAATAGTAAAATACAAATAAGTCACTGTCATTAAAAAAAAAAGAATAAAGTATTATTTCAGTCAATTTGGATGTGATTAAGTCATCCATGAAAACAATTTAAATGTTTCCACGACTTAATTTTGATGGGTTCTTTTTTTGTGCATAACCAAACAAATTAAAATTTTTTATGATAATAATGAACATGCACTAGAATCACCCCAAATTTTTTTTTTATTAATTTAACAATACCTAAGGTAGTAAGGGAACTCCTCAAAGGTGATCTTCCCTTCCTTTCCATCCACAACTAGTTTCATCAACTCATGTTCCACCCGATCAGCCGTTACACCGGCCGATGAACCCGATGGCACGGTCCACTTCGCCGCTGTCTGGCCCGACACTAGCCCGATCCCAACCCCAACCCCCAACCCAATTCCAAGTGCCGACATCACTATGTGCTTCTGCTCCATCACACTATTTATCTTGCTCTGTTCCAACTGCTCCAAGACTTGATCAAGCAAGAACAATCTATTTCTCCTTCTCTCTGGTTTGTGAAAAGAAAAGTGCGAAGTGTGATGAAGGGATGAAGAAGGTTTGTTCCTTCAAGTGTGTATCGTATGTGGCGTGTTTTGGATGGTAACACGACAAGACCAACAGGAGCAGAAAGCTCTTCACTTTCTCTCTCTAGTCTCTTATCTGTCTGTATTTCTCTTTTTTCTCTTTTGGTTTTGTTCAGTTCAGGCCGCAGTTGTTTTTCGGTCTGAAGAGTGGTGACTACTGAGTATTGACTAAGGGTGTGTTTGGATGAGCATGGAATAAGAAATAAGAATAAAAAATTTCGGTATACGTACTTATTTTTATTCTTGTTCAATCCAAACAACACAAGAATAAGGAATTTAGATCCTTATTCCTATACTAACAAAACCATGGTATAAAAATAAGGAATTTGGATAAGCACGCATATCGAAATTTCTTATTCTTATTCCTTATTCCATGCTCATCCAAACACACCCTAAAGGAATTATAGATTCACTGTAGACAGAATTCTACTAGTTTATGTGTGGTGGATCACTGATGTTAAAATCTAAACCTTTCTGAACATTATTGCTCGGGTCTGTTACAGGAAATTAATTCTCTGAAAAGGTTCGTTGGATCATTACATGAATGCCATCAATGTACATACGGCGTTAACGTAAATATACGGTACACAATACTTTCGAGATGTACGAAAGGATTCATTGAATCATTAAATGACCCCCCTGAGTGGCCTCATAGTCTCATAGACCTTTCTCCCTGTGACAGTGTGACCCTGTCCAGATCATCCGGACTGCAAAGTACAGTATTTCAAATCCGAACTGTACTGTTAAAAAAATAAAAACCTGCCATCTCTCACCAACTAACGATCGAAAATAAAAAAAGAAGAAGAACTGGCTTATATTATTTTTGTAGAGTGAATTACATGTTAAGTATTTTACTTTTGAAAATTGTTTTTCATTCCATCATTTCCATCGTTTCCGGATCTTTATTAATTACGTAACATGTTTCATTAATAGAGAAATTCAGGAGATGATACGATGGAATCATCTCTTTTTTCTTTTTTTTTTTGGAATGCAATTAATCCAGTGTACTTCCATCTTTCATTCTCTGTATTTTTTAATTAAAGTTATTTTCGATCCGAACATTAATAGAAAAGTTCTAGTGAGAAACATAATTATTAATTATAACATACTAGCCAACGTTACACGAAAGCTCCACAATATATATTTAGACTATTTATATTTTTTCTCATTTTTTTATCTGGTTTGTCCTTTAAATTTTATGAGAGAACAATTATATATATTAACTAGAACAATTGCCTAATTATTCTAGTTGTTCTGATAAAAAAAATAATTGTGCTGGAAAAAATACTTATTGTTCTAGTTGTTCTGAAAAAAATAATTGTGCTGGAGAAATAGATTGTTCCCTTTTAAAATTTGAAAATTAAAATTCATATTGCTCCATTTAATTTCTATATATATAAAAAAAATAACTCCATTTTCTGCCCATGTCTTTAAGCGCCAAGTGAGACATGGACCAAGCGCAAATACCAAATTGAAATACCACTGGGGCCGTTTGGATCGGTTAGGAATTTGGGGAATTTGGGGAAGTTGCAATTCCTAGGAATAAATTTATTGGGAAGTGTGTAATTTTGTGAAGAGTTTGAATTGTTTATAATAAATTTATGGTAGGAAGATGAAATTCCCCAAAATCCTCCTTCAATCCAAACAGCCACTAAATTAGTTACTTTTGGAATGGGCAATCATAATTAGCTATACACACCTGGTGTTGTTTATAGAACATGCAGAGTTGACTCTGGTTTGTGGAAATGAAATCCAGTCCCGCACGGGACCGTACAGCGCAGGAATCACAGCTGTATGATTTAATTTTAATGGCAAAGAGAATCCCGTGCATGTAACCAGATTGATAGATCTGAACCGTTCAGATCAGATTGGACGGTTCGTAGGCTGTGTTGGATGGTCCCGCGCGGGAGCAAACGAGGATTCCTGGTTTGTGTATTCAATGCTCGGGCCCATCACCTCACACAAATCCGCTAGTCTCCAGAAAATTCATCCAGGATTTTCCTTTTTTTTATTTATCCAGGAACTTTGTTTTTCTGAAGTTTATCCAGGATTTTTTTTTCTGATCAGTGTGATTGTGACAGTGACTTCGTAATGGAAAAGGTCAAAATTTCTTTTATATATACTCTCTCAGTGATCGAGGATAAAAATGTAGAGTAAAGTTTGTCTAATAATATATTATATATAGCCTACATAATTGTGTTGAAGAAATGCTTTGAAGTCTGTTTTAAACTTTTAATCCTATTTTTGTAGGAAAGTAGGAAATAGGATATAAAGTAATTAATGTAGGGAAATATGACGTGGGCTAGAGGCAGCAGAGGTGCACAGCTACTGGTTATAGGTCAACGTGCAACCAATCAGCGCTCGACAAACCATGGCAACTTGTTTGGCACAGAATGATTGAGTGTTGAAGTTTTTTCAAGTTGTACGCAAAACAAGAAAAGAAAGGGCAAAATTCGAGGTATGTACGAATGGACGATCAATAGCGCAAGTTCGCATTTTTTTTTTCGAGAAAAAATTAACTTCGCAAATCAATTTTTTCATTCTTTTTACTTTTTATTACATTGGTCATTGGACGCCAGAAAATATGGGATTGGCGTCGTTTCTTATTTTGTTTGTATAAAGTTTGGGGATTCAAATCCTCGAACCATAGATTAAACGGAAGTTTTTATTATAAATACGACTTCTACGTTTTGAAAGTTAAATTTCACAAGGCCAAACAATTTTACATGTTTCTTAACAGCCGATATGTGAAATCTCTGTTTTTTTTTTTTTTTAAGAAAAGCTTGAATGTAAAGCGTAAACTAATTTGACGACTCAAGGACAGTCAACTTATATATTTTTTGTTTGATGGTAGCATAGAAAATTGATGTATCAAAAGGATTTATTCAGTAATTACGCGAATATTTGTATTTTGTTGCAAATGAGAATTCTAGATGAAATATATTATTGTAAATTAAGTACAATAAAATTTTTCACCCACAGTAATTTTTTATTGTATTTTGGTCTTGTACAATTTGTAATATTCTCGTGCTGCATATTTTTTAAAATCGTATTCCAAGACGAAATATGCGATTCTGTACTGTGCATATATTTTTATTCAATATGACTCTCATGTTAATTCTATAATTCTGTTATGTGCATTTTATAATCGAAAGCAAAGTTTTTTCTCTCAAAAATAAAAAGAAAGGAGAGTTTAAATGGAGGAATTATCATGAGAGTCACAATCAATAATTAAGTGGGACCAAAGCAGAGTTTCCTTTATTTATTTTTCTGAATGGTTTTTTGAGTTGTGCGAAGACCAAACCTAGAGGCGCCGAACAAGGTACAAACACGTGTCTATCATGCAGGCAGCAAGGTGCTTCGATATTACACGAAAGCATATATCACGTGATCATGCCATGGCCACATTGTCTGTTGCCGGTTGTGGATCTTCTGCGGCAAATCTGTTATCTGTGGACTTTCCCGATTAAGGCTCACCAAAGTAAACATTAATTTTTTTTAAAAAATTTTGTACCACTAAGTAATTTCTTTAGTTGAAGGAAAATACGCAATAATAAAAAAAAATAATGTTAGTATTACTAACGAAGAATAAATGATTTTTCCACCTCAAAACTATAGTTCGCTCATTAAAAGATATATATTATAGCACAATTGAGGCACAATCTCTCCACCATCAAAGGAAATGATAAATCTTTGAACCTTTGCCCTTTTTGTGTAAATTTAGGCCCCTATCAAAATTTCATTTTTTTAACTTAGAGATTTCATTTCACTCTGTTTTGTTGGAAAATTTTTGATCAAAATGAAGAAATTTTATATCATTTATTAGTTGAAATTTCTATGTAATTAGATCCACCGAAATCCTACGAAATCAATTCAAATGAAATGAAATGAAATACCATGTAAAAATCATTTTGATCAGGGCCTCAAAGAACGCACGACTCTCCAACGTTATTTTCTAAACGCGGATCAGCTTGGGCTTTAAAGTAGGCCCTATTTAGATATGGTCAATCCATCTTTATGTTTGACAATCAGAAGGCCCAACCTTTTGTAAAAAGAAAACTTAATTTCGGATCCATTATTTTGTCTCCAATTCTTAAAACTCATGGGGTTTAGTTTACATAGATTTATGAAGTTATTTCATAATCTCTCATTAAATTTACAATATATATATTTATTTATTATATTAATATATATATATATATATATTTATTGTACAAATGCATATTCCTTATTTTGGTAAAGGCACAATTTTCATAACTCCAAGTGAAAACACATTTTGACATTTATCAAACAACTAAGTTAATCTTTAAAACATTTTTCAATATATATTTTACTTTTTTGTAAATTTCTCAATTCGGTCCTCATTTTTCTCTCAACAACTCTACTCCAGAGTCCAGAGTCCAGAGAGAGAAAGCAAAAGCAATAATAACACACTAATACTAAACTAAATAGCTAATTAGCCACTGATTCATGCAGGGGTTAGTTAACCCTGTTGTGCTTGTGCCGCCTCCGTTAGCAAGCGACCTCTGCTTAATCACGCTTTGAAAAGGCAACGCCCCTCTGTTCCGCTCAAAGACTAATCAACACATTTACAAATTACAAAACCAACCCCCTCTGACTCTGACTCTCTCACTTCGCTTCACCCCACCAAACCAATTTCCTAGGACTCTTCGAATGGAGGCTGCGGCGTGTGCGTCTCGGATCGGGTTAGCGGGTCTGGCCGTCATGGGTCAAAACCTGGCTCTGAACATAGCCGAGAAAGGCTTTCCCATCTCCGTCTACAACCGCACGGGGTCCAAGACCGACGAGACCGTGCGCCGGGCTCAGGCTGAGGGTGGCCTACCTCTGACAGGTCATGCCACTCCTAAAGACTTTGTGTTGTCAATCAAGCGGCCCCGCTCCATTGTCATGCTTGTCAAAGCCGGTGCCCCGGTCGATTCCCTCATCTCCTCTCTCGTTCCCTTTCTCGAACCCGGCGATGCCATCATTGATGGAGGCAACGAATGGTATGTATATACAAATTTGGTTTTACTCAGTTAGCACAATTCAGGATTTTGGGTTTATGGTTTAGATTTAAATTCTGAGTGATCAGTGATAATTGAACATATTTGGTAATATATAGGTATGAGAACACTGAGAGGAGGCTGGAGGATGCTGCTTCGAAGGGGCTCTTGTATCTTGGTATGGGGGTTTCAGGTGGGGAGGATGGGGCCCGCAACGGGCCGTCCCTCATGCCTGGTGGCCACAAAGAGGCCTATACCAATGTTCAGTCTATCCTCTCTAAAATAGCTGCTCAGGTCGATGATGGCCCATGTGTCACTTACGTGGGCCCAGGCGGTGCCGGTAACTTTGTCAAGATGGTCCACAATGGGATCGAGTATGGCGACATGCAGCTGATTTCTGAGGCCTATGATATACTGAAGCATGTCGGTGGTCTCTCGAATGATGAACTCGCTCGAGTTTTTGATGATTGGAATCGGGGTGAGCTGGAGAGTTTCCTTATTGAGATCACCGCTGACATTTTTAGTGTGCCTGATGATTTCAATGGCTCAGCATCTGGTGAGCACCATCTTGTTGATCGGATTTTGGACAAGACTGGCATGAAAGGTACTGGTAAGTGGACGGTGCAGCAGGCAGCTGAGCTGGCCATAGCAGCCCCCACCATTGCTGCCTCCTTGGACAGCCGTTACATTTCTGGGTTGAAGGATCAGCGTGTGGCAGCTGAGACAGCACTGCAGCGGGCCGGTCTCCAGCCTGGCCTTCTTGGAGGATCCAGCTGGATTGACAAAAGACGGCTCGTTGATGATGTGCGTCAGGCATTGTATGCCTCCAAGATCTGTAGCTATGCGCAAGGCATGAATCTTATCCGTGCCAAGAGCAATGAGAAGGGTTGGGATTTGAATCTTGGCGAATTGGCGAGAATTTGGAAGGGTGGTTGCATAATTCGGGCACGGTTCTTAGACCGTATTAAAAATGCCTATGGTAGGAACCCTAATTTGGCGAACTTGATTGTGGATGAGGAGTTTGCTCAGGAGATGGTGCAGAGACAGGCTGCATGGAGGCGGGTCGTGGGGCTTGCTGTGGAGTCAGGTGTGGGTGCACCTGGTATGAGCGCCAGCCTGTCGTATTTTGATTCATACAGACGGTCCCGACTCCCGGCCAATCTAGTTCAAGCACAAAGGGACTACTTTGGGGCGCATACTTATGAGAGGGTTGATAAACCTGGATCATTCCACACTGAGTGGGGCCGTGTCGCCAGAGAGAAAAGAGGAGCCGGTGTGCCAAATTAAGTAATAGTCTTTCTTCCCTTTGCAATGTCATTTGCTTGCGCCAGTCAGCTCTTCTATGGTTGTTTCTCTCTGTACTTCTTTTGTCATTCTAATTTAAGTGATCAGATTATGCTTTTTGATTTGTTGTTAAATAAGTTGGCGCTGTTGTTGTATTGAATGAAGAAAACAATTAGTAGAGGTTAATTCATGCCTTCTAGATCAAATTTCTGTCAAATTCTGTCAATCATTTGTTTGAGGTAACTTCTTATGTGCTTACTGCTTAAGCAAGCTTGATTTTGTACAGCTGTCTTATGTCAATATAGTGCTTAAGCAAACTATAACCTAATTGAAAAAAAAAGAATAACAGATTTGATAAAATTGGATGAAGCAATGCAGCTCAACTGTATTGGTTGTTTTTGAGTTGAGTACAAGCATTTGTCACTAGGATGTGTTCCACTGGCAAATATCAAATGGAGACAACGTACTGCAGTTAGTGCCCATAACACTAGAAATGCTTGATTTATATCAAAACGGCAAAAGCAGTTGCAGGCTTGCAGCGGATCCATATTCTAAATAAACCCAACTATTAGCCCAATTTAACTTGCAGCGCAAAAATGGTGCGCTTGGTGGCCTATAGTGGAGTGGAAACTGCATCATGGCTTAACGGTTCCCGTGTCATAGCTTTGAATTCCATTTCGATTTGCATTGCTCTACACCTTAACAATAGCTTAAAATTTATTTCCTTCATTCACTTTTTTTTATTTTTGGAGCATAGCTGCTCTAGCACTAAACCCAAGCAGTATCAACTACCACGTGTATCTAAACAACAAACAATAGTATTGTATACCTGAGCATCGTTTTCGACACTCAGCAATTTGAAAAACACCGTACAATTGCAATCGGCAATCTTTAAAACTTTTAAAAATTAAATTTCTCATCGTACATATATATATTTACAAAATAAAATTAAGATAAAAATATGCCAAGCTTGAAAAAGATTCATCAATTTATTTCGGCCGCACTAAATATGATGCCCATACTTCATTTGCTGGAGGTGGCGGCTGCACCCAGTGCCCAGGTATGCGGCTGCACCAATATACAAAGAACATGAATCACTATGAATCTTAACCTAAAAATGTTTATTATCAATATGTTTCCTAAAACATGTATGCTGCTTATTCCTATACTAAAAAAATGATGATATCATCACAACTCCAGCCAAAGCCTTGTATTGAACCCCCATCAAACCCCAGGACCCCACCAGCATAAACAAGATGATGAATCGACAACAACAAACAAGCAATCATACTTCCAAATTATAACGAGAATTTCCAGCTTTTAATAATCTACTGTGAACCTAATTTCCTTCAAGTACTGTAAACAACAAATTACTTCCAAATTTTGAACTATTTATTAAAATAGAGTTAAAGTTTTAAGAAATGGAATATTATTACCTCCCTCCTGGTCGTAAATAAGCATCCCACATTCTTCTCACCTGCAAAAAAATAGCAAGTTGATCTAAATAATTCGAACTTAAGTATACAAAATAGCCTGAAATTGTTCTTTAGTGCTTAGAATAGACTACCTCAACAAGTGTCCCCATATCATAGTTGCTCCCATGGTAGTAATGATAGAACTCCGCAGGCAAGTTGACACCAGAATATCCATCAACTCTTTGATCTCCACCAATAGACATATCTCTTTGCACACTGCCCCCGCTCCCACTTGATCCAACCTCGACCTGATCAGCTCTGCTGGTTCTGGGCCCCATGTTGTTTGATTGATCGGTTGCTTGATTTGAAGATTTTCTAGACCCCTCAGCTGTTGCAATAGCATCCATTGCAGCATCAGTGCTGGCAGCAGAGACTGCTAGACGTTCCTCTTCTTCAACTGCAGCCCTGACTCGGTCAATAAATTTGTCGTCCTCTTCAGGGAAGAAATGGCCTTTGAAGAAGAATGATAAAACCAACAGAGTCAGCTTAAAGTGTCAATTTAAATAAGAAATTTTTTTGTGCTTTGACATAAGATTTTCCTCGGACAGAACTTTATTAATTTTGGAAGAGGTACTACTTTCAGGGAATGATGATGACCAATTTGATTGGGGAAAGGCAATACAACAGTATGAATTGCTATTTTACTTGTAATGGAGTCCTGGTATTGTAGTGTGTTGTGCTTATCACAAAGCTTTACCTTCAGATGTGCACTAACGCCAAATAAAGGTGATTGGGCCTAATTAAATCCTACATGTATGTAAAGTCCAGCTGTACTTATTTTGCAGATATCCTTAGACCCAGTAAGCCCACTAAATTGTGCAATTATCCATCAATGAAGCCTAAATCGTCAACTAAGTCCATTTGAGATTGAATTACACTCATTAAGCCTAAACTAATACCTCAGTCATGTAAGTAATCAAACACAAGTTTGCCCATCAAGCATCTATTAAAACTCATGTACTATACCAGTATATACAATCCTGCATTCAGGATTACCATCCCTAAATTGTGTAACCAAGCCCAATTAAGGCTCAGTTCAATGACTAACCTGTATTGACCGACCCTCAATTGTGCAATGACGCCTAGATTAGCCTTACTTAAGCCTCAAGCTAGCATTCTCAATTATTCCTCATTTCACCCTCAAAGTTGCTTAAAGGCCCAATACAGGCCTTAAAAACCATTTTGCAAGGATACCCAAGAAAAGCGTCAGGTGCAATCAATCATACAGTAAATAAGCCCCCCTTGAACTTGAGCTATGCAGTTTAAGTGCATTTTAAATCTAATCAATTATAACCTAAATTATAGTGGGTTGAAACTCATCTGGTATTGACTAGACATATGCCTTCATAACAGTTTGATATACACTGATCGACCAGCAACTTAATCAATGCAAAAAGGTACTAAATACTTTCTTTTATAAGCATCCGAATTTATAAAACATATTTCACACTAAAAATGTGTAAATGTAATAAAAAGCTCACCTTGTTTCTTCAATTTTTCAATTCTGATCGATCGAAGCTCTTTAAGCTTTTCCACAATTAAGATAAGCTCAAGCTGAAAATAGAAGCATGAGAATTATATATGGCAACTTTACTTTTATAATTAACTGGACTGAAAAAAACATTAATACTTTTCTGCAAAGGCTAAAGCCAACAATTAACAAAATTAGCATAAGAGATTTCCATATTAGCCACTGAAAATCGAACATCTTTTCATGTTGTTCCCAGACAAGACTCCCAAATCATAATATCACTAATAGAGGAGGTACAGGTGCGTGCATTTCTTATGCTGCCGCTTTTTAAAACATGAGTTGAAAAGAGAATGTAAATACCACAAAATTTGTCTGCGGTTTAAGAAGAGCGAGAAATTATGTCCATGATGTTAGAAAACTAAGTATCTACAAGACACTAGTTAGAGAAGGCAGATTCCCCACTCAGATTTCAGATTTTCATGACTAAAAGACTCAAATGTGAAAAAAACCTAATCTAAACTGATTTCCCAGTCAGATTTTCGTGGCATTACACTGAAATATTATTTTACCTCAGATTCAAGTCTCTTTTTCTCCTCATTTGCTTTCTCCTTCGCAATTTTCGTCATGCTCTCAACCTGAAAATTCAAGTTACACCAACATCATTACAAAAGATAGGCTTGAGTGCTTGACTATAAACTAAAAAAAGGGTCAATATGTACGTCACAGTGAGACAAAGAGCTGTACAAGCCATGCCAACTGGTATTTCCAAACTTGTCACTATTTTTTATTTATTATTATTATGTTTGGTTTTTCTTTGCCCAAGTGATGTTTAGTAGCACAGGCCTAACTAGTAAAAAGTATGTTATTTCTGGCAAACTATAGAATAGAGCATACTGGAATGCTTATGGTACTCATGGGTCATGATTATCATTAAAAGGAAGTACCTTCCGTTTTGCAATATCCTTGGCAATCTCTTGTGCTCTCCAATCATCGGCAGCCTGGTCAATCTTATCATAATCTTCATGTTCCTTGAAAATATTAAATTAACTGGATTATGCCCAGTGCCTAATTAAGCTATTGCAAAAGAAAAAAGAATATACAACATGCTATGGAAAAATTTTAGTACAGAAGCACAAAGGTTTTTCATTCAATAGAAAGATCGGGACTTGATCCTTATTTTTTGTTCCATTAAAAAAGAAGAAGTACATATGTCAGAAAACCAGTTGCCAATGAGAGGAGAAGTTCAAAATTGAAAAGTACATGACAATGCGTTATACCGGTAAACATATCATGCCTGGCCAATTCATTGACTTTAAATGGATTAAATGAAAAATTGTGAATTTTGAGATTATTTTAAGCAACTTCCTATTACAAATGGACCTAGGGAAGGATGGGGTAAAGAGTGCAAGGTAGAGACGGTTCCAAAGGGAAAGATTGTAAACTTTATAAAGTCAGCCAAAATTTCAGTAACTTCCATTTGAATTCCCTCAAGTTGTTAGATGAAAAGCTTGAAGCAAGGTCTGTCTATTTCTATGTATGGAGTCTGTGGAATACAAACTCAGCTTGTTACACAAGTTTATTGGTTTCCATGTTATTCAGCAAGTATGTTTAACATAATTAGGATACAGATATATCAATATGTTAAATCTCTCTATATACATAATAATGACATAGTGACTGTTTTTGGTGAACAAGAGTTCATAGAAGCCAGTTCTACCAAGTATAGTTTGGGATGACCTTTTAAGAGTAATTAGTCACAAGATAGACACCAGACACTTGTAGTTGCACTGACAGACCATACCAGAAACTGATCACGTATTCAGATGTAAAAAGCAGGTAAAACCCCACAGGGCAAAAATCACTTTCCCACTCCACTGCATGAAAAAAAATGCGAATACCTTGTGTAGAATCTCTGCAATCCGTCGCCTTTTTTTCTTCCTCCAAAGTTTGTTTCTTTTGGATTTTTGCATTTTTTGGCCTAATTTCACTGCAAGTGATCTCTCCTCCCATGGGCCCGTCTGGTCACTGACAGAAGCTAAAGGGGCCACAAGAGCTTTCAAATGCGAGCAGATTGAATTCGCAGCCTCTACTGAAAGAGACTCCTGAGCATCTAGGCTAATTTTCTTTGCATTTACTATGTCAAGAAACTTCTCATTAGCAGAACTACTGCCAGTTTTGATTTTGAGTAGCTCCTCCAGCTCACTCAGCCTGGGAAAAGATTTAATGTTTGTTAAAACCATGAGCATCAAATTTAACTAGACAAAGCTCAGTTTGTTAGAAACATACATGGATTTAGAGACATCTATTGTCTCTTGTAATTTGCTAATATGCTCGCACGCATTTCTGGGTTGCCAGAAGGAAGAAGTAAGAGGTTGAAGAGGCTGCCAAGGCTGGGCTTGAGGAGGTGCCACAAACCCATGAGGCAGAGGTGAAGGTATCATGCTCTGAGCACACGGCATTAATAAACAAATCAAAATTTCATTCAGAAACGAAAACATAAAGTAAAGTGCAAGACAGACCTTTCGTCGAACACCTGGTGGGCAAGGTGAGATTGTGACTTGTGAAGTTGTGAGAAGCAGAAGAGTACAAAGAAGAGAGTGGTGCTTCCAAAGCTTAAACCTAGAAGGGAGATTTCTCTTTCGTCAAATCAATTTCCAGTGCGACTGTTTTTCTCTCTTAGTGCGTGTGCTTCATGGAGGCAAATTGAAAATGCCAACTAATGAACTGGTGAACTGGATTCTACAAATTTTATCAGCCTAAAATATTTATCTTGGGGATTTATTTATAATTGTACTGGAGATCCACTTTTCCTTTTTAAAAGATTTTCCAAACTGAAAAAAAAATTTAAACCATTGATGCAATTTTTATTGTTAAAGTACAGAAGTAGCATGGGTTTAGATTTTATTTAAAAGTTATTTAAATTTTTATCAAACAATTTAGAGTCTAGATATATAGTTGAGTGTTAATAACCTTTCATGAATGATCAATCAAAATTAATATAACAATTCTGATAAATTGTCATAAATAAAAATATTAATAATTATCAAAATTACAAAAAAACTGAATTCATTTAAATAAAAAGTTAAAAATAAAAATAAAAATAATCATTGTCATAAATAATATATATTAAATTTGTTACAAATAATCTCAAAACAAATATATATTATCTTTTTTTCATCAATCAAATATATTAGTGTTTATTTAAAATTAATTAAAATAATAAAGTAATCATTATTTTATTTTAAAAATCGCTAGAAATAAAAATGCTAGTATCGATTTTTCAAAAACTGATATCGCAATACTAAGTTAAAAATTCTGATTTTTTTTAGAATATTTTCGAAATAGGTGAATATTTTAATAATAATATTTTTTTTTAATCATGTTAACATGTTTATTTTATGCCTGCTGGTCTCCTGGACTTTTGATATCTTGTGCTGCTGGCATGCTAATTATAAGAAAATTGATTATTGCGGTTTGAAGTTTTGTCATCATTTGGTATCGCTAAACAGAAAGTGAACACATAAAATAGATAAAATGAGCATATATATTGATCAAAGTGAACGCATACACTCAATAAAAATAAATTTAATGTGTATATAAAAATTTGAACAAGAGATGACAACACTTATTTGTTTTTTTTTTTTTGAACCAAGTGGGAGAACCCCACCACTTTTTCATTAAACAATGAGAAAAGTTACAACTCAAGAAAACTAAACAATTATTGCCAGGGCCATTAACACCCCTTTGTACCATCGAACTCTGCACTGGTATTTATAATCTAACATACCAGCGCAACCTCTACTATTTAAAAGCAGCCTTCCACATTGAAACTGATACAATATTTATTTGTTTGTAAGTGTTCACTTTGATCGTTTATATATTTATTTGTCTGTTTTACATGTTCATTTTGTATTTTGCAATGACAAGATAAGGGATGACAAAACTATATACGAACAGTTATCATTTCTGTAATTATAATATTCATCTCAATTTCTCAAAGCCTCCAAATGGGGAAGCCTTCTAAAGAAGGGAAGCTTGGGCCTGAGACAGAGATCCCTATTTGTAAAGAACGAGGTTGAATCAGGCCAACACAACTTGGACTGCGCAACTTGGGATATCTGGACCATTACCAAATTCATACGAGTGGTTCTATGTAATCATTTCTTTACCAGGTTGATTTCAATCTGTTATTTTGCGTTATCTCGAGCATTTTTTTAAGAAAAGTAAGGGTCAAAGCCCTTACCTTATATATATTAAAATCAAATGATTACAAATGTACAAGTTTCAATTTAAAATGAGCTAAATTAAAAGAAAGGATATGGTGAGGAATCAAAAGCTGAACCAACCGCATTTGCTACTTTCTGAATTCTGATTAACCCAGAGAACAAGTAGTCAGAAGAAAAGAAAGAAAAAGTTAAAATTTCAAGCTGAAACTAAAGCTATTTATCCACTCCTGTGAATTAATTCCGCTCCAAGTATATCTCCCAGTTAACAGGCAATTTCCTAGAAAAATGTAACAAGTACAGTGCTGTGGTGAACGATTCCAAGTACAGTGCACAGGTTCTGACCGTACACATACAATAAGGATTTTAACCAAAAATAACAAGAACGTAAACCCCACAAAAATTCTCGAAAATGGAAAGAAGTTTCACAACTTCCTTTGACTATTTCTATAATGAATCTCAAATTGAACAAAATGTTAGATTAATTGACTAAGTTTTTGGTATGAATGGTGAAAACTATGAGTAGTGAGTACTGATCATAAAATGTTGACCTCATAATACATAACTATTGAACTGACTACTAAAAATCAAGAATGGTCAAAGCTGAAAATCAGTACTTAACAAAGAAAATTAATTACAGATGTTATATTGCTGATCACTAAGCTAAGCTGACCTTTGAACATCAAAGGCCCCAATAATTGAGCCTGCCCACCGTGCGATGGTACTTCTAGAAGTAACAGATTTTGCACTATGAGACAGGAGAGAAATATTTTCGAATGGAACTTCATAGGTAGGTACCGGCATTTTGGGAGGAAGACGGGGTAAGAGGGTGTCAAAGTTTAACACATTCATTGCTTTTTTAATATTCGGTCGCTGGCTGTCATCAGGGTGAGCACACCACAGCCCGACAACCAACACACGCTCTATTTGCGCTGCAACAAAATCCCTATCCAGCCTGTCATCAGCAGCTTCTAGAATTCGACCCTGCCCATACAACTCCCAAACCCACTCGACCAGTCGTTTGCCGGGGCTTTCTAATCCTGGTCTTCCTGCTCCAATTGGCATTCTTCCACATGCAATTTCTAACAAGACAATGCCAAAGCTATAGACATCTGACTCTTTGCTTGTTTGGCCTGTGTAGAAGCATTCTGGGGCTAGATATCCTATTGTACCAGCAGGATGTGTTGTTTGTGTTCCAAGTCTGTGATCAATGAGCCTCGCGAGACCAAAATCGCCCAATTTAGCATTGAAATCTGAATCTAGCATAATGTTGCTAGGTTTGATGTCCCTGTGCACTACACATTGGTTCCAGTCTCTATGAAGATAGGAAAGGGCCGAGCCTAGGCCAATCACTATCTGGTAACGTAATGACCATGGAAGAATAGTTGCGGAGTCAGTGTTTTTGGGATAAAGATGGGTATCAAGGCTACCTTTTGGCATGTATTCATAAACAAGCAACAATTCTTCACAGTCATGGCACCAACCTACGAGTTCTACAAGGTTCCTGTGACGTAACCGGCTTATAATCCCAACCTCGGCTGTGAACTCCCTGATACCTTCCTCATAACCCTTGCCCAGCCTTTTAATTGCCACGTCAATATTTAGATCACTTAAAAATCCAATGTAAACCCATCCAAAGGCCCCTCGGCCGAGCTTCTGCTCCTCAGCGAAGTTCTTTGTAGCAACTAGCAATTCATCATATGAGAAAATCTTTGGCCCCACACGTTTTTGTAGTTCATCATACAATATTAGTTCATGTATTTGTACCTGATCTCTATATGAACAGATCTTGTACTTCCTCCACCAAATGATAGATCCAAATCCAGCCATGATGAGTAAGCTAGCTATTAATCCAATCAGCACCATAATTTTTTTGTTGAGAAACCACAGGCCAGATGCCTTCATTGGTTCTAAGGTTGAGTAGAAATACCAGTTAAAAATTTGATGCAACTCCACATATCTACCATGGCCACTAGCAGCTGAGAAGCCAATAGCTACCTCTGGTGGCAATAGATTTCTGAGATCAACATTGGCACTTAATGAATAATTGCCAAATCCCACATCATTGTCTGAGTATACCAAAACGGTTAATAATTTTGTACCGCTATCGTAAGTAATATTCGAAGTAATCCTTCTGTCAGTATTGGTGCCCAATGTGATGTTTTGGTACACAAGGGAGTTGATTGAGTCAACATCAATACCGAAATGACTGTTGCTCGGGTCCCAGTCATTCATGTAACTATCATACTCTACAGCTACAGCATGGTTCTTTGATGTTGTAATTGAACTATAGCAATTTTCAAAAACACCAAGACAACCCTGGGCTGAGCTGTCGGTCAAGCGAGACGGATAAGGTAAAAGGAAAAAAGCTATACCATCTCCACGTTTAATGTAAGTATTGCGAAAAGTGAAGGTGAAGCTTGTTGTGAAGTTGGCAACCTTACCATTGGAAGGATCCCACAGTAGAATTGGTTGCTTGTAGGTTGCGCGACCTTGGCTTTGGTCGAAATTTCCGTCAGCATTGTCGCGCGAGAGGTTTATGACAGTGCCATTGAAGAATGCATCACCCGCCAATTGCACAGCATGTCGGTCGAAATGTGGATCGGAGAAGTTGAAGGAGAAGGAGAATGAAGTTGAACGGGGTATAGAGTGGAAAAGGAAAAAGAGCAAGTAAAAGGTGAAGTGAACTGAGAAGAGCATTTTTCTCTAACAATGGTGACTTGGTTCAGTCATGATGGTTCAATAGTAGCTACTAATTTGGGGTCACCAATAAGTTGGCTAGAGCCGCATTTATTGACCTTTAATGTGGCATCTCTGAGAAATTGAGACGAGACATTGAGACGCACGGTACGCGCTGGTCAATGCAAACTTTTGGTGCTGAAAAGTTTGAAAACTTTTAGGAATAATACTTTAGTTGTACAAAAGTCAAACTATGCAGGAAAATACATTGAGATCCACCTAAAACTTCAAAATATCACAGCACTATATATACTTGTCACATCAAAGCATCGTCTAATTAAGTTTATGTTTCAAAAGATCAGCTCTATCTATTTTAAATTTGAAAAAAAAATTTCTATACCCCTCAGAACTGTGGAAATACAGAATTTACCTCTCAAAATCAAAATCTCCTGATTTTACCCCTCAAAATTTCAGACGCCTTCTTCATTTACCCTTCTACCATATTTTATATTATAAAATAAAATAAACAAAAAAATGTGACCATTATACCCCTTTTAATTCTTTCTTCTCTGTCGGCCTCTTTCTTTCTCTATGGAAGCCCGTCCCATTGTGCATCTTCAGGCTGGTAGCCACTCCTTTACATGCCACCATCTTCACTCTCATATAGTTGTTCCTGCTTCGACCAGGGACAATACCTTCAGAAATTAAGTAGATCAACAGTTATTCCAAAATTAAGAGATGGATGCTGTAGGTTTAATAAATGATGTTGCGAAGAAACTAGGCAACCTTGCCCTTGAGGAAGCTCGGTCCTTGGGCCAGGTTACAACTAAGGTGAGGTCGACAAAGGACCTTCTCGAGTCAATCAAGCTCTCCTTGAAGATGCTGAAACGACAAGCAATCAGAGTGCGAGAACCAACGACAAGAACTTAAAAATGTGTCGATAGAAGAGAAAGGGCTTAGAGAGATTTGCGAATTGGTTAGATTCGAATGGATAAACAGGGGTATAATGGTCACACTTTTTTGATTATTTTATTTTATAATATAAAATAAGGTAGAAGGGTAAATGAAGAAGGCGTCAGAAATTTCGAGGGGCAAAATCAGGAGATTTTAATTTCGGAGGGCAAATCCTGTATTTCTGCAATTTTTAAGGAGTATAGAAAAAATTTTACCTTTAAATTTTTGTGATCATTAAAAGTAAATTTTTTTTGATATTTGTGAATGTATGTATAGACGTATAATTTAAATGATACACATATCATTTAATATATTAATCTCCGTGATTCAGATCCGATCCGAAACTACTGTGGGTAAACAGTTGTTCGCACAATAACCGTATCTGGCCGTTCGTTCTCTGCGCGAAATCTTCAGCGTTCGATTAGTTCTTCGATTAATTCTAGAGCTTTCCGCCTTTATTTCCTCTTTTTCTTTCTCTCTCCACGCAGAGAAGACTTCTCTCTCGCCATTAGAGTCCCATCCTTCCATGCTTCGACCTTCCATGCTTCCATCTCGGTTGCTAGGGTTTGGAATTTGAGGCCGATGTTGAGAAGAGAAGGAACTGTGCATTGATTGTTATCCGCTCATTCTGTCTCTCTCTCTCTCTCTCTCCGACTTGCGCTACCGTTGTTTCTTTTTCTCTCACATCGTCGTCGCTCTTGCCTCAGTGCATCGCAACTGTCATTTCTTATCTCGAGTGTTGCTTTTCCTCCCTCCATGATTCCGTCCTTCGGTAAGTACTAATTTTACTCTTGTCTCCCTCGCAACCGTCATTTCTTCCAGATTTAAGTTTTCATTTTCAATTTCCTCTGCAATATGTTATCTGATTGTTCATTTTTTTGCTTCTTCTACTCTGTGCAGGGTTGGGAATTTGTGATTTATAAACCTTTATGTCAAGTTCGTTTCACTCTTGAGTGTAACTTTTGCCCCTTTTGATAAGCACTGATGGTAAGAGTGCATCTCATCTTTCTTGAACAATATCTAATCTTTTTGTTTGCCCAATGCTCAAGTTAATTATGGAGATAGTTGTGATTTATGTTAGTTTGGGTCTTCATCCAAGAAGCGACTAGACCAGTACTCTTCTTACTTTATGCACATATTGAACTTAAAACTTGAAAATTTGTACTGTTGTGATTTTTGTAATCTTTTCATGTTTGAACTTAATTTTTGCCCTTCAGATCTCAGTTCACAATGCCAATAGTACGGATGAGTAAATCTGTTCATTCTCTTCAGTATGAGTAGTGATTCACCTCAGACGGTAGACACAGAAGGTTTGGAAGCTGTGCTTGGTACTTTTAGGAAGCAGTAATGCTATTAATCAGTTCAAGATCCCTAAGAGATTACGTTTCCAAGAAGCACTTTCACCTGGTTTGAATGTATAATCGATTTAGGTTGCTACATTTAAGTCCTTAAAATTCCCTTAATTTCTAGACATACTAACAGATTCCTAACTAAATTAGTTTTGTTGCTTTTCAGCTTATGTAAGAGAAGAAATCACATGTTTACAAGAAGAATTATAATGAAACAAAGATAGCATTTGGATTGCAATCTGCATATCAAATGTTTGACAAAATTATCAGTAAGTGTTGAGTTCTTAATTCTATCTATTTTTTTATTTTGTAAATATTTTTAAGTTTCTATTAGAATATTCATGGGTGCATATCTTTATATGTTGCAGGGTTTTAATACGCACACTTTGTCGATCACATCAATACATCATGTTAAAAATGAAATTGTAACTATATGTGATTGTTGTAGGATCAGCTTTGCAGGAATAAAGGGAAGGAGATGGACAACGAAGCACAGTGGGCATTCGAACAAAGCAAAGAGGTTTTTATTAGAATCCATTTTTCAACTTCAATGTAAAAGGCTTCATGTTTATAGGCAACTTAAGTTTCGATGTGTTACCTCTTAAATCCTTTCTGGTAATATATTATCCTTGGCAACTGCAAAATATAATATCCTCTTTCTTTCTTATATAAGTATGGAACCATCCAAATTGGGCGAGTATCAGTGCCTATACGGAATCCAATCACAAGGCTCCTGTTCCAGCTCTTCACCTATACGAAACCCAAATCACAAACCTCCGGTTCCAGCTCTTCAGGTTCAGATCAGAAGACTGAAGCTGTGGCAGCGCCAGTGGCAGAGCCGGAACCAGTATCGGCGACTTCTGTCGCTCAGTATCTAGTCCTGTATTCTCTCCAGTTGTGAAGGTTGCCTCAACTCATCCTGCATCAGAAGGTGGGAAGAGAGTAATGGCCACACCTTATGCAAAGAAGCTTGCAAAGGACTTGAATGTGGATTTAGCTACGGTGGTGGGGTCAGGATCTATGGGGAGTATTGTAGCAAAGGATGTTGAATTGGACGCATCTTCAGCTGCAGTAGGCGAAAAACAAAAGGTTGCTGCTGCTCCTGCAGCAGCTTCTACAATTCAATTGGCGAGTGTGGTGCCTTTCACAACAATGTAAGGTGCAGTTAACAATTGGAGAGCCTCTCAGTGCCTACATTTAGAGTTTGATACACCATGACTACTGATGCCCTTGATGCTCTTTACAAGAAGGTAAATTATAATAGCTTAGTTATGCTCATGGATTCAGGTATTAGCACTTGAAGGCTATTATCACTTCAAGGCTGTACAATAATCTGCACTCTTAATTAATTCTTATGCTCAAGATTGTCAATTATCCTCTATTTTTGCCCTCACTGCTATTTATTTTCACTCCTCTTTGTCTATAAGGGTGGTTGTTTGGGTTCATTCAAGCTCGCTCTCAGTGTCCTCTGGAGAAGGTCTCAAGGCAAGCGATTTGCTCTTTTTTTTTCTCAGTTGCTTTGTTGAGACAGTAACCACACACCATACCTATGTAAGACGATTTTTTTTTCTATCCTCTCTAATTTCCTTTCTATTATACTCTGTGTGACAATTTAGTTCCTTTTTCTTTCAATTAAGCTTACAGGTTCTTCTGCTAACCAAAGTATTAGGTGCTTAAGTGTTTTCAAATTAAGAATGCATAAGGGAATAATAGTGGTCAAATGAAATGAAAATTTATGTGTTATAATGACATGAACTACGTTTATATTTTTGTTAGTGTTATTGTGCTTCTTCCTGTATTGCAACATTGAAAAAAATCAAAGCTTTCATTATATAACATTTTATGCAATTGGGTTATTTTTATGAATTCTTTTGTTGAGGTAGCTTTATTTGCAGAGATGTTAAAAGAACAACTAATATTTCAGTATTTCTTTTCAATTGATAGAAGTCCATAGGTTCTGTCAGGAGAGAGACTTATGAATATGTTTTCAAGTCGATTGTTTGCTTGCTGATAAAGAGGAGATTTTCATGAGTTTTCTTTTTGAGCATCTGTTTTTAATTGTCAAACATACTGGACTTAATGTGTTTTTGCTCTTTTTACTCTTACCAGTTCTTCCAATTCTTGGCTACGTTATCTTTTTTATCAAATCTATATTGATCACCTGTGTTTCAAAACCTGTCTATTTGTTTGTTTACTATTTACTAAATTTAAAAACTTACATTTTCTTATATTCAGAATAAGAACATTCAAATGGTCCTCCATCTCAAAGATTTTTTTTTAATATTTCTGCAGTTGAGAATGAGTTATTTTCTTCTACTTATTTTAAAAGAATAACAAAGAGAAGAAAGACTAAGAAAATTGTCCTTCTCTTTTAGTGGAGAGTGGTGAGAAAAAGGCAACAAGCGTGTCTTACTCTCCATCTTATTGAGCCGTCGACATGATAAATGTATGGTTTTGTCAATTCTATCAATTGAATTTTAAATACTTCATTGAATGGTGCTGTAGACAAAATTGTTGTCGATTTGATTCTTGGAAAGAGAGTACGAGAAAAAAAAAATCCTCAATGCTTCAATTAAATAGACTATTTAGGTACCATGCATATGTTATAAGCTCATAATTTCCCTTTTTCCAATTGATCGTTTCTTTTGGTTAGCTTGGTGCTTCATTGTAATTTTTGGAAGTGTCAATGCTATTCTGATCGAGTTGTTTACCAGTAATTTTTGTAATTCTATCCACTATCCAAGTTTTCTTGCATGATATCTATGAGCTTTCAAGATAGGATAGGACATGATCAATTTTAATGAGTGTACAGAATCAAAACATATATTATTCGGCAGTTTAAGATCCGACTCCGAAGATACTATTCGCGTACAGTGTTTAGAACAGTCTGACTGAATGGTGGGATCGCGTTTCATCTGCAGCTTCACCCGCATCCGCATCCACAGTTGCCGCGTTTCTATCCACAGTTCCATCCGCATCCTTCCACCCGTTTCCTTCTTCTGGAGAGTTCCGACCATGTGGCTCCTGTACAGAGGTCATTGAACGGACCGGTCCTATGGGTACAGATGCTCTCTCTCTCCGATCCTCCTTTATCTCTCCTCCTTTTATCTCTCTTCCTTGCAAAAAATAATCTCGAAGCCATTTTCTCCATCTTCGCAACTGAAGGTTTTTGCTCAGATCCATTTTCTCGAAGCCCTCTTCTCCATCTTCTTTCTTTCTTTGTTTCGATAATCCATCTTTATCATTCCGGTGAGTTTTCAATTTTTATTTTGCTTTATGTTCTTAATTATTTTTCTTTGTGTTTACAGTTTTTTTTTCTCTTCGTATAATTAGTAAGTCTAAATTTTTCTACTCTCACAGGTTTTGCTGTCATTATAATATGCAATCCATCTAATCGACATAGGTTGTCCTTATTTGGCCCTTTTTATCAGATTTAAAACTCAAATTCTTTGAGAAAATTACTGCTGAAATTCAAGTCAAGTACTAAATTATGTCATTTTTCCCTAGGCTGAGACATAGAGAATCGAATCGAGGCGCAAACATGAAATAATCAAGCTGTCACTTTTTTCCCATTGTCGAATGTGAGTTCATCCATTTAAATGTCAATTGGTGCCTTACTTCATGCGATATATTATCTGGTGGATTTTATCATTTTTATTTGATTATATGGCCTAAAAGGATCCATTATTTCTCGCCTATATACATTTTTTTATTTTTTAAATTATAGCCTTGGTGGAACAATGAGATGCGTTGGAAGAAAAAAATTAACTGTCCACCTAAAATGCTTATTCCTAAATCAGGATCTTATCGGTAAAGAAAAGCTCGAAATGCTCACCATGAACTATTATATAATTTTTTTCATACATTTTCTGAATTATTTTCTATAAGCTCTTTTATATTTTATAGATAAATCTCAGATCGATTGTCTTCAAGCCTTGCTGCACTCGATAATTAAGTTTTCGTGCCCTGTGAATTAACTTAAGTTAATATAGTTAAACTACGTGCTTAGTACATTGCTGGTACGCATTTGGTTGGTCAAAGATTAAGCTGCACACTGCTTTCTTTGTTGTACAATTAGTACATGATTTTTATTATTTTATTTCTAATTTAAAAATTAAGCCAGATGATTAACATATTATTGTTGACTTGCTATGTATGTTGTGAGTGCAGTGCAGATGTGCTTTTCTCTCACATTGACCCCCCTATTTGATAAATTCAGGTGCCGTCTCTTTCTAATTTTTGTATTTTATTTGTGGATAACTTCCTGTGCATTTTGTTAGTGGAGTGTTGTTGATTGTTATGGAAACTTATGCCATTTCTGTATGGAAAGTTATTCTGGCACCATTTTAATCCTGAGTTTGTATGATTTCTTTTGTTGTCTCATGTCCAAAAGTGTTCATTTTTGTTCTTCATTGAGCATCAACAAAAATCACAATCTGAAGCTTTGAGTTGTGATGTGTAAGAGAATTCTATTTGATGTATTGTTAGGTAGTGTAGGTGCATGTATTAATTTAACTTTATTGTGTTATTTTTTTAAGACTAAGAACTACTTTTGTGTAGGATCAAATTTAATAGGGGAGATGCTGTTACAAACACATATTATAGCAACTAAAAGAGGCAGTGTATTTCCATCTTCAAAATAGATGGCTTTTTTAATGCTTCTTTGGTATTAATTTTCAGCAAGTTTGTTTCCTCATAGGTGAGCTGCACTTATTCTTGCTATGAAGATCTCAAGGTACATTGTACAGTGTACACCTATACAAGCGACGAGGTGTCCTTTTTTCTGGTAAGATTCAGTCGTAGTTAGATCCAAATTACATGAAAAATTTATTGCGTATTATTTTCTTTCAGGTCTTGCTGTGCACCAATTTTGCATAAGATTAGTTGTTACTTAAATAGAATAGAAAATTTTCTGGTGATTGAGCTTAGCATATGCTTTTGATTTTGTTGACAGAAATTGCTCGATTTACTGCTTATGACATTTTAATTTGTTTTCTAGATAATATCTTAGGATTTTGAAAAGATAGCAATTCGAGATAAGAGCGTGTGATTGCTCATCCTATCATTGGCAGAAACCTTTTTTTTTAGGTTTTCTAATTTGAACTCTGTATACACATCACTTTCCTTCTACAGTGGCTTTACTGGCAAATCAAAATACAACAAATAGTACTCCGGCTATTGTTCAATTGTTCCTATAACGCAAGAAAAACAAAATTATTTCCTTTTTTTACCCTTCATTGACTATTTTTATTAGTACCCTAAACTACTTTTAAATTAGCTCTTGAGAATATGATGCATAAGTGTCAAAAAACTTTGTATGAAATAACTAAAATATATACTGAGTTGGTGTGCTTTACAGCTCAGAAGGAGGCTTTGAGTCCCACATAACTTCTACTATTGACATTTAGTGCAACTAATAATACTGAGTTTTCAGTGCAATCCCACATTATTTCTAAAATATATACTAGATTTCAATGTCCATGTTCATTGTTTCTATACTGGAAAATGATGCTCATAGGTGTTAGTTCAATTTATTTGATCTAATCAGAAGATGTCTACATTTTGAATATATTTTGTATCTATTTTGTTTATGTAATTGCATATATATGAATAAGATCAATGATAGCATACGACTATAGGAGATGGATTAAAAGAGCACATGTATAATTTCACTCTTTCTCTTTTTGTGCTTTTGTTCAGCTTTTATTATTAAATAAAATAATACATAGAAGATATTCCTTATGTTTGTTTTCTAGATTGTCTCAGAAAATAAAACAAAAAGGAAGAGCCAGCCTATGAGGGTTTCAATTCACATCAACAGTACAAATCGAGCTAATCATCTCATTTTCAGGTATGTTTTGATTTGTATCTTGGTTCAATTTTAAACTCCTTAAGATGTACATTAATTTTAGCTATGTATCAACTTAGGTTCTGTTGACACTGTAGTTGATTGTGTTTCGGCTGTGTATCAACTAATGATCATGAACTTAAGATATAGTAGTTCATCATGATCTGCTTAAGATATACATTATTTTGTCGTCATAATTATTAGATGTTTACATCTATTTAAATGGAATAACTCAGAGGCATAAAAAAGGGTAAAATAGGAAATTTTAAGAAAAATATCTATTTCTCATGGATAGGAACATAATCCTTTACCGAAAGAGCTTTTCTTTCCTTTGAAGAATTTTTATTTTTTTTTACCACTGCTATTCGTTTTGTTCCACATTAAAAAGGCAAATTACATGATCAATCTTAAAATTGAACAAAAAATGAGAAAAAAAAAATAGGTCGCGCAACGCGCGACGAGCCCACTTGTTACTATTAATTGTGAAAGAGCGGTATTGACTGGGTTCTGCTATTTTGCTTTTCAGCCACTTGCTTGGACCACACAACAATTAATGCATTAGACCTTTTAGGTTTGATAGTTCAGGTAAAATATCTCATGAATTTTTATTTTTCCTTATGGTTTGATAGTTCAGGTAAAATATCTCATTAAAATTCTTTGATTTCAACTGTTTACACTGCATGAGTTATATGCAATATATACATGTGTTAATTAAGCTGGCATAGCATAATAGACGCTGTATATATATCATTTGGTATGGTTCATAGATGCAATAAATTAGGCTAAAAATAAAGCGAGTATAATAGTAAAATTTAACAAAAAAATACGAGACGAAAATTGGGTCGCTCAAAAAAATACTTGATATTTTCTCCTTTGATTTTATACATACCGGATTCAATCATAGTTGTTAGTCCAACATAGAAGCAATTGGGGAATGTATGAAAATATTACTATAATAGTAAAAATTCAACTAAAATTGTCCAGGAAATACATTGAACGAATAATAATCCAACTTTCTTTTTATATAAGCACTGACCCTTTGGAAAAATATATTATAATGTGTTTTTGTGGTTAATTAAGCTCCTCATAGAATTAGAGAATTTCATTTGTCAAATTTAGCTTAATCTGATTGTTCTTTTTCCCTCATCAGATTATTTACTATTAATAAAATCGGGAAAAAAATAAGACGAAAGGTAGGTCGCGCAACGCGCGACGCACCCACTAGTATAAATATAAATAAATGAAATTTGCAGCATAATTTTACCGTTTACCGAATTAATTATATTTTCAATAGTCTGATATCATTAACACCCAACAATATTTATATTACATAGTAAATAATAATATTTTACAGGCCTGACCGTAAGGGCCTTCAAATTTCAATAATAATAATAATTTTATATTGTATATAGGTCTAACCATATATCTATATATATTTTTTTTTCAACTTTAGTTAAATTGATTTGTCCCACAATACATCAACGGTTTATCAAAAATAAAAAGAGAAAAAAAAAATCCGTCGCTAGCATCTTGTATAAAACATTGAAGTTTCGACAGATTTAGCGCGGAGAATTTTTTTTCGCGTACCGATAGATGCACATATCTCACAAAATTTATAAGAAAGGAGGGTTAGAGTAAAAAGCAGTTTTACTCAACGTTGACAATTTTGCTCTTTGCAGAGTTTATTAGGTGCGAAGAATATTCCAGTGCTCAAGAATCGAACGTATGGCCCCTCGATGCCAATCACCTCAACATAGGCCTCAATTTTGTTTATTATTATTATTTTTTGAAGAAAAAGAAAGGTTTTGCCATCTAACTCTTTTTTTTAAATTAAAGGTGCATGCGAAATTTGAATTCTTGATCTTTTGAAGGTCAGCCCAACACTCTTACCACTGAGCCACTAAGTCACATGCAATTTTTGTTTATTTAACTTGGATTTTTGTGAAACAAGCATTTTTCTGAACTTACCGACTAAATCTAACACGGGTTCGATAACGACCGTCACAAAATTTTATCATTCCATCATGACATAAAAACACTTTTCATTTTTATTGCTGATTTTTTTTCCTCTTTCTGTCGCTGATTTCATGTCATTCAGCCTATTCCCACCTCCTACCCTTATGGACAAAAATATTAATTATATTAGAAAAATATTAATTACTTTTGAAAACATATTCATTGTCTTGGAAAAAATATAAATTATCCTTAAAAAAATATGCAGTGCGTACCCACCTCCTACGTGCTGGGTGTCGAGGAGGTGGGGATCAACGTGAGGTGAAGGGAGGGGAGGAGGCTAACATAGATGCCGGAGGAGAAGAGGTAAGGATAGATGCTAGCAGGAGCAAATTTAGGAGTGGCGGGCATAGGTCTAGCCTACGTCGAGAAAAATATCAATATAAAATGTTAAAAATATCGTACTAATTTTGTTATTTATATGTCCGATCTACTTTAATATTGAATAGTAAGTTATAAAAACGCAATTGAAGTCGAACGTTCACAATTCGCCTATTCTATCTTGCAATTCTGATTTTGCTCCTAGATGCCAGGTAAGTATTGGATGGGAAAACACTGGATAAACTGGGGTTGGGTAAGTGAGTGATGAACTGATCGATGATAGAGATGTTGAGACGAAAATGATGTTGCTACGGATGAATTCTGAATCAAATATTTTTTTTTCTATGTCATTTCTGTTGCGACAATAATGTGGTTTGACTTATTTGTGGCCTGATTAGCGCTACACCAGTTGTCACCACCTAATTATATCTAGTTTTAAATTTGTTTACTTTAATCGAGACACTCTTATCTCCGTAGTTATTGTTCAGAGATCCTCCTTACATTTCTTTCCCTACACTTCTCTGTTTATTTCATTCTCTCCTGCTCGTTGTATTTATTTGTGGCTTAAGCAGGTTGCATTTATTTCTTTTACCACGAAATTCTAATATAATTATTCTTATATTTATATTTAATATTTAATCAAATTTAATGCATGTTGTATAATTCATCAAAGATTAAATTTGCAATAATTCTTATTTATTGATTGAAATGAAAATAACATATTTTGGTCAAACTATTTATAAGGTCTATTTTGTTATCATACTTATCAAGAGTGTACTGTCGGCTCTAGCTTTATATATGGTTTTTTTTCATTGAATACCAAACACTATTCTAAAAAAGATTGATAGAATTAGGGCTGATTTTCTATTTTGGAAAGCAAAAAAAAATTTCATCTAGTCAATTGGAAGATGACTTGTAAAAGTAAGGAGCAGGGAGGATTAGATTTACTTGATTTGAGGGTAATGAACATAGTCCTTATCTGCAAGTGGCTATGGAGATTAAAAGAATATGGGACAAGTGGATGGTAGAAAGATATCCTTAAGTCTAAATATTGTTAGGAAAGACAAAAAAAAAATGTTTCTTACTTTTGGAAGAAAATTAGTGAACATGAACAGATTATCAATATTAATTGTAGATATAATTTGGGAAATGGGAGGGATGTTAAATTTTGGAAGGATAAATGGTGTGCAGATAATTCATTAGTCATTGATTATCCTTCTTTGTTCAAAATCTGTTCTAAGCCTAATATTAATGTGGCAGATGCTTTGAATGATATAGATAGAAAAATCACTTTTAATAGGCAATTAAGTTTTGTCCAGCGAGAGAAGTGGCATAATATTACTTTAATGATGAACTTTATTACTCTTTCTCCTTATTCTGATAAAGTGTTTTGGAATTTGAATAGTAATGGTTCTTTTACTGTTAAATCATTATATAGGTGGTTAAAGCATGAGGAGTAGTGTGCTCTCAGTATGATATTCTATGGAGATTAAAACTTCCCTCTAAAATTAAATTTTTCTTTGGCTCTTGATCAAAAGAAGAGTGCTCACTAAAGATAACCTTATCTTGAGAGTATGGGTTGGTGTTCTTTTTTGTGAACACTGTCCCATTTAGAAATTGTAGATCATCTCTTCTTTTGTTGTGATCAAAATTAGGCGTATGGACTTGGTTTTTGGCTCAGTTCAACTGTACAGTGCCAAGATTTCTGGAGGAATTGATGATTATTGCAAATAAGTTAGATAACAAAATGGCCTTCTTGCACTGGTGTGATGCAATTATTTGGGTCATATGGCGAAATAGAAATAATGTCTGTTTTCAAAACTCTAATTGTTTTCAATATGCACCAGTGTGAAGGGATTGATGAGGTATTGACAAGAGATGTGGTTTAACAAGCTCAAAGAGGCCATTTGGAACATGGCCCCTTTGTTGGAGGTGTTGCCGGAACAGTCATTGGAAGACTTGGAGCAATATTAGGGAGGAGCCACTATCACTATGGTGGAGCGACATGAGTAGGGGCGGATTTAGGGGTGGCGGGCATAGGCCTGGCTTACGCCGAGAAAAAAAAAATTAGTGTAAAATGTTAAAAATATCATGCTAATTTTGATGAGCAGGGTTCCACTGCCCCTAAAATCGGCTGCCCCCAAATGTCACCAATTTCTACCGTTCGATCTATTTTAATCAATGACGATCCTATCCCTGTTGAGAGAGAGAGAAACGAATTAAAAATTCTGACGTGTCTTTCTTTATTACTTGTTTTCACTTTTTTTCTCTTTCTTCTTCGCTTTCTCCTACGAGATGAAACCCAAAACATAGAAACACATGTTTCTCCTTTATCACTCAGTCTCCGCTTACTAGTAGAGAAATTGCATCTGTCGACATTATGATTGTGTTCTCCTCTTCGCAAGAAGCCGATCGAGATCCCATTTGCTTATCTTTCGTCAACCGTCTTTCATGATCTTGCACGTGGCTACTGGTTTTAGATCTTCAGCCGCAGCTAGTTTAGAGAGAAAGTACACACAAAATTGACCAAATATTTATCGATTCTTTTTTCCATCATACAACAAATTGTAATGGATAGTTAGATACGATTGAAATACTCTTTTTTTTGTCAATTGAATATTTCAAGATCTAGAGGAAAATTCGGAATCACTTGAACCTTGACAAAAATAAACAATTGTGTTAGTCACTTGTTAGTCATTTGATGTACTTTCATATATATTACTAAATGTTAATAATTTTAATTTCTTATAAAACAGAGTCAGAGTTATTAATTTTGGTTCACCATAAACATAAAATTTTTACTATGAATTTTCGGTTGGTTTGTAATGTTCTTTTTAAGTAAAAGAGTCATGGTAGAAATTTAATCTGGGTTCGTTTTAAAACCCATGGAATAAGAAGCCAGTTGAAATTGGAAAGAGAGAATATTAGTTTGCTAGTTGAAAAGATGATATGAATTTATTATTTTTTCTCTCTCTAGAGTAATGCACGTAGTCTGTCTCGGAACATTCAAAGAGATAGGCTCGGATAATCAATAAGAGTCGTTCGATCAAAGTTAATCTAACGGTTGAGAATTTGTGACATTTGGGGGCAGCAAATTATGGTGGCAGCGAAATCCTCCTCAATTTTGATATTTTATATGTCCGGCCTACTTTAATATCAAAACCCAAGTTATAAAAATACAATTGAAGTCGGACGTCGACAATTTGGCCTACCCTATCTTACAATCCCGGTTCTGCCTCTGGACATGAGAGTGATGCACATGGACGTTAGTGTGATGTTTAAAATGAGTTGTTTGTAATTGTTATGACTTGTAATTCATTGTGGTTTTTGAGTTTTTTTTTTCAATAATGAGGGTGCACCGGTATGTAGCTTGAGAGTAGATACCGGTGCAGGTAAGGGGTTGTCATTTGCTATGTGGATGAAACTTTGAAGTTTGTAATAATTTTGGGATTTCTTTTCATTGGATGGCTTCTTTCCGGAATAAAGAATAACCATTTTTTATCAATAAATTTATTTATAACCATCCAAACTCTTCACAAAAGTTACACACTTCCCAATAAATTTACTCCTCAATAAATTTATTCCCTTCTTCCTTCTTCCTACCTTATTCTTAACGCATCCAAACGGAGCCATGAATAGAAAAGAGGTGGAGACTTCCACTAGTTTCAGAAAAAAAAAACTAATTATAAGGCCAACAATGTGACAACAAATTTTTTTAGCACACTTTTTTAAGAAAAAACATGATTACTGTGAAAAGATACATACTTAATTACGCCCTTTCTATTTTTACAAAATTTATTTTAAAAGAAAATAAAAGAAATTTATTGACATTTTTAAGTTTTCAAACATCCTCCGATACACCATTTCCTCCTCCAATGCGCACAGTAAAAAAATAAAAATTGACGGTCGGTTGGACAGATTGGAATTTAAAACTGACAAATGAACAAACAAGCAATAAAGAGAAAAAAAAAGGAGAACATGAACAAACAGGATCACCGTGAGATGTTGAAGAACCCTCTAGTTGATGAAAAACTGTTTATTAGGTCAAATAAATAATAGTAGTAATAATAATAATTGTTTGCAGTCTCACTGGTGCGGGTTCCAATATATTGAAGCAAGATGGTACATGTTGCCACCAAAAATGGGGCTACTAATTCAATGGCGCATTTATTTGATGTTCAGAATTGGGTACCATCCATTCCAGACAGGAAACATGCCCTATTTATATGACATTTCACTGTGAACTGTCCGTAAAACTTCTGCCCAAATCGAATGATCTAGATTCAAATCTGGTTTTAAATTTGTCCACCATAGAATTATCCTAACAACAATATTAACCAGGGCAGTAATAGCAATTATAATACACAGGAAATTATAATCTGACAAAAAAAATAGACAGCGAGATGTCCTCTATCCTCCCTGTGTCGTCAGTCGTCGGAGTCGGATCCTCTGGTCGTTTTTTACAAACGACCACCTGGTCGTTTTCGATCTGGACCGTCTGATTTAATCTCAACGGTTAACATTTTTTCGGGCCTATCAATCGTGGTACTAGCACGGGGCATCTATAGCCATTAAGATTAAATCAGACGGCCCAGATCTAAAACGACCAGGTGGTCTGCCGACCAGAGGATCTGGTTCCGTCAGTCGTCACTGTCAGTGATAAAATACAAAGCTCGTTGGGCTACGTTATGGGCCGTCGGAGTTGGCCATTTGTCTTGCTTAGCAGTTTCGGTCCAGAAATGTATTTCTATTTTCTAATATTAGCATCATTACTTCATCAGATAATGAGTTAATGACGTGACGAATGATAAAACCAACGAGCAAGAATTATTGTCAAAACATTAGAGCTTGAGATTTTGGCAATTATTAAATATAATTTTAATTTATTTTACTCACTTATAAAAGAATGAAATTAAAGGCATTTTTATCGTTGATATTAAAAACTTTTGAAAGTAAAAAATTGCAATGGTCTTGATCTGATTAACATAGAAGAATATTAATTTGCAATCAGCTTATAAGAAGCACGATCGTCTACAATTATTTTCCTAGTTTTTTTAAAAAAAAATAAAAAGGATTGACGGTGACAAATGAACTGATTCCATGGCATTATTCTCCTCAGTCATTGTCAATCTCAATCAATTTGGTCAATTAAGTATGCAGTTATGCCAATATTATTTTTTCGATTAAGCCTCCAATTGATTCTGATTTGTGTAAAAAAAATAATGTTATTCTCTAACAACTGCCCTGGAATAAGTCTCAACTCAAGCTCCAACTAATACTGTCCACTAACTAGGTAGCCTCTACCTAGTATCTCTAAAAAAACCTAATACTGTCCAAAAACATGATAAAATTATTGAGATTGCTAAACCCTCATGTGTCAGCATTGAATGGACTGTTTGTTAAGCTTCAAAAGCAGGTTGTGCTGCCCCCTAATCCATTTTGCAAAAATAAGGTTCAATTACTTATTATTATCGTACACACGTTGCGTTAGAAAAACGCACTGGATAACTCCAGTTCTTACTCCATTATATCAAACAATCCTCAACTATTCAATTGCATCTTGTGTTACAAATATAAAAATATATGAAACTAATATGGGAACTTAAAAAAAAACATATATGATACATTATTGAGCATGGACCAAAAAGATATGGTAATTTTAATTATTTTAAAAGGCACGATAGTCCATAAGGTTGATTTGTATAGTCTCGATGGATAAGATAACATATTTTAAAACTACTTTTCAAATCTAAGTTTAGTAATGGATATGATTTTTCTTTACAATTTTCACAGTACTCGAAGTATTTATTAGAAAAGAAGAGAGTTATTTTTTTACTTTTTGAAAGCAGCCCATGCCACTCTCTTAACATATTTATATCGGCAAACTATCAAGAGCAACCCTAAATTATATTTAATTATCAACTCTTAACATAGTGAAGTTTCACCTTGTAAACTTACTACATCTATATTTATATTTATAAAGAAATTTACATTACCAAATGTTAATTTTTTATAACTAATGAAATGTCAAGCAAACAACTTTGAGGTATGGATCACGCAATCGGACAATTTGATCGCATCCATATGATGACCAATAATCATAGTTAGGGTGTCAATATTATACCGTTTCGCACGTTTTCATTTCGTTCTGTTCAAAACGAAACAAAAATGAAAGGAAAATCAGTTTCGTTTCTGACAACGAAACAGATATTGATAAACGTACTGTTTCATTACTGAAAACTAGACTAAAATCGATGGAAAATGAAAAGGAACAAAAAACAAAACGTAAAATAAAACGAAAACAAAACTTGTGTTGTGTTTCGTTACTGAAACGGAACACCCATATTTTGCTTTCGCTCTCCACATTGGATGGACACCTCTAATCATAGTGTTAAAACTAATTTAAGTTTAACAATGCAAGAATTTGAATAATACTTGCGATTCAAAGTCCTGCGCCATTATTAGCAAACTTTCTATAAAGGAAAAACAGTCCCTCGTGAAAATTTGGTTAAAGTTGCGGTTCAACTTCAAACTTTTTCTTGATTAACAACTTCAAACTTCAAAGTACAAACTCCATGAAGACGGTCACACTGGGTCAAGAGGATAAGCAATAAAAAATGGGAATAGCTAATTTTAAATATATAGGACGCAAGCACTTGTCTTACATGATATATCAATCCAAATCACTTAAATTGTTTTATGTTATAAAATTTTCGTGGAGACCAAATTTTTAACTTTTTCGAATTGTTTACTATTTTTTTTAGAATTTTTTAATATGCTCAATCTAAAAAGTTAGATTTTGAAATTCGAAAAAATAATTAGAAAATTTGAAAAAATTAGATCATATTGAGCGATTTAAATCGGCTGTTTGAAATTTTAATAGTGGATGTTTAAATCGTATTTGACGTCTTATATATTTGAGTCTAACATTACACATAAAAAATTGCAAACTACAACTACAACCCTACAACTACAAAATACAGAGACATCCAAATATCCGAATCCCTATCCTGTGCCGCGCGGCATGGTGCCGCGTATCAATCCGAGCCGTACGATCTGATCTCGACGGTTAGATTTTTTCGGGCTTTACAATCTGGTTACATGCACGGAGCTCCCTTATCCATTGGATTTAATTTATACGGTCTGAATTTCTGCGCTGCACGGTGCCGCGCGGCACGTGATTTGGTTTCCAAATATCCATCCAATCGCCAGCTATTGTGAGTCTGTGACTAGTGTAGTAGTGTTTATTGAAAGGGTAAAACAGTACGCAACCGTTAGATCGAGAATGGACGGTGGATATGACCCCAAAGGCCCAAACTCACTTCCCACTTACCATTGGACAGGCACTCCCGACAGACACAGTGACTTCACTCCTCTTATCTTCTCTTCTTACCTTTTATTATATCTTATCATCATCATAAACAAACATTTATCGTAAAAAAAAATAACGGTGCTTGGTTGGTTATTTACTTATTTAACCAAATAAAGCCTCACACACTCGTTGACCTTCATCTCCTCTTCTCAGTACTCACTTCTCACTCCTGAGTAGAGCTTGGCCATACCATTAGTCCATTACCATAGATGGGAAGCACCAAGTACTCAAGCGATGCCAACCTCAATCCTCCACTCAACACTATCCATCTCGACCGTTGGATCCCTCTATATCGCGTACACGCGCTCCTATACTCGACAGCCATCCTCGGCCTCATTTACCACCGTGTCACATCCATTGTCACCTCTTCTACATTCGTCGATGCGTGCTTGCTCTCTTCTCTTCTCCTCTCAGAGCTTGTTCTAGCGTTCATGTGGGTCTGTTCTCAGTCCTTCAAGTGGCGTCCGCTAGATCGGCAGGAATTTCTTGAAAGGTTGCCCGATAAAGCCGGGTGGCCGGCACTTGATGTGTTTGTTTGCACAGCTGATCCATACAAGGAGCCGCCGATTGGTGTCGTCAGCACTGCGCTCTCGGCTTTGGCTTTTGATTATCCGGCTGAGAAGCTGTCCGTCTATGTTTCTGACGATGGAGGCGCTGACGTGACGCTCTTTGCGTTCATGGAGGGTGCCAAGTTTGCGCGACATTGGTTGCCGTTTTGTAGAGAGAATGGTGTCAAGGTGAGATCACCTGAGGTGTTTTTCGCTTCGGGTGGTCGTGGAGGTAGCGAGGAGGAGGAAAAGTTGAAGGTAATTAATTATATTGTAGTACAATAATTTGTTTTGTTGTATGTTTATCTTGTATTGAGATGGGAGAGAGAGCCATGATGCTGTCTGCGTACAGAAGCTGCTCGATGAAATGCCATAAAGAGTCAGATGCGTTTCTGCACAGCATGGTATAAAACGTTTAAGGGGACTATAAATGTTTTGATCATAGATTCTTTGCTTTAGTTAGTTTTATTTCATGAGGGACTGGCCATCCTTTTAGGCCACACCTTGCTACAGTTTTTTCTGTTGAGCAGGTTCTGAAGGCAGGGAGCTAATATCATCATGGTTTACTCAAAATTTCAATAACAGTTGTGTTTTTAGAGAATTACTTCTGGAACTACACAGATTTTTTTATATTAATTTTTTTTTTCTTTTTTTGCAGACCATGTACCAAACCATGAAACGGAGAGTGGAGAGTGTGCTGGAAAACGGCAGTGTCAGTCCTAAATTGGCTTCATCTGAAGAAGATCGACAAATTTTTAAAAAGTGGAAGGAATTTTCACGTAACAACCATCCATCAGTAATCCAGGTTTGGTTGTAATTATTTACCTTTGATATGTTAACATGATATATGACTCTTGTTTAAGAGAAAACACTTCTCTTGTAAAAGGTTTTTTCTCAACTACATGTAGGTTCTTGTCAAAAGCAGCAAAGATAGAGATATTACTGGGGAAGTTATGCCCAATCTGATTTACTTTTCAAGAGAGAAGCGTCCCAATGTTCCTCACCACTTCAAGGCTGGGGCGCTTAATGCTCTGGTTAGATCAACAGTACCCATTTTACAGTTATTGTTTATTTTATGTATGTGATAGGCTTTGATCATATTTTTTTTGTGACTCTGACAATGTATGTTGTTATGTTAGACACAAACCAAGGTATACCATAAATAATGAGATACTGCTGCTTTCATCATTTTTGTAGTTGGTGAAGGCCTAACTTTTTATAATTCTTCTTACTGGTCCTTTACTCACTCTTTACTGGGCCTCTCTACACCAGTACCAGACGTAATAATCCTCACTTATATTAAGCCAAAATATTGCTTTGTCATTATCCACTTAACTAAGTCTAATTGAACCTCCAAATACTGCTTTTTGCTTTTCTGACAACAAAGTTAAAATGGAAAAAATCAAGGCTTGCTATAATGTGTTTGGTACAATGTTTTGATATATGGTTAGAGATGTCTTTTCATGTTAGACTTCATCATTAAGATGGCTTCTTTTTGATAGCTTCGTGCCTCCGCTGTCCTGACAAATGCACCGTTAATCCTAACAGTTGACTGTGACATGTACTCCACTGATCCGACCTCGCCTCAACGTGCACTTTGTTATTTCCTAGACCCTGTTGCCTCAGCTAAACTTGCCTACGTTCAGTTCCCGCAGCGTTTTCAAGGACTCAACAAGAGTGACATATACGGAGGTGAGTTGAAGCACCTCTACATGATTAATCCTCGTGGCATGGATGGGTTTGGTGGGCCAAATTACCTTGGGAGCAATGCATTCCTTGCAAGGCGGGCATTGTTCGATTCATCATTGGAAGCTGGGAATGGTCATGATTTCATCAAACCTGAGATGGTTATGGAAATGGCGAGTGGGGTTGCAGCATGCAACTTTGAGTCTGGGACAAAATGGGGTGATGGTGTAAGTCTTTCCTACCAATCTCTTTAGTAGTGCATGAATTATTTCTTGTGCCCCTATATGCCAGTAGTTCTGAAATTATTGATTGATTTTTGTGGCTTTTGTTTGTTGAATTTTATAATATATGCCTCTTTAGGTCCACCTTTTACTCTATTTGAAATCAGGATGGATGCTGATATCTGAAAACTGCAAATGCAGCTATAATAAATATGCCATTGGAGCAAAGTATAAAACATTGTCTTACCAGAAAAAAAAAAAAATAAATAAAGAAGTCCTTCTCTGAAGTTTAAAATATTATAAACATTTGTTTTTCGCCTGAATAAAACAGAAATAGTGATACACAGTCAATAAAAAAATCACTAATAAATAGTAAAATACACTGGTATCATATTTGTTAATTGTTGTGGTTTTCATTTCTCAATTATTTAGATTGGATTCCGTTACGGTTCTTTGTCAGAGGATTTCCATACAGGCTTTCGGTTGCAATGTGAAGGATGGAATTCTGTATTCTGTGACCCACCTCAGCCGGCATTCTTGGGGGATGCACCTAAGAGTCTACATGATGCACTTAGCCAGTGCAAAAGGTGGACTGTGGGGCAATTTGAGGTAATGCCTTTACTAGATTTCAACTTCATACAGTGGCAGGGATTTATAGAGTTGAGTGGGGTTGATTGACCATGGTTAAACTTACTAAGCTACCTTGTATATATATAAATAAGTTTCGCAAATATCCTTGTAAATAGTTTAAGGTCCAGGTAAAGTTTATCCTTCCACCAATTATCTCGTGTGCTGGTGTATGCCAATTGCTGTTCTGCGCAAGAATCCTCAGCATTTGCTTCCCCTGGCCCCCTTGTTCTGTAATTTTGTTTGGTTTTACTTAGTTTGACGGTACATCCTAAATCATAATCTGTAAGCATGAATCAGCCCGAGAGGAAAAATAGATGGCCTGTTATATAATTAGATATTTTCTTGTGCACAGTATGCTATAGCTAAACAGGTACATCCTAAGTCATATTTTTATGAACATGATTGAGGTAATGCCTTTACTAGATTTCAACTTCATACAGTGGCAGGGATTTATAGAGTTGAGTGGGGTTGATTGACCATGGTTAAACTTACTAAGCTACCTTGTATATATATAAATAAGTTTCGCAAATATCCTTGTAAATAGTTTAAGGTCCAGGTAAAGTTTATCCTTCCACCAATTATCTCGTGTGCTGGTGTATGCCAATTGCTGTTCTGCGCAAGAATCCTCAGCATTTGCTTCCCCTGGCCCCCTTGTTCTGTAATTTTGTTTGGTTTTACTTAGTTTGACGTACATCCTAAATCATAATCTGTAAGCATGAATCAGCCCGAGAGGAAAAATAGATGGCCTGTTATATAATTAGATATTTTCTTGTGCACAGTATGCTATAGCTAAACAGGTACATCCTAAGTCATATTTTTATGAACATGATTAAGTTAGAGGTAAGAATGAATTTTAGTAAACAAAAAGAAAGGACATATATAAATTTGCTGATAGACAGTATGCAGGTAAGCACTGTTACTGATTGAATTTGTTGCTGTTGCAAAGTGGACTTAATTGAAGCGATGCAGGTGGGATTTGTTCGTCATTCAACCTTAACTTTTGGAGTCAGAAAAGCATCCCTTGGTTTAGGATTGACTTACTCACATCTCGCCTTTTGGGGCATTTGGTGTATCCCCATCTCTACATATGCTCTTTTGCCTCAACTGGCTCTGGTTTACAGTAGGCCATTGTTTCCAAAGGTTCGTTAGTATTTCTCTGCTGTTTTTTTTTTTAACTCCAATGTGTTATCTAGAGAAACAACCTCTAGTACCTTAATAAAATATAGAAAAGGAAAAAAAAAAGAATAAGAAGACATCAAATGACCATACTTGCAATTTAAAGGGGAAACCAATTACCTATGTAGCATGGACAATTCTAAAACTGTGATGTGTTTTGTTTTCCAACACATATCATGACCATGTCTGACATGGCAATAGCTCTTTTGCCTCAGTAGAATTGAAAATAACCTATTGTGATGTGTCATGTCAGACAGACACTTGAATCTATGTCCATGCTACATAAGAGGTTGCATACTAATATAGAAACCTCTTAACTTACTATCACAAGTGCAGCCATCAGATCCATGGTTCTATCTCTATGGATACCTCTTCGGGGCGGCCTACATCCAAGACATGGTTGACTTCATTTACCACAAGGGCACCTTTAGGTGCTGGTGGAGTGACCAAAGGATGTGGCTGATTCGTAGCGTTACCTCATTCACCTTCGGTTCAATCCAATTTATAAGTAAACAACTCAACATTTCCAGTCAAGGCTTCAATGTAACGAGCAAGGTCATGGATGATGAACAAATTAAGAGGTACTATAAAATAAGCCTTTATTTAATGAAAAATATAAATTACTCTTAGCAGTCTCAGTGTGATACAGTTCTGGGCTTTTTTCCAGAATAACGGGGCCGTTTGGATCGCTTAGGAATAAGAGGAATAGCCTATTTCTAGACGGAAAATATTGGGAAGTGTGTAATTTTGTGAAGAATTTGGATGGTTAGAAATAAATTTACGCCTAGGAAGATGCTATTCCTCTTATTCCTAAGCGATCCAAACGGCCCCAACATGCAGATTTGATTTAGAGGAGATAAATATGTCCAGTTTTCTGTTTAAATACATAAATTAGTTTGGGTTTGATTAAGATGAAGCCTCGTGAAAAATATATTTTATAATTGAATCCTATTGTAATTTGAATTTTAGACATCATCATGTATCTGGTAGAATGTAAGTGAACCAACCAACAAGTTGCTCAAAAAATTCATGCTACTAAATAAAGGAGATTTATATCTATATTTATTTCTGTATCTTATTAGGTATGACGAGGGTGTATTCGATTTTGGTGTAGACTCGCCTTTCTTTGTTATACTGGGCACGACAGCATTACTTAATTTGTGTGCATGCATAGTGGGAATTTTTCGATACAGCATGGTTGCCGAGATATTTTTAGCTGTGTTCGGCATCACCAATTGCTGGCCAGTATATGAGGCAATGTTACTAAGGAGTGACAATGGCAAAATGCCTGAGAGAGTTAAAATTCGAGCATTTTTCGCGGCAGGGATTGCACTTGCTGTGGGTTCTGTTCTATTTATTGTTTAACATTTTGTGCTGTGTTTAGAAATTGTACAGAGGACAGCACAGGTGAAACATGTATTGCAGCATTTAAGATGTGGTCAAAGCATTGCCACGACTTCAGTAGAAATAATGTAAACTTTTTAAGTTAAAACAGGAATATGCATTTACTTTACTAGTTTACAATTATTAAAATTAAAGAAATATAATTTATACAATTATAAAATAACTCTTATCGTATTTTGTCATCTTTCATCTGCTTCGGAGGCCTTCTGTTACGCTGTGTTTACATGAATTCTGACAGCTAGGAGTGGGGCTTATTGCCATTCTCTATTTCACCGAAACATCTGTCCAAAATATGTAGTCCTTTGGCAGATACCAATCGATTGCAGACCTGAGATCTAGAGTTTCTTTGCATAAAGTGTTAAGACTTTTACTAGGAGATGATTTCCCAGCTACCCAATATCACCAGACTGGTTTTATCAAGATCTTGAATTGCTTTTCTATCGTTTATTTTTCATTTACTTAGCATATTTACTAATCTGAAGAACTTGCATAGAATAGATTTGTACAGCCTCTGAAACACATAGGTTTTGAAAGAATTATTTTATTTCTCATTTTCTCTCTACCACTATCATAGGCTCCGTTTGGATGCGTTGAGAATAAGGTAGGAAGAAGGAAGAAGGGAAGAAATTTATTGGGAAGTGTGTAACTTTTGTAAAGAGTTTGGATGGTTAGAAATAAATTTATTGGTAAAAAATGATTATTCCTTATTCCGGTAAGAAGCCATCCAAACGGAGCCATAAATACCTCAAATAACCCGAACCTGAGCTATCGCTCCCTTGAAAATAGGTTCCACAAGCGCCATTGTTCTCTGTCCCCATTGCATTATTAACATAGGTTTCATAACTCATAAATTGAGTATGAATGCTAGTTATTCCAGATTGATGCATGACATGTTTAACTAAATCTTCATATAGCTTAGATTCACACTTCAATTTTCTATGCCAAACACCGTTCATTAAAATTAGCAGTTCATATTAGCTAAGGTTCACTTCTTATGCCCAAACCAACACTTCATATTACTACAATATTTTCCAAGTTTAACTAAGAACATTTGAGAAGCGTTAAGGAGCGCTGAAACAACTAAAGAAACCCACAAGTTGAGTTCCAAAAGAACACCATAGGAATCATAAAAAACTCAAGGATGCATATGCACGCCGCTTGCAGAAGAATACCTGGTGCATAAGCATCATAAAATAGGCCATTTTCAGGATATGAAGAAAATTATACCAATTTGTGCTTTACACATTCGATGCCCCATTTCAGCAAAGAGGTATTAGCAGACATTCAAGGCTTACAGTAAAGAAAGGAGGCAGAAGAAACAAAAGAAAAGAATGGAACAATAAAATCCATTCAGGTTAGTCAAACCAACCCAAGAATCTTAAAGCTTCAAGTTCACTGCTGAAACTACATCAAATAAAACTTAAAAAAGGAAAAGAACGATACAAAGTGCTGGATTACTATTTACAAAACCGACAATGAGCTACAGTGCATTTCCCTGGTGCTACAAAATGAAGCATGCATAAGAAATTATGAAGTACTTACTGCATCCAGTACAATTACATTGAGAAGATGAGTCTATTGATTATTGTCAGGACAGAAAAAACCAAAGTGTGATTTTTCTTCTGGGCTTGCAAACTCCAACTAAAAATTGCATAATGAAAAGTTGTTAGCACATATTTCAATGAAAAATAAGAGGGAGAAGTAAACTCTATTCAATCTTCCCACCATGTTCTAAGTGTAAAAACTTTCAAAAACAATGATATCTCAAGTGATCAAGATGCAAAATTCTCAAAACTATGGCTCAGAGAATACCAAGTAAACCACAGGTCATCTCAACAAGCCTGATTAAGAAAAATTGTTAGGTTTAGGTCCATATGTAAAAATACAAACTTGACCACCAATTCTTTCTCACCAGTTTGGTCCTCGAAGTCTTGTAGGGGAAAAACAAGATAAAATTGATCCTCAAAACTTTGGAAGAGGAAGGAATTGGTTCCAAAATTTTCCTTTGCAGAAAGGAACTAAGTTGTCCATGAACACATATTAACAAGTACAAAATTCAGAAAAAAGGGGAATAATTGCATTATCTAGGAAAATTTATGAAGGAATACTAGTAATATTACTAGAATAGTCTATTTGGTCATGGGAGGTGATAGCAAATAACCCACAAATTAGCCACGGACTTTTAACTATATTTCTCACAAAGCAATTAGGTTTGTCCTACAGCTACAAGTCAATATTGGTTGCGATGGAAGTGAAAACATCTTACACCATCACAATCTCCATAAGTTGACTGATGAACATCAGCCAGTCCAAATAAGACTCTGATTTTTTTTTTCAGGGGAGATTTTTTTTTTAATATATTGTACCATTTGATTACAACCAAATAGTCCACATCTGAAGAATGACACACTGCGGCCCTCAAAAAAAATATTTGGCCTTCAAAAAAATAATAACACACAGCTGGCCCTACATGGCAGCAATGTGGAGTCAAGTGCTCAAAATTTTGAGGGCAGCTTAAGGATTTAGTTGTTATATTTAGATTTCAGGGGCCAATTAATGCAAATACAAGCCTAGACATCAATTTCTTTCCTTTCCAAATCTTACGAAATAATTAGGTTAATTTTGATATTTTCAAGGACCAATTCAGCACAAATTTGATTAAAACTCCACCTTAGCAGACCACATCAAATACATTGTCAGTGTTAAAGGCAATGATTTGCATCTGTTAAATTTCAAAGTTACTAACTTGGAAGACAAAAAGAAAACCAATAAGTAGCATACCATTAATTTGCGCAGTTCATGATGTAAGCGAGGGTGTTTGGATATAATCAATTCATCCATTTGAGCAGGCATATACTTTGTACCTACCTGCAAACATAGTGCTTGAGTATAATCAATTCATCCATTCTAAATCTGTAGGACACTACATTTAGATGTTCTCATATGTTTTAACTTGGAAGGGTGTTACCCCAGGTCAACACAAACTAAATAGGATTTCCGGAATCAGGAAAAGGAGGCCAAATGAAAAATAAATTAACCCTTCACCTTTCCAGATAACAAAAACTTAGGCATAAATAATAAATAACTAATTGTCCAAATTCCAAAAATAGTCAGCTACACCTAACTCAGCATCATGCTGACTCCAACCTGGCATTACAGCTATCTGTAGAAGGGGCCCCAGGTCAAACCATCAACTGCAATGGAAAAGTAGATTACCTCTGGTACTTCGATGCCTCGACAGTACTCGTACAAATCACAAATAAACCCAACAAACTTCACCGCATCAGTGAAATCCTTCTCTTCGTACGGCGCCTGCCCATAATCCATCTGCCTACAGTGATTTACTGCCGGAAGAAGCGTATAATAATCTGGACAGCCCCAATTGAGTGGGCATATCTTGCTTGAGTTCTCACGCAGAGATTCACAAAATTGTGGATCTTTTAGTGTGAGGGACACAGCTGCTCACAAATCGACGGCTACGTGTATCGCTAAAGAATGTGTGCTTGTGAGCCTTTTGCTTAATCGTATCCCTGAAAGACGAGATATGATTGAGAAGGTTAAGAAGATAGCAACAGATCCTGGAGGTTTGCAGAGTTTCAAGCAAGTTTTAATGGGAACAGAAAAGGCTAATCTAAACCCATGCCTTAATAAATGTACCAAGGAATCACCAAACCATAAGCCACAATGCATCCCCAAATGAAGACTCAAATTTGACAAAAGGAATTACAAAAGTAAGAACAGCTGAAGAAGCAGAAACTTACAAGTCATCTTCAGTTGTGTTGATGAATAAATTTGCAAAATCCACCAAAATAGATGTGTGGCAACTGTTGTATGCCGATATCTCATTCTCCATCTCGAGAAGCATTTTGCCAAAGTCACGCCAGTCATCCCTTTGAGCTTCCTTCAGAGGAATTTCTAAAATAAAAATATATGAATCTAGGGAACGGACTTTGCCGATTGAAAAGTATGCATTCAAAATTTGTGAACAGAACTGCACCTTATAATTAAAAAGGTCCATAAACTGATTCGTTTTCTGTCAGTTGCATAACTGACACAAATTCATACGTAAACTAAAATAAGGCTACAAGCCTACAACAGTAATCGGAAGCTCTTCATATAGTTAGTTTATTTACAAAAATGTCATATATAACAAATCAAATGGAAAGGCAAAGGTAATAAAATAAAATATTTACGTCTACATAGAAATCAAAAGAAGACCTTTTGTTCCAGTCAGACATCAATTTTAGAGAAACAAAACAAAACAACAACAACAACAACTAAGCCTTTTGTCCCAAACAAGTTGGGGTAGGCTAGAAAGAAACCCAACAAGAGAACACATCCAAGAACAAAAAAAAAAAAAAATACAAAACATAAAAATACTAATAGTAAGACTAGCCATACTAATAATAATACCTCTAATAATAATAGTAATAGTAGAAACCTAGACCTCGACTGTGACCTAATAGAGGGACCTACAAACCTATGGCATCGCTCCTACCCCTAAGTTCCTACGTCATGGCTCCGGTACATGAATTGCTAACTTCCAAGCGCTCCTATCGATCGCCAACTCCTTGGAGACGTTCCATTCTTTAAGGTCTCTTTTCACCGCTTCTTCCCATGTCAATCTTGGTCTCCCTCTCCCCCTCCGGGTGTTCTCGAAATGATTAAGAATTCCGGTACGTACCGGTGCCTCTGGAGGTCTGCGTTGGATATGTCCAAACCATCTCAAACGATGTTGGATCAGCTTCTCCTCTATTGGTGCGACCCCAACCATCTCTCGTATGTCATCATTTCTAATCCGATCTTTCCTCGTGTGACCGCAGATCCACCTCAACATACGCATCTCAGCTACACTCATCTTCTGGACATGTCGTCTTTTAGTAGCCCAACATTCTGCGCCATACAACATCGCAGGTCTAATCGCTGTCCTGTAGAACTTGCCTTTTAGCTTCTGCGGGACTTTCTTATCGCATAGGACGCCTGATGCTTGTCGCCATTTCACCCACCCCGCTCTTATCCTGTGACTAACATCTTCATCTATCTCGCCATCGCTCTGCAGCATCGATCCTAAATATTGAAAAGTATCCTTCGTAGGTACTACCTGCCCGTCTAGACAGACATCTCCGTCCACTGGTCGTATCCCACTAAACTCACACCCCATATACTCCGTCTTAGTTCTACTAAGCCTAAACCCTTTGGACTCTAGAGTTCGTCTCCACAATTCCAATTTCCTATCGACCTCCGTCCTACTCTCATCGACTAACACCACATCGTCCGCAAAGAGCATACACCAAGGAATCTCTCCCTGTATATCCTTCGTGATCTCATCCATCACTAAGGCAAAAATATACGGGCTCAAAGCTGATCCCTGATGTAGTCCTATTTTAATAGGAAAGTCACTAGTTACACTATCACATGTCCTGATGCAAGTAACGGCACCATCATACATGTCTTGGATGAGGGTAACATACTTTGTGTGGACTTTCTTCTTTTCTAGTGCCCACCACATAACTTTCCTTGGCACTTTGTCGTATGCTTTCTCCAAATCAATGAAAACCATATGTAGATCCTTCTTTCGCTCCCGATATCTCTCCATCAATTGCCTTATTAGGAAGATGGCCTCCATGGTTGACCTCCCAGGCATAAAACCAAATTGGTTTTTCGAAACGTTTGTCATCCGTCTCAAGCGATGTTCTATCACTCTCTCCCAAAGCTTCATTGTATAACTCATAAGCTTAATCCCTCTATAGTTTGTACAGCTTTGAGCATCCCCTTTATTCTTGAAGATTGGTACTAGAGTGCTTCTCCTCCACGCATCTGGCATCCTATTTGATCGGAAAATGCTATTGAATAGTTTGGTTAACCAAACTACAGCCACATCTCCAAGGCACCTCCACACTTTGATTGGTATGTTATCAGGTCCTAGAGCCTTACCTACTTTCATTCGTTTTAAGGCTTCTTTCACCTCGGACTCTTGAATTCTCCTAACAAAACGTCTATTGGAGTCATCAAAGGAGTCGTTCAACACAATTTTAGAGAAACAAAAGTGAAAATAATATTTAAATCTAGGTCACTTTTGTGATTCTGTTGTGTAAATGTTTATATATTACCATAAAGTATTAGTAACATTGTAGATCAACTAGTACGACACTACGGCCCACTTCATTTTGAGTTTGCCAATGAAGCAGGTTCTTAAAAAAGAGTTTAATGAGGTCTTATATTTGCATTTTATGATGGTGGAGGTGCACTCTGTAAAATTATAGAATATTAATAGAACTTACCCTTGAAGCCAAAGTTAGCAAGTTGTACAGTGATTCCACCATTCCATTCACGGCGATAGAACGTAGTTCCAACAGAAATATTGCCATGGTACTCGCCCTCCATATGGGCCCCTAATTATATCCCTGGATAAGAAATTAAATTCTCAATACATAGCACACTCATATATATATTCTCAGCTTCATTTTAGGCTGTGATCGGAAACCATAAATTTAGCGTGAGAATCGAAAATGGAATTTTCTCTTTCCCAAATCTTCTGATCGGAACCGAGGAAGGAGGTGTGCGAGAGTTCATTTCGCGAGAGTCGGCGACAAAATTTTGGCTCCGTGAATTCCGCTCATAAACCAAGAAATTTGGCGAGAATTCGTTTCGGCCGTTGGATCTTCTCTTTCTCCGGTGAGCGATTGAACTCTCGCGATTTCCTCCGACCACCGCCGATCGCCGGAAACGATTTCGCGTCAGATTTCTTTTCTTTTCTTCTCTTCTCTTCTCTTCTCTTTTCTTTTCTTTTCTTTTCTTTTCGTGCTTGTTTGTGTTTCCGATCAGGGCCTTAGTCTAAAATTAGGGTTTAACTTAAACATAAACAAAAATGTTGGACCAAAAAATAACTATTAAATTGCTTTTAAGTATTGCTGTGAATTTTATACCAAGCACAGTCATATCACAATACATCAAACTAATTGCAAATTCAACTCTTATTCCTGAAAGGATACATTCAATATGTCCAATATATTAGATACAATAATTGCTACAGCTGGGAGCAGAACGGTTACAATCTTAATAGAACCCACCGATGAGATATTGTAAAAGCAATGAAAGATAAATAATTTTACCTTGCAATCTGTACCAGTAGGCTGCTTGGCGCAAGACTTCCCACTCCAATAAGACAGCTGCTTTCTGGTCCACAGAAGTCATACAGGGTACCTTCTACATATCGAATAAAAATTGGGTGGAACTTCTGATCATTCTCCTCAAATGGAGGGCCAGCATTCCCAAACTCCCAGTGTAAGATATTCTGGTGACACATATTAATCAGGAGGCGTCCATAACGATTTCCACCTGGTGTGTCAGGAAGAATCTCTAAAAGTGCTCTACTTGGAGGAGATCCGACCTGAAAGACATGCCACTCAGTTCTGACACCTGGGCTTGCTCTGAGGCTGCTTGCTTTGAATTGCATGGTTGATTCAAACTCTATCGGTATCCGGATAACGAAGCACTCCTGTGAGTTTTCAAGTAATACAGAATTTTGATCTAACTATGCCAGTTTGTATAGTATACGGTTGAATAGTATAAGAGAAGTTTCATCGGGCCATTTTCTTTCCATTGATGAATTCAAGACTCTGAGATGGGATGGCTGTTTTCATTTTGCAAATAAACCGAAATTTCAATGCATTTACATGTTGGCATCCGAGCTTCTTCCTACATTTATTTGGCTCAAAATATTTTCCTCTGATTACATGCAATGGAAACTCAGCCACTATAAAAATGCTACTTCTATTGTGCAAAAGTAGAGAGATTGCCACTGAGAATGTCAGGTATGTAAAATTTAGGTTTCCAAGCTCAAAATACTGGCACATTTATACTTCATTTTATTTTATAAAAATGAATCTTTGGGAAGGTTTAATTAACCAAACTTAGCAATTCAAAGAATGTGCTCCTTTTGAATAATCAGAAAACGGATACTAAATTACAATCAAAATTGCAATTAAGGTGCTTTAATATCCTACTAAGTGCGCTGTAACAGCCCCAAATTCTTTGTCAAAACCCTAGCATCTGCCTTAAAACCTCTAGCAATTTAGCTAAACTAGCTATGATCATGCTCTTACTTAGAAGTTATTATCAGTTCTTACGTCAAACACAATTAGAAAATTGAAACTGTTCTACATCGAGCATGCTCGTGGTACTAAGCAAGCACAGTAGGCTACAAACTAAGCCAGATCGAGACATGACCCCAGACCGAGGAAATAAAAGAGAGATGTATCGAATGCACTTATACCTCTTCCTCCTCCTCCTTCTCCACTGGAGGAGGCTCCATTGATGGAGGCAGGAGCAAAACGCCAAAACCCTACTTCACTTGCGTCAATGGTGTAAGAAAGTTCGAGAAAATATCAGAAGAGAACAATCAAAGAACTAAGGCTCTGATCGGAAAGCAATTTTTCCGTAGGAATCGGAAATGGATTTTTCCATTTCTCCATTTCCACTGATCGGAAACGGTTGGTGGATGAGAAACGATTTCAGTTTACAGAATTTGGCGAGAAAATTTTTCCTCAGAGAATTCTCGTGAAAAATCAAGAAATTTGGTGAGAGTTGAGGAACACAGAACGACGTATATTTTGATCGGACAAAATTACCCCTTTCTCTACCGATCTGTCCTGCTCTCTCCTCTACTATCTACATGTACCAGAAAGAATGACCTATCCATGGCGATTAAACCCTCAAACCCCTTTCCTCTCCGTCTCCGCAACTTCACGCTTCTCTCCCCTTTCCTTCCCCTTCTCCCGCCGCCTCGCGCCAGATACGACATCCCGATCAAGATAAACGACGAAGATTACGAGCGCTTCCTCGACAACCAACCATGGAAAATCGCCGTTGTGTACAAGAGGGATGCAACCGTGTCGCAATTTAGATCAGCTCGCCGTTGGGTGGCTCTCCTCTCGCGTGCCGGCCAATCGAGCGGATGATGATGGAGATAGTGATGAGAGATTAAATGGACAAGATGAGGTGTTTGAAGGTGAGTGTTTTTTTTTTTGAGTGTTTTAATTGCAAAGGACATTGAGACCAATTAAAGCTTTGATTTGGTGTTCGATAGTGCAATTTTGTCAGATATGACTTAAATTTTGGTTTAGTATAATTAACATGTCTAATGGGATTCTAGCCATGTTACATTTTTTTTTGTCAGGTATGAATTTTACATTGTATTGTAAATCCAAATTTTATGCCATTTTCTTTATGTTGAGAGGTATGTGCCATCAATTATCTGAGCAGCTGAAACCTTGAACAATAGTTCTAAAAGTTATACCAGTGTCATTACTTTTTGGGCTGTCACTCTAAAATGCAATATCTTATGGTCATTAATTATCTAATCGAATATATGGCACAAGTAATTTTGTATATGTGCTCAACATTTGCTCAACATATTGTTATTTTTCTTTGTTTTATCAGGTGAGAGGTTGTTGTAATTAAGGTGAGCACGTCAATCATAATCAAAAGCTTTCTAGGATTCATTGTTCCTGACAGGTACATTTTCATTTTCTAAATATATAAAAATCCGTACATAAGCAGCAACAAGTATCATATTTGAGTCATTTCTTATAACTAAAAACATATCAACATGTAAAAGGAATCAAGTCTGCACACAAGATAGAACAGAAAGTTCGAATTAACTACGTATGTGATATGTTTTGCTCTTAGGGAAGCATGAAGCAGCTAATCAGGTACAATACTTGTTATAGGCAGAGGATGTCTTAAATCAGCTAGAAATATCCTACCAAAAAATTAAAAATTGCATTAATTATTGCAGCTTTTCACTAACGTTAAAACAAATAGAAAATGAAATTAATCAACGGTATAATGATCATCTATAGACACTAATTTTAATAACTGGAGCCAGACAAGGCCTTGTATATTGTTTCTTTTTTATTTATGTGCTGGTATGTGTACTGTCATTAAGGTATGATGGTATAGTATCTATTTGCTTTCTTATTCTTTTCAAATTTATTGGAACTAAAATATGCATATTTAGAATATTTAAAATATCTTTAGGTTGACCAGAGTTAGTTAAATGTTTAAAATATCTTTAGAATTTGATAATCATACTTATATGGAATGAGGGCACTTTTTTTCTTGAAACCAAAATTAAGTTTTGTTTGGTTTTCCTTTTTAGCTGAAGCTAGGAGGAAAAAAAAGAAGCAAATATGAAATGAAGGTAACTTTTGTACATAGGGGAGACTGGTGCCACGTCTTGGCTTGTTTGTGGGTCCATTAGGTTTATCCAAGTTGTTATTTGCTGAGAGAGACAATCAGTCTTGGTATAGTTTTATTTTATTTTTTTTCTTTTTAATCTTTGTATTATGATGCTTTTCGTGTCAGACATGGAAAGAAGAAGCAAATGTAATGAATTGGTTGATCTGTGGTATGTGTGTGCTGCCATTTCAAAAAAATAAGAATGATGATTAAATGGTAAAAATATGATGTAAAATCATTTCTTACGGTTAGCATGTTAATGTTTTATCAGCAAAAAAAATAATGGAGGTTCAAATGAGCCAACTTTCTTGTAAAATTGATTATAATTATCTTTCTTTTGTATTCATATTTCAAATTCAGAGTTGAATAATGTAAATAAACCTTACGTTTATCATTGACAAAAAAAATGTATTGATCTATCATCTAAATTTTGAGTTTATACATGTAGATACAAAAAAAAAGTATTGCATAGCGGTAATTTTCTGCTGAAACTTTTAAGAAGGAAGAATGATGTGAACTTACTAGTTACAACACTTATTTATAGGTTCTGCTATTCTACCAGATATTTTCGTATAAGAGTATGTCGTTTCGAAGAAATAAGTATTGAGGGTAAAATGGTAAAAATATAAGATGTGAAATCATTTCCTCTTAATTATCGCAGGGTTTCCGATCAGTAAAATTCAATTCCCATCAATTCATCTTATAATAATGGTTCCGATCACTGAATTTCAATTGACATCATTTCCTGTCAATTCTATTCTCATCAAATGAAATGAAATCCCACTTAAGTCCCATTCCGATCAGGGCCTAACTTTCTGTCGCTTTAAATAAATATAAATAAATAAAGACTCGAAGGGTTATCTGAAAGAAAAATTAAAATAAAGAGAGGCCGACTGAGAGAGAGGAGAATTAATAATGCGTGAACCAAATAGAAATGGTCACTGCTTGTGGGACCCACAATGCGGATTAATAGCGGTCAAGTTCTGCATTTATAGTGCTCCGGGTGCATACGTTAAAATACTCACTGCTCTTTGACTAGACTTTGACCGAATTAATCATGAGTGGGTCCGATAGTTACGATGTTTCTCTTTCTGCAATTGCCAATTTGCCAGTAGCCCACTGGCCCAGTACGGATTCGGGACTGATAAGTATCGTTTCAAAATTTATTTTTTTCATCATCTCGTTTTTTATTCTTAAAAATCATCTCATTTGTTATTATATTTTTGAAAATTCAACGTTCATCTCTTCCTTCCTGCTTCGCTATTTTTCTTCCTTTCGCGTACGATGTCTTCCTCCCCCTTCCCACCTCCCTCTGTCGTTCCGTGTACACCCTCTCTCCCATGTATGTCCTCCCCCTCCTCCCTCTTCCCTCCCGAGCACTTCATAACCGTTGAAATTAATATACATAAATATTGAACTTAATATCGCAATTGTTGAAATTAATATATATAACTTGATCTATACCTGAGCTCAGTCTCAGAGCTCTACCGTATGTGCACTAAAGTCTTTAGGTGGCTAGCCCGTCTATTGTTAGCTATTTGTATCGCGTTGTTTTATCTTCTCTTTTTTTTTCAACTTTTAATATAATTGACAAATTACAAATGAAAACGTTCAAGTTAAATGAACAAACAAGCAATTTGAAATAACTTGGATCTTTATTTTAATAAAATTTGTCGGTGTGATATTTTGCCACCTGACCCTAAAAAAAAGAAATAATTTGGACCAACTTGGACGTGAAGAAAATATCGGGCAAAAAATTTATAAGTATACATGCAAACATGCTCAATTTTTAGAATTGAATAGATGCTTGAGATAATTTGGGCATGTACATGGCGTAGCTACTTTTTTTTTTATACACTTTTGTAATTATTATTTTTTTTTTACCTTTTTCTCTCATTTTGTAATTATCGGGGGTGATAAGGATCATTCCCATGATCCATCATCCCCAGTGGAAATACATTTTAATTTTTTCTATTTGGTCCCCACTATTTCTCTTCCTCCCATTCTTTTCTATTTTGGTCCCCACTGTTGCTATCTCTTCCATCCTTTCTATTTTTGGTCCCACTATTTCTCTTCTTCTCATCTTTTCATATTTTGGTCCTCATTATTTCTCTCGTTAAAGTCAATAGTATCATACACCAGTGTATGCAGAAGGTTTTAGTTCACACAATCAACATACAAGTTGTGCTAATCACTGAAATATAACAATTACTCGTATTAACTACAACCGTTAGTATCCAAATTACAACAATTATTTATATTAACTACTTCAGCTACATATATAACTTCAACAGCTACATATTTTAACTTCAACAGTTACAAATATAACTTCAACATTACACATATAACTTCAAAAGTTATATATATTAACTTTAACAGTTACATATATAACTTCAACAGTTACATATATAACTACAACAGTTACATATATAACTTCAATAGTTACATATATTAAATTTGTATATTTTGTTATTACATGTATAATATGATATGCATCCTCATCCTCTCAGCCTTTGACGCGGAAGAATTTTTTTATTTTAATAATAAATGGCTGAGAGTAGTTACGGTTCGGAATTTCGAATTGAATTATATGCTGGGAGTAGATATGGGATGATGGGATGACGCTGGATTTGCAATGAGGATGAATGGGATGATTACATCATCCCTTGGACTTTCTTATTAATGAAGATATATTAGATAATTAATAAAGATTTGGGGATGATGGGGATGATAGAATCTATGTGATGATGGAAAGCGAAAAATTTTTAACAAAGACAAATTTATCCTTAACAATTTTAAATAGAACAAAGCATGTTCATTTTTTTTAATAAAAACACAGTTATAGCGGTATTGATATTGTCGCTATAACAATGTCTTATAACGGCAATTCTTTCACCGCTATAGGCTATTTTTTAGGAGATGCCCAATCAATGTTCACCGCTATAGGCACTGATATTCCCCGCCCTTTCAAGTCCAGACAAAATCATTTGTCAACATGTTAATGCCCCGCTTTGACAACCCTTGCAACTTTTGCATTAAATCACTCCAAAGTTTTTTGTTTTCTGTCTCAGCTACCGGCCAACTTCTTTTATTAAATTTTTGGTTGGTGTCGTTTTTGACAAGTTAACATCAGTTGAACTATATTTAAAAAATATATATATATCAAGTGGAATTTAAATCATTACTTTTAACATATTTCAGTACTTTTAAATAGTAAATACAGTGTAAAATCAAGTACTGCACTTCTTTCGTCAAATTAAATAAATGTGTGTTAATATAGAATAAACATATCTAGTTCTGAATATGTTCTTATTAAAATTTAAATACAACTAACAGTGTTATAATTTCAAAATATAGGATGAAAAAAGAAATATTTATTTGTATAGTTGTTTAACTCTTTTTGGCATTATAGTAAAATATTTTTTCTTACCACCTTAATATACAAAGAAGTTATCAATTGGACTAATATTAGGATTATTTTGTTGAGCATTAAACTGTATACAAAACTATTTTTCTATGAGCTTTGTCATTTTCTTGAAAACATAATTAATTTTATTACCATGATGATACGGTACATACTATAAATTTATCGCTCAATAAATAGACAAAAAAGAAATTGAATAAACATTTTCATCAGTGAAGCTTAAATAGATTAAATATTATTATATACCATATAATCCAACCTATAGAAAACTATACTTACTCAGTTGCAGTTACTTGTGTGACTGTGCAATAACTCCGGGGAGGACAATGTACCATTCCATGAGACAGTAAAAGTCAAATTTGAAGTGTTTGAAGGACACATTAGAAAAAAATAAAACCAACAAGAAAATTGAATAAAATAAGAAGGAATAGAAAGGGAGAGGCTCCTTCACACAAATTCCATATTCGTATTACACTAGAAAACAAAAGGCCACGTAATGGAGACAAAAGCGAAGTCCCTTTGTCTCTTTCTTCTATAGCGGTAATACAAAATGCTGAGAGCATGCAAACGGTTCAGACAATACAAAAAACAAAAAGCTATAGCGGTAATGGCATTGCCGGCAGTGCTATAACGACAATGTCAATATCGCTATGGCTGTGCTTTTATTAAAAAAAGTGGATCTATTTTGTTCTATTTAAAATTATTAAGGACAAATTTGTCTTTTTTAAAAATTTTCCATGGAATGCAATTCCCTGTAATTATTACCGCCGGTGTGGGGCCAGCCGACCCTAAAAAAATTAAATTAATTATATTACATGTAGGTTTGATATAATACAGAATATATTTTAAAAATATATATATTGGATTGGAACATTAGACAAAATTAAGACGAAGGGAGACTTTTTTTTTAAGTTGGACATATTGCATGTAAGCTCAATTTAGTATTTTAGTTGTAGTTGTAGTTCAGTCAAAAAGGACTTATTTCTCTCTTCTCACATCCTCTGTGAGGACTCTTTGAAAAAATAAAATTTCATTTGTAAATGTGAAACCGAGTATTTATATTGCCTATTGGCCGCACTAAAACGAGTGATAGTTTTTCAAAAAAAAAAAAAAAAAAACGAGTGATACGCTGCTCAAGAAGAGTTTAGTCAAACGACTCCGTGTTGTCGGATTTCTGAGATTTTCTGTGGCAATTTCCACATGATGAACTCGTGAAAACCTAAACCTCAAGTGCGCCTCGTAACCGCGGGAATGAGATGCTAAGTTTAGAAACAGATACTTCACACTAAGTAACGAGCGATGGAGAGAGACAGAGAGAGGAAGCGAGATCAGTTTTAGTTGTACGTCTCATACTTAAAACAGAAGCTCAAGTTAAAATGGCAATGGCGAGGGAAATCTTTCTCCGAGCTAGGCTTTTGTACTCCACTGCGCCGAGCATCTTTTCGCATATACCCTCGCGAATTAAGGAATTTTTTTCTTGGTGTGTATCCAGCTGTTCTGGCCTGCTTCTTTCGTACCCACTCACAGGTAACCAATAAATTCCTCTTCGTAATTAAATACACTCTTCAAACCGACCTTTTCTCTTGGGACCACCAAACATTCGTGCCTCCATTGCGGACTCTAGATGCCACATTTTTCGGTCGTTTTTTTCAAAGAATCTTGATTTTCCTCTACATTCCAGAAAACGTTATTTTTTTTTTTAGTGGTGAAATTTCGAGAACGGCTGTATTCTTTAATTTGTGATAGTTACTTGGGTGGACTGATTTTTTTTCATTTTATTTTATTTAGTTAAATTTTGGAGATCAGTGGTATACTGCTACATACTTACAATAATTTTTTTGAAATGTCCTTCACATACTCATATAATTATCTCGACTTTGAGCACAAACATGTTTTGTATTGTTGCTCAAAGCTACAATTTAAATTAGTAGGCCCCTAACTGCATATACGCTAATAATTAAAAGTACAGTTTAGTATAAATCTCTCTGGAAATTAGCAGATTAGTCGACTTGGATTTGATAAGCCAGTTAGCTTTTTTGGATGTTTGCAAGTGTGGTCCTATCATTGTTAAATTAAACAATTGCATTTGTACTAGTAAACAGCTCAACTAAATCAATGGTTGGCACATGCTTTGTCCTTTTGTCCAAGTGTTACCTATCAAAATCCACCAGCTAGAGAGCATCTGAAAAATTTTAAAACAGGAAGAAAAGAGGAAATCAGGCACAGTTGGCCAACACACAAAAATACCTGTTCTATTCCTTTCATTCCACATAGATAAGTTTTTTTAAAAGAGCAGTCCCATGATTTTCGCTTCATCAAGTCAATGTGTTGTTTACACGTACTATTTATGAAAACAGGTACGCTGAAAATATACATGCTCCTTTTTGCAAGCTTTAATTTTGGGTTCTCTGAACTGGGTAAGGGACCTTGTCTTGGTATTGCTACCTGTTTTATCTTTCTCAACTCGAGATTGTGAACTGTTCTATTAGATTTTTCTTCTTTTCCTAGTATTACTTGTATCTGTTGTTCATTAAGGTTTGCCTTATTATACTATAGTTATTTATACCTTATTTTCCTCCCAAATTTGTGGATTACTGTTTCATTTTCATGTCTTTCTTTTTTGCTCAATTACTGTTTTATATTCATATCTTCTCCTTACTTTTCTTTTGGGGAGTTCTCCATTCAGAGTATGCTAACACTGATGTATGTCTACCATCTAATTTTCAGATTTGTGGTAAGAAATGGAGACTGAGCTCATAAATTCTCTATCAAGGCAAGAAGAGGAAATCCCATCTCTCCTATCGTATGTGCAATCGAGAGTTGATGGATTTGATGTTATTCACATTTCCAGCTCAGAAAATTCGTTATCTCAAGTAAGCTTTTAAGATGATGTACAAGAAACTTCATCTTCTATTCATGCCAGTGCAAAGTAAGTAGTGTTGCTCAGTTTCTCCCTTAATTTCCACTAAATCTGCACAATTTATTATTTTCAGGTGCCAGAAGACAAAAATGCCACCCAAAACCCAATGCCAGAGAACACAAATTTCAACCACCATGAACGTACCACCTCCATTAGTATGCCATCATCACCATCCTTGTACCTACTAGAACAGCGAACAAATCCCTCTCTACATAATGAAATTCCTTCACCAGTTAACTTTTTCGGCCTTCCCCCGAGAAAATCAAATGCAGAGAAAGTTGATCCTAATAAAAAGACCCGATTCTACTCTCAACCAATGGAAACTAAACAAAAGAGCAGTGACAATGTCATGGGATTTGATGCTATGGTAACACAAAATAGAATGGGAAGGAACCATGGGCTTAGAGATAATCGGTATGATACTTTTAAGACTTGGTCGGGCAAGTTAGAAAGACAGATTTCAAATTTGCGTGGGAAACCACAGGAGTTACCTGAAATTGCTCGTTCTGAGACACCTCAGACAGCTCGTGTTCCTGAAGTTGACCGGTTTTTTGATGCGCTGGAAGGGCCTGAACTTGACAGGCTAAAGGTAAAATATTTAGGAATTCCATTTAAGTTTCTTACATTATACATTTTTGTCTTGTTTTACTTGTTATAATAAGTGGGGTTATGATTTATCTATATAAAATTTTAATAGGTACATATTAAACCAGTTTCATTTTGGTTTAGTTTTGTTCTTTGAAACATTTAAAATTATTGTACATTTTGTAAATATTCTATCTAAAATATTGATTGTATGTTTTTGTGTTTGGTCTACCTGCTTGTCATGATCTAAACTCAGTCCTCCTAATACAAGCATAAACATTCTATTATTAAAAGTTTATAGGAACAATTTATCATTGAGGTATAGTAATTTATAATTTTGATATGCTTCATGAAGAATCATCAAATTTTCATGATAAGAATCTTACAGAAACAGATATAGAAATTAATTGTCTATCTAATATTAGCCACTACAAGGAGGATAGAAATAAATGTTTTTTTCTTTATTTGACAGAAATCGGAAGAACTGGTTCTTCCAGAGAATAAGAAATGGCCATTTCTTCTTCGGTTCCCTGTATCCACCTTTGGTATATGCCTTGGTTTGAGCAGCCAAGCAATACTGTGGAAAAACCTTGCCACATCACCACCCACTCAATTCCTCAATGTACCCCTTTCAGTTAACCTGGTGTTGTGGTGCATATCCATTTCTGTGCTTGCCATTCTTGCAGTCATCTACTTGTTCAAGATCATTTTCTACTTTGAGGCGGTACGGCGTGAGTACCACCACCCAATAAGAGTTAACTTCTTTTTTGCCCCTTGGATTGCTTGCCTTTTTTTAGCCATTGGACTACCCCCTAGTATTGCCCATAATCTGCCTCACTTTTTATGGTACATTTTGATGACCCCGTTTCTGTGCCTCGAACTTAAAATCTATGGCCAATGGATGTCAGGCGGTCAGAGGAGGTTATCTAAAGTTGCAAACCCTTCAAACCATCTTTCAATTGTGGGAAACTTTGTGGGTGCACTGTTGGGGGCTTCTATGGGCCTGAAGGAGGGTCCAATATTTTTCTATGCAGTCGGAATGGCACATTATGTTGTCTTGTTCGTGACATTGTATCAGAGACTGCCAACTAATGAGACACTTCCCAGAGAGTTGCACCCAGTTTTCTTTTTGTTCGTGGCAGCACCGAGTGTGGCTAGTATGGCATGGGCAAACATAAGTGGAGAATTTGGACATGGATCTAGGATTGCTTACTTCATCGCTCTCTTCCTATATGCTTCTCTTGTAAGTGTGCTAAAATTATATGGTTGATATATTTTACATTTGGCGCCAAGCAAAAGAAATTTACAAAAAAAAAAAAAAAAACCCAAAGGAATGAGTTGGGTTGAAATAAGAATTAATAATTTTTCTAAATAAATGTCAAAAATTTTTTTTGACAACTTGAAGGATTGAGAATAAAGGCCTTATTTGTGTGTTTCAAATCCATTCTAATAAGTCGCAGATAATGTAAATGCAGAATATTTTTGAAAATGGAAACAATTTTAATGTCAAAATTTCTCATCTTTTTTAAAGCTGCCCAGCCCCTGAGTATTAGGCCGTTGTTAAGTTTCCGTTACACATTGTAGCGTTTGCTTCAGCTGAAGCATCATTTAACCACCTACTTTTTCTTCTTGTTATCTCAGGCTGTTCGAATAAATTTCTTTCGTGGATTCAGGTAATTCTTATTTTCTGTTTTGTTACTCTGCATTCTTATTGCTCCTTTCCACCAATTCCAAGTACAAGCTAAAACCTTCTTTGTGTCCATTTTTACCCTCAGATTTTCCCTTGCATGGTGGGCCTACACTTTCCCAATGACAGGGGCAGCTATTGCAACAGTAAGGTACTCAATCGAAGTAAGCAACGTCTTCACCAAATCTCTGTCAGTAGTACTCACTGTCATATCCACTCTAACTGTCACCGTGCTGCTAATCACTACTGTTATCCATGCATCGGTGTTACATGATCTCTTCCCGAATGACATCTCCATTGCCATCACTAATATGCCGTCAAAGAAGATAAGGCATGATTTATATGCAACTGATGTGGAGTCTGGTAATTCTGGCGAGTCAAAATAAAATTTTGGTATCTCGGGTCGAAAGATTTCTGGGTTTGGTGGTGCGGTCTGATCCTTGTTTTCTGATGTGATACTTGGATATGAAGATCGCGGCAGATGTGTGACTACACAGAGTTTGGAGTCGTAATGTGCGATTAAATAATGCATTTTATTGCATGTTATATAATTGGTGCTTTGATGATTATGTTATTTAAGAATATAGATAAAGAGAGAGCATGGGCATAATTTTTGTAAAATATGATTAGTAATAGAGGTCCTATGTTGTAACAACCAGAGTAGCAGCATTATTTTTCCCTTGGAATCGCAACCTATTTTTGTAGAGAGTTGCTAGTGTCAAACATATAGGACACGTACACTTGTCCAACGCGATGAAATTTTAATTTTTAAAATTGGAATGACCGATCCAAACCGCTCAAATTGTTCTGTGTTATAAAATCTTCATGGAGACCAAATTTTATATTTTTTCAAATTTTTTTACTATTTTTTTGAAATTTTTCAATATGCTCAATCTAAAAAGTTCTGAACCCTTCAATTTTGAAAATTCGAAAAAAATAGTTAGAAAATATGAAAAAATATAAAATTTGATTATCAAAGATATTTTAATATAGAGATCATATTGAGCGGTTTGGATCGTCCGTTTGAAATTTTAATGTGCTACGTTTGAATCGTGTTTGACGTCCTATATGTTTGATTCTAGCATTACTCTAAAAAGTTTGTAATTTGTTCATAATGGCTCCGTTTGGACGGAAAAGGAATAGGAAGAATAGCTTATTTCTAGGAATATTTTATTTCTAGGCATCCAAATAAGTTAGGAATAAGGAGAAGAATATTTTCTTCTTAGGAATAATATCTTCCTACAATTGTATATACATAATTTCAACAAAATTAGCTAAATACTAATAACTAAATGAAATTTTATGTGCTATTTAATTAGTACTTTATTTAATATTAAAATAATATTTTTTAATAATTTATTTAAATTAATATCAATTTGCTTATTCCTAACACATTATCCAAACAACATTTCTTATTCTCGGAATAACATCTTCCCACTCTTTCCAAAGTTACACACTTCCCAATATTTTTTCCCTAATTTCTTATTCTTTAACCATCCAAACGGAGCCAAATTATGTGTGTTTGGATGAGTCATGAATAAAGAATAAGAATAATAAATTTCGGTATGCGTGCTTATTCTTATTCTTGTGCAACCCAAACAACACAATAATAAGAAATTTTGACCCTTATTCCTATGGGTGTGTTTGGTTGGAGTGGGAATAGGGAATAAGCCCCTTATTCCTTATTCCGGTGAAAAACAAGCAACTAAGGAATAGGAAATTTTAGCTTATTCCGGCCCTTATCCATATTCTAACAAAACTAAGAAATTTGAATAAGGAATAAGGAATAAGCTTTTCTCTATTCTTATTCTCTATTTCCACTCCAACCAAACACCCATACCAACAAAACTATGGTATAAAAATAAGAAATTTGAACAAGCACGCATACCGAAATTTTTTATTCTTATTTCTTATTCGTGGCTCATCCAAACACAATGATTTTCTTGTTGTTGGTTACCTTTCCTAGAATTATCTAGTTGCATAAAATGTACCTTTATATACTACAGGCTTAAATACAAATTTTGTTCCTGCTGTCAATAACGGTGTAAATAAAGCAATATTTTTTAAGGTAATTCTGATTGTTAATACTTGCAGGATTTTGAATATAACTTTATAAATAACTCGTACATGATGGGAATTCAGCTTGGCGTCTGCTATTTTGTAACGAAATGCTTTAATTAAAGTGACAAATGCATAATTTATTTCGTGGTTCTTTATTTATTTTCCAAAGAGAATTACTATATAGCATCCCTTCTTTGATCATCTAGTGGCCCGGTCTATTTAAACCTCCTCTCTCACCTCTCACCTCAAACTCTAGCGTCCACTCTCCTCTCCGATCAGACCATATCCCTCTCCTCCTCTCTCTTCTCTTTTTCTCGCGTCGCTTCCGATCTTCTCCGAGCTCCTCCAAGTCTCTGAGTCTCCGGCATGACTTGTTGTTCTGGCGATTCTCAGGCGCGACTTGTTGTTCTGGCGCTTCTCAGGCTGCTTCTTGATCCGATAGAAGTTTCCACTGTTGAGCCTGATCTCTTTCGCCGCCATAGCGATACCAGATCGAGGGATCAAGGTAGCTCACTGGGAATTTCATTATATTTTAGAACAATATAAATTGGTTTAGGTGCAGTTGCTTGTGGTAGTTTACGATGCAAATACATACAAAATTATATAATTCCAACCTTGGTCTTGGTTTCACGGGAAGTATAAACTTAGGTAATTGGTAGTTGCGAGTGGTACTTTATTAAAAATTGAAAATTACATGGACTTTGTTAGCATGATTCATGTTGCCTTTAGATTTGCTTATACTTCATCCATTGCTTTTACTTCATCACTATAGACCAAGATTATTAGATCAAAACAGAGACATTGGAATAATAGGAGAAAAAAATTTACTCGTCATGCTTGTATCCTTATGGTTTTTCAAGATAGGATTTTGTTAATTTATTTCTTTTCATTTTTTTTCAGAATTAGAAGAATTGAGAAGTCATGCAGTATCTGTTCACTTTGTTTATTTCATATGTTAGATATGTTGTTATAAGTGTTCAATTTATATGTTGAATATGATCATTTATTTCTTACTTATGAGAGTTGTATATGTGTTCAGTATATTGTTGTAAATATTCGCTTTTTTGTTTTAAGTGTTTGGCTTGTTTGATTTATTTGTTTATGTTGTTTCTTTATTTAATTAATATTTGTGTCACTTCGTTTTATTTCTTAATAAATAAAGAGTGTTCACTTAATTGCATTGTTATTAAAACACCATATTATGAGCGCATCAAACTGAACACATAAACAGTTTTAATTGATCCCTTAACTTTTTTTTTTGAAGATAAATTGGAGATCCAAAGCCACCCAACTTATTTTTAAATTAAATGTCTATGAAAGACTCCCCAGCCGGGTTTCGAACCTGCGACCTTTCACTCAAGGAGTCAAGGTGCATTGCTCTTTGCCACTAGACCAACAGCTGGTTCTCAAATTGATCCCTTAACTTGTTTAATTGAACACGAAAATTACGAAATCAGATTTCTACTGTAACTAACTAAACACATAGACACTTCTTTAACTTCATCCCTTAATGTATTTAACTGAACACAAAAAAAAAATTTCAAATTATTGGTGCATCTAACTGAACACATACAACTTTTAAATGATCCCTTAGGCCTTGATCAAAATCCCATTTTTTTAACATGGGATTTCATTTCATTTCATTTCGTTGGAAAATTCTTAATCAAAATGAACGGATTTGGTGTCATTTGGTTGGATTCTTATGTAATTAAATCCAACGAAATTCTATGAAATCAATTGAATTGAAATGAAACGAAATGAAATCTCGTGAAAAAATCATTTTGATCAGGGCCTTAAGGTGATTAACTGAACCCAACAACTAAAAATTTAAATTATTGGTGCATCTAACTGAAAACTTACATACTTTAATTCATCCCTTAAAACAATTAACTGAAATCAGTATATTTGATGACGCCAGCAACAAAAAAATTTCAGAAATTGGTCAAAATTTTTTTGCTTACTTTAGTACGTGAAAATCTGAATTTTTAAGTCCATTTTTGACTCCTGGGCTGTTAAATGTTTGGATGCTTTATAAGTGGAATCTGTATATCTGCTCCGATTTTCCAAATACGTGAGAAATTTTGTTCCAATAGGTTTGCGGTGCTGATAAGTGCAATCAAAATTCAGCAATCAAGCAATCAAGTCTAAAAATGGAAAGAGGCGCGCTTCCAAAAATAGAAATCACGCTAGCGCTCCCACGCGCCTCCCCTTCGCTCACCTCCCCTTCGTTCCCAAGCGCCTCCCTTCCGCTCACCCTTCCTCTGTTCTCGCGCGCCTCCTGCATCTCGCGCCCCTCGCACCTCGCGCCTCCTGCATCTTTGTCCCGTCGCGCTACGAGCGCACCCTTCCCCTCTCGCCTCTCTGTCCCCTCGCGCTTCCTCTCCTTGCGCTTCTCTCCAGCCGCGCACCTTTCTCTAACACCTGTGTCCCCTAGCGCCTCCTTACCCTAGCGCCTTTGTCTATACATATTTGATCTTGTATTAGTTACTCCATTCGTATTATTTAGTTACTCCCTTGTACTTAATAATTTACTCCCTTACAAGTAATTGAAACAGATCTGAATATTATTTACTCCCTTACATGTATTAGATACTCCCTTATAGGCATTTAGTTACTTTCAAACAATAGCAGAATCAGATCTGAATATTATTTACTCCGTTATACTCATTATTTACTCCTTGATAGTTATTTAGTTACTCCCAAACAATAGCAGAATTAGATTTGAATATTATTTACTCTCCTATATGTATTAGGTGCTCTCTTATACTCATTATTTTACTTCCTTATAGTCATTTAGTTACTCCCAGGTACTTTTTTATTTTCTCCCCTCATAGTGTTTAATTAATCCCTAATAAAAAGTACAAAGATTTATTACTTACTCACTCGTATTATTTTAGTTACTTCCCTGTATTTTTTTATTTACTCCCTTATATGTATTAGATACTCCCTTATAGTCATTTAGTTACTTCCGAACAATAGCAGAATCAGATCTGAATATTATTTACTCCGTTATACTCATTATTTACTCCCTGATAATTATTTAGTTACTCCTAAACAATAGCAGAATTAGATTTGAATATTATTTACTTCCTTATATGTACTAAATCTGTACGTCGAGCTTCGCTCGACAATATTGAATTTTATTATAAATAATATATGAAAAAATTGTGACTTAATTTTTCAAGTCGATAAATAATTTTAAAGTGAGAAATTTTTTAAAAAAATTATTAAAAAAAATTCTATTATAAAAGTACATTTATTATATAAGATAATTTGATAAACTTATATTTGATCATGAAAGAAAAATAACAATAATTGTTAAATTGTAAATTCTAATTGAATTGAAGTAAAAAGTGAATTAAAAAATAGAAACAATAATACATTGAATAGTAGTTCCATTACATATTTTACACGTAATATTATTTATTATGAAACAGTATAAAGGAGGTATTAAAATCATACGTAGATATACATTAACTATTATATTTTTTACTAAGTAATAGAAATGGAGAGTAACGTTTTTTTACTTTATAATCGGTTTAACTTCAAATTCTTCATCTAATATATCTTCATGATTAAGAGCCATTGGTTCCATTATACAGTTTTCTCCTTCACTTTCACTGTCTGACATTTGTATAGATTGATTTTCTTCTTTAATCTCAATATAGTGCAGTTGTATTGGTTCTATTAGATAATTTTCTGCACCACTGTCATTGTCTGGCATTTCTATAGATTGGTATTTTCCATAAAGCATTGGTTACACTGGTTCTGTGCATAAAATATGATCTAATTGGGATTATTGGAAATAGCTTGATAAATGTGTGAAGATGTGCATTGAGAAGATGTGATCAATAGGTGCCATGAGCGGATGCGATGAAAACGTGCTATGGGTGGATGTATTGTGCAAATGTCATGAAATGATACCATGACCGGATGCCATGAGCTTATGCATTGAAAGGACTTGATGGAAATATATGTAGTCTACAAATAAGTAGAGAATTATTGAAATTAACTTGATAAATGTATGATTATGAAGAGTTGCATTGAGAGGATGCAATGAAAAAGTGCCATGTGAGGATGTGATGAAAAGATGTCATAGGAAGATGCCATGTGAAGATGCCATGAAAGGGTGCCATGAGCAGTTGCATTGAAAGGGTTTAAACATCCGTAGTTTATAAATAAGATTAATTAAAACTTTGAGAAAATCTTAGAAAATTGCAAACTATTTTTTTTATAAAAGAAAGAGAGCACTATTTATAGATAAAATGTTGATACCTTTTGGTGAAAGCATATATTTGATTGCACCCTTTGGCCAGACATCCTTTTGATGACACATTGAAAAATGCAATATTATTATAGTCAAAATATTAGCACCCTTTGGTGGAGAAGACATCCATTCAATTGCATTATTTGGCGAGACACCTTTTTAATCGCAACCTTTAAGACATTTCCTTAATAGGAGCCTTTTCATTCGCACCTTTTGGAACCTGATCAAGGTATAAACCTAGGTCAAACAAAAATAACCTTGTTTACTCGACTAGACGTTCGTAGTAAAGCAAAGGTGTCGATCCCACAGAGATGGTGATGAATACTAATCTTATTTGTTCGCTAAAACTAGACAATAAAAATTTAGAAAATGATTAGTGCTACAAACTAAAAGGTGAAACGAAAAAGATGCAAGTGCAAGTATGAAAGTGATGCAAAACAGTTTAAAAGAATATTTTTGGGGTTTTTAAGGGTTTAAAATATGATGAGAAAAGTGCCTTAGGGGTCGATTTCACCTAAATATGGTCACAGAGTCACAAGACTTAGCACTGTCGTATTCAGCCTTGCTAATTCGGTCCGAATTCCGGACCGAATTCCACTGTGTAAATACTGTGGTTTACTCTTTTGTTGATTTATTCAAACCAAAGGTCCATCTAGCCAAACCTAACTCCCTAACCCTCTGCTTTCGCCTATTGGGTACGGTATTTGGAATGGGATCTAGTGTTGAATAACACTCATCGAGTGTATTGCACCCCCAACTTTCGTTGTTCGGTGGACTTACTCGAGTTTACTAATGGTTTTCTACGAGGTATCTAGTTAGATTTTCACCTAACCAGAAATGTTCACTTTTGGTTATTAATTGGTCGACTTTCGCCTTTGACCTACCTCGAAGTACTCGTACAGGACTCGATTAATATAATGTAAAGAAGTTCCCAACAAATGCGCGCGTACAAAAGTCGAGCGATACAAGTAATAAACGGTCCAAACACAAGCAATTTCAATAAAAAACCCCAAGGGTAATTAGCTTCGTCCATCAACAAAATAAGCAAACCAAGCAAAACCTGAATCTAAGCTACATTTATCCCTAAAGCAACAAAGACCTAACCTATCATACTAATAAAACAAAATACAAACTCCATGACAAGAATAAATAAGAGAAAAGGAAGAGATACAACAATATCCAGGTTTACTCCTATTTGAACCAAGTCCGAAGCCGTAGTTGGGTTGAATCTAACGCTGTCGCGCCTAGAACTGCTCCCAAATCGCTGCCATGGTCGAGTGATGGTGGAGAGTGTTAGAGATATGTCCTAGAAGCCAATTCATTAGGCTACTTCTATAGTTTATGTTATTGGTGATTTCAGATCATTTGTTCTTTGATTTACTCGTTGACAGTTCATTCAGGTTGAGGATCTGAATTATAGATCACTGTTATTCATTTAGTAGTAAATGACAACGATAAATCTAAAAGTCCATAATCTTGATAATTAACAAAGGACATTAATTATCAATAAGATTAGTATGCAGATTAAGTGATGATTAAGTTCTATAAATCATAGGTTAGGAGTAACCAACTTAATTGCATATGTATATGTTATAGAACATAGTACAGGACTGGACCCCACGAAATAAATATATGGATTGTGTTACGTGTCATTATTTATTTCGTTATGATTTTGGTTCTAAATTTGAGATGATTATCTTTTCCACATGAGGATAGATGCTATAAATCATGTCTACCGCTGATTCCTGATAAAGGCTGCTATACGGACTTGATTTAAGTATTCTTGAATCGTGCGGGGAAAAGCTAATTATCAAGAAAACCGTATGTCCCTCATTAATTCACTTAGTGAGTGACGATATCTGTTTGGGCCCCTTGATGGAGATAGATTGTTTGCTAGCAACTGATACAATTATCTCTAGATCAAGAAACGTATAATCTGCAAGAATGACACGTTCCTATCTTGGATTATACGATGATATCGTGTGACATAAGAATCAAAATAGAGAAACCATTTATTCTCTCATGCAGGATTGAAATATTGTAGCAGTAAATTATTTATGTGAATTGGGAATCATAACGTGTTGCTAGATACCGCTTATGATTATTGGAATTAAATAGCGATTTAATTCCATGTCCAACACAGCATAAATCCTCAAAGGGTCACACAAAATTGGTGTTTAACCATATGTGCATTGTTTATTTATTTGCAATAATGTGTATTGCAAAATATGATAGATTGATTAATTAATTAGATAGCGTTATGGACCGTTATAATTAATTAAGTCAAATAGATCATATAGAAATAAATTAATGCATTGTCTAATCTCTAAATAATTATTATTAAGTTAATAATTATTTATAAATAACACACTTAATTTAATTAAGTTATTTGGGCTTTAATTTATTAGTAAATTAAATGTCCAAAATTGAATAGCTATGAGTGGGCCTTTAATTAATAGAATTAAAGGGGACCAAATAGAGATGGCCTAGTGGGCCAAGAGAGCCCACTAGGAGGCCGGCCACAAGAGGTAGGTAGGGGTGGCACAATTGTAATTTGTGTGAACTCCTATCTAGGGTTAAGAGGCTATATAAGGCACCTATTGGAGGCTCCCTTGCACCTCTTCTCTCTCCTCCTCTTCCTAGCCGCCACCATAGGCTCTCCCCCCCTTGTGTGGTGCGCCGCCCCCCCTCTCCCCTCTCCACTCTAGCTCATGTGTTGAGCGTCCCATTCTCCCACAAATTCGTTTGGTTCGTTGGTTGAAGAAAGGGAACGCTTGGGATTAGACTCGCTCTTCTCTTCGCTAGCACGAATTGAGAAGGGCTTGGTTAATACCATAGTGGACTCGAGGCGCCGCGAATAGGAGGTGTTTGGAGAGCACGCCACCGACATCAACGCATTGGAACGAGCCTCTTGGTTGCGATACCAAGAGAGGTAGACTTCCAATCCCTTTTTCTCGTGTGTTTAAATAGCTTGTGTACTAGATCTCTTATGTGTGTGATTTGCTTGGTTAATTAATTGGTAATTAGCACAAAAATGAAAATTAGCACACTTTCTAACAGAGAGGTGGTGGAAATCCCACGCATTTCGGCGTGAGAACGGTGCTAAGAGGTGGAAGATTGGTGGCTGCTGATGGATAATGGTGGATTCCCCTTCCTCAAGCAAGAATAAACCTCATATAGACTTCACTCTGGCCTCTTGACAGGTTGGGAACGTTTTCCCTTGATTTAGGCCGAAATTGGGGCCTTTCCATAAGAAAAAACGCCTCAGGAATACAGCTGGAAACCTTCCCTGTATAGCAATTCGGACCGAATTCCAGACAATTCGGTCCGAATTAGCTTCTCTGTAATTTTCTGTGACGCAATTCGGTCCGAATTGATGCCAATTCGGTCCGAATTCTTGTGCCAGCATTGCGCACCAATAGTATTTTGAACATAATTTCTTCATCCGGGCTCCGATTGAGGTGATTCAAAGATCGCTGGAAAGCTTACAATGAGCTCTACAATGCTATTGCTTCCATTTAGCTATTTGATTCTCTTAAATGTACCATTTTATGCAATGATTATGCGTGATCCACCAAATTCCTACAAGACAAGTCAAATTCCACGGCAGTATCCAATCTTGCCAAACAAACAGAAAAACAAGATAATATCACGGTTTTAGTCACAATTTCAATGTAAAGTCTGGCCAAAATATCAGTATAAATATGAGATATCAGGACCATCCACGCATTTTTATTATTTTTAAGGTTAATAAAAATTTGAAAAATAGAATACTATTTATAGATAAAATATTAGCACCTTTTGGTGGAGGAGACATCCACTCAATTGCATCCCTTGATAGGCATCTTTTCGTTCGCACCCTTTGGTTCCATCCACACATCTTTATTATATGTAAGGTTAATGAAAACTTGAAAAATTGAGTACTATTTATAGATAAAATATTAACACATTTGGTGGAGGATACATACACTTAATTGCATCTTTTGGCAATACACCTTTTAAATCACACCCTTTAAAACATTTTTCTTGATAGACACCTTTTCATTCGCACTCTTTGGAGCTATCCACGCATCTTTATTATATGTAAGATTAGATATTCCCTTATGTTCATTATTTTATTTCTTTATAGTCATTTAGTTACTCCCAAGTACTTTTTTATTTTCTCCCCTCATAGTGCTCGTATTATTTTAGTTACTTCCTTGTACTTTTTATTTACTCCTGTATAGTAAGAGACCAGATCTTTTCTCTTCTCATCCAGAGAAGGGATGGCGAGATAGGGAGAGATGAAGAGGAAGAGAGAAGAGATGGGGAGATAGGGAGAGATCTCAATGGTGACGGAGATGAGGCGCGTGAGGGGAGGAGCGGAGGAGAGAGAGGCGCGTGAGAGGAGGTGCGAAGGAGATGGAGGGGTGAGGGGAGGCGCGGAGGAGAGGGAGGCGGGAAGGGAGGCGCGTGAGAGGAGATGCGGAGGAGATGGACGCGTGAGGGGAGGCGTGTGAGAGGAGGCGATCTGTTTGAATGAGAGGGAGCAGAGCGATCGGAAGGAAGGAGATTAAAATCGCGGGGTGAGGGTGAGGGTTAGAGCGACAGCGCTCTGACTGCTTGATTGCTTAAGACTCTTATTGATGTAAGTAATCACGGGGGTGAGAGTGGGTATCTAAAAGATCAATCTTGGGCTTCGGTGGAAGTAACAAACAAAGCCCATCGGCCTGTCCTGGCCTAATGTAATTCATAAACCGAAGGAGAGTTCTAAACATCAAATCTATCCAGCACGAATCTTAATGCAACGAAGAAATAGGCGGGAAAAAAACAGTGACCATAGCGCGCCCGACCGCCGACCAAGCGAGAGAAAGAGAGGGAGAGAGAGACAGAAGAATGGCGAATGATATGGCCAAACAAGCGAATCCGACAAGGAGAGAGTTTCCTGCCTTCCCGTTCGATCCATACCCGATCCAATCCGAATTTATGTGCTTCCTCTACGATTCTCTCAACAAAGGAGGCATCGCCATGCTCGAGAGCCCCACTGGTAATTCTCTTTCTCCTTCCCAAATTTTGTTCTTCTTTGATTGACCAAAGCTTAGCCATGACCATTTCTTGATACCAGTCTCTTTCTCTCCCTAAAAAGCAGCAACCAACAATTGCTGTTCAAATCAGAAGCAAAATTTATGAAACAAAAGATTTTATTAAAATAAAATAAGCCCATTATGCTATGAAATTTTACTTGGTCAGGCAAGATAATGTCATGCATAGCCCGCTACTGTGTAAAAACATTTAATTATGCATAACTCAGCAATCATTGCATTTTGCAAAAAAAAAAAAAAACATTTGACAGGAACTGGGAAAACCCTCAGCATTATTTGTAGTGCACTTCAGTGGCTCATTGACAGAAGAAACCAACCCACTAAACAAAACCATGTGTGCTCTTCTAATGAAAAAGAATCATCTGAAGACGAACCTGATTGGATGCGAGATTTTACTGTACCTTTGCCTGTTCCAGAAAAGAGAACCCCTAAATCAAAACCCAAAATACCCAAGAAGAAAATTCCTAAGATGTTAGACAAAATTGAAGAAGAGACTGGGGAAGAAGAGGACAGAGAGTTTCTACTTGAAGATTATGAGAGCGAAGATGAATTAATTGAGAGGTCCAAAAGAAAGGTTGAAAAGTGTTCAGGTTGTGATAGTAGTAGTAGTGAAGAGGAGGAAGAGCTAGAACAAGAAGTGGTTAAGCCAAAAATTTATTTTGCCAGTCGGACCCATTCTCAGCTCTCTCAGTTTGTCAAGGAGTTTAAAAGAACAAAGTTTGCTTCTGAAATCAATGTTGTCTGTTTGGGGTCAAGGAAGAACTTGTGCATCAATCCAAGTGAGAATCCTTTCTGCACATAATTAGACTGAATATTGTAGTGTTTTTCATATAAACTTTTTTTTATAATAGCAGTGAATATATTATGGCATTATTTCATTAGTAACAAAAAATTTTAAAATCATGGTTAGTTCGTTCAAAGATAGATTCATTACCCTTATCCTTTCACATTAATGAAAAGAAAAGTTTACTCTATTACTAGTTCATATGAACTGGGGTTAAGCATGTATATTCTTTGGCCTTTATATAAGTTTAATCCGGGTTACATTCATGACTATTTTGTCAATGTGATGCTACTGCAAATCTGACAAATACTCTGGGTTTTTTATAAAATCAAAATTTGGTTCCAGTTGCAGTTACAAGAACACCCTTAAGGAAAGGAAAATTATTATTTCTAAGCATATTGATCTTTTTTTGGCATTTTTTTTAGCGGTCCTCAAGCTAGGGAATTCAAATAGGATCAATGAGCGTTGTTTGGAATTGCAAAAAAACAAAAAAGAAGTGAAAGTTAAGGTAATTTTCTGTTCCCATTTATCAGAAAATAATAAGAGGTAATTAGAAATTGGTTTTTATTGGTATGCTAATATTCTTCTTTCATTATTTTTCTTCACTACTAAATAAATTATCAGGTATAGTGTCGATACTTTCTGTAGGTTCTGGTACTTTTTGTAATATGGATGGGTGCAATCTTGAGAATTTTTCTTTTCATTTTTAAAATGAATGATGAAATTCTAATTAGATATCTATTAATTTTTTTAGAAGGAAAAAATAAATAATGTTGCATTATACATAAATGACTTTGAGCATTCTCTTGGCAATTATATATTTTTTTTAGAATTATACAATAGAGAATATTTGACTGCTAGCAAGTGAAAGAACCATACGTTAAGAGACATTCAGTCTTAATTGCTTCAGAACTTTTCAGGTACAGAATGAAAATGGAACACGAGCCAAAAAGAAGATTTCTTCTGGATGTCCCATGTTAAAAAACCAAGCCCTACGAAGACAATTCAGAAATGAAGCAATGGATAATGGTGCATTACACATGGAGGACTTGGTGAATCTAGGAAACAAAATAGGTACATGCCCGTATTACGGAGCTCGAGACATTATTCAATCCGCAGAGTTAGTGATTCTTCCATACCAATCCCTTCTTTTGAGGTCAGCACGGGAGTCACTTGGTCTTGATTTGAAGGGCAATATAGTAATTATAGACGAGGCTCATAACTTGGCTGATTCACTTACAAGCATGTACAATTCAAAAATTACTTATTCTCAGGTAATCATGAGATCCAAAATTTCTTTTTTAAATACTAAATTGTTTGATTGAGAGTTTTACTTGATAGTATTTTTATGAGCTTCAACTTGATCCAGTCTAGACTAAAGTTTTCCTCAATTAGGCTAGGAAAATCAAGTCCTAACTTTGAATAACCTCCAAAGTGCAATGCAACACTAAATACGATCATAAAAGTTAATTTTGAACAAAAGAAAGGTGATTAATTGCCAGATTGTATTTCTGGTAAAGACATTCTGATTTCAATTTCATACAGTTGAATCGAGTTCTCTCTCACCTAGAGGCATACTTCAAGAGATTTTGCAACCTACTAGGGGCAGGAAACCGCCGATATGTACAAACTCTGATTGTATTATCAAAATCTTTCATCAAACTCCTCAGCGGTTCAAGCGATAATAGCACCAGTAGTACAATGACCATTAATGAGCTCTTGTTTTCTCTTGACATTGACAACATAAATCTGGTTAAACTTTGTCAATACGTGAAGGAGAGCAAAATTATTCACAAGGTAAATCAACATCACTCAATCTTATAGTTTTTTGTTAATATTAAATACCATTTATTCTTGTTATGAAAACAATCATATTCTTCGTATCAGATAGAAACTCAATCATTTATTGTAATGATTGGGCCCTTAATTATTTTGTGTGATGTAACACAAAAATGTGAACAAGCAGAATTGTAACAGTCATCCCCCTAGGTTTAAATCAATATTTATTCTAATTTCCTCTTTTTTTTATTATTTTCTTTAACACTGACCAAATTTTAGCCTAATTGGTTGTAAAACAATACCAAACTAGAAACTAAATGATGCTTTGTGCAGGAGTTACTTCTTATGTATTGTTTATTTATTTCTTTTTTTATGTATATTATATTTCTTGAAGAAGTCCCAAACAATTCCGTTCACCATTTTTTGTAAGTTCCATTAGGTGAGTGGATATGGGAATAAGTCAACTTCGGCAAATCAAAATGGTGAGTATAATTTTCAAGAAGGGAGCATAGTATCAGACTTCCAATCAATGGTTGATATTTTAATCTCTCTCATCAATAACAACACTGATGGGAGGATTCTAATCTCGAAGCAAAAATCCTCCTTGGACTACATAGAGGAAGGCTACATCAAGTTTGTGATGCTTTCTGGAGAGAAGATTTTCTCTGAGGTTTTGTGTACTTAAACTAACATTTATTGAACTTTGTAGAAGAGGCCTGCATTATGTTGAGAAATTACTGAAAAATCCTTCTTTCCTGTTACCGATCAGTTTATTGGATGGTGTTATCTCAACTTTAACCATTTGCCTTCCTCTTACTGGAAAAGCCAAGAAATTGCTGTTTTAGTTGGATTTTCTTTTTATGCCCATGTGGTATGGCAGAAGAGTGCACAAAAGCAGCACTGATTTGAGGTCTTTTCTAAGTTATATCTAACCAAATTCTTGTACAAAGGCCCATCAAAGGTTTGGATCAAATTTGAAATTCATAATGGAGGGTTCCACTTCCATATTCATATAGTGAAAAGGAAGGGTTATTTTTTAAATTTTAATTAAATCATAGGTTCTTCTTAAAGTATTCCTAGAACTTGTTCTTCTGTGCATCAATATTTTAATACTTGTTTTTAGGTCATACAAGATGCACAAGCTGTTATTATGGCCGGTGGTACGCTTCAGCCTATTGAAGAAACAAGAGTACGCTTATTTCCAAAAGTACCCTCTGAAGAAGTAAAATTCTTCACATGCAACCATATTGTTCCTCCAGAGAGCATTCTTCCTGTAGCTGTTTCACGAGGACCCTCTGGCTTGACTTTTGACTTGAGCTACAATCATAGGAGCTCTCCCAAAATGGTGCAGATAGTTTTTTTAATTCCTTGCATCTGGATCAAAATGCTGAGAATTGAAATAATTTGTCCCTAGTCTGCCACATGTTGATTTTCTTAGAAGCATCGTTTTCAAAGATAGCTATAATTCATCCAAATGTGCTCTGTGATGGCCTCAACTTGTGTTGAATAAGTAACAAATAAGCAAAAAACGGGAAAAAAAAATAGACGAAAGGGCCAAATAGGTCAACAAAACCTAATCAAATTTCCTTCTGATGATATCCAAAATTGTATCGTACTGGTAACTGAAGGAACTAAAACTGCCGCTAATGCCTGTACTATGGTCCTGGAAAGCTACTTTCAGACACAATTTTCACTTTGCATCCATGTGGCTATTACTCTCTTTTATTAGCACATCTATTTACATGTTATTTATTATTTTCTTTTCTTTTCTGATAATCAGATAGAGGAGCTGGGACGCTTCCTTTCGAACATAGTAGCTGTTGTTCCAGAAGGCATAGTTGTATTTTTTGCTTCCTACGAGTACGAACACACAGTTCATGATGCATGGAAATTGTCGGGTATTCTTGAAAAATTATCCAAGAAAAAGCAGATATTTCGAGAACCCAAAAACAGCACAGATGTGGAATCCACACTAAAGAAATACAAGGAGGTGATAGAATCATGTAGCAAAGGAGAAACCGGAATAAGTGGTGCGGGAAGAAACGGTGCTATTCTCCTAGCAGTGGTGGGTGGCAAGATCTCTGAGGGGATAAATTTCAGTGATGGGATGGGTCGGTGTGTTGTCATGGTGGGCTTGCCTTATCCCAGCCCATCAGATTTGGAACTGATGGAGAGAATAAAGCACATTGAAGGCATTTCTTGTTCCAATTCCAGTTGTGATTCAGATTCAGGATTTGCCACGTTGAAAAGATGCAGCAACAGGGGAAGGGAATACTACGAGAATTTATGCATGAAAGCAGTTAACCAATCCATTGGTACATGTTATGAACTTGATAATTAGGTGTCATACCATTTTTAGCTGAAGCAATACCTAAGTGGTATTGTGGTACTGTTCCAAGTTCCCACCAATATCTAATAGCTGCAATAGGTATCAGGTGTTGCAAAGGACCAAAAATCTTCTGGCCAACTTTATTATCGCTATATTGTCCAAACATTGCAACAAAGCCCTTTATTGTTTGCAAAGGATTTCATATTTTTTGAGGGAGTCTATGATAGTTTTTTGAGTTGGCCTTTAACACCTTCAATGTGGCACAATAATCAATAATGAAAGTTTCTTTGAAATAAATCCATCGAACCACCTATTTATATGTTCGAATGTCTTTAAATGCAGGCAGAGCTATTAGGCACATAAATGATTATGCAGCAATGTTATTGGTTGATGCTCGTTATTCATCCTACCAATCAAGTAGAACTCACTCTTCTCCATCTGACAAACTGCCAAAATGGATTAAAGATCGATTGGTTTGCAGCACTGAGGGATACGGGGAAGTCCATAGATCTCTTGTCCAATTTTTTAGATTAAACAAGAAAAAACATATGACCTGAATTGAGTGAGATATCTATGGGTGCGTTTGGATTGTTGGAAGAAAGAAGAAGAAGAAGAAAGAAGAAGAAAAAAAATTATAAACAATCCAAACTCTTCACAAAGTTACACACTTCCCAATACTTCTTTGCACTTCTTCCCTTCTTCCCACACCTATCCAAACGCACCCTATAAAAATTAGTTTGACTGTACAGTTGTTGAGGTGTTGGCTTGATAACATGCATGATTTAAACATAGACACTGGACCTCAACAGGCAATAGTTTTGAACAAATTTTAGTTCACTTTAATTTAAAAATCACACGGAGAAAATCATACTTTATGGAAATACAAATAAAGTATCTGCAGATGTATTTTAAATCAATTTAGGAAATCAAGACGAAGTTGTTAAGTTTTAGTCTTGTTCTAAATTTGGTGCAACTATTAATTAGGAGTTGTCCTGAATTTACTTTTTTTTCTGGTGAATTATGCAATCGACTTACCCGAATTGTAGAATATGAATGTATTTTGCATAACAAAGAAATTGTACATGTGTTGCATTACTAAGTATGCAACATATGTTGGCTGATGATTGGACGGTGTGTGATAAAGATACTAGACAATTTTTTTTTTTTTTTTTGAAACAAAAAGGAGGTCAGTCCTCCATCTTTAGAATAATATTAAATAAATTTAGCCAGTGGCTAAGTACAAAGTCAAAAGGGTTACAGAAAGAAAGTAAGCTATATAAACTAAAGTGTAAAGAAATCCAAAGAAAAATAAAAGAACGAAATAACAATATCAGGAAGCAGAGGAAGGTGATCAGTCGAATGTAGAGCAGTCCATTCGAGCAAAGTCTGAGAAACTAAATCAGAACGTTCATGATGTCTCTGAAAATTCTTTAGCACATCTCTAAAGATACTATAAATAGGAAGATACCATTTATTCTTCCAAATTGCATAATAATAAATAAGAAGAATGAAAATAACTTCTATCAAACAATTTACTAATGATTGTTTTTTCTCAATTTAAACATTACCCAATTTTGTAACCATATTTCATATAAGTTCATTTTTTTTATTAATTTCTATCCGTAGAGCACGATTCTAGATGGGATTCTAACTTTTCTTGCACTCGTGGAAAAGAGGCACCTCTATGGCTGCACAACATATCAACATATTAGATTTGTAGCACGAGATGTCTTCTGTATCAGCAGCTTGTCTTATCGTCGATTTTAGTTTGTGCAACAAACCAGACTTATTTCATTCTTTAGAATTCTGCAAAGTTTGAGATTTGAAAACGTTAGTTAATATGCTTTGGTTATTACAAAAAGATATGTCCTTAGATTTTGATAATCCAAATGCGCATAATCGATCTGGGTTTGATAACATGACTTAGCGCTCTATTGATATCTTTAAATTTTTTAAATTAGTACCCTTTATGATCATTCCATAATTGTATTGGTGTCACAGTCTGCTGGCACCAACTTCGTTTTAGTCTCTGATTATAGGTTTCACTTGCGCTTTCATGTCACGCTGCTACATAATGTAAACACAACATAATGACAAATTTGAATTCACAAGATAAAAATAGTGAGTTTAATTAATATTTTGGTACTTTTTTTAAGGTTGTAATTAATATTTTGGTACTTCATATCTCTTGTCCGTGCTTGCTTTTTTTGTTGGTTTGACAGTTATAATTGATCAAAGGCTTAGGTAAAACACTTTTTAAAAATCTATCAGTTAGAGAAATACGAATGAAAATTTTTATGTCTTTTTGTTGAAAATAAAAATGATTAAGGAACTAATAGCCTCAGTTTATGTATCATCTTTGGCTAATTTACAAATAAGCCCTCCACCTTTTTTTATTTATTTAAAAAGGGATTGCTTTATTGTTGACCGTTAGAGATTAGTAACGGCTAACTTTTTTACCGTTAGCTTTTTGCCTATAAAAGGCGTGTAACTTCTATGTAAAAATGATCCAAGAAATAAGAATACAATTCAATAAACCAACAACCTTTCAAGCTTCTGTTCCTTAAAAATTAACATGGTATCAGAGCGAATCTGATCCACAATAGCTTCCGCAGTAAGAAAACAAAACCCAATCAAAGCCAGCGTTTTTTGTTTAGAGCAAAATAATGGCAGAAAAAGAAAGAGGGATGTACTCCATGATGACTGAGGCCTCACCCTCAAAAATCGGCACTGCTCGAAAAGATAGAGGTACCCTTTCATGGGCACAAACAGTGGCATTATCTCTCAATAATTGTCCTAATCAAGGACGGGTTATTGATATAAACCAAAAAACCACTCAATTAGAGTGTACAAGGCAAAAAACTTCCCACCAGCAAGAAACTGGTACACAAAAACTTCATCCCAAAAATACTCAAATTGAAAAAAGAAAGAGAACAGTTTACCTTGATTCAAACCAAAATCGAATAAAAAATGAGCAACCTCGGCCCATCAGCCCTCAAAATCCAAACTCTAACCTGGATCAGAATGAAGGAGGAAGGGGGAGCGACAGCTATGAATCAGACTGCTGTGGATACTGCAACAAGCAAGGCCACACCAGAGATTGTTGTTGGGTCCTCCATCCTGAGCTCAGGCCAGTCGAAAGGAGAGGGAACTTGAGGGGCGACGCGGCCGAAACTTGGCGAAAAGGGGAGAAGAAGGTGGCTTCGTGTAGACCGAATAACTTGAGTACGGAAGAAAGGATCGACAAAATCGAAGCAGCGCTCGATGCATTAATTTCCTCTCTGCTTAAAGCCGACCAAGGTCCAAATTCATTAATTTTTTCTAGTGGGCTCGGTATAGCCCCTAAACCCAATATTCTTTTTTGTGATTCATTAAAGGAATATAATGTGGAGTCCAATACTTTTAAGCCCGATAGGAATAATGCAAATTCCATAAAAAATTCTCTTATGCCCAATTTAAAAATTAATGAATTAAATTCGGTTAGACCAATTCCAAGCCCGAGGTTGTTCAATTTAGAAAATCAAATTGAAAATAAATGCTTGTCAATTGGATGTACCACTATTAATGCTCTAAATTATAGTACCAAATGGGTTCTTGATTCCGGCGCAACGGATCATATGACGGGAAATTTACAATTGTTAAAAAATTACCGTCCAATTAGATATGACCAATTTTTCACCGTTGCTAATAATGAAAAAATTAGAATAAAAGGTTGGGGCATGATTAGTATATTCTCTAAAAATTTTTTACAAGATGTTTTTTATGTAGAGAATTGCTCCGTTAATTTGTTGTCTATTAGTAAGCTTTCAAAAGAGTTGAATTGTGAAATTATTTTTAAAGAAAAAAGTGTTATTTTTCAAGATTTATTAACCAAAGAAAATATTGGTGAAGGATTTCTTGAAAATGGTCTCTATATTTTAAATAGCAATAAATTTATTTTCAAAACTAGTAAAAATGAAGATTTAAGTAAACTTTGGCACATGCGTGTTGGGCATCCTTCCGATAGAGTTTTAAACAAAATATTTAATTTTTCGAATTTAGATTGTAGCAATTGTGAAACTTGCAAACTTGCAAAACTCACTAGACCTCCTTTTTCTAACTCAAATTCGAAAAGTAATGATTTTTTTGAACTTATTCATTCCGATGTTTGGGGCCCGGCCCCTATATCTTCTTACAATGATTATAGGTATTTTGTTATTTTTATTGATGATTATTCAAAAACTACTTGGTTGTATTTGATGAAAAATAAAAATGAAGTTTTTTCGCATTTTCAAACGTTTTTGAATTTCGTTGAAAATCAATTTGAGAAAAAAATTAAAATTTTGAGAACGGACAATGGTACCGAATATGTTAATCAAAATTTTTCTAATTTTCTTAAACAAAAAGGTATTTTGCACCAAACTACTTGTATTTATACTCCTCAACAAAACGGTGTTTCCGAAAGGAAAAATCGTCATCTTTTAGAAGTTACTAGGACACTTTTATTTCAAAATAATGTTCCAAAATTTTTTTGGTCGGATGCCGTTTTAACCGCAACTTATTTGATAAATAGGTTGCCTAGTGCCATTTTGGATTTTAAAAGTCCTTTAGAAATTCTTTATGGTAGAAAACTAGATATAAGTCATTTAAGAGTTTTTGGTTGCAAATGTTTTGTGCAAAATAAAAAAGGTGACAAACTTGATTTTGCTTCTATTAAAACTATTTTTGTTGGATATTCTTCTGAAAAAAAGGGATATAAGTGTTATGACCCAAAAAATAAAAAACTTCATATTTCAAGAGACGTTAGTTTTTTCGAAAATGAGCCATTTTATGAAAATTATGAAAATAATGTTGAAAAAACTCTTCCGAATGACTTTATTTATCCTTGTGTTACTAACATTGAAACACAAGAGTTTCAAAGAGAATCAAGAAATTTTGTAGGTTTAGAATCACAAGAAGAAAACATACAAAATGAAGAAGAATTTGAAGAAATCGAACAAGAAGGACATATCGAAGCAGATCAAGAAAATCAAGAATATGAGATGCCTTTGAGAAGATCAAGTCGGCAACCTCAACCTTCTACGAGATTAAAAGATTTTGTCACGTATTCGGTACAATATCCTATCCAAGATTATATTTCTTACGATAGTGTTTCTAATGAGCATTATGCTTTTATAAATGCTTTGACCAAAATTGATGAACCAACCAATTATGAGGTAGCTAAAAAAGACCCGAAATGGTGTAAGGCAATGGAAGAGTAACTTCATGCCTTAGAAAAAAATCAAACTTGGGAATTGTGTGTACTACCAAAAAAGAAAAAACCAGTTGGTTGCAAATGGATATACAAAATTAAATATCATAGTGATGGTACCATAGAACGATATAAAACTAGATTAGTTGCCAAAGGGTACACTCAAACTTATGGTATTGATTATCATGAAACTTTTGCACCGGTAGCCAAAATGAATACCGTTAGGATACTTTTTTCCATAGCGGTAAATAATAATTGGACGTTGCATCAAATGGATGTTAAAAATGCATTTCTTCAAGGAAATCTTGAAGAAGAGGTTTATATGTCTTTACCACCCGGTCATAAAAAAGAAGGTATTACTAACCTTGTTTGTAGACTAAAAAAAGCAATTTATGGATTAAAGCAATCTCCAAGAGCATGGTATGGCAAACTCTCTCAATTTTTATTATCTTGCAATTTTAAAATTAGTGGAGCCGATACTTCATTATTTGTTAGACATAATACTAATGGTACCACCGCGGTTTTAGTTTATGTCGATGACATAATAATAACCGGTAATGACCTAGAGGAAATTGAAAAAGTTAAGATGAGCCTAAAACAAAATTTTGACATTAAAGATTTAGGCAAATTGAAATATTTTCTTGGGATAGAAATAGCTCACTCATCAAAAGGGCTATTTATTTCTCAAAGAAAATATATTCTTGATTTGCTTAAAGAAACCGGTAAATTTGGGTGTAAGCCGGCCAAAACACCAATAGATGTAAATGAAAAACTTGATAATGAAAAAGGTGAACCACTAACGGATATAAGCCAATTCCAAAGACTTGTAGGTAAATTAATTTACCTAACCGTTACAAGACCGGACTTATCTTTTGCCGTAAGCCAAATTAGTAAATTCATGCATGCACCAAGAACACCTCATTTAGATGCCATTAATAGAATATTAATGTATCTAAAAGGTTCTCCCGGAAAGGGAATTTGGATGAGGAAAAATGGTACTAATGCTATATGTGGCTATTCCGATGCAGACTGGGCTGGAAGTTTCGATAGGAGATCGACGACCGGTTTTTGCACGTTTGTAGGCGGAAACATAGTCACATGGAAAAGCAAGAAACAAAATGTTGTGGCACGATCTAGCGCGGAGGCGGAATATCGAGCCATGGCATCCACCGCAAGCGAATTGACGTGGATCAAACAATTACTAGCCGACTTGAATTTCAAACATAAAGAACCAATGAAAATGTTTTGTGATAATCAAGCGGCACGACACATTGCGGCAAATCCCGTCTTTCATGAGCGGACAAAACACATAGAGGTGGATTGTCACTTCATTAGAGAAAAAATCCAAGCCAAAGAGATCGAGACTCCATATGTCAAAAGCAAGGATCAATTGGCGGATATTTTTACGAAAGGATTAAGCATCAAGACCTTTGAAGATATCTCATGCAAGCTAGGATTGTATGATATCTACAAACCTAGCTTGAGGGGGAGTGTTGAAAATAAAAATGATTAAGGAACTAATAGCCTCAGTTTATGTATCATCTTTGGCTAATTTACAAATAAGCCCTCCACCTTTTTTTATTTATTTAAAAAGGGGTTGCTTTATTGTTGACCGTTAGAGATTAGTAACGGCTAACTTTTTTACCGTTAGCTTTTTGCCTATAAAAGACGTGTAACTTCTATGTAAAAATGATCCAAGAAATAAGAATACAATTCAATAAACCAACAACCTTTCAAGCTTCTGTTCCTTAAAAATTAACACTTTTATCCTTGAATGCCGCTGAAAGGTTCAAGTAATTCAAATTTTTCTATGCTGGTTGATCTCTTGCCTGGCTTCCTTTAAGTGGTGCTTTGTTTCTACTTCAATTTTTCTCTGTTGATGATATTATCCAAAGATTTATTTTATGTTGTTGCCTATTTTGTTTATTTAATTTTCGATATGTACATGGCTGAACGTCAACTATGCATGCTACATTGGAATATTATGATTTTCCCTTTTAACTTTGGTCTCAAAAACGAAACTTTAATTCATGCAAGACGTCATAGATAGAAAGTAAAAATAATCGGCAATGAAATCGTACGTTTGAGTCTCTTAGAAGACGTAGCTTTAGCTCGCCCTCTTCCGTAAGGCTCCGTTTGGATAGGTGTGGGAAGAAGAGAAGAAGGGAAGAAGTGAAAAAAAGTATTGGGAAGTGTGTAACTTTGTGAAGAGTTTGGATTGTTTATAATTTATTTATTCCCTTCTTTCTTCTTCCTACCTTTTTCTCAACGCATTCAAACAGTGCCTAAGTTGGCCATTGGAATTTTTTTCTGATTGAACAACAAATACAAAAAAAAATGTAAGCTGTAATTCAAATATAGAATTCAACGAGGAAAAAGAAATTCACAAAAGTACTTATCTATACCAAATAGTGGATTAGAAAGTCGTGTTCCTATTATGCATTTATATTTTATAATCTGAGTTATTTTCGTCAGTTAGATATTTATCAGTCCGTACTTCAATTAGACAGCTAAATTGATTTCCTCTAATATTTTAATTAAATGTTAGTTTGATCTATAATCACCCTTTAGTTTTTAAAGTATATAAAAGTCAATGGGATTTAACTGCATGCGAGCAACTTTTATTGAAGAAAAGCACAACATTAAAAACATGATAAGCCACTGTATTAGTTTTACTCACAAAGGACGTGCATCTTATTTTTAAAAGGCAAATAAAGTATTTCTCAACTCAGAGTCTGCGCCTACCCATGTCCAATGAATTAATTGCAACAAAGTGCAATTCATCAGTTAGTATTCATATGCATTTAAAAACTTTATGCATAATTCAAATTTCATATATGCCAATTGTTCAGAAGATGGGAAATGCAATGTTTACATTTCTTTGCATCATTATGATTTCATGTTGTAACAACCAACTACTAGATTCATGCGTATTGGTTTGCTCACTAATGTTTAACAGAGTATTGTTGACAACTTGATACAACATTATGTAATGAATGGAGTATGGTATCAAAGTAGAGAAATTAATTTTGGGGGGAAAAAAAACATTTGTTATGATTCTGGTCTATGCCGAAATATCCAATGGAGTTCGGCAACAGTTAACTACAGTCTTACATGAAAATCGACAAATTATTAGCAGTAACTAAAGTAGAATCTTGAGTCTTGACTAGGTAGCCTCTATCTAGTGTATCTATAAAAAATGAATAAATTAATTAAAAATAAATAAAATAATTTTAAAAAATTAAAGTAAAATCCGGTGACAAATATCAGAATAATGATTTGGACCCGCCACAAATATGACACATCAAAGTTGAAATTATTTTTTCATTCGATTGAAAACAAAAAATATTGTTTGGGACATGAATTCGGTTTATAGCAAAGAAATGAAATGACTACGGCTTATATCCAGCGGTAGAGCAAGGATCTTTTTTTTGTTTTTTCTCCCTATTTTTAGAGGGGGGGGTGTTTAATTTGGAAATTTTTATATTTTTTAGGGGCAGTTGTTTTATTTATAGATAATTAATTGCATAAAAAATAACTTAATAATTTGAGCAAAGCAAGGAGGATATATCGTCTAAAATGTAGACCTATAAATGACTAAAGGCTTATATGTCGTAGTTGACGCTCTTAGGTTGTAAAATTGATCATTCCTATTATATTTCACTTATTCATCTGTCAAGCCAGCAATGCAAAGAAATAATCAGATGATTTCTGCCACTTTCGTATATAGGTTCATTAACTATATGTTCATGAGAGCTGAATTTCCATTGAAATATCACACGTCTTTCAATTAAATTGCTTTCTAAAGCCCAAACCTTCATATATATAAGGATAGACATTAAATTCCGGCCCAGATATTTAAGTACAAAGCCCAAATTTTCTTGAAGAATGCATGTCAAGTCTCTTCTCTTTATTTAATCCTTTAGAATTCTGCAAAGTTTGATATTTGTAAACGTTAGTTAATATGCTTTGGTTATTACAAAAAGATATGCCCTTAGATTTTGATAATCCATTTATGTCTTATCTGATTTTGATAACATGACTTAGCTCTCTATTGATTCCTTTAAAATTTTTAAAATAGTACCCTTTAAGATCATTCCATAATTGTATTGGTGTCACAATCTGGTGGCACCGACTCCGTTTTAGTCTCTGTTTATAGGTTTCACTTGCGCTTTCATGTCGCGCTGCTGCATCACCTTTGTAGCAAAACCTTTGTCGACTTAATTGTTTCTTCCTTGTTTGTCTAGCTAGCCACGTCACACCTTTCAGTCAAAAGTCATGGAGAGCGAAAAATGTAAACACAACACAATGACAAATTTGAATTCACAAGATGAAAATAGTGAGTTTATATAATTAATATTTTGGTACTTCTTATCTCTTGTCCGTGCTTGCTTTTTATGTTGGTTTAACAGTTATAATTGATCAAAGGCTTAGTAAAACACTTTTTAAAAATCTATCAGTTAGAGAAATACGAATGAAAATTTGTTGCCTTTTATCCTTGAATGCCGCTGAAGGTTCAAGTAATTCAAACATTTCTATGCTTGTTGATCTCTTGCCTGGCTTCCTTTTAAGTGGTGCTTTGTTTCTACTTCAATTTTTCTCTGTTGATATTATCCAAAGATTCATTTTATGTTGTTGCCTATTTTGTTTATTTAATTTTCGATATGGACGGCTGCTACATTAAAACATTATGATTTTCCTTTTTAACTTTTTAACTTTGGTCTCAAAAACTAAACTTTAATTCATGCAAGACATTATAGATAGAAAGTAAAAATAATCGGCAATAAAATTGTACGTTTGAGTCTCTTAGAAGACGTAGCTTTAGCCCGCCGTCTTTTGTAAGTCGGCAACTGTAAATTTTATTCTTATTGAACAACAAATAACAAAAAAATGTAAGCAGTAATTCAAATATAGAATTCAACGAGGAAAAAGAAATGCACATAAGTATTTACCAAATAATGGATTAGAAAGTCGTGTTTCTATTATGCATTTATAATCTGAGTTATTTTCGTACTAGTTAGATAATTATCAGTCCGTACTTCAATTAGACAGCTAAATTGATTTCCTCTAATATTTTAATTAAATGTTCGTTTGATCTATAATCACCCTTTATTTTTTAAAGTATATAAAAGTCAATGGGATTTAACTGCACGCGAGGAACTTTTATTGAAGAAAAGCACAACATTAAAAACATGATAAGCCACTGTATTAGTTTTACTCACAAAGGACGTGCATCCTATTTTTAAAAGGCAAATAAAGTATTTCTCAGACTCAGAGTGCGCCTACACATGTCCAATGAATTAATTGCAACAAAGTGCAATTCATCAGTTAGTATTAATAAGCATTTAAAAAATTTAGATGCACAATTTAAATTTCATATATGCTAATTGTTCAGAAGATGGGAAATGAAATGTTTACATTTCTTTGCATTATTATGATTTTCATCTTGTAACAACCAACTACTAGATTCATGCGTATTGGTTTGCTCACTAATGTTTAACAGAGTATTGTTGACAACTTGATACAACATTATGTAATGAATGGAATATGGTATCAAAGTAGAGAGATTAATTTTGGATAAAAAAAAAACATTTGTTATGATTCTGTTCTATGCCGAAATATCCAATGGAGTTCGGCAACAGTTAACTACAGTCTTACATAAAAATCGACAAATTACTAGCAGTAACTAAAGTAGAATCCTGACTAGGTAACCTCTATTAGTGAACGTCTTCCAGGGTCGGGTCGGGCTCTCAAGAGGCCGGGTCTAAAAGAGTCTACTCAAAGGTCGGATCAGGACGGACCGAACATACAGAGACTTTTGGAAGCGCCGGACTTAAAAGGGCTTTTCCGGACTTAGAAGGGCTTAAATATGAAAATTGAGCCTGGTCCTTCTCAAACCTGGCCCTTTTAGGCCCTTCGGATTTCGAAAGGCCGGGCTTGAAGGACCTGAAGGGCTTGATGGGGCCGACAGATAGACAATATACTTTTTTAAATATTTATTAAAACTATATTTAAAATGAATAATTTTTATTTGTAAAAGATAATAAAAATGCTATAAATTATTTAAATATAATTTTACACTTTTATTTTTCATTATATATAATATTTTTTATTTTTTCATCTTTAATTTGGGTTTAAGACCGGTTATATTATAATAACATAGAAAAAGTAAAAAAAAAAATTTGTTAGTGTATTAATGAATTAAAATAAACTAAAATTACAAATATTTGAAATAATGTAACGTAAGAGATGAGAAATATGTATATATTTTTAACTTGTCTTAACACCATATTCAAAAATTAAAATATCATTTGAAATGATCTATTCAATTTACATTGTATCAGATATGATCTTACCTTTCACTTGAGATTGTGTCTGATTATTCATAACTTCGGTCTCTCTAGACCTTTGGCCCTTCCTAAGTCTGGCCTCTCTAGGCCCTGGCCTTTCAAAGCTTGGTCTATTTAGACCCTAGCCCTTTCAAAGCCTGACCTCTCTAGGCCTCTCTTCAGTTGAGATTGTGGCCTAACTCTTTCAAAGCCTGATATTTCTAGGCCCTGGCCCTTCTTAAGGGCTTAGAGAGACTGGACCGGCCCTTCGTGTTAGAAGGGCTTGATTAGGGTCAGATCCATAGGCTTTTGATGTTCACTAGCCTCTATCTAGTGTATCTATAAAAAATAAAAATAACTAAAAAAACTAAAGTAGAATCCGGTGACAAATATCAGAATAATGATTTGGACCCGCCACAAATATGACACATCAAAGTTGGTACCCGATTGAGAAAAAACCAAAGCAAAAACACCTACACCCTCAACCCCCAAAGGCCGGTAAGCACTGGCGTTCTGCTTATTTTCTCCATATGCCAACAGCAAATTACTTTTAGGCACCTACATATGCCATATTGGACTCAAGCAGAATTCCCAAAAATATTGTTCTGGAAGATTAATAGTTCTAACTTGGAGAAAATTCAAATATTGTTTGTGTCATGCCTCCATTTGCCAATCAAAAGGCCCTGAAAGAATTGAAAATTAAAAGATAAATGTAATATTATCCTTGATTGAGGTTATCAAAATAAATTCAGTCTCATACAGTCATACTAGTCTAATACTGCATCAGTCAATTCAATTCAGCCAAAATTCATGTACCATCATTGGGTAAAATTTGCAATCAACATCTCACGTGATTAAAAAAAAGACCCTAGATTTCTCCCATGTGAGAGTAAGACCCAACAGAATTTGAGTTATATGCAAATAACACCTAACTTCCCAACTGTATTTAGGTTCATGCGCACTGGAAACTTAATTTTTAATGATAACTTATCAAATCTATCAGTTCCAGTTTGTGCTGTTGGTAAACCGAAATCAACTAAATTTTGAAATTGAGGAAGAAAGCCACTAATTTTTTAAATTGGAAACAAAATTGAAAAAAATAAACTGAAATCTCTAAAATCAAGAGTTCTTATAAGTCAGAAAATAAAGATTACCTCAACCAACCTACAGATGCTGTGCTTTAGTCGATCGAGTAAGATGCTCCGAGAAAAGGTAGAGGTGAAGAGAGAGGAGCTCAGCCTGCGTCCGAGAGATATTGTGCTCAACCTCTCTTGAAGGTCTGTGTACTCTCTATATGAGATAGGCGGACAAGAGAAAGAGAGAGAGAGATGAAGAGGTCGCTTCGTTTTTTTATCGGAAAAGAGGAGGTGGCCGGGCGATGGAGTATCTTGATTTTGATCGGAAACAAGGGGGAGAAGAGAGCGAGAAGAGGAGAAGCTAGGTTTTCTTCTTCTCTCTACGTCAGAGAGACGGAGGGGTCTCTTCCTTTTTCTTTTTTTATTTTTATTTCCGATCTAATAACTCACGGAGGAGAAATAACAGAGAGAAAACGGGACTTCATTCTTTTCCAGCGATAGAATCTGAAATTTCCTATTTTAGATCCTACGGCTAAAAAATTGGAGATTTTAGATCTTACAGCTAAAAGACTGAAACACACTGACCTCCTATATGCTTGAGTCTAATTTAGCCTCTATATACACACACACACATTTGTTTATTTGTGTCATAAGAAAAAAAATATAGCAAAAAAAAAAAATTCAGATTTCGGGTTTTTTAATTAAAAATTTATTTATTAATTATCTAAAAATAAATTTAGAAATTTGAATATATTAGATAAAATTAGTAAGTATTACCTTATCAAATATTGACATCAAACGAATAGATATGTGATCATTTTCTAATCTTCTATAAATACTCCAATTCTAAGGGTGTTTTCTACAGTGCAAGATGATGTCAGCACAATCTTTTCTCCATTCTATAAGACAATGGACACCTCCATTTCAAAATTTCAGATAAAATATAGTTTAGTTTTTTAATTGTTTAGGTGTCTTTAAAAATTCATTTGGTTATGAAAATTTATATGTGTGCTCAAAAAAATATTAAGAATTCATGAATATAAAATGTTTAATTTATAGAGTTATAAAATAATTTAAATAATTTTCTGAATCTCATAAAATTTAATCTGCATAAAGTTTTCGTTTTAAAATTGTTTGGATGTCTTGATAAAACCATCTGACTATAAAAAATTATTTAATTACTCACAGATATATGAAAAATTTAATTATGTAAAATTTTATAATTATAGATTTATAAATATTTTAAATAATTTTTTTAATCTAATAAATATTGAATCTCCACAATTTCATAAATATCATTAGATTTTTAATTATTCAAAGAAATTTATAATTTTGTTTGTGCATAAAATTCTATATAAATAATAGCAAAATTATAAAAAATCCAATCATGCTACATAACTTTTTTAACGTGATCATACAATTTTTAGCAATTTTCATCTTTTTAAAATTTTACAAATTCTATAGAACTTCATAACTTTTAAAATATTTGGCGATTTTTTAAAATTAATTTTTTCATAAGTTTTATATGAATAGTAATTATGATAAATCCATTGTTGCTAAGTAATTTAAATTATTTGTAAGATAGTATTTAATTTTATTGGTATTCAATTATTGATTTATCGATAATAAAAAAATAAAAGTTGATCAAATTGGTAAAATTTAGAAAAATTTTAAGATAGTTGGTTTTGTCCAAGATGAACACAGTAGGTTTTGTTCTCATAATTCTAGCACATTTTCACAAAAATATTTAATGATTACATGTCACCCTTCACTTTCTATATATTAAAAAATTATAGAGACGATTAAGGTCTCTTGAAATTAAAAATCTCCAAAAACAATAGTTCTGATATAAATGATAAATATATTATAAATGGCAATCGATCGCTTGTAAGATAATTTGGTATTTATTTAAATATTTACAATCGTAATTCTAATGCTTATAAAAATTATAAGTTAGCCTTAAAACTCCCTCATCGCGCGAAGCGCGAATCTAAAGCTAGTAATTATAATATCTATCATCTTATGTAATTATTATACACAAGTAAAATTAGTAACATTTTCTTTTTTTCATATTGCATAATCTTATTTATTTTCAATGCTGCAAATAGATAAGACACTTATTTCAAAAAAAAAAAAAAAAGAGAGCCACAAACCAACATTTCTAACATATTCTTATGCGTAATATTAGATAAAACATTTAAACTACATATATAATTTACAGAAGGCAATATAATTTACAGAAGGTAATATTAGATAAAACATTTAAACTACATATTCTGTAGCTATATAATTTACATAAATCGAAAAAAAATCTTAGTCAATCAACTTCTGATTCGGTAAAACTGAACTTTTTTTCCTTCGATTTTAAGCAGGATACAGCCAATATTTTCTTCTTTACATTCAAGGTCCTCCCCAATAAAGAGGCTCATAACCTGAAAATGAATCATTTCATCTTATTTTAGATTTTCATAAAATATTGATAAAATTCTTGCAAAATGCAAAATTTTACCAATATTTTCCCTAACGATATGTCATATCTAATACAGTTCTCCCACTTTTTTTGTCATAGAAATAAATAAATACACACCACTCTCTTCATCTTTTCTTTTTATTTGAAATTTTGTTTATATATATATATATATATATATATAAAGATTGGCTAAAGTATACTCCAGCATACAGATAGCCCGTATGCTGGAGTCGTTTCTCACAATCTAAAATGCATACAGTCGATCCGAAACTTTCAAATTGTTCTCCATATTGAAATCTCATAGGAAACTAAAATTTATATTTTTTCGAATTTTTTTACTATATATTATGCTATTTTAAAAAAACATTGTAAAGGAGTTATAAAGGAGTATTTCTGACCATTCAATTTTAAAATAGCATAATATATAGCAAAAAAATTCGAAAAAATATAAATTTTGGTCTTGAAAGATATTTTTATATGGAGAACAACTTGAACGGTTTGGATCGACTGTTTGAATTTTAGAATTTGAGAAACGACTCCAGCATACGGGTTTAATCCGAATGCTGGAGTATACTTTAGCCAATCTCATATATATATATATATATATATATATAATTACTTTTTCAAATATGATAAGAATTAGATGTTAAAAATATGAAATATTATTAAAATTGCTACAGGGATTAAGGTGTCGGCCCCATAAAAAGAGTCCCACAATTAAAAATACGAACCTTAATCCCACAATTAAATGCCACTTAATTTCTCGGCTCATAAAAAATACAGGTCTTAGGCCCACAATTAGAAATACAAGCTCCCAGTTGCTACTTGGTTGTCCGACTTGTCCGGTTTTGACCTCTTTTTTTAGTCCCACATTGAAGATACAACTATTTTTGACCTATATATAAGCTAATTTTGGATAAATGTGATTAAGTTATTGCCAAAGGAGAGGTGTTGCAACTGATTTGCACGTGACGACCCACTCCAATGGATCCGATATCCGCAAGCATAAAGAATACAACCACAACTAGCTCCTTTTTTTTAATTGAAACACTATGCTTAATTTGGAAGAGTTGAAATAAATTAAAATTTTAAATTATAACTTATGATCTGTAATTTAAAACTTTTGACATTAACAAAATGCATTTTAGAGTTTTACAATTGATTTTCTCCAATTTCTAAAAGAAAAACATTACATTTAATATCTTATTAATGTGCGAAGACCAAGATCGACTCTTATTAAAAAACTGTTTTTTGTTCAAAAAAAAAAATTGATAGTGGCTACCAAGAGTTATTAACAAAAAACATTGCAGCCCAATACAAAACGATGTCTTTTTAATCTCATTCAGACAATCAGGTGTCACGCGAAAAAGGTTGTTCCAGTTGTAGCAAGAAACACGAACTGTATTTCTGCATATTCATGTACGGCCAGCGGGGAAGTCAAGATTGAAAAATGACAGAGGCTAAAATCTAATTAAATAAAATTGAGAACTAAGAGAATTACAAATTTAAGTATTAATTATCTAACATAGTACAAGCAACCATTAATCTTTTTTAACCAAAGTATCATTGAACATAATATTTTGAGCCTAAAGGAGGTCCATAAAACTTAACTATATAAATTTATCTTAATAAATTAACATATGATTGGAACATTCTCTAATTTTCCGGTCTGTCTTCACCACTGTGTATAGACTCTATTATCGCCGAATTGCACGCAAATATAATCTCTTTTTTACCTGTTCAAGATTCTACGACTCTATGGCAGAGCCGAATAAAATAAATATCAGTGGACTTAGCTAATCATACGGTTCTAAATTAATCTTCAGAACTGAATTTCATTAAGCCTCGTAGAATACCGGACATGATGTCCATGTCCACGCCTCGCACCTGGTCGTCAGATCGGATCAAATAAAATATTCTTGTGCATACTTGCAATTAATGAAAATATCTGAAATGTGCTTATAAATGTTTATTAGTAAGTCTTTCCAATGAAAAATACACATCATAATTATAATGGAAAAGTTTAGTTAGTTTAATTAGAATATATATAACCTGATCAATCACACCGAAATTAAAAACTTTATCATCCATTCTTGTGTTAAGACTTTTCGGTGAAATCATCTTAACGATATTACAACCACTTGATCCTTTTCGTCAATCAAGGCTTAAAGATTAATTAATACTCCAGACTTATGTAAACTTGCAATGAATATTATATCATGCAATCAACATTGGGGACAAATTTTCAATAAAGAATATGGTTTCTATTGATTGCCAGTAACACCTTTATTCAATTGAATCTCAATTAATTAGAAACATATAGTACTTGAATTAGAAATTTGTTGATAGCATGTCTCGCAAAACACTAATAACCATGCATGCTTGCCTCACGAGTATTTTTAATCTAATCCAATATGTTATTCAATATATTTATTTATTTAGAGTTTGAGATTTTTTTTTTAAAAAATATGTTTGAATTTTAAAGTCCTCCACAAAAAATATTAATTTATTTCCGGCACAGCACACTTACAAATTAATACTCTAGAGATAGAATTAGTTCACTTAATTTCACAAATTTTTGTCAAAACTACCAAACTGACATGTATTTATTTTGTTTGATTTGTTTACTTGGGCTCTAAAATTCTTTGGCCCCGTTTGTTTCCGCCTTAAGAGGCTGCATAACTAGTTATGCAATTTTTAAGTAACCAAACACCTGAGGCGTAAGGAGCCGTAAGGTGCAGTAACTTATTACTCCTCTTTGGTTGCATAACTTGTGCACCTGATCCGTTTAATTTTTTTTCCCGATACTATCCTCCAATTAATTCTCTCTCACCAGTCTCAACCGTCTCCTCTCCCTTATTTATGGCACTGGCTTTTTATCCCCTTCTCAAACCCTAGCCGCACCACACCACACCACACCACACCACACCTAGATCTGTAGCCGTGAGAAAAATTGAACTGTTATTTCTTTCAAGGAGAGACAATATATCTAACAGAGGGTATTTCATTTATATATAAAAGGTAAGGGCATTGTAGTCTTTTTACATAAAGTTATGCATGCATTAAGTTAATGCACAATCAAACATCCATTACATAAGATGTCTTAAATATTTAGGTATCCTTAACTTATGCAACCCCGGTCTTTCTTTTTTGTACAGAAGAAGGATGTCAAAGGAAAAGAATAAAAGAGAGGTCAGTGGTCAGAGGCCCATATTGCCAAGCATTGCACAAATCTGAATATATAAGCAGTAAATGGAAGACAGCGACGTAAAAGCAACTTTTATGAAGAACAGTACTCAAATGCTGTGACCATCTTTTTGCATGCATAAGAAAACGCAGCTTGAGTTGATACGGATGCATGCATATATAGCAAGCTAGTAGGTATGGCTTGTTAGTTGTTTAGGCGACAGCGTAATAAATTTGGGAGGTTTTAGAAAGTGATGTATCCTTTGAAACATCTTCTTTGCCTTGAGTTGCATAGCCCATACCCCTTTTCAAAATGTTCTTGAATATTTTCATTTTTTTTTGTTTTAATATATGGATATTTGAGAGTAGCAGCCCATACAAGCGACAAATATTTTTCAGAGTTTGAACAGCATATATTCTCTAGTTCAATTTTTTTTAAAAAAAATATCTATTTGTATTTTAAACAAATTCGTATTTTTTTTACAAAATAAAAATTCCTGATCTCCAAGTGGCAGTCTCACATTGGCCAGATAGCAGAAAAATTAATACTTGCAAAAGTCCTTTAAAAATTATGGAAAACGGTTTTGATTGCAAAAAAGAATCCATCACATCAAATTGTCAACTTATATCATTTGCTATTTATTGGGTATATAAACTTTTTCAGTCCGACACATGGGTTATGCCTTTCTCACGTAATATCTATTCTGCCTCCTTAATTAATAATAATATATTTTATTTCGTTTATTCATTAAACATATTCCATTTATCAACAACAAGGAATTCCCAGACGAGGCAGCCAACAAGGACGTGCCATTTCAGTTCCAACCTTGCATTAAATATTTAAATTCCTTCAAAAATAGAAACAGTCATTCCTGTGTCACCAGTGCACCTTAAATTAGCTGGTTTGTTCCTCTGCATTTGCATGAAATTTATTATTTATTCCAACAAATCTTGACATTCCAATTGAAATCTTGTGGTTCAAAGTTGTCATATTACACTCTATTGGGGCGAGTTGAATTGGAGGAACTTAAATGTTGCAAGGAAGCAATAACGAAGCGCAATTAAAGAGAGGGATGAAACAATGGCGAACAGAGGAAGCAGTACCCGGAGTAGGATACACGATGGGATGTGCAACCAATCTGTAATTTCGTATTAAAAACCCCCTCTGGGCTGCCATTAAACACAGCATTTTAAATTTCTTCAAAAAAAAAAAAAATCCCCAGCATTTTGAAATGTAAAAAAAAAAATAAACATGTAAAATATTTTGTTCTCTCCTTTTTTTTTAAAAAAAAAAGGAATGGAGATGTCCCTTGTTTCGGACGAATATTATCTTTCTTTTGTGTCATGACTCATGACAAAACCAAACTAAGAAAAATATGTATGATATGAATTTCAGTATTTTATTTTAAGAAACACATTTGGGTAATTAATATTTTGAACATTCCTAGGATGGTAATTAAAATCATATAAATTGATGCAATCTAATCTCTTTTTTATTTATAATTTTACTAGCATAACTTCTTGTTTATATGGACAATCATGGTTTAATACAATTGCTGATGGAGTTTGCCTCTTACTCAAAACATGATTGTTTGAATCATTTTGTTAATTTCAGTTGGATTTAAGAAGTAGCGAGCTGAACTTCCTTTGTTTCATAAAAAAAAAAAACTTCCTATTTGTTGGTAAAAGCTAACAAAAAAACTATTGAATGCACTAATGACTTAGAATGATAATTGGTCAATGGTCAAATAGACAACAAATAAAAGATGTTAAGTAACTTATGAAAGAAATGCAGTGATCTTGAATGCGGAATTAAACCAAAATCAAATGTTATCTCCAATCATTACTTTCACTTGTGATTTGTGAATGATAGAATGAAATTCCTGCAAAGAATGACACTAAGAAGAGCACTAACTGTTAGTCGTTAGGCGGAAGCACACCAATTTTCAATAGTTTTTCTTAGACATAATGATAGTCTTCATTCATTTTTGTTCCCTCAATTTATTCTGTTTTCATTAGTGAAAATTTGTGTAAAATGAATCACACCTTTTAGTAGAGATGTGTATAAGAAGCCACACCCTTTAGCAGAAAAATTAATGAAGTATTTATAAGACTTTAAGACAACTATTGGGATTAAATACAATGAATCTAGTTCATCAAATTTTAATGCACCCTTTAATTAATTTTATTAAATAAACTTAATTCACAATTAATAATATACGTCACAGAAAAATTCTAACAACTTCTAGAAATAATAATTTTTGTGAATCTTAATATTTAGTGGGTTAATTTATTGTATTATCCTCTGTTTTGATCCACTTCCATTTCTCTCAGCCACTGTTGCATAGGATTAATATTCTACCGACATGCTAGAACTTAAATTAACAAAATGAACTCGTAGTAAGGAATTAGAAGTTTGTTTAGACAATTATGTCATATGCTGATGAGCTTTATAACGCATCATAAAACAGGGTGATCAAAATGCAAAAAAAAAAAAAATAAATAAATAGTAGCATAGTAATAATAATTGATTACAATAACAACAACAAGGACAATAATAATAATGAACTTCATACTTTATAATAATAATGAAAGCGAATATGAGCATCGTTCCATGAACTTTTTTACTCGATCGTTGAATTGATTAATCCGCAATAATTACAAGAATTACAGAAGAAAAAAACATCTATGATATAAAAAGTACATTAGCGTTTTTCTTGCAACAATCAAGCCACTTTGGTCGCAAAACTTGGTAAAATCCCTTATATTTAGTTTCAATTATTTCCTCTACTTGAGACGCTGGCACCTTTTCCAAACTGAAGGCGATATGAATTCAATTTCTTTCATTATTTTAAATCATTGTTTGTTTAAAAAGAAATTGCTCTTACAGCATTTTTAACTAAAAAGGAAACAAGGGAATTTCTCGTTATTCTAGGTCTTCCAAATCCATATATAAACCTTTCCAGCACTAAAACTCTGTTTTTCTTTCTCTACTACATCAGAGCTGGTACAATATATTCAATTCTTTGCATATATATTATTTTATTATACACAATTACACATCCGATGAAATGTGTAAGAAGAAGACAGGTAGCCAGCTAGGCACCAAAGCTGTTTTACCCATTTCGGCCTTTTGCACATATACACGCATACATAAATTTTCTTCTATCAATGACAAAGAGCAGAGCAGTTGTATTGTATGCGTGGCAGCCTTTTATTGGGTTCCTTACTCAGGCTTTAGCTCTTGTTTGTTGCCTCTGATCACCGTTAAAGCCGCTCTTTCAGCTTGGTACCGAGGCAGCGGTACAGAAATAACCTATGAATAATAATGCCAATATGGGGATATTGGGTTCTGAGCTTGAACTTTACTAGAAGCGTGGTGTCTTAATTTGTTTGGAAATTTGGATTTTCTGAGGCTTGTATTGATGTGTACCAACAAGTCATTCATTGCGACTTCTATAATGAATAATAAAGCTAAAAAAAAATAGCAACAAATAAAAATACTACTTAATGTAACAATCACAATCCATCATAAAATGCGAAAAAATTTTTTTTTGCCCAGGTTTTTAAATATAAATTACTAATTAATAAATATCTATACAAATTGTTTTATTAATAAATTTTACAAATTTTTTTATTAAAATATTTTACCGTAATGTAACTAAACGAATTAATAAAAAATTAAGTAATTTTTATATCAGTTAATTATTCTTTGAGTAATGGGTCCAGATGTCTCCTTACATATATCTTTACTCGAGAAGTCAATAAAAACTTATATCTAAGGTAACGATTTTTTTTTATTCGTATCATCATAAAATAAAAAAATATATAAAAAGGTCTTTACTTGTCTTATAGGATATAGTATGAGTTGGGTATTTATCTTTATTAAACTGTTTCTTTCTTTATTTATCTTTAAACGTTGTATATTTAAGTTTATATTATGAAGAAGGAAGGTATACTAGATATAAAAAATAATAAAACAATGACGTATAAGGTCTTTAAATTAACTATCTTACATCAAATATTATTTTCCTATTATCATTAGTAAGACTTGCCTAAAGTCACATTCAAAAAGAATATTAATTGTTAGGTTTAGCTGTTAGTGTTTAGCATCGATAAACTGGGAATGACCACGCAAGTCAACATAAAGTTACCAATACAATTTATTTGCACTGGAAAAGTTCACAATTAAAGCGGCTAGATTTGGCTTGGAATTGTGAGAAATACCTGGGACCATCTTTACATGCATCCAAAACTTGATCAGAAAATCCTAATCATATCCTCCATTAATTCAGCTTTGATTTGATAACCTCTGGCTCTTTCAGGCTTAGTACCAAATAATATCGGATGCGCAGTGTATTTTTTTTTTAAGATAAATTGGGTGAAACTACCTAATTTATTGTTTAAATTAAATGTCTATAAAAAACTCGATTAATAAAAAATAGTATACGTAACAGCGAACATATATTTCAATAAATCCGAAGGCCCATGAGAATGCATGCGGTTAATTGCCGTTGGCTTATAGAAAGAATTATTTTATTTATAGGAAAATCATTGGCAAATAAAAGTATTTAACTATTTATCGAATTTAAAAATATATTAGATGGTAGGAATTTTTTTATAGTTTATATCCAATTCATTACTATTTGAAGTAAGTTTAATTTTCTGATAATACTCTGAGACTTAATAATTAATTTCTCAAATGACTTAATTAATAATTTACCTGTTCTTAAATTATTTGAAATTTCATACATGGAATAACGTATTTGCAGTTACAATTGTTTAATAAATATTTTGTTTGTTGTTTAATTGTTGGATCTTTTCTCCTGATCAATTAAGAGAATCAAATTATCTATATTATACGTGGTACTTTAAATTTTTCTGTATAAGTGACCGGAAAAAAAAAACTCTTTATACCCTGATTAAATGAACTTTTCTTGATTACTACATTTTGGAATTTTCTATACTTTTTTTCTCCGTATATTATCGTATATAAGATTGAGATTAGATTTACTTATCAGATCCGTTTCTTTGAAGAAACTTACTGGAGAGTAAAAGACTCTCCTCCGACGTGGCTCTTCCTGAGTGGCTAGCTGGCCATTGCGTGGTCCTTCCTGAGAGCAATTGCCCACAAAATCAAAGATAATAAGTTGCAAACAGCTGAGAAATCTAATTCCAATTATGTCTATTTGCTCCAGTTCTCTTTTTATGGATGGGCTCCATTTCTCTTTTTATGTATGGGAATCTTGAGTCTCACAACTCACAAGAAGTGATCGTGAGATTTTGTTTTTTATCCCCTCTTATATAAATCTGTTCCTCTTTGTTTATTGCTCTCATAGTCTCAAAATTGCACACAAAATGAGTATGTATAGCTACATATATATAAGTAAAATAATAATAAATAACTAAATAAATATATATTCAATCAGAGCAACATTTTTTTAAGTATAAATGACCACTAAGCTCGCCACAACCAAAATTATATAATCTAACATTTTAATCAATTTGGTAAGTTCTTACTAATGTAGAGTTTCTTTTAGTAGAGATGGAGGCCGAAATCATTTTTTTTTACACATACATAATTTAAAACTGTAGACATTTTTAGTCGATTTTGTGAACCTTGCCGACATCGTTCAAAATGTGAGAGGAAAAAATTTAAAGCTTTTTTTAGCACCAGTCATATCTACTTGTACTCTCTATGATTAATAAATTAAATGCTGTAACGTTATACACTTTAAAAGCCTTCATCATTCTTATATCAATAAAACATAATTGTGACCTCATGTATGTTTGAATTCTTTGACAACAATATTTCAAATATTTGCTAGAAACTGTAAATTTCTGCTCCACCTTATGACCAAAAAATAAAAATAAAAATCTGCTCCTAGAAACTGTAAATTTCTGCTCCACCTTATGACCAAAAAATAAAAATAAAAATCTGCTCCATCACTTGAAGGGAGACAATATCCGGGGTATGCCAGGCGTGTTGATATATGATTGGTATTAGGTAGTGATGAGAGTCAAAGATAGCTGTTCAAGCGTTTAGTTCCAAAAAGTGAATGAAACGTCACCTTCCATTTACTAGAAATATTAATCATAAACAATCTTAAGATCATAATTAACTAAAATGCAATTAAATTTTTGGAAAAAAAGAATATTCCATGAAGCAAATGGAATTTATGGCGTATGTTCTCTCTGCTATTAGAAAATGTTCCATACAGGGGCGAAGCTATGTGGAGCCATGGACCCACCTCAAAAAAAAATTTTCTTAATAGTATATTTGTTTGTAATTAAAAAAAAGGTCACAAGAAGTTAGGGACCCATTTCAAAAATTTGAAGGACTCAGCTAGACATTTCGTGTTTGATTTGAATTGTATAACGACGCCTTAAAAATCGCATAGGGACCCAAGTAGCATTTGTTCCTGACTAATCGTCTTCTTCCTTCATCCCCAATTAATTTTATTAAGACAAAATTTAGAATAGAATGAAAGATTTGGATAAATAATTATTTGTAGTATATATATACTAGCGTGAATCTCGTGCATTGCATGATTCGTCTATATAATATTTTGTGAACTTTAGGACATAATAAACAAAAGCTACCACAGAAGATAAAAAATACAATTCGGATATTATATAAAAACTGTCAGTAAAAATCATAAATACTATTCTTGTCAAAAAAAATTTCGAATGCCACAAAAGATAAGAAATATTGTGGTTTGAATAGTGGCCAAATTCCTCTGTATGCCTTATATCTTTATATATCTATAATATAGAAAAAAAGTGTTCAATAAGATTTCTAATGAACCTATTATGTAAAATTATGAGAAAAATAAAAATTCATAGGAAATTGTTGTATTTTTTTATTGTCTTGATTTTTGAATTATTATTTTGTATATTAAATATATTATTTTAGATTTTCTATTGTTATTATAATATATATTTGATTTCTCATTAATTTTTTTATATCACATATTTAGAGTTCTTTATTTAAAAAAATATTATTATACTATGTTTATATTAAAAGTTACATCATATATATACTTTCAGCAAAAAAAAAAAAATTACGGACCCTGCTGACACGAAATCCTAACTTCGCCACTGGTTCCATATTACGTTGGATTCATATTTTTGAAAATGTTATTCGAATTAAAATACAAACATTAAGATTTTGTAATGTACTAATTTATCCTTATGTCACTACGATGGGGCTTAAACAGATGATAAAATAGTTTCATCAAATTTTTTTTTTCAAAGATTATATTTTATCATCTGTGTTTGATTGATACCTAAACATACATCAAATTATATTAATTGATTATATTTATATATTTTAAACGACTGACGCAGCAATTAAAATTATAATCGTGAAATAGTTTGCCCAGGAGGCCAGAAGTGTAAAAATATAACCAAAGATCTGTGCGGTAGAACAATCAATAAATAGTTTTGAATTACGAGCATAACTTATTTGCAAATTAATTTTATTTTTTTAAAAACTAAATTGAAGCTTATCCGAACTACCTAGCAGTAACGTTATCCAGCCTTTTTATTTTGACCCGATTATGGTCGGACTTCACATTAGCAAAGAAATTTGCTGGAGTAGGTAAAATCTGAGCCGTTGAGTACGGATCTTAAACTGATCAGACGGCCCGAATTAGAAAGCTAACCATAATCAATTCACGTTTGAGAAGTACTCCATAGTCCGTACAAATATTACTTCTATATCAATACGATTGTACATTTCATACCTTAAAGAGGAACTTGGAAATTCACTCTGAAGGAAAAAAAAGTTTTCAGGATTTAGATTCTATTTTGTCAAACTCTTTCTCATGGTAGCTATCAGATCAGCTGATGGCAAAATATGAAAAAGAGAATCGCAAGACCAACTTTGGCCTTTTTAAGCTTGTCTGGAAAAGAGGATGAGGATCTGCCCAAATCAAAAAGAGATAAAAAGGTAATATTAAATTAATTAATAATAAGATGAAAGCAAAGATTATCATTTACAATATTCATGACATCAGCGTTAACTTGGCTTGCTAGAGAATCTTACTAGCCTCTTTCAAATTAGAGACAAAATAAGATAGTTAATAAAGGAAAAATTTGCACCCATTCTGTTTTGGTGCAAATTTTGAACCAGAAAACAACAAAAGTTTAGGTATCATTACTTTATGGGAAACAAGCCCCGGGTCACCTAATCCCCATATCTCTTATCATTAATTAACACAAATAACTCCATTGGGCATGATTGAAAGAATGTGCCAGCGCTCTCCTCATCTCGAGTTCAAAATGCAGGATGATTTCACAATTTTAAATTAATATCTACTTGAAAATGTTCACAAGTTCAAATGTCACGAGTCTTTGATTCTTCTTCTTCTTCTTATCTAAGGGTGCGATTGGATAGGTGTGGGAAGAAGGGAAGAAGGGAAGAAGTGGGAAGAAGTATTGGGAAGTGTGTAACTTTGTGAAGAGTTTGGATTGTTTATAATTTTTTTTTCTTCTTTCTTCCTTCTTCCCCATTCTTCTTCTCTCATCCAAACGCCCCCTAAAAGATGCATAATTAGTGCTTTTAGGGTGCTTTTACATGAACCGAAAAACTAGACTTACCTTTTTTTATACGATCTAGTGTAATGCTTGATAAAATCTGAAGTCAAAATTATATTTTATTTAGATCGAACGTTACAACTTCTAACATAATAACTAGACTAACCTTTTTTATACGATTTTAATACGTGACAAAAGTTGAAGTCAAAGGTATATTTTATTTAGATCGAACGTTATATCTTCTTACATAGAAAAAAAAATGGTGGATCTTATCAGAAAGCACTTGATTAGATATGAACGTAATTTTTCTTAACCAATTAATTTTATTCATATTTTACTATCAAACTTCGATATTTATTCAAATTTGGTCACCTGGTCAATTTTTTCCATTTAGAATACTAAGAGAATTTGATCAAATTTCAATGAAAATATTACTATTTTGGATGGAAAAAATGACAGAGTGATAACTTTAAATAATTAGTGAAGTTTGATATTTAGAATGAAATTTATTGACATAAACTGAATTTCCATATTTGGTTTAATAACATCTGACGTAATTTACCTTAGAAAATGATAAAAGTATAATTTCACCTCCCTCATCAGTTTTCCTATTGTCCCTTTTGAGCTACTAAACTTGATGTGCTTGACAATTCCTACCGCACTGATCTTATAACAATCAATAGTCTCAAACGACTTCATTAATGCCTGGTTAAAAATCTTGTTTGCATAGCAATTTTTTTTAAAAAAAAAGAATATATTGCATTAAATTATGGACAATTTATGTGCATGGCTATTTATGTGCAAGGCTTTTTTATATTTTGGGTAAATTATGTAACAAGTTTGGGCGGTTGATAAATGCTAGTTTATTAGCACTAGATCAATGGTCCTACGGTTGTTAAATTGTGTTTTAGCTCAATGAACAACCATCCTAAACTACGACAATGTGTCCGTAATTTTATTATTTATATTTTTATAACTATTTATTTGTCCGTTGCCACTATTTTTACATAAATGTAATTTTCAATTTATTTCTTTCCTTTGAATGTTGCATCTGTTAAGGTAGTTAATTTTCACACAAAAGTTCATAAATAAACTTATTTAATATTGGTGCAGACCCTTTTTAAAAATAAAAAAAGCAAACTGTATATGGAATATAATTGGCTCGATGGTTCTTAAATTATTTTAGGCAAAATAAATACAAATTAGTTAGGGGCCGTTTGGATCCCTATGGGATTTTGAAAAATTTCATCTTCCTACCATAAATTTATTATAAACAATCCAAACTCTTCACAAAATTACACACTTCCCAATAAATTTATTCATAGAAATTACAACTTACTCAAATTCCCCAAATTCCTGAGGGTCCAAACGGCCCCTTAGAAAATTTCGTGGCCAATTTTGTAAATGTAAAAAAGTTCAAACGCCTCAAGGCCTTTTTCTCTTCTGTTTCTGATGCGGATCTGAAAAGACCAGATAGACAAAGCGACTAGGGTAAAAAAGAGAGTTAAAAAAAGGGCAAGAGAAGGCAGCTCAAATCCCAAGTGCTTGGCTAACTTTAGCTTTAATTCTCCTTTTTGACCTTTCCACAGTCATGAAACTTGCAAGACAAAAAGGTACCTTTTATTGGTTAGATTTTAAAAGTGATTTTTTTTTAACAAAAAAAAGTATAGTCACTCTCACTCAAGTACTCAACACTTGGTTTGATTTTATTTTCTATTTTATCAAGCTATTGAGATGTCTGTAAGTCTAAATCGGTAAATCCATGATTATGATCAGAAAAGTAAATTAACGCTTGTACAAAAATGTTAATCGCTATGTTTTTTTTAATGAATCTATGCTACTTAATTTTCGTTGAACAAGAAATATATAAGGAAATGCTGCAACATAACCACTATTTGATTTGCCAAAATTTTGAATTTAATTTAGTTTGTATCATACGTAATTCAAATTCAAGAAGTACATATATACATAGGTTTGCTTTAATATGTGGACTCAATGATTTCCATTCCAAAAAAGGAGACGTGAATCCAAAAAGTTTCTTTTCGTTTGAACAAATATATATATGTTGGCTGAAAAAGAAAAAAAAAAGTGAGTGAATTTAGAAAATGTACCAAATAGATGTTCAACGAAGAAGACAACTTAGCATAATAGCATTGATTAAAATTTTACAACTTAGAACCTTAACACCAAGTTAAGATAAACGACATAACGTCCAAAAAGAAAAAAAAAATAAACTAACAAACACTAAAACACATTGAAATAAAAAAAACCTTCCCTACATAATTATCTCCTTTTAGTTTCCAAATAATACAACCCAAATATCAGAAAATGCTTGAAGTATGACAGGGTGGTGCCTAGGAGAATTCAAGGAGAGATAAGAGTGCAACAACTTCTCCAAATCCTCTGCTCCAAAGATTTGCCTCTCTATTATCATCTCCACCATTGAATTTCGGAAGTCGGCATATGGGTCGTTTGATTTCTTGACCACAGCAAAACCCTTCTTAACCCGTTCGCTCTTCTCCTTTTTCTCTTTAGATGTAACAGAAACCAATGGTTGAAACCCTTCTTTGATGTTACAATTCTGACAACTTGACACCCTTCTCTTCCTTTGCTTGGTTTTGTTGCTTCTCTTCTTCTTGACTTTGGCATTTTGTACAGGCTTGCTATAGAACTCTGATGAATCAGATGAGAAACTCTTCGAGGAGAAGAAGGTCGACGTCTCCGTCTCTGCCTTGGGGGCCCCACCTTCGTCTTCGCTGGAAAAGAGCCCGTATCCTACATCACTTTCCATTGAAGAAGAAGCGCTCTCGCTAAACCCGTACCCATTATTGCACAACCTCTTCTTGATCTTTGTCTTGCCACTTTTATTTAGAGAGTAGTAGATACGGTATGAATTGGAGGCAAGAGGTTTAACTGGAGAGGATTGCGAGGCTGGAGTGCAGGTACGAACCGGGAGCTCACCGGTACCAGCACTAGTACCAGTACCATTATTACCATTGGAAAGCACTCCGTTCCTTCTAACTCTTCCCTCCTTAATGCCACTCCGCAGTGGCAAAGGTTGAACTTGAATAGGATTACTCTTAGCAACGACAAAGTTGTCGCGGTTTGGTCGGCATACACCACAGTCTATCGAGACACGAGCGGTTATAGAGCTGGTTGTGGGCCCAACATGGTCTTTGCGGTGATCTAGGGTTGATAGGGAACGGGATGGGTTGCGTGCTATGTCGGATAGGAGTGTTCGGCTCGACGTGCAACCGGAACTAAGAGTTACGGAGGTGGCGGAGCTAGAGTTGCATGAATTCCGACGAAACATGCGTGCAAGTCGGTCTTTTAGCTTGCTACTTGTTTTACCATTGGCATCCATGGTTTCTTTCTCCCTCCTCTGTCTCTGTGGAGTTATTTGGTTTTGGCCTTTTGGGGTTTTGGGTGAGTGTGGTGGTGGGGGATATTTGAAAGGAAAAGAGGAGGGAGAAGGAGAAAAGGCAGATTGAAATACGAATTATTAGCCAATTATTATAGAAGAATCAAGAACTGCGGTGGAGGGGTTTTATAAAGTTTTTTCAAGTAGGAGAATAGGAAAAGTACTGTTCAGGGTTTGTCTTTCGTACATTTTTTATTTTTCAAGTTATGTAGAATGTTTCAACCGATGTATTCTCCAATTGAGGCGAATGGACAACTCCTTTTATTTTGAAAACTAATATTTTGTTTTCATATTTTAAATATATCAAGCATCGTGGATTCAGTGGCGAAGACAGAGGGGGACTGGCGAGGGCCAGATCCCCCCTAATAATTAGAAATGTTAACGTCATTTGTTAATTTATTAAGGCAATTTTATATGGTTATGTTCATGGGCCACCTCTAGGCCCAAAATGTTATGCCCATCAAACCTTTCTCCTCCCCAGGCTCCCCTCCCGTGCTATTCACTTCCCAAAAAATAGTTTCTGTGCAATGCCGCTCCATCATGCCTCCATTGCTCTTGATCTCCACACATCCATTCAATATTGGATCTTTCTTCTTAGTATTGACCACGCCCTGCCATCTGATGTAATATTTTGGTAATACAAACATGATGTATTTTGGTAATAGAAATGGAATCTAATGTAGTGATGCACGTGCAGCTTTTGGCATGGTAATATAAAATTGAAAATTTTTTTGGTATAGAAATCTGCATTGTTGATATAGAGGGATGGTATTATACTATATACTTGTTGATTGTTATACTAATTTGTGTTAATGTTAAGTTGTTAACAGCTACTCATTATACTATAGAAATATGTTGGTATTGTTTCAGCCTCTTAGGTAATTAATAGTACTCAAGCTTATTATGTTTTTGGTTCGCAATTTCATTTTAGTTAAATTTTGGCCCCCACCATTTCTCAATCCTGGCTTCGCCACTGTGTGGATTTGTGGTTGGTTTCTAGGATGTCGATCAGGAGATTTTAGAAAGTCGTGAAATTCTACACTATCGTAATATATCGTTCATGCTTTTTGTTTTTATTTTCCGAATGCACCAGAAATGTGAACATTGGTTGGTTAACGTTACCGATCTTTTCATCATTTTTGTAACGGACCCATTTAAAGACTACATTCAAGTATTTTGGCCTAATCAATGCACATCTGATAATATTATTAAATCATGAGTTTATGCTCCAATTAATACTATATTCATTGATTGCCACTACTTATGTTAATTACATTATATAAAATAGAATTTTTTTCTTTTTTTTATTTGTCGTCATTGAAATTAAGCTCGTAGGACAAATAGACAAATTCATTCGTACTTAAAACAAATAAAGAAGAGCATAAATTAAACAGATATAAGTCTTCATTGTCTTTAATTTCCATATAATTATAAACAATAAATTGTTAAGCTATAATTAGAGACTTATTTATTAGTCTCTTTTTGAGGGTACATATGCTCGTGGGCTTCACATGCATATATCGGATGGCAGTCAATATGCTCTACATTTTGCCAGGATTACTCACACGGATACACGCGTAAAATTTTTATCCACAAAAACATAACAATTTTCCTATTTTATTTTACAAAATGTCAATCATTTTTTATATATGCGCTTATAATTCTCTTTTAATATATATTAACATTTAGAGGGTTCTTGATCTTTAAAAAGGATTTCGGACTCCATGCATGTCTCCACGCCGCATAATTATCATGAAATTTTGCTATATTCCTTAGTTCCCCTTCATGAAATTTTAGCACTATTCAATTAATTAGTCTTACTTTATCTTTTGAATCTAACGGATCTTCAATTAATTAGTAAATCATTTAATGCAAACACGTGAAAAAGAGAGAAAATAACAGCCAGATTTCAGATTTGTATCTCCAAGCTACTCAGACCGTATCTATGGGACCTTGTGCAGCTTTTACTCCTTTTCCAGTCCAATCTCTCCGCTACGCTTTTTGAAGATCAAAAATTGAAAATCGGAATCGAATTTCCTGGACAGTTGATAGTGCCTAGCTCCAGATTTTGCTGTCAAAAAGCCTTATTAAACCAAATAGCCCGTGACTCCACACATGGGAAGTTTCATTTCACGATTATCTTTTTTTTTTTCCTTTATTTCTCTTGACAGGGTAAAGATACATGACACTTGTGTAGTAAAATAATTATGCAGTAATCAACGTCAATTTAATTGTTTATGTATAGTGCTCAAGTGCTGTGGTCCTTGTACCGACAATGTTATTGTAATATATATCTATTTTCAAATTTGTATGAGGTTTAATATATACCTGTACACTTGTTGATGAGTCGCCGTTAAACTTTCCATCATGCCTGGTTGGTTTTAAACAGAATGGACGAAGCACTAGGCAATGGAGTAATGAACTGAGGAGGCAACACGAGTACCAAAATGCACGAAAGAATTAAATGCAACCTTTGTAACTAAACAGAAAAGATATAGAAGTCTACATATGTAGGCTAAGGCATATGTAGCTGTCTATATCTGTTCCGATATATGGCTCTAGATCCAAGGGGACACCCAATTTCACGGTATTTGCAGTGCATTTGATACTGAAAGGTAAACAACGTAAATGTTATTAATAAATTTATAAATTACGAATATTGTGATTTATTTGAATTCTTTTATAACGTGCTAGTTTGATAATCGTCAAAAACTTCCTTGTGTTTGAAAATTAACTTCTAAGTTGTGATTTGTGCTGTATTTATATAATACACATATATAAAATATATATGATGTAAGTTTAATTTACTGTTTATCAAACTATTTTCAAAATATAAAACAAATTGTGATGGAATGTTAATTATATTCGAATTATATAAAAGCTGATATATAATCAACTCGCAATGAAGCTAAAAATGTGCCTATAGACCTTGAAATTTTGGAAAAAAGAATTTGTCATTCGATTTCAACATATAGTATTTGTCTTTAACTTTATTCATTGTCTATGCATTACAAACAAATTATTATTAATTCATTTTGAACTTGTTATATATATATGCCAGGAAGAGGAAAAAATTGATAATCATTTTTACATTACACTGTGACTACCGAATATATTTATCAAAACTGAAAAAGTAAAATTGCAGAGATGTTTTTATAATTTATGGTTGGGTTAATCTTGCATCAAATTTGGTGTAATGTGTGGAAATCCGTTGGTCATCAAAGTGTAAATAACACTAAAGCCTCCGTTTGGATGCGTTGAGAAGAAGTAGGAAGAAGGGAAAAAAAATTATAAACAATCCAAACTCTTCACAAAGTTACACACTTCCCAATACTTTTTCCCTTCTTCCCTTCTTTCCACACCTATCCAAACGGAGCCAAAATGTTAAGTATTTAAAATTTTCAATGATAATCAGTTGATTTTCGAATAGCATCAAAATTGATACGCATATTATCTAAATTGCATTTTTACTGTAATGATTTTACCAATTATTTAGCCTGCCTTTTCATGCCGGCTATTTGCCATATATGTCAAATGAAATTTAAATATGGCTAAAGGCAATTCATATAATTAAGTGGATGTTGTAGGTTCAAAATCTGACTAAAAATTTCTTGCAATACGTTTTACCAATTAATTTTTTTTAAAAAGTTTGAAATTAAGGTTTCACTCAGCTTTCTTAAAAAAAAAATCAAATGGTTTACGTTTATCCGTTTAAGTTTTAATTAGACGAAAAATATTTCAAATCTGATTTTGATTTTATGATCATCTATATATATATGTACAGAAATAATATACTTCAGTCCCAGTCGCAACGGTAGCAAGTGAGTTCATAACTTCATATTCAATATGATCCAATATACCTTTTTTACTTGTTAAGTACCCAGTAGTATTCAAAAATAAAAATTGCAGAATCCTGTGCTTTTTACTCTTGAACATGGATAAATAATAGGTGGTCTTTCAAAAAAAAAAATCTGGAAAATAAAATTTTAGGGTCCCTCTCTATCTTATTTCTTTCAATGTCCCCTAAGGAACAGAGCATTAAGCATACAAGTCTCTGATTGGGAGTATTGTACACACAGTTCATTTTCCAATCCACGAAACGTACACATGTCAGATGCATGGGAGGTCAATTTCATGCAGTTAATTTGTACATTTGCTCAAAAATGTAGATGTGGTTCCATCCCTCTCACATTTAAGAGGTACATTGCATACAAACTGTAGGGTAGTATGGCCTCTGGCTCTGACATGTGTTTTATTCTGCTCACTACTTTTGCCTTCTTCATGAATACATAAAAAAACAAAGATGAGATAATAGTAGAATTTTAGAAAAATGGTGGCAATTTGCAATTTAGGCTACACAACACAAGGACATTATTCTCTAAAGTTGGACTTTGAGATGTAGACAAGTAGACAACATCATCTTGACTCATATGATCATTAATTTTTGTCTAATCACGCCAATGTACAAATTTTTCTTGTAAAATAATCAAAACAATCATAATTTATCAATGTCATAAAATGTAGGGCATATATGTTATTTTTGAGACGTTCATACAAAGAATTAGCTAGTCCTTTTTAATAACAAATTTATTTCTTAGAAACAATCGAACTTACAAATGCAACAAAACAGGTTTCAGTACTTCATCCGAATAAAAGAGATTTGACTAGCATAGACAAACTGATCATATCTCACTACTAGTAGTCAGAATTATGATATTATAATAATTGTACTTGCTACATGCACAGTGTTGAAAGTACTTTCATGAACAGTTTTAATACAAGTCCCGAATGAAATAGACAAAATAGCAAGATAACTAAGGTTAATATTCAGTCAATAAGCTACCCAAAAATGTTAGATCTACACCTGTTTCTAAGTCTCATATTAGACAGAGCCATTCGTACATTAAACTGAGGCCTTGATATTATAAACTCTGAATCAAATGGTACACAACCCATATTGACACACTATTGATTGATTTGGATTTATCTTTGGTCACCCAGACAAGTCACTGTTCATGACATGAAAGAACAAAACTGGCTTCAAATTAGTGTCGATAAATAATTAGTATTTTAACTCTGAAAAAAAGTTTGGATTTGAAGTTTATAAACAAGTTATAAGAAACAAAATAGCCGGTGGCTAACCCAAACTCGAAAGTCTAACAGTCGTACGTACTGTGTTCTGGATTTGTACTGGGAAGAACAGTAACTTAACAAAAAACATTCACGCCACACATGCGGAATCTCACGTAGGAAAATATTCAAATTTGTTGTAAATTTGGTTAACTTTGAATGTGCATTATTCTTTTGCGCATTATGCTTTTATGCTATATTTAACTCTGCTAAGGGTATATGGATGCAAAAAAAAAAAAAAAAAAAGAAGAAAAATGATGCAAATTTCTTAATAAATTATCCGTGATGTAAGCATTAAAGTTAGGTCGCCTTGTTCTCCAGAAACTCCCCTGTTTTTCTTTATGTATTCTAACGCAGCTTACAGAGTCTATTTCTTCTTTAAAAGTTGGATCTACTTTGGATTTAAGAGTCAATTAACCACTTAATTAATTTCGTAGGGACATTAAGCGTTCGATAAAAAAAATACTTAATCAGGAGGAACGGAAATTAATCTTTATATATAATTTTTTTCTTTTTTTTTTCAACATGATGCACCTCTTATAGAATTTATACTAAAGAAGCCTACATTATTCTAAAAATCTCCAGCTGTCAGAAACTTGAATTTTATATTAAACAAAAAGTAGCTTATTTTTTTAACCACACATTAATTTGAATATAATGTCTCCTTATTAATTTCATTTAGAATTAACATGATGCGATTCTTGATTTGTAGATTTTTAACCTCTCACAAATTAAATAGTCACCTGCTTCCGTCCATGCTGGTAAATCAATCAGACTAATTGCTTATGAGGATCATTAATTATAACTGGATCCGATCCAACGACAACAAATACCCTAATGCATATCAGCCAACCATTTTATTAAGAAATAGGAAACACACATGCAGACATGCTGCACATGCACGTGTAGAGTATAGACTATCTACTATAGACTATTAACAATAGGATAACGTATGTGTATCCCTCGCCAAACTTTTGAAATCCATGCAAGTGAGAGAAGAGATATATGTTTTATTAACTTATGAATCCCACAAGTATTGTCTCGATCCATATGTCCAGTATAAACTTGTTAGGTATTAAGGTGCCTTTTCTCTAATATAGACAATGGGTGTGATTACAAAGCTTAACGAGTGCAAATAAAAGGAAACAAACAAAATAGAGGTTGACGAATGACATAATCTGGTTTTCTAACCAGCTATTTGTTTATTAATTTGTTGGTGCTACATTACAAATATAAATGGGGGACTTTTGGGTTACATGGCATGTCGGTACTTAGCCTCAGACTAGTCACAAGACCATGTATGATGTTGGAAGATATCTTCTGTGAATATTGTTGTGTGGCACAATATGTAGTTGATGAGGGAATAAAGATGCTTTCTGCTAGGTTGACATTACTACAAGGTGTAAGTTTTTATCGTGCTAATTTTGAAATTCTCACCAGACTATTCATGTTGTTTAAAAAACCAGCTTCTCTAATTTCTATTTACCTACACACCTTAAATTTATTCACTAATTGGGCTGGCTTAAAAATAGATATGGGGAACAACTACAGAAATTTGACGGCTTTTTAAGTGATAGCAAATGACAGCAATGAAGATGAGCCTTGGGATGGTCATACCACATAAGACACTTCCTCAACCGTAGTTAGATTTGCTTCATACTTATGCTGCTCCTTATGTTTGTTTGTTCATATATACTTTGTTTTGGTTGCATGCTACTATGTTGTTTTTGTGTTGTGGTTTGTGAGTGGTTTTCCTTTGTGGCGCTCTCATTAACTTTTGTTATATGTTTACTTTTTTGTGGTTTAATTATATTTCAGTTCCCTACTTGAGGAGCTCTTGGTTAAAAAAAAAATTGAAATGGTTACACCAAGAGTATTAATTCATGTAGCAGCGAGTCCAGACTTATTTTAAGCATGGGCACACAAAAAATGAGTTTGGTTTCGTTCAAAGCAATTAGACGGAGCAAATTAGATATCAATTTCAAAGTATTTAAGTGATCGATTTAAACCGCTCAATGTGTTCTTCATATTTAAATCTCCTTGCCGACTAAATTTTATATTTTTTATAATTTTTAAATATTTTTTCATATATTTTTAAAAATTATTATTGGAAGGTTAAGAACTAATTAAATGGAGGATTTTAAAAAATTCTAAAAAATAGTAATATTTTATTTAAAAAAATAAATTTTGGTCACATTTCCACTTTTGAATTTGAGATAAGGTTAGATTGATAGAATCATGTCCATATCGTTTATATTTTAATATTTCTAATAAAATATTAAATATAACATTAAAAAATAAAATTATAGAAAAGTGTAATTTTAATTAATATTTTATTTTAAAAACTATTTAAATGAGTTATATCACAAAACGTAATTTTTTTAATGTTATATCACAAAACGTTATATTAATTACAAAACGTAATTAATATCACAAAACGTAATCTTTTAAGATGAAAGAGAGCTCGTGTAAATTAATTACACTAATGCTAGATTTTCGAAAGATGGATATAATCACAGTTGAGCTACATATTTTGCTTAGAAGTGGTGTTGTAAGTTTAGAATGTGTTCTAAATGGAATAATACAACTGTTTTTGTCACCAAAGCAAAATACATAGCAACTTGAGAAACAATAAAATAAGGTTATTTGGATCGAGTTCTTAGTCGAGCTATTATGGTTCTATGCATCTCGAATCACAACTTACTCCTAAAGAACCCAATGTTACATTGGAAATTCAAATATGATCTATAACGATATCACTTGATATCATATGATGATGATCAAGAACATATATATAGTAGTATATATATAGAGTTGAACAAATTTGGATAGGTTCGCGAACACAACGAACACTCTAGCATGACCTCTATCTTGAGCAGTATACGAGATGCAGTTATGCATCCATACGTGGTGGACGTATGAGTAACTAGTTTTAAGAGTATTATTTATTTTGAGGTCCGAGACATGTATATATGTAGATATATGACATTGTTCATAATTCTTCATTGGCTAGAAGTCACTACTGATTGACTCTAGGCCAAGTGAGAGATTGTTGGAGTTATGTCCTAGTCAATAATTTGATGACTTAAATATTAGTTTATGTTATGGATGATATATATTTTATCATATTTTCCTAGGTTTATTATTGACAGATTATTCAGGTTGAGGATCTGAATTGTAGATCTCTGTGGATCATTCTTTAGAATGACAATAATAAATCTAAACGGTCTATAATCTTGATAATTAATAAAGGAACATTAATTATCATATAGGATTAGTATCCAAGTTAAGTGATGATTAAGTTCTACTAATCATAGGTAAAGAGTTACCAACTTAATTGCATATATATATGTTATGGAACATAGTACATGACTTGACCCAACGAAATAAATATATGGATTGTGTTATGTGTCATTATTTATTTCATTATGATTTTGGTTCTAAGTTTGAGATATTTATCTTTTTCACATGAGGTTAGGTTCAATAAATATTGTCTACCGCTGATTCCCGATAAGGGCTGCTATACGGACTTTATTTATGTTCTTTTGAATTGTGCGGGAAAAAACTAATCATCAAGAAAACCGTATGTCCCTCATTAATTCACTTAGTGAGTGACGATATCTGTTTGGACCCCTTGATGGAGTTGGATCGTATGCGCGCAACTAGGGGTGTAGATGAGCTGAGCCTGAGCGAGCCGAGGCTAACTCGAACTCAATCTCATCTCAAGTCGAGCTGGCTCAGCTCAATACACAAGACAATTCCAAGTTTTTTTAGCAGCTCAAACTCAACTCATTAGAACTCGAGTTGGCTCATGGCTTGAAAACTAGCTCGTTATTAAAACTTTGAGACTCCATAATGGGTTAAACTAAAAAACAAACAACATAAATATTAAACAATGTTTAAAATGCACATAGAAGGGACACGAAGAGATCAGGAGGAACATACTGCTATTTTTCCTAAAAATGAAAAGAACTTAAGGTTATAGAATAGTGATTAAAAACTGGAGTGGGTTACATACTAAACAAACGAATTGGGCTAGGTCTCACGAGTTGGACTGAGCGAGCTAAAGGCAACTCGAACTCACCTCATGGGCCTTCAGAGCCGGTGTAGCTCGAGTTATTCCAGCTCGAGCTGAAATAACTCGAGTTGCTCTCGAGTATTATCCGATTCGAGTTCGAGCTAGCTCACGAGGGCCGAGTTTTTTGCTCAGTCCTACGCGCAACTAAGTGATTAACTCTAGATCAAGAAACGTATAATCTGCAAGAATGACACATTCCTATCTTGGATTATACGATGATATCGTGAGACATAAGAATCAAAATAGAGAAACACATTTATGCTCTTATGCAGGATTGAAATACTGTAGCAGTTCACTATTTATGTGAATTGGGAATCATAACATGTTGCTAGATACCGCTTATGATTATTGGAATTAAATAACGATTTAATTCCATGGCCAACATAGCATAAATTCTCAAAGGGTCACACAAATAGATTTTGACCATACGTGCATTAATTATTTATTCGCAGCAGTTAGTTCTGTGAAAATATGATAGTTTGATTAATTGATTATATATGGTTGTGAACCGTTATAATTAATTAAATCAAAAGGATCATATAGAGTTAAATTAATGCATTCCCTAATCCTAAAATAGTTATCAATGAGTTGATAATTATTTTATGCAAGACACTTTAATTTAATTATGGAATTAAATTTAAATACTAGGCTATTTAATTAGTAGCCTAATCAAGTCCAAATTAAAATGGAATTAAAGGAATATTAAATATAAGATGTAATATAGTAAATGAGGCCTAATTAAATGAATTAGATAGCCCATTTAGCTCATAATAGTGGGCCGGCCTAATAGGATGACATACTTGTAATTATGGAAGAGAACAATTAGGTTTTGACTTCTCTATATAAGGACCACTTACTTGGAGAACAAACCTAAGGATTCATTTCTCTCTCCTCCTCCATCTCTAGGCCGCCACCTCCATCAAGAGGAGAAAAATTCAGAATTTTCTCCCTTGGTTCTATCATTTGTTCCATCTATAGGGTTCATGTGTTGAGCATAGATCCACTAATTAATTGCATGATTGATTGGTGAAAGAAGGGATTAGGTTTAACCTCCTATCTACTAGCATAGATCGAGGTTTTGGTTAATACCTTGGTGGACTCGAGGCGGCGCCGGCGAATTGGTGATGGCGACGTACACGCCACCGACTCCCATGCCGTGGATCGAGCCATCCAATTGCTATATTGGATGAGGTATCGATTTCTCCTTTTTCTCTTGTATCGATTGCTTAAGCACTAGATCCCTTTTTCTTGTGTTTTAATTGGATTAATTAAGTGTAATTAGTCACAAAATTAAAATTGAGCAATTTCCTAACATGTAGGCCCCATCACGCGAGTGTTACATCTTTTATAGATGGTAATGACTAATGAGTTCGCATTTTATATATAGTTTGTATAAATTGAATCAATGTATAATTGTCATTTGAATCACTATAAAAAATTGAACAAGCTTAGGCACCAGAAAATATCAAGCCTAAGCACTCTCATCAATCCATAACACTTGATATTTGATTTCTGAAAATCAAGCATGGGGAAGTGCCCAGTCTTTCCTTAACTTAGCCTCATCACTGAATTCATGTTGTTTAAACTTTATTTTAAAATGAGTAAATTTTTATGGTACAAACAATAAAAATTTGTACATGATCTAAATGCTATCCATTCTAGTAAAAGTTGTAAGAAATCTTTCTTCTCACTTTCTTCCAAGTTTATTTGAATGCTTGGTGGTAAACTCTTCCCCCTTTTCTTTCAAAAACAATTATTCTTATGCAAATTTTTGTGGGACGAACAACTTTAAGAAATTGTACATGATCTAAATGTGATCCATTCTAGTAAAACATACTCTATAATATAAAAGTCAAATCTCGATGATTGTTTTTTTTTTTTTTGAAGAAACCTCCTCGTGGGAGAAATCTCGATGATTGTTGAAGCCCATCATAAAAAAAAAAGAACATGACACATCTTCAATTTTTTTTCTTTTATTATGAAAATTACAGGCTTTTCATTATTTTTGTGTACATTGAAATATAGTTAGTGTAACACCTAAAATCAGTAACTAATATTACTCGGTGGAGTTACAAGACTTAAATTCTTAAAAAATAGGGTCTTAAGATACACATCTATAATGAAAATATCCACAACTTAAAATAACTGCTGCATATAAGATGACATTTGATATATAAATATATGCACACTTTTTTTAACACTGTACATTGGTATAGTTGGACTTTTTAGCATGATAATTTGCGGTTTTGTTTATCAATTATATACTATAAAAGGAGTAAAAATGAATATTCATCATTGCTTCTAAATTGGTTCTTATTTGTTACCCATAAAGTCAACTTAAAAATTTATTATCTCCAAAGTTAGATTATTTGTTCTTAGTTCCAAGAAAAAGAACAAAGTCTCTTTGAAGTTTGAATTTACGAAAAAAACCATCGATCATAGTTGTCACACCCCGAACCATGCCGTAATTCGGGAAGGACAACCCCGCCACGTGCATACAGTATGTTGTATACACGAAAGGCTATATAACAGTGTCTCAGGAGCAAATAAATCACAAAAATAAAACCACGAAAATAATACCATGTTTATCTTTAACACGGAAGCGTGGCATCAACCAGCAACGGCTTGTGGTCTCTAAAGTCAGGTCTTTGTCATCAGCCAAGCATGAACCTGTCTCCACAAATTAATTTGTGGGATGAGTACGTGAATACTCAGTGTGGTAATATAATCTAGCCTATTTGGGATTTAGTTATTCCAAAGATTAGAACTCAATTTATAAATTAATGTCAATCCTGTCTAGGAGACTTTTAATTATTTTTATTTAAGAAAAGAGATATGAATGTGATTCGGTGTACTTTCTTGAGGAATAACATATAATATAATACGAGAGTATCCACCTTACAAAACTCCAACCCTGCGGGAATAATTCCCGTGCCAAATCCACCCTACATGTCTCAATCCTTACTTAGACCTGGGGAAATAATCTCACGCCAAGTCCACCTTAATAGATTGTGCTTTTCTGACTGTACCTGTGCTTATTCGATCCTACCCACGAGTGTATACCTAGTGTATAGACACTCGACCCTAATTGCTCCTGCCCTCCACCGTGCACTAAGTGGGGGCTAGTATACTCCAGTACTGGGTTACTACCGCGGAGTTCCGTGGGGTAGTCCGCTTCCACACACCTAATGGTTCCAGCCAGTCCAAACAAAAGAAATATATATACCAAATGACCGCTAATCCGCCTAGAGGCTGAATAGCAGAGTAGATCAGTATGTGTTGCCTATGATCGCTATCATAAGGAGACCACCGGCATTAAGCTGGGGTGCAATCTCCCGATAATGGAAATCACAAGTAAAACAACTTAACTACTCGGTCTCATTCTGTTTCACTTTCATCATCCATTTTCTGTTATTCCAAGTCACTTTTATATTTCATAATCAAATTTGCTAGTTCCTATCAAAAGAATAACAAAATCTCAAAAGGCATCCACACCTGAAATTGACAAGTCATGAGAAGTTAATCTCCAAGATGCTGATAGAGTCATCATCTCCAATCATTGTCTTGTTCTCGGAATAGTTCCGAGTTGCTATAGCTGATGACCTGACGATTGGATTAAGACGTCAAAGTATACTCTAATATCTATCTACATTCGTCTGGTTTTGGTTCTAGGTTTACCGATGGGTTAAACCAGACTTAATGATTAAATTTCAGCGGGATTCTATTTTGGAACATATATTCTATTTATTTATTGAAATATCTTATAATTATTTGCCTTAATTTACGTTACAGACATGTTATAAAGATGATTAAATTCAAATTATTATTCTACGATACTATGTGGCATATATATATGTTAATAAATTAATTAATTTAATTGTGGGTTATTTATAAATTCCCATGTAATTAAGTTGTAAGGAAATATATATATATATTACCTGATTAATTTAAGTTCAAGGATCAATGCTGACAGAGTGACAGAATTCATGTTGGATGTTTAGTAAAATTATTACGAGATGCTATTTGAAAAGACATGATTTATTATTGCTTTTAAGTACGAAAGTGTAAACGAGTTTCTATTTTCTTTACCCTTAATAAATATGCAGTCAGTCAGTTACAGATAGTGTCTGATTATATACAAGTTTCTCGTTGACCATTCTAGATGCAAGATTTCATATATTAAGTTTTATATTTAATATTAAACATAATAATAATATTTTATAAAGATTACACTTTTAATAATATCTCATGAAAAAATTCCACCTTACTTTAATCTTTGTTATAAAGCAAGAAGCCTACTAGTTGTACTATATGATTTTTATTACAATAAGTTTCTAAAAAAAATGTTATAAGCTATAAGAATTGAACGAATCAAATATCAACTTAACTTTGATATCATATATTTGCTAAACTAATTAATTCATCCTTTGTTTACTTGGCTATTGAATTCCTTAAGTCCAAATTCCTTACTATATATTTTAATTTTATCACGTAAACAAAATTTGACATTATTCTATATTAGTATGATCAACTTTTCTTGTGTAACCTGGTAGTACGTAGATATCTAAATAATAAAAGTTGGGCCTGGTTTTAATTACGGCTCTGACTAAGAGTAGAACCCACCTATAAATTTTGGAAAGTAAACTTCCTAACCTACCTGAAGTACATAAACTGCACTGAATATAAATATTAACGAATTCATGGAATATTTCTCGACCCAGCTATGAGTTCTTACCAGCAAACAAACCGATCGAGAACTGATATCAAATAACATAAAGACCATAACACACGAATTTGAAGAAAAGAAGTGTACAATAGAATTGAGGGAAAATACCTCAAACAACATGACTAATGAAACTCAATCAGCCTCACTGTCACCTGACCTTCCTTCTTACCGGTCACTACTGTTTACAATTAATAGAGAAAAAGAAAGAATATATTTGTTGGGTGGTGTGATGCGTTTACACTAGAGAGGATGAGGGCGTGTATATATATATATAGGTTTCAAGTGGGTAGCAGCATGATGTCAGGAATTCCAATTACAAGTGAACACGTGTGAAAAAGGATAAGAACAAATTTCTATGGCGGTAGAAGTGATAAGGTTGAATGGAAATAAAATAGAGAGGTAAAGTTTGGAGTTCGGATAAAAATGATGCGCCAAATAAATAGTTATCCCAAGTTTAAAGTGATAAGATCCAAATAAAAATGATCCTAAGTTACTTTTGGCATCCTGGTGGATAAAACCAAAGAGAATCAATGATCTAGATTGATTTGATTTCAATAATTTGATACAACGATTCCATCCAATAAAATAAATTAAATTCAGAGTTGCCATTTTAGGAAATTAATTTATTTAAACCATGGAAAGGCTGGATTGCCGTAAGCAATATTTTGTCTAATCAATTAATATCATTATGTAAGAGTTTATTTGTATATTTTAAATACTCCAAAATTTTGGTTATCATAATTTAATATTTTTATTAGCTAATTAACATACCTTAAAGTTACTGTATTGGATATCTTAATGAAATTTGCTCATGTATAAATGATTTCATTACCTAATAATAATCAATTGGTAAAGTGGCTTTATTTTATTATTAATTTCTTACTTCAAAATTACTGGATATCACAATAGTACTATTCTTTCACTATTTTAGCCCATCATCACTCATTAATTAGTATAGTATAGTCAATCTCATACAAAAGCGTGTTCACATCTATATTCGTTTTTTTTTTTTTTTGAATATCTATTCGTTTTGTCATTTACAAAATGAGTCACTCAACAAATCAAATTCAAACACAAAAATGCCACAGAAGATCAAACCAGTGATACCACCCAGCCGGAAGGGTCCAAGAGGTGAAATCCGGCGCAAGAGTCAGGTACACAGGTCCACCATGATTGGCACTTGACTTGGAGAGAATGCCAAGCACTACCACATTCTCCATGCCATTGCTTCCTTCTCCCTTTTTTCCCTTTACAAAATCTCATGTGCATTCCACCTTGGGATGCATGGGCCTCCTGTCCTCTTCTCCAGAGCTCTCTTCTTTGATTTCAGGGAAAAAGGTATCTACGGCCCAGATCAATTTTTGAATTCTTTCCTTTGTTGGTGTCCGGTACGTACAGTCCTTTCAGGGGGGTAAATTCATTTGGTGGAAGCTCCTTCTTGGTGTTTTGTTTGTGCTCTCCATTGCATGTGATTCATTGTAAAGCGATGTTGACTTGAGCTTTGTTTCTCATTTAATTCTCTGAGACGTTTATAATTGCATTTCAAAATTCATATATATTGTTCTTATTGTCTTGTTGTGTACTTGTGTGTACAGCAACTCTCTAATTAAGGCCTGATTTCTCAAACCCAAAAAATAAAAAAATTAGAAACTATATGGTCGGTAGAAGGTCTTCAATTTTCATTCAAAATAATAAATATATTTTGCATATATAATACATCGGTATTAAATTTACCTAGACTTGCATATCGCATGAGAAAGAAAAGCTCTTTTTTTTTCCCCCAGTTTTGAGTGCATGCTTATCTGATTTTCTAGATCTACCAACTACTGATAGATAAATATCACAATAACTAAGCAAACTAACATGAGAACAAAAAGTGAAAATAGATGTGCATCAATTGAGGGATGTCAAGATTAAATCAAATATATGATGATCAAATCTACTTTGATCTCATTATTGTGATGCCATGTTGGGTCATTATTTAAAATGATCCTTTCATTTGATTTATTTTGATCAAGACCATCGGATTTTGTAATAAGTCGTAAATTTTATTATTAAATATGAACGGACCAATTTATTTTATTTATATTGCTCATGAGCAACATTTACTGCAGCATGGAAACGATTTCAGTTATTCAACCTCTCGTAAGAAGTTGAACAATTATACAAGTTCTACAGAGGATTAGTTTCCAAACAACAATTATAACTGTCATCGCTAAATAAATCATCCTTACTATCGCTGCTGTGTGTTACAAATGTTCAGTTTAATAATAATAAGTGTTCAGTTTAATGTGTCAGAATCGCGCTAGAGTCAGAGTCGCGCGTGGTCAAGAGGTGCGTTAGAAGGCAGGGGTAGAATCGGAAAAAAATTAATTTGAACCGGATCGGTTCATTTCCAATTCTAATTTTTTCATGTGTTTTTTGTCCGGTTCGTGACCCCTTCAGTTGGTTTTCTTCTTCTTCTTATAACAGTTATATTTCTGTTGCAACTAACTGAACATTTATATTTAAATAACTGAACATTTATACTTATTACACTGAACACTCATACTTACTAAACTAAACATTTATACTTAATAAAATAAACATGTTTGCTCATAATATTTATATTTTTTGTTACAACTAACTGAACAGTTATACTCAATTAACTGAACATTTGTATTGACCAAACTGAACTTTTGGCCAAAAAATCAAAATGAACATAGCGAACACTTATGAAATAGTGAACAATTCTACTACAAAGTGAACATTTGTACCTAATAAAATGAACACTTATAATAACGAAATGAACAAAAAATAGACAGTGAGTGAGTAGAGAGAATAGAGCGCTGCTCTGACATTCGCTGAGGCGCTGTTCATCGCCATGACGCGGATGGTAATTAGTGCGATGGCACTAATCAATTTCCGTTTACAAAAAGGGGTCCAATCCGGCCTTGTAATGTCTGCTTGAGGCCCATTAAAGGCCCAATAAACCCTATTCCAATACTGGGCTCTTCGTAGTTCGCGGGTTATGGGCATCTCCTGTAGTTGAACCTTGAATTGAATCCGGAAAACAAAATATCCCGAAAATATCTTTCGTTTCGGATCTTTTCTTCACCAAAACAAAATATCGGTCGTACGGTCTTCTGAGTCTAATAGATGATCAGGCGGGAAAAAAACCGGTTGCAGTTTCCAAACCGGCAAATCAACTTCATACTTGTACTCATCAATCACTCATCACAACTATTTTAAACACGGTCTTGCTTGTACCGTGAGGTACCAAACCTCCTATTACCACACTAATGCACGAAAGGAACACCACCAAAATATGGACCGAGTCCAGTGAACAGTACTTCAAAAAGCGACTTAAGATTAGGTGACGTGGATAGGGACCACGTGGCGTGCTGAAGACACAGATGAGGTTCCTTGAACGTGTGGTCTTCTCATTCCCTTTTGCGTATCTTTTACCCCGAGAGGAAAAATTTGCCTCAAAACCTCCAATAAAATAGCAAGTTCAAACTTTAAAACCAATAAAAAAGAAGAGAAGTAATAAAATAATTAAAGAGGAAAAAAAGAGAGAAACACAAAGGCGCCATGGCTGCGGCAGCAGTGCACTTGACAATGCATGGGTTGGATCTACGGCGATCTCCTCGGCGGAGTCCGGCGATCGCCGCTCGGAGACTGGTGGTGCGAGCAGAGTCGAAGCTTGAGGAGGATAAGAGATCAGAGATTGTTACGAAGAGAAAGAAAGGACCGTTGTATGCACTGAAATCTTTGATTTTGGGTTTCAATGGATCGAAAAATGTAGAGTATCAAGGGGCTTACAAGCGAGCTGTGGAGAAAGCTGAGGAGATCTTTTTCTCGGTTTAGTTCTCTTATCTTTTTTCTTGGGTTTTCAGCATTCTTATCTTTTAGTGCTTTTTGATTTTTCACTGAGTAAATGAGTGTCAGTTATGAGGAGCGTAGAGCGTTTACTAAATCAAGTAAACTTAAGCAGATATAATATAATAATTAATATTACGTCTCCTTAGCTGATTTGTGCAGTTATTTGGATATACAATGAAATGAAGGTCTGCATGACATCTGATTACAGAGTTGTGCAAAAAAAAAAAAAAAAAAAAAAAAGTTGTTGTTGTAGATATGCTTTTTAAGTTTAGGTAGGAATTTGGCAATCATTTGAATGCATTGAGTTCAGACATAATTTGACAGAATTGAGTTCATACCTAAATTTTATCACTTATATATATATTTATTTTAGGTTGTCACGCAAATGGGCAGATATATTTTCACCATGATGAGCACTGGTGTTATTCTCTCTATAGGATTTCAGTTGTCAGGTAAAATACTAAGAGGATTCCTCTATCTCAAAAATCTTAATTGTTGTTTACTGATAATTGATTAATGATGTGTAACCTTTGAAGGTGGAGATCCTCAGATGAATACAGTGATTTGGTACAGCTGGCTTGGTGGTATTATAATCGGCACCATGATTGCGTCCAATATGGTCTTAGAAGAACACTGTAAAGCTGGACCCCGTAATGTTGTAATTACAGGAAGGTACATATTCGCACCTTGTTTCCGCTAATTATTGGAGAAAAACCATTAAATAGGATGTAATCATTTTCTTTTATCTTTTTTTTTTTCCCCCTCTTAACCAATGCACCAATATATTTAGTTACTCTGATACAAATGCAACCAATACTATTGTGAAATTCTCTAGAAAAAGTTTAAGATATTGCATGGCTATATCTTAGTTGCATACATGAGTGCTCGCGACTAGCAAAAGCATGGTGATGTTGACTGCTACATGAGAAGTATTGAGTGTTATTTGAAGATACATTACAGTATTGATGTGCTTTTTCAAACACCCAAAACAGTTTATCGTTTAGTTCTCAATGGTCTTGACATTGTATATCTTCTTAATATACAGTACGAGAGGTCTAGGAAAGGCACTTGCGCGAGAATTTCTTCTCTCAGGAGACCATGTTGTAGTTGCTTCCAGAAGGTGGTACCTCCTAAGTTTTAAAATTTCATTAGATATTTCATTGGTTATTTGTTATATGTTGCACTTTCTGTCAAGTTTGAACATTGGTTTTGTTTTTGTGAAGACAGCCCTGAGTCTGTACAGGAAACCATTGAAGAATTGAAAGAGAACATAAAGGCTGGTTTGTTAGTTACAAAAGGAAAGGATAAAGCTAGATTATCTCAAGCAAAAGTAGTTGGTATATCTTGTGATGTTTGCAAACCTGATGATGTAAGAAAATTGTCAGACTTTGCTTTAGAGGAATTTGGCTCAGTAGATATTTGGGTGAGTAATCTTTGAACTGTTCATTATCAAACATTTTATAATGAGATTGCAATCTAGTACATGTTCTAATTTGATTTTATGCACAGATAAACAATGCTGGGACAAATAAGGGCTTTAGACCGCTAGTACAATTTACAGATGAAGATATTAATCAGGTTATCCTTGAAACCAATGGCGTAAATTTGGATCAAGCACACACATCATAGCATACTCTTTCAGTTCATTATCTTATTTAATGTAATATTGTTCCTTGATGACTAGATTGTATCAACAAATCTTGTTGGGTCATTACTTTGCACAAGGGAAGCGATGCGTGTGATGAACGATAAAGGAGGTCATGTCTTTAACATGGATGGTGCAGGGTCTGGTGGATCTAGCACACCCCTGACTGCTGTGTGAGAATTATAATTTTAACTTTGTAATTATCCTAATTATAGCCATCTTTTTTTTTTTTTTTTGCATGTGTCTTGGAATAAGACTTAATTTGTTTCGGGGGTTTTCTAGATATGGGTCAACAAAATGTGGCCTCAGGCAGCTTCAAACTTCACTTCAAACAGAGAGCAAGAGATCAAAAGTTGGCATCCACACAGCTTCTCCAGGGATGGTTCTCACTGATTTACTCTTGAGGTAGGTGTTAGCACTTCAAAATTCTGTACCAAAATATGACTTGTACAAGTCCTGATGCTTGAAATACTTCTCCTGCTGTGCATTGTGCAGTGGTTCTTCATTGAGAAACAAGCAGATGTTCAATCTAATTTGTGAGCTGCCAGAAACAGTTGCTAGGACACTGGTGCCGAGGATGAGAGTGGTGAAAGGAAGTGGCAAGGCTATCAACTACTTGACTCCACCTAGGATTTTGCTTGCTCTGGTCACTGCTTGGCTCCGACGTGGCCGATGGTTCGATGAAGAGGTGCACATCATACCTCACTACTATCTATCAATTGCTGTTTACTTCCCTTCTTAGTCGTAACGTTGATTGGTTGGTCTTCCTATGATTTTGTTACAAGGAGGACCTAATATGATCTGAGTTGTTTACCCGACTTGGTTGGTGCTTCGTGGTCAGCCTGTCAGTTATGGACCACCGACCTAGTTTTGGCAATGCTTTCAATAGCAGGTCAGGGCATGGTAATAGGGACCTGACTTGACCGGACAGAATTATAAATCCCAATTGCGAACCGGTCATCTGACCTGATGAGTCGGTTATTGCTGGTCAGGCCAGGCTAATATTGTGATTCGTGCATTTATACCAGAATTGGAGCTTAAACTAAATTTGGTTATAAATCAATTTTTAAAGGAGTGCTTTGCACGACAGAGCCTCTAGATATTTTTGCTTTATATGTTGTTCTCTGCTATACAGGGAAAGGCACTATATGCAGCAGAGGCAGATAGGATCCGCAATTGGGCTGAAAATCGTGCCCGATTCTCCTTCACAGATGCAATGGAGATGTACACCGAGAACACCTGGGTCTCTGTTTTCTCCCTTTCAGTTGTCTGTGCCTTCATCATACTGTCTAGCTCATCTGGTACATAAAATTAGTACCAACAAATATGAAGTGTAGATTCTTTCTTAGCTCTGCTTCCAAACAATTTCAAAAAACACAGGGATAATACCATACCCCACTTTGTCACAAACTTAGCTAACCATGTGTAGATACAAGAGCTATTTTTAGATGCGGGAGGGAAGGGAGTTAAACGGTTAATTATCCTTTCTGGGCATTTCATTTTATTAATGTTCTGTTGTAACATTTGATTATATTGATGGATTATTAGGGCAAGCTCAGAGACTAGAAAATTGATTTAATTGGGATCTTTATCATGTACATGAAATTGTTTATATATTCAGGATTATTTTATATACCCTCCTTGTTTTGAATTTGTCGCACCCCGTTAATCAATCTCATGTCAATTACCTATTACTAGAAAACAGTATGAACTTATGCTTCATCATTTTTTTAGTAAATCAAACTTTTGATTGTGTTCAGTATGCTGATAGCTATGTACTTACAGCAGTACTACATAACGCCATTCCATTATGTTAGTGCAATAATTAGATGGCAATTGCCTTCCTCATATGCCTGTGTTTTTTTTTTTTGGGGATTTATAATTCAACAAATATGTTTCTATTTGTTTGCTATCTCCTAAGCTCAGGTCATCTTATTGAACTAGTTCCAGGCAGATCTGAAAAATTGTAGATCGGACTGCATGGATCAGACCTAATTAATTAACTGATTAACATTTGCTCAAATTCTAAAGTTTAACCCTTGTTCGGAATGAATATACTAGACAATAGACGAGAAATTGAGTTCAATAGAATGGAATGGATTGAAATAGACTAGAAGGAATTGGCTTAGAATGATGTTTACTATCTATGTCGAATTTACAATGGAAAAGGAAAAAGAAGCCACAGTCAACCTGGCTCCAAAGTTTTCGTTCAGATTAAATGTACACGAAGAAGAATGTAAAAAAGAGCAGGGTATGTACGGATGGTACATCACTCAGTTACCTGAGTAGCCTGCACCGAGGAAACTCTAACATACAACTGAGCCTGAGACTAGCAAAGGGCTTTTATTCCTCGCTAGGGTCAACCTTCCGAAACTAGGAATTATCCCATTAACAAAACTAGGGTTGAAGGTAATTTGCTACTGTTAAAAAATTTGAGTGGATCATTTTATACTTTATACATTCCTTTTAAGATTATTACTGCAATCAGGGTAACATATTAAATTCCTCACGTTTTACTTTCATTCAGTTGCACTCTTCCCTTCAAATGAAAGATCACAGTGACGAAAATGTGAAGACATTCAGTTTACTATGACAGGTTAAACATAATTTTTACTGTACTCAAACAGGCAAGCTATTGATATTAGTAACATCTGACAGTAGTACAAGTACGAATTTAGAACTTAAATAAAGAGACCCAATAGAGAATTCATTCTAATTAGATCATTAAAACTAATTAGCTAATAGGAGCTAAATTAAATGTCTTTACTAAGTATTTTCAAACATCATAAAGAAGCACCTTAATAGTATATCACTAATTCTGACAGTGAGCAATATTCTGACATTAATAGTGGCGAAAAAGGGATTGTTGAAGACGTGAAGTTGCTTGTGGTGATTCTAACAATTTATACTAATCGAAACTATAATTTATAGTACAACAAAAATTATTAGGTTCTACAGGCATGCCTGAAAGCATCCTGAAACAACAAACATTTTATACAAATCCAATTATCACCATCTAAAATTCAGAACTCAAGAACAAAAACATGTTACTGTTACTGATACTGCAAATAACATTCCTGATAACAGAACCAGACACTGGTACTACCAATCATATCCCTAAACAAAAAACCGTCATATTAGCTACCGATCACAATAACAAGCAAATATTACTGATTACTGCTACCAAACAATTTTGAATATAAGAAAGAAAATCAGAATTTTCTCAGTAACTCCATGCATCAGTAAAAACAAAAGAGTTGATATTATGAAATTACTTTCACATACAAATATCAAGCACAGGCGAAACCCGCTCGATTAACAAAATTCATCTAGATCCCTGATCAACAAGGATAAACAAACCCTGAACCATCTCCAAAACCAGAACAGATCCACTATACTAAAAGCACACACAGAAAATTCTCAAAAAGAAAGACAAAGAAACGATCCTGAAACCAATTGGAAATCAGATGGGAGAGAGCAACTGGAAGAGCTGCGGCTTGGGCTCGGAGTTCATCCCGATTATGATGACGAGAGGGATGAAGCCGTAGTGCGCCACCACCTTGGCCTTCTTCATGGTCCAAGTGCTCCAGTACTTGGTCGCCGCGGCGGCCGCTGATAGGTACGTCTCCTTCTCCGGCTTGTCGGTCGGCGGAGGTCCGAGCGGATTCCGAGACGCCATCGCCCGATCGATCGGAGAGGAAAGAGAGCTTTTGTTTTGTTTTCTTGAGGGAGAAACAAGACTCGAAAGAACGAAGTCAGAGAGGAGAAAGGATAAGAAAACGAAAAGAGGTCTGGTGCTTGGGCAAAGGCCCAATAGTATTATGGGCTGTAGGCTATAGGGAATTATGGACCAAGTTATGATGTGTAGTAACTGTTAAGAAAGAAACGGATTATCTACAAACTACAATTTAAATTCCCACCCAACGGTCGTTCCATCAAGCAATCTGGTTACGCTGATTTTATTGGAAATTGATTACTTCAGTCTACAATTTTTATCATCCTTGCCATCGCTAAACACAAAGTGAATACAAAAAATAGACAAGATGAATATATATAATGATCAAAGCGAACACATAAAAACAAATAAGTTGAATATGCATGTAAAATTCTGAACAAGTGATAATAATACTTATTTATTTATAAGTGGTCACTTAGATCGTCTATATGTTTATCTTGTTTGTTGTATATGATCACTTTATATTTAGTGATGGCAGGGATGAAAAAATTGCAGATGACAGTTATCATTCCTGGATTTTATTTGAGGTAAATATAATATTTTCTCTAATTATTATTATATATTTTTCAATATTATTCTATATCTTTTTAATAAATAAAGTAATATGCTGTTTGGTCAAATGCATATTTTAATACTTAATATTACATGTTGTAAAGCAAAACGAAACAAAATTTGGTTTGAAATTTTTATCGAAATGAACATGTGATCAAGCAACGTAACTTTTTTTTTAGAAAATATAGAACAACATTTAGAGAGAATATTATCATAAATAAAAGCAGAGTTGGACTTAAGCTTGATTCTTGATTGTGTGTGTACAGAGTGATTTTAGTTATCACACCCAAATAGCAAATAAGAAACAGTTTTTCACAAGGAAATATATAGCAGCCAGATTGGAATTTGAGCAGTTGACTAGTAGATGTGCGTTGATTTGATTTGGGGCACCTATTACCTAAACTCAAGGGACCACAAATGCAGCGCTTCAACTAAAGAATATAATTAAACAAAGAATTAAACTTTGATGAAATGACGGGTATCGACTTGTTTAGTTAAAACAGATTGATGCCATCCTCCAAAGACTTGGTTAATAACATGTAAATATATTTATATATTATTTTATTTTATTTTCCTTTTTGGCAAGTCAGATCAGCCAGCAGCCAAGCAGCGCATGCTTGTTTTCCAAGCCGTACAATCGATCTAGTCGAATTTTTCATATACCTAACACACTAGAAAGTTTCTAGTTCGTCTAGGCGACATACCATAACTTTGTATGGATGGACAGAGAAATGAAATGGACAATGTGAAGTTGTCTATTTCAATCAGAACTTGGAGGATAGTTATTAATTTAATTGTTCGAAGAATTCTGAATTAGAGTTGTACAGTTTATCACAAGACGCTAGAAATTACAAGAGATCTTCTAAATCAAAATTTAGATATATCAACTGCAATATGTTGTGGGTTTGATATTTGACTGAAGACTCTTGCTGATATTTAGATCAGTCGAAAAGCTCTTCTTGATCATACCTTAATTTTGAAAATTCAAAACAGAAATAATTTTAAAAATTCAATAAGTCAAATGAGACATGTTTGAATTATCTTGGTTTAATTACAGTGTGATAGAGTTAGCTCTCAAAAGAAAAAAAAAAATGCAGCGTGATCGAGTTTATGACAGTCCTTAACTAAGTTATCTTGGTTTAATAATCTGTAACGTGTATTAAGTTATTTATTTATCAACAAAAGATGATGACTATTAATTGGAAAAATTAGCACTAGAAGTCTAGAACATTCCAAAATTACATTCAATAAAAAAATAATAATATAAGTTTGTGATACAAAGTTTTATTGCAAATACCATTATTTTCTGATTCCTTAAACAACCGAGTAAATTAAGGATAGACACGAGTCTGATCATAATTTCGTAAGGACGAGTGAAAGAGAGATGTGGAGAGAGAGATTGAGAGAGAAAAAGAGAGGACAAAGGATGAGTCAAGTAAAGTAATGAGAAAAACAGACGATTATATTGGAGAATGGAGAGAGACAGAGCTAGAGTGGTAATGTCAGATCATCAGTAAGGTACTAGGGTAGATGTTTGATATAAAGTAGTACCTAATAACCAAGGGGCCCACCGCCCATGTAGGAAAGCAAACGGCAATTGTCTATCACTGGGTCAATGAAATGCCTATGAATGATTAAAACCAAAAATAAATATTGGAAGTCTCTAAAACAATATTCCGTGTTCGGATTTCTTGTGACACGTACAATTCAGGCCATGCCTATCACCAAGAATGAGGTGGCAAAAAAGTTTGCGGCTCGTTACTTATTCACGTACAATTCAGGCCATGGCTATCACAAACAATTAATATTCCGTGTTCGGATTATATTGTGGCTTCTCCAATAGAGTCAAATTAATATATACATGTTGAGGTTATGAACTTTTATGTTTAAGATGTAATATATTAATATAATTCATGCAATTTCTTTATACTTAAAAGACTATAACAAAAATATTATTTTGTTTAGAAATTCTTAGTAGCATCTACTAAAACAAAAGTATTACATGATTGATTTTTTCTATTTTAATTCTCAACCATTGAAAATCTTGAGTATTGAAACCAAGTGAATAAAACAAGCCAGCCTAAACTCATCTTATAAATTCAAAATTGTAATTTGAATTGGCACTAGCTCAATTTGAGTTAATTACAAACAAATTATGCAGAACATAACTCGTTTGAATTTGATTCTTTACACACATACCTTGCACACTCCTTTTTTCATATAATACACGCTTCTCTTTTCAACCTATTATGTGGTGAAACTAGAACAATTTTGAATGGATGTCACTCAAAAAAAAAAAAAATTAATTATTTTTTCCCAACGATAGAATTATAATATAAAAAATTAGAATTTTTAATTATGGTGATCGACCATGGAATTATGTTTGCAATTTTAAGGAGTTTAAATATGATATTTCATCAAAATTATCCATATAATTATTAAAAAAAATATAAAAATAGTTTATTAGAAAACAAAAAGTCGATGATATTACACTCCATTTGTTTTATGTAGACTCGCTTATGCGCCAGTGACTAAAGTACATGCATGAATCGCCTTGCAAGCCACAGGTCACACAAAATCCCTTCACCAGGTCAAATGACTAAAAAGAGGGAAGGAAAAGGAACTAAGGATTAGTGGATAGGAGAACTTAGAAGTGATTCTATCTTCTCTGTTTCAACTCTTCTAATAAGTGTTTCTCCCTCTCAGGGAAGGAATCATACCGGAGATCTGAGAAATGCCTCAGAATAAGTACCGTGGTCTGACGCACCCGTTTGTGTTCTTGTTAATCCTTCCAATTTTGTTTGTGCTCTACTTTCTCGCCCTTGCCATCGGACTTATAGCGATTCTCGGGTAATCAACAAGGCACTGCGCATATGGAATTTGTTTATTTACTTTTTTTTTTTTTAATTTTCTTGCTGAGGAGAGTACTAAATGACTGCAGGGGAGTTTTCACATGCTTCTGTTGTGGCAACTGTGTCATGAATGGACTACTGGTTATCGCAGATGCACTTGTCGAAGCCTCTGTCAGACTGATTGAAAGATCCATGTGCATGGATGGTAAAATCACATTTTTTGCTATGTACTGATTTTATTTTATTATTCTCTCCCTTTTTTAGAGTACCATTTTATTAATTTTTTTAGTTATTTATCAATGGAAATTATGCAGAACACCCAGGGGGTTTATTCTTTGATCTGGAATACTAAATCCTGTAATATCTGGTACTTAAGGTATACAACCAGAATAAGAGATTTGCACTCCCTGAAATGTTATTGAAACATCATTTTGAAAAATTTTAAACAAGTATTTCCTTGTAGTATTCTCTGATGACCTCCTTTTCTGGTAGAAAAATCCCAATGGAGGATCCAGATGCCCTTAAATATCCAATAACATGCCAAATGAGGACATTTTGATCTTTGATATATTGTATGACTGTGAGACAATGTTATACAAATCTCAATGTAGATCAGCAGTTCAGACCACCTGCATACGTGTCAAGAAGCAACAATCCACCGGATACAATTTACTACCCACAAAATCAATTTCCGATGCTAATGCCATCTGTGCAAATGCCGCTCAATCGACATGACAACACGACATATCAGCAGAGGCATTTGTCATTGCCAATAGATTCACTCTCATCTGTCAACATCAATGTCGACTATCCCAAGAACGGGTTTACGTTTGAAGAGTTACTGGAAGCAACAAATACGTTCTCTGCTCAGAATTTTCTCGGGGAAGGAGGATTTGGTTTTGTTCATAAAGGAATCTTAGCTGATGGAAGAGAAGTGGCAATAAAACAACTTAAATCTGATAATGCGTGGGGTCAGCGCGAGTTCAAAGCTGAGGTTGATGTATTAAGTCGAGTTCATCATCGGCACCTTGTGCAATATATCGGATGTTGCATGACACAAGATAAAAAGATGATTGTTTGTGAATACATGCCTAACAAGACTGTGGATTATCATTTGCACGGTAAACAAGAACATTATTTACTTCAAATGTAGTCTACATGGTGTCTGATTTGTTTTATAAACTTATTGAAATTGCCTGAATATATCTTCAGGTAAGCATGAAGGCACCATAGATTGGCCTACTAGGCTGAAGATTGCAATTGGAGCCGCAAAAGGACTAGCCTATCTGCATGAAGAATGTGAGTTATTCTAATTAATAGTCTGGCAAATTCACAATTTTACTGCCATGGCTGAACTTACTATTTGATCAAATATCCTCATTCATTTTGTATTAATTTAGTTACAATGTGACAGGCCAACCTAGGATTATCCATCGGGATATTAAGGCAGCTAATATTCTTTTAAATACTTCATTTGAGGCAAAGGTACTTGGTTTGAATATTCTTCCAATCGTTCTTTGTAGAATTATTGTTTTTTATATGATTACCATTTTAAATTCCTTATGTGTAGGTAGCAGATTTTGGTTTATCCAAGCTTTTCCCTGATGATGTTTCTCTTATTGTTGCAACCAGCCTCATGGGTACCCGTGGGTAAGACACCAGGATCCCCAATTTAATTTTTCCTTTTGTGTTGTTCTTTTTCATTTTATTTTGAAACCAATAATGTGCGCTAAACTCCAGGACTCCAGGTCTAGATTTTATTGTAGGATCTATCTTGACATCAGCATATCTATATATACCAGAAGTAAATTCATGAGAAAACAGTTTTAGCTAGACTAGCCATTGCCTTTCCAAACTACGATTTTTCCTTTGATCAAAGATGGTTGCAGTTCTTATACTTAAATTAAAATAAGCCATGTGAAAATTCAGGTATATGGCTCCGGAATTTACTGTGGGAGAGATAAGAGAAAAGTCTGATACATTTGCATTTGGTGTTGTGCTTCTTGAGCTGATTACTGGAAAAAAGCCGATAATAACCCGCCCTGTTTTTTCAGAAGAATCAAACCCATATGAAACCTTGGCTAATTGGGTTAGTTTCTTTTATAACTTCATTTAATACTGTCACGATTTATTGAATTTTAAAAACACAAACACATTATATGTCATTTTTCAGGCGAGACCGTTGCTTGCTGAGGCATTACAAAATGGAATTTATGATGCACTTGTAGATTCTGGTCTAAATAATGTATATAACTATGATGAGATGAAGGCGATGATAGCTTGCGCAGCTGCTTGTGTACGACTATTACCTCAGGATCGGCCATTCATGAGTAAGGTACAACAACAGTTGATAAATAACAGAAATATGATCAACAATTTATCAAATTGCGATGTTATCTGGTGCGACATTCTTTTTTAATATTGCAATCATAAGTCTTAACAACCTCATAATTCTGTTTTGTTGTTTTCCTCTTTCTTATATTTTGTTTGGCTTGCAGCATTACATCTTGATGCAGGTTGCATTTGTGATTATAAATACTTCTGAGGTTGTATCAATAAAATTTGAAACAGGTGGTACAATGTACCACTTTGACCAAACATATAAGAAAGATATCAAATAGACATGAAATGTTTCACAGAGGCAATCCATCACACAGCTGACGTCCAAAAAGATTTTGATAAAGAAAAAGAACACCAATTTTACTCACTCTGAATAAGATAGTATGAAATCTCACTCCCAATTGATGATGTTCTTGTGTTATTTTCTTGGAACAGGTGGCATTAGTTCTAGCGGCACAAACGCCGCCTGATGATCTATTTACTGGACTTAAATCAACTGAAATTCACACTGCTTCAACTACATCAACCATTTTATTTCAGGACACAAGTGAGCTTTCAGAGCTCTCATATTAAAACCATTTTGTATATGATGGAGTTTCCACTTTTTTTTTTCATTTTTTCTTTGGGCTCTGATTATTGTCAAAGGCCTTTTTGATGTACATACATTTTTTTATAGGTTTAAATGTTTAATTAAGTCCTTAAACGTGTTAGATAAAATTTTAAAATATAGCTCTTATATTTTTTCTCCCTTTTCAAATTAGTGGTTTTATTTTTCAGTTTTTTTGGAGAAAAATGCCCTTGTAATTGTAGCACACAAGTGCAATATTACAAATACGAAAATATTGAGATAACAATATGTTAGAGCATTCGCACCCAAGATCAATATAAGAGGACCTCAAACTTGAAAAGGTTAGGCCTGTGAGTGGCTATAAAGGAATAATGCAAAACAGTTTAGAAAAACTTTTGGAATATTATCTAGATTGGCAACTCTGCAAATTCCCAACATATATCGGATTAATTAGATTGATTACTCTGCAAATATACTAAATCTTCCGTGGATGCATACTTTATATCTTATATGAGCATATTACTTGCTTAATATATTTGTCGTATATATAACATATTATGCACACCTTCTATGATGATTATATAGTAAATAGCCTTATTGTCCTAAAAGGGCATTCATCATTGCGTCTCATATGTCATGATCCAATTTATCTTTGCATTATTTTCTATAATTAACAATTTGTGGCAGCAGCATAGATCATAAAAATAAAAGATCCATGCTCGGCTAATTAATAGGATCGATGCCAGTTTTGTATAGGGATAATTTCGTATATAAGCAGAAGCATAAGTGTAAAAGACAACTTAATGGACATATCCAGTGATGAATACAACGGAGAATATCAGGAGATGATTAATTAATAACAGTAGGCCGCTATGACTGATTCTGTTGTAACTATCTCTATGTTTGTAGTCAGATATAATGAAAGAATAATTCTTCACAATCTCTCTAAAGATACCCCAATTATTATAACTAGCTGTCGTCATCTTCATTTCATCATAACATATTCATTCCATGTCACTATTCCGGCGAAGTTGTGTTCCCATGCTTGGTCTAAGTTATGACTGATGAGGTATTTAGTTTTGACTTTTGAGTTTATATGAAGATACTAAATTTAGGTATTTTAAATTACTAACAGAAATCGAGGGAGAACAGAGAACCCACATACCAAAGGCTCTGCCTTAGATAATTTATTATACATTGTCTAAAGAAATGAATTAAGCATCAATTTTAACATATTTATGTATTATGAAATAATAGTGAAAATTATATGCTTATACTTATAAAAATAATGATTCCAATCAACAAATTTTTTTCTCTTACCATTCTCAATTATCAGGCCACTACAATATTAAAAGAAAAATGATCTTAACAACATATAAATAAAAAAATGTATTAAAGAGATTGAAGTATTAATGAATGCCTATGGTCTGCCGTATGCTTCTAGTTTATATTGTTTTGCAACACATCCAAGATGCGCTATAAGAAAGAAACGGTCATATGGAAATGGTCTAATGAATGAATTAGGAATAGATGACTCGTTCAATAAAATTAAAAATGAATTTAATTAACTAAGGTAAATTTATGTTTTAAAAAGTTGCTAATAATTTTGTTTAACAATATCCATAATGACTCCTCCGTAAATCCAGATTTCCTGTGAAGCATACAATTGCGACCATCAGTCATGCCTGTTGCTGATTGTAAGCCTTGGACACTCCTTTTCAGTTTCATATAGTACATGCCTTGATGTTCAACAATTGCATGAGTGACTGAGGTACAGGTACGAATCGATCTCTGTATACACCCCATACAATCACAACTACTCTTAAGTCTAAACCAGGTCAAATAAGCCAGGATATGTAAAAAAATGAAAGCCAAGGAGATAACTAAGGAAGCATGCAGTTAATTAAGAGTGACTTACATAAGAACAAGTCCACTTGTGTGAAAACAACAATTGCTGTCTTCTTTGTTTCAAATCTTCTAAGCAATCAGAACTCCACTAAGTGCTTCCTTTTCTTAGGGAAGGAAGCATACCAGAAAGCTGAGAAATGCCTCAGAATAAGTATCGTGGTGTGACACACCCATTGATTTTCCTGATAATGCTTCCAATGCTGCTTAGTCTTTACTCTATCGCCCTGTGCTTTGGTCTTGCAGCATTTGTCGGGTAATCAAGCTAGAACTGTGCATTTGAATTTTGTCAATTGTCATTGCTATCATTTTTCTCTTTCCTTAAGTGTCTGGACTAAGGTGGCTGCTAAATAATCGCAGAAGAGTTCTCTTATGCTGCTGTGGTGGCAAGTCTGTCATGAATGGACTGCTGGTTGTTGCAGATGCACTTGTTGAAGCCTCCGTCAGACTAATTGAAGGATTCATGCATAAACATGGTAAAATCACATTTTTCTGCACTGCAAATGTACCATTTTGATTAATTTTTACTTATTCATTAAGGAAAATTATGCAGATCATACAGTTGCTTTATTCTTTGTTCTATATACTAAATCTTTTACTCTATTGTATACTAAGGTATACAGCCAGAATGACAGTTATTTGTACTTGCTGACCTGTTATTGAAACATCATTTTCAAATATTGTAAAAAATGATTTTGCATGTACCATTCCCTCATGACCTACTTGTGTGATAGGAAAAACCCAATGGAGGATTCAGATATCCTCAACTATCCACTAATGCGAGGAATAAGGACATTGTTCTTTTTTTTTTATCTTGGATATGATTGTGAGAGGATTCTAACATTATCTTGACGTAGATCAACAGTTCAGACCCCCTGCACACTCATCTAGGAGGAACAATCTACCCGATGCAATTTACTACCCCCAAAATCAATTTCCAATGCTAATGCCAATTAATCGGCATGACAACACAACCTATCAGCAGAGCCATTCGCCACTGCCAACAGATTCTCCATCATCTGTCAACATCACTGTCGACTACCCGAAGAGCATGTTGACATATGAAGAGTTACTGGAGGCAACAAATAGGTTCTCCTCCCACAATTTTCTCGGCGAAGGAGGATTTGGTTTTGTGCATAAAAGAATTTTAGCTGGTGGAAGGGAGGTGGCAATCAAACAGCTGAAGTCAGATAATGCATGGGGTCAACGGGAGTTCAAAGCTGAGGTTGACGTATTGAGTCGAGTTCATCATCGACATCTTGTGCAATATATTGGATGTTGCATGACACAAGACAAAAAGATAATTGTTTGTGAATATATGCCGAACAAGACTGTGGATTATCATTTGCATTGTAATGATAACATTGTTTTTTCTTTTCTAATTTAGTATATAAATTTTTCTGGTTCATCTTATGAAGTTATTAAAATATGCGATATTTTCTATTTAGGTAAGCATGGAAATAGAATAGATTGGCCTACAAGGCTGAAAATTGCAATTGGAGCCGCAAAAGGAATAGCATATCTGCATGAAGAATGTGAGTTACTCTTCTTATTCTTGTTGCGAATCCACAATTTTTTACAATTTTACTGTCATTGCATGAAATCAGCTATTTTCATCAAATATAGTTACTTGGGTTTAATTGACAATGTGACAGGCCGACCTAGGATTATTCATCGAGATATTAAGGCAGCTAATATTCCTTTGGATTCTACCTTTGAAGCAAAGGTGCTTGATTTGAATACTCGACCAATCATTATTTGCAGAATTATCTTTTTGTATGTGTTTACCACAATGAAACTTGTTCGTATGTAGGTAGCAGATTTTGGTTTATCCAAGTTTTTCCCAGATGGTGTTTATCTTATTGTTGCAACCAGTCTCATGGGTACCCGTGGGTAAGATTGATGCAAGAAGTTGAGCCAATTTAATTCTTTCTTTTTTTTCTTGTTCTTATCATTATATTTGGAACAAGTATTGTGTTCTGTGCTCCTGGTCTAGATTTTATTGAAGGATCTTTGTACATCAGCTTAATTATATTTTCCATACATTATAAGAAAAAAATCATATTTAAATAATTAGACTAGTCATTTCATTGCCAAATAACAGCTTTTTCATTGATCAGGGAATGTTTGAGTCCTTCCACTGAAATTGATATGGTATTGAAGGTTTGGGTAGGTAGGACCATTACTACAAACTTACATGACTAATGTAAATCTAATAGGGATTAGATTACCGTTTGCGGAAGAATCGAATATACCAGACTATGATCTCGTAGGCGATACCGCAAGCCATCGCCGCCACGCAACCACTGCGCACAGCCTCAGTCTCTCTCCGTATGCGGCCGATGCACTACGACCTCAAGTTAGGGCCTAGCGCCACCATCCACGATTCCAAGTGTCCGACATGCCGTGCTTCTCATTCATGCTTGGAAATCCATCAAGCAAGGGAGGAGAAGGCTCCCTCTCTCTCTCAGATCTCTCTCTAGGGTTCTGGACCTTTGGGGACGGAATTACCAAGACAACCAAGTAACAGAACACTAGATCTGAGATTATATAGTTTCTGTCGGTTACAGAACCGAACAGACGCTTTTCTGATTCCGCGACCCAGCGGGTCGCTGGACCCTTCAGCGGGCCGCTGGCCATCAAAAATTTCTCCGAAATCCAACATCTCCCTCTCGGAGAAATTTCACACAGCATGTCACTCATACGGCAAATGGAACGTGCGACCAGCGAATACACCTGTCCATGCGGGAGCTCAAAAGCCTCACTTTGAATAAATTCAAAGCCAGCGAGAGAGCATCTACCCTTTTATAAAAACAGTTATATAAATGTGTACACTAGTACCTTAGAATCATTCAAATCCGCACTAGATCAGACATTATTGACCGCTCAATAATACATGTCTTTTCCGTCTCAGTCTTAGTCTGCTGTATGTTCCCAACCTCAGTCCATATGACGAGTTTGGTGAGCTCTGAACACCAACAGATCTATCGTTTGTGCATGATGAATTGAATCTTCCTTTCGACTCATGAGACTCAAAACGAAATCAGTCGCTTGCCCAGCAATGCCCCGACAGGCGGAATATACATCACCATAGGGTACACACCAAAGTAGCAGCCCTGACCCCATTTTTCATGACATAGTCAAAAGTCAAAGGGTACGTAATCATGGAACTCACACATGGGGAGTCATACGGTCTTGGTCCTGGAACCACTCAACCCACTTCCATAAGTCGCCAAGCACATGTGGTATGAGCACATGTTACAATGAATTATTTGCTAAACAGACGTGTGCTCACATTCATTGTACGAGTATAGATTCAGTTTGCAAATCAAGTGTCTATGGTCTAGACCACTTCTTATTGCAACTAATCCTGAGATTCTCCACTTAGACACTCCCCGAGTTCTAAGGAGATTCTCACCTCGGCTTATATTGAACTACATGATTGTTTGGGGCACAATCATATCGGATCGCCTAAAAGAAGACAAGCCTCATTTCAGTCCCAGACTGAAGCGACAATGAGCTTCGTCCATCCCAGATGGCTCCTTAGTCCCTGACTAAGCGCACATAGCTCAATCTAGTCTCATCTCTACATGCCCCAGGCATTAGAGGCGATTGCTCGTGTGAGCGAGACAATCTAAAGTTCAATGACACACTACCATAAGTGCTAACATGTACTTGATTAATAATAAATTCAATGTTCACTACCAAGTTCAAGTACATATAACTATGAGGATCTGATTGTCATATAGACCATCTCCAAATGAAATAATTCATTTGACATCTCTCTGAACTATCAGAGAATTTTGAGTATCCTGAAACAGATCATTAGGGTGTTATGAACTGTTCCATGTAGGAATCCACTCAATATCAGATCAACTCCCTCTGTGCTATCATGTCTCCATATATCTGAATCTGTTTGGTTTAGTCCATTACCCCACAGTATGCTTCTAGAGCAATACTTAACAATGAGTTGTTATCGACCTCCCTGAAGTCACAACAACTTCCAATTGTTTCAAGGACTATCTCAACCAAACTCCCTCTTGACATAAGCATCAGTTATGTCAATGTGCTCTATCTCATAAATGAGAGAGCTAGTATGAAAATCAAAACATGCTATTGACTCTATCTCCACCATAAGAGAGTCAAACTCAATCTCCACAATGAGAGAGTATCATATTTACTCGATCTCCCAAATGAGAGGGCAAATAATTTGTTTCATGAGAAACAATTGTAATCAAGCAAACTTTATCATCTAAGTATACTTGGCATGTTATTTGTCATACTTTCTTTCAGATATATCAAATTCTATATGCTTTCGCAAATAGGTATTTTTAATTGGCTTATAACATATGTCAAACTCATAGCCTTGCTAGAGTGACCTAACTTTATAATCTGCAATAGGGTTACAAGTAGAATGTGCCTCATGCACTAGTCTACTATGCTCCTAACTCAATATAGAAGCTCATGAGTCCTAATATCTCATTTCTATTGTCACATGCATAGAAACCAAGCAAGCCTCTCCTGCTGCTTGAACTAGTCCTGTTGCACCATACAACCAACTAGGAGATTACTGTAATGGTTAATCAACACATTACAAATAAATCATATAAGGTTCTGCAACTTCTTACAGGTCTGGCTCAGTCCCAGCGGTACGCTGATTCGTTCAGCGATACGCTTAAACTCTCAGCGGTCCGCTAGGCTTCCCAGCGGTCCGCTGCATTTAGAACTGACAGAGGACTTGTATTGGAAGTCATCTTAGTCTAAGGCGGTCCGCTAGCCCAGCAAGCGGTCCGCTTAGATTATGAAGCTGAGAGTCTGATGCTTGTTGAGCTTCCTCTTCATCAATAATATTTGACCCCTGGTCAGATATATTGAATTATGAAAGAATAGCTACATTCAGCACTTCTTTCAAGAAACCTCAATTTACTTAGGAACTCATTTCACTATTTGTACTACTCTTGGAAAGCAATTAAATATGTGTGTCTTTCAATTGCTCCAAGCAATGAAATAGCCTCCCTCTCAAACCTAATTCTACTCTCTATTCTCATAGTAGAAGAGAGAAGAATGGTTATTGTAAGGGGTATGTATAAGGAGCAATCTGAAATAGATAGTCGTCTATTCAGATTCCATTTCAAGCGGTCCGCTAGCCCAGCTAGCGACTTGCCATGTCATTCTTCTTCAGCGGTCCGCTAGCCCAGCTAGCGGTCCGCTAAGAATGGCTCCTAACACACTTTATAACATCAATGTGCCACATTGCACAACATCCAGTAGTACTAAGTGAACCCTATTATCATACAAATTACTTTCTTTTTTTTTAAACTTATCTAGATTTAAACATAGGAGATTCAACACCCAAAGATAAAGAAGTTATATATCTATTCTTCAAGCTAATAGTGCACTATATGTGCAATGATTATTTGACAACTTATTCTTGAACCATGTAACATATATTTTAGACAACTAATCAATTGGCTAAGCATGCACTCTCAGCCATGGATCAACTAAGTATGCACCTCTTGTGCTCTTAGTTTTCCACTGCTCAATCAGTGAAGTGATCCTTGTCTAAAACTGTTATATGTCTAAAATAATTTCAACATAATCATATCTATTGCTTAGAATGAGATAGGCATAGGCAAACTCATCTCCAATAAGAGAGTTTCCTTACACTAGACTCCCTCTATTCTGGTGTATCACTTCAAACGGACTATACCGGAGCCACTGCTCTTGAAGTACTCCCTATATTATAAATCATACAAGTCTTGCAATAATCTTTCTTTATTTACTCTATCTCATATTTTATCATTGAATAAATTCCTTTAGCAATGAAAATCAAATTGACCTCAACATCAATTTTATTTCAACATTTCTATTTTGAGCAAACACTCCTCCTAACTCACAATTTTAAAAATCGGATATTAGGGCATATGTGTCTAAATTGCTCAAAGTGAGATTTAAACTCTATAGTATCTTTTCCTAAGCTTAACTTCATTGAACTTATGCGAGAATGTTGAGGAAGAACCTATTTCATTTCCCCCTCTTTTCCTCAGCATCCGTATCAAGTTCATAATAACTGAAGTAGCTTGCATAAGAAACTATAAGTTATTTATAAATCTTCACTCCTCAAGGAATCAAGTGATTCAACAAAATGGCATAATTATGGTTCTTCTCCAATAAATTTCCTTGAAATCTATGAGAAGGTACAATCAGACATGCAACTGAACCTATGGTTATATGAGAATCCTCCTAGGAATCTCTAGAAACACATAGTTCAAATCATAAAATTGGAGATTTCAGTCTGCCACAGACTGAATACAAGCGATCCGCTTAGCACCCTAGCGGTCCGCACAATAATCAAGCGACCTGCATGGCGTTCCAGCGATCAACTTGTTGTTCAGTGAAAGCGGCCCGCTAGCCCAGCCAGCGACCCGCTTGAACACTCAAGCAGAAATTCCTCAATTGGAAATTCTCTTTGTGATGTGCATTTATCAATGCAAACTGCATACATTACCAATTTACAGAACACATCAGCTGCGACTTAGCTTTTGTAAGAACCATATCCATAATGGTACTTTTTCATCATCATGCAACACAATATGTCACTCGATGTGAGAAATAGTGAATCATCGAACTATTTCTATCTTATCACAACTCATTAACTCGTACATCAAGTCCAAATGACTGCGACTCGTTTTAAGAGATTTCACACTTTTATGACTGAATTGGACCTAGTCATAAATGTGATAAGAACCAAAAGCTTAGTGCATTTATCATATTAATTCTCCATAACTTGAATCACTTTTCAATAAGTATTCAAGTTCTCATATATCGCTTACTATGTTTCAAATTGGAATAGATTGGTAATTATGACCTAAAAGTCAATCCCAGTCATTTAACCTCAACTTGCATAGCATGCCAAATAATCACAACTCATGAAATTATGTAAAACATAAAGAGAATGCATAGAAAGAAAACTTACTTAATTAGCACCACAAACCATAATGTTTTGGTACTAAAATGAGCACCATCCACATACTCAATTATGAAATCCAACACCAAAAGAAAATTTCACAAGTACTAGTTATTGTCAAGGTTTGAAGTGTCTTAAAGTATCATGGAGCAATCATTTGTATCCCCCTCTAGGAACAACAAATCTGCATGTGCCAATCCCCTGGACTGCACCATTGCATTGATTCTCACATATAGATCACTTTACTTCATATTTATGACAATTCAAATGCTATGTTACATCACCAACATCAAGGTAGTAACACTCAAGCAATTTGCAATTTTAGTACTTTATCCATATTTAGAAACATAACTTCTTGTATATCAAGTCCACAACAATAATCTCTTAGTATTTATACAATCACTTGACTATGTCATCAAGCTTGATCAATTTGAGCAACATTCGTTAAGAAACGAACGACACAAGACAGTGAAGTTTGCTTGCACATGCTCTCACCAATTAGAAAGCAAGCAAGTTAACTCTAACACTTATTGCTCAAACGTCAACTTATGACTCTCTTTATGCAACTCAAAATTTATTTGACCTCATGTCAAGATGCAGCCCCAAAGGCTCTTCTTATACTTGTCAAAAATTTATTGAGCTTGCAAATCAATATAGTCAATAATTATTAATACTATCATCAGAGATTAAGTTAAGTTGTAACTAATACAAGAAAATAACAAATTCTACTCAGCAACAGAATGCGAGTGGAATTTTTTCAGGTCAGTGCTCGCTAGCGGTCCGCTACCAAAACAAGCGGCCCGCTACACTACCCTTACGCAATTTGTTTCTAACTTTTCACTATTTCTTTTGGGATTTCTCACTAGATGTGATGGTCTCGAGTCTATCCTGATTCTCTATAAGATAATGAGATACTATAATGCCCAGCAATATACATCCATCAATATCTTCTATAATCAGCGATGACTTTTGTAAGCCAATGTCATACATAGAGACAAGCACATAAGTTAGCACTACACAGTTAGTCTCACCGCACAACCCTTGAATCAATTCAAGAAATAATGCAAACCTAGCAACGATAACCGAAAGATGACAACCAGGGCCACCAATCCTGTCTCATATACTAAGTGCACCACCTCCCAACCGACTCCGATTGGCGCAAGACACAGAAATTGGATGAGACACCATAGTCTACATACCAAATTCACCCTTCGTGTGCTACCACACAGTGCTAGCAGGCACCCTATTGTGCCATGCATGCAATCACAATGGTGAGACGGTACCACATATACCATCAATCACCCACAATGCAAATATGCACCTAATGAAGGGTATATACCATGAGACTATCGTCCAGATAATCTCATACACCATTTTGGACATATAAGTATGTTCAAAGTTGGTCAGATCAAGTCATTGTTGTAACATCATATATTAGTTTCTGTCAAACTCAGGTTCAGCGGCCCGCAAATCCGTTCAGCGACCCGCTTAAACTCTCAGCGACCAGCTTGGCTTTCCAGCGGCCTACTGAGACTTGACAGACAACATTATACTGGTCTCAGGTTCTTTTCAGGCGACCCGCAGGCCCTGCCAGCGGTCTGACTGATAACCATACATAATAACCCTTGGTCTTCTGTCAGCTGAGATTTCTGCGGTCCGCTAGCCCTGCCAGCGACCCGCAGGTTTCACGTGCTGAAATTCTAATTCTGGTATCTCCATCAAGGAGTGCCTCAGAATCGATTTCTCGACCAGTAAACGTGTCCTAATCCGAACCAGACTGGAAATAATGGTTTGCAACAGTTCTCATCAACTCTAAAGGAGAGAAATTTGCGAAAAACCAATTAGTCTTGGATCTAGGATTTCATAAGGACAAAAAAACGTCACAACAATGGTGGTTATACCTTAGCGGTACCATTCCTACGGAAGGAAGCCGTAATGGCTCTGATACCAATGAAGGTTTGGGTAGGTAGGACCACTACTACAAACCTACATGACTAATGTAAATCTAATAGGGATTAGATTACCGTTTGCGGAAGAATCGAATATACCAGACTTCGATCTCGTAGGCGATACCGCAAGCCATCGCCGCCACGCAACCACTGCGCACAGCCTCAGTCTCTCTCCGTATGCGGCCGATGCACTACGACCTCAAGTTAGGGCCTAGCGCCACCATCCACGATTCCAAGTGTCCGACATGCCGTGCTTCTCATTCATGCTTGGAAATCCATCAAGCAAGGGAGGAGAAGGCTCCCTCTCTCTCTCAGATCTCTCTCTAGGGTTCTGGACCTTTGGGGACGGAATTACCAAGACAACCAAGTAACAGAACACTAGATCTGAGATTATATAGCTTCTGTCGGTTACAGAACCGAACAGATGCTTTTCTGATTCCGCGACCCAGCGGGTCGCTGGACCCTTCAGCGGGCCGCTGGCCATCAAAAATTTCTCCGAAATCCAACAGGTATATGGCTCCAGAGTATTCTGTGGGAGAGATAAGAGAAAAGTCTGATACATTTTCATTTGGTGTTGTGCTTCTTGAACTGATTACTGGAAAAAGCCGATAATAACCCGCCCAGTTTTCTCAGAAGAATCAAACCCATTTGAAACCTTGGCTGATTGGGTTGGTTTCTTTTATCACTTCATCTAATTAATGCTGTCACAAATTATTGAATTGTAGTAACACAAACACGTATATGTCATTTTCAGGCAAGACCATTGCTTACTGAAGCATTGCAACATGGAATCTATGATTCACTTGTAGATTGTCGGCTGAATAATGAATATAACTATGATGAGATGAGGCTGATGATAGCTTGCGCGGATGCTTGCATACGGCTATTACCTCAGGATCGGCCATTGATGAGTAAGGTACAACTAGACTTGAAAAATTACTGAAAAATATTCAACATTTTCTTAACAAACTGTGATGTTAATTATTTTGTCGCTTTCCTTTTCAATTTTGCAAATCAGGGCTTAACAACCTGTTAATTATGTTTATTTTTTATTTTCTGGTTAGGGTCTTATGACTCTTGTTGAAGGTTCCTTTTATTTATTTATTTTTTTTGAGATTTTGTTTGATTTGCTGGGTCAGAGTATTGCTGGAGGTTCCTTTCGTAATTATATATACTCTGAGGACCCCTTTTCAAATAACGTCCCTCTAATCGCTTTAACGGTACGATAGGATAATATGAGGAATCTGGACTAATCTTCAGTTTTTCCAGGTGCAAAATTTTCAAGAAAATAAATTTTGATACAGGTGATACCATGTTAATGTACCACTTCTATAAAAAAATCTTCGCGCGGGCAATCCATCATACAGCTGATGCCCAAAAAATTAAACCATGAAAATAAAACACTGATTAAGGTATCCATAATAATGACGTTCTCATGGACAAAAAATAAGTATGAAATGTCAGCCCCAATTTGTTGATGTTTTCTTGGAACAGGTGGCATTAGTGTTATCAGCGCAAATGTCTCCTGATGATCTATTTTCTGGACAGATCAACTGAAATTCTCACCGCTTCAACTTCATCAACGGAATTTCAGGATTTAAGTCACCTCTCGTACTAAAACACATTTTGTCAAATATAATTTATAGGTTGATTCTTTTTGTGGCATTATATATGTAATAGTCAATTTGCCAGTTAATAATTTTGCAATCCTTTTTTTTTTTGAAGAAAAAATGGAGACCAGGTCTCCATCTTTTATAAATAAAAGTGGAAATACAAAGTTTAGCCGGTGGCTAAAAATACAAAAATACAAAAATACAAAAATTAAGTAAAAGTAAGCTAAGACTAGAAGAAAGCTACACTAAAAGCTGAGAATTTAAGAACGGAGCATCTCCCATTCAAAGAAAGAGTTTGTTCCACCAGTGCAGCAGGCGATTGAAAGCAATCTGAGAAAATCCTGTTACATCTCTCTCTCCATAGTATGAAATACATGATTCTTATAATTTCACGGTGTGCCCGCGGGATCGAACTGTCTGTTAAAAATGACGGGTTTGAAGTGAAAATTATATGTGATAAGCAAGGAGAGGAGTTGATTGCCAGATGTAGCACCTCATTGAAGAGTTTACAATTATTGAACATATGATGAACTGTCTCCTCGTCGGACGCACAGAGAATGCAGAAACTGGGAAGCTGCCATCCTCTCTTCTTTAGGTTATCCAAGGTCGCGATTTTGTTTAGACTCATTTGCCAAGCAAAAATTTTCATTCGAGGTGGAATGTTTAACTTCCAAATGGGGAACAGGTCAGATTTGAATTTTGGAAACTCCTTACAAAAACAGTATAAGGATTTCACCGAAAAAAGACCATCGCAGTTCAGATTCCAACTGAAGTTATCTCTTGCAACGGTTAGGTTGAGGTTGGAGCCTAAAGAGTGTTCAAGCAAGTTCCATTGTTCTGAGGCAGAGGAAGAATTACGAAATGAATCTCTAAAAAGACAAGTGTTGCTGCATCAATGGGCTACAAACTATGAAAGAGTTAGATCCGGTTCCAGTGCGAAGCTAAAGAAATCCTCTAATTTGAATTTCAAAGCTCCTAATCCCCAATTGTGATGCCAGAATAAAATATCAGTACCATCCCCCGATATAGCCGTAATCAAAGGAACAAACAATGAGGCAATAGATTGAAGTCCTTTCTGCAGTGGGCTGAAGTTCGGAACCAAAGTTAATTTATTATTTTGCAATGTTGCAGCCAAGGATGCCCACAGATTATCTTTGGAAGATGTCCAAGTCCAAAGGTGCTTTGCTGGAATGTGCGTGACATAAATGAAAAAGAAAGGAGGTTGGCAATAAAGCAAACTCCAAAGCTAGAAAAACTGAATGTAATCTGTTTCCAAGAAACTAAGTTATCTCAAACCTCTGTGCAAATTATATCTCAGTCTTGTGGAAATAGATACAGTCAATTCCTGAGAGTAGATGCGCTTCAAGGAAGGGAAGGGCTACTTACGGCATGGGATCCTAACATCCTAGAAGTGGAAAACTCAATGGCATCTACTTTCCATCTCACTGTTGACTTCATCGTAAGGAAGGACGGATCCTAACTTCGTCTCACAAATCTCTATGGCCCTTCAAACCAGATAGGCAGAGATGTCTTTCTGCGTGATATCAGATCGATGTGTCCAGGCAACAACTCACCATGGATGCTTTGTGGTGATTTCAACTTGACTCTGCAACTACAAGAAAGAACAAATCCGCTTAATAACCAGAGTGGTACTGCGGAGTTCGCTAATCTTGTAGATGAACAATCCTTATTTTCCATGTCACAGCTCATGTTTAACCAAAATAAATAATTGTCCGTACTGAACATGCAAGAAATTTTTTTTTAGTTTCTCAAAAATAAATAATGTAATAATATTATCTGCAATTAATGTGATGTATATATAGATTATCAATCAAATTTTATTCATTCCATTTAGGGGAATATGCTAAAAAACAAAGATAAGCAGAAATGCAAGGATATGGATACAATGATATGTAATAATGAGAAAAATTTACAATAAAATATGTCATCTATTTATTTTTCTTGTATAAGTTATTATATAAATAATAATATAATTCATTTAAAAAAAAAAACATAATATGTTTCTCTTAAATACAAATGAAAATACGTACCTTAAACACCATTACGAATTCCAAAATTTTTCCACTTTGTGTTCCACGAACAAAGAATGTCCCAGGACCGTCCGATATGTTATTGCGCCCAATCAGCTCCGTTGAGTTCTTCTTATCCTTTCGTTTCTCTGATTTTCTGTTCTTGTTCTGTGTCGTCCATCTTGTCTTGGCCCAATTGAATCCTCTTTCTTCCCCACTCGGCCACTCGTCTATCGTCTTTCGTCTTCCCCAATTGGGTCCAGCAGTCTTTTGGGCTTAGCAGGCCCAATTTTTTATTTACGATGCTCTTGTGCTCGACTGCTCGTGTCGTGGAATTTCGAAACATTAGGAACACTAGGGGTGCATAACGTCTCAAACGACCACGAAATTGACAAATTGCGTTAATCGTTGTATTGATGAACGAAAATTCGGTACTTCTTGCGTTAATCGTTTCATCCGTTTAAAGCACCTGGCGTTGATCGTTTCATTCACCAGAACGATCAACATGGTTAAAACCGTTTTTGACTGTTTAATCGTCCTCCATTCTTATTAAACAGAGGCGAGAGAAATGCATAACTTTACAAGTTTGTCAATCTAGTAAAATGGAGATTAAAACTTCCATAAGCAATATAGAGAAAACCAAAGCAATGAGATAACAAGAAATAGCATACACAAACAACTGTTCTTACAAGCCAATTACAAGCAACGCTTCTTACCAAGTCAAAAACAGTACCTGAAAACAATTCCATTCTTCAAGCTAAAGCCTGATTTTCAATTTTACAAGCAACTGTTAACTAACACAACACTAACTAACTTGATTATCAGTCTTCAAGACAACACCTTATCAGTCTTGAACCAATCCGCTAACTAGCACAAAAGTAAAGCTTGCACCTGCACAAGCACCTCATTAGTCTTCAATATTTTAATAATTTCAAACCTTTAATAAACTTAGTTTTAGTGATTCAAGTATAATTTGTGAAAAATAATTGTTTTCAAACAAATTATACTCTTTCGTCATATTTCTAATTTGAAAATCACGTATTAATTCAAAAGGGGTATGTTTGGAAGCCCATGAAATAAGAACAAGGGAATAAGAACAAGCTATTTCTTGTTTGGTACCATTTAGAACAAGAAAAATAAGAACAAAATGAACATTGTTCTTGTTCCAACAAAAACATGGAACTAGAACAAGAACAAAAATAAGGTTGTTCTTGTTCTTGTTCTTATTCCAGACCACTTCCAAACATACCCAAGGAGAACAATAAAATAAAAACACTTAAAAAGAAAGAATCACAAAGAGGTGAAAAATAAAATTAACTATTGTGAAATACAAAATAAGAAATTTCGAGATTGAATTGCAAAGTCATTTTCAAATCATTTTACAAAAAAAAAAAAAGAGGCGAAGTATGAAACATGAGAGAGACAGAAAGAGAGATGTTGAGAGATGGTGAAAAACAGCACCTGAAGGAAGGAAGGAAGTTGAGAGACCTTATCTGCTATTGGAGATAAGAGAGGAATATTTGCTCTCACAGAAGAAATCAATTGCTTCTGTCGGCCACCACCAAGCCCCACCAGTCGTCAGCCTTTGTCAGTGTCAACCAAGTTCAACTTAAGAGAGAGTGTAGTAGTGGGATGCAGTGAAGGGAAAGAAAAGTTAGAGTGGTGTGATCGACCTAAAAAAGAGGAATATGGGTATCGAGGTTAGCCATGGCGGCTACCTAAGGTGGAGGTGGGTGGTTGTGGTGGAGGTGTTGTGGTGCTGTGGTGCAAGGTGTTGTCGATCGGAGAAGAGAGGTGAGAGAGGTGTTGTGGTCCGTGGTGCTGTCGATCGGAGAAGAGAGGATCTCCGTGGTGTTGTGGTCTGATCGGAGAAGAGATTCGGAGAGGGTCTCCGTCTGGGTATTGCGAGAGAGAGAGACAGAAAAGAGAGATGTGAGGCGGATAGAGAGAGAGAGAGAGAGAGAGAGAGAGAGGAAGAAGAGATAGTGAGCTGAGAGTTAAGCGGCGCAAAAACCTAATTCCTTCTGCATCGTTCTCTCCGCCTCACTCTCTGCAATTAAATAATAGCATTAGGGTAGAATTTTAAGACGAAATAAACGACCACGAAATGTACCAGTTTCGCTAACTGTTCCGTTCTGAGACGAAACAGTATTTCTATTTGCGTTAGTTGTTCTGTTCCTTAAACGAAACCGAAATCCTTATCCGTCACCGTTCCATTTCGGACGAAACGAAACGAAATAACGATCGAAACGGCTACCGTTTTCAGCCCCAAGGAACACCAGTACACCATGATACCAACTTCAATTGAATATTGAATTTGACGATTTATAAAATGTATCACAAATTACTTAAGTTGATTTTACAAATGAGCTATCAACCCATAACTATGGTAGGCTGCGGTTTTACAACTCTCCTATTGTAGACTCTTTTTTGTCAATTCTTTGAATCTTTCGAAACAAATGGGAAAAAGTTTTGTCAGAGTATTACTTCAAAATTGAATCTTTTCGGTAAGTTTTTTTTCTCCTAGAAATAATGTCGTCCTAATTCTGTATTATTTGTGGAATATATGCTTGTAGATGTTTTACAATTCTAATTGAGTACTGTCCCTAGGAAATTGTTAAAATGTCTTTAGAAGTGAAATTTGTCAAGGTACGGTGTGCAATTCCGATTTTCCATATCAGGTTCTTGTTTCAATCTCACAATTGATGTCCCATTATCACGAAAAGGACCTCCTAGGTAGCTACTGCCTAGTTATTCTAAAAAAAAAAATTATCACGAAAAGGAAATTGGTACCCAGAGATTGATTTTAAACATAGTAATCAAATTTATTAAACAATTTGATTATCTTTTGATGATTTATCAAGTCATGTTAATTTCTAACTGTGGAAAAATCTAAATTATTGCTCCCTGAACAATAAAACATACACGTGAACTAATCATTTTTCATAACTATGATATTTTTCGTACTATATATACAGATTATGCCTACAATGTTGGATTTCAAGTTAAAATTTTTGTTTTGTTAATTGTAGATAAATAATTCTAAAATGATCCCTCCATAATTAAAACATATATATATATATATATATATATATATATATATATATATATATATATATATATATATATATATATATATATATATATATATATATATATCTAGCTAACTTTAAAATGACAGATATGACGTTCAGCATGTATTCTATTTAAAATAGTGAAAAATCCAAATTATATTCACCTAATTACATAGGCACAGCATAGCCTCATCGTCCTCTCATGTTAAACTCCTCGGTGATATTTTGTGGTCCACTCGCCTCATAATGGTCATTTTGGTCTTCTGAGCTCGTTATGGGTCCAAGAATTTCAGGAGATAACTTTCCTTGTAGCACAAGCGCAATCTGCTCCAATACAAAATGAAAAAGAGATTAGCCTGTGATGCAAAGTTCAGAACTACTATTTTGGATTATCTAGATTGATTATTCAGCAAATTTTTGTTCAAAGCATATCTTATATCAGAATAATGCTTGCGTAGTGTATTTCTCATTCATATATCATGCAAACCGTTTATATATATATTATATTCTTTTTTTTAGGGCCATATATACATATTATATTCTTTTTTTAGGGTCTTATATGTTGAGATTAGAAGAGAGAGAGAGGGAGGTGGTACAGAGAGAGATCAAAGTGAGAAGAAATGGTGAGTTTCTGTTTTTTGTTTCGCGCACAGGGGAGCTCACGCACGGGACACAGAGAAAGAAAAATGGGAGTTATTTTTGGTGGGCAGCAATTGACTAGCCCGATTTTCATTCCTTTATTACTCAATGCAATTTACATATTACACCCTAGAACTTTACTATATTACAAAGGAAAGAAAATAAGCTATAATGAGGAGGGACCCAACAAACTCCTCCTCCCTACTCATGGAGCGCATCCTTCAACCAAACCCGCCTTTTCACAACAAGCTTCAAGCTTCAAAGACGGTACCGGCTTCGTCAACATATCCGACCCATTCTCACTAGTGTGGATCTTCTCCAACACCAATTTCTTCTTCTCAAGCACATCGCGGATCCAATGATACCTCAAGTCTATATGCTTGGACTTAGAATGAAATGTCGGATTCTTGCTCAAATGAATTGCACTTTGACTATCACAAAACAACACATACCTCTCTTGCCGAACGCCTAGCTCATGCAAGAACTTCTTCAACCAAATTACCTCCTTGTATGCCTCCGTAATGGCTATGTACTCGGCCTCGGTAGTGGAGAGTGCAATGCATTTTTGCAACTTAGATTGCCATGACACGGCTCCATTTCCAAAACACACCAAATAACCGGATGTAGACTTCCTCGAGTCTATGTCACCGGCCCAATCGGCATCCGTATATGCCACTAAAGTTGGATTCTTGCCACCAAAACAAAGACAACGGTTGGTTGTACCCCTCAAATACCGAAGTATCCACTTAACGGCATTCCAATGCTCTTTGCCGGGGTTAGAAAGAAAACGACTTACCACACCAACCGCTTGAGCAATATCCGGTCTTGTGCACACCATAGCATACATCAAAGAGCCAACAACCGATGCATATGGTACATCTCTCATCTCCTCCTTCTCCTTGCCACTCTTAGGACAACCATTACGTGACAACCTAAAATGGTTAGCAAGAGGAGAGGAAACCGGTTTACACTTGCTCATGTTGAATCTTTCAAGTACCTTCTCAATGTACTTCTCTTGTGACAACCAAAGCTTGTGTTCTCCACGATCTCTAGTGATTTTCATGCCAAGAATTTGCTTTGCCGAACCCAAGTCTTTCATGGCAAATTCTTTTCCAAGACTCTCTTTCAACTCTTTGATCTTTTCTAGATCCCTTCCAACGACCAACATGTCGTCAACATAGAGCAAGAGAACAATGAAATCACCATTAGAAAATTTCTTCACAAAAACACAATTATCCGAGATGGTTCTCTCAAAATTGTTGTCACACATAAAAGATTCAAACCTTTTATACCAATTCCGAGGTGCTTGTTTCAAGCCATAGAGGCTCCTCCTCAATTTGCAAACCAAGTGCTCTTGCCCTTTTGTCACAAACCCTTCCGGTTGTTTCATGTAGAGCTCCTCCTCCAAATCGCCATGGAGGAATGCGGTTTTGACATCTAGTTGTTCAATCTCCAAATTCAAACTAGCGGCCAAACCGAGCACAACTCGAATTGAGGACATCTTGACCACCGGCGAAAAGATTTCTTCAAAATCAATTCCCTTCTTTTGGTCAAATCCTTTTACAACTAGCCGAGCTTTATATCTTGGCTTTGCCTCTTGACCCTCGGATTTCACACGATACACCCATTTGTTCTTGAGCACTTTCTTGCCTTTTGGCAACTTCACCAATTCAAAAGTGTTGTTCTCATGCAAGGATTTCATCTCATCTTGCATGGCTTCCAACCACTTATTTTTGTGCTCCGACAACATGGCTTCTTCATAACATTCGGGCTCACCACCATCTACAAGTAACACAAACTCATTAGAAGAGTACCTTGTATTAGCCCGTCTTTCTCGACTTGACCTCCTTAGTTCTTGCACTTGAGAACTATCACTTGAAGAGGTTTCGGTTTGAGAATCATTCTCTTCATTTTGTGGGACATTGGTTTCGGTTGATTGGCTAGGATTTGGGTGATTGGTTTCGGTTCTTAGGTTGTTTCTTGAAATAGGAGTTAGGTCAACATGGCTACTTGAAGCGGTTTTGGCCTTGTCGAGGTTGCTCAAATTTTCAATGGTTTCTTGTTCAAAGAACACCACATCTCGACTTCTTACTAACTTCTTTTCAATCGGATCCCACAACCTATATCCAAACTCACCATTTCCATACCCCAAGAAAACACACTCCTTAGTCTTGCTATCAAGCTTTGACCTTTCATCCTTGGGTATATGCACAAAAGCCCTACAACCAAACACTCTTAGATGGTCATAAGAAATATCTTTACCTTTCCAAACCCTCTCGGGTATGTCACCATCCAATGCATGCGAAGGAGAGCGGTTGATCAAATGAACCGCGGTGTTCAAAGCTTCACCCCAAAAGCCTTTGGAAAGCTTGGAATGAGAGAGCATACAACGAATTCTCTCACAAATGGTGCGATTCATCCTCTCGGCCACACCATTTTGTTGTGGAGTTTTGGGCACGGTCTTCTCAAGTTTAATACCATTGGTCTTGCAAAACAACTCAAACGGACCACGGTATTCTCCACCATTATCCGATCGGATGCACTTCAACTTCCGACCGGTCTCTCTTTCAACCTCCACAACCCATTGCTTGAACACTTCCAACACTTGATCCTTCGTCTTTAAAGAATATGCCCACAACTTTCTTGAATGATCATCCACAAAAGTGACAAAGTAAAGAGCGCCGCCAAGAGTTCTATCTCCCATAGAACATAGATCGGTGTGAACTAAATCAAGCACACCCGGCCTCTTACTTGTTGGATTTCTCTTGAAGGCTACACGATGTTGTTTGCCCGCCAAACAATGTGTGCATGAGGTAAGTGAAGTACCATCAATAGGCACATACTTCTTTTTAGAAAGAATCTCAATGCCCTTCTCACTCATGTGACCCAACCTCAAATGCCACAAATCGGTTGAGTTACACTCGGCGGCATTCACCTCACCACACATCTTCACTTGAGTAACATAGAGCGAACCGGATTTGGTTCCTCGAGCAACAACCAAATGACCCTTCAACAATTTCCACTTCCCACCAAGGAAGCAACTTTGATACCCCTCATCATCAAGGGCACCCACCGAAATTAAATGAAGCCTCATATCCGGTACATGCCGAACATTCTTGAGAGTAAGCTTGCATCCTAAACTAGTCTCCACACAAACATCTCCAATGCCAAAGATTTTGCAAACTCCATCATTCCCCATTCTAACAACACCAAAATCACCTTCCTTGTAGGAAGTGAACAAGTCACGTCTAGATGTGACATGGAATGAGGCGGCGGAATCAACCACCCAAGTGGAGTCTTGACTAGTAAGGTTCACAAAACCTTCATCGCAAGCTATGAACACTTCATCATTTGTAACAATTGCGGTGGTACTTTCTTTCTCATCATCTTCTCTTCTTCCCCTAGATTGATCTCTCTTGGAGCCATCATTCTTGGCTTTCAACTTCCGGCATTCACTTCTCTTGTGGCCGGGCCTCTTGCAATAATAGCATGTAATCCCCTTTCTTGATTTAGACCTTCCCTTTGACTTATCCCTATCATCATCACCATAAACATTCCTTTGAGTACTCCTTCCACGATTTTCGGTGACAAGAGCCGAAGACTCACTAGTGATCCCCAACTCCTTACGCCTCAACTCCTCATTGAGCATGCTATCTTTAACCATAGCTAGGGTCACAACACCATCGGGTGCCGAATTACTCAATGACACCACTAAAGTCTCCCAACTATCGGGTAAGGAACTCAACAAAATCAATGCTTGCAACTCCTCATCCAACGCCATTTTCATGGTAGATAAACGGTTCACACAATCTTGGAACCGACTCAAATGATCCGACACCGAGGAACCTTCTTGGTATTTCATGTTTACCAACTTCCTAATATAGAAGGCCTTATTTTGAGCGGTCTTGCGCTCATACAAGCTTTCAAGCTTTTCCCACAACATCTTGGCATCGGTTTCGGATGAGATATGGTGATAGACGGAATCATCAACCCATTGTCTAATTATGGCTATTGTCTTCCTATTAGACACTTTCCAAACATCATCGGTGGTATTAGCGGGTTTGGTACCCGAAAGGGGTTCATATGCATCCTTGCAATACAACAAATCTTCCATACGAGACTTCCAAATGGAGTAATTGGAAGATGTAAGCTTAACCATGGTACCACTATTGCTCTCTTCCATTTTAGACACAAACCCTAAATCCCAAATGCAATACACCGGTCAAAGAGAACCTCACCTCAATACGGCGGAGTAACGGCCACTCGCGACTCGACGGCAACAACCCGATCGATGTCGGAAACGGAGGTGATCAACGGCTGCGGCTCGGCAGCGGCTAGGGTTTGACGGCGGTGACTCGACGGCTAGGGTTTCCGCAACAGCGACTTAGCGGCGACGAACCTGGCTCTGATACCAGTTGTTGAGATTAGAAGAGAGAGAGAGGGAGGTGGTACAGAGAGAGATCAAAGTGAGAAGAAATGGTGAGTTTCTGTTTTTTGTTTCGCGCACAGGGGAGCTCACGCACGGGACACAGAGAAAGAAAAATGGGAGTTATTTTTGGTGGGCAGCAATTGACTAGCCCGATTTTCATTCCTTTATTACTCAATGCAATTTACATATTACACCCTAGAACTTTACTATATTACAAAGGAAAGAAAATAAGCTATAATGAGGAGGGACCCAACATTATATACATATTATATTCATAATGCACAATTAATATAATGCCACTATTTCTGACTATTTTTTAGTAAAAAACAGCATTATCTACAACAACATTCATATATTATGTTTTCAAGTATGGGCTCTGATTCTATATGAATTTGCATGATAAATATTTTATGGCAGCAGTATATCTCAAAGAAAATAACCATACACGGCTTATAGGTGGCCGCTCCTCGGGGAAGTTGCGTATACATGCAGAAGCACAAGCAATCATAATCTTCATTTCATGATGATTATACTGTTCTCCCAGTCTTGGATCCACTATTCTGTCAAAGTTGTTGTCTTCCCATGCTTGGTGTAACTTAGGTTCCATCTTCAACATAAAACCAATTAACTGCAAATCATTATCATACTCACAAGAACAAGAGGCTTTCTATGTAATTTAATTTGAGTTGAGTTTCCTTACAAATTGAGCTAGCGTAAGGTATGGATCAGGATCACCACTGTTTGCTGTTTTTCCAGTGATAAGCTCTAAAAGCACTACTCCAAATGAGTAAATATCATATTTCTCACTTAGAGATTGAATTCTTCGACATTCAGGAGCAATATACCTGCCATATCGTGAAAATAACAATGTCTTGGTATCAATGATTTTTTCTAGATTTATATCTGATCTTATTCTAGAAAGTGTCATTAATGTTGTTATCTTTGCAAAAAGGGATATAAACAGTACCCATAAGTTCCAACTATCCGTGACACTTCAAAGTGGGTCACATTGTCAGGAAATAACTTTCCGAGACCAAAGTCAGAAACCTACAATAGAATTTCAGGAAATACATATTATTAAGAAGGCAGTCCTTTTGCATATATTTTATATACCATAAAAAGTGATAACAATGGAGCCATGGAGGGATGAATTAGGACACCAAATATTACATTTACAATTGTGGTTAGAATGACTATTATTCAGTCCGACAAAGGTACAAAAGCACTCTATAAAACATAAGTATCTTATCTCAGAGCATTGAATGATTTGAATCTACGTTTAAAGCAGAGTACATGTCATAACAATAAGCGTGTACCTTTGGCTTAAACTCCTCATCTAGTAGAATATTTGCTGATTTAATGTCACGGTGAATAATTCGAGGTTGACCTATAGGGATATAAAAAATCATCTTTTTAATTGAAAGATTTCAGGCATAAAATTTGATTTGATATTATCTGGAAATAAAGATACTCAAGGTGTAAACTATATTGTAAGAACTTACAGCCTTCATGTAGATAAGCAAGTGCTTTGGCTGAACCAATAGCTACTGTCAATCTTGTAGGCCAATCAATGGGCTGCTGGTGTTTCCCTGCACAGAATTATCACCTAATTTAGTAAGAACACAAAAGCTTATTATTTAGCATAAGTGAATATAATATTTTACATCCTATTTTAAGCCCAACATAATTTATTGGGAGTAAATAATAAAAGTACCATGCAAATGAACATGAAGTGAAGAGTTTGAAATATATTCATATGCAAGCAGGCTCTTTCCTTCAGTGATACAACAACCAATTAATTGCACTAGATGACGGTGATGCACCCGACTCAGCAAATCAAGTTCTGCGATGAAGTTCTTCGATGCACGGGACCAAGAGTGCAGACACTTCACTGCAATATGTGTTCCATCTTGTAGCCTTCCTTTGTACACTTTACCAGTGCCCCCTTTCCCTATCAAATTACTGTTGGAAAATCCATTTGTTGCAGCTGCCAATTCTTGGTAGGTGAATCCAATTTTAGGAAAGCCATAAACAATAGTACGTCGAGGGATTGTAAATGGTAACTGTGCTACAAGAGGGACTGGTTGCTGCGTCATATTGATGACATGTTCAACAAGGCTCTGTGTTGATTGAAGGACTGTGCTTTTCTCTTTTCCAGTAGGGCTTAGGTTATTGTGATGATCAACAGCATTACCTGTGAAGACAGAAGACAATGATTTTTAGTACCTCTTCAATCAACGGTAAATTGTGGGGTCCAAAATCCCAATAATGCATACTTACAATGAGCATATGTTTATAGTTTGGCATACTATTATATAAGGTGGTAGTATTAGTAAAAATATGAATTAAAAATGAAGGCAAATCCAGAACTTAAGTTGGTTCTGATTACATGGTTTCTCTTTAAATTTATATTAATTGTTCTTATTAAAGATTATTTTGAGCCCTCTTTTTATTATATACACAAAGGGATTCATAAGTCGATAAAAATTATGGTCCATGACTACCATGATACGAATTGAAAATGGTCGGTTTTAATCTGATGACTACATTTTAATTACAATTAATTGGGGCAGGAGTACAGATCCATGTGATATTGACTCGTACAGATTCTTTTTGCTGAAACCACTTCTAGTACTTTCCCTTTCCAATTCAAGAAATTCAGTCTGAGTGTCAACTTAAGTTACTAATTCCAATTTGAGCAGAACTTCTAAGAACATTTGGAATTTTGCTCGATCGTGCTTAATAGTAGGAAATAAAGACTTACTTTGAAGCACACACCAAGTAATGATCTTCTTGGCAACTGAGGCAAGGTTGTTCCCTGTCTGTACCAACTCCATTGAAAAGACATTGTTTGGTAAAAGCCAAACCAGGATTTCACTAGTGGATAAAAATATAGCACCCAAAAGTTAAAATTATAGCAAGGGAGCCCTACAAGTCTACAACGGATACTTCATAAAAGAATCCTTACAATTAATTGGCATTAATTAAAGTAAGAAAGGCCTACCCAGTAATTGCGCATATAGCAGCAGCGAAGAGGAGGAAGAGGAGGAGAGGCAAGCTGAGGCAAATTGTTAGCATTGCCCATATCATCTCCCAAACCACTTGCACCATTGCATCTCTCCTAGTAGCTAGCTTCTCTCTCTCTCTCTCTCACACACACACACGCACTCTCCGAAGTAGGCAAGAAAATCTATCTAGAAAACTAATGTTATTTTATTTACATTGATTATTTTTTCCACCGGGCAACTAATTAGGAAGGTACTAAGCTATTTCCGAGCAGCACTCCCCTAAAATTTAATTTACATTGCAGTTGCACACGTACCCATTTTTGCAGTTGACTCTCTCTTCCTGATTCGTTACGCTTGCTAGTGCTTCTTGTTGACTTTGCTTCTTTGTCACTACTCACTAGTGAAGCGTCGGTCCAAAATAACAACATTTATAATTCCTCTATAATTATATATATGTTAATCAGGAATGATAACTGTCATCTGCAGTTTTATCATCCTGTCATCGCTCAATACAAAGTGAACATATACATCAAATAAGGTGAATATATAGGCAAACTAAGTGAACTCTTACAAACAAATAAGTGTTGTCATCACTTGTTCAGAAGTTTACATGCATATATATTCAACTTATTTTCATTGAACTTATTTGTTTGCATGTATTCACTTAGATCGCCTATGTTTTACCTTGTTTGCTGTATATGTTTACTTTATATTTAACGATGACATGGGTGACAAAACAATAAATAACAGTAATCAATTTCCTAATGTCAATGAAGGTCGATCGGTCTGTTTACAGTTTTATCTTTGTACAGGAAGAGTGATTAACGACGCAATTGCGAGTAATTCTGAAGAAACGATATACATTAATTTTAATCCCTATCTCAATTACAATTATATTTTATTTTATTTTTGTATTAAATATTAGAGTTATGACCTCAAGACTTAACAATTTAAGAATAGTGAAAGCAATTGAGTTTTATAAGCTACAAATTACATACTTTTGTTTTTATATTACCTATGTTCTCGGATGAATATGAAAATAAAATACAATTTAAACATAAAAAAGAGCAACTAGCCATTTAAAGAGAAAACTAATCACAATATTTTCTATACGTACGTATCCATGCACCATAGTCCATAGTAATAAATGCTTTTATAATATCTAAAAAAGATTACCTCGTACGAGATTAGTCTAACTTCTAAGAAAGCAAACTAATTTATTAACCTATAATTACTTAAAATTATTAACTCTTAAGCTCACTAATATGTGGTGTTGCCAAACGCCCCACAAGTTATAACCATATTTTGCGTGCATCTTATACTCTACATTTTGTTTTTTTTTTTTCAATAGTCTCAAAAACATCCACTAAGTTACATTTGTAGTGCATTACACCTTGAGTGAGGGGTCGCAGGTTCGATACTCGCCTGGAGGTATTTCATAAATATTTAATTTAAAATAAATTGATTGACTTAGACACCTAATTTATCTTAAAAATAGAAAGTTACACTTGTAGTTAATATTAATAAAGACATTCTTTTTATCAATAACAAGTCGTAAAATCACAAAATCAGAGTAGACGAGTGAAGTTCGTGCTAGTAATTAGTCACAACTCGTATCGTTCTCAACTGGTTGGCCGGTATGAAAAAAAGGTGATCCGGTAACAAAAGAGAAAGGTGAGACTTCAGCGAAATAAAATCGCATGCGTAATATAATTTTAGAGTAGATTCTATTGCAACAATTGTAGGGAATTAAAATACGCGGGCGAACTCATCGTATTACCACATTTCTAACTCGTTTTGTCAAATCAATCAGCCGTTAATGAAGAAAATATATCCAATCAAGTGCAAAGCGGTAACGATGTAACTAAACCAACTAGTAATAGTGTAGTGCCGAAGTGCGTGTGCGTAATAGTGTAGTGTTGCGCTGACAAGCTCTTATGAAGAGAGCGAAAGAAAATAAAAGGAAAAAAAAAAAAAACACGAACTGAGCAAATTTCTAAAATTTTAAACTTAATTTCTTTTTAACTAATATATGCAAATTTCTAAATTTATTTTTAGATAATTAATAAATAAAATTTAAATCTAAAAACCGGAAAACTGAAATTTTTTGCTATAATTTTTATTTTTTTATGACACAAATAAACAAATATATATTTTTTAAAATAGCTGCTTTTCTCAATTTGAAATGATATTCCTATATTTTAAGGTGGGTCGGGGATTTAAAAATCGGAATTTAGGATCTGTCCATCAAAAAAGTTGAAGTGCATTTATTTATTATAAATCTAAGAATTGGATTTAAAATTTTGTTATGCTAACCAGGAATTAATATAATAATATTCGCGACATAACACACATTATGGCGCTTAGTATTTGCCACATAGGATCGGAACTCTCCGATGCTTCCGTGTATGCACAAGTGTGAATTAAAGACAGGAAACAAGACTTGTCGACCGTGATTGGAATGCCATGGCCCATGGGGTAGGCTACTCTTTGGTACCGCTGCCTGCTCATTAGCTGACAAAAAGGAAAAAGGGAGAGCAATTTATTTGAAGGGATGGAGTGGTGTAACTGCGTTGGGAAGATATTATGGGCTTTTCTCACCGCCCCAATTTGCCTCCCTGTCGCACTCAGTCTCCTCTTCATGGCCGCATTATGTGGCCTCACCGGGTAAGACCACTAGCTCCTAGTGCTCCGGCCACATCACAATATACTGGAATGTATATATAGTTTATGTTATTAGTGAATTTAATTTAATTGGCTTTCTTTTTAGCGATTTCAATTTCCAGTGATGTCAATTGAGAGATGTATATACTAACAAAAATTGCAACTTCATTACTATTGTAGTGAATTTCTTCTATGGATTTTACCTGGCATGGTTTTCCCAAGGCAACTTAAAAGTGCAGGAAACAAGCTTGTTTATTCAGCCAAGTTTATTGTTGGCTGGTGCTTCCCTATGGGTAAATTGATTCTCTCTCTTTTCCAATTATTTTTTTCTTAAAATTAATTAGTTTTCTTATATTTGATTATATACGAACAGTTTATTGCTGTTAAATTCAGAAAATTTTTGTTTTGATGAAAGTAAAATTCAGCAAAGTTTGAAAATTTGTTGAAGAGTTCGTAATGTTTGCTAGACCTTGGACTAAACAACAGAATTGTACTGTTCAATTGAAATAAAAATTTAGTATTTCTACGTCACTGCTGACATGATCACTATCTTTTAGGGAAAAAATAATTCTTATTAATGTATTCATGGAGATAAATGAGATGGACAGGGCCAAGGTGCTGTCTCTTGTGCTTTAATCTGAATCTGTTTATCAAAACATGGTACCCTAGGCTTGTGGTCGAAGTCAAATTGTAAATGTGCTAATGCTCTACCATTGAAATATAGATGTAAATCTTGCCAAGCTGGGATTTAAGTTTGAAGTGATCGACGTTATGTTCCTGTTTATTATATTCTTATGATAGGGCCTATGTTGACATTTTTGGCACAAGAAAACAAGACACAACTTTCTTGTGGGTGCGAACGCACCTGTGTTCTTCCATTCGGAATAATATTCAGAGAATTGAGAACTTTAACTGTGCACCCCTACGGCCCTACCTGTTATTCTTTTTAGTTTCTTCCATCTCACTGTTGTGTATTCTTTCCAAGCTTCTAAATTTCGGCAAAATAACGGCGAAATAACAGAAATAGCGGTATTCTGTGTCAAACCGCATGAAAGTTACGGTCTTAATTGAGAAAATGACGTAACGCGTTATTTCAGTTATTTCGGCGATATAACGCGTTATTTCAGTTATTTCGGCGAAATAACAAACTGTTATTGTTACTATTGTTAAATTGTGTATTCAATATTGAACTATTGTTAAATTGGTACAAGGTGCTACTGCCACTCAATATTGTAACACTGCAGTATATTGAATTTGGTATGGCTGTATGCTATTTGTATGAAGTATTGGAGATGTATAAACATATAAATTGATAGTTATAGAATTGATGTGTGTCAAACTTTGAAAAAAACACTACACCGTTATATCGCCGTTATAACATCGAAATAACACCGAAATAACATGGGGACCTGGACTGTCATACAGAAAAAATCGAAATTTAAAAGCTTGATTCTTTCTTATCTTTAATTTTTTGTGAATCAGCCTATTTGTTTTATTTGATGAAACTCTTTTTTTTTTTTTGTCTGATCATGCAGTGCAGAAGGACAAACACAGAGGAGGTCGTCCTACCATCCAAACTTCCAATTCACTGGAAAATCAAGGGGTTTCAATCAGACAATCTACTTTGATAGAGAATCAAAATGTCATTTTTGGTTTTCCTAAGATCGGGTTCACATACGAAGAGTTAAATGTTGCTAGTAATGGGTTCGCAGATTCAACTTTTATCGGAAAAGGGGGTTTCGGGAGTGTGAACAAAGGAAGGTTGGAGGATGGAAGAGAAATTGCTATAAAGCAGCTAAATGTTGATAACAGGTGCGGTGAGCGTGATTTCATAGTGGAAGTCGACGTACTTAGTCGGGTACACCATCGTCACCTCGTCCAATTGATTGGGTGCTGTATAACCAAGGAGAGCAGGATGCTAGTTTGTGAATATGTTCCTAATAAAACATTGGAGTTCCACTTGCATAGTAAGAAATAGTTCCCGTTGGCAGCTTCTGTCAACCATTTCAAAAAAAAAAAAAAAGAAATAGTTTGTACTTGTTTTATTGTAGTTTCAATTCTTAGGTTATTTATTTCCAATACAATACATACTCTTTTAACTTTATAGTAATTGAAGTAATGGGTGCCATTTACAGATTTTGGATCTCAAACGGGTCAGTGAGGCGAATTCATTTTTTTTTTCCCACCTTTGTGGCTAAAAAATGGCATTCATGCCTTACAATTTCTTTCCTTTTGGGACGTAATCATTGAATATCCTTAACAATTAAAGAAATTCAATAAAACAACCATTTAAGCATTTAATAATCCATATATCATTAAATTAGTTTTTTGAAGTATAAACAAACTAGTATATTTTTAATTTATGTTGTCATGAAAGTGTTTAATCTGATGATGAGCAGAGAACCATGAATCATTGATGGATTGGTCTACTAGATTGGAAATAGCAATTGGTTCTGCGAAAGCATTGTCGTATCTCCATGAAGATTGTTAGTTCTCTAATCTGTTTCTTAATAAGGAGTTGGTTTATACATCTTTGCAGTAACTAATTCATCCTGTTTATTCTTGTAGGTCAACCTCGTATTATTCACCGTGATATAAAGGCAGCAAACATTCTTCTTGAAAGCTCCTTTGAACCAAAGGTCTAATATACTAATTTGCACAAATTTAGTTTCTCTATTTCAAGTAAAATCAATATATTTTATGATTCTAATTTCAAGTGCTTAATTTGTTATAAAATTTTGCAAGTTTCAGTTAGGCTGATAATAAATATTATTGCTCCATATATTTTGCATGTAGGTAGCAGATTTTGGACTTGCCAGGCTCTTTCCAGATGGTGAAACACATGTTTGTGCAACACAAGTTATAGGAACACGCGGGTAAGTAATCAGGTCGATATACTTCTCTGTGTCAACAAATAACATATTGTTCTTCTGAGTATGCCCTGTAACAAGACCTTACCCAATCTCAGGGAACCAGAATCCGACACACCAGAAACCTAGCTGATAGCCACACATTTCATACATGGCCTGAAGCCTTGTGCAGATCAAAATTTAAATTTATGTGTGGTAACAAAATATCCACAGGCTCGTCCAAAAATATCTGAAACCCAAAAAATTTACACAATCAGATCTGAGCAAGCCTAAATTGGATCTGACTTGCTCTGATCCCAGACCAGACAACACCTCTTAATGTTCATTTCAAGGGATATAAAAGGACCAAACCTGTTGTTTGTTTCATTGTCAATTTCAAAATAGGTACCTTGCTCCTGAGTATGCTTCTGCAGGGGAAATTAGAGAAAAATCTGACACATTTTCATATGGAGTTGTGCTTCTTGAACTAATCACCGGGAAAACACCACTTATCTGGACTGGATCCAAAAGAGAGTGTTTAGTAGATAAGGTGCTTGATTTTCCTATCCAGTTGCTTCATCTTTCCATACAACTCAAATATTAATAAAATGACAAAACTTCCCTAGAAACCTTATAATTTTATTTTATCAGGCAAGGCCTCTGCTAACACAAGCATTAGTGGATGATAATTACAATAACTTAGTGGATCCAAGATTAGCAAATAACTACAGTCTCACAGAAATGAAGCTTATGGTAGCGTGTGCTTCTGCTTGTGTGCGTTGGTCACCACAAGGTCGACCGCCCATGAGTCAGGTATGTGAATCACGTACCAAGATCATTTCGGGAAAGAAGTTTATTTTCTAATCGGTACATTCTATTAATAGGTTGTTCTGGTGTTAGAAGGCATCGCATCTCCTGACACTCTCACAAATGACTCTACTCAAAACTCTGGTGAGCTCAGTAGTGGGATTACGCACAGTATGTCATCTAGTGATGCAGGACACATCAGAGAAGAGGACATGACAGACATTTCCACGAATTTAGAAACAGAATACATTACTGCTTGTGTTGAGTCAAGTAAGTCGGTCAATTTTCATAATACCTTGCCCAAATTGTCTGGCAGTACTGCTAAACATACTCCAAATCATGTTGGAAACATGAATCAGACCTTATCACAAGATGAACGACCTGAATGCATCAACTTTCCCATAGATGGAAATACATCAAGCGACTCCATGACAGCTGTTTCTCAGATTGATGTTGCAGAAGATGATCTTGAGAGAAGTTCAACCCTCAAACTACCACATAGTTTAAACACAGAGTATATAACTGCAGAAGTAGCCTCAGTTCAGTGTTGATGTTGCTAGAGACTCATGCATGCATTGAGATTATGTTACTTATAATTCTTGTAATTGTCGCTACTGCAATTTCTGGGTACAGTATTCCTTAATTTATAGTATGAAACTATGAATTAAATTTTATCTTGACTTATTATAGGAATTACTTTATTTGCTATATTTTTTTTCCAAATTTCTTGGATAATTTCCTGTAGTAGGCTCCCTCGACTCAAAAATTGGCTCTATAATGTAACAAATGAATCTTGTCATCTTGATATGTAGGGAAGTCGAGTACTATTTGGCTTTGTTGAAAATAGTTTTTACGTGAGATTTCATTTGGTTTTATTTTATAAGAATTAATTTCTCATGATTTTTTATAGTATAATGACATGGAAATTCGAAACAAAATATTATCAAATCCATTCATTTTGAAAAAAAAAATTCTAACAAAATGAAAAAAATGAAATCCCATGTTAAAAAAAAATAATTTTAATCAGGGCCTTAGTATAAACACAAAGTACAAATTAGGGCAGGAATTATAAGTGTCATCGGCAAATATATCATCCCAGCCATTGCTAAATACAAAGTGAACATATACAATAAATAAAATGAACCTATAAACGATCTAAGTGAACACTTACAAACAAATAAGTGTTGTCATCACTTGTTCAGAAGTTTACATGCATATTCAATTTATTTTCATTGAACTTATTTGTTTGTATGTGTTCACTTAGATCGTCTATATGTTCACTTTATTTGTTGTATATGTTCACTTTATATTTAGCGATGGTAGGAATGGCAGTAATCAATTTCCAAATTAGGGTGTATATATCGTGATTAACTTAATTTCCCAAAGAGTTTGATCACCGTGATTCTTCTACCAAAAAAGGTCTAGACAGAGGATCAGTAGGTACTAGGTAATATATATGTATATATTGGGGGGAATGTTTCATGTTTGTTTAATTGCGAGGTTACAATCACTCTCTTGTGAATTTATGTTATGTTTATTTTTCAAGTTAGTGAAATGATTTGTTGATTTTGCTCAAGACTATTTCATAGCGGTTGAATAACACATACTTTTCTTCATTTTCTTCACCACTCGTCTTTTTTCTTTTCTTTTTTTTTTCTTTTGTGAGGAGGACCATCCTAAGGCCAGATTTACAGAGCATCGTACAAACACATTAAAAATTTATACGGACTCAATTCCATAGAAACATAACAAGGAAAACGTACAAATATTTGTAAAAATTTTATGTGATATGGGCGAGGCGAAGTGATGGCTGGAGGAGATCTCAACCAAAGGTTTTAAGGTTTTTTGGGTAGAATTGGATACATCAAAAAAAGAAGGGAAATCATCCATTTCTTTCTTATTGCTGCATATATATCAAGAGGAAGCCTTGAGAAACCATCTTTCTTCAGCCTCTTTAAATTGCTTGATTTTAGCATGGTACTTCTATGTGCCTGAAAGTTTGTTATTTTTTAGGAGATGGCATGCAAGCCCAAAGTTTCTGTCCAGGCCGCAAAATACTAACATGTATGTGTCGAGAAATAATTGTCAACGTATAAATACTGTTTAATATTGAAAGCAATCCCAACAGCATCATCTTATATTAAAGTTGCAATACTGTTTGATACTGAAATAAATGCATTAACAATTTCATCTACATTTATATAGATATATATTGATTAATATTGACAGCAATCCCTACAACAACATCTTATATTATATTTAAGTCTGCAATTGCAAGTACTAAATATGCTATAATTAAGTACATAAAGTATAATAAAACATTGGTAATTTCTCATAATAAGTTAATCTAATATTGCTCTACTGTGTGATAGATGAGATTCACTTAATCCAGAATCAATACTCTGATTGGGAGTGTGACAAATCTCAGATCGAATGGTCATCTAGTGAGCCTAATGTCTCTGGAGGCAATTTTCCTTCTAGGACAAGGGCAATCTATTCATGTTAAAAGTATTGTTAGAACTCGGAACAATTTTCAAGCAATTGTGTTGTGTATAAGGATCTGGTATCAATTGGTTTCCTCATTTGAAGAACTCAGGTCATCCTTTTTGTTTGTTCTATCTTTTTCCCTTTTTTTTTTTTGAATGAAAAATGTAACAGAAAATTGCATATTATCCAATATCAACTCTGATGATCTACAATTTTGAGATGCCCTGCAATTTCGATATAGTTGATCTTACTCGACTTATAGGGGGTCGTTTGTTTGGCGAATAGCGTATACATGAAGTAGCACAAGCCATCATCATTTTCATTTCGTCATGATTATACTGGTCTTTCAATCGTGGATCCAGTAATTCACTGAAGTTGTTGTTTCGTACTGCTGGCATTAACTTCTCTTTTATCTGAAAAGGCAAAATGTTAATTACGAACAGGAGATCTAGTGGCAGAGCTACATGGGCTTCAGTGGGGTCCAATTTAAAATAGTTCCCTTGTACATATACTTCTCTAAAATGTGATTATAATGCGAGCAAAAAATTTATAAAATTAATAGACTGACACTACTGACCAAAAACTCTGCTTGTGGCACTGAGGAGATCTTTAGTTCCCAGATGGTTAAATTACGTGCTTTATGAGAAATTAGTTTTTATTAAACTAAAACGAAATAGAAATTCCAATCTTACATAATCAACCAGAAGTCCAAGTTTGCCATCACGGGTTATTGCCTCTCTTCCGGTTATCAGTTGAAGAAGCACTACTCCGAATGAATAAACATCACACTTTTCTGTCAACAAGCCAGTAGCGACATACTCTGGGGCGGCATGGCTGGGGGCATTCAAATAATTACCATATAAGTTTTTGGTTTCCTAGATAAGTTTTGTTCATTACAGACATACAGTATCAAACTCTCGGGATGATATAAAAATATAATAAATTTTGATCACCAACAGAAATGGCATCTATAGAGCCAACCTGCTTTTTTCAAGTCTGAAACATTCACAATGGGTTTGGCACAAGCAGGGACAAAACAAAGATAACATGAAATTTGGTTCCAAAATCTTAAAACTAAGATTTCAAAATGAAAATTTTGGGGTAATAGCTCCGGAAAGTCAGAATTATCAAAAACAAGAAATAAATCATTCCATCCAAAGTTGTTATTTAAATTATTGATTTCAAATATGTAAAGAAATCCACCCATATGTCCCCATTACACGTGTTTCAATACCGGTCACACCATCAGGAAGGAACTTTGCAATGCCAAAATCTGCGACCTGAAATGAAAACAAGAAACTAAATAATTGGTTTTATGATTAACACATGCATATGCTTGTATATGAAGGATATTCATCCGAGTAGCAATGATGTTTGCCCAGTTGCCAGTACCCTACATTGTGTGTTTTATTTAGCTTTATTCATCTTATTTCCTTTCTTATCATAATTCATGACAAGTTAATATCTTCCCACTTCTTCCCTTCTTCCCTTCTTCCCACACCTATCCAAACGCACCCAATGAAAAGTTCTAATTAACCTCCCATTTTTTGGAACAAAAACAAAAAAAAAGTAATAATGAACTTTACAAGAACAAAAAAAATTAAGGTTTGAAGAAAAGAAAAGAATGTACCAAAAATAATGAATATCCAATACAGTTGGTCCAAGAACATTCTGCGTGCAAAATCACTTAATTATTGGTTTTCTGATAATTTGTGTGTTTTACCTAAAAAAAAAAATTTCAAAATGGATAAAAATCATTAGTGTGAAAATGCAACACAAATGGAAACATCCATTTGGACTTGAAAAGGAGATGTGCAAAAAAATTGAAAAGAGAAATACGTGGAGAAACAATTGTGGGACCTACTCAACCTGTAGTTGGTGGATAAAATGATCGGAGAGTTAAAATGGATCAAATCTATTTCGGCCCAAGAAAAAAACTGAAGCATGGCCTCATGCGCATGATGAACATAAATATGAATCGCTGCCAATTAAAAATTTGAAATTGAAATCCCTAGCGCTATAATTACCCACTATGAAAATCGGCCTATAGCATGTTGCCAAGTAAGCCATGATGGCAGCGACAACTGGACATTGGCTGGTGAAAACTGTCTAGAGAGAAGTCTTTATAAAGAAGAGGCATTTGTGTGAAGAAGGGATCCAGTGAGAGGAGAGTTTTTTTCTGCGCAAAAAAAAAAGAATAGAGAGGAATTGTGGAATTGAGAGTTTCTTGTTTTTCTTTTCTTTCTCCATAAAATTTCTGTAAACAAAAAAACTGAGAGGGAGAAAAAGAGAGAAATCTCGTGAAGAGAAGAAGGAAAGGTTTGTAACAAACAATTGATTCCTGTAAAAAGAAAAATGGAATGTTTTCATTTGTCTTTCTGATTCGTGCCTTTTTCTCTTTTATTTCTTTTATTTTCTGCATCATCATGTTAGACTATGCATAAAACAAACAATCTTTCTTTTAGTGTCGGCATCATCTTCATCTTAATTGTGCATATTACAAATTATAAACTTTAATTTGCTGTTAGTATAGGAAGTATGTATCACCTGTGCAGCTTAATCTAAAAACAAAACATAAAAAAAATTTCTTTTGCTAATTTCTGTTTTGCAGCATGGTTCTCGGCATGGAGTTTTGATCTAACACAACCACTTCGATCGAAATTTGTTTATTTCACAATCTGTAGCATGCTCAGTTGTGATTTAATCAATAAGAAACCGCTTCATAAGGGATCTGCAGCATGTCTCAGTCCCTATGGAGATGGTATGAACCTAATTGAATTGGATCTGTAGCATGCTCAGTCCATTCGATTTAGGTTGTTTGAACAACAAAGATCAAAATTCCATGCAAAGACGTCGTTATGCTGCCAAAATTTACTCAGAGAAGTCATGTTTCATTTTATATTTCTGGCATAAGTTAAATCTAAAATGTTCTTCATAATTTTCTGGTATCAGCAAAAACATTCTGGACAGTTCACAAAACTATTTTTATTTCACAAACGGTTAAACAGAACCAATTGAAATTTTATCTGCAGATGAAACATGATATGATACACATCCTTTAAAAATTTCAGAATTTTTGGACTGACAGATTAATTATAACGAATTTTTGAAATCAGATAGAAATTGAGTTTCAGAAAACTGTGCCAGCAAATCGTGCCAGCAAATGTCTGAAAGTTCATGCCTTGAAACACTTGAAATAAATCTCTAAAAGTTCTACGAAAATTACTGCAACTGCCTCAATATGTATAAATTAAAATCTGGAAGTTTCAAGTCATAACTGTAAACAGAGAGCAAATGAAAATTCAAAAACTGCACTGAGGTCTGTCTGTCTCAGGAATCCGATTTCAGAAAATTTCCCTGAATTGCAAATTCACTTAAAAATATCAAAGCAACTCAGAAAACTTCATTCTAGATATCAACATTTTCCTCTTGAAGTCTAGTTTCAAATAAAATAAACCTCATGTAAAAATTCAAAACAGAACAAAAACAGTCATTGAAACAGTGACTAAAGGTCATGTTAACTGATAAAACTGTTTTTTCAGAAAATGAACCTGAAAGATTAAGCCCAAAGCCCAATGAAATAAATTCCGAAAATCTTGTAAAAATGATATTAAAATCCTCTCCGAGTCTTCTTTCAAATGAATCGGGTTTCAGGATTTTTGATGAAACAGAGAGACTCTTTTCCAATTTTAAACTGATTAGAGGTTTGGTTGGTCCTGTCCAAAGTGCACAATCCAGATAATTCCCAAACTTGTCTAAATGTCAAAATCTATCAAAATTCATAGAAAACTTGAAAAACCTCAAAACACAGAAAATTCTAAAGATTTCAGTTTCATGGATCATTTGGTGTCAAAATCATCTAAAGTCTGGTCAAATCCGACTCTGATCATTTTCATCATAATGCATCATGTGAAATTCAAATTAAATTGAAATTTCTTTAGAAAATTTAAAAGTCCACAAAACTAAAATAAAATTGTGTGACTCCAATGCCTAAAATTTGTGGTAAAATTTTGATTTGAGTTTTTAAATTAACTCAAATTGACACAACTGCAAACCAAAACAAACCAAATTTCGATTTGAGTCTAAGTTGACTCGAATTGTGTCAAATCCAAATAAAAAATAACTTGAGTATCAAATACACTCAAGTTATAAAAAAAATTCAGTTTGAGGCCCCAAATAGTCTCGAACTAACATAATTTGAATCCAAATTGATTCAAATTAACAAAAGTGAAACCAAATTATAATTTGAACTACTCGAATTATACCCAAATAAAATAAAAAGCAGTCTAACTGGATCAAAGCCCCAGTTTGATCATAAGTTTCCCTGCTGACCAGAATCATCGGCCCGCTTTGTATTCAGTGTACGAGTTGCAAGGTTGTTGCGCCTGAGTGACCAATGCGGTTACACTATTGACCCTAACTTTGCGATGTCCTTGATTCTGAGTCAACAATATGTTCTGTACTTAGAATCTGGTACTTTACAGGATTCGAGAACAAATAACTCAAATCCTAAATCAAATGTCAAAAACGAGAACAAAAATCTCAACTCCAAAATAAAGCGGTATTTGATCGACTAATGGACTGGTCGGTAATTTACCATTATGGTTCAAGTTAGATTAAAAATTTAAAATCTCAACTTACCATGAAAATCCCATGAACAAATGTCACATGCATAATCACCCAACAAGTTGCATTTCACAACTCTTTAACCTAGACATATAATTCTTCGAATCCCATAATCAGAGGTTCTCGCGGTTATCCCCGAGGTAATTAACAGCAGGGGCTTGCGCCTGCTGGAAAGAAATGACTCACAAAACAATAAACCTTCGCGTGAATATAAATTCATATGAGTTCTTCTCTCTTCATTAAGAAAGGACTTACATCGAATTGTGACGCGCGGAGGGTATCTGGATAGATCTTTCCCTTTCTCGCGGATCTTCAGTTTATTTTATTCCGCGGCGATAAAAAGGTCCAGACATTGTGTTCACCCATGTTTTCTACTAAATTGAGTGATCTGGGCTTGTGATTATGGTACACGTCCAAACCCCAACGAAATGGTTAGGCACAGAGCGTTGACACAAAGATAACTAGCTCACCGAAGTATCTTTACATTGACCTATCTACTGAGTTCAAAGGTTTTGCATATATAGAAATGACAATTGGGCAAATTTTCCAACTTGGGCTATTTGATTAGGAAAAAGTAAAAGCAGAGGAAGGATTTTTGAATTAGCCGATCAGCCAATATAGCAATTCCAGTCTGGAAAATATTCCAAAAGCTGCCTCCCCCCACAACACACACACACACACACACAACTACATTCAACAGTAAATTAAATTACTCTGATAATAGTACCAATGTTACCTTGGGCCGGAAGTACTCATCTATTAGAATATTTGCTGGCTTGATGTCACGGTGGATAATCCTAGGTTGGCCTAGAAGAATATAAAGAAGGTGCTACAAGTTATTTGAACTCAAAATAGAGAAACGTAACTGATTTAGAGTGGATGAAAATATCTAACAGCTTTCATGCAGATAAGCAAGGGCTTTGGCTGAGCCAAGAGCTACTTTCACTCTAGTAGGCCAATCAATGGTCTTTGAGCTCTTCCCTGAAAATAATACTGATTATTATGACTATCATCAGTAGTCACCTAAGATTTTGGTCCCACATATGCTGCCCTTTCAACTAGATATTTTGTGGAACAAGACAATATTGATCCAAACTAATAAAGGTATCACACTATCAATTAATATCAACTACAAACAACAAAAATAAACCTAGAATAGAAAGTCAATATTACAGAAAGAAAAAGAACTATAACTACATGCTCTATTGAAAGGGGACTGTATATTATAGATTAGAACAAGTATATTACAATGTATATGAACGTCAAGTGAGCCTTGAGGAACATATTCATATACAAGCAGGCTCTTTCCTTTGGTTACAGAGCATCCTATTAGCTGGACCAGGTGACGATGGTGCACACGACTAAGTAAATCGAGTTCTGCAAAGACCTCTTTCTGCCCCTGAGTGCTAGAAGGGCTCAAGCGCTTGATTGCAACAATCCTTCCATCCTGCAACTTACCTTTATAGACTGGCCCAAATGCACCTTCACCAATACAATTTCCTGTAGCAAATCCATTTGTTGCAGCAGCAAGTTCTTGATATGTAAATCCGATTTTAGGAAAGCCATAAATAATTGTATTTCGTGGGACTGTAAATGGCAGATGGCTTGTTAGGGGAACAGGTTGTTGTGTCATATTAATGACATGTTCTACAAGGGTCTGTGTGGGTTGCAGAGCAGCACTTCTTGCATTGGTTACATGTCTTCCATTACTCCATAAACCAATTCCTGCATCTGAACAAGAGAAATAAAAAATTTTATAACTTCTGTTAATGTGGAGTAAAATGGATATCTCTTGATTAAAATATGCTTTCACTTTGAAAGATTGGCTATGAGATTTTTTGGCATTTCAATTTGGCCATTAGGACTCATTTGGTGTAAGTTAATCCCATATTCCCATGGGTCTGCTGTCGTGACAATTAAGAACAACCAACTTCAAATTCTCATGACACATTTACCTAAATTCTGATATTTTTAGTCTCTTCCATTTGACTAAAAGTGTCCATCTTACACACCAGGGTGTTCATCTGAAGTTGGATCTCAATTCTTTCTTGGCAAGTAAGAATTTGATGGAAAAGATACATAGATAATCCTCTCACTGAGTATTCTATATTTTAGTATCTGCTTGTCCCAAGTTTACAGGACCATACACCGTTCACAATTTATCCATATCTGATTTTGTTGCTAGAATCCTCTACAATTGTAAACCCAGCAGCGCAACTCTAATAACACAATAACTTAAAATAAAAGAAAGGGCAATTCATTTGCAGGACAGGAAATTTAAGAAGACAAAATATACTTGGAATTCAACCTAAAAATTTACTGTCGAGTCATAATCTGTTTATCGTACCTGATCCTAGCAGTCAAGAAATACCAGACTTGGATCAGGACAGTATTACACTAGGTTAGTCTTTGATGAGTTTAGTCAAATCACAACACTGTAGTCCTACATGAGATAGCGTTCTGAGAAGGAAACACTTACTCTTGATCAAACACCAATCCAGAAACTTCCTGGCCATAGCAGCTAGAGTGTTCCCTGTCTCTACCAGTTCGTTTGGGAAGATATTGTTAGGAAAAAGCCACAGCAAGAATTCACTGCATTGATTATAGTAACCCCAAAGGCTTATGGCACAATAATACAATATAAAGGATTCGTTATGCTTAGTTATCTCAGTTTTTTTTTTTAAAAAAAAAAGAAATAATTATGCTTGGGTTTAATTAGTAGAATAACAAAATTAGACTTAATTGGGTACCAATTGACTGCTTGAATATAATTTTGTCAAGAAATTCAGCCCTACAACATGTGTTATCGGACAGTACCAATCTATTAACCTTGTTTAATCCATAAAATTTGATCAATTGCTCTACTTTTATCTTAAAAATAAAATATATCCATTTGTGTTGGGACACGCTCACAGGTGTCTAGGCACAGCGGAAGCCAAGTAAACAAGGATGTAGTAATTTCGACAAACACGTGATGGGCATAAAACAATACCCTATAGAATAAAGCTATGATGGTACCACTTGAGAACCAACAACAATAGCACAATCAAGCACAAGAAAATAAAGAGAGACACAAGATTTTACGTGGAAACCCGAAAGGGAAAAACCACGGGAGCGATCGGTGCAAATCCACTAAATCAAGAGTTATCTTACAAGTACATGGAGATCATCAAGCTATCTACCTTCCTCTCTCTCTCACTCACACTCTCTCACAATTTAGAAGTGGAATTAACAAGAGATTCAAGAGAAATAGCAAACCCTAGATAGCTTCACCAAGGGAGACATTCAAGGGATCGGTCCCTTCTCTGGAAATGATGCGCACACAGAGACTCACAATTCGCTGCCCCTATTCATCTCCGTATCTTCCTTTTATTTTCGTGTGGGCCTTCATGGGCCAAGCCCAATATTCATTTGGCTTCACACTTATACACAACAATTTGGTATATACTTACCCGGTAAGTCCGAAAATAGAGGCAACAAAAAGAAGCACAAGAAAGAAGGGCAAGCTGATTGGAATCATCAGACAGCACCAAAGCATCCGCCCAAACCCCAAAGCACTGGCACCATTGCATCTTAATAATTTCTCTATTTCCGAATGTAAATGCCCCAAATTGACGCAACAAAGTATATTTTTCGCCTGGATATTTCTCTCCTTGTGTCCGTCTGTCTCCCTTGACTCGCACTCCCAAGTCCCAATCCAGAAAGTGACAGAGAAACGCGGATGAGACTAGAGTGAGACTCCACCGGGTCAACACCCAAGTGTACTGACTACAGGAGTGGAAGCATGCAACTCCAACGCACTGGAAGAGACAAGATATCTATTCTAGTTTCTAGACAGCAATTGATGTCGTACGGATTAAAATATTTCTTGTTCAAACGGAAACGGGTTGAAACTTGAAGCTGTTTGTTTGTTCAATCCAAGTTATTCGTAGGTGATAGCAAATTTATTTTGGCAATTTTGACAACTATATAAAATTACTGTCAATATAACAAAATAAGTTTCAGTAATAGTTTCAAAAAGTATTAAATAGTTTTTTTATATTTAAAAATTTAATCCCGTATCCATCAGATGCTGAACGTACGGAAATGGAGATGTCCGGTCTACAGAAGCGGGTTTGAAAATGGAGATGTCCGGCGTAAAGAGGTTGGTACAATTGGATAAGCCAAGTGGACCGCCTTACGCGCCGCGGGATGGGATGGGTAACGTTGAAATCGGAAACGGAATGGATTGTTCCGTTGTCCGTTCCGTTTTAGTAACGATATATACCGGAACGATTCGTTATTCACGAAACATATTTCGTTTATCGTTCCGTTGGCGAAACGAAACGAAATTCCATTCCGTTTCACGTTCCGTCCTCCGTTTGGACGGAACGAAAAGGATTCGCTTATAAGCGGTATACTGCGCCCAGGTATTACGCTCGCTTCTCTCTCATCACACTTGTCAGTAGTTGGCGCACACAACACAACACAGTACATATGTACTCATGTACTTCCTTTTTATGGTTTAGCCTCTTCCCAAAATCCTTAAACCCTGACAAAACCTCCATTCCTCCAAAGCAATGAAGCGGAGGAAAAAGAAATCCTCGCGCGGCCGCGACTGGTCGGCGCTTCAGCCGGAGGTACTAGTAGTGATTTTTCGAAAGATTGGTGCCTTAGAGGTGCTTAGAACTGCTGGATCTGTGTGTCGATCATGGCGAAAGGTGGCGACAGAGGAACCACAACTCTGGCGAAGGATTGACATGACTAACCATGGCTATGGCTCCGATGCTTTGGTACTGATGGATCCGACCAGGTGCGCCATTGATCGGAGTAATGGCCAATTGGAGGAGTTCTCCATTGAGTATTTCGGAGATGATAACCTGCTCCAGTATTTATGTGATAGGTGATTTCTCACCATCTCTTTGTTTTCTCCATAGAAATAGGTTTTTGATTCAATTCAGAAATTGTACAAGCGCTCTTTGCTCCCATTTTCAGATGTTTTGGGGTACTTTTTATACTGTACTGCCTCAATTTTTAATGAATTTGAATTAGGTCCAGTTTTCTCTGGGAGGAGCCATTTGGCAATTTCCAATTTGCATCTTTGATATACAATGAATCTAAATGATAATTAAACACATCTAACGTTTTAAATTTGTTAATTACAAATGGGAAAAATTGCTCTGTTTGACACCAATGGTCATTGAGGTTGGATCGTTCCTCATAATATGGATCAATTAAAGTATTGTAGGATCTAACAAGAACAATACTCATTTTATTAACTGGGTAGGACAAGTGTTCTCAAGAGGCTTTGTCTGATATCATGCTGGCAATTGTATGGCGAGGCGATAATAGAGACAGCTAGAAGACAGCCCCTACTTGAAGAGCTCCAAATCACATTTGGATCTTTCTCTGAAAATATGACTGAGATTGTGGGGAGGGAGTGCCCCCAGTTGAAGAGCTTTAAATTCAATAACACGTGGTACAACTTGCCCCCTTTCGGTCCAGATGACAACGAGTACCTAGTTGATGACGAAGGAGCCTTTGGGATTGCCAATACCATGCATCAGCTTCGCCACCTCCAGCTTATTGGTAACAGGTGATTTGTTTCTTGAAGGGTATCACTTTAAATGGTGCTGTGTTTTTTTAAGCACCAGCAACATAGACTAAAATTGTTTCAGTTGTTGAATTTTATGTTGGGAAATTGGGACAACACGTGCAAATCCTCTCACCAGCCTGAACTTTTTGTGCATGCCTACCTTTTTTTTTATTCATATGCAACAATGATTATTTATCTTATTTTGTATTATAGGATAACTTTATAACTAGAAAATATTCTGGTAGTATTTTCCTTTTCTTTTTTAGGAGAGGAATCCAATGCTCTGCTTTTGGTGACCTACCATGAAATGATTAAAAGTTCTAAATCCCAGGTGAAAATTGTGAATTGTTGATCTTATTTTATATTGAGAATAATGCATTCACATGAAAAATCATAATTTTATTATGTACAAGTCAAAAGGTAGAAAAATCAAGGTAGCTAAGATCCAACAAATGTTGATATGAATTTCTTGATCTTTGCATGAAACTAACTAAAAAGTTTATCATTTCTTTTTTTTATATCACTTTTGAGTTACAGGATGAATTCACATTTTTCTTTTGGGAGCCAGACTTTATTTAGGTAGTCCTCAATTTTCTTTCAAATATTTTGTTACATGTTCACTTCTTTCATCTTCCATTTTATCTTCTAAGGCAGGGGAGACAGCACAATATGAACATAATTATTTGTAATATTCATCTGGTTGAATGCCTCTGACATAAGGAAACTGTCTCAAGGTACTTCGCCCGGAAAGAGTGAAAAACATTGACTTGAATAAAGCAAATATGTTTCATACTTTGCTAAAGGGAAGAATGGCAGTAGATATTTTAGTCATTCACCTCAACTAGTGTATGCTGCACGCTTGTAGGGACTTCGGGTTGGTGGATTTATAATGTAGAGAGTATATTACAAGATAGGTCCCTGAAGTTCTCAATTTTTATTAAATTTGTCCCAAGGTTCAACACATGTAGAGAAATGGATGGATGATGTTCTTTTATCAGAATGCGATTCGATTCTGGTGTCAGTTATCTGCCATATTAATAATGTGGATGATGACTTTGGCAGCGACTCATTCTATATTAAAATGTTTATCCACAATAGGGTATGCATCATCAGATAAACATGTGACATTATGATGATGTGTATTTGCATCAAGAAGTAAATGCTGCGACTAATTTGGTACATATTACAGTTGCTGAGTAAAGTCTGTTCAAATTTCTCTCTGATTTTACGTCGTCACTCCTCTTCCAATCTCCTCTCACTTTTGTCCTGGAGCAGGTGAATAGGTCCGGTCAGGCTTGCTTTCATATCATCTTTTTCATTTTGTTTCTGGAGACATTTCTAAATTCAGAAGCTATTTCAGTTAGATTCCTAACAATTGATTAGGTCTTATCAGAAAGCATTGTCATATTATATGTACTATGCTGAAATAAATGGATTCCTCTCTGTATATCAATTGAGTTATAGTAGGATGTTATTATTTTAAATTTGCTGTCTTTGCGATAACTAAGCGTAGTACTCATGTCAAATTTGTGCATTGATCTCTTTTTCCCTGCAGCCGGTAAATTTGTTCTATTTGTACCTTTTGGTTTGCTACCACAGGATGACAAATAAGGGTCTAAAAGCAATCCTTGATGGGTGCCCGCATTTGGAAACACTTGACATACGTCGGTGCCGCAATGTCAAAATGGATGCTGACATGCGGGCCTATTGTGCCAAGCTCAAAACCATGAGGCTCTCGGAGGACTCTCTGGATGGATACCAGTTTCAAGCAGATACTGATGGTCAACTTGATTATATCAACTTCTGCCTTTCAGGGGCAGCATTTTATAGGGATGGTTGCCAAGAGGCTTAACTGGTTATACTAGTTAACAGTTGTAGTTATGTGATAATGTATATATGACAGTAGCTACCAAATCATCGGCCTAATAAATGTCCATGTCTTCTTGATGAGTTACTGAAATTGGACAAACAAAAACAGTAAAATGACAAGACAAGTAGGTCTCTAGTTTTAACTGCATATATTGTAATATCATTTGCTCATCGTGCTCGTCATTCTTGATGGTTTGATACTTGTCCTATAGAATTCAGTTCTTGTAATCCTTATTTTATTTACTTAAAGGGGAATTGTTAAGAAGTCATAGACTTTGTTTACAGTGCCAAACAATCAGAAGGCACTAATGGGAAAAGTCGAAAATTGATGGAAAAGTAAGAATGAATTAGTCCATACACCATACCAACTGACATGTACATTTTCTCCTATCACCCTAGATATATGCAAATGAAACGGCATGCGGAAAACATATACTTTGAACTTCAGTTTTTATTTATTTATTTTTCCAAGTCTTGCTAGGTTCATGCAATTACTTATGGAGATAAAAGCTGACCAATGAGTACCTTGTTTGAAATTTCGCAAGGAATCTTACTGCACCAATCAGTCTTATGCCAAATATATAAGAATAGATGGAAGAGAGGGGTTTCTTTTTTGTTTAGAATGAAGTACAAAAAATTTTAGCAAGATAGTTTTTATTTTCAATAAGTACTGATGCTATTTTCAATTTTAGCGGGAGAATTATGTAAAATTTCAGATCTCATAAGGTTTTTGGCATTTAAGAAGTGTAGATGTGTAATTACAATATTTGCGAGAGATTGATGTATAAGGAAAAACATGAGAAATTGTATATTTTAGAAAGATAAATATTATAAAGTTTTTTTTGAAAAATACGAAGATTTTTATTTACGCGGTTTGAGTTGTGAAATTCGTTCTGTCACTTTGAAAAGGGGAAAAGATAAATAAATTGTTCGTGCAACTAATATTAGTCAGCTCTTATTTTTCTTAGTTGTATCAGTAATTTTTTTTTCTCTATTTCCTATAAATGTTGTCAATACCATATATATACTTACTATATAGTATGTTGATGGAGTATTGTTAGAATTAAATGTATTTGACGTCAAACGCGATTCTAGACTTAACTATTGAAATTGACGATTCTAGATTTAACTATTGAAATTTTAAATTATCGATACGAATAACTCAATATGATCTTCACATTAGAATATTCTTAGAGACCAAATTATATATATATTTTAAAATTTTTAACTATTTTTTTCAAATTAGCTTTAATTGAAGGGTCCAATTTTAATTTGATTGAAGATTTTCTAAAATTCAAAATAGATAGTAAAAAAAATTAAAAAAAATATGAAATTTGATCTGCAATGATATTTCATTATAGAGAACAAATTGAGCAGTCTGAATAGACCGTTGTAGTCTCGAAAATTGAGATCCGATCAAATTTGACGGACCAAGTGTCAAACACATTTCACTCTAGTATTACTACGATGGATGATAAAACATGACAAAAGAAATATCAAATTTTGCATGCTCCGCCTTGCCATGCGTAATTTTTACTGACTATGCATTTCTCACATTTTTATTTTTACAAATTCTAAAATTGATAGGGCGACTCTCTTGGCAAGTTATTAAACAGAAAAAAATCTGTAAATTTTTGTAAAATAAAAAATATAGATATTATAAAATATGCTTGGAAATTACAAAATCTTGAATAATTTTGTAAAATAATGGGCACATTAATTTATACATAATTTTTGTAAAATAGAATTTGCTTGGGAATGCAAGGAAATTTTTTATTAAAGACAAAAATACCCTCGACATTATTAAAAATGACAAAGCATTAATTTTTATTTTAAGAATAGCACAGCTATAGCGTCACTGACATTGCCGCTATAGCAGTGCCTTAAAAACAAAAAAAAATTGCCTATAGCGGCAATACTATTGCCGCTATAGGACCTCTCTTTTTTGTTTTGTGCCGACTGAATTTTTTTCCCCTTTTTTCGTTTTTTTTTGCTTTTATTTTTTTTGAGTTTTTAATATTTTTATTATATTTTAATAAATTGTATAATATATAGTGTTCTAACTACGTGCCGTGTCATGTTGTGTCGTGTCAACACGTCATGTCCGGATCATTTGTCGTGCTATTAATGTTCTTCTATCATGCGTGTCGTGTCGTGTCAAACACTATCGTGTCGACACGATCGTGTCGTGTCGTGTTAGTCGTGTCAAATCGTATCAGATTATTTTATTATTTTTTTAGATTAAAAAATCATTAAAAATTTAAAGTAGGCGAAAAATTACTATATGCCATAATTTATTATTTAATTAAGTTTAAATTTTTATTAATATTTTTCATAAAAAATAATAATTAGATTAAAACAATATTGTGATTTAAATGATGGTAAATAATATGATGTAGTATTACAAATTGAAATTAAATTATTAATTTTGCTTAAATAATCCACATTAATAATTAAATTTGTGTTGAGGTGTCGTGTTGCGTACGAAATCGAGTTGTGTTGCGTGTCGAATCGTGTCAAACTTTCTAATGTCCCAACACAACACGAATGTGTCGTGTCAATTTTATATTCGTATCGTGTCGTGTCGTGTCATTTTGAAGAACACAAATTTAATTATTAATGTCGATTATTTAAACAAAATTAATAATTTAATTTCAATTTATAATACTAAATCATATTATTTACCATCGTTTAAATCATAATATTGTTCTAATCTAATTATTATTTTTTATGAAAATATTAATACAAAGTTTTAACTTAATCAAATAATTTATTATGACGTTCAGTAATTTTTCGCTTACTTTTAATTTTTTAATAATTTTTAATTTAAAAATAATAAAATAATCTGATACGATTTAACACGACTAACATGACACGACACGACCGTGTCATTCGTGACGTGTCAAGATACATGTTGTGTTGTCTGCTCTTACCACTAAGTATGACACGATTAAAAAAGTAATTCGTGTCAACACGATCGAGTTTGACACAACACGACACGCACGATTGAAGAGCACTAATGACACAACAAATGATTCGAACATGACGTATTTGACACGACACGTATTTAGAACACTATATATTATACAATTTATTAAAATGTAAAAATATTAAAAAACATAAAAATAAAAGTAAAAGAAAAAAACGAAAAAAGGAAAAAAAATCAGCCGGCACAAAAAAAAAGAGAAGTCCTATAGCGGCACTACTATTGCCGCTATAGGCAAATTTTTTTTGTTTTTAAGGCACTGTTATAGCGGCAATGTTAGTGCCGCTATAGTTATGCTATTTTTAAAAAAAATATTAAGGTTTTTCATTTTTAATAATGTTGAGGGTATTTTTGTTATTGACAAAAATTTTCCGGAATGCAATGAGGCCCTCAAAATTAAGTTCCGTCAGACTGAGTGGAGTATGTGGGCGTTGCTTTATGCACGGCACATCATTGTAATACACGGTATATTTAAATAAATGACACAATTACCCTTATCTTTGAACTCTCCGCCTGACCACACATTTTTCAGTCCTACTAAAATCCTCACCAGCCTTTCGTCTCTCCATCTCCCCCATTTCCTCTTCTCCCGTCTCAGTTTCGCAAAAATCGCTCTCTCCCCCTTCGATTCCTCACTTCTCTCTCTCTAACAGAGCTCTAAGAACACTGATCCATCTTAGCCCTCGACCCTCTTCCCTGCCTCTCTCCATCTCAACTCCTTAAACCCTGAACCCAAACACGTCTTTCCTGCCTTCTGCCGGTAATTTTCGTTTGACTCCGTCTCGACTAGCCCACATAATCGCTCACCCTTTGGAGCCAGCGGCAGAGGCGGTCTTTGGCTCTACCCGGGACGTTTGTGCCACCTCCTAAGCGAGTGCGAAAGAATGTGCTCTTGCTCTATTGCAGGAGATTAGAGGTTTCGCGATGCGTGTGGTCGCTTGACGAGAGCGATGTCATTGAGCTCAGATCTATCTCTTGGAAGTAATTCTTCTCTATACTTTGTTCAATTTGTGTCAATATTGTTGTTTGTTTTTTGTATTGTGATTTGGCTGCAGAGAAGTTGAAAAAAATAAAGTCAATGTAAGTTGCAAAATTTTTTAGATAAGTTGGCTACAAACGTATCCTGTTAGTTTCTGTTAGTTCAAGTTATTGGTATTCTTCACAAATATCTCATGAAATGTTCGAGGAATTGCCTCTTTAAAATGTCATGTGCGGTACCAATCTTTATCCTAAAGTTTATTCACTCGTGAAATCTTAACTCCTTTAATTGCCAATTCTAACAACTAGCCATACTTTTAACACACACAATATAGACAATCAATTCACACACACATAAGTAATGAGTTCACAAGGAAAACAAAATAATTCACTTGCCGCAACATATCATCCAAAATTAACATCATCCAAAATTCACAGGAAAGAAAAATAATTCCCTACCAACAAATGACAGTAAACCAGTGGTCTAGATTAACTTGAAAAATATGATTAATATTAATAATAAAAGAAGGAAAAAAAACAACAACAATACTGATGATATTTTTTTTACCATCACATATTTAAGTCAATCCAATCAATGACACCGTCATCTGATATTGATGCAGGAACTTCAAACTCTGCAGTAGTTATGCTAGTTTCTTGGTGCATTTGGCTAGCATGAGTAACTCCATTTGAAAAACTAGATTGCCATCTTGCTTCGACGATCTCAAAATGTGACGGATCCCGTCTGGTAGAACTCTTCACTTTTCTTTTTTTTGCAACTTGAAATCTATTATCACGGGATGCGATAGTTGGTTCAAAATGCACATCAGATTGGTTGGTAATCTGATGAATTTTTTCTTTAGCCCAATTTTTTTTGTCAAGAGGCCATGTTTCATACTCCCTACGAAAATTATCAAGTATATTGTCTATTTGGTCTTCATTATGGGCACTTGAATTACTATCAAAATTATTCAATTCTCTATTATCAATTCTCCATTGTGGGTGTATTTGATCAAGAGATATTGAACCCGTTTTCCAATTTTCCATGTGATGTGCACACGGCATGCCCATTGTTGCCTTGAAATGACCAGTACAAATAGGATGCATAGTACCTGTTTTTGCCATCTCATATTGTTTATGCAACTCCTTCAGCGCAAAGAGTGAGATATTATATATGAGGTTTCTGAAAAATGGAGTATTGCAATCATGAGGTACTTGGTGTTTTTCTCTAGCAAGTTGCACTTTTATCTCATTAAATTGATTCTCAATAGCTAGGCATATCTTCTTCTTGACAGTTTGTAGATCACCTATTAGAATGTAAATGTACAATTATTGAGTAAACAAATTCACATCTTATTGTGATACTTGTAATAAGTAAACATTTTTATTGAGTACACAGATTGAAATCAATAACTTATTATTTTTTACCTGTTGACACTTGTAGATACATTTTTAGCTTATTGTGTGCTCCTTCTGCTCTTGATGATACTCGATTGCGGACATGTAAATATCTCTCTGTCCATGCACTAACAAATTTCTCCTTCAATGGTAACCAAGTTTTTTTTATATATGCTAGAGCAGCTCTCTTCTCCTTGTATATTGATTCAAACCTTTGCCAATTATCAACATAGTTTTCAAGTGAAGATGAGTATACAACTGTTCTCCAATCAGACTCAAATTCATCCCAATTCTCCTTAGTTTCAAAATATGGTTTGCACTTTGCAGTTATGTTTTTGTTTATATGCCATATACAAAGGAGGTTAGTTGCTGATGGAAAAACAATTGATATGGCATTCATTAGAGCTTGTTCTCTGTCTGTAATGATAACTGATGGTTGGTTCTCATGTTGGAGAGTCTTCTTGAACATTTGTAAAGCCCAAACATAGTATTCAGTTGTCTCCTTCTTTAGGAAAACAAAACCAGAGTAAAATGTTGTGTTGAAACTTGTAATACCTACTATATCAAGTAATGGCATTTTGTATTTATTGGTCTTATAGGTACAATCCATGACAAACACATGTGGAAAATTTCTGGCTAACATGATGGATTGAGGATGAGAGAAGAAGAAGTGAGTAATATGGCCAACTTCATCTTGCAAAAGGTTAAACTTGAATCCACCTCGTCCGAGCTCTTCACATAATATTTGAATCATTGATTTACCTAATAAAATATAAATAAATATAATTATTGAGTAAGCATATTTAAATTTTTCAAGCTCTTAAAATTATACTTAAATAATTGTTTACCTTTCAAGTTGTCCTTCTGAATTTTTCTCCTAGCATTGTAGATTGTTTTGGCTATAGCTAGTGTGGTTGGATTACTTTGTCGAAGGGAGGAGAGAATTTGCCTTGGTTGAATTCCGGCATTTGTCATATGTTTTACAGCCTGCAATTCAGTATCGGCTAGTCGACGGAGTGAGGGATGCCCAGAAATATCATTGGAAGGCTCATGATTGTGTGAGTTGTTCTTTATCTCAATTGTCCATTTACCTTCCTCTTGTTTTTTACCATATAGCCGAAATGGGCATTCAATCAAACGAGTTGTTGTAAACTGTTTGTTTCTTTGGTCATTTGAATTTGAATGATTGTGGGTACTCCGAAAGCGCCCGCCTCTATCACATTTCAATGTCACATACTTTTCAGCTTTTGAGTGAAGGATAGACAACGCATAGCCTTTTTTTGAGCAAAAAACACGAACACAATCAAGCAATTCATTACGAGTTTTAAACTTCAAAGAAACTAGCTGATTTTCATTGCTTGGATCCATCTGTACATGAATAAAGATGAAAATATTGATTATAGATTGGATATGTATCAGGAACTTTCGGCCTTCTCAATTATTAATGGCTTTAGGGTTTTTTTTTCTAATTAAGAATTCTCCAATAATCCACAACTATATTGGGCAAATACTGAGAAGATACTAGTTACAATTACTTGCAAATGTGTAAAAGCAGGGGTTCCTCTGCAAATTCTCATTGAAAAATATTGTGTGTTAATTTTTACTTCTTATTGTTTTATCTAGTTGACACATGAGATGCATAAGGCCTTATTAGAGCAGGTTAGGAGCCTCACGCCTGAGAAGATTAACATGTGCCCACTGATCAGAGACAACAAGTGCTTCAACTCCAGAACAAGCTACGGTGTTTATTTCTAGTTAAATATCATCTCTTATGAACTAAAAGCATGGTGGTGGCTTTGAGCAACAAATGTTACATTGTATTTTTTTTTAATTGTAATTAATATAGGTTGGAAATCTTCAAATTTCCTCCTAATAGATAGTATTTACAAAAAGATAAAAATTTGGTTACCTGATGGAGAGAATCTAGTGTTGTCCAAATTTTCACTAATTGATCATGTACTTTTTCTCAATTTCTTGATGCGATGAGTTCAGATTTTAGAATGGTAGGGTTTTTATTTTTATGGTGGCTATAATGTGTGGAAGAGATGTGGTAAGAGACCCGCGAAGGAGTCCCGCCAAATTTAATATTTCGTTGTGTCAAAAAAAGAAAGAAAATCTTCATAAATTTTCACAGCAGATTATTGCGTAAAATAGCATAAGGGTATTTTAGTCTTCATTGATAAATATACCGTGTATTACAATTATGTGCCGTGCATAAAGCAACGGCCGGAGTATGTCGACATTTTCTCCGTACCGAGCAGACTCGTGAGGATATTATGTTGTGACCTTGAAACCATGTAGATCTCCATGTTGCCACAAAGACAAGTTACAAATTCATTCAGCTAATTGTGCGGGTCCCAGTCCCAGTCCCAGTCCCAGTGCTTAGCAGCCCATATTTCCCTACAAGTGAAATGGATGAAGTGCGTCTGCACAGACTATCTATCCTTATAAATCCACGCGTCTGTCCTCGCGTCTCCCAAGGTTTAAAATCAACGATCGAGATAGTGCAGAGAAGAACTGAATGGCTGAGATTTAATACTGTTTAAAGGAACTGTCGTCTGTACTGTATGTTGTGATCAGTGTTTGGTAGACATACCAGGTAACCAGGTTCAACTTCAATCTTTAAAGTACTGTACTCTTTGCTTGCTCCATTCATTTTCCAGTATGCTCCGTTCCAAAACCCAAAACAATGAATAGGAGTAGGAGTAGGAGGAACAGTAATGCTTCCTTGGGCGGCCGCAGTTGGGCGGAGCTTCCGCCAGAGGTGATACTGGTCATTTTTCTGAAGCTCGGTGCCTTAGAGGTGCTTAGAGCCGCTGGGTCGGTGTGTCGCTCATGGCGACAGGTGGCAAAAGAGGAACCAGAACTCTGGCGAAGGATTGATATGACTAACCATGGCTATGGCTCTGATGCGTTTGTACTGATGAATACGACTAGACGCGCTATTGAGCGGAGTCAAGGTCGACTGGAGGAGTTCTCCATTGAGTATTTAGGAGATGATCAACTTCTTCAGTATCTCTGTGATAGGTCATATCTCCATCTCTTTCTTTTCTTTTTGTTACAAATTTGTGTTTGATTAAGGTCAGAAATTGTAGCAAGGGCTCTTAATTTGCAACTATATTTCATTATTATGCATTTTGAGGTAACAAAATCAACGTACAATCCTAATTTTGTTTGGGACTAGAAGTTTTGTTCTTGTTGTGTAAACTCCGCTCCCTATGGCTACTGGAATTAGGTCGAAATCCTATAATTTTTGTAATATGCATGAAATTGAGATGACATAAAGCATATCTAACGGTTTAAATTTGTAAATTTAAGCGCTAATGCTAAAAGTTGGCATCTTTGGGCACCAATGGTCGTTGGAATTGTATCAATCCTAATAATATATGCCAATAAATGTGTTACTGGTACAAGGTTCTGGGTCATTTGGAATATGGATATACTTACTGGTACATTTAGTGTGGTTGTTTAGCTTACTTGGGTTAATTAGCCGTTACCCCGTTACTCAAGAATTTGGAATTACTTGGGATTACTTGTGTATGTTATAAATTTAGGGAGGCGCTCCCTTTGTAATTCATTCAGAAATACAATCATTTGTTTAATCAACTACTCTCTTCTTCTTCCTGTTACTTCCTCCTCCTCCTTCAGTTATTAATTCTTTGGTGGGCACGTATTAATTTTCCTAGCTTTTCTTTTGGATTCAAAACTATAATAATCATTTTATTTATCGTACAGGACAAGAGTTCTCAGGAAGCTTTGTCTGATATCTTGCTACCAAGTGTCTCAGGAGGGAATAGCAGAGACAGCTAGAAGACAGCCCCTACTTGAAGAACTCCAAATCACATTTGGATCTTTTGAAGAGGGAATGACTGAGATGGTGGGAAAGGAGTGCCCCCAGCTGAAGACCTTTAAATTTAATAATACATGGTACAGCTTGCCCCCTCTTGGCCCTGGAGATGATGAAGAGGAATTCGAGGATGATGAAGAAGCCTTAGGGATTGCCAATACGATGCATCAGCTTCGCCACCTCCAGCTTATTGGTAACAGGTAATTTTTTTCCCATTCGGGTTATCAATTTTTAAATTTCCCACCTTAACTGGTGCTTTATTTGTGCAAGGGTAACTGACATAGACTGAAGCTTTTAAGTTGAGAATTAGGGATGACACCTGCAAAACCTTTCCCCAGACTAAACTTTTGTGCAAGCCTGTTTTTGTTTTATATTTGTGAAAGAAAGTTACTTATATGAGAACTTTATATTAGTTAGACATTATGCTGGAAGTATTTTTTTTTCTCTCTTGGAGAGAAATCGAATGTAATGCTTTTGGCAAGCCATAATGAAATACTTCAAAGTTAATTTGGATTAATGTTTCTCACATTAGCATCTGCATCTGCAAATAAACATGTTGACATCACGATGATGTGCACTGCATCTATCTTTTTTAAAAAAAAATTGGGGCTAATTTGGTACAAATTGATGGCTACTGGTATGCACATTATATATAAAAAAATTTTGGGGTAATTTGGTACAAATTGATGGCTACTGATATGAACATAGTAATTTTGAAATTGAGGTCCTAGCGGGGAAAGGGGAATACTTCAAATTAAGTTCTTGTGTAATTTTACCTATATTCAGAAGTTATTTCTACTTTGATTCTAAGAATTGATTGATTAGGTTTTATTTGCAAACATCATCATCATTTGTGTAGTATTCTAAAGAAATGGATTCATTTATCTTTCTGACACATGGATTATAGTAGGACGTATTTTTTAATTTTGTGATATCTCTAATCATGTGATTGATTCTGCTGTCTTTGCGTTATTTTTTCCAAGTTCTTTTTATCAATTGTGTGCATTGTTCTCCCTTTTTCCCGCAGTTAGTAAATCCTATCTTTTACTTTTTGGTTTGCTACTGGCCTACTGCAGGGTGACAAATAGGGGGCTGAAAGCAATCCTTGATGGGTGCTCACATCTGGAAACACTTGACATACGTCGGAGCCGCAATGTGAATATGGATGTTGACATGCGGGCCCGTTGTGCCAGGCTCAAAACCATAAGGCTCCCAGAGGACTCTCTGGATGACTACGACTTTGAAGCCGATACTGATGATCGACAAGCTGAGATAAACTTTTGGTATTCAGGTGCGGCTGCTCAGATGCTGTAGGTAGTAGCCCCTCTGCCTTTTGATGTTATTATAACTCTTGAGTCTTGACTTTGAATTTCATGAGGTTAAATGATACGGTAGCTATCAAATTGCTGGCCTAAGATGTTTTTGACTGATTGTTCCTTTTGTAGTTGGTGCAAGTATGACTTTAGTTGTAACTGTATTTTGTATATCATTTGCTCATCGTGTTTGTAACTGCCTTGGGCGCCGATGCCAAGAGTTCAGGTCTTGTAATCTGCAATCCTGAGTTATTTCCCTGCAGGAGACCTTTTCAAGTTATTGTTTTTTTTTTTAGGAAAAAGTATAGTCCCCCGAGATGGGGGTGAAAATGCAACTCCTAAATAAAAGGCAATTTGTGTTAGGCTAAAATCAAAATTCTAGCGTGCATTTTTTTATAACACATCTATAAAAATTCGTACACTAATAAATCAAATAAGGACATATCTTTACAGGAAGCCGTTTCGAACACAAAAAAAAAAAAAAAAAAGTAGGAGGGATTGTGGGTGCAAAGTAAGAGGGGCTTTCGGCTAGGAAGGCTTCTATCACAAGTCGTGTCATCCTAAGACCCCAGCTGGTGTGCACTTCCAAATGACAATGCATGAACAATGCACCTATATACAAAATAACAAAATTAGAATACTAATATTAAAGAAACTAAAAATGCAAATCAGATTGATAGTTGAATTAAAGAACTCAAGGAAAAGAAATAAAGTGCAATCAAGATAATCTGGATTAGAGAACCAGCTCTTGATCACCTTGACTCCTTGAGTGAAAGGTCGCAGGTTCGAAACTCGACTGGGGGGTTTTTCATAGACATTTAATTTAAAAATAAATTGGGTGGCTTAGACCTTCAATTTATTTAATAAAAAAAGATAATGTGGATTATCAGCTAGCAAACGGACAGCTATCTAGCCACCAGGTGGAATCCCAACTGTGTCTCTCTCAAGTCTCAAGTGGGTATACAAGATTGAACCCGGCAGGGTCTTTAGTTGGATTTTTAGTTGTCAAAAGGCCCAAAACCTCGTCAGACAACAAAGAAAAAGAAACCATGGATATCAGGATATGCAACTGGTGGCTTTTCCACGCAAAATGCTTGCGTCTTGCATGACCAATTCCACACTTGTATTGAATGGAACAACCAAAACTTTGGCATCGTCGGTTCAAATGTAATGTTTAGAGGGTGCCAGTGTAGTTGAATAGACTGAATTGTGTAATTGGGAAGTTTGATGCATAAACACCTCTCAGGATTGGAGAAGTGACGTTTTTGGAAGAACAAAGGTTATATTATTTACTTGAAACTGAAAAGTTTGTTCCATTTTGGCCCTTATCCTCGGGGTCCACTAGGCATTCAATTAAACACCAGTCAAAGAAACCTCCAATTGCTCCTACTATCCCATTTTGTCCTAAGTGTCTGAGCTCAATCCATTCGACTGAAATCTTTTTTAAGCGCTAAGATTAACCCCACAGCACCACCAGCAGGGGGTATTATGTTTAAAGGTAAATTTATTCCTCACTGTCCAGTAGAAGTGAATTTGCATCTTTGTGATTATCTTTTTTTATGGTGAGAAAGAACGAATGCAGGTCACACTTTGAAGAATATATTAAATTTTACAATCAGACAACATGTATAATGTTTTAATCATTATGTAAACATGCTGACCAGACATGCATGTTTTGTTCTAAGTCCAACTGTTTTTTTTAGTTCTCATATCCACCAGTAAACAGACAAAAATTCACATGAATTATTATAAGCAATGCAACATCAACGAACTGGAGACACGGAGTCAGACTAAGCACATATAAAAAATAAAGTAATTTGTTGATGAATAGATACATATCACCGAAAAATTAGAAGTAAAAAGTAGTTTATAGAAGGTCCATGGAGCATGTTTTGATTTGTGAAATTTTGTGCTTAATCGAAGACTCGATGTGTAGAAGCAACAGAATTCATAAGTTCGAGAAGTGTCTGAGCTCAGGGGGCAGCTTGAGCTCTGTACCTTTATTATTGGTGAGGTGTTTAAGCTTGGGCATGACCCCCTCCATTATGGTGACTGATGACGTATTACCAGTAAGTTCAAGGAGCAGAGTTTGTAGGACAGGGAATCCTGTTGGACAGATCATTTTCTTCTCCGAGCATACATTACCCGAGAGTAGAAGTTTCTTTAGGTTGTTTAGGTTTCCCAGCTCAGGCATGGGATCTTGTCTTAGTCTTGAGTCAACAAGCTTTAGTTTGACGAGATGTGGCGGGAACAAACGAGCATCTAAGGTGACATCATAGGACCATTCGCCATGCAAATGCAAGGTTTGCAGATTCTGATAATTTGGTAGCCTCCTCGGATAAACAACCTCATTTGGGATATGAATCTTTGGAGATCTGATCCCCAAAGAGAGCAGGTGAGGCAGAGTTCCAAGTAGATGGTCCACCATCTTCCAGTCATTGTAACTTTCAGAATGAAACCCCAACATTCGGAGGTTCTTTAAGAGAGGAAGTTGATATTCATGCCATGTTTCCGGAACTTTGACCCATTTAAGAGTTTGGAGGTTTGGAAGGTCAGCATTTGAAGGCGGTCCCATAGTTGGTCCATACATGCGATCTAAGGGTCTAAATTTAATGAATGCTAATGGAAGTCCCTTATAAATTACATGCCTTAATGTACCAATGGTCCATAAACTCAATGATGACAAAAGATGTGACAGCCTATTTATTCTCAGATGCAGGGTCTCGAGGCTCTTCGAATGACCCAAGGAAAAATCGTTGGGCAACTTTACTCTGGCACAGTTTATAAATCCCAAGTATTTTAGGTGAATCAACCGGTCAAGGCCCCGCAACTCGATTCTTTCTAGACCCGCAATTTCTATAACTCTTAGTAGTTTAAACTCAGCCATGTCGACTGAGTACTCAATGGATGAGTAGACATCTGCTCGAAACAATAACAACGAACGAGTTTTTGTATCTATGTATTTCATAAATTCTCGACAGTCATCTGATTGAACCGACACACGACGGCTTACTTTGTTGCGATGGTTGTCGCCTTGTGGTTCTGGGAAAACCGAAATAAAGTTTTCTTTGCCAGCCTCATGCATTGCCAAGTCACGAAGAAGATCATGCACTCGGAAACTCTTGATTGAGCCATTGGGGCATCGACTTGACACCTGGACCATACTCCTGAAATATTATATATATATATGAACATTACTCATTAATATGTTCCTCTCATTGAAAAGGAAAATAAGATAATTAATTTACTATCAAACCCCGAAAAACTAGTTTTCTTTCTAATAATATCAATTGATGTAATTAAAAGATTAGTATTTACTTACAACATTTAGCTAGGATGATAGAGTTGAAGTATAAAAATCTCAAAATCTTAATATAATATGTTTAGTTTTATAATTTGGTTAATTAATTATATTATATTATGGGAGCTTTTTTTTAAAAAGAAAAAAAAACTTGAAGCCATGTTGTACCATGTTTAAATTATTTCAAAATATACGCACCGGTTCATTACGTCAGAAGCCTCAGAACCAAGCTGTGTTTTGGAGATTTTCACTCTGTATATTGAATTATTGATCAACGTTTAATTACTTTGCTAATTCCAAATATAGTATCACTCCGGTTCTGGTGATCGGAAATAAGCAAGGGTTTAAATAGCAGCCGTAGGCCTCTATGGCCGCTATAACGGGACTATTTAATACACTGCTACCCCGCTATAAATTTAGCGGTCTGTCTGATAGTGTGACTTATAGCAGGCTATAGCGGAGAAAGTTTATTGACTTGCGATCATCTCCATATTGAAATAATTTTCTATACCAAAGTTTATTGACTGTCCCGCAACAATAATGTCCTAAATATCTGAAGTATCTGAAATAAGTATAAAAAATTTAAAATAATGTAAATTTTTTTTTTCAGTATTTCAATTAATATATAGATCACATATATCAATGCATGGACCATTTCAAATTCAAAGTCCAATGTTCTAAGTGCACATATCACATATGTACAACGTGTTGTATCTGTTTCCACTGGTTTGATGTTTCTATCATTTAAAAAATGTTGTTGTATAGATGTGCATGCCTCATATACGAAAGGAAACATTGAAGAAAATTTTACCTTTGAAATAGTTGCTCCAGGCAAATCTCAGCTGCTTCCTCAATCATTTTATATTTTTTCGGTTTTATGAACTCTTCTGCTGCCCACATTTTGATGAGGCGCTTGACAGAGATCTCATAATCTTCTGGAAAGAAAGCAAGATATAGAAAACATGCTTTAAGATAATAAGGCATGTCTTCATAGCTCATGGCAAGGATTTTCATACAGTCCTTGCCTTCGTCATGCCAATCCATTGTATCTAGCACCATTTTCCAATCATAAAAGTCCTGATGTCTTGTTGAAAGGATACCACCTATTACTACCAAAGCTAGAGGTAAACCCTTACATTTCTTTGATAGTTTATCTGCTAGTTCAAGGAGATCTCTAGGGCATTCTTGATAAGGAATAGCCTTTTTTAGAAGGAGATCAAGGCTTTCCATATCATTTAAGAAAGCAAGCTCGTAAGGTGTCATTCTTGAGTCGGCTGATTTAGCAACATTGATAGATCTGCTAGTCATTAGCACCCGACTGCCATTTTCATCATCAGGCAATGCATATTTCAATTGATCCCACAACTCAACTCCCCACACATCATCTAGGATAATCAGATACCTCCTTCCACTCAACAATCTTTTGAGCTCCTCAACATAATAGCCTTCGTCTTCATTCTCCGGAAGATTATCTTTTAGCTTTCTTAGCATCTTTCTGAGGAGATCAGTTAGATTGTACTTCTGAGAGATCGAGAGCATTATATGGTACCTGAAGTTAGTCTTCACGCTGGATATTCAAATAAACAAAAATGATACAATTAACATCACTTGTAAGATTCCAAACAATTATTTTGAGACTTGCGCTAAGATTTCAGCAGACGTGTATTTGTGTATTTGCTTTACATGGACTTTAAGATGCATTTTACGAATATACTAGCTAGCTAACAGTGTAAATTGTAAATTGTATATTACATATTATTTAATTAATCAGATTTTACGATATGTTTCGAAAGCATATAGATTGAACGAGGAATTGATACTGAAAATATAAAAAATACCCGCAAATGTGAAATTAAGTTGCATGCCATTCACATCTGGGGAGATATAGAGACGGATTTTGATTCCTTCATAAAGAAAACGGAGGGCAATATGAAACGTCAGACAGAAAGGTGAGGAAGGAGAAAGGTGAGTATATAGTCACAAATTATAAATTTTGATTTTGCCTATTTCAATTATTATTAAAATTATGGATAAGGAATAAGGATCAAATAATAAATTAAGAATATCAGAGGAATATATATCCAATTAGAGAAAACTAGAGAGGTATGTAGTGATTTTTTTTTAATTATTGCACGATAATTAAAAATACGGTGTTAAAGATATGATTGCATGATAAGGTTTTTTCTTTTCGCAACATATGCAGTACAATTAGAACAATTAATGAATAAGTTACTTTATATATACATTCTTTTTGTACATAATATATGTGTTTTTAACTTTAAAGTACCTGAGATAATCAGTTTCCTGACAAAATATCTAGAAGAAACTTATAATTATGTTATAATCGAATTTAACTTTTCTTGAACGCGGAAGAAGTAACTTATAATTATGTTATAATCGAACTATGCGTTATAATTAAGTTATAAATAAACAAAATTATCATCATTGGTTATTTATAGAAATATAAAGAAGTGACTCGATCTCTAATTTAAAAAAAAAAAAAAGATTCCTCCCTATATTTAGTACTTTTACTGTTATGTACAGGCAATCGTTTTACAGTCTATGTACGTTAAGGCTTGCACAAATCGTTCGTAACATCAGAAAACATATACAAAAAAAAAATCATCATCTATTAAGAAAATTAACAGAAAAATATAAAGAAATAAAAGGAAGGTGAAGAAGGGAAATATGTACTTGCCTGTTGTATACCATGCGGGCAAGAGTAGTCTTTCCAAGACCACCAGTACCGACAATTGTTAGGACAGCACGTCTCAGGCCACCAGAAAGCTTAGCTGTTTCTGCAGGATGCATCAGCTTGATAATGTTGACTTTGTCAGCATCCAGACCTACAACTTCTGTTTCGTCCACATCTTGATAAGCAGCTCTCCGAACAGGTGGTATCAATATCACCGTGTCTGATTCGCTGCCTTCGTCTTGAAGGGGTTTTATTTCGTACCTGTCTTTGGTCTTAAAGATCTCTTCAAGCTCCTTTTGGATGTCACCCAGCTCTGTGCCAAGCTTGTGGAGGCCAGGTACATTCATGGCCTTCTGGCCTAGTTTTTTCAGTTTGTGGAGACCAAGTACATTCTCTGGCACCTTCCGTTTCAGTTTGCCAAAGTAGCAACAGAATTTTTTCTGCAGGTTGTTGTCTTCAACCTGCAAATTGCTGTCTTCAACTTGTAAATGGTTGTCTTCAACCTGCGAATAGTTGTCTTCAAGTTCTAGATAGAATGTGTCAATGGCATCTTCGATGCGATAAGCCACATCGCGGAGCTGACTCAGCCAGTTCCCAACTCTTGCATCTCCTTTGCGTCGTTTGGAATCTGCATCACTCAGATAGTGCTGGATATTCATTAGTTCAGCTTGCATCCGTTCCACCTGACTCTTGACCCCACCCAAAAGCTGCGTCTCCTTAATTATAAAATCTCCAAGCTTGCCCACTAGAAAACTCACTATCGACAACGCCATTTTTATCTCACTATGTAGCAACTAGATAGTCTCTTTGGAAATATGGGTGCGCCAACGGTGTATGAGGATGATAATTAGCCGCTGTAGATGACCACAGGGGCACCAGGCTGCAGTTCTGCAAAGCAGACATTATTGACTTTGTTAATTTCGTAATGGAAGATTGGAAGCCTATCTTGTGATTCTAATTTCATGCATCAAGCAAGGCAGATTTCTTATTAATTTTGTCTTTTTGCAGAATTACCTTCATTTTTCAGGCTGTAATTATGCTTATGACTACCAAGGGCAACATCACTCAATTAATGGTAATTAACAATTCACATTAATTTTTTTTTCTCAATTTCCATCAAATTCATGTATTATTTAATTCGTCAAAACACAAAATTCTTCAACAAAAATAAAAATGAAACGCGGAAGTAACAGAGCAAATAAAGGATCATCAGGCCCACAACATGATTCCATATACCAAGATCCATCAATTTTAAATGTAAATATGGTACTTGTTAATTTAATTTCTAGTTGGATTATGGTTCTAAAGTAACTTTCAGCAAAAATAAAAATATTCATTCGGGATAAAAATTAAATATATAATGTTCACATGCCTTCAGACTTCTGAATATTTCATGCAATAAAGTGACCTGACCTAAAATTAAATTGAAAATTTTAAAGCAGAATAATTTAAATTCACCTTTTAATTGAAAGAAACAAAATAATGTAATATTAATATAGATGGGCTTTGGATAATTCGGCCTCGTTTCTCAAAATTCAAACATTAAACAAATGATCCAAGCTATTTTATATTTTTTCGAATTATTTTTAATTTTTATGATGATATTTTTAAAAACACTATAATTCAAGAGTTATGAATCCTCCAGTTACAAAAACATGTAAAATAAATTTTTAAGGAGATTTAAATATATGGAAAAGATTAAATGGTTTGGATGGTTGTAAAAACAAGTTCACTATGCTTGCCATGAGAACAAATGCTAGTCAACGTCTCAACGATATAAAAGATATATTGGGAACCAACTTAATTGAAAAATTATGAGATCTGGCATAGATTGAAATACAATCACAAATTTAATTTATTTTTCAAAATTAAATTATTGTTAGCAACTTAGCATCAAATTGAATTGTAGTTAACTCCTGAAATTAACTTAGGCAGCCTCACAATAAAATTTAATTGTAGTTACCTCTTGATCCTTCAAATGAGTACAAAAATTGACCCAAAAAAAAGTTGAATTAGATTATGTAAAGTTGGTACTACAGACAAACATAAAGCCCAAGATTTTATTATATTTAAATTTTCATTGAGCATTAATATTTCCTTTAGAACTTCGATCTTTTGACAATTTTATGTTTGATTCTCGAAATTTGATTTAGTCCAACTTATTACTAGACTGCATTATAGTTATTCGGTGTACTTAATTCCTACAATAATAAGTTCTTGGCGATTGATTGCTATCGATTTTGTATTTGAGAGTTATAATTAATTTTCATCCACCTGTTAGTCTCTACCAACATATGGAAAGAAAATGTACTGCTAATTTCAATAATTTTTCATTAGCTAAAATTACTTAATTATGTGCATAGGTTCTAAATTACTTAAAAAATTATTGTTACAATTAAATTTGGAAACAGAGTCAAAATAGGAATTGATTTGCACAAAAAAAAAAGATTTGCACTCCAAAATTGATTCGACACTCCCTTTGTAGACCATAATACCTTTAGTGAATTAAACAAATTTTAATGATATTGATTTTTCAGAACAGTATTTTTAATTAATTAGGAAAAAAAGTCTAAAAAGGAGGGTTCAATCCATTTAGGGATATGCAAATCAATTCCCGTCAAAAACCTACAATGCTACGGCTGTACATTCGTTGCAAATTGCGCAATGCATGTGAAGGTTTGAACTTGGAGAGAATCATACATATAAGCTATCACTATACTCCCATTTCGCACGTATCTGTTCCATTTTGGGCGGAACAGAACGGAAGCAAAAATGCAGTATGTTAATGTTACCGAAACGAAACGAAGCAGAACAAGAAAATGAGCTGATTTCAATGGAAAATGGAGAACAAAATAGAAACAGAACAAAAAAACAGTTTGGTTTATCGAACAAAACAAAAACTAAAAGGCATTTTTATTTTGTTACAGAAACGGAATGAAAATGGAACAGTCTTGTTCCGTGTCCGTTTCCCACTTGACAGCCCTACATATCCGAGAGCACCGTAAGCACCAGCGTATGGTTCTGGACTTCTGGATGTCAAATTTTTGTTGATAGAGGCAGTGCATTTGTGCGACCCAGGTGTGACAAAGTGTCAAAGTCAATGGTTCTTGCTTTGCTAGGACCCACATGCAATTTTTTTTTTTACATTGTTGCTAATTATTATTTTTCTATAATTGTCTTGTCGCATTAGTTGACAAAAGAATAGGGACAATATTGCACCTTCAGATCAATCAGATCAGATGTGCCTTTAATTAGTTGACAAAGGAATTAATATCTAGTTGGTTCAGATTTTTGCAGTATAACAATTCTTGCTTTTAGGCTTAATTTGTTGTATTCTATATGGCTGGCCCGGAATAATTTCATTAATTTTTAATGCAAAGAGAGAAGAACCAAGGAAAATCTGTCTGTTTGCTAGGGTTCTAACTGAAAATTAATTTGTGTAGCAATGAAGGAATTTTTAAAAGCAAGAAGAGAATTGACAACTGTACAAGGGTGGTGATTGTGGATGGATCGTGGAGAAGCACTACTCAGGCGTGTTTCGGGCTAGTTGCTCTAGATCTTTATGCTATTGATGCTTTTCATGCGGAACTTCAAGCAGTAAAAGCTTCACATAGAAAGTGGTTAATTCTCTCTGATTGCTAATCTTTGGTTGATCGGAATTGATGAGACACTGAGCACACAATTGGAGGAGATGATAAATTAATACATTTGATCAATTGAGGGAAAATATCGAACCTGTTATAAAATCGATTGGCAATTGCAGCAAGAAGGAGAGAGCTCAACTTCCATGGATTCCCAACTGCTCAACAGCTTCCAACAACTGTTATAATACTGCCGTATGAAAGACAGCTCTAGAAGAGGAGAGGAGACGGTGAGCCTTCCTCTGGAGTAAGTGGATGGATTTACGATTAGTGCTATTGAGTATTTGCAGTGCGTTGCGTGTCCATCCCTTTTTTCCTTTTCTTTCCTCTTTTCTTTTTGGGAAGGGAGGTCAGTGGGAATGGGAATGCTTTGTTTTGGACTTTTGGGGAAGCAGAATATTTTTGGAGGTGGGACCAATTTTATGTAATTTAATAACTCTCTTTTTTAATGAATTGAATGATTAGTGATAGCTTGGCCCGTTTTTGGAAGACCGTCCTAAAATCTGGACAAGGATCTAGAAGGGCCGTATTTTGAAAGGACTGGGTCTAATTTTTTTCAAAGACAGATTTTGAAGGGCCGGATCCGACCTAATCGTTCAATAGTAGTGACTATTTGATCATGATGGGACAATAGAGATTAAAAAACTATTAAAAAATTAAATGTTGGTATTATTTTAGAAGGACCAAGGATTTATAAGGGCCGATTTTCAAAGGGCCGGTCTCGTGTTTCAAAAAATAAACCCATCTAACCCATTCCATCTCGATCATTTTTCTTAACCGGTCCGATCCGGCCCTTCTACCAAATCCGTCAAGTCCGGTCATTTGAAATTCGACCCGACCTTTTTACCTTTCACTAATTGAATGCCCACGGACGTTTTATCGAAAAAAAAAAGACAAATTAAAGGAATTAATATGGATGAGCAGTTGAATTAGAATTATGCAAGTTGGTACGACAGCGGACAGACAAACATTAAAGGCCAAGTTTTTATCATATTTAAAGTTTCTTTGAGCATTAATATTCCCTTTAGAACATTTTCAGAGTAGTTTTAGACAATTTCATGCATGATTCTCGAAATTTTGATTTAGTCCTACTAATTACTAAGATTGCATTTATAGGTATCTGGTGTACTTTTCAATACTTTTAAAGTCCTATAGTAATAATTTTCGTTGTAATTGCAATCTTTCGATTTAGTAATAGAGAGCTGATCTTGTAAGAAGAAACATTACAATAATTAATTTTCATTCACCTGGTAATCTCTACCAAGATATGGAAAAAAATACATATAAACTACTAATTTTCATAATTTTTCATTAGCTGGAATTACTTCATTATGCGGATAGATCCTAAATTTTACTAAACAATGCATCTATGGTAAAAAACTTAATTGTAATAATTAAAATTTGGGAACATATAATCAAGGGGAAATTGGGTATATGCCACGTTAAAACTTGAAAATTAAAAAAATACCATTCTGAATTGAGTTCTTAGAAAAATGTCACTCTAAATCTATTATACTTAGATATTTAATACAATTATACAATTTTGAAAAATAAAAATACAATAATTAGAGATGTATTTTTTATATTTCTCAATATACCCTCATTTTCAACTTATCGTTCTCTCTTCTATCTATTGTCTGTCAATCCCGGCCGCTCGCTTGAGGTCATACTCAAATTTTTCTAGCTTGGTCTCGAACTAGTGTAGAATGTAGACTTGCCGCTGGGGGAGATGGGTTTCTAGTGCTAGTAGGACCCATTTGTTGGAGGATCTTGCACATGCCAAAGTAGGACGCAGACGGAGAGGTCTTCAAGAGGTAGGCGATGGGGTTGATAAACTCTGTCTCAGTGGGGCAATACTCTGGCATCGAGGGGAGGGACTCCAGCAACACAGAGATCACCACCTGAGATTGCATCGAAGGTGCCATATATGATCAATTAATGCTGACGAAATCATTTTTTATCCTAATTTTGTTTCAATATTTGGATGGAAATTGGTATAGCAATAGTGAAAGGCAAAAGGGCCCGTCCGAATTTCAAAGGATCGGACTTGACGGGTTTGGTAGAAGGGTCGGATCGGACCGAGTTAAGAAAAAGGATCAAGATGGGACAGGTTAGGCGGGTTTATTTTTTAAAACACGAGACCGGCTCTTTGAAAATCCAGCCCTTATAAGTCCTTGGCCCTTCTAGTCCTTTTAAAATAATACTAATATTTAATTTTTTTAATAGTTTTTTAATCTCTACCGTCCCATCATGATCAAATAGTCATTACTATTGAATGATTAGGTCGGATCTGGCCCTTCAACATCCGTCTTTGAAAAAAATTAGACCTAGCCCTTTCAAAATCCGGCCCTTCTAGATCCTTGTCCATCAAAAAGCCGCCGGTCCGGTTTAGATTTTAGAACGGTCTTCCAAAGAGCGGGCCAAGGGCCAAAGATTTTTGGACTATCACTATATAGCAATATTACCATGCCCGCATTAATGTTGATTAGTCAATGATTTAGGCATTATGAGTAGCTAAAGTCATTTCTTTTATTTAATAAATGATTAGTGTTTTGTGAGGTGAGATAAATAGGATAATTAAATATTTCGAGAGAAAATCATGCAATATGAATGCAAAAAATGATGCGAGTGCATATGCCATACACAGACTACTAAATTATGCCTTTTCATATTGAACATCTTATTAAATTTATCATATCTCATTTTTTTATCATTATTAAACCTTTTAATCATTTTTGTATTGTTACATTTTTCTAGATCAATTTTTTCATGTTGTTCACTTTGCTGAATTAGGTTTGGTGTGGTCGTTCAGATTTTGAGTCCAACATTATTGTGGTGATGATCGGACGGTTCACCCCAAGTCAAAACGTGCATCTCAGCTTTGAATGAATGAACTTTGACTTTTGTCTTTTTAGAATTTGACTTTTGACTTTGGGTCTTTGACTTTTTAGCCCTTGAACTTATACCTGTCAAACGTCTCAAAATACCACGTTACCACCCATACCGTTTGCCGTTTCGTTAAAAAAATGGTTTCAACATTCATTCTGTTATCTATTTCGTTTACGAAACGGCACAGAATTCCGTTCCGTTATTCGTTCCACTTAAAAAATTACACATGAAACGGTTTGAAATGAGACGAAACGGTTCGAAATGTCACTATTCTCGTTTATTGAGACAAAATGAAATTGGTGCCGTTATTCGTTCTGTTTCATATAAACGAAACCGAATAACGTGTATTTTTATGCCGTTGACAGGCCTACTTGAACCCTAAGCGTCAGACCCTAAAATTTATGAACTTGTTCCTCAAAGTTTAGGTCTCGTTTTTTTTTAGAAGTGATTTTAGCTTGTGATTAAGTTTTAAATTTTAAATTTTAATTTTGTATCTTCATCTTTGAAATTTCACTTTTAGTTTTATGTCCAAGGCTTTAGTTTGGGGCATGAATTTTGTTTTTCTAGCTTTGAGTTTCGATGTATTTTTAGACAGAGTTTAAGTTTTTTTTTTTTTAGGTTTTTTTCTTTGAGTCGAGCAACTTAGTGATACTCATTGTCCAATTTTTATGTTATTTATCTGTACATGTTGTCCAATTGTACATGCTGTCCAATTGTGCATGTTTTCCAATTGTACATGTTTTGCAATTGTACCAGTTGTTAATTTGTGCCTGTTGTCCAATTGTACCTGTCGTCCGATTGTAGCTGTTGTCCAGTTGTTCGTATTTCATTTTTATCATATTTTTCTCTTTGTTTAATTCAATATTATTAAATATTCGTTTAGTAATTTTATCATTTATGGACTTTTAATTCAAAGCGCCTTTTAAATTAAATTTTTTACTATAGTAAGATAGAAATGGTCCTCATAATTTTGGAGATATTTTGGTGTTTTTTTTTTTTTTGAAAATTTTCTGATTATCTGGTTATTTTTAGTGTATTTTCAAAGTAATTTTGATTGGTCCTTGTGATCATTGAGGTCATGCGCACAACTGGCTGCACAGTTGATCGGTCAGAAGCTCGTTACACAAAGATTGCGACTGAGGATCAAGAGAGGTCGGGGGTTGAAGCTGTTCGAATCGTTTGGTCTACCGTCTACACTCGAATTCAGATCTGGTGCCGCGCGGCACACCGTGTAGCGCGGTATCAGAGCCGTCTGATCAAGATCCAATGGACAAGGGAGCCCCGTGCATGTAATCTAGATTGATAGACCCGTAAAAAATGAACCGTCCGATTAAGATCAGACGGTTCGTACGCGTGCTACACGGTGTCCCGCGCTACACCGGATTCGGATTCGTCTACACTCGCGTGTGTGAACCAGGTTGACTTGAGTTCCACTTGTTTCCAGTCGTCGGGCCCCATGCCGCCATACGTCAAGTGTTTCAGATGTAGTACACTGTACACATGACAAAAGTTCACGCATCCTTTGCCAATGCCTCCATCAATGCAGCGTTCTTTTTTGGTCCGTGATTCTTTTCATGTTACCATTCACATCGCACTACTCGCCTATGTTGAGTTTGTCCAATCTCTACGCCATGACATACAGACTTGACGCCACAGAAGATCTAGCGTTCCTTTTTTGCCCTTTCCGCTGGCGTGAACCGAAGGATGAGATGCCTCGCAAGTCGCCGTCGAGTCGCCATTCTGTCGTCTAAGTCGCGCACCTTGTTTTTTGATGATTCGACCTCGTCTCAGATCTGGTCTGACAAGGTCTGCTAACATCCATGTACAAGTCTGATTTTTTTTTTTCATTAACGAAATTATCTATTATCTATTACTAGGTTGGTCCGAGAGCATGGTGAGAGTATAGCAAGAGTTCTATTGAGGTCAATTGAGTCTGAAACCCTTCTCCTGATCGGGATTCAGCATGAGGTTGAGGCAGTGAATTTCTCAATCTGTTGTTATCTGTTTGCTTATTATTTCTTTCTAAATTCATGTGTTAAAAATCGTAGACAAGTTTCTGAGTACGAAATAATGGTTTAAAAATAATGATTTATAAAGTGATATTATTTTCTGTTTCAAAGAGTAAAAGATATATTGCATCACTGATCTGTCACTGCTCATCTAAGAAAACATGAAAGCTGACATTTTCTTGATCCACGCCCAGTTACTAATTTCAACCACCTAACCAGATAATTGTAAAAATACAAAAAATATAAAGAAAAAAAAGGAAAAAGAAAACGCGCCCTTGTAAGATTCATCCAACAATTATAATGTTCTACAAAATGGAACTAGCTCGTTGACTCTTTTGCAATTTAGCATTTGGGAAGATCAGATGGTGGTGGAGGCAGCTTTTGGTTAGGGAGGTTACCATCTAGCACAAGCCATGCCATCCTTAGACCCCAGCTGGTGTGCACCTCCAAATGGCAATGCATGAACCAAACACCTATATACCAATTAAAAGAGAGTAATGATTTCAGTAGGAAACTAAAAAGGCAATCTCAATTAAAAGCGTTAATTTAACAACTCAAGTAAAATGGGGAAAAAAAAATGAAACCAAGATGACCTGGATTATCAGCAAGGAAACGGACAGCGATCCATCCACCAGGTGGAACCCCAACAGTGTTTCTCTCAACCGGGTCTACAAGATTAAACCCAGCTGGGTCTTTAGCCGGATTATAGTTGCCAAAACCTCTTCCGACGACAAAGAAATTGAACCCGTGGATATGCAACGGGTGGCTTTCGATGCCTAAAATGCTAGTGTCTTGCATGACCAATTCCACACTTGTATTGAAGGGAACCACCAAAACTTTGGTAACATTGGTTACAAATGTATTATTTGGAGGAGTACCAGTGTAGTTAAATGGATTGAGGGGTATAATTGGAAAAGTTGATGCATAAACACCTTTGGATTTTCCAGAGAAGTGGGATTGAAGGAGTGCTGTTGCTGGAAGAACAAATGACACGTTATTTACTGAAGCTGAAAACTTTGTTCCATTTGGGCCCTGATTTCAAAGTGAAGAAGAAACAATGCTGGTCAAACTTTCAAGAATATTTCCATTAATTAATATATAATACAATTTACCATCAGACAACATATATAATGTTGTAATTATTGTGTAAACATGCTGACCTGGCATGTTTTGTTGTGAGTACATGGTTCTGTTCCAAGCCCGACTGTAAAGAAGAATTGCCGGTCAATGGTTTGAGGTACATTTGCGGGATACTGAGCATTGGCCAAACTTTTTAGCTTCCCAGAGAAGTTTGATGCAAAAGATGTGTCATTCACAGCCGGCAATGTGGGCTTATAAAGTGGAAGGTTCTTTTGAAAGCTAGATGAAGAAAAACTTTTCGGGTTTTCGTACTCGAGAATTCCCGCAACAGTTGAGTTGTCAAAGGTTCCTTGACCCGTAACATAAGGCCTGGCCTCCATGAAAAAATTTGCATTTGGGTATTGTGCATGTGTAGTGAGAAGGACATTCGTGGTTTGACCTGGTGTTATGAGTAATGTTTTGGTTGCAAAGGGTTTCACATAAACAGCGTCAACTTCGACAACTGTAAGAGAATGATTGGCTATTGAGAAGAACAGTTCATCGTTGAGTGCAGCATTGATGATACGAAGGAGGTATGTCTTGCCAGGTTTCACTTTCAGCTTGAATGTGTCTGCAGTTTAAAATCTCTTATGGTCAAATTGGATGCAAGAAAGGGAGATTGCAATAAAGGCCACTTTACATTGTAAAAATGTGAATTTGAATAATTCGTCTTAGATCTTCATTACTTCTCCATACAACCGATATGATTGGCTATGATATAGATTTGGGTTTGTTAAAAGTATCTTATTACATAATTCTTCTTCTTTAATATAAACTTATAAAGGGATTTGATTTTCTTAACCATAATATACATAATTTTGAACCTTTTGCTGAGCAATTATATAGCGGGCCAGGAAGACCATTGATAGTATATGCATCGGAAACATTTGGGCCTCCTCCAGTTCGCAAAGCCTGGCTGATCACTGCTTCAGTATCAGCTTTCCACCATTCACCTTTTTTGCACATTTCAAATAGTTGTTTAGCAAAGTCGTATAATTAATTCGAAAAGATTATTGGAACTAGCAATACTTGAATTAAAACATTGAAAGTATAAATGTACCAAAAATTATGGGGACTTCTTTGTAAGGCTTTGCGAATGGGTAAGGAACGCCAAGTTTGGGAAGGATGATGATAGGACCATACAGAGTTGCGCGAAGCCATGAAATATGTGCGTGCCACCAAAGAGTACCTCTCTGGCCCACAATTGTAAAATTGTAAACGTAGGTGTGGCCTTTCTGGATTGGGCATTGTGTTATGTAAGCGGGACCATCGGCCCATGCACTCTGCAGCTGCCGCACACCATGCCTGCAAGGTCCAGTTATTAAGTGGGGAGCATCATGTTTGGTTTGCTTGACTAAGCTTTTTAGTAAGCGATTTTGGCAGCTCAATATCAGTACTAGTTAATTAGTTGCTGGTTTCATTAAGAGAGAGCTGATATAGGATTTATAAAGATAAAAAAAAGCAGCTTACCAATGCAAGGTGATGTTGTGGGAAACATGGTTAACCACTCTAACTATGACCCGATCACCTTCCCTTGCAACAATTTTAGGTCCTGGAAACTGTCCGTTCACTGTCACGATGCTCTTGGTTTCACACAGTCGTGTCACATTTGTCATTTGGATCTGCAATTATGATTGAACCAATTTTACTACTAAAAATCTCTGGCAGTGGTGAACTATTTTCGTATTCAAGGTAATGATCATGTGAACTTACATCGAACTGATAGTTTCGTGTAATGCCAGTTTGCTGGGACTCCGTCAGGGCAGGAAAGATGAACATTATGCATGAAAACACAAAGGTTGTCCTGAGAAAAGAAGAAGACAGCAGACAGACAGCCATAGCGCTTTGTAGATAAGACAGACTTCAAGAGGGGTAGCTTGACTGGATGCATGGCACAAGAACAAGAGATGACTATATATAAGGATATCCCATAAATTTTTTAATATTGAAGGGATGTCTGTTTGGTGAAATGAGAAGTGTCAACTTAAGCATTAAGCTGCAACAAACTAAGCATAGCTTAGAGTGTAGCTAAAGTCAATCCCAGCTCATTTTGACTATTTTTTAGTACGTAGGCATACATTCTTTGTCATGATATAATGCCTATATTACCCTTCGAAATAGCTGTTAGAAAGATTGTTGGATTCAAAAATATTTTATTTATTTTTTGTACGTATGATTAAAAATTAGTTGGATGAGATGAAATAATGCTCCCCATATTTGAAAATAATGTTCGGCTGAATCAGCTTAATTAATGCTCATAAGAAATTTGACAGTTTCATAATGTGTCCAAATTCTTTCAGCGTCTGAACATATTTAAAACCCTTGTTGAGCTTCTGACCAACTTATTACCATTTAGAGGCGGTTGAAATAAATTTCACTGTCCCTCTTGTTATGTAGATACGTATTTTTTACCTTTTATCAATATTGTGAGGGAAAGCCTCCAATCAGGAGAGGGATGCCTGACCCAATTCCTTTTCTTAAGCTACGTTTTGGTTGTTGTACAACACAACTTTGGTAAGCCAGAGGGAAAATCTGTACATTCTTTTTCAACATGCATGTTTTATTCATAACAAAAAAAAATACAAAATTAAATCTAATGTTTAAGCCACTTTCGAGTGCAAATTATACGTAACGAAATTATTTTTCCCAAAATATATATACATTTTCTGTGATCAAATAAAGCTAGGGGTGCATAACGTGGAAAACGACCACGAAAGTGGTCATTTTCGTTAACCGTTGCATTGATGCACGAAATTTTTGTACTTATTGCATTGATTGTTGCACCCGTTTAACACATGTTGCGTTGATCATTTCGTTGATGGGAACGATCAAAACGGTTATAACCGTCTTTGAATACCTAACTGTTTTTGCATTTTTATTAAAATGCATCTGCATTTTGTATGAAACAGAGATAGAGAAATGACAGGTTAGGTCACGCGGGAAAGGCCGAGGAGGCACCATCATCACCTCTCGCACTCAACGACGATTAATGGGTGGTGCAAAGGGGACTGAGATAGATGTGACTGTGTTCGGCAGAGAAATGACGGAGCGACGCTGCAGAAATTTAATTTTACTCGTTTCTCCCTCGATCTCTCCGCTGAGGTCCTCTGCAATCTAATAATAAACCATGAAAAAAAATTTAGACGAAATGCGCGAAATAAACGACCACGAAACGTACCAGTTTCACTAATCGTTCCGTTCTGAGACGAAACAATATTTCTATTTGCGTTAGTTGTTCTGTTCCTTAAACGAAACTGAAATCTTTATCCGTTACCGTTCCGTTCCGGACGAAACGAAACGAAAGAACGATTGAAACGGCTACCGTTTTCAGCCCTAAATAAAGCCTTCAGAAAGCCCATATAACTCCAATAATTTTTTTAGGTTACTAGAAAGAAAGGACCATATAACCGAGGGAGCCTATATTCTGAAAGTTTTTATAGCCCATAGCCGAAATCGCGTGATTGTAGCCAAAATCGTTCAAGGATCTGAGGTCAAAATATACACTGTTCAATCTGAAAAAGTGTTTCGGATATATTGTTAGGTAAGTTAAAAATAATACAATATTCTGTTGGTGTATTGTATCGTGAGATATCAACTAATTGCTTTGATAAAAAAAAAAGTAAGATGAATCTTTTGGTCTACAATGCAATATGAGACAAAACATATTATTTTACAAGCACGAGGTACTTTTTGCTCTCTAAACAGCAATCATCACATGATACAAATTTGTCAAATCTGTTCTACATCTGAACATCTGGAAAAGGAACATGCAGTTTAGGTATCAGGTACAGAGGCTGTTTCCTAGCAGAGACGGTACCATACGTCTCCGTCATGTCGAGATCCTCTGGCTTGGCGCCATTAGGCAATTCCCAATCGAAGTGCAACAGAAGCCTTGTCAGAGCAACCTCCACCACTGCCAAGCCAAAATCCATTCCGGGGCAAATCCTTCTTCCAGCACCGAAAGGCACAAACTCTAAATTATTACCCTTAAAGTCAGCAGCACAGTTTTCAAACCTCTCTGGTTCAAATTTCTCGGCATCGTCCCAGTAGTCAGGGTCTCTTCCTAGAGCCCATGCATTAATCACCACTCGAGCTCCAGACGGGATTGTGTAACCAAGTAATTGACATGTTTCCTTGCACAGCCGCGGTATCAGAAGGGGCAATACCGGGTGCATTCTCAGGGCTTCTTTAATGACTAGTTTTAGATATCCGGGGCAATTCTCATCGAACTTGATATTTTCTGTTTGAGCATTTCTTATCTCTGATTGTGCCTTTGCCATTGTATCTGGGTGCTTAATTAGTTCTGACATGATCCATTCTATTGCGGCTGATGTCGAGTCCGTTCCTCCGGTGAACATATCCTGACAAAAGATCAGATCATGAAAGTAAATTTTATTTTGGAAGTTGTAATTGAGTAGCATTATAGGAACATGAAAAATATTTAGTGTGAAATAGAACAATTGTGAGTTATCATTTGTGAACTATGGAACACTACTAGGGATGAAAACGGATCGGATACGGAGCGGATGTTGGTCTTCCCATATCCGCATCCGCATTTTTTTTCCGGATACGAATACGGTTCGGATATTATCGGATACGGAGTCGAATACGAATATATTTTGTCGGATACGGATTTCATTTTAATCTTTATTATTTATTTATAATAGTAGTTTCTATAAATATAATGATATTCAATATACTCATGTCTATGTTAGTATTTTGTCAATATTAGAGAAAAAAATTAATTTTAGTATTGTTATCATTTATAATCGTCTCAATTAATAGAAAGTAAAAATAATTTTATGTTACTAGTCCAAATAAAAATATTTATTATAAGAAAATTTATTTAATAAAAATTAAGTATTATCTAATTAAAAGTATTCTCTAATATAGAGAAGTAATTATATTATATTAATCATCTTATGACGTTAAAGATACGGATAAACGGATTAATATTTATCGGATACGGATAATATCCATGTCGGATACGGATAAAGAGCGGATATTGGTCTTCCCATATCCGCATCCATATTTTTTTGACGGATAGGGATGCGAATACGGATATGTTCGGATACGGATACGGTTCGGATATTACGCGTACTTTTCGGATTCGAATACGGATCGGAGCAGATAAAATCCGCTCCGTTTTCATCCCTAAACACTACACTAGGAAAGAAAGTCCTTGATCTAATAGAAAATTTTCATTTGTTTTTTCATAATTATATTTTAGTGAGCATGTTTCACCCCTACTCTTAACTCCTAGAATCTTTTATTTAATTAACTAATTGTTTTTTTAATAACGCAGGTTTATGTGGACGTACCAAGATAACAGCTTTTATATTGTCCAACGTGATAGGCACCTCCAGGTCACCATGTTCCTTTGCTTCGATCAGTACGTCAATTAAATCATATTCAATCTTTTCCTTCTGATTCTGTCGTGTCTTCAGATGCTCCTGTAACGTCTCTTCCAATATCATATCCAAATTCCTACAATTATTATTTATGGCGCCAGTAAAATATCATTAAAATGTAAAAAGAGAAGATGATTAAGGATAATATATAGTAAAAGGATACTAATAATAGGCCGGGAGTAAATTTTTTTTTCGGAAGCTGCAACTTAAGATATGAATAAAATAGTTTTATGCATTATATATCTAAAATAGTAATTATGTTCAATTACAGAGGACAATTTTGCTCGAGTTGACCGAGGTTGTAACTTATATGTTCGAAATCCGATTTGAGCATTTTTCATGAATATTTAAAATTGCAGGGATATCTTTATGACAAAAAAAAAAGAATAACAACAGCAGCAGCAGCAGCAATGATAATACTTATAAATTACGAACTATATACACACAAATTCCGGTTGTGTTAATACTCCTGATAAATAAGGAGATTTTGAAGTATAACATATCTAAAAATATATACTTATGGAATTACAAACTATTTATACTCCAATCGTATTGATACTTTGATTATAGTGGAAATTTTAAGTACAACATTTATTTAGGTAATACTTGAGGAATTTTAAACTTCAGGTTTTAAAACTTTTTCCCAAAAATGCATCAGTTTCTAATACATTGCTGGAATTCCAATTAATTCCATCGTGCAGATATATGATGAATTAGGAAAAAAAAAAAGATTAATAATAATAAACTCTGACCTGTGAATTCTTGCGAGTTTTCTTCTCATATTCACATCCAACCAACCCAAGGAAGGGAAGAGATCAGATAGACTGAACCCAGATGCGAGCTCCAATGCCTCCTTCATATTTTCCAAGAACATTGCTGCCCGATTACTTTTCTCGCCAAAAGCTGCTCGCGTAACGATGTTGTTCGTAAGCTCACCTATTTCTGCACTCATATTGACAGGTGATTTTCCAGGGGATGCACCTAGCCTTTTTAACATGTGATTGATTTCTTCGTGTCGGATTGCAGAGAAAGATCTTACACGTTTCATGGAAAGGAGCTCTGTGACGCAGATTCGGCGAAGCTGCCGCCAGTATGCACCATTTGAGAACCCGATATCAGTGCAGCCATAGGCAAGGATGTATGCCGCTGACAATACCGGACGATTCGCAAAGTTTGCATCTTGGGTTTTCATTGCCTATTTAAATGGTATATGCATGATCCCATTAGACCTAATAAAATCATGAAGATTTTGTCCCTAAGGAAAATTACCATTTTTTAATAAAAATATCCCTAAAATAAACGTTTATAAATTATTCCAATATCCTTAGCTTAAAGTGAATATAGTCTTTTTACTTCTGTTCCAAACAAGTAATCAACAACCAGTTTTGTGGTGCTGCACTTAACTCAGCCCATCTGATTTGATCTGGATGGTCCAGATCCATTTCCAATAATCGAATTATATACTAATTATGTTTCCTCTATTGTTTTGGAAGGTGAATCTTGCTGCGCAAGATCTTCATTTGTAAATCGAGAAGGTTGTCATGCATCTTGATTACCTCTCTGGCAGCCTCACGGGAAGTGATTACAACAAGGTCAGTCTCGCCAGCACGAAGGAGCATAACTGGTCCGTGAAACCGAGCAAGGTTGCGCAGTGCATGGTGTGGTAAACTGGAAGTTGCCAGGTGATGAAGGCTCCCAATAAACGGTAGTTTCCATGGACCAGGAGGGTATTGGCAGTTAGATTTTGCGGCTCTGCTCTTTCGAAGAAATATAAAGAAGAGCAGGAAGAGAAGTAGAAGAGAGATGATCGGTAGGTAGGGAAAGTAGGGAAAGGATGGCACAGCAAGCTCCATTTCAGTTTTTGAAATGCTTGAATGGGGACCCTGAGTGTGCTTATAGGCTCATAGCATATAATAAGGATTAAGAGGAAACTTCCTAGTTCCTATTGGTTGACTAGCCAATACATCAGGAGGCCAAAACACAAACGGTTTTTTTTTTTCAATGTTTTAAACAGATTCTGTGCCCAGAATCCCAGATGATCTTTCATTCCACTCATTTCAGGAAAATTTGATTGTTCAAATGAACTTGGACTTTATAATCATTTAATAGACCTTATTTTGAGATCATTTTATATTATACATTTGATGTACCAGCATCTGTTGCTAGTCATTAATTCTGAACAGCGAATCCTGATAATTAAACCCAAACAATTCGATAGATTCAACAATTAATTATCTCTGGTTTACAAATTATTTAAATTTCTTTTATCTCATTGAATGATCTAAAGTTTGATGTTAATGTTAAGATTATTTATGTTTATAAGAAGCATCAAAGATTCAAAATATAACGTACATAAATAACCAAAAAAAAAAGCTATATATCCTACAATTGATGCACATAAGTAGTCTATAATTTGAATGCCTACTTATTCTTATATAATATGCCAAAGTTTGATATCATGCATGCGATGTTGTTCGTGTATGATAATTTATATAACACGATTAAGTATTCTTTTGCTTCCGATTGTCAATTAATATTTATTAACAAATTAACACCTTGAGTCAACTTATTCATGCTCAAATTAAAATATCTCATAACAATACTTATATTATATATATATTTTAAATGCATTCCATACCAAAATTTGTAGTCTTTTCTCCAGACTAGCTGACTAAGATTCATCATTAGAACTTTTCCTACAACGTAATTAATTAATCCCAAGTGCATGCCAACAATTTGAGTCCAAATTAATTTAAAATACCATGATATCCTATACGTTATTAGAAGCTCACTTAAATAATATTAGAAGATCCCCAGTATACAATGACTAGTACTCCTCTACCAGTACAATCGGTGCCCGCATATTAAGAGAACCCGCCACATATGAAAGCTATAAAATAAAGAAACATAGGATCCTTGACATATATATCTTGGACCAAGTCTAGGCAATTTGACTATCGTGACAATAAACATTTCCAGATCAGCAGATACCGTGCCCACAGATTAAACCATCTTAGTACTAGGTTTATTATTTTCTTTGTTCATTATTTATATTGTTTCATATTAGTAGTAAAAATTCTAGGTATCAATATTACCATTTCTTAGTTTGAATCTCAGGTAGATTGATGGCGTAGAGTCTCATAAATTTGATGGAAAAGTGGAAAAATCAGAAGGAACTAGTTGGCTACTTGGCCATACGCCATATCAAACAGAAATTCTCCAAGTTGTACGCTAGTTATATGTGCAAATGAAACAGAGTGCGGAAAATAGTTTTATGAAAAGTACATTTCTTCAAAATTTGGACACATATACACATTAAACTTAGTTTTTTTTCTCTCATTCTTTCTTTTTCCAAATCCTGTTTTAATTAGAATAATAATAAAATTAAATATTAAGATAAAATCTGGCCAGCCAGTATATGTCTTGTTTGACTTTTGTAAGGAATCGATCTTACTGCACCAATTAGATGGAGAGAGAGAGAGAGAGAGAGAGCTGAAGTTTCAACATCAAACAATTTTAACATTAACTCACAACACAAGTATAAAAGTTGAAAATACAAAGGAGGTTGTTAATTATGTCTTACGTCAATCGCAATCTCAATAGATTTGATCATATGTTATTGAACAATATTTTTTAGTAGAAACATAAATTCAAAATCTAATTCAAATATTATTTTTAGATTTTTAAAATTGAACTGTTAATTAATATATACAAAAATATAAATAATCCTCAATTAAAATAGCGAAATATGCTGAGACCAAACACCCGGCATAAAGGTTGTACTGTGGGATTAAACAAATGGGCTTTTTTGTCAGACTAATTACTGCCAGAGGTCTATAATAGAAAAAGGCCAGAAGACTACAAGGCGTCTTTACCGAAAAAATTAATAGTAACGTTACTGTTCACATAAATTCTGATAATAACAAAAAAAAATCAAAATTTTAATAGTAACGTTGTTGGATCGTTATCCCAGTTGACGAAAGGCAAATGCACTTGGATCGTCATCCGGAACGACGATCCAAGCTTGGATCGTCATCCCAGTTGACGATCCAAGAATTCCATCCCTATATAAGCGACAGCGACCCCCTCAGTCCCCACTTTCTTCGCTCTCTCTCTCTCTCGCGCGAGCAGACCCCCTGGTAAGTTTTTTTTTTTCATAATTACTTTATTTATTTACTTTAATTACTTTAATTAGGTTAATAATTAGAAAAATAGATTAAATATTGAAAAAATAATGGAAAAATTACTAAAAAATCAGAATAAATAAAAATAATTATAATATGTAATTTGAAAAATTTTTAGAATTATTTGTTCATTTAATAATGATTAATAAATTTATTATAAATTAGAGGAAGTAAATAAAAAATTGATAGAATATTTTTTTAATTGTAGGAAAATTTGTAAAAAGAGACAACCTCCGACATCTAGGTAATTTTTTTTTCATATTTATTTTATTGATTTATTTTAATTAGTTTAAATAGATAATTAGTAGAAAAAATAAAATAAATATTGAAAATATGTACAAACTTGAAAATAGAAAATGTTGTTGTATGAGATTGGTATTGTGTTTGTTAATGATGTTGTGGATATTTGGGTTTGTAATTAGGGGTTTTGGGTGTTTTTTTTTTGGAAAACGCTACAGGTATAGGGGATATGCTGCCGAAATTTTATTAGATTTTTAACAGTAATTTTTATTGCAATTTAGTAAAAATGCCACCGAGAAGAAGAGTACCGGAGACCGCACCTCGTAGATCTACGAGACTTCGTGGAGATCCGAGCGCTTCTACATCTACCGGTTCTGTTGCCGCTGAGGCTTCTACATCAGCTGATGTTGTTCCACCGGATCCTGTTATTGCAGATCGTGTGTTACATTTGGATGGGTCCAAAGTTCGAGGCACCGGTGTAAGTTATTATTATCCTTTTATATTTGTACTTACATATTTTTTTTTGTAGTATTTTTTAAAATAATTAAAAACGAAATATATACAGCATTGGAGGGGAATAATACATAAGGCCAAGATGCCTCGTACTGATGGGGTCGATGAGCGTTTGAGGCGACTTGGACTTATACATTTCGTTCAGTTGGGTCATATGCCACTTGATCATTCGCTTTTGCAGGGTCTGGCCATGTTCTGGAGGCCAGAGACCCACACGTTCTTTTTTCCGCATGTTGGCGAGATGACGGTCACTCTAGAGGTAGAAATTAACGGCTATTTGTAATTTTTTTTTTGAACTATATATGTCTAAAATTTGAACTATTTGCAGGATGTGGCATTCTTGTACGGTTTGCCTACGACCGGCAGAACCGTTACTGGACGGACTGATTATGACGCCATTCAGTTACTTCAGGATTTTGCTTTACCGGAGGATACAGACATGGCGATAGTTGAGAAGTGCTTCAGAGAAAAGGAACAGAAGTAAGAAATTTTTAAGAATTTTATTTTGATGTTAATTTAAATATATATATATATATATATATATATATATATATATATATATATATATACTTCTCACAATCAATTTACATTAATGATGTAATGCAGGAGATCTCATTCCGTTATGTTGAAGAAGCTGCGTGAGGTTTGGGCTCAGTTTGGTGTGCCTGGCGCGGATGATGCTGGGAGGATCGATAGATACACACGAGCTTGCGTGTTGGAGATTTTTGGTTGCGAGTTATTTCCTGATAGCACGGGTGACTCGATTCCATGTTTCTATCTCCAGTTATTGCAGGTTAGTGAACTACCCTTGTTATTTTTAATTGAAAAAATCGAATTATTTAATTTATAAATGAAATATTTATACTTGTAACAATAATAAAAGATCTTATATATTTTGTTTCATTTAAATACTTCTAAAATATTAAATACTTCTTGTAACAATAATAAAAGGTCTTATATCTTTTGTTATATTTAAATACTTCTAAAATATTATTTGTTGTAAGAAAAATTTGGATATATGAAAAAATGATGATATTCCTAAAAATGCCAATATTTACAGGATCTTCATTCGAGCAACTCGGTACAGTACAACTGGGGTGCAGCCACTCTTGCGATGCTATACCGTGGCTTGGACACCGCCTTCATCAATAACAATATAAATATCGGTGCTCCTTGGTTGCTCTTGCAGTTGTGGTCGTATGCACGATTGCTACTTAGTCGGCCGACGATCACGAAGGATTTTGAAGGTTGGGGTCTACCAGATATTGACTCATGTCCGCCTTATGGGAGGTCTGTGTTCACTACAACAAAGATTTCTTTTAGATAGACACATGCATCATTAAGTAGTCATTGAAAGTTAAAACATTAATTAAATCGAACAATCGTAATGTTAACCGATATAATTTTTTTTTTACATTATAAGATTTGAACAAATTAAATATAAATCACCAAAATGAAAATGCAGGAAGTGGACGACAAGACAGAGATCGAAGAAGGTGACTGGCCCTACTCGCAGTGGAGTAGACTATGGTAGGGATGTTTGCATGAAAATGAAGTCCGAGCACGTCGTGTGGAGGCTTTATAATCATATCAGGGACCGCATGCCTCGTTGTGCCCAGATAGACCAGAGGATGTTCCTTCTACGCATCCCATGCATTCATTATTGGGTCGTGATGTGGCACTACGCAGATCGTGTCATGCATCAGTTTATGCTTTATCAGACGGTTCCCCCACCGCCACCTGAGGTACTTATATTAAATGATTACTTTTTGATTAAAATTTTTCTATTGACATTGTGTTGTTTAAAAAAAAAAATACATAAGTATAAGTATACTGAGATGTGAATTAATATCAATAAACGTGAAATGTGTTGTTAATTGTCGTTTGAATAAAACAGGTTTGGTCTAGAATGGAACAATTGATGGGATACCAGCATCACACCTATCGAGGTATTGATTGGCATGATATATTTGCGAATGAGGTCAACAAGTGGACGAACACTAATGAGGCTACGGTGATAGAGGATCGACCATGGAGCGAGGATATTTGGACTGACTACCAACGCTGGTTGAGTGTATATGGAGGTGCACATCTTGTGCTTATTCCTGATGGGGCAGCGACTGCTCCGGTTCGTGATTTGTCTTACCTTCGAGAGACGCCTGGCCACATGAGCTTGGTAAGATACATTACGCAAAATTTTTTTGCCTAACAAATAATTCATTGACTAACAAAAATTAAACAGCTCAAGCATACTTTGAGTGAGGCGTTGCGAGGCTGTGCATGGGCTGTCACGAAGGGATTCCATCGTGCTGGGAAGAAATTGCTCAGGGGGTGCAGCACGTCCTTAGATATTGTTGGTGAGGCTCACCGATTACCTCGACTCTTAGAGTCGAAGGGTCTTCAGTCAGACATTGAGTCTATCCCTGATACAGATGATGAGGACAGTGCGCCAGAGCCAGGATCCATTGAGGAGCAGCAGTTCATGCGGGTATAATTGTCTTTTTCAACCACTTTTCTTAATATTATTGTCTTTTTATAATTAATATTGTATAATTATTTAATATTTTAAAATTTTTCAATTTGCATTATTCGTAACAGGATGATTTTAGTCTGCATGATTGGGATACATTTTTTGATGTTCCACGACCCAGTCAGCCTCTTATTCGGAGTAGACGGTCACATTCGCAGCGGCAGACCACAGAGCCTCATGCTCCATCCCCTTCGCAGACGCAGACCACAGAGGCGGAGGCTCCACCCCATTCCCAGCCCCAGCCCCAGACCACAGAGGTGGAGGCTCCACCCCATTCGCAGCCCCAGCCCCAGACCATAGAGGCGGAGGCTCCACCCCATTCCCAGCCGCAGCCTCCATTCCATAGCACACAGTACTACACATACGAGAGTCCTTATCCTCCACCTCCACCTCCACCTCCACCTCCACCATATACACAGACTCAGTACAGAGGAGGGTACAGTCAGCCCTTTACACCTACCCCCACACCTATATCTCCGGCTGATGCTTATTACCAGGCATACGGTACCCCACTACATGACCCATTTACACCTATCTCTCCCCATCCATTTGGTCATTCAGGGGCCTCCTCTAGCAGACCGCCTCGTCATCCCAGTCCATATTCTACGCCTCTTGCTCCCCCTCCTCCTCCTCCAGGACTTGCTCCGACCAGACAGCGCCGAGACCCGCCTGGTGCTTATTGGGATTATTCTCCTGCGAGAGGACCGTTTCGTCGTGATGGACGATAGTAGGACTTTGTTATGTATTTGTAGGATTAGTTGTGATATTTATATTTTTGCATGAGTTTATGATTCTATTTTAGACTTCTATTATGATATTCTCCATCCTATTTTAGACTTCTACTTTTTAGACATGCTCATTGACGGACTTATTTTCATATACCGAAATTTCAATATTTTTAGACAAACAGTTTGCTCCCCACAAAATTGACAAAACACTAAGATAATCTACTTTTCAGCTGAAAAAACAGCTCTGCCTTGCAAAAGTTTCGCACTAGAAATCCAAGTTGGGAGGTTCCAAAAAATCACAGAAAAGTACGAGGTTCCAAAAGTTTCGCATTAGTTAAATTAAATTAATTAAATTAGTTAAATTATCTTTATTATTTTTACTTACATTAAATTAATTAAATTAGTTAAATTAAATTAAATTAAATTAATTTATATTGTTTTGTAAATTAAATTAAAGTAGTTAAAAAAATAATAGCTCAATCAAATTAAATTAACTAAATGAAATTAAATTAAATTAATTACTTCAAACAACTAAATAATATTTTATTACATTAAATTAAGTCAAATTATGAAATAATTTTATTTAATTAATTTTTAATGTCATTAAATTCATGCAACTGATAAAGTCTGGAAAAGAACTGCAAAAGGACAGGCGTGCTCTGATAAAAGGTCAAAAGTATACTGATGCCTACCTAAAGACTGCAAAAGGACAGGCGTGCTCTGATAAAAGCTCAAAAGTATACTGATGCCTATCTAAGCACTGCAAAAAGGACAAACGTATTCTGATAAAGTCTGAAAAGTATACTGATGCCTACCTAAGCTATGCAAAATGACAAACGTATTCTGATAAAGTCTGAAAAGATATCACATTATATTTATTAATTTTAAATAATTGCAAGTCTAAACTGATCTATAAAATTATTCTTCCTCAGCAAAAATATGTCACACCCACTCAATCCTTCTTTCTTCAACATTCACTACCATGGAGAAAGGAAATACCTCCAACAGTGAAGTGCGGGAATGGCCATCTACTCGACATGAGTACTTGCCAAATTACACACATTCCCCTGCCAATCCAAATGAGATCGAAAAAGGAGATTATCATGCGATATGTAATAAATGTTACCGCAAATTCGACTACAATATCCATTCGCAATATGGTGGCGAGTGGCCATTATACACCCACTATCAGTGGCACATTCATGGTGGCCCAGAAAGAGACCGCAGGGAGAGATTGCGACATTACCTTACTAAACCTGAGTCGAGCAACTCTGAACTCTATAAAAAGTACTACACAGAACCTGAACCGATGCCGGAACTCAAACCGTGGAAACCAGATCCTACACCCTTGATTGTTTACGAAAGCATATACGATTTTCGTGGAGACCACACAGTGAGTTGTACAAAGTGTGGTCAGGTTTTCAATTTCAAAGATACTATTTTGCGTGACCACTACGATGAACACAAAAAACAAGAAGAGAGGGATGAAATTGTAAAGAGATTCAGAGTGAAAGAACAATGGTTCGAAAGGAGAAGAATGGAAGAAAAGGCCGCCGAAGAGAGCCGGAGGTTGCAACAAGAAAAAATTGGAAAAAAAATTAAGGAGAGCCTAATAAAGATCAAGAAGAGATGGACAACATTTTCAGCTGCGGGATGATTTTCAAAACCAGGTGGAACTGCTGGCTGGTGACGCAACCACGACCCTCCAAGATCAAAACCTCTATTCCTCTCCACTAAATCTGTAAAAAATTTTGGACCCCTAACATGATATTCATTCCCTTCTAATTTTTTAACTTTAAATTTTTCCCCATGATATTGAAACATCAGTGCAGAAAGCAATCGTCGTTCGCTCGTCCGTTCATCTCCGACCAAAATAACACCGCAAGAGACGCATCTTGGCTTAGGACCCATTTGCTTCAAATATCAAAATTCAAACTCCATTAGCAAATCAAATCAATTAATTTAATAATTATTTTAACATTATTACCTAAGAAGAAGCGATGTTGCCAATAGAAACCTATGAGGATAGTTTATCAATTTCAGACTAACGAGAAACAATTAGTTAGAGCACAATAACTTATGACAAGTGAGCTTATATAGAGAATTTAAAATAGAAAAAGACAAAAAAAATTTTAGTGCAAACCACAATAAATAAATGAATGGTATAGTGTAGTCATATAATTCACAGCACTATATTACTTGACAGCACTATATTACTGTTTTAAATCATTATAAAACCAACCCACTCAAGCAAATTGAACGGAGGAGAATGGTCGTTCTTGGATCGTCAACTGGGATGACGATCCAAGTGTATTTGCCTTTCGTCAACTGGGATAACGATCCAGCAACGTTACTATTAAAATTTTTATTTTTTTTTATTATTATCGTAATTAATGTGAACAGTAACGTTACTATTATTTTTTTCCGGCATCTTTATCTGCCAATATGTCATCACAATAATTTAGAAATCTGGACTCTGTCAAAGTTTTACATAAAGCCCATAAGATTAGAAGCCGAGAGGTGTTTGTCTGGGCTGAAGTACTTGTTGAGTGAACTAAATTTAGAACAGATGCATACTTCTGTTTGGATGCGTTGAGAAGAAGTAGGAAGAAGGAAGAAGGGAAGAAAAAAAATTATAAACAATCCAAACTCTTCACAAAATTACACACTTCCCAATACTTCTTCCCACTTCTTCCCTTCTTCTCACACCTATCCAAACGCATAATATCTATCTGAATCTGATGTAGAAAACCGAAAAAGTGGCTGGACATCAATGCATCTAGGAGTGCATAACGTCTAAAACGACAATAAAAATATAGTGTTGCGTTAACCATTTTATTTTGGACACGAAATTGACACGTGTTTGCGTTAATCGTTTTGTTTTAAACGAAATGATCGAAATCATGAAAATACCACAAAAATACACATGGACGAAACTGACTACGTGTTGCGTTAACCGTTTCATTTTTGAAACGCAACCAAAATCTTTAGCCGTTTCGTTCGAAACGAAAGAACGGTTAAAACAGTCGTTGTTTTCACCCCTAATCACAAGTTTTTCTCCTTGTTGACTATCATGATTGACAATATTTCCTGCTTTTTTTTTTTTTTGAAAAATTCATTTCCTGCTTTCTAGTTTGGAGTTTTGGAACCTACCTCTTATTTTTTTTTATCAACAGAACTCCAAGAAGGGGCACCAATATTAAACTAAAGTAAGAGTAATGAGTCACAACATAGTGACTCTACAAAAACAAACTACAAAACACAATCCCCAGAAGAGGACTGAACAAAATAAACCACTAAGAAAACCACTAATAGGCGACTAAAGTTAGCCTATATCCACCTAAAAGAAAACTACAAATATGAAAAGCAAGCTAAGACTGATCATCACTGCAGCAAATCCTCATCTTCCTCCTCATAAACCTGGGAAGAGACATTGTCTTGAACCCCCTGCTCTCTGACCCGGATCAAACCTCTGTCCATCCTTGCTTCCATACCTGTCCACATAAAGAAATTATTGGTAATATTATAAACTAGAGTGGAGAAGGAAATGCCTCTCACATCATTAAAGGCTCGTCTGTTTCTTTCTAGCCAAATAGTCCAAACAAATACTGCTAACAAACTAATGGCAAAGGTTCTATTCGGCTTGTCAAGAGACAAACAACTATCCCACACCGTAGATAAATTCTGACAATCAAGAAATGTATATATTTATATTTGTTAATAACAAATTTAGCAATTGTTTTCTTTATTAATTTCACATTATCTCTATCCGTACAATTAATTTTAATTTTAATTTTATGATTAACTACATTTTGTGGATTAATATTTTTTTTCTTGAAGAAAGATGTTTTTTCTTAAAATAAAATAAAATAAAATTGGGCTTTACATCCTTGCTATTGGCATTTTTACTAATATCGATGCGACATTCGACAAAGAGTTGGTTTTTTGAACTCACTTCCAAGAATCTCTCAAAAAAGAAAAAAAAAATGGTTTCAGCGCAAGTCATTGATTTGAAAGTTAAATTATTAAAACATAAAATCAAAACAGTTTGTAATTTGAGCACAATTTTTGTGGGGTGGAATATCTTGTTCTTAGATTCAGTCATGGATTATAAAAAAAAAAAAAATAGTAAAGTGATGAACGATAGAAGATTTATCCAATTTGTATATACATATACACTTTTGATGAGGCTTCGCGTATGTTTGGGAGGAATGAATGATTAGGTTGGAACCATGGTAGAGGGTCCAAGACAGATGTAATGACCAAATAGTTTGCTGATTTTTTCTAGTATGAAGGGGTCCGTTTCTAGATTTGGCCTGAAATTATTCGGCGACCTTCTAGAACCTGAAGTCATAATGCACAGTACAAATAAACAAATGCACTCCATTAAATTATATTAAGGGAGAAAACGGAGAGGGTTCATTGGTTAGTTACCGGGGACTGGATTGTATATTGCTTTACAGGAATGGAGAGCATGCCAGACATACAATGCTCGTCGTTGCTGTCTTGCTGACTATTAAACCGTTGCTTAGGTGATAAATTTCTCCTTCTTCAAAAGGAACGAAGAAAAATAAATGGTATTTGACCAAATGAAAACTACCATGTTTGCCTCCACAAAAAATACACATAAATAAATAATAACCTGCTAAACAAATTATTAAGGTGGCTATGAACTCCCGTTTTCAACATAAGCTATTAATCTCTGAACACTGAACTACAAATTTTTATATCTACCTTTTTGTGCAAATCATATTCCCCTCTCAACTTTGATTGTTTATATTTTTCTTCCAAATGGCACATAGTGCGTACATTCCTAATAAATTGTGAACCTGCAATTTTCTTATACATTCAAAAATTCATATGAAGTTCATGCATGTTCTCATAAATGCGTCTGTTTATATTCAAATAATTTATATGTATTTTCAAGAACATTTTTTTCGACAAATTCATGCATTCAGTTTTAGACATAGTGTTTTAAAATTTTAATGTTCGGATGCTATTCTTAATTTTCAAATGCCCAATATTCAAATATAAAATTCTCTATTGTAGTTGTTATAAAAAGGACAATAAATATTATCGATTTTATTTTCTACGCAACCAAGTCATTGTTAGTGAGACAGATATAATTAAATTTGATGATGAAATAGCAACTTCCAAGCTAAACGCCTCCGGCTTTCTGTCTCTAATCCTACGCCTCCGGATTACAGCTGGGTACATGCAATTAAATATCTATCATTTAATTTTTAAGTGCACCTTTTACTTCACACTCCCTCTTTTAATTATATATTTTCTATGTTCCACTTCCATTGCACTTAAACTGAACAGACAGAAAGCATTAGAGAGGTAGTCAACCCTGCTGAAGGAACATGACAAAAAATAGAAATATAGTCACATCAAACTACCTCATAAAAACGTTTCTTGCATTTCTAGAAGCAAACCACTTCATACTTCTCTTCTTCCATTTGTTCTTCTTATTTCTTTTCCCCCCAAAACTTGGTGCTTATTTCCTAGGAAACAATGAATTGTAGCTGTGATGCACAGACGCTTAGATGGCTGTTGCGCCTTCCACTGGCACTTCTCTCTGTTCCTGTCTCTTTGGTTGGGTGCTCTGTTGTACTATCCGGGTGCGTAATTAAATTAAACAGTCTAAATTTAAATCTTTGCTTTCATCTTTCTTATTATTATTATTATTTTTTTTTTGAGATAAAAGCCCAGGTCAAGCCCGATGCCTTTTCATTAAAGTAAAGAAAAACAGTACATAAAAATTTTGAATTAACCGTGATTATTTTGTTTGTTTAGGTTGGTGATGGCAGTAGTATTTAGGGAATGCCAATTTCCCAAAGTAATAACGCAAGTTGGGTTGATGCTCATGGAGGCGCCTTGCTATGTCATGAGAACTTGCTACCGGGATCAAACTGCCACGCGTTAGACTCTTTTCTTTCCTCTTTTGTCCTTATTTCATACGAGTGGTACCGTACCACATGGTATGGCAACCATACCATGAATAGGTGCTCTTTTTAACTGGATATGAGGCGTTTTGCACAAAATTAAGACTAAATTATGGCTTCTTGTCATATTGAGTAATGGAAGTATTTACTACCACAGAACTGACTCGGCTACATTTGTTAAATGTCCAAAAAAAAAAAAAGAGACTACCTTTGTCAATTCAGTGAACATTGTTTTATTAAGCATACCCTGATTTCATAAATATACAAAGTTGTATATATATTAATAATTAAATTAAATTGCTCCAATTGTGCAGTGCTTTTAGAATTTTTGTTAATTATCAGCCGTCAAAATGAAATTACTTTCTATACCTATTATCATGAGTTTGGTCTAATACAACCCTCAAACTTGTACTTGAAGTATCACAAATGACAAAAGTCCCTGTACCAGGCTTGACCTTCAATATCGCTTATGTACCTCCCTGTTCTGGTAATTGCTGGATCATAAAACAGGTCCAGAAAATTATTCCTCACCAACCAGTGAGTGAAGACTCAAATAACAGTCCAATCATTACTAATAATTGATGTCCCGTTTTCAGGTGAAGAACCACAAGCACGGGAAATAGCCCACCGTATATTTGACAAGTTACCCGAACCGGTACCACTTTCATCTTTCAGCACTACCTTTAGCTCGGGCAAATCCGGCTCTGGGACTTCGTCAAATCCATCATCCTCTCTTACTTCACTCTCTAGCTTCTCACCTTCACAGACCACCTTTACCTATGAGGAGCTATCAGCGGCAACAGATAAATTTTCAACCGCTAATCTATTGGGTGAAGGTGGTTATGGCTATGTTTACAAGGGAAAATTAAGTGATGGCAGGGAGGTTGCAATCAAAATGCTTAAAGGAGACAAAAGTTGGGCAGCTGAGAATGAGCTCCAAGCCGAGGCAGCTGTTATTAGTCGGGTGCATCATAGACATCTTGTGTCTTTGGTTGGGTTGTCAGTCGGGCAAGAGAAGGTTATGCTAGTGTTTGAATTTGTGCCCAATAAGACATTGCAATTTCACCTCCACGGTAATTATTTTCTTTTAATTAAATCTCTCTTCAAGATCTTTTGTTAAGGCTTTGTACTCTTTAAATATCGTTTCTTACATATGTTATATCATATGGCAGAATGTAATAATATCATGGATTGGCCAACAAGGTTAAAGGTTGCGCTAGGCTCTGCGAAAGGTTTGGCGTACTTGCATGAGGAATGTGAGGTTCTGCCTTAGCTTTATTTAATCTAGTAGTAATCAATGACTATAGATTGCATTAACTTAGGCCATCAAAACATTCTTTTTTTTGTGGTCCTTTTTGAAGTATAAAGTACTTCTTGCTCATTTCATTACATTCTTTTTTCAGATTGTTATGTGCAAAAGACCATAACACATTGTACTATTTTAATCAAATTCTGCAGGTCATCCAAGAATAGTTCATCGTGATGTTAAGTCGTCTAACATACTTTTGGATTATTCCTTTGAATCAAAGGTATTTATTATTTAACATCAGCATATCTCTTTCCTTAATGTTCTTTAGAATTTCATTATTGCAGCATTTTGATTAATCTTGTATTGTTAATTATTTAATAGTCTTATAATTAAGATGGGATTGGTTCAGAGGAACTTGACAGTCAGATCTATTATGTTTTTAATAATTAGAAATTTTCTAAAATCTTCTATTCCTGCAAAGTATATAGTATTATAGTGCAGCAACAATCAAGATGTACCAATAATAAAATTAACAAAAGATCCTCTGTCTTTGCGAATGCAGGTAGGTGATTTTGGACTTGCTAAGTACATCAGTGATGATAATACTCACGTCTCGACTCGTGTAATGGGAACCGTTGGGTAAAATTCTGCTTATTAGACAACATTTAAGATTGAACAATTTGAAAAATCGTTGAGTTCAAATATTAACTGCATGTAATAGGTATCTTGCTCCAGAATATGCCATGACGGGGCAGCTGACAGATAAATCTGATGTCTTCTCTTTTGGTGTAATGCTTCTAGAGCTGATTTCAGGAAAAAGACCAGTAATGAGAAATGACACCTTGCATACGGCACAAAGTTTAGTAGATTGGGTTTGTACACCTTTCCATTTGTCTATTTATTAACATCCTCTTTTGTAAATTTTTGCGAGTGAATCTGCTCTGTTATTTTATTTGATTTTTGTGTTTTTTTATGGGGATTAGGCAAGGCCTTTGATGGCACAAGCCTCTGTTGATGGAAATTTTGAAATCCTCGTCGATCCTAGATTGGAGAATAATTATGATCATGAAGAGATGAAGAGAATGATAGCCTGTGCTGGGCGGTGCATGCATTTTTTCGCACCAAAGCGCCCTCACATGAGCGAGGTATGTGTCATTTTAGATACATCTATATAAATTTATTAAATATAGAACAGACAGATAATTTTTTACTTTTGTAAAATATGATGTAGGTCGTGCGGGTTTTAGAGGGAGTCGTTCCACCTGACGAGTATATAAGGGGTATTGTTCAATTCTACCAGACCCCTGTATCAGTTCTGCTTGGAATTCCTAGTGACAACTCTAGCTCGCGAGAATCATGATGAGAAAATCTTTTTTTTTTTTTTGTATAATTTGAGTACTTTTTATTTGATTGATTGTTCAATAGGTTGTTTCTTGTAAGGTTCTTCAAAAAGGAAAAAAAAAGTTTAGTGCTTTTTGTTTTAGATTCATCACACCTGAATTTATGTTCACTAGATCTGTGCGTCGAGCTTCGCTCGACGATAATGATATCCATCGTAAATAATATATGGGACATTATGGCATTGATTTTTATTTTAAGTATATAGATGATTTTTAATCAATGATTTCAATATAAAAAACTTATTTTTAAAGTATATTTGCTATAAGAAGATAAATTTGATAAATTGATTTGCTCAAGAATGAAAATTAATAATGATTTAAACATTCCTATTAATAAAAATTATTGTATAAAAATTTATCTTTCTTTTAGAAGAACAAAATTCATCCTCCATGTATTTTTTGTCTTTGAATTTTTTGCGGGCCAAAATTTTTGTATCTGATCACGTATCACGCCTAGATTTTTATTTGAAAGTAATGCAATATCTATTATGTTTGTCTTTGTTGTAATGTGAAATGGTTGATGAAAATTTAAAAAAGAGGTATTATTTATAGAAAATATGTTGGCACCCTTTGGTGGAGTAGGCATCCACTCAATTGTATTCTTTGGCAATACACCTTTTAAATCGCACCTTCTGAGGCATCAAATTGATTGCATCCTTTGAAAATACATATATTAATTAAAACCCTATGAAATATATGTTAAAATGCACCTTCTCATTCACACCCATTCATTGAATAAGACTACATACTCACATCCTTTCAATTGTTAATTTCTGTTTTGATATTTTTAAAAGGCTTAAAATCAGGTGACACACAAATATGGCAAGAAGATTTGATGTCAAAATAGTAACATAAGTGTTTGCTGAAAAATCAATACAAAAACTGGTGGGAGAATCGTACGATGGCCTCCTCTAATATGTTCTACATTGAACAGTATAATCTCGCACATGGCGCCTTGTGTAAAATTTTTTTTGGTCCGCTGACAATATCCAATATCAAAATAAAAAGTATTCTAATAAAAAAAACATAATATTTTAAGCCAATATTATTGTTAATTTTAAAGTTTTAAATATTTTTAAATTCATTTATGTCCATAAAAATTGATGGCCCAAATGCATAAATATGAAAAAAATATTGGAAATAAATTCTTGTTAACTTGTTAGACATTGAAATCTATGATATAGGAAAAAAATATATTGCATAAAAAAATTTATCTTACTATCTAGTAGAACAAAAACATGCCCATATATTTTTTTTCGTCTTCCAATCAGTTGCAAGTCAAATTTTTTATGACCCGTGCACTTACCACATCTGGATTTTTATTTTATAGTGATATGATATCTATTATGTTTGTCATTTTATAAGTATGAAATGGTTAATGAAATTTTGAAAAATAGGGTACTATTTATAGATCAAATATTAGCACCATTTGGTGGAAGAGACATCCACTCAATTGCATCTTTTGGTGAGATACTTTTTAAATTGTACTCTTTAAAACATTCTATAATAGACAGCTTTTCATTCACACTTTTTTGTGTCTCGTCCATGCATCTTTATTATATGTAAGATTCTGTTTCTGTGTACAAAAGTAAAAATCACAGCCTCACAGGTTCTAAATGATTAGGCAGACCTTCTAGAACAAGTTAAACAACGCAAATCCGATCAGTTATACAAAAGTAAAATTTAGGTACTTGATTAAAATAATTAAAAATGAATGGCCACTTTCTAGAGTCTCGGATAGGTTGACTGTTAGACAATTCGTCTGATATTGTCGCCATGTTGGTAATTGGTATGTTTTATAGTTTGTACAACTGGGTATAGTGACGTAGTGTGAAAGAGCCTTCTGCTATGGTTGTTAGGTAAGGGAAGTAGTGGCCGAGCCACATACAGTGAAAAATGGATAATTGTTATAAATGGAATTATATATTGATTGTCCATTTTCATTATTCCTATTAATTGTATGAGATCTATAGCATTAATTAGAAGATTTATTTTTGTCTTATAAATAGAGGATGTATTCTGTAATCTAGATTGAACATTTGAGAATAAGAATTACAGAACACCAATTTACTCTCTCTTTTATCTTTGTCTCTTCCTCTTTTCATTTTATTTCACAACACGTTATTAGCACGAATCGCTCAGGTGGAAAAGGTAAAAGAGTTTGATTGAAATTGATTATTTTTTCTTTTCGTATCTATTTTTTTTTCTGGAGTCACAAACTCTTCGTAGGTGAAAATTTTTTATATTCTGTTTAGAGTTTAGATTTGAGATCCTTTTCGTTATGCTGCTAATAAATATTCTCTTCTATATTTAGATCTCTTCTATAACTACAAATGTTATTCTCTATTTAGATTTTTTTTTTCTCGTACGTGAATTTTTTTTAGATCTCTGTTTGGTCTAGATCCATTTTTTTTCTCGTACGTGAATATTCGTAGGTAAAAGATTCGATTGAGAATAATATAGAAAATTCTTAGTTTCGTTTTTTTTAGATATTTGAATCTGAAATTTTTTTTTGCTTGAATTTATGAGAATCGTTATTCCCCGAAGTGAATGATGATAAAAATAATTATTTAATGATATTATTCGAACTTGAAATTTTATCAAGAACCTGAAGTTCATATTTCGATTTAAAATTATTTAGAACCTGAAGTTCTTGATGCTCTTGAATTAATTTGTTTAGAACTTGAAGTTCTTGATTTTTAAATTGATTTGCTTAGAACATAAAGTTCTATTATAAATTAATATAACCAGAAATTATGAAACGCCATTGAATATTATTATATAAATAACCGGTAGTTATTATTCAAAGATGAAATTTTATTTTCAGCAAACAAGTTCTATTCTTAATAACCAAAAGTTATTATTGGACACTTGATGAAAAATAACATGAAGTTATTTTCAATTTAATATATCAATTGTTATTATTTGTCATTAAATGAGAAAATAACCTGAAGTTATTTCATTTAAATTCTTGTGCAGTCAAATGAATTAATAACTAGAAGTTATTAAATATTTTTTCCTATAACCTGAAGTTATAATTAAGTTATTGTATGTAATTTTATTACTTTATTCATTCATTTTATTTATTTATTTATCTCTATTTATTTATTATAACCTGAAGTTACAATACTAATAACCTGAAGTTATGATGAAAGCATGTTAGTACTCTTGAAGAGTTTTCCAAAGAAAAATGTGACCATCAAAATAAAAAGCTCGTTATAATTTTGTTAGTACGATTCTCCATATTTTATGTTTCAAATTTGCTCCGGTAGTAGCAAAAGATACTTCAAATTAGTATTATGTATCCTAATGCGAAAGAACGAGTTTCAAATAAATTAATCAATTATGTGAAAATCCATTCCCTGAAGCGAATTTGATTTTACATGAATAGATGACATTATCATGGTCACATTGATTTTTGCAATGAAAAGAAAAAAAAACGTCTTGAAGATGTTTGTAACATATGTGAAATAGAAAAAATATAGAAAAGATGGAAATAGGAGCTGTTGAGGAAAATGAATTAAAGTTAGTTAATTTCCTTAGTTTAATTTCCTTTTTAATTTTCATGTACGGAAAATGAATGAAGTTAATATCATGTTGATGAATAAAGTTTCTTTAATTTCATGTACGGGAATGAAGTAAGTTTATTTCTTTTAATTTTATTTATTTTATTTTTATTTTAAGGATAATGACTGACGCAATGTTCAGTAAAGAAGATCCATGTGTAGTTGACAGCGGAACTACAAATACCATATTGAAAAATAAGAAATGTTGTTTGCAATTGCATCTCGGTGAGACTAATATCCAAACTATTTCTGGCTCAAGTAATATTATTGAAGACTCCGAAAGAGCTTGTATTTTGTTACCTGAAGGAACAAAATTAATGATAAATGATGCATTATATTCAAGTAGATCCAGAAGAAATCTACTAAATTTTAAAGATATTCGAAAAAATGGTTATCATATTGAAACTATAAATGAGAAAAATTGCGAATATCTTCATATCATATCTATTAAAAATGGCCAGAAAAATATTATGGAGAAATTACAAGCATTACCAAATGGACTATATGGTACATATATGAGTACAATAGAATCAAATATGGTGACTAACCAGAAGTTAGTTGATCCAAAATTATTTACATTATGGCATGATAGATTGGGTTATCCAGGAAATATAATGATGAGGAGAATAATTGAAAGTGCAAACGGACATCCCCTAAAGGACCTGAAGATCTTGTTATCAAAAGAATTGACATGCCAAGCATGCTCTCTTGGAAAGCTAATTACTAGACCATCTCCAAATAAAGTTGGACCTGAAGCTCCATTATTTTTAGAACGAATTCAAGGAGATATATGTGGACCTATTACACCACCATGTGGACCATTTAGATATTTTATGGCTTTAGTTGATACATCAACACGTTGGTCACATGTGTGTTTGTTAGTAACAAGAAATATTGCGTTTGCTAGATTATTAGCACAAATTATCCAATTGAGAGCCAACTTTCTATCAAATTAAAAGAATCCGACTCGATAATGCAGGAGAATTTACATCTCAAGCTTTTAATGATTATTTCATGTCTATTGGGATTACTGTAGAGCATTCCGTGGCACATGTTCATACACAAAACGGTCTAGCAGAATCATTGATTAAAAGGTTACAATTAATAGCTGACTATTACTTATGAAATCTAGTTTACCATCTTCTGCATGGGGACATGCCATATTACATGCTGCAGCACTAATTAGATTAAGACCAACTGCTGATCATAAATATTCCCCGTTACAATTGGTCTCCGGAAGAGAACCAAATTTGTCTCATTTAAAGGTATTTGGTTGTGCAATATATGTTCCAATTTCTCCTCCACAACGCACAAAAATGGGACCTCAAAGAAGGTTGGGAATTTATATTGGTTTTAACTCTCCTTCCATTGTCAAATATTTAGAACCATTAACAGGAGATGTTTTTACAGCAAGATTCGCTGATTATCATTTTGATGAATCAATATTTCCAAATTTAGGGGAAGGAAAACAAAAACTGGATAGACAAGTGACATGGAATTCATCGTTGTCTTATCTTGATCCTAGAAGTGGTCAATGTGAACTTGAAGTTCAAAAGATTATAAACTTGCAAAGAATTGCAAATGAATTGCCTGATGCATTCACAGATATAAATTGAGTCACTAAATCACATATTCCAACTATTAATGCACCTGCTCGAATAGATATTACAAAATTATCAAATGAATCTCATGAACGTAGAAAGCGTGGAAGACCAATTGGTTCTAAGGATATAAACCCACGAAAAAAAAAGAGTAGAATAAAGCAGTTGGTACAACCTCAGAAGAGGTTTACAAAATTCCTGAAGAAACTAAATCTCCAGAAGAGATTAATAAAGTTCTAGAAGAAACTAAAATACATGAAGAGATTGATGAAGTTCCAGAAGAAACCGAAGTATCAAATGAATATGAAATTTCTATAAATTATGTGAAAAATAGTTCAACATTGAATAGGAATAAAACTCAAGTTGATGAAGTTTTTGCATTCGCTATAGCTAGTGATGTTATAAGCGAAGAAGATAATGTGCCAAAAACCATAGAAGAATGTAGACAAAGAAATGATTGGCATAAATGGAAAGATGCCATACAAGCTGAATTAAATTCGCTTGATAAAAGACAAGTATTTGGACCAGTAGTCCAGACGCCCAAACATGTTAACCCTGTAGGTTACAAATGGGTATTTGTCATTAAAAGAAATGAGAAAAATGAGATCGTGAAATATAAAGCAAGGCTAGTGGCACAAGGATTTACACAAATATATGGAATCGATTATGAAGAAACGTATTCACTTGTAGTGGATGCGACAACTCTCAGATTTTTAATAGGTCTCGCAGTCACAGAAAATCTTAAAATGCAACTTATGGATATTGTCACAGCTTATCTATATGGTTCACTTGATAGTGACATATATATGAAAATTCCCGAAGGATTAAAAATGCCTGAAGCATATAAATCAAAACCTAGAGAAATATACTCCGTAAAATTGAAAAAATCTTTATACGGACTAAAACAATCAGGTCGAATATGATATAATCGACTTAGTGAATATCTTTTAAAAGAAGGATATAAGAATAATACAATTAGTCCGTGTGTTTTTATTAAAAAATCAAATCTTGGTTTTGCAATCGTTGCAGTGTATGTTGATGATTTAAACATTATAGGATCTCCTGAAGAGATTGAAAATACTGCAAAATTGTTGAAAAAAGGAGTTTGAAATGAAAGACCTTGGTGTAACTAAATTTTGTCTCGGTCTGCAGATCGAGCATTTAAAGAATGGAATATTTATCCATCAGTCAAATTATATTGAAAAATTACTAAAGAAGTTTAATATGGATAAAGCTCATTCTTTGAAAATACCAATGGTCGTACGATCGTTAAATATAGAAAATGATCCTTTTCGCCCCGAAAAAAATGATGAAGAAGTACTTGGTCCTGAAGTGCCATACTTAAGTGCAATTGGAGCATTATTATATCTTGCAAATAATACCAGGCCTGATATTTCATTTGCTGTAAATTTACTATCAAGATATAGTTCCAAACCAACCCGAAGACATTGGAATGGAATTAAAGATATTTTTCGCTATCTTTGCGGAACTCGAGATATGGGGCTATACTATGAAAAGGATATCTAATCTAGTTGGATATGCAGATGCAGGATATTTATCAGACCCGCATAAAGCACGATCTCAATCAGGATAGATATTTACTTATAGTGGAGCTGCGATTTCATGACGATCGACAAAACAAACTCTAACGGCTACATCATCAAATCATGCTGAACTAATTGCTCTCTATGAAGCGAGTCGAAAATGTGTTTTATTGAGATCAATAATTCAAAATATTCAAGAAGAATGTGGGCTTCAAAACATTAAGGAAAATCCTACTCCAATATATGAAGATAATGCAGCTTGCATAGCACAAATTAGAGAAGGATATATCAAAGGAGACCGAACTAAGCACATTGCGCCGAAGTTCTTCTCGGCACATGATCTACAAAAGGATGGTATAATAGATGTTCAAAAAATTCAATCATGCAACAACTTGGCCGATCTATTCACGAAGTCTTTGCCAACAAGAATTTTTGAACAACTCAGAAAAAAGATAGGTCTACACCGACTGAAGGATGTTCAATAATATCAAAATGAAGGGAAGCATTATACACTCTATACTCTTTTTCCCTTATCCAAGTTTTTATCCCAATGGGTTTTTCTTGGTAAGGTTTTTAATGAGGCAGTATAAATGATCCAGAAGTATCATATTAATATTGATCCTGAAGTATCATATAACTAGTGTATAATGAAAGATGAACAAAGGGGAAGTGTTATAAATGGAATTATATATTGATTGTCCATTTTCATTATTCCTATTAATTGTATGAGATCTATAGCATTAATTAGAAGATTTATTTTTGCCTTATAAATAGAGGATGTATTCTGTAATCTAGATTGAACATTTGAGAATAAGAATTACAGAACACCAATTTACTCTCTCTTTTATCTTTGTCTCTTTCTCTTTTCACTTTATTTCACAACAATAATTACTTTTTCTATAAATTACAAATAATTTCTAAGAAGTATTAAATTTACATGTGATTTATTCAATTGCTCCCTTCATAATTTTGAAATTTTAGTGTAAGTAATTTTTTGTCTTCCTTATTCTAAAATTTTGCCTCCGCACTTGAAAGAAAGTAGAGAACCATGCAAGTATGAAAAATGGTAAAGTCAACAAACAAAATAAACCTTTATTTTGTTTTAGTATGTCTCTCGTGTAGTCATGTACAACGTTTTGGGTTCATTTCTTTTCTAAGAAAATGAAAATATATATATAGAGAAAGTTTTCAATCAAAGCACTTTGACCGAAGTCCCGGTTAAACTCCGTTAGATATCAATATTGAAAGTTCAAATGACTGATTCAAACCGTCAAATATGATCTTCATATTGAAATCTCCTTTCCGACTAATTTTTTTTATTTTTTTGAAATTTGTAAGTATTTTTTCGGATTTTAGAAAATCATTAATCTAATTTGTTCTGAACCCTACAAAAACTGCTGTTTTTAAACATCCGAAAAAAAATACTTAAAAATTTCAAAAAAATGAAAAAATTAGTCGGCAAGGAGATTTCAATATGGAGATCACATTTGACGGTTTGGATCGGACATTTGAACTTTCAATATTGAGATCTGAAGGAATTTAACCGGGACTCCAATCAAAACACTTTGATTGAATCCTTCCTCAATATATATATAGGTTCCGTTTGGATAGGTGTGGGAAGAAAGGAAGAAGGGAAGAAGTGGGACGAAGTATTGGGAAGTGTGTAACTTTGTGAAGAGTTTGGATTGTTTATAATTTTTTTCTTCTCTTCTTCCTCCTTCCTACTTCTTCTCAACGCATCCAAACGGAGACATAGATGAAAATATGGGAAAGAGAGACGCATTCGGATTCTTCTTTTTGCTTGAACTTATTTTTCTTATTTATTACAAGTTATGCCAAATGGTTGTTCTCCCGTAATTAATGAAACATAATTTGGGAAAATTCCTGAGAACCAACGATATGATAAGTGTTGTAATAAGCTGTCGATTCAATTAATCAGCCAACCATTAGTGGAAAATAAAAGTTCTACCATCGCGAATTATGTACTAGGCGTATTTTATAGTCTCAAAATCATCACCAAGCCTAAATTAACGAGCCGAAAATCTTATTAGTCAGCTGCTAAATCGATTAATGCTTCATCATATTTAATTATTCAATCTAAAGTTCAAAATTCAAATTGTTAAAATATATACTACTGAGTTTTGTGATGGCATTATTTTGAGAAAAATTAAATTAGCAGTTACACATGATTTGTTAGAATATTACATATTATTTTTATTAAAATAAATTATTATTGTTCTCTATTGCACTAAATGTTTCTCACTAAATGAAGACAACATATTCTATACTAATATTCAGAAAAAGAAAATGTAAAAAAAGCTACGAGCGAAAAATAGCTCTTTCTGCATCCGTTGAAGATATTTCACGTTTGAGCGTGCATTGCAGAGTATAGTGTCGTAACACCTGTCAGTTGTTACGGCACTTGTCATGTGGGAGTTTAGATGAAATATCGTGTTGTGTGTTCTATCAGTCCCAAAAGGCCAGAACTCCTGGTGTTCCTAGTTATATTTATAGCAAAGGAATTAACTAAAAACTGGTACAAAATTATGTAAAAAGTTGAACTTATTAATCACACATTCATTTTCTACTAACAACTCATAGTTTGATATATAAATATGGTACTGACGGCTACATTTAGGTTGGTTTATATCTAGAACAGTCATGCGCTAAACATCACACATAAGACCAATAATTAGTACTACCAAACGTGTGGAACATCCTACAAACACCTACCAATTAGATAAATCATGGCATAGAAAAGTGAACTAATTTGCGAACTTATTTCCACGAACAGTACAATTGAATGGCATATATGTTTATAAATTGTCACAAACAGTACAACAGGCTTACAAATTTTACCTGGAAAACAAAGAAATCATGAATTTTAAAAAAGTTTCAAGTATTTGGTTCTTGACGTTGTCAAAGTATTACTGTTATTCTATTTGACAGCAGGTACATTTGTTTAACATTATTTTCTGTTTTATTGGAAGGGGACTCTCCTAAATATCAGAAGGAATGATGAGCTTGTTGTTATGTATTTTTTTTTTGTGGCAGTAGCGTGATTTTTTTACAATTACTGAGTTTGAGCTAGAATTTGGTATACAGAAATATATTGACCCTAAAATAAGAAATTTTTTATATTCTTCTAAACGTATCACAGTTTATACCAAGTTAGCAACAAATTGCATACCGGTAATAGTTTAGGCTAGTCGTCATGAATTTAAAGTCTCGATTAATTGATAAATCCTCAAAGAAAAAATTGAAGTGTAGCAAGTGTACCTTGTGATTGCACAGTGAAAAAATAAATATAATAAGGGCTTGATCATCTCTTTATTTCAACAGTCTTTTCTCGCTTTGTTTTGTAACCAGTTTCTGTAATTATGCTACTAATTTAAATGGTCTCTCAAGTGTACAAGGCAGGTACTTTGAGGCTAACAAAAGTACCTTTGTCTCGAAACCCAAAAGGTTGGAGTAGAAACAAATATGGCGAAGAAACAAATACACGTGCCCCTGCATCATAAACTGCATTATATATACAGGATATCCAAAAAAAAAATAAAGAGGTACGTTTTATAAAATGAGAAGATCTTAAAATAGTTTAAATAATACAACAACCTGGAGGAGAATTTTCTCATGGAGTGCACAACTGAACAGAACCTATAAGTATGCCATCACTGCAGGACGACCAGAAATTTTAATTTTCAATTATCAAATAGAAAACGAAGAAATTAACAATTTAAAAGATGAAAGATTACTAATAGGAGAGGACTACCACACCATTCGGTAGCTCAAAGAGAAGTCTGTACTCTTCACTCCTAGTAGCTAGTCCCCGATTCTGAACAGGTGGATACAGAAGTCAGTATTTTTATTTTCTAATAAACTGGAAAAGTAAAGTTACAGCTCAACCTTTCTTTCGAATTGTCTTTCATTTAGAATTTAAACAATGTTCTGCTTATAAATTCACATTCAAAGATGAAGTACTCTCACATAAACAGCCAAATTAGATTACAAATTGCAGAATTTTAATAACTTAGCATAATTACCGAAATTATATTGTGAGGAAGTAACAACAACGATCCAAACTGATTAATTAATGCAAAAAACAAAGATTCATTATCATTTGATGAAATGACAGAAAGTTTCCAGAAATAAAACAAAATTTAGAGAGAAAGAAAGAGTAACTACACAAAAATCGAGGTCTCGCCGATGAGAAGAGGGATCTCCACTCGAAGGTACCAAGGATGACGCATCCGACGAAGCATCGCTGGGGTCATATTTCACCGCTGACGATCGCCACGGCGGTTCAATCATCGGCTCGATGTTTTCTCTAGTAGGGGATGCTACCACTGCCATTTCCGATCTCTACGTGTCAAATTGTCAAGAGAGAGAGAGTGCGTGTTTGGTTTGCTTCCCCAACCGAAGAGGAGGAGAAAAGAGAGAGAGTTGCTATGAAGTGCGAATGAAGGTGAGGTGTTATATACTTTGATATGCGGTGAGGAAAGGAGGGGCGTGAGGGCGACAAATTTTTACCTTAGGAGGAAGAAGAAAGTAAATGCGGAAGGAGGGGCTAGGCGGCTCGAAATAACGCAGAAAGGAGACACGATGAGTTTTTCTTTTCTTTTTGCCCTTTCAGATGCGATTGAAAGGGTTGGGTTGGGTTGGGTTGGGTGGGTTGACGGAGAAAGCGACAGCAAGGGTCGGGAGGAGGGAGGAGGGAGGAGGAGGAAGCACGTCATTTTTTTTTCTGGGAGAACGAAGAAAGGAAGATGAAGCGGCGAAGGGCTATGAGGATAGCGATACTGCCACCACCAATTTTCATTTCCCAAAGAAAGAAATAGGTGGGATTAGGGAGATTAGGGTCTGGGGAGGAGACGAGAACCCGGGAGCCGGCCCGAGGGAGGAGGTCGATTAAAAAATTTCTCAATTGACTGTCCTGAATGTGTAAGCAACTGGAGCATAATTAAATTCACGGGAACCAAATAAACAAAATGAGATTAGAACGCATCCTCATTAAATTTGATGCTCCCTGTCTATCCTGTACGATTAGTCACCGCTCTCTCTCTGACTGAAATCCAACCGCTGGATTTCAAATCAACGTCTAAAATAATTCGCGCGAGAAATTGGAAAACGGCACTGTTCATAGGCGTGAATATTGATGCAGGTGATATCTGCCAATGAGTCCTCCAAATCAATCCTGACCATCCAATCTGAGATTCAAGGGCTGGCGTGAATTTGAGATTGTAATAATGAGTTTGCACTGTAGAATTCACGTCACTCTTCAACCCAACTTTAGTAGGTTTTAATTATAAATAATGATTATAAAAATTTAAAATATAATCAATATAATATTTAAGTATATTAAAATTTTTATACATATTTATGTTTATGTATATACTATATATATTTATTGAGGAGTTCGCTGCCACCAAATTTGGTTGCTACAAGTTACCACAAATCATCGGCCATTCAATTAATTTTGATCAATAGTTGTGATTGATTCTACTGGAAGCATTTTTACTAAAGTTATTCAAATTACAATGTCACTTTATAGCTTTTGCTTTTCCAATAAAATTAAAAATGAGAAAGTTTAATATGCATCATAAGCTCCGTTTGGATAGGTGTGGAAAGAAGGGAAGAAGGGAAGAAGTGGGAATAAGTATTGAGAAGTGTGTAACTTTGTGAAAAGTTTGGATTGTTTATAATTTATTTCTTCCCTTCTTCCTTCTTCCTTCTTCCTACCTTCTTCTCAACGCATCCAAACGGTGTCATAGTGCATAGGGTTTTCTATGCACTGCAGACTTTTTCGGAAGTATATTTGTAAATTAACAAATCTTATTTAACCAATCTAATTTACATATTAAAATCTCATAGCAAACTAAATTTTACAATTTTTGAGATTTTATTACTATTTTTTTTTTTAAAACATGTTATTATTGGAAACAAACTACTATTTACAACATTCCAAAAATGACAGGTTTTAAAAAAAATTGAAAAAATAGTAACAAAATTTCAAAAATAGTAAAATTTGGTTTGGTATGAGATTTCAATATGTAGATTATATTGATTAAATTAAATTTGTCAATTTATAAATATACCTCCGAAAAAATCCATGGCGCATAGAAAGTTCTTCAACCAAAAAGAACTTTTATTGTATGCAAAGCAGCTCGCTCTTATCACTCTCTTCTCTCTCCAAAGCAGCTCGCGCAGATCACCTCTCTATCTTTTTTCTTGTATGCTCTCTCTTCGTTTTAGCATAGAGACCTCGAATCAAATCGTGACTGTAATTTATTTATTTTTAAACGAATTGACGAGAGAAATTATTGTCAAACCAATTTAAAAGAAACATATCTCTGTTGGATCTTTGAGATCCACTAGATGTATGCAAATAACAGTATCAACATTTTGCTAACCGTAGAAAAGAGATTCAATCTCACCGAGTAAAAAAATTGTGATTCGAGAATTTGATCATATCCTTGACTGAATTGAAGACTATATAAACATGGTAAACAATTATGAAACGTAAAGGGATAAAAAAAAAATTAAGATTATACATCTTATAACTTTGCTTGATCCTTATTGCGCCAAAATTGATATTGAATCAAAATCAACCAAACAATGGTACTTTCTTACATAAAGGTTTTTAAGTTGAAAACATGACTAATCAAAATGAAAGTTGTGTTATTGTTTTTTGGAATTGCTCCACTCCGATATCGTTTAGCAAAAATTATTAAAGAAACGAACTTGTATGCCCAAATAAAATCATTTTCAAACTATACAAAAGTTCACCATGCAGCAGGTTGCATCTATGGCAGGGGCGGAGCCAGGATTTCGACTTAGAGGTTGCCAGAATTTTTTACTTAGGCATATTAAAATTTGAAAGTTTAAAAAATTAGAAAAATTGACAACAAAAAATAATATTGCATTATTTTATAGTAGTAATTTTCATAACATGAATTATATCAAATAAATAAAGAAGTAATTTTTTCTTCCAAAAATAATAAGCAAATTTTTCATATTTGAGCAATGTTTTATTTATAATTTTTTATCTTCTAAATTTGCTCTTAAATAAAAATTGTAATTAAACTAGTTTGAATAAATAATAAATTTAATTAGATTGTATTGGAACTCTTTTATTAGATGCAATATGTTATATATTAACAAAATTTAGTATATAATACAAAATCTCTCCGTAAAGATTTAAAATCTTAGGGGTGCCTAGGAGGCTTGGCATTCCTACTGGCTCCGCGCCTGAGATTCAATGGTTGGACTGGAGAGCGACAAAAGAGGATCTTGTCAAGCAATCAACACACAAAAGAATGGGTAAGAAAAATTGTACATCTCGCGGAATCGTATCCGCGAGACTCGACCAAGGCATGAGAATCAATGGCGTGCCTTCTTCACCGTCTCCACCACGTCTAGTAGCCGCCCTCGAGTCCACCAAGAAGGATTAATCACGTTCTACAAGGTACGTGCTAGCATACCCAAAAAACAAGCCTAATCCTTATGGTTTTCTCTCTTGCATCAATCAACAACTTTGATTTAGTGGAGAGAAAAGAGCTCAACACATGAGCAAATGAGAAGGAAAAGAGAGAAGTGTGGCGGCCTCAATGGGAGGAAAGAGAGGAGAGAAAAAAGTTAGGTGGAGGCTCTCATAAGTGATTGATCGGGTGTAAACCTAGTCAAATTAACCTTGTTTTACCTGATTTAATCTATCGTAGTAAAGCTAAGGGTCGAATCACAGGGACGGTTCAATTAGTTCTTACTTAAATTATCTTATTTAATTAAACCTAGGGTATAAAAACAATTTATGGTACTAAAAATAATTCTAAAAAATTAAAATTAAATTTCAGAAAATAAATTGCTGATTGAAATTTAAATCCTAAGGTTGACTTAGCGATTAAGAGAAAGGCTTAGGGGTTTAGGTCAAGAACTTCACCTATGTTGCAGGTTCCAAACGGTCCGTCTGATCTCTCAGACGGTCCGTTTGAACCTCGTGCTTAGGATTAACTAAAGGAATTTAAGCTATTTCATATGCAGGTTTATGGCTTAAACCTAATTCCCAGATGCTAACCATCGTTCAGTTCTGGTATTTTAGTTCAAGTCAATTTATCAATTAAAATCTCTAAGTTTGGTCATCACCAATACCTAAAGGCTTTAAAATCTATCTTTCATACAAAGGACATCTTATAACCATCGTTACAAAAAAGGTTCACCTATCGGTTACTCAATCCCGGTTTCATTCATCAATTACTTCCATCCTCAATTAAGCTATTCACAAATCAACTAAGGTATAGATTATTGCAATCAAATTAGACAAGGCCTTAATCTAATAGATCCTAATCAATTCTACCTAAGCAATTCATGAAATCACATGGCAATTAGAAATCAAAAGATAGAAATCATATGAAAAAATCGAAAGCTCCAACTAATCAAATCCAAAAGCAACAACATAAGTTAGGTTCCCAACCATTGCCCCTAAGACACAACTTAGCCTATCATAGTATCAAACACCATAAATAAACAAGGTTTCTCCACAATCATAGGGTTTAAAGAAAGATTACAACAAAAATCAATCTTCTCTCCTTCTGTTTCTGCAACCTGGCGTCTTCAAACGGTCCGTCTGATCTCTCAGACGGGTCGTTTGGCTCTGATTTCTGCTAGGGTTTTGAAGCTTTTCTTCTCTATCTCGACTCTCCCTTTTTCCTGGCTTCTCCTCTCCTTAAATAACTTCAAATCCTCTCTAAGGTCGGTGGAAAAACTGTCTGGAATCATGCCAAAGTGGGGAGAGTTGAAAATAGAATCAGTTTCCTCCGAAATAGGACCTGCCCTGAATAAGTCGGTTCTGTAACAGCCAAACGGACCGTCTGAAAGATCAGACGGGTCGTCTGACGGCAGTCTGGGCTGGCTGAAATGCTGACTGGGCTTATTTCGAATTCTTTCATCAAAAGTCGCCAAAAATCATCAGAAACAGCAAAAAATCATCGCGGAGAACCTGTAAACACACGGAGCAATAGCAATACCTAGCTTCTACCTAAAATCAACTATTTATCATCAAAATATGCAATATTAAACCAAATAGTAGACCTAATTAGGGTTAAAATGTATGCATGAATTCCGCTGATCAAAATCCCCCAAGCTTGAACCTTGCTTGTCCCTAAGCAAAACTTAGACTTTAGAAGATCAAATTAGGGCTCAAATTAAGGTTTAACATTGTTATTTTGATGATTCAAAGTAATCCTTGACAATTCTCTTGGTTATGACTTGAACTTCTTAGACAAATTTTTCTTTCAAGTTCAAATTCAAAGTTGACTTCTTAGTTAAATCAAATTCCTCTTCAAAACTAAACCTAAGTCAATGACAAATCCCTCTTCATATCTCAACTTGGTTAATTTTAGGTTTAGTAATTTGATTAAGGCTTGAAAATCTAAATTGATAATTAGGAAGAAGAACCTAACTCCAAACAATCGACTTGACAATAGGAACTATTAGTACAATCCTTATCTCTTAGCTATACACCACTTAGTTTTGAAAAGCTCAATGAAATTTGACTAAAGTGAGGCAAAAGAAAGGGTACAACTCCTCACCCATCAACTTCAAGGTTTTAAGGTTAGCACTTTTAATTTTATCCCGGGGCTTAGGATGATTTTTCCGTTGTGGAGAGGTCAGCCAAATTAGAGTGGATATATATATATATATTTATCATAAGCCTTTCTGTTTCTACTTATGATTTATGGAATTCTTCTATCCACTCTAACTTATAACTTACCGCATCGTCCATGGCAATGCAAGCTTTTTAGTTCCCCTTTTGCTTGTGCTTTTATTTATGTATAAGGTGTGTATTTACATCTTCGACTTTTAATTTTTAAAACATGGTGTATTTAGCCAAAACAAAGAGTCACTAGAGGTTCCTAAGGTTGGTTGACTTGCTGGAGTTTGTTCTTAGTCCTAATTACTCAATTTAGATTGACTTCCATAAAAAAATTGCTAAACTCAAAATTCAACCAAACCAAATATCATCAAGTTTGCCATTCACTTAGGGTTAGCCTTTTCAAGAAATCAATTTTCAAAAAGATTTTCATTGTTTCAATGTGTCAAGTATTTTATCAAGTCTTAAACTCAGATAAGTCACCAAGTATCACTTCGAATTATCCTAAATGCAAAGTTATATGAATTAACATGCATAACCTTATATGATGCAGTTTCAGGTTCTGCTAGTTCAGACAATCCGTCTGGGGGTCCAGACGGTCCGTTTGAATTGCGACAGAACCAGGGGTAAAATGCAGAAATGCCATGAAGTCCTAGATAGAATATATACAATCCACATATTTCGCAAAATTTGAAAATTTTCAGGTTTCTCTACTAATACCCCCCCAAGCTTAATCAATTGCATTGTCCCTAATGCATCAATCAATCGAAAGAAAAGTAAATAGGAGAGAAATTAGAAAATTTACCAACTTGCTCAATACTCGGGTGGAGGTTGAGGAGGGTGATACCCGTACTGAGGATAACACCAGTTGTAGATCTCCGCCACTTGAGTCCTTGAGGGACCATCATCTTCATGATATTGTTTGAGGAGGTCTAAGTCTTCCCTTTGCTTCTTTTGCTCCTCCTCAATTTGATCAATATTTGCATCTATCTTCTTTCCCAACTCAAGTGAATCGGTGGAGAGCCTCTCTAGTGTCTCTAATCTGCCCATAAGTGCCCTAAAGTCATAGGGCTGATCTTCGGCTGACGGACGGGCTGAAGATGTGGCTCCAACATGGCCTGAAGGGCGTGTGACAGGTGAAGCAGCTCTTACCTCATCTCCAAAATGCTCACCCTCATAATCAATCAGTAAAACTAAATTCCTTCTTTTAGGCACGACCTCTTGGGTGATAGGGAGATAGTAGAGTGGATAGCCCTCAAGATGCCACAACCAACGGCCATCACTTGACTTCTTAATGAAACTTGCATTTTTGAAAAATGCCAAGTCCATTGTTGTATACCCCTTTGTTTCCTTCAAGTGTCTCACCGCCAACCCTTTCTTCCTTGCAATGATTGTCACAAACTGGCCAATTTGAATTTGACCCCTACCAGCCCGGCGGTTTGCTGCAATTGTTGCCCAATAGTTGATCATCCAAGCCGCTATGTTGGCACGAGGAAGGTTTGGATGCATGATCTTTCCAAGTAGCCCTAATTCCTCAATTCTCACTTGAATGGCTGTCTCGCCTCTTGCAAACACAGTTTGAGCCAATGCTCTTTGGATCACACGCAAATCAGGGTGATGGATGTACTTAGCTCTTGGAGAATCTTTATTTTTTGGTGGATCTGTATCTGAAATCTCTCTCCAAATGTTCACAGGGTAATCAACTTCTTCTTGACCACCAGGTGCAAACCCAAACCACTCCGCTATTTCAAGCTCAGTTATGGTGAATTCAGTTTCCAACAAAGTGCAATTGAATGCCAACAACTCATCTACCCTTGTCAAACTGAAGGTAGATAAGAATTCGGCAGTGAGGCGGTCATACGCCTTCTCTCTCAAGTCCCAAAATCTGGATTCAATGCCAAACTGAGAAGCAAATCCAAAGAACTGATCACTTACACCAATTACTTGGAGAGTCTCTCGATCCACGGTCTTGGTGTTCTCATATCTCTTATCCTTGAAGTAGTCCATGGCCTTACGGTGGTCGGTGTTGCGGAAGAGGATAGGGCCACCTGCCTCTCTCCCTTGAGCCATCTCTGGTTCGCTTTCGCTCTCATAAACCGCTGCCGCAGCGGCTTCAAGTTCAGCATCTCGGGCATTGTAGGAGGGGTCCGAGCTATGGGATGATGAAGAGGAAGAGGAGGAAGGGTGGTTCTTGCGCTTCTTCTTGAAAAGGTTGGAGATTTTCGGCATTTTTGGTTGAGGTTTAGGTCAGACTAGGGTTAGGGATTGCTGTCAAGTTAGTTCAGACGGACCGTCTGGGGTGTCAGACGGGTCGTCTGAAGGTTATGGAGAGGTTTAACCAGGAAGTTGTGTCTCGGGATGGGCTCAAACAGGTCGTCTGAGGGGTCAGACGGACCGATTGGTGTCGGGGCAGAGGAGATAAGTTTGATTGATTTGGTGGAGTTTTAGGTTTATTGGTATAGGGCTGGTACAGGTGAGTTCTCAAGGTTTGAAATAGGTCCAGAGAATGGGTTTACCTTATTTTACCGGCGGATCCGAGGTGGAGGTGATGTAGAGTCTTCTTGGACCCGAAATCAAAGAAATTGGGGCCGGAACCGAGAAGAACAAGGCGAGAAGAGGTGGTTTGTGGTGTTGGAATGCCGGAAAATATCTTAGTTCGCTGGAAATCGAGGTGAAGGTGGTGGCAACGAGGTAGTGTTTGAGGGAAGAGGGTTAGGCTGCTGTGGTAACGATGGAAGGGGAAGAGAGGGGGTCGGATGATATCTGTTTGGATTTTCTAAAATTAGAATCGTGGGCCTCGATTTTCTCGGTGGGCTGATGTTCAGACGGTCCGTCTGGGGTCACAGACGGGTCGTTTGAACTGGGTCTGGGTCTTTTCATCTCCTTTTGGGCTGAGTCCTTTTTGCGCATAAAACTGATTTCAAACGGTCCGTCTGGAAGACCAGACGGGTCATTTGAAATTTCCTGAAACTCCCTCCAGCTCAGCTTCTTTACAACCTGTATTGAAAATTCAAGTATGAGGATCAGTTGAAGTTACAGCAGAACAATCATTATAAACTTGTCTTTTCTCCTCTCTTATCTTCTCTTTTTTTTTGTATTTTTATATTTTTCCAAAAGTAAACCTAATTTAATTGAACCCTTGGGTTGCCTCCCAAGCAGCGCTCATTTAAGGTCATGAGCTCGACCCCTCATGTCTAAGTTGATGCGGGTATGGGGTTGGTAAGGAGGCGAGTGCCCGTCTCTTCTCCTTCTTTTGACACATGTGAGATATATATTTTGAGCCTTTGTCCATTGACCTTGAATGTGCCAAACTTCTTGCTCCAAATGTCTACCGCCCCATATGAATAGACCTTTCTTACCTCAAATGGTCCAGACCATCTTGAACGAATCTTGCCTGGAAACAACTTCAATCTCGAATTGAACAACAACACCAAATCTCCTTCCTTGAATGTCCTCCTTTGAATGTGCATGTCATGCCACTTCTTTGTCTTCTCTTTGTAAATTCTAGCATTTTCATATGAGTCATTCCTAAGCTTTTCAAGTTCATGTAAATCCAACACTCTCCTTTCACCCGCCGCTTGAGAATCCCAATTAATTTGCTTGACCGCCCAATAGGCCTTGTGCTCAATCTCAACGGGTAAATGGCATGGTTTTCCATATATCAACTTAAAAGGGCTCATTCCAATTGGAGTTTTGAAAGCCGTGCGATAGGCCCAAAGCGCATCATCTAATTTCATCGCCCAATCTCTCCTTGTTATCCCTACGGTCTTTTGCAGAATGTTTTTGATTTTCCTATTTGATATTTCAACTTGTCCACTTGTTTGAGGATGATAAGGTGTTGCAACCCTATGAGTCACCCCATACTTTACCAAGAGATTCTCAAATTGTTTGTTCACAAAATGCTTTCCTCCATCACTAATCACAACCTTAGGGATCCCAAATCGTGGAAAGATTACCTTTGAAAATAGCTTACTCACCGTGGCCGAATCGGCATGTCTACTTGGAATAGCTTCAACCCACTTTGAGACATAGTCCACCGCAACAAGAATAAATTCATTGCCAAGCGAAGGTGGAAAAGGCCCCATGAAGTCAATGCCCCGCACATCAAAGATCTCAATTTCAAGGATAGAGTTTTGTGGCATTTGTTGGCGACTTGAGATGTTCCTCGCCCTTTGACATTGGTCACACTTCAACACAAACTCTCTATCATCCTTGAAAATGGATGACCAAAAGAATCCAGATTGAAGCACCTTTGCTGCTGTTTTTGAGGTTGATGCATGGCCTCCGTAAGCGGATGAATGGCAATGTATAAGAATTGGTTCAACTTCTTCATAAGGAACACATCTCCGAATCACACCATCAACTCCTCTCTTCCATAGAAAAGGATCTTCCCAATAGTAGTGCTTAGCATCACTCAAGAACTTCTTCTTTTGCTGATAAGTTGCTGCATATGGTAGAATCCCGCTTGCTAGGTAGTTGGCGATATCTGCGAACCAGGGCTCAGTCAGACGACCCGTCTGGGAATCCAGACGGTCCGTCTGGAGGTCGACCTGACAGGTATGCAAGAGCTGATCATCAGGAAATGACTCATCAATAGGCAGTGACTCGTGTTCAATGACCTTCAGCCTAGAGAGGTGATCTGCCACCAGGTTTTCCGTGCCCTTCTTGTCTCGAATCTCTAGGTCGAACTCTTGTAATAGGAGAACCCACCTTATGAGTCGTGGCTTAGCATCCTTTTTGCTCATCAAATACTTGAGGGCGGAATGGTCCGTGTAGACTATCACCTTTGATCCAATGAGATATGATCTGAATTTGTCAATGGCATAAACAACTGCGAGGAGCTCCTTTTCGGTGGTTGTGCAATTGACCTGGGCCTCATCCAACACCTTACTTGCATAGTAGATGGCATATGGTTTCTTCTATTTTCTTTGTCCAAGTACCGCCCATACCGCATAGTCACTTGCATCACACATCAACTCAAAAGGAAGACTCAAATCGGGTGGTTGAAGGATAGGTGCGGAGATAAGAGCTTCTTTCAACCTACAAAATGCATCAACACAATTCTCATTAAACACAAAATCAACTTCTTTCATGGTAATATTGGTTAATGGATTTGCAATTTTAGAAAATCCTTGATAAAACGCCTATAGAACCCGGCATGACCAAGAAAACTTCGAATGTCCTTCACACATTTTGGATGATCCATCTTCTCAATCACTTCAACTTTAGCCTTGTCTACCGCTATATCCTTGGATGAAACAATGTGTCCTAATACAACTCCTTCTTGAACCATAAAATGACATTTCTCCCAATTGAGCACAAGGTTAACATATTCACATCACTGCAAAACTCTAGACAAGTTAGAAAGACAATGATCAAAAGATGAACCATAAACTAAAAAATCATCCATAAAAGCCTCCATGTCCTTTTCAATAAAATCGGAGAAGATAGTCATCATGGCTCTTTGAAAGGTAGCGGGGGCATTGTACAATCCAAAGAGCATTCTACAGTAGGCAAATGTTCCATAGGGGCATGTGAATGTAGTCTTCTCTTGATCACTTGGGTGGATTGAAATTTGAAAGAATCCGGAATAGCCATCCAAATAACAATAGTAACTTTGACTTGCCAATCGTTCCAATAGTTGATCAACAAAGGGCAATGGAAAGTGATCCTTCCTTGTAGCCGTGTTGAGCTTCCTATAATCGATGCACATGCGCCAACCTGTCACAATCCTTGTTTGGATCAGCTCGTCCTTGTCATTCTTTACCACCGTCGTGCCACCTTTTTTTGGAACAACATGCACGGGGCTCACCCATTTTGAATCTGAAATCGGATAGATGATACCCGACTCGAGGAGTTTAAGAACTTCCTTACTCACGACCTCCTTTAGATTTGGATTCAATCTCCTTTGATACTCAACTGAAGGTTTGTGGTCTTCTTCCAGCAAGATCCGATGCGTGCAAATAGCGGGGTCAATACCCTTCAAGTCTTCAATGGTATACCCAATTGCTCGCCTATGCCTCTTTAATTCCTTCAAGAGTTTGCTCGTTTGCTCATCATCCAGGCATGCGTTGACTATGACTGGGTATGTCTGGTCAGGTCTAAGGAATTCGTATCGAAGATTCTCAGGAATCGGCTTCAGTTCAACCCTAGGTGCTGAAATCACTGGAACTTTCTTCATACGGTCCGTCTGGCCTGACAAGTGCAGAGTTAGGACTTGTGACTTGGTTGGGCCCTGGGTTGGCGCTTCCTGGTGGGCCCTGCTTGTCTGTCTCTTCCACTGCTGCCATCATGCGCTCTACGAGGCTCTGGATGTGGTCCAAACGACCCGTCTGGGATTCAGACGGTCCGTCTGACAATAGTTCTGACAACATGTCAACCATCTCATTGAACATCTTCTCTGCATCTTCATCGGTGGATGACTCATACAGCTCCTTGTATGCTTCAAATAATTTTGAATTGAAGATTTCTCCCATGAATTCTTCCGTCTCAGGCTCAACTCCATTCATCATGAAACATGAGTTTAGGTCGGCGGCCATCTTGATGGAATTTGTCACTTGAAACTCGATTTTCTCCGATCCAACCTGAATGCTCATATTGCCTTGTCTACAATTGATGAGAACATCTGCGGTGGCTAGGAAGGGCCTTCCAAGGATGATAGGCACTTCGGGATCTTCCTCCATATCTACAATGACAAAATCAACGGGTACAAAAACATCACCTACTTGGAGAGGCACATCTTCCACAAACCCAAGGGGTAGACGCACGGATCTATCCGCCATTTGTAAAGTCATGCGAGTCGGTTTTAGTTCCCCTACTCCAAGCTTGTTGAATATCGATGCGGGCATGAGACTCACGCTTGCTCCAATGTCTAACAAGGCTTGTTTGATGTTTGCGTTCCCAATTTTACATGGAATGGTGAATCTCCCCGGATCTTTCATCTTTTTGGGCATTTGGTTGAGGATCAAATCATTGCATTCGCCGGTCAGAGCTACCATGCCTACATCCTCCAGTTTCTTTTTGTTCGAAAGAATGTCCTTCAGGAATTTGGCATATGAGGGCATCTTCGTCATGACATCGGTGAAAGGTAGAGTCACTTGGAGATTCTTGAGGATTTGCCAAAATTTTTCGAACTCCTTCGCTTCACGGGCCTTAGCTAGCCTTCTCGGGTATGGAACAACAGGTTGAGTCACAGTAGGGTCCTTTTGTGGCGCTGGATTGGTCTGCTGAGCATTTTCTCCTCTTTCCTGCTCCTCCTCAGTCAGACGACCTGTCTGGGGGTCCAGACGATCCGTCTGGAGATCGACTGAAACCCTAGCTGGAGGTGTCTCGTCAGGATTGGGCATGTCTGGTCCCTGATAACTAGTCCCGCTTCGCAAAGTGTGCATCACGCTCTTGATCCCAGCATTAGGATTGGGTTCGGGTTGGCTTGGGAACATTCCCGCCTTGGTCATTACACCTTGATTTGCTTGTTGACTTTGTTGGAGAAGGAGATTCATGGTTTGTCGAATTTGCCTAACTTCGTCGTACACCGAGTTGTTCCACCCGGATTGATCTGCCATTAACTTATTTACCATCGCGCGATGTTGTTGCCAATAAGAGTTTTGATTGTTGCTCCCTCCTTTGTTTGTATTTTGCCCTGTTGATGCCGAGTTAGCGGCACCGCTTGGATCGCCATACGAAAAATCAGGATGACTTCTCCTGTCTCTATACACATATCCTTGAGATGTGTTAGTGTTAGGAGGGTAGGGAGGAGGGTTACCTATGGCATTAACCTCTGCGATTGGTTCGTCTCTAACCAACAAGGCACATGCTTGAGCCGAATGTCAATCTTCATTGCAAATTTGACACGAGACAGCTTGCGTGGGCCGCACGGTTGGCTTGGCACTCATGTTCTTTACCAAGGTTGTTAGAGCATCAAGTTGAGATTGTAGGTGAGTCGTCTCATCTACTTTTAGCATTCCTCCTTTGTTTGATGTTTGTCGGACCGACCAATTGGTTTGAGATCTTGCCATGTTCTCAATCAAAGCCTTTGCATCATTTCCTCCAAGGTCCAGCAATGATCCACCTGCGGTGTTATTAACATTTTGTTGTGTTGAGGGGGTTAGACCGTCATAAAAACACAATATTAATCTACTTTCAGGTAGGTCATGGTGTGGGCAAAGCCTTTGGAGGTCCTTAAACCTCTCCCAAGCTTCAAACAGGTTCTCGTCATTGTGTTGTGAAAAGTTAACCAAATCTCTAACATATTTGTTGGTCTTAATCCTAGGGTAGAACCTATTCAAGAATGCAGTGGTCAAACTTTCCCATGTTTCAAAGGGCTTGTCACTAAAACTATTCAACCAATCTTCAGCCCTATCCCTAAGAGAAAAAGGAAAGAGAGTTAGTCGGATAATCTCGGGGTTGACTTCTTCGAAGTTCAATGTTGCACAATTTCGCAAGAACTTTTGGAGATGGGCATTGGCGTCTTCTTGCGGCGATCCTCCATACATGTTTTGTTGCACCAAGGCAACGGGACTAGGATTGTAGAACCAGTCACGAGTCCTTGTAGCTCTTGGTGGCCTGACGCCAAGTCGCACGTTGGATGCGGTTGGAGCACCTATTTCCTTCAAAGGACGATTTTGGGCTGCGACTCGAGCGGCCTCCATTGCTTCGTTGATGGCTCTTTGAACGGGATCTTCTTCACCGCCACCAATGGGGTTACCATTGGGAGGAGGGTTGTTGTTGTCATCCATCGCTTTTGTCTCGGATTGCTGCGAATTTGAGCCAAAATCTAACTCAGATGATGTCTCAGCGTCGGTCAGACGATCCGTCTGGGGATCCAGACGGTCCGTTTGGGCAGAGGGCTGAGACTGGCTTCCTTCGGATGGGGTTCCTACGCACCGCTTGGGACGAAACACGGGCGTCTGAACAGGAGAGGAAGAGGCTTGACCTTCCTGGGCTTCGAGTTGCTTCTCCGGAAAACGAATGGTTCGAGAAGCAAACGGAGCGGAAAGTCGCTGGTTCTTTTCTCGATTTCCCTTGCTTCTTGTAAAGTGGTTATGCTCGGTCGTGGTTTGAATTGAATTCTTCTTTCCTCGGGCCAGTTTGCACCTCCTACAATAGCAATAAACAAGTTGAAATCGTGAAAAGAGAGATAAGGCTTAAGTAAAATAGAAAATTAAGTAAAAAACAATTATCACCGTCTCCGGCAACGGCGCCAAATTTTGATCGGGTGTAAACCTAGTCAAATTAACCTTGTTTTACCTGATTTAATCTATCGTAGTAAAGCTAAGGGTCGAATCACAGGGACGGTTCAATTAGTTCTTACTTAAATTATCTTATTTAATTAAACCTAGGGTATAAAAACAATTTATGGTACTAAAAACAATTCTAAGAAATTAAAATTAAAGTTCAAAAAATAAATTGCTGATTGAAATTTAAATCCTAAGGTTGACTTATCGATTAAGAGAAAGGCTTAGGGGTTTAGATCAAGAACTTCACCTATGTTGCAGGTTCCAAACGGTCCGTCTGATCTCTTAGACGGTCCGTTTGAACCTCGTGCTTAGGATTAACTTAAGGAATTTAAGCTATTTCATATGCAGGTTTATGGCTTAAACCTAATTCCCAGATGCTAATCATCGTTCAGTTCTGGTATTTTAGTTCAAGTCAATTTATCAATTAAAATCTCTAAGTTTGGTCATCACCAATACCTAAAGGCTTTAAAATCTATCTTTCATACAAAGGACATCTTATAACCATCGTTACAAGAAAGGTTCACCTATCGGTTACTCAATCCCGGTTTCATTCATCAATTACTTCCATCCTCAATTAAGCTATTCACAAATCAACTAAGGTATAGATTATTGCAATCAAATTAGACAAGGCCTTAATCTAATAGATCCTAATCAATTCTACCTAAGCAATTCATGAAATCACATGGCAATTAGAAATCAAAAGATAAAAATCATATGAAAATATCGAAAGCTCCAACTAATCAAATCCAAAAGCAACAACATAAGTTAGGTTCCCAACCATTGCCTCTAAGACACAACTTAGCCTATCATAGTATCAAACACCATAAATAAACAAGGTTTCTCCACAATCATAGGGTTTAAAGAAAGATTACAACAAAAATCAATCTTCTCTCCTTCTGTTTCTGCAACCTGGCGTCTTCAAATGGTCCGTCTGATCTCTCAGACGGGTCGTTTGGCTCTGATTTCTGCTAGGGTTTTGAAGCTTTTCTTCTCTATCTCGACTCCCCCTTTTTCCTGGCTTCTCCTCTCCTTAAATAACTTCAAATCCTCTCTAAGGTCGGTGGAAAAACTGTCTGGAATCGTGCCAAAGTGGGGAGAGTTGAAAATAGAATCAGTTTCCTCCGAAATAGGACCTGCCCTGAATAAGTCGATTCTGGAACAGCCAAACGGACCGTCTGAAAGATCAGACAGGTCGTCTGACGGCAGTCTGGGCTGGCTGAAATGCTGACTGGGCCTATTTCGAATTCTTTCATCAAAAGTCGCCAAAAATCATCAGAAACAGCAAATAATCATCGCGGAGAACCTGTAAACACACAGAGCAATAGCAGTACCTAGCTTCTACCTAAAATGAACGATTTATCATCAAAATATGTAATATTAAACTAAATAGTAGACCTAATTAGGGTTAAAATGTATGCATGAATTCCGCTGATCAGTGATCCTTATATAAAGTACAAATCCTAATTGACCTCTTACATAATTACAACTATGTCATCCCACCTACCGCTATATAGGGCAGCCACGAAATGGACTTTTCTGGACTATTTAACCTCCTCATTTGGACTTTTAATTCATATAATTAAGGCATCTCAAGTTTGCTCTTTAATTGGGCTATATATTTGCTATGTAAATAACGGCCCAATTTATTAATATAACTGTTTATATTAAAATTGTGTTGAACTAAATTAATTATTAACTCATTAATAATTATTTTAGGATTAGTTAATGCATTAATTTATTTCTAGATGATTCCATTGACTTAATTAATTATAACGGTTCACAACGGTATATAATTAATTAATCAATCTATCATATTTCTACAGTATTTACTGCTGAGAATAAATAAATAATGCACTGTGTGATTAAAGTCCTATTTGTGTGACCCTCTGAGTATTTATGCTATGTTGGACATGAAAAATAAATCGTTATTTATTTTCAATAATCATAAGCGGTATCTAGCAACATGTTATGATTCCCAATTCACATAAATAATGTACTGCTACAATATCTCAATCCTGCATAAGAAATAAAAGTATTTTCTTATCTGATTCTTATGTCACATGATATCTGTTAGAAAGTGTTCAATTTTAATTTTTCCAAGTCAATTACACTTAATTAACCTTAATTAAACATCAAACACAAGGATCTTGCCAAGCAATCAACACATAACTTGAGAATAGGATGAGAAATCGATACCTCATCCAACATAGTAATTGGATGGCTCGACCTTGGCATTGAAGTTGGTGGCGTGTCTTCTCCACCGCCTCCACCACGTCTAGCCGCCTTCCTCGAGTCCACCAAGGAGGATTAATCACGTTCTACAAGGTACGTGCTAGTATACCCAAAGAACAAGTCTAATCTTATGGTTTTCTCTCTTGCATCAATCAACAACCTTGATTTTGTGGAGAGAAAATAGCTCAACATAGTGTTTACCAAAAACCCGCCGGGTCGAACCAGTCCCGTCCCAAACCCGCCCCATGGACCGGACCGCCCCGGACCGTCCATGGACCGCGATGGACCGAAGGGTTAGAACGGGGCGGATCTTCGACGGGTTTGGGCCACCCTTTCTAAAAATACCCGTGTTAACCCGCTCCGTCTTAACTCGTGGACCGAACCGTCCCACCCCGTCAACCCGTCCAAAACCCGTGCTAATTCCGAAAAAAAGGAGGAGGGTAACTTTATATAATTATATTCAAATTTTTTCATCTAATAAAAAAATTACAAATCAAATATAAAAAAAACAAAAAAAATAAAAACAGAAAAGATAATTAAAAAAAATAAAGGAAAAACGTAAAAGTAAAAAATAAAAGTAATTAACGAAAAATAAAAAACAGAAAAAAATATTGAAAAAACAAAAAAAGTAATAAAAAGTGATTATATATGTAGTTTAATACTAACGAAAAATAAAAAAATAGTAATAAAATAAATAAAAACCCGCGGACCGGACCAGACCGTCATAACCCGTGCGGGTTACATGGGGCGGGTTTAAGAAGGGTTAGGACCAAAATTTCTAAGATGGACCGTCCTAACCCGTGGACCGCCGCGGGTTGGACCGCCCCGCCCCGCCCCGCCCCGTCCTGTTTGGTAAACACTAGCTCAACACATGAGCAAATGAGAGAGAGAGAGAGGATTAAGGTGGCAGCCTAGAATGGGAGGAAGAGAGGAGATAGAAAAGTTTAGGTGGAGGCCCTCATAAGTGGTCCTTATATAGAGCACAAAACCTAATTGATCTCTTGCATAATTACAACTATGTCATCCCACCTACCACCATATTTGGCAGCCACAAAATGGTCCTATATGGCTCATTTAACCTCTCAATTTACTCTCTAATTCTATTAATTAAAACCTCATTTATTTGCTCTTTAATTGGGCTATCTATTTGCTACCAAATAACGGCCCAATTAATTCATATAACCATTTATATTAAAATTGTGTTGAACTAAATTAATTATTAACTCATTAATAATTATTTTAGGATTAGTTAATGCATTAATTTATTTCTATATGATCTATTGACTTAATTAATTATAACGGTTCGTAACGGTATATAATTAATTAATCAATCTTATCATATTTCCACAGAATTTACTGCTGTGAATAAATTGATATCTCTTATTTGTATATACATTTTTACCGTACTTAGCATCCAAATAACACTCAAACCAATGATATTTACTGTGCTTTTGAATTACATTTGTCAAGATTGGGTACTGCCGTGGAATTTGACTTGTTTTGTAGGAACGTAGTGGATTGGACACAATAATTGCATAAAAGGGATAATTTTTAGGAAGAAAATGACTAAATGGAATGCATAACACTGTAGAGCTCATCCTAAACTTTCCAACGATCTTTGAATCACCTCAATCGGAGTCCGAATGAAGAAATTATGGTCAAAATACTATCGTTGCGCAGTGCTAGAAAATAATTTCGGTCCGAAATCGCGTGAAAAAGTCGGTTTTGACAAGTTTTGAAGATGAACACTTTATTTTATGGTATGATCTCGTGAATCCTTACCCTAACCTGCCTCCCAAACCTCCTTCCTAGCCATATATGCACGAAAATACAGAGAGGAAGGGATCCCACCTTCCATATAATAATTTTCACCTTTTTCCACCACCGTTCTCATGCCGAAAGACGTGGGATTTGTTTGACCCCAAAATATGGTGCCAAATTCATGAATTAAATTGGATAATTTCATCAAGGAGTTTGAGAAAATCATGAAAAATATCAAACAGATCCCAAAAATTATGGAAAAATACCCAAAAATCTAGGAGAGGATGAAGAAAATTATGGTGCCCCCAGATTGGTCAAAGGAGCGGCAGAATTGCTGTTTTATGCAAAGAAGCCCATGATTTTGGAAAAATTAAATAAAATAGTAAGAAGGGTATTTATGGAAAATTCTTGGTTCCATCAGATCCTACACATTTTTATGAAGCTGTGTACAAAATTTCATGGAGAAAATCAATAGGGAAGGGCTCCAAATAATTCTTTTAGTTTCAGCAGCCCTAAAAATGCAGCAAATTCCAATAAATGGACAGCTCCCTTGAATGGAAAATGGAGAAGAAACAAACAGATTTTAAACCATTCTTAACTTGCCCTCCGTACTCAATCCATGTTGGAGGCACCTGTTTCCATACACCGGCAGTCTGACAGATGGTAAAACAATGTGTGGTTTGCGTAAGCCGAGTGCATGCAAATCAGACACAAGGAAATGTCGCTGGGGAATAAACTTGACCCTTTTGCGAAGAACAACTGGGGTGCACATGGAGTCCATGAAACAGAAGGGAGCGGGAGATGTGGAGCCTACAATACGCCACTTGGCTCATGGTGTGCCGCGTGCGGCCAAAACAAAGAAAGAAGAAAAGGAGAAATAATCCCAACAGAATTTGTTGGAGACGGAGAGGATGTAACCGCCGGGCTCCAGCGCGGTTCACGGCACCTGGACGGAAAATGGAGCAAGAGCTTTGCCTATATAAGAAGGAGAAGAGAGTTGAAGAAGAGATCGGATTCCACACAAAAAAACTTTCCACCAAAGTAGTTTAGGTTAGAACAAGAAGATAGGCATTAGCACAAACAGTTGATAGGCAAAAGGAGAAGAAAGCTTTTAAGAAGCGACGAAGGTTTGTAAACGAAGGTAGGTGTTTGTACAGAGCACAGAAGCGATCTTGAGGAGATCCATGCTCTGAGTTTGGTCAATTCGGTGTAATTTTTTATTAAAGGTTGAAATTGAGATCGGTTGCTTCGTGATTTCTCTTCTTGAATTTCTTGCTGGTTGATTTGAAGTATCGTGTTAATTAAAGCATTTTCTACATTAATTGTGATCTGGTTCATAGGTTTAAAGTGTTTAGAATCGGTTTTCTTCTTTTCAAATCGAAGGAGGAGGTCTGCTAGGGAGCTATGCTCCCATGGTGGATATCCGATCTCGAAATGAAAAGGCATTTCTCTCTTCTCTTGTTTGAGGTTATAAAAGCCTGTATGTAGCTGTTTAATGTCATTGCTAGGGATCTGCTAGGGAGCCATGCTCCCATGGTGGATCATCGATTTTAAAACAGTAGCATGTCCTCTTCTCAATCTTTCTCTTTTCTGGGAATCAAAACTGTATCAAGAAGTGTAGAGCTAAAAACATTTTTATTTCATCCAATTCAATTTCAATTCCTCAAATTAGAGGTCAAAGGTCGGTTCTTTGTCTGCTAGGGAGCTCTGCTCCCATGGTAGATGTTAGGTTTGGCATGGAGCTATGCTCCTACGCTGGATCCCCTCCATGGTCTGCTAGGGAGCTCTGCTCCCATGGTGAACCGAGTTCAGGCATGCTTGATTGAGCAATTGTCTCAGTTAAGCTGTTTGAACATTCAAAAATGGAGGGGAGCTAGGGAAAATGCTGTCCAATTTGTTCCAGGATTTTAGAATTTCAATTCCCATCTCAATCTGTCAAGAAGAACAAAATTGAATTCATAGAGGGTATCCTTGCATAAAATTGTGATCAACTTGTCAGTACAGTAGCTTGAACTTGCGTGTATCTCCTTCTGAAATTCTGGCATTGCAATTAAGATAATAAGTATTAGTTCTGGTAACGCTTAAGATTAAGCATTTTGAGTTCCTGAATTGTGTTTCTTTTTCATAGAATTGTGTAAGTTTGCAAGAATAATTAAAATCCAGGGGTGGCTTTGTAAAAGTGCTACAATCTTATTTTTTTTCAGAACGGTCTGTGTGATACAGAAAGTGTATTTATAAACCTTATACAGGAAATGACTTCTATAGCTCGTTAATGTTCTAATTTCCTGATATTGGCGTAATATGTTGTTTACCGTTACCTTACAAACAAATGTTGATAATTATCCAGATTTGATAGACTTGTGTGAAGAAATCCAGTAGGTACCAAATAATTATATTTCTTGACTTTATTGCCAGATGAATTGAGTAACGTAAACCAGACCAATGGCTCATAGGATGATATATATTTACTGATGTAAATCAGTCCATTAGCAAGCAAGTTATATACAAATATCCATATAATATAGGGGTTGTATGAATTGTATTGTTTGACCTTTTCTACTGCACATTGCCCATATAGGTACTTTGATTGAATAACAATGATAACTTGTGTGCATGGTATTAAGCTTTGCTGGTCCATGTATTTTTCTTATAAGAATAGCATGAAGTACATTTAAAACATTTCATTGATATTGCCTCCGTGTAGCATAAAGTGAAGACCCAAAATAGTATGTCAATTGAGAAAGTTAAATAACGAATCTGTCAGTTATACGAGTGTATCAAATAAAACGTGTAGTCCCAGAAGTAGAGCCTTGTCATCATGCCAAAGGAGAGTAATGTGCAAAATTAATTAGATCGTAAAACATTCAGACCTCAATAAAATTACTGGTACAGAATCAATTACATCAAATTGAGTAAACGAAAAGACAATTAAGGTCTCCGCATCCCATCTATTCCTCTCTGCAACGCTAATGAACTTTGTTTCTGGTAAGAACGCAACCCTCCTGAACCATATTAGTACCAATACCTGAAACAGTCGTACTTGTTCTTGGCTCACCCGCCGTTAAAGGTCAACGCAACCCAAGTTGACCTCATCATTGTCTTGTCCTCGCCACGACGATGCCGTAAAGCTTTTCTATGGCGACCGAGATGGCTGGAATATAGAACGGATCCAAACCCGTTAACGCGCGGACCCGCTAACAAGACCGTCTCCTTCGTTTGAACCTCCAGCGCCGAAACCCCTTGATCTTGTGCGGCGAAGCGGTAGCAAAACCCATGTGCACAACCCCTGTTGACTAATGAGATTTCAGACAAAAAGTAATAAATAAAATAAAAGGCCTCTGGCCCAATAATCATCAAAGCCCAGGAAGAAATAATTAAGGAAAAAAACCGTCTGAATCCGACCTGTCACAGACACATCAACGGTGCTGCTGACGTGGACCAATAAGAAAAATTAATAAATAAACAGAAATTTTGAAAAATCATTAAAAACAGTAGAAAACTCAGAATAATACAAATAAAATATTCATAAAATCTTAAAGATCAAGATAAACTAAATTCACTGATACTTTGATACGAAATTATGTCAAAGTAGCGGCCCTTTGTATTTTTGAAGTATTTCCGCTTTAAAAACAGATTTTATAAATCTTGGAAAAATAATAAACTCATTTACCAAATTCTAATTTTTGGAATCAAGTATCTTCGAAATAAAAATTCCAAATATCATATCTTCAAAATCAAGTATTTTCAAATATAAATATTAAATACTTTCGAAATAAGCATTTTCAAATAAAAAAAGGAATTTCTAAAAGTCAAAGGTGCAAAAGGTCAAAGTGAATAGAAATCACCAATATCCCAAGTGAAATATCCAAATTAAAAGTCTAAACGCGAAACCCAAAGTCAAAACCAAAACCTCTTCGTTTGAGGAAAAGTCCCTCGCTAGGGTTGAGATCAACCCTAGATGACTTAGAAATTGAATTCTTACAGGCCCCTTCGTCCAAAGAATTCCATTTTGTTCTCACAAGAGCCACCAAATGGCCCGAGAACCAACTCTCACAAGTAACACCAAATGTCCCGAGGGTTGTAAAAGAACCAACATTCACAAGTGGCGCCAAATGCCCCGAAGGTTATAAAATTTCTTTTGTTCTCACAAGAGCCGCTAAATGGCCCGAGAACCAACTCTCACAAGTGACGCCAAATGTCCCGAGGGTTGTAAAAGAACCAACTTTCACAAGTGGCGCCAAATGTCCCGAAAGTTGTAAAACCCCTTTGTTCTCACAAGAGCCGCCAAATGGCCCGAGAACCAACTCTCACAAGTGACGCCAAATGTCCCGAGGGTTGTAAAAGAATCAACTTTCACAAGTGGCGCCAAATGCCCCGAAGGTTGTAAAATCCTTTTATTCTCACAAGAAGCCGCCAAATGGCTCGAGAACCAACTCTCACAAGCGACGCCAAATGTCCCGAGGGTTGTAAAAGAACCAACTTTCACAAGTGGCGCCAAATGCCCTGAAAGTTGTAAAACCCCTTTGTTCTCACAAGAAGCCGCCAAATGGCCCGAGAACCAACTCTCACAAGTGACGTCAAATATCCCGAGGGTTGCAAAAGAACCAACTTTCACAAGTGACGCCAAATGTCCCGAAGGTTGTAAAATTTCCTTTTGTTCTCACAAGAGCCGCAAAATGGTCCGAGAACCAACTCTCACAAGTGACGCCAAATGTCCCGAGGGTTGTAAAAGAATCAACTTTCACAAGTGGCGCCAAATGCCCCGAAGGTTGTAAAACTCCTTTCATTCTCACAAGAACGCCAATCATAGCCCCGAGAGCTTACCAAATGACTCCAAAACGACTTTAGAACAAATTAGAAACGACTCCAAACGATTTCAAGTGAACATTCATTCCTTCCAAGCGAAAATCTTTTCTAAACCGAAATCAAATCCTTTTCGTTTCCTTTTCATTAGAAGTCCAAGTTCAAAGTTTTTTATTAGTTTACTGATCCTTAATTGGGTACCGTCAATTAAGTCCTCCTGAAGACAAATAATAGCACTCCATAAGTCTCATTTCTTAGCCCATTACGTCAATACCCTTTACGTCGCTTAATCAGAGGTTCTCGTAGGCAACTACGGGATAATTAACAATAGGGGCTTGCGCCTATTGGAAAGAAAGGACCCGCTAAATCAAGAAATTTCTTTAAGAAGTGACTCTTGTTAGGATTCTCTTGTGTTGAGAGATATCCGCTATAGAGATCGAACCTTAAGGGAGGTGAATCTAAGGCTATGTTCCCATTGTTTTTCGAGAAATTCCTTCGAGGAGAATAATGACGAAAAAGTCGCAACAGGATTATACCTCTTACAGCGGAGCACGACCATGACAGCAACCTTGGAGCGATTCTGGACACGACGGCGGTAGAACCGATCCAACCACGACTTTGGACGATCGATATCTCGATAGAAGCGATATTTGATTTATTCCTTCCTTTTCTCTTGATATTTTGATCACATGGAGTTTGTATCTTGCTTTGTTTACATGTTAGGCTAGTTTCTTATGTCTTAGGGCTAAGTATTAATTTAGTTTAGTATTTTGTGATGACTTGGTGGATTGATTGCTATGTTATGTGATTTATTATGTTGAGAATTATTGATATGCTTAGTTATGTTATCTGTTTGCTTGATGTTTACCTATGGATGAATCGCGACGTCTTTAGGACATTAAACTAGACTAAACACATGATTGATTAAGTAATTGAGGTAAGCCAAACGCTCGAAAAAAGATGTTAACTTGACAACTTGTCACACCCCGTATCCGAGATACGAGACGTGAGGCGAGACAGTATCTGATCATCCATCCGACAGCCCGTCAACCTACGTCACAACAGAAATAAAAGCAAAACGGAGTCAGCTACAAAGCCGAGTAACCAGTTATTTAACGACGCAGCTTCTCTATAACTAATTTATATAACCAAAATCAAACGATCGGGTTAATCCATGCATCAATAATAACAAAATTAAATGTATTTCACAGAGATCAACGGGTCTAGGTTTTCTCAAATTCATTTCTCATATCACTTTCACACTAGCGCGAATCCCTCTCTAGGCGATTCCGCTTCACATTCCATATCACTTTTCCATTTCAAATCAAGTCACATCAGAGACCCATTGACTCGTAAAATACATCAGTCACAATTCACATATATCAATTCAATCAAATAAACAAACGATATTTAAATCAATCAATACGAAAATTAAATTATAGAGAAGTCTAGTTACCTGACGATGAGCGGTTTAGAAATCATAATGGAATTGCAACGATTATCTATACTCATATGCCATGTAGAATCAGGACATCAATTGGACGACCATCAAATATCAATTGGATTTCGAAAAAGAGTTTGTATCATTTTTCTTTAGAAGAATCAAAAGCACAGATAAGAAAAACAATTATTTTTTTTTGTTTCGAATGGAGTTTGGATTTCGGACGCCTGGACATAATACAGAGCAAATGAAAGTTAAGGAGTATAATATGGAGATGGAGACGAAATATAGATGTCCAAAATTTCAATGTATTATCGCAAGGAACCGACACCTCTTAAGGAAGTTATAATTTTAATTATTGTCCGGCCAATCAAATTTCAAAGAACGGTTATAACTTGTTTGAGGAACAAAGGGAAAATGGAAGTTATTTTTTTTTTGTTTTTGCATGCAACAGAAACGTGAACTCCAAGCCAATGAATTAATATGGTGTATAACCGACACCAAGATCAAATCGGTGGAGACAATAAATAAAATAATGAGGAGATTAAGCATATACAACGGTGGACATTTAAACACAAAAATGAATGAATTAATGGAGCATAATTCGGTTTTCTAATTTATACTAACTAAAAATGATCTCGGATAGGACAAAAAGGTAAAAACTTTAAACTAACTAACAATACACATGCAAAATTTAAGTACGATATTTAGACAAAATAAAATATCCGTATAACAATATAAGAATTCCAATATTTATAAGAAATATATTTGCTATATTAAAATAAAAAGAATTCCATGTTATTGGCGGTTCAAATTAATTAGTAAATACGTATAAAATCTTGGGGTGTTACACAACTGAAAGTTGTGTAGTTTCTAAACGATCTGAAAGGACTTAGATACCTCTAGAAATCCAACATGATAACCTTAAGTGACTAAATCCGACACGAAAGTTTAGGTTTAGTCATTTACGTGGAGAAAATCGAGTTTCAAACCAATTTTCAAAATCAAAATTGCGACAGCTGAGGTTAGGATTTAGGTCTGGTCGACAAGTATCCTTCACATAGTGTTGTATAAAAATGTCAAGTCAAAGCAGAGAGTTTAAAGTATATTTTGGCACGACTTATATAGATTTTCGGTCCGAAATCTGTATATTTCGGTCCGAAATTACCTTCTACCTTGGTGAAAACTTTGAGTAGAAGTACTTTAAACCTAAACTAAATGAACACAAAGTCCTGGGATATTATTTGCATATGTTTTAGTCCATAAAATATCAAAAATCACCAAAAATAATTTATTTAATTGCATTTTGGATAATTGTCTTTTTAAATCATAAAACTCCAAAAATTAATTGTCTAGCTTTCGCGAAAAATAAAAGTCTAGTAATCAGTTGTACCGTCCCTTGGGTTCGACCCTAAAGCTTAACTAAAACGACTAGTGAGGTTAGCTCTAGGTTATAAATTTATTTGATATCCTAGGTTTAATTCTTTCATCATAAATAAATAATGCACTGTGTGATTAATGTCCTATTTGTGTGACCCTTTGATAATTTATGCTATGTTGGCCATGGAATTAAATCGTTATTTATTTCCAATAATCATAAGCGGTATTTAGCAACACGTTATGATTCCCAATTCGCATAAATAGTGTATTGCTACAGTATTAAATCATGCATAAGAGAATAAATGTAATTCTCTATTTTGATTCTTATGTCTCACGATATCATCGTATAATCCAAGATAAGAATATGTCATTCTTGCAGATTATACGTTTCTTGATCTCGAGTTGATCGTCTAGTTGCGCGCATACGATCTAACTCCATCAAGGCGCCCAAACAGATATCGTCACTCACTAAGTGAATTAATTAGGGACATACAATTTTCTTGATGATTAGCTTTTCCCGCACAATTCGAGAGAACATAAATAAAGTCCGTATAGCAGCCCTTATCGGGAATCAGCCGTAGACGATATTTATTGAACCTATCCTCATGTAGAAAAGATAAACATCTCAAACTTAGAACCAAAATCATAACGAAATAAATAATGACACATAACACAATCCATGTATTTATTTCGTTGGGTCAAGTCCTGTACTATGTTCTATAACATACACATATGCAATTAAGCTGGTAACTCCTTACCTATGATATGTAGAATTTAATCATCACTTAACTTGCATACTAATCTTATATGATAATTAATGTTTCTTGTTAATTATCAAGATTATGGACAATTTAGATTTATTATTGTCATTCTAAAGAATGACCCACAAAGATCCACAATTCAGATCCTCAATCTGAATAATCTGTCAATAATAAACCTAGGAACAGATGATAAAATATCATCCATAACATAAACTAATATTTAAGTCATTAAATTATTGACTTTTAGGACATAACTCCAACAATATCATTGTATAATCCAAGATAGGAATGTATTATTTTTACAGATTATATATTTCTTGATCTAGAGTTGATTATACAAATTGGCCAAATAATCCAACTCCATCAATGAGCCTAAACAGATATCATCACTCACTAGGTATACTAATGAGGGACATACGGTGTTCTTGATGAACAACCTTTCCTCGCACAATTCAAGAGAACATAAATAAAGTCCGTATAGCAGCTCTTATGGGGAATCAGCGGTAGACGATATTTATAGAACCTATCTTCATATGGAAAGATTGAACCATCTCAAACATAGAATCAAACTCATATGAAACAAAGAGTGACACATACCACAATCCATATGTTTATTTAATTGGGTCAAGTCTTGTGCTATGTTCCAATAACATACACATATGCAATTAAGTTGGTAACTTTTTAGCTATGATTTGTAAAATTTAATCATCACTTAACTTGCATACTAATATTATATGATAATTAATGTTCCTTGTCAATTATCGAGATTATGCATAGTTTAGATTTATTATTGTCATTCTAAAGAATGATCCACAGAGATTCACAATTCAGATCCTCAATCTGAATGATCTGTCAATAATAAACCTAAAAATAAATAATCAAATATTATTCATAACATAAATTAATATTTAAATTATTAAATTATTAACTTGTAGGATATAACTCCAACACATAACTGACTCTGATCCTACAATATAATGCATTAAACGGGAGGGAATCCATTGTTGGCTCCGAGTTATAATATACGAAAGTATATAAAAGGAAAAAATAAAAATCGAGCCGGTCGATATCAGCAACCCTCACTTCCTGACCTAATAAAAAACAATACAACTTTATCTTCTAATAACAGGCTTGTTTATTCATGAAAACACTACAACTTAATAAATAAAATATGAAATGAAGTAATGAATAATTAGAAGAGAAGAAAAATAAAGCGAATTAAAACAATTAACACATGCTTCTTAATTTATTCATCATCATAAGCTGGAATATTTTTAGTGGCGTTGAGAGCTTTATTTACAGCCCTCTTTGCTTCGTCCACTATTCCCCATTTTCTTGGGTCGTAGCCCATGGTGCACTTCAATTCATTTACACTGTTTGCTGCGTCTTTGACCACATCAGCAGTCACCCGTACTTGATGTTTTGACAGAACTATCCCAGTCAAGTATCCGAGCTAGTTTGTCATATAAAACAAAACAAGTTTTATCATCTAGACTCCCATCAACAAAGAAATAAAGTGTTTATAAGTTCTTAAAAGAGATATATGAATAATGTTAGAGTCAAATATATTTGGTATTGCGATTTTAAACACAACTATTGAAATTTAAAGTGGTCGATTCAAAACACTATATTAAAATTTTTTAGAAACCAAATTATATAACTTTTTCTATTTTTTTAAAACTAGAAAATCCAAAACTAATTAAGTTGATGATTTTAAAGCTGAAAAAACAAAAAAAAATCGAAAAAATATATAATTTAATTTCCAAAGAAAATTCATAATGGAAAATAAATTAGGCAGTTTGGATTAATTAGTATTTTGTTAAGAAAGAATACCTAATTAATTTATATGTTATCAACAAATTAATTTTCCAGTCTAATTTTGTCTCAGTACTCATATATGTGCATGATTAATTGTGTCATCTTATGTAGACATTAATAATGATATGTATGTATAATATAAGGACATAACATAAAACCACATCACCATATGGCATACACTACAATTCGATTGAGATTTGTTTTCTCAAAATTCTGGCATTATCTATCCAAGACTTACTGTTGATACGTTGTCAAGCAAACGGGCCGCTAAAGTCCAGCTTTCTATGCATGGGACAAGTGTCTGTGACGTATTCTTATTATCTTGAAATATTTTGAAGAATGCGACAACACTGCTGCAATTGTCTCTCGCTACCAATACCACGTTCATTGCAAGTGGTAGTGCGTCGATCGCTTTGGTATATTCATTAGCGGCTGCAGGTCCATGAGCGGCTTTGTAGTCTGCGTAACATTTTGGAAAAGAATAGTCCTTACGAATAATATGGGGATTATACTTGCATGATGGGATCTTGTAAGGGTTGATTAATGTGGCGAGGGTTTTGATTGAGCAAAGTTGGAGGATGGAAATGGCAAGGAAGATGAGAAAGGTGGTGGTTTTTACAACCATTGTTGTTGGTATTGTTGTTTTCTTTTTTTTTTCCTTTTTTTTTTTTGGATGATTCTCTCGTAGAATTTTAAAAAGAGAGAGATTTTGTTTGATACTTAATTTGATGCTATGAATAAATTGGTCAACTCAATTAGATTTAAAGAATATTACGCCGGCTTTTTGTCTATATCTAGTCAATGAATATAGATCTTACCCAATTATTTATGGTCTTCCAACTGTCATTACTAACGATAATCTTGCATTACTAACCATATTATTCTATTTATAATCTGGAGTATTCTTTAGTAAGTATGTAATCGAGCTTTTCATTTAATTACACTTTATTATATCCGGACCATCTCTCTATTTTTCTTACTGGTGTATCTTTTCCTCTTTTTTGAAGAATTACCACTGGGTGGTGGGCGGAGTTATCAACAGGCCGCTCCGAATTGATTTTTATGACGGAACTAATATTTGTTGTATGCTTTTTCTTTATTTTTTCTGTTTGTGCACCCTAGCTTCTCCACCTCAGGTACGTAATTCAACTATTTAAAAGTGTAATCTGGAAATTAATTAAAGGTTGCATACATGCTACATCTCTGAAATGGAGATGATAATTTATTTCCTATTATTGGGCCTTTAGGCCTTAAGACTTGACATAACAAGACTTTTATTTCAACAGAGGATCCAGACTAGTGTATTTTAATTTCTAATAGATAGAGAATTTTAATTTCGTTAAGGGTGTAAGACTTTTATTTTATTTTATTTTATTATTATTATCATTGATACACGACAGAGAGTCAAGTTGGGTGTAAGAAATATTAACTAGCAAATCTCTTGATATCCTTTTGGAAGTCTGGATTCTCTGTGACTTCCTTGACGCCTATTCTATACACAACAAGACTTTGACAGGTGGGATCAACTTGGCTATTTATTTTCCTTGGCCCATTTAATCATGCCTTTTTTATGTTCTTATACTTACTAGTCACCGTCATTCGTCTCATATTATTATGCAATCAGGAGTCAAAGACTACATAGATTTAATTAGTACGATCATCTCCAGTCTGGAGTATGCTCTCCGCAGATGATCCTTTCATTTCAAATCAAATATTTCTGATTTTAACTGGAGAGAATCCGTTGGCTGTAACAAATAATATACGAAAGAAAAAGTCGTCTCTATGTCAGCAAGCAAGCAACCCACCAGTCCACCACCACCCAATTACTTCTCAGTCGTCTCCTCTTCATCTCTCTCTCGAACAAATTCAAATGCTTCATCTCAAGCAAAATAATGAGTCGAATTTGTGATCCAGAGACGATCAAATGGCTACTTCGCCTCATACTAGCAGTGCTCACCTTCTTTGTTTCTTTTGCTGGCTGTTGTGTGGTGCTTGTCGGGTAATACACCTCGAATTTTGAAACTTTTCTTTTCATCTGTTTTTTTGTTTCCTAATTGGTTTTGATGGTACAGGCTGGGATTGGAGATAATATTTAGGATGTATGAATTTCCTAAAAGAATAACACGGCTTGGGCTGAGGCTGATGGAGACCCCTTTGTATGTCATGAATTCTTGTTACAACGATCAAGAAAGAGCAGCATGTAAGAATTTTTTGTCTCTTTGAAACCTCATTACCAACATTTTTCTTTAATTTTGTGCTGGTTATAGATGTACTATTTTGACCTTACTGCACCAGTAGTGTACTGGATGTGATCATTGTGAATACTTGAAACTTTGGTGTGTTGTTCACTTGTTCCTTTAAGTTAATCTTTTAAGGTCAAATTAAGCCTTGCAAATTGCTTATTATCCCTTGATTGTGCAATTACGTGCTGGAAATACTACAAGACTTGTCAGTACCATACCAGTACCATTCAGTACCACTCAGTAAAAATGTGAATCCCAAAATTATGAATCTTTAGTTCTTTCTTATAATTAAAAAATTTTATCATTAGTTGGAAGTTCTCCAATTACTGAAGTAAGAAACCACATCTTTGAAAAACTCACCCCTCAGACACCGCCCCCATCATTCGAGACCAACAAAAGCTCACGCCACTCGGATTCTTGCAATGTATCAGTACAAGTATCCTCTCTGAAATCCCATACTGGCTTTGCACACTCCAATTTCACCTATGAGGAACTTTCAGCGGCTACCAACAACTTTTCTAAAGAAAATATCTTGGGGGAAGGTGGTTTTGGATGTGTTTATAAGGGAAAGTTGCCTGATGGCCGAGAAGTTGCAATCAAAATGTTGAAAGGAAACAAGGGGTTACCAGCTGAGTTGGATGAATTCCAGGCTGAGGCTGCAGTTATCAGTCAGGTGCACCATAGACATCTTGTTGGATTGGTCGGGTGTGCAATTGGGCATGACAAGGTGATGCTTGTGTTTGAATTTGTTGCCAATAAGACCCTTCAATTCCATCTCCATGGTAGTTATAGTATTTTTATAAATTATATGTATTTTGCTAATTGTTGAAAGATTGTTAGTTTAATATTTACGAGTTTTTCTTTTTCCTCAGAGAGTAAAGATTTGATGGAGTGGCCAACAAGATTAAAGGTCGCTATTGGTTCTGCAAAAGGGTTGGCATACTTGCATGAGGAATGTGAGGTTCTCTCTTGATTTTTTCTCTATAATATATTTGAGGAATGTTGTGGCATTGTTTACATTAAATATCTTGGTTCTATCTTCACTTCACTTATCTACTACTAGTGCATATATATGAAGATGGAATTAAAAGAATCAAATTTGTTTTTCATAGACATGTTGTGATTTTGAAGTGTTAATGTAGGTAAGCCGAGAATAATTCATCGTGATGTTAAGGCAGCTAATATACTTTTGGATCATTCATTTGAGCCGAAGGTGTGGGAAAATGTTGTTCTGATTTCTTTTATCATTTTTGTTGCATTAGTTTTTATTTATTTTACATTATCTTTTTTTTTAAATTTGCTTAATGTATTGTTATTGTACATCTTGTTTAAAATGTGGGACCTGTGTTATAATACAGACTGCAAGACAATAACTCTATCCATCTTGATTCCAGGTTGGAGATTTTGGGCTTGCTAGGTACATTAATGATGAAAACACACATGTGTCTACTCGAGTAATGGGGACTATTGGGTACTGATTCTAATTCAGTTTATGGTGCATATATCTCAGTAACACTATTAAAATATGAAAACTAGTTGGATAAAAAAAAATTCATACATATTGAGATCATGACAATTTTTACTTGAAATGGAGTTCAGTTTTGATTTCATTGTGTAGGTACCTTGCTCCAGAATATGCCTCCACTGGGCAGCTGACAGATAAATCTGATGTCTTTTCTTTTGGTGTGATGCTTGTAGAGCTGATCTCAGGGAGAAAACCCATCATGAGAAATGATACCACACATATGGCTCGAAGTTTAGTAGATTGGGTTCGCATGTTTTTCTTATTTTGATTTTTTTCTTTTTTTTTTTTTGAGGGCCAGCAAAAGCTGACAATTTTCATTAATAAAATAAAAAGTTACAAGGTATCATAGCATAATTTAAAAAGAGCAAAACCGGTACCAACACCGATTACCAGTGACCTGCTAGCAAAGAAAAACTAACAAAATCAGACTCATACTAATACCAGTACCAACACCCAGTTACCAGTGACATCCTAGGAAACAAAACTAACAAAGACTCATACTAGTATTAACACCTAGTAGCAATCTTGCAACTAAAATTTCCCCAATGCTAGTACTGATCCAACAAACCATACCATGACTTGTACCAGTTAAAATTGGTACTACAAACTAGGTTGTGTCAGTGGCTCAGTGCCAAAACAGAAAACTGACAGAACCTATGCACGTCATGGTTGCCGCTTGCCTTCACCTCGAGCATCTCCACGCCAAGACCAACAGAGCAGTGTTGAACAACCACCCTAACAGAGTCGACAACTCAACCTGCTATCAAACGGCTCCTCGACAAGACCAGCAAAACCGGACGCTCTCACCGGTCAAACCAAACCACGACCTCAACAATCAAGCAACCACCGCTATGCACCGTATTTTCACCACGGTAACAATGTCACTGGCTGAACCAAACTACAGCGATAGCGACACTTGCGACCACACCACTTTTGCCGAAAAACTAACGACGGCGAAACCTTCTCAAAAGTAGAAAAGGCCAGATGCGAGATATACTGGTCGAGTCGCCAGAGAGAAAACGAAGAAAAACCGATCCAAAAGCAAAGGGGACAAAAATAAAGATGGAAGGATAGAGGAGGCGGGGGAGGCCGCCGCGGAAACCAGCGGCCGCCTCCCCCGCCTAGGTTTTCAATTTATTTGAGGGAGCGAGCGGAGGCGACAGCAGCCGGGGTCAGAGGGGGTGGGGAGCTGGGTTGGAGGGCGCACGAGAGAAATCGCCTACAAGTCTCCTATGCGGCGCGTCAAAATTCGTGCGGCTAGGGTATTGGGTTCAAAAGAAAACTAAAAAAAAAAAAATCTTATTTTGATTTTTTTTCACTGAGGTAATTCTGCAAAAGTCCCAAATTCAATCCTGAGAATATCAACCCTTCTCCCAATCCCACTCCTCCTCCCCTTCTTCCCGAATTCGAATCTGCTGTTGCGCGACAAGCCGTGTCGCGCGGCACATCGCACCGTCCACGCGATCGAAGGGCTGAAATGGTTTTCCTCCGTACGAATAGGATTTCGCTACTCCAAATCACTCCTATCGGGTTTTATTTCGGATCCTCCGTGCCACATCCAATAGTCATCAAAAATCAAACCCAAAAAAAAAAGGAATCGGAAGTGGAGGGAAAATTGGAGAGAGGCAGGAGCTTTCGCGAGAGGGCATCGCGAGAGTGGCAAGAGAAATCGCGAGAGGGCCACGCTCCAGCCTTGTCGAGCGAGTCTCCTCCGACGAGTCTCCTCTCTCTTGAGAGGGCCACGCTCCAGCCTTGTCGAGCTAGTCTCCTTCGAATTGAAGAAGCAGGAAGAAGGTATGTTCAACGTAGGCTTTACTGAATGTTCCTGTAAATTGAACTGAAATTGGTGTAAATTAGTGTAAAATTGAACTGAATGTTCCTGTATGAAATTGGAGTATACTGAAATTGGTGTAAAATTGAACTGAAATTGGAGTATACTGCGCGTACTTGTTTACTAAAACTATGGAGAACCTATCTGCTGCCATATATCTTATATCTGCCATAAACAAGTAGGCAACATATAAATACAGAAACTGAGAAATTTTAATGGATTTAATTGTTAGAGAGAGGAGAGACCGCTTTGACCAATAGGAAGTGGCCAAAACTACAGTTCAATTTCTTGTTCGTACTTAATTTTGAAGCAGAACTTCCAACCAATTTTATGGACCATGACAGCTCACGCCTGTTTTTGCTGCTTGCGTCACTGATGCTTTGTTAATGCTTTGTTAATTAGTGTGAATTGAACTGAATGTTTGATCTGCGTGTGCTTTTTTGAACTGAATGTTCCTGATTGGTATAATGCAAGCCTGAAGGGACCAAAAAGTCATATGTGAGGTTGTCTTAGTAGTTATTAAATTGAGTTTTATTTAGACTATTCTTTGTCTCTCAATAATCTTTAAAGTGAAATTAATTGCCACAGATACTCCATTATTTGCTATGGAGCAGCCTATAAGTCTTGATGGAGAAGATATTCAAAATGAAAAGGTATTTTTCCCCCCAATTTCAGCATCAATTTGCTTCCTAATTTCAGCATTTCATCATTTCAGCATCTTGAATAATCTTTTCATTTGCAATTTCAGGATCAACCACATGGAGAGAACGATTGGATTCCTCAATTGGGAATGGTATTTGAAACCGAAGAACAAGCGTGGCAATTCTGGAATACCAGTGCGGTTAAACCAGTGAACTTTGGTTAAACCACTGAACTTTGGTTAAACCAGTGCGGTAACAGTGCTCAATACCAGTGCCCTGCAAATAGAGATTTGAAGGTATTGATTTGAAGGTAACAGTGCTCAATACCAGTGCGGTATTGATTTGAAGGTAACAGTGCTCAATACCACTGAACTTTGGTTAAACCACTGAACTTTTCTAATACATTTATTATTGATTCATTTATTATTGATTTGAAGGTATTGGATGCAATGAATATTAAAACTTTGCCAGAAAAATATATTTGGAAGCGCTAGACAAGAGAAGCTAGAGAGGGAACTATTGAGGATCGGAATGGCAGGTCGGTGATTGAAGATACAAGATTAGACATGGCTCGTCGCAATAGAGATTAGTGTTAAGCTTAGTGTTATAGTCAAGAAATGCTTCATTTTGTATAGCTTTTAAAGAAAAAGCTTTATGTTGTGATAGCTTACTGTTAAGCTTTATTTTGTGATAGCTTACTGTTAAGCTTACTGTTAAACATGACTCAATAGAATTAAAAGCTTACTTTGATTATGTTTAAGCATTCTCTTGTTCAACCTGTTTAGCACTTTGGTTGCTATGAAATGACTACAATAAGGTCAAAGTAGCATAGATGAACATGTTTTCTGAAGACACTTTGGTTGCTATGCACTTTGTGCTCCAATGCTTAAAAAAGCAAATAATTGCTAGCTTTTATAGTGCTATTTTGATATTAATAAATTTTAGTAAATGAAAATGACTGCAATAAGATCCACCACAACAACCATCTAAGGTACATATATAGCAAATACACACTCATAATTTGAAATGAGATATCAATGCAATTTAAAAATTCATGTCAACTACATTTTCCACCTCCAATATCCATAGCAAAAACAAATACTACATCAATACTAAATATCCATAGCACATACAAAATACTGCCAAATACATCTTTGCATCCACTGCAGTAAGGTAATGCTCCATTACATCCATTGTGTGGGCTATTTTGAGAACTCATTGCTATCTACAAAAAATTAGCATCAAACATTAGACATTAATACACTACACACAAGTTTTAGTTTAAAAAGGGGTCCTTACTATTTACAATTACGATCCTTGATACAAAATGACCAGGAGTTGGGTACTTTTACGGCTCATACTAGCTTCCCAAACACACCACTGACACTGGTACAAACAACAAATGTACAAAGACAGACTAGAGACATTTGGGCTATTGTTTTTTTTCTTACTGTGGAGGGAGAGATGTGTGCGACTATTTACTGATAAAACAAAGGAACCTGTTGAACTGCTACAAGAAGTAATCTCACAATGTCATCTACTGCGATTACAGTAGCAAATCCTCCATCCTCCAACTTCTTTTGGACTGAGAGATTTTTATTCTTATTATTCAAAGTTATTAGGTCGTACCTTTATTTCACTTCTTTTTATTTCTTATTTTGTTTTTGATTTTTGCTTTACTTTTCTCGGAAATTTAACGTTCTGTTAAAAGCCAACTATGTATGAACACTTTCTTATTTTAATTAAATGATAACATGGGTGCCAGACTCCTATTTTTCGTCAAAAAAAAGTTTAAAAAGGGGTCAAGGAAATTTGGTTATTATATCAGTATAATAATACCAGTGCAAAACCAGAGGCGATTTTTTTGTCAAATCAAGGAAAATGAAAAATTAGGGTTGCAAAAAGGTTACCAACAGAAGAGATTTGTTTCCGTCCACCTGCGATTTGCTTCCGTCGACTTGCGATTTCGGAGAACTAGGGTTTGCCTGCGATTTGCTTCCGTCGAGAACTAGGGTTTGCCTGCGACCTGCGATTTGCTACCGTCGAGAACTAGAGTTTGCCTGCGACCTGCGACCTGCGATTTGCTTCTCTCCACTCCAGCGATTTTCCTCTCCCCTCTCTCTCTCTCTCTTTCTCTATCAATTTCACGGACAGAGAAGTTTTAGAGAGAAGTTTTATTTTTATCAGGAAGGGAAGAGAGAAACGCTGCTTTAATTTGGATTCCATCATTCTAAAACCCGATCCGTTAGCTAAAGAGGGGCTGTGTGGACAAAACACATTTCAGCCATCGGATCGCACGAACGGCTCGATCAGCCGCGCGACACAGCTTGTCGCGCAGCAGCTGATTCGGGTTGCCTTCTTCCCCTCACAAAAAAAAACCTTAAAAACTCTTACTAGTAACAATATTATGTTTGATCATTGCTGCAAAACATTACTTCTTTTACAAGAATTGTTAGCTTTGCTCTAAGAAGAAAATATGGAAGTACAAATTTGGGGCTAATTTGGTCATTTTCTTTGCTTAAATTGTCCCTTTTTTTGTCATTTTCTTTTCTTAGGCCAGGCCATTGGTGGCACATGCAGCAACCGATGGCAACTATGACAGCCTAGTTGATCCAAGATTGGAGAACAAATACAATTTGGAAGAGTTGAAGCGAATGGTTGCCTGTGCTGGTGCATGTATTCATTTTTTTCCTGACAAACGACCTCACATGATTGAAGTATGTTCCATTCCTTTCAGTCTCATTTTCAAAGAGGCTGCAATAATCCTTATCATAATGGTAGTGAACGAAATAATCAAGTGACAGTTTCTGGTTCAAAAATTAAACTACAGGTTCTGCGACTGTTAGAAGGAGTGGTATCACCTGACAGCTATTTGAATGCCATAGTTCAGTTTCACCAAACACCTGTTTCGGTTATACTAGCTCACTGCAGTGATCCAGATTCCAGTTCCCTGGAGCCATGATGATCAAAAGAACACTCTGGTTGTAAATTGTACTTTTGTGGAGCTGTTCTATTTGAAAGTGCAGGTATGCTTATAAGCAGGAGTTTTACTTGAATGGGAGCTTATCTTTGGTTCTTTAAGTAATACTATTTTTGTTTTTCTTTTGTGTGAGAGTGAAGGGTAGAATACAAAGAAAAGAAAGAAACAAATGAGATGAGTTATCTTTCATATGGCTGTGCAATTTTCTTTTTTTTTTTTAGCCAAAGATAGGTTTAATTTTATATCTGCTGTGAGTGGGGTTTTACACTGTAGGGGACATTGTTCAGTTGATTACAGATGAGCATTTAATAATTTACAAAGCTTGTAAAGTAGTTTTATTTCTTATCTCCTACAAACGATATATATTATTTTTTGGGGTTTAAAATAAGCTACTCGTCATGCATCACGACTGTAACTGCAATATACATTTTTTTGGTTAGGAGGAACAATTGGCAAATTTTGCCAGTAACTGCATTGTTGTACCATAAATGGGTGCATTATGGCAAGTATGCAACATTTGTAGAAACAAATTCAAATCTGTTGGCAATTAGATGAAACTAGTACCCTGGTTGCTATAATTTCAATGTTAAATTACTGGTCCACAGTGTCAGGACAGCTAACAGCATGTATTGCTGAGCTCATTCAACAAAATCATAACATTTTCGTATTAGAAACTCACAAATTGTATCATACATTAACAATAACAGTAGTCTTGGGACCATGAAACCAAAATCGTGCGCTTATAACCCAAGAGCTGAGGCAAAGCACTAGCACTCCCCCAACTGCTACGGGTGCATAGTTCAGTGTGTCCTTTGTTATTGGGTAAGCCACTGGCAAACAAAACAACACTGCAATTACAATGACCCACAAAATAGATACCCATCCAACCAGCAGGCTGTATTTACCAAGGTTAAATGGTCCTGGAACAAATGATTTTCTTCCAAGCGTCACCCGAAAGACAATTGGTGTCACATAGGCAATGTACAGTGCAATGGTTGCAATGGAGACCATGGCTTGGAATGCTACTTGGCTTCCCAATGACTGAAAAAAAAAAAGAAGGATGATCTGAGATCAGAATAATTCGGCAACAATTTGATAGATTGCTCTATTCATTATTTTCTGTGACTGATAATGGTACCGGAAGTTTCTATTGTGTATTAGTAAAGAGTTAAGAAGATAGGAAAGTACTGGGAGGGCCATGCAGAATCCTACAGCCACAGAAAGCCAAACTGCATTGACTGGGACTTCTTGTTTGTTTACTCGGTACCACACCGAAGAAAATGGCATTGCGCCATCTCTAGAGAAAGCATATGCCATCCTGAACTTAGCAAAAAGTGTAAAAAAAAAAGAAAAAGGAAAATTCAAATCTTCATAGCAATATAAAATGATTCATGCAAATTTTTTTAAAGGGAGTTTAACTGGGGATCTGCCGAGGAGGTCCTAATTATATAACAAAAGAGATACCTTGAATTACTTGTTACAGCACTCAAGCCACATAGGTATGCAGCGCCTGCAACAAGACCAAGGCAGATTATTCCTCCAACTCCAGTTCCATATCGGTTTTTGAATGCGAGGTAGAAGATCTCTGCAATTGCATATCCACCGGCATCATTGCTTGTGTCTAAGAGATATGGTATGTCAGTGGCAGCGAAAGTAATGGCCACTAAATATATCCACCCTGTGACAACCGCTAGACCTACTGAGGTGATGATCCCAATCGGCCCACTCTGATCTGCCTTTTTTGTCTCCTCTACCTACTCAGAATCATGAAAAAGAAAAAACACATGATACCATTTTTCTACGTGTCATTTTTTGTAAGAAATATTACAAAATATTTCATTTTGAAAATATAACATAGGTATTAATGTGAGATGGCTAAAACGAAGAAATGATCGAAACAATGAGTTAAATTGGGAAGGTGAATTGTTTTACCAGGTGAGCCGATACATCGTAACCAGCAAGAGAGTATTGACTCATGAGTAGACCCAAAACAAATATGTAAAAGCTACTATGGATCCCCTCTCCGTTGTCAGTATTGAAGTGAGTGAAAACAAATTTTGCACTTGCCCTTTCAGTAGCAACTGTTGGAATCAGGATCATGAGTATGAAAACACCTATGGACAATGTAAAAATTTCATTGCCAAAAATTTAGAAATTAAGAACATTCTACCAGTCATGATGAATTTGAATACAAAGCAATCATAATTTTATATGAAATTATGAAGAACAAATAAACTGTGACCTAGGAAATTCCATAGGGCCCCAAGAGATCCAAAAAATGCCAAGTAATTGATAGGAAGGCTATTGATGATTGCTTGAGATACCAATATGAGGCCATGAAATCCTAAAACAGCATATTTTGAAGCTATATATCCACCTCCACTGACTCCTCCTGTACTAAGTAGAATTATCACCTGAAGTAATTGTGCTAATGAAAAATTCACACTTGTTGTTCCTCCAAACTGCAAAATGCAGAAGGATGAATATAAGGATGAGTTTTTATCTTAGCACACTAAGATTAAAATCAAAATGTGGAGTGCAAAATAAAAAGAAATGGAAGGATGGAGGATACCAGTCCGACAATGTTGAACCTGTAGAAAAATGTAGTATAAATTTAAATTAGGAATCTGAAAAATAAAGAAAACATTTCTAATTCTCGATTCATATATTATATATTATGAACCATGCATAAATGAGAAAATCCAATATATAGTTATGCATATGACATTAATTCATGCTTCTGCCATAAAGTAGAAACAGAAACTGAGACTCTTTTTTCTCTCGTCTAAAACCAACAAGATAGCAGGCTACGTATAAGAGGTACGTATGTTGACAATATATTTTTCTGTTAATATGGTTAACTGTTACTAATTTAAATGAGTGACTAGTATTAAGTATAATTGCAATTACCAGCCAGTAAACCAGGAAGCAAATGGGGCCCACTCCTTGCCAGCCAACTTAGCACTCCAGTAATACAAGCCACCAGAGGTGGGATATGCCGAGCAAATCTCAGCCATCGATGAAGCAATGCAGCAAGTGAAAAATGCAACCACCAACCATCCGATTGTCATCGATACAGGCCCTCCATACCTAAGACCTGTATTATATGTGGTGGTAATTCCCATCAGCACCGATATGGTTGCAAACGAGAGCGCAAAATTGGATAACCCCCTGTCAAACAAAAACAAGTATTAACAAAGTTACATGCACAAATGAACTAATACAAAGAAAACAAAATATTAATTATGAAAGTCCGCGCTTAAGCTCTTGTTTGTAGCCGAGCTGCAGGAGTCGGGCTTCATCAGCATCAATGGATGAGGGTAGAGTGCTAATTTTGACCTTGTTGTTTGAGTTACGAGCAGCTCCATTGTGCTGTTGCAATTCCATGACTTGAACCTTTGGCAATGGCAGGTGTTCTCCAATGACCTTAGAGCAAACTAGCAAGTGTATGTGCATAATCCTTAAATATCAATATGCTGAGCTTTTTGACGTTTTCAGAAGCTCTACTTATCACGGCGTTGAAATTTGAAACATTTTGACCAATTATATGTGTTGCAATTTTTTCGGGAAGTGAAAGTGTGGTATCTATTACTATATTATTATCATCTTACTAATGTTGCTAACTTTGACTGCTTAGTCCCGACTTCTTATTATGACATAGAAGATTTGGGTTCAATGTGGCTTTGTTCCTGGGGTTCGTCTGTGCAATCTACCTCTGTACTATGACCATTAATTAAACCCTAAAAGGCGGCTCCTGTTTAACGTTCCAAACGGCAATGGAATTGGCATTCCGTTTACCGTTTTGTTCCATCAACAGTATGGCAATTTTATTTCGTTTTTCGTTCCGTTTTAGAAAATGAAATATCATTTCATTCCGTTATTAATTCGTTCTGTTTGGACGGAACAGTAAGCTGTTGATTATGGGTAAACGGTTGTCACGTGAACAAATAGAATACTGGGTATACAACAATTCAAAAGGGCAGTGAAAACTCCTCTCGAGATCTAGATTGAGTCTTGACGCTACGCAATGCAGTGAGAGCAGATGCATTGATGATCTTCCTCTCCGTTTTCGGCCTCGTCCGTGGTGATATGTTGTAACTCATAAGGAGTTAGAAAGTTAAACTACGAATTGTGTCTAGATGAGTCAGGTTGTGTGGTTCTGCAGCGCTTAGAGAGCGGTCATGGTACTCGGTAGGTTATGAATTGAATTTGGATGAGTTAGTACCGGCATAATACCGGTACATTAGGTATAGACGTTTGTTAGGAGTTTATACTGTTTTATATATATTGTGCTATACCAGTTTTGTTACTGGTATTGGTTTGAGTTTTTTTTGTTATGCTTTTGTAATCTTTTGTTTTTATTAATGAAAAAATTGTCGTCATTTGCTGATCCTAAAAAAAAACAATTCAAAATGCAATAAGAAAAACTTCACACTTTTTTGTTCAAAATTCTTAATAATCGACTTCACAAGTTCGAAACTATCTTCTATTTTGAGCTAGCTAGGACGATTTAATTAATTCGATAAAATTATCAATCAAATTCTACTAAAGGTACGTACGCTGTATTATTGTACTATGCAAATTATATTCTTAAGTTAAGGTAGCTCGAGTCGGTTCCAGAAATTTATCAATTAAATTATCTACCAAAGATGCTAATTTTTATACTATATGTTAATTTATTTTATGCAAATTCATCAAGTAATCCACGTTAATCCTCCAATTTTTTAAGTCACGTTTAGGATAGTATTAGTTATTTTATCATCTACTTCTAAAAAAAATATTGCAATTTTTATTATCAGTCCTTGAAGAATTATTTTTTTTATTTATCTTGATCCCTCACAAATATTTCTTATTAATTTTGTGAGTTAATTTGATTTACAAAACAAAATTAAAATTAATGGTTAAGCAATTAATTATCGGTGCACATCTTCAATGCATGTGCAAATTATGGGTTCTCTAATTTAGTTTTATATAGGTGGGTGCCCATGCTTAGCTAAATTAAGTAAAAATTAAGTAAATATGAGCATCTTCATTTACAGGGTTATTTTTTTTATTAAAAAAAAAATCCACCTTCGGAATACAAGGAGTTGACTTCTCTTAAAACAATTTACAAGTTTGTACAAACAAATAAGTAAAATAAGAGCTTGAGGCTTGGCAGTTGGCAGAGCAAGTTAAGAGTACATAGATAATAATTCTGCATTTAACAGAGGCTTATCATTTCCAATTTCAGAAGCTCTCCGTCTCACGGCATTTAATTGGAACCAGTTTGCCTGGCCAATTATTTTTGCTTAATTATCGGTGGGCATCTTCATGCATGTGCAAATTATGGGTTCTCTAATTTAGTTTTATAAAGGTCGGTTTCCTTGCTTAGCTAAATTAAGTAAAAATTAAGTAAATATGAGCATCTTCATGAACAGGGTTATTTTCTTTTCATATAAAAAACAAACCACCTTCGGAAGACGAGTTGACTTCTCTTAAAACAATTTACAAGTTTGTACAAAGAAATAAGTAACATAAGAGCTTGGGGGCTTGTCAGTTGGCAGAGCAAATTAAGAGGGAAATTGTTTACTATCATCTGCAGTTTTTCTATTGCTTGTCATCGCTAAACAGAAAGTGAACACATAAAATAGATAAAGTGAACATAAATAATGATAAAAGTGAACACATACAAACAAATAAGTTCAATAACAATAAGTTGAATATGCATATAAAAATCTGGACAAAATATAACAACACTTATTTGTTTATAAATGTTCATTTTGATCGTCTATATAATTATCTTGTCTATTTTATATGTTTATTTTGTGTTTAGCTATGCAAGTGATGGAAAAACTGCATACGGCACTTATTAGACAATAATCTTCATTTAACAAGGCTGATCATTTCCAATTTCAGAAGCTCTCCGTCCCAAGGCATTTAATTGGAATCAGTTTGACTGGCCAATTATTTGCATGCGTTGTTTCTTTTCCAGAAAGTGAGAGGGAAGTGTGTGTGTGTATATAATATATATTCCTCATTCGTACTAATAATACAGTAGTAGACTAGTAGTACTATCTTTGATTCTTTGACCGCTGAATAATCCTGATTTCGGACTCCTCAATCCTCATACCGTTCGCCATTGAGGATTTGGATTTAATGTGGCTCCCTTCGTGGGGCTTATTTGTGCAATCATCTACTGTATTACGAAAATCAAACCCTGAAAAGCGAGCCAGCTGTACGTGAAATTGGACATGCTAGAGGTAGGAATTTAAAATCGACTTGCTTTATATTTTCTTACCAGTTTTTTTGTAACATTTTCTTACAAATTAACGTGTTATGTATTAGCATTGAATCCAAGGAGTACCATGATCAGAGGACCTCTAGATGGCAGTCACACATATTATAGAGTGCATTGCGTAAGCCAGAAAATGAGGAAATTGAGATTGGGAGAGAAATTAAGTTAGGCTAGTATATATTTTATGGGTTTTCTTGTTTACTTCTCTTATTTATCTTTCGAGAATAATAATTTTATTCTCTTTACCTTGAAACATCTTTGTTATTTACATTTTGAGTTGAACTGAATTAAATTACACAATTTGATTTAATTATAATTAATATTCTAACCTTCTAATTTGTTCGAATTTTTATTTTTAAAGCAATTTCGATTTTTTTTAATTACGATAAAGCAAATAAAGATGAGATCTATTATCACTCTCATCTTTCCAGAGATGACAGCAATACCCAAAAACACATCTGAATTAGCACTGAATATTTCCAATTTTCCATTCGTTAATTTGGTCTCTGGTCAACAAGAATGAATGCACTGTCAATATTTTCAGCCCCTCAGTATCTCCAATATTATTCTTTTTTCTATGATATCACGTAAGTGCCATACAAAAGTTGAACCTCTTTCTCTTAAGGCCATGTTTCGTAGAGGATTAAAGGAGGAGTAACTCATTTAATCCATTTTTATTCCACCAAACATGATTTAAATTTGGTAGATTAGTGTGGAGTAAGGAAGAGTAAATTACTCTACTATTTTAGGTGGAGTAAAGTTACTCCACATAATTAAGAATAGTTCTTATTATTTGTTGTCCCTAATTAAAGGCCTAGAGGGGGGTGAATAGCCACAAAAACGAATTTCTAAACCTGTATGGTCAATATTTGGTTCAATTCAAACTTGGTCTAACACAAGCAATCAAAACACAAGCAATTCAAGTATAGCAAGATAATAAAGAGAGAAGAGAGAGAGAAATTGAACACGCGATGTATTACGGTGTTCCGACCCGCTAGGAAGTGCTAGCCTTAGTCGTACGTCTCCGGGAGTTTCGCAACCTCGAAATGGGCGCGCTCCGTTCAATTCCACACGAACGGGACTACAAATTCGAACCAAATCACCTTGTTACAATCACTCTCAAGGTGGATTGGCCTAACTCAAATAAACAAGCTCAAACACTCAAAGGATTGAGGCTCTAACCAAATCACTCAACAAATCTAGCAATTAACACTAGTGGATTGGTTTAGCACACTCTAATCTCAATGATTTTGCTAAATAATGCTCAAACACAAGAGAGAGTAATGTCTAACTGGTTGGAGCTCAAAAGGGAGGAGTTTCAAAGGTTTCAAAAGTGTCTAAACAGTTCCAAGAGGCCCCATATTTATAGAGGGCGCCAACAGCTCCAAAGACCAGTCAAAACAGACTCTGGCGTTATACAACGCTATATGTCGTTGTACAACGCCTAAATAGCCGTTGAAAAATCAAACGGTCACAGACAATAACGTTATGAGTTGTCAGAGCGTTGTGTAACGCTGTATAGCGTTACACAACGCTTCAGCAAAAATCCAAAGCAGAAGTTCGACAGTTCCGTTGGAACTTGTCAGAGCGTTGTGTAATGCTAGGTAGCGTTGCACAACGAAGTCAAGAAGAGAAACAAGGCAGAACTGACAAACTCAAACAATATTGTCAGAACGTCATACGACGCTGACTGCCGTCACACAACGACGCCGTTGCACAACGCTATACAGCGTTGCACTACGCGTCCAGAGCGATTGAGCGAAGTCTGAGCGAATTTTAGAGCGTTACACAACGCTACAATGCATGAAACATTGCAACATGCATGCAGCATCGATGCAGATCGATGTCTGAGCAATGCAGAGACGCCTGTTTCATACTGCGTTGTACAACGCTGAGTAGCGTTACACAACGTAGGAGTGGAAATGTTGTGTAACGTTACTTAGCGTTGCTCAACGTTCTGACAAGGGGAAATAATGGATTTAACTGGTTTAAAAACAAATGAACTAACGTTGCACAACGCTACTGAGCGTTGTGTAACGCTGTTCCAACCTTGTCAGAGATTTTGCAATTTAAAATCGAATTAACTCAGCGTTGTGTAACGGCAACTGGCGTTGTATGACGCTGGACAGAAAAACTGAGCATTTTACCAGCAAATTGATTGAGATTAGTTTAGAGTTTAATTAAACCTTAATTACTGACTCTAACTAGACCAAAGCAATCTCTTGAAGCTCCAAACTAAGTGCCACACTTGCTTTAATCCATTCTTCAATAAATTTAGCTATAAAACACTAAAAAGAGATGTTAGTTTAAAGGTTTCGGTGTTGTTTTGCAAATCGGCAAATCGAGAGAAAATGTTTAACCAACATTATTTATCTACTCTTACTCCATATTTATTCCATCTTTTCATACCAAACATGAAATTAGAGGAGTAAAGTGAATTAACAATTTACTCCTCTTTAAACTACTCCACAATTTACTCCTCTACCAAATATGGCCTACTTAATTGAAAGAGTCCAAAATGTTGACTTCGCGATGCTGAATAATCCACATTTCTCTTTTTGAGGTTATGAGTGGGAGAGGACAAAGAGAGGAGATAAATTATACTTGATAAAAAGTAGGATAAACTAACGGTCAAAAGAGATGGTGTACTTTGAAGGCGAAAAGGAGAAAAGGGCAACTTTGTTTTCTTTTTTTTTTTTTACTTAATTGAAAGATGCTTTAATAACTTAAGTTTAGAGTTAATTTAGATGTGATTATATAATGGGTAAATAAGAAAGATTTATACATAGAATAAATTTAGATTATATTTGCTCAACAAATAATTATACTGATACATTTTGATCCATGCCATCTGATCTAAATAATTTGCATTATGTGGTTAGTTTCTCAAATGAACCACTTTAATAGCCCAAGAAGCTTACATACAAAAATGGCTGAATCATTTGGAAATCGAGACTGATAAGGATTATTTCTAGATCTCATCATCTTCATCATTCTTCAGTAGTTAGATTAATTGCATTCCATAAAAGGAAAGAGGGGGGTGAGGATGAGGGGATGATTTTCCTAACGCGTTTTCTATTTTTGGATGAGGGGATGACGGGAAAGGATGGATGAGCAAATAGAGGAGAGGGAGGGATGAGCGACACAGAGGAGGCGGAGGAGCAACACAGATGGGTAGAGGGAAGAGCGACAGTTCTATTTAATAAACATTCATATGTACTAACTGTTCTAGTTAAAAACATAACAGTTCTATTTAAATATATAACTGCTCCAATTAAATACATAATTGCTCTAGTTAAAATACATAACTGTTCTAGTAAATATAGTATTCTACTTAAGTATAACAGTTATATTAAGTATAACTGTTCTAGTTAAATATATAAATATAACAATTATATACATTTCTTTCCTCTCCTTCCTTTCCCCTGACGCTTATTCTCCCGGCGACTCTAGACTCCCCCTCTATCCCTCTCTGTTCTGTCATCCCATCATCCCTAGACTTCTGAAAATAGAAAACGCGTTTTCTAAAAATGAAAGGGGATAATAGAGATGATAGAATACAGAGGATGATCCTAAGCAATTCCAATTTGAAAATGATTAGTAACAAATTTTCACCTGGGACATCGTATAGGCTAATTGCCTTAATTTGTTAAACTGATATTAACTTTATTTAATTTGCCAAATTTTAGTCTAGTAGCTGTAGCTTATGTGATGAGACTAGAATAGTTTTCAAATGTCATAATTCATATTGCGGGCACAATTAGGAATGTGGGACTTGTAAATATTCTTCACTAATTTTTCTGATATATGCTTCCTACACACACAGCTTATCTAGAGGTTCTTTGCACTAATTGAACGCAGACCTATTAGTGGAAATCAGGTAATCACATTTTCCAGTGTCCTGTATTGACCCATTCCTATTGTTTCTATTTTTTTAGACGACAAGGACAAAAATTTGAGATGAATTAATGGCTTAGTGAATTGATCTACTTTCTTTGTAAAGTGGGGTACTAATAGCTCAGGCTCCGTTTGGATAGGTGTAGGAAGAAGAAAAGAAGGGAAGAAGTGGAAAGAAGTATTGGGAAGTGTGTAACTTTAGGTGTGTTTGGATAGGTGTGGAAAGAAGGGAAGAAGGGAAGAAGTGGGAAGAAGTATTGGGAAGTGTGTAACTTTGTGAAGAGTTTGGATTGTTTATAATTTTTTTTCTTTTTCTTCTTCCTTCTTCTTCTTCTTTCTTCCAACGATTCAAACGCATCCTTTGTGAAGAGTTTGAATTGTTTATAATTTTTTTCTTCCTTCTTCCTTGTTCCTTCTTTCTTCTTCCTATATCCAAACGCTGCCTCAATGAAGTGATATATGATTCTATCAATTAGATTTCATTCTCATATTTCTTCCTCAGAATATGTTGATGTAGTTGCTGGGGTAATTGAGGATTCATCGCATCTCTTTTGTACCTGCGTGCTGACAGTTTGGTTTTGGACAATGATTAGGGTGCATTTTAATCTGCAGCTATTAGGCTCCGTTTGGATGGGTTGAGAATAAGGTAGGAAGAAGGAAGAAGGGAAAAAATTTATTGGGAAGGGGTAAATTTATTGGAAAGTGTGTAACTTTTGTGAAGAGTTTGGATGGTTATAAATAAATTTATTGGTAAAAAGTGGTTATTCCTTATTCCTTATTCCCGGAAGAAGCCATCCAAACGGAGCCTTAGTTACAATGTGTTGGAACAACAGAGTTAGTTCATTGCTGATCAGAAGACGTGGAGGGATATGGTATGGTGTGTCGCAACTTAGACTCTGTGGCTCCGTTTGGATAGGTGTGGGAAGAAGGAAAGAAGGGAAGAAGTATTGGGAAGTGTGTAACTATGTGAAGAGTTTAGATTGTTTATAATTTTTTTTCTTTCCTTCTTTCTTCTTTCTGCTTCTTCTCAACGCATCCAAACGGAAGCTGTGGAAACTAGGAATGTCAAGGTTTTCTCTTCCATGCCGGTCCATGTACCAGTCATCTTATAATTGTAACATATTGGTCTTGAAAACAATATTTATTCCTTTTGGACCTCTACGGCTCTACATGATGATAATTAATAATGGGCTTCGTAGTGCATATGGGCCGAAGGGAAAAGAGGTGACTGGAAATAAGTTGTGCTGCACTACGAAGCTAGGGGTGAAAACGGAAATCGCTTCGAAGCCTCTTTCCCTTGGGCCCATATGCACGACGAAGCGGTGAAAACGGAAACCGGTCGAACCGTCTAATCATTTCGTTTTATCAGAAACAGAACGATAATGATTAAGGATTTCGATTTCGTTTAAGAAACGAAATGGGTAACGCAAATATAAAGTTAGTTTCGTCTCAGAACGAAACGGACCTGTTTCGTGATCGTTTGTTTCGTCCGTTCGTCATTAATCTGTAGGAGTGGCATTATTTCGATTGTAGACAAAAAAAAAAGAATGGAGAGAATGAGGATGTGTTGGGAATTACTCAAGCCACGCTCTTCTTGCTCATTCACTCCTCTATTTTTTTCAAAAATGACGAAAATATCTTCATCTTCAACGCTAAAGTCTGAAAAAATAAAATAGAAGAGAAGAGTATTTTGATCTAATCGGAAGTGATTGAGCAAGGAGGGCGGTCTGGAGCGATTCCCGGATGTGTTGATAAAATCTAATTTCCGCCGCTCACCTCCTCTCTCTGCCTCTCCCTCTCTTCTCCGCTCACCTCCATCATTTCTCATCTTCCCTCTCCGCCAAACCCCTCTCTTCTCCACCCAGAACCCCAAGACTTCTATCTCTTCTCCAGTAAACCCTTCTCCTTCCTCCGATCGCCTCTCTCACCCACTTGAAATTTCGGATCCACAGAGCGGGAGAGAGGGAGAGGAACTAAGAGTGGTCGTCACCTCAAACCTAGGGTTTACGACAATGGCAGACATAGACGAATTCAGAGCTCAAACCCTAGGCAAGAGGAACCAGATGCAGACTGAAGCAAAATCGAGGGAGGAGGTAAAGATCGAGAAGTTGAAGTCTGAACTGAACGAGATGGCACAGAGGGTATTACAGGAAAACCGTGCCAGATCTGCTCACCAAGGCGCTTAGGTGGAATCTGACTGCTCAGAGGCCAATTGATCCGTCCAGTCTAGAGGTTACAGCCTCCACTGGTATGTTCTTTTCAACCTTGATTTTATTATTTTTCTTTTCTGTACAAAATTAATTGTGAAATGTAGCAAGTATTAGGAAAAATGTGAAAGTATAGAAATTATCCGATAGTGAATTAATGAACTAATTTGGGGGATTTATTTTCAAGTAGAAATTCAAATGTTTCTTTGGAATATTGATAAATCCTTGAAATATTGATATCAAGTATTGGTTTTCTTAGGTATAATTTTTTTTAACATGTTTCTTTGTAGAAATTAAAAAGACTGAAGAGGGGTTATTCCCAGAAGATGAGGGAATCAAGGAGAAGTTGAGTGTTTTGATGGCGAGATGGTTTGCAAGGCGAGATGGTGGGAGTAGGGGTGTACAACGGGCGGGTCGATGATATTTTAATAAAATTTGAATCCAACCCGACAATACCGGGTTAGAAAATAAATTTAGTTAATCCACCCGTCAATTTTTTTATGTACGGATTTTTACGGGTTAAGCGGGTTAAACGGGTTCAGTGAATTAAAATTTTGATCAAATAAAAATACATATAAAAATCATTTTGTGGTTATTACAATTCAGTTCGAGGCAAATTAGAGACGCATTTGAATCATCTTTCAACTTTCGAGTCATTGTGAGAGGAATAGAGGACGTGCATGTTTATGGAGGAGATCGAAACTTAATGAAATAAAAAATATTTGAGTAAGGACATGAGAAAAAGTGAGACAATGAGGAATAAATAATGATAAACGGGTGGGTTGAACTATACACGGGTTTATTAGTATAAAATCCGTAACTCAATCCGAAGTAACGGGTTTGTCAAAATTAGAATCCGTACCCAATCCAACATCATGCTAACCCGGTAAAAAACGGTTCGGATCATATGGGTTGAACGAATTGAACGGGTTAACGGTTTTTTTGTACACCCCTAGGTGGGAGATTAGAAACACATCTGCCTTTGTTTAAATTTGATGAGTATGTATTTCTTATTTGGGTTAGAATCAATTATGTATGAGTGCTATGAAGAGTGGAACAAGCTGTGCAATGTATTTCTTATTTGGGTTTAAAATCGTTTTTGTTGTTTGCATGTTTTCAATCAATATATAGGATGTTGTGTAGTCCATAGAAAAAAGGACGACAATACATGTAGGGCTGTCAAACGTGGCTAACGGTCACAGCAATGGCATTTGCTGTTGCCGTTTCGTTTATGCCAACGTCAAAAATATTTTTGACATTAATCAGTTCGTTAATCAAACGGCAGAGAATTCATTGCTGTTATTGTTTCGTTTAATTCAAACGGAATAACGGTTAAACGTTATAATCGTTCATATTTTTATTGTCAGATAAAGCAAACAATGAATTACACAATTGTTTAAGAATACAACACATAAAAAAAATCACAGATTGATAAAAATGACTTAATTAGCACTTCAATTACATTACCAGAGTAGTTAAAAATGACAAAAATCGTGCAAAATCATAAAAAAAAAATATAAAATTGAAGCTTTAATTACAATATAGAGCTCTAATTCAGATCTCAAATTTCCTTGAAGGGATATCAGAATAAATGGCCAAGAAATTTCAAAATACCATCGTGACTTGCCCAAATCAATTTCAAGTGTTTTCTAAATTTTCATTTAGTAATCTAACTTTCGTAAATTACTATAAAAAAAAATTAATGGTGGAGGCAGGAAGAGAGAGATGCCTTGGTGCTAAAGATGGCCGGCGGATCGAAGACTGGTCGGAGAAGTAGCGGATCGAAAAGCAGCATGTTGAATCTGGAGAAGGGAAGAGCGAGTGAGAGATGGAGGTTCTCGCCGGAGAGGGTTGCGAGGGCAAAGCAAGTTCCTAGATGAGATAGATTTGAAGAGGTGAAGGCTGAAGGCTGCTACGAGAGATCACAGTCTCACAGATCTGAAGGCTGCTACGAGAGAGAGGTGAGAAGAGACAATACTCGAAAGCAGTCAAGCACAGCCGCACAGGAGCGACGCTTAGGCCTTAGGATTTCAAGAGAGAGGGAAAAAAGAGGAGAGAGTCGGAGTATATTTCTTTTTGGAGAAGTGGGAGAGACAGTATGAGTATGACCCCTCGAATCCTCCGCCCTCCCTCCTCTGCTTTTAAAAAGTCTAAATCTGTAGAATGTTCTACGGAATAACGAAATTACGATAACGAAACACCTTGTTCCGTTTACCGTTTCGTTTATGTGTCTTTGTACCGGCTCATTCCGTTTTCTGTTTCGTTTACTTAACGAAACCACTTTGTGTTCCGTTAATCGTTCCACATGACAGAAACGTCACAGAATAACGTTTTTTTTTCCGCCGTTGACAGCCCTAAATACATGTGATAGACGACGCAATAAATTTTTTTGCATTCAAAGAACGAAACGCAACACGCAAGTGGACAAAATTTGTCGTCTTAACACGCAACGATCAACGAAAGACCTCTATTTTGTGATCGTTTTGGACGTAATGCAGCCCTCGTTGTGCATCTATCTGCTCAGTGCTTGTGCAGTTGTGCTCCCGTACCATTTACAATTTTTGGGTGCATTTGGATCGTTGGAAGAAAGAAGAAGAAGAAGGAAGAAGAAGAAAAAAAATTATAAACAATCCAAACTCTTCACAAAGTTACACACTTCTCAATACTTCTTCCCACTTCTTTCATTCTTTTCTTCTTTCCACACCTATCCAAACGCATCTTTTAGTCTACTATAACCTATAGGAAAACCCAAATTAGCGTGCGTGCGTGCGTGTGTTTTTTTTTCTAGCCATGTCTGTGTGTTCACCTGCTGCTGCTGGGCATAAATCCATAAATAAGTGGTAGCAGTTTTAAAAATAGGTAAATAAGAAATTGAACGGTGCACCAAAAAGATAGACTGCAAATTAATTTAACAATTAAAAAGACTAAATTGACAAGCACATCGAAGTATTGGTAGTTTAAAAGCTCAGAAAAATAATAAGATTATCAACAAGCTCAGAAAAATAATTTGACCTTTCCGAACAAAACAAATTAGGCCCTGATCGGAATGATTTTTGGAAAGAGTTCAATTCATTTCAATAGAATAGAGTTCAAAAGAAATGATTTTTAAAGTGAAATCCGGTGATCAGAATAAATAGAAAAAGAATTGAAGTGAATTCAATTTTGTGATCGGATACAAATAAAAATAAGAAAGAAATGATTTGATCTCCATAAATTTGTCTATTTTACCCTTGTTATTATCTTTAAAATGAGAACTTGTTTGTGTTCAGGAGGGATTGTTCGGTACCTTGTGGTACACCCAGCTATTATGCACGGAACAAAATACAACACAAATGATCCCAAACTAGTAAATTCAACATGGAACAAACAAAATCACATGGGCACATGCGTATGGAGGGATTGCCTCGGCATAAACCAAACAAAAACACAACACTGGTACCGAAGCCTGGTACCCTTTTGGTACCACCCAGCTGTTGTGAGCAAGAACTCCTTATAATGATGACATTATTCACTGGACTGAGTCCCTCCTCACAGAAACAATTATTATAGAACAAACATTGTTCTATAAGCTTCAAAATCATTCATCGTTACCTACAAATAAAGCAGATCAGTTTTCAATTTGCCCATTTCTCTAATCCAAATCATGAATAATGAATTTTTTACTTTCAAAATGCATTGATCATTACATGACCATATAACTAAAGGGAACTAAAGGGAGTAAAAAAAGCTACTGGTATCGAATTTAGGGGAAAAAAAAGAAACTGGTAAAAGAAATAGCTACTGTAAAAAACTGTACATGATAGCTTCTGGTACCGATTAAGAGGCAGCTAAAGGGAGTAAAAAAGAGAAAACCTATGTAACCTGACGAGGGGCTTCCTTAATGGAGCTTATTGTGTAAACTAATATAAGAATTTTGCTAGATTTTGGAAAAAGACAAAAAGTAAAAATTTCCTGGTACATAGTAGTAATCTTTTGAACTTTGACTGGTGCATAGTAATAAAATTATTCTGGTGCATAGTAGTTAAAAATTTCTGGTTCATAGTAGTAAAAAGTTAGATGAACCAATAGAAAAAAAATTATTCGATAATCTTCATACCAATAAATACTCGTAAAAAAAGTCAGATGAACCAATAAAAAATTCTTCTCTATCTATTACTGTCTTTTATATGGAAAAAAGACAAAGGTAAAGAAAACAAAGAGACCTTACGGAATAAAGTTGAAGAGGTTATGTTCGTAAGAGAGAAGCGGGAGGGAGGGCAGAGATTGACCACGCAGAGAGGACAACAGTAGTAGTTGGGATTTTATCGCAAGAGAGAAGCGAGAAAGAGGGCAGAAGAGTCTAAAATTTTTCCTCCGCTTTTCACCCAGCGAAATCCTCGGAAATTCCTTGCTTTTTCACGCGATTTCGACAGCCATATTTTTTCTTCCGAAATCGCGCAAAATCATCGGAAATCGCGGTGTTGTATCCATTCCGATCAGGAAAGATATATTTCCCTTCAATTCTGATTGACGTTGGTGCTGTATTTTGTCATTCCGATCAGGCCCTAGTTAAAATCCGGATTCTCAACAATCCATCCATACATTACACTTAAAAAAAGGAGCAACAAAAGTAGAAAAGAAAAAGAGAATTTGCATCGTCAAAATCCATCGGCATCAACCACATACATAAAAAGAACTCAGAAAAAACAGCCACATACCTAAAAAAAAGAAAATATCTAAATGAGCAAGATTTGAGGGGTATGAGACCGATTTTGCCAAAAAAAGAAAATATGCAAAATGGATACATACTTGCTCAGTAAAATAATAAGAAATAATATTAAATATGCAAAAAAGGATACATACTTGCTCAATAATAAATACAGATAGGCCGAATCTTTATCCAAACAACATAATCGATGGCTCCGACACTCTCTGCATTGTTCCAGTGTCTCCCCAACCTCTCCGCTCTCTCCATTACTCATTACATTCTCCTTCTTATCCTCACCATACTTCTCCTCATCTACACCCAGACAAGATCTTCAACACCTAATCTAAGCCTCCCACCCTCCCCTCCATCGTTCCCTCTCCTCGGCCACCTACACCGTCTTGGAAGTCTCCCACACCGCTCATTGCAAAAACTCTCTACTCTTTATGGTCCCATCATGTACCTTCGCCTTGGGACTGTACCCACTGTCGTTCTCTCCTCTGCTTCTGCAGTTGAAAAGTTGATCCGTTTCAATGATGCAGCACTTGCGAGCCGGCCACGCTCAGCTGTAGCTGATATTTTGTTGTATGGTTCTACTGATGTTGCTTTTTCACCATACGGGGAATACTGGTGCCAAGTACGTCGTATCTGTGTTTTGCACCTTCTTAGCACGAAAAGGGTACAATCATTTGGATTTATACGTGACCAGGAAGTATCCTTGCTGATTGAGAAGATTCGTTCAAACGGCAGATGCGATAGTGTTGTTAACTTGAGTCAAATGCTCATCAAACTTGCCAATGATATTGTCTGCAGGCACGTTCCACTTTTTTTGTTTAATAATCTAAATTGAAAAATCTCATAACATGTTATATAATAACCAGTGACCACTGTTTGCAAAATCATTATTAATGCGCTATTCCCAATTTTTTGCGAACTCATTTTAATTGAAAATTTTGCACAAAACAATAGTTAATTGGAATGTTAAATTTTTTTCCATTCATTAAGTAATTGAGTTTAATTGCTAATTGAAGACAAACTTTCTTTCGTTCTTTCTTTCTTTTCTATTTGAATACAGGGCAGCATTTGGACATAAGTTCTCGGATAATGGGACAAGTAAAGCCCACAACCTTCTAAAGGATTTTTCTGCGTATCTCGGGAAAACTCTGGTTGGAGAGCATGTGCCATGTTTGGGTTGGTACGATTGGTCAACCGGGATAAAGAAGAGGATGAGAAAGACTGCTGAAGGGCTGGACAGTTTTATTGAAAGTATCATTGAAGAGCATGTCAAAGTGAAAAGAGAGGGCTTGGAAGAAGGCAAGTATGAAGATGAGATGGAAGGAAGAGATTTGGTTGATATTATGCTAAATATTCAAGGAAATTGCGTTGACACCGAAGTCTCCTTGGGCAGGAACAATATTAAAGCTATAATTCTAGTATGCTTCTTTCTTTTTAAGTCCTAATTTAATTCCCGCAGATGTGTCAAGCATAAATTTTCCATCTTATTTCAATTGTTTCAAGTTTCAACAAAGTTAAAATAGACCAAATTCTGAGTTCAAGTCATACACAATGGTAGGGTTATACAACGGATGAGTTTATAATTATTTATTAATATTTCAACCCAACTCATTTATACCATGTTAAAAATTTTCTATAGTTGACCCACCCATAATCCAACCCAGCCAAAATAATTTTTTATGTACAGGTTTTTACGAATTTTCGATTTAACGGGTTGTAATTTATAGGTGAATAATTTTCAATTTATATAATACATAAACAATAAAAAAATATATAAATTATTTGCCTTACGATTTTGTATTGTACATCACCGAAACGGTGAAGCTTCTGATTTGAAAGAAGAATTCAGATTATACAATTGCTAGAATAATAGATTTTTAAATCTTATACTACTCCAATACAGAAGTATATAGAATAGAGCAAGCAATAGTTTTGGAGTTTAATATGGGTGAATCAAGCAATGCCATAGTCATATCAGTAATACAACTGAATAAGATCCAATTTGCTACGCCCTTTGTATTTGTTGGTAATTTATTGGTATTTTTATTTATTCACACTAAAATGACCTTGGCGGCTTGGCGCCATTTCAAAAGTATAAGAGAATTTCTAATTCAAGTCCGAGACTAAACCAAGGCGGAAGGGAAAAAATAATAAAAAGCGGCATCTTCACGTGGGTAAAGTAAAATTATATGCCAATTATGTTCATGCCATATAAATAAATACGGGTTAGATTTGCATCCGGATTGTCCAAAAAAATTTATGGCCCGACCCAATTGTACCGGTTACTAAAATTAAAATCCGAATCATGCTTGAACCCATTAAAACACGGGTCCGGTGTGGCAGGATAAACGGGTCGAACGGATTTTTTATTTCCTTTACAGACGCTGATATCAATATGAGACTCAAGTGACTCTCCATTTAATTAAATAATTAATCAACAATCACTAATTTGTAATTTCCATTAACGTGTGGCAGGATATGTTATTTGCTGGTACAGATGTAGTATACACTGCAATTGAATGGACAATGGCGGAGCTAATCAAGAACCCACTGGAAATGAAAAGAGTGCAAGACGAAGTTAGAAGCGTGGTCAACACAGCAGGAAAGTTAACTGAAGAGCTTGTCGAAAAAATGACATACCTAAATGCTGCTATCAAGGAGACATTCAGGTTGCACCCTCCCGTTCCATTACTCGTCCCAAGAGAGTCAACTAAAGGTATCGAGTTAATGGGTTATAATATTCCTGCCGGGACCCGGTTCATTATCAATGCATGGGCAATTGGGCATGACGAAAACACCTGGGAAAGAGCAGATGAGTTCATGGCAGAGAGGTTTTTAGGAAGTAGTGTTGATTACAAGGGGCAACATTTTGGATTGATTCCATTCGGCATTGGCAGAAGAATTTGTGCTGGAATAGGATTCGCTACAGCAACAATTGGTTTCACCCTTGCGACCTTATTACACCACTTTGACTGGGATCTGCCTAATATGATGAAAGGAAAACCACTAGATATGTCAGAGATCAACGGAATTTCAGTACATAAAAAACTGGATCTGATTCTGGAGGCACAACCTTGCTCTGTATGAATCTATTCCTCACGTAAAATTGAATTAAAATATCTGATCAAAAGTGAATGAGTAATAGAAAAAACAGATTCACAGTCTTGTCCTCCACCTGCAATGTTCATGAACTGAGGAACATTCACACAAGGACGCTGGTAGATGTGGCATGATGAGTCGTTGTATCATGAAATCATAAATAAAGCAAAAAGGCAGAAGCTAGTATTGATATACAAAAATTTTCTTTCATATTATGTGGCTGTGTTTGTAATAATTCAGAATAATGGCTGCACCAAGAAAAAGTGTTGTTTTGGATTATCTTGAATACTAGGTTGAATAGTATGGTATATTAGTTGGGACCAAGGGGGAGCAATTAAATAGAGCATGTGAGAAAGGCGAGGTGGATAAAGTAAAAGTTGTATCTTGTATGCCTGAAGTGAAATCATTAAGATCTAGTCTAGGATTTTATATTTGGCTTTTTGTAATTGTTTACTTGTAAGTTTCTATAATATCATATACAAATTAGACAAGTTAAGACCACGGTGTTATAAATAACACACCATCAGATTAAGTACCTTTGTGGGATGTTCGATGGTTATCGGATCGGATCCAATTCAACACATCATTTGTCTTTGGAAATTCCCTATTTTATGCTCTCAAGTTTTCTCTGATAATAGATACAATAAAAAATAGGCAAAATTGTCTGTATACCCCTCCAATCTTCTTCATCCGTCTATATACCCCTCAAATCTCTAAACTAGCTTGTATATCCCTCTAATCATGTGATTAGCTTATATATACCCTTATTTATTTTTCAACTGAATTTTTAAATATTTAAAAACTTTTACGTTATTTTGGACGAATATACCCTTGCCCATGGCAATCGCCAATCTGGCCCGGCGGATAACCCGTATTCATCAATAAATCTCTTCCTATATAATTATTAATTACGGACTAAATCGGCAGGAAATATTCTACCCCGACGCTACTTTTTGTCAGCTTTATTAGTGAATTGTGTTGTATAACTCATTTTATTTTCCAGACCTTGTGTTGTATAACTCAGGTCCTTTATTAGTGAATTGCATATCCTCAATTAGAAACGTCATCTTCAATTCCCAAATTGTATAAAGCTCTAAATGACAATTCAAAAAGTCAAAACAATTAATAAAATAGTGATCATATACCGTATCGCTCTATTACCAGAAAGAAATTGCATTTATTATTACTATATCTATTCGTTGCATTATACAAATGATAAACGCATTCTATGATATTGCAAATATTTCTTACCTATAGTATCAATAGTGGTTTAGAAAGATATAAAATTCCTATTAAATAGGCATGAAAGAAGAAGGTTTTCTTGCCGGGAAGAAGATGCTAAATGGGCATGGGCATTTTCGTCCATAATAAATAATTCATACTTTTAAAATTTAAAAAATCAGTAGAAAAATAAATAGGGGTATATATAAGTTAATCGCATGATTAGAGGGGTATACAAACGAGTTTAGAGATTTGAGGGGTATACAGACGGACGAAGAAGATTTGAGGGGTATACAGACAATTTTGCCTAAAAAATAAAAAAAAAAGACTCAGTTGTTATTTGCCTTCGTGTGGGAGAGAGTATCTAGCGAGCGCTGTTGAGGCGAGAGAGAGAGAGGTCGTACATAGGCCATAGCCGTGCTAAGCCTAGTTCCAGATGCGGAGGCCCTCTCCATCCGTCTCGTCTTGTAAGACGTAAAGTCCCTTTCTAACTCCAAAAACCCCTTCTCACGCTAAGTCGCTCCAATCCCTAGACGCTGCCAGAGAGAGAGAGAGAGAGAGCAGAGGTAAGGACTGGACCGTTGTAATTTATTTCAACATCAGTACTAATTACCGGTGTTGCCATACTGGTACCATCTTATCTTGTAATATTTGTTTGTAATTGTATTTTGGTTCTCTCCACACTTGCGCAATATTCTTCAATTCTTGCTTGGGAAATTGTAGGAATCCGTGGGAATTGCTAAATTTTTTATTGCAAAAAATGGATATGAATTGGATTCAAATCAAGATGCGGAAGTTATTTGTCTTGTTTGACGGTCTGTTTTATAATTTAGTACTTCACAAACGTACAGAATGTTAGAATCTATGGGAATGAACAAGATAGGCTTTTATGGTTACCTCATAAATCTGGTAGTTACAAGACAAGCCTATCCTACAAAAAAATGCTTCTCCAGGGTCAGAATGAAGAAAATCATGAGGAGGATCAACAGATCACAAGAGGGGACAACTTGTGGGAAAAAATTTGGAGGATAAAAGGTGTGCCACCAAGAGTTGTCACTTTTCTTTGGAGGGTTCTTCATAATGCTTTATTCACAGCAGCAAAATTAAATGTTATTTTTCCATCTTTGCCCCCAGTTTGCACAAGATGTGGCCAGCAAGATGAGGACATAATACACCTTCTTTTCACTTGTCCTTCCTCTAGAGCTATCTGGTTTGCATCTCCTTTGGGTTTTACCTTTCAGAACACAAACATGGATATGTATCAACTCATTACAGATGTCATGCAAACCCTTAGTCCTGAAAATTTGGCTTTGTTCCTAAATATAATGTGGCATATATGGAAAGCCAGGTGTGATTTCATCTTTAAAGCTATGCCTCTCAATGTTGCAAATATTCTGGTCAATTCTCAAACTTTACCAAAGAATACAGATAAGGGCAGTGTGACAAATATCAAGAGGGCAGAATTTATAACACATTATGTTTTACCGCCTGGTGCTTCTCTGGTTGTTCTTGATGGATCATGGGATCAAAGAAATAACAGTGGGACGGCCTGTGTGATTTATGACTCTGGTGGAAATTTCCTTTCGGCAATATCATTTTTCAGCAATACACCTGATGCGTTCACTGCAGAAGCCTTAGCCCTTTTAAATGCCCTCAATTATATAGATTCTCTTCAAATTTTGTCAAACTATGTACATATTTTTACCGATTCAAAAATTCTAGTTCGAGTTATTAACACTTTTGATGTGCAGAATACCCCTTCTTGGCATGCCTCTTCGATTGTGCAGCAATGCATAGCTTTCATGCGACAACATCAACAAATCACACTGAGATATGCGAGAAGAGAGCATGTTCACCACGCGCATTCTTTGGCAAACCAAGCAAGGAGACTGAAAGAGGGTACCAAAATTGATGGAGAAGGGAACACGTATTTGCTGCCAGTTGCTTTTTCTTGGAGTCGTGCTGCATGAAATCTGCTTACTCTGCCTTTCTAAAACATCCCGGTTTTTGGTTTGTAGTATAAGGGAATGTTATTTAAAATTCAGGATTTATATATATTTTTGTTTTTAATGATGTTATGCCGATCTAGCTTTATGGGGATTATACCTGTATGTTTGATATAACTTTACTGTTTGGTAATGCAAGCCTACGGGCGTTAAGATTCAAAAAAAAAGATAAAAAATTTTGAGGGGGTAAGTATGCAATCTTTTTACTCATCAAATATACTTACGTTTTGTTAGAATCAAAATATTAAACTGAAAAAATAGTGCCCTCCGCTTTATATAGCTGCTATTAGAGTGCCAAAACTGTAATTTAATTTATTCGAGGTATATATAGTTCATACTAGATTGTAGCTTATTCAATATCATAAGTACTTAATTAAGTTGATTGCAAATTCTCAAATATTGCCTCCGTTCATTGATTTTTGAAAATTAGTCTTTCTCGACTACTAACTGAATATTTAAAGCAAAAAAAAAAGATATCCTTAATTTGACAGACTCAAGTAAAGATAACACATTTAGAAAATGAAACATCAGATGGAAGGAAGAGATTTGGTTGATATTTTGCTAAATATTCAAGAAAATTATGAATTTATGACGACAACAGAGTTTCATTAAAGCTATTCTTTGGCGTTTGAATCACCTAAGAATAAATTTGAGGATTAGTTATTCAGAGTAAAAAATATTATTCCTAAGGGTGCGTTTGGATAGGTGTGGGAAGAAGGGAAGAAAGGAAGAAGTGGGAAGAAGTATTGGGAAGTGTGTAACTTTGTGAAGAGTTTGGATTGTTTATAATTTTTTTTCTTCCCATCTTCCTTCTTCCTCTTCTTCTTCTCTCATCCAAACGCACCCTAAATGATTAAGAAATAAATTTTTAGAGATCTAGAATGTTATTTTTAAGTAGTTCAACATCCGGAATAAATTTTTATTCCTAAGATATTTGAATCATCTTTATAATCCAGATTAAAAAAATGATCTCAATAATTTCTTAATCATCATTAAGAAGATGATTCAAGCATATTAGGAATAAAAATTTATTCAAAATGTTGGACCACCTAAATATAGAACTCTAAATCCTAAAAAAAAATTATTCTTGATTGTTTAGGAATAATATTTTTTTACTCCGAACAACTAATCCTAATTTTATTCTTAAATGCCTTGTTAAACTGATATTAATAACTTTATTTAATTTGCCAAATTTTAGTCTAGTAGCTGTAGCTTATGTAATGTAATGAGACGTACTAGAATAGTTTTCAGATGTCATGATTCGTATCGTGGGCACAATTAGGAATGTAAGACCTGTAAATATTCTTCACTAATCACTAATTTCTGATATATGCTTTCTATACACACAGCTTATATAGAGGTTCTTTGCACTGCTTGTCCTGCATTGACTCTTTCCTATTGTTTCTATCCTCTTTAGACAAGGGCAAAAAATTGAGATGAATTTATCGTTCAATGAATTGATCTATTCTGTTCGTTAAGTGTATAGCTCAATGAATTGATATATTTTTTTTATCGATCACGTTTCATTCTCATATTTCTTCCTTGGAGTATTTTGAAAGAGCTGCTGGGGTAATTGAGGATTCATCGCATCTCTTATGTACCTGCGTGCTGACAGTGATTAGGGTGCATTTTAAATTTTAATCTGCAGCTATCAGTTACCTCACAAAAACTAGTTATCATGTGTCGGAACAACAGGGTGAGTTCACTGCTGATCAGAAGAAGTGGTGGGATATGGTACGATGTTGGTGTGTTGCAACTTGGACTCTGTGGAAACTAGGAATGTCAAGGTTTTCTCTTCCGTACCGGTACATGTACCAGTCATCTTATAATTGTGACCTATTGGTCTACAAAACAATATTTATTCATTTGGGCCTCTGAATGATAGTAACTAATAATGGGCCGAAGGGGAAAGAGGTGAAACAGGATTACAGGGAGAAGAAGATAGTGGCGTACTGGCGTGTGAGGTGATAAAGCGCCTTCATTTCATAAATAACTAGCCTAGTCCGTCCGTAGTTGATCTGTCTATCTGCCCATATATATCGTTTACAATTTTTAGTCTGAGGAAACATAAATTTGTATTTTTCCTAGTGTGTCACCTGCTGGACATAAATCCATAAATAAGCGGTTGCAGTTTTATAAATAGATAAACAAACAATTTATCTATTGATAAGCGGTTGCACCTAAATTGATTGCAAATTAATTTATCTATTAAAAAGAATAAATTTACAAACACATCGAAGTATTGGTGGTTTAAAACCTCAGGAAAGAGGAAAAAAATTTGTATCCTAAGTTTTGCGCATCGACAAAATATCAGAAATAGTTAAATTTAACCTTTTCGAACAAAACAAATTAGTTAAAGTCGGGATTCTTTATTGACAGCTCCAAATTTTTTTTTTTTATCAACAGAAGAGCACTGGCCATCCATTCAAGTGCCCAAATCCATGTGATGTCGCACTTGCAGTCATGGCAACAAAAGCAGTCCAAGCAAATTGAAATATCTAGTTTCATCTCAATTGAAAGTCCCAACAACAATCCATCCACTACACAATGTCATCAATCCATCCATAGACTTAAAAAGGAGCAAAAAAACATAAAATGAAGAGAATTTGTGTCGTCAACATCCATCAGCATCAACCACATACATAAAAGAAGTTTTCCTAAAGAAATCCACATACTTAAAAAAGAAAATATGCAAGCAGGGAAACATACTTTTGCTCAATAAATACAGATAGACCGAATCTTAGGATCCAAACAACATAAGCTATGGCTCCAATACTCTCTGCATTGTTCCAGTTTCTCCACAACCTCTCCCCTCTCTCCATTACTCAATACATTTTCCTTCTTATCATCACCATACTTCTATTCATCTTCACACAGACAAGATTTTTAACACCTAATCTAAGCCTCCCCCCCTCCCCTCCATCGTTCCCTCTCCTCGGCCACCTACACCGCCTTGGAAGCCACCCACACCACTCATTGCAAAAACTCTCTACTCTTTATGGTCCCATTATGTACCTTCGCCTCGGGACTGTACCCACTGTCGTTCTCTCCTCTGCTTCTGCAGTTGAAAAGTCCATCCGTTTCAATGATACAGCAGTTGCAAGCCGGCCACACTCAGCAGTAGCAGATATTTTGTTGTATGATTCTACTGATGTTGCTTTTTCACCATACGGGGAATACTGGCGCCAAGCACGCCGTATCTGTGTTTTGCACCTTCTCAGCACGAAAAGGGTACAATCATTTGGATTTATACGTGATCAGGAAGTATCCTTGCTGATTGAGAAGATTCGTTCAATTTCTTCAAGGAACGGTAGATGCAATAGTGCTGTTAACTTGAGTCAAATGCTCTTCAAACTTACCAATGATATTGTTTGCAGGCACGTTGCACTTTTTTTGTTTGATAATCTAAATCGAAAAATCTCATAACATGTTATACTGACCATTGTTTGCAAAATCATTATTAATGTTCTATTCCCAAATGTTTGTGAACTCATTTAGTTGAAAATTTTGCACAAAACAATAGTTAATTGGAATGCTGAATTTTTTTTCCGTTCATTAAGTGAGTTTAATTGCTAATTGAAGACATTTTTTTTCTTTCTTTCTTTCATTGTTTTCTATTTGAATACAGGGCAGCATTAGGACAAAAGTTCTCGGATGATGGGACAAGTAAAGTCCACAGCCTTCTAAAGGATTTTACTACGCATCTCGGGACGACTCTGGTTGGAGAGCATGTGCCATGTTTGGGTTGGTACGATTGGTTAACCGGGATAAAGAAAAGGATGAGAAAGACTGCTGAAGGGTTGGACAGTATTTTTGAAAGTATCATTGAAGAGCATGTCAAAGCGAAAAGAGATGGCTTGGAAGATGACAAGTATGGAGATGAGATGGAAGGGAGAGATGTGGTTGATATTTTGCTAAATATTCAAGAAAATGGTGATGATATTGGAGTCTCCTTGGGCAGGAACAATATTAAAGCTATCATTTTAGTATGCTTCTTTCTCATTTAAATCCTAATTTAATTCCCGCATACATGTCAAGCATAAATTTTCGATCTTATTTCAATTGTTTCAAGAAAGTAAAAATAGACCCAATTCTGAATTCAAGTCATAAAGGGCGCTGATATCAATATGAGACTCAAGTGAATCTCCATTTAATTAAATAATTAATCAACAATCACTAATTTGTTATTTCCATTAACGTATGGCAGGATATGTTTGCTGCTGGTACAGATACAGTATACACTGCAATTGAATGGACAATGGCTGAGCTAATAAAGAACCCACAGGAAATGAAAAGAGTGCAAAATGAAGTTAGAAGCGTGGTCAACACAGCAGGAAAGTTAACTGACGAGCTTGTAGAAAAAATGACATACCTAAATGCTGTTATCAAGGAGACATTCAGGTTGCACCCTCCCGTTCCATTACTCGTCCCAAGAGAGTCAACTAAAGGTATCGAGTTAATGGGTTATCAAATTCCTGCCGGGACCCGGTTCATTATCAATGCATGGGCACTTGGGCGTGACGAAAGAACCTGGGAGAGAGCAGATGAGTTCATGCCAGAGAGGTTTCTAGGTAGTAATGTTGATTACAAGGGGCAACATTTTGGATTGATTCCATTTGGCATTGGCAGAAGAATTTGCCCTGGAATAGGATTCGCTACAGCAACAATTGTTTTCGCCCTTGCAAGCTTATTGCACCACTTTGACTGGGATCTGCCAAATGTGATAAAAGGGAAGCCACTAGATATGTCAGAGATCAAAGGAATTTCAGTACATAGAAAGCTGGAGCTGATTCTGGAGGCACAACCTTACTCTATATGAATCTACTCTAGTTGTCAGATTTCAGCTGTTTAGAGAATTGAAATCCCAAGCTATTTGTCTATTGTATAGTCAAAGTTGCTTTGTTTTGGAATACGATAATCACAACATTACTTTGTTTTGTTTGGATTAGAGTTTTTATATGAATGCTTCTCACAGGTCATATCTGTGGCATTCATTCCTCATGTAATGCCTAATTAAAAAATCTGATCAAAACGCAACAAGTAATAGAGAAAAACAGATTGGCAATCTTGTCCTCCACCTGCAATGTTCATGAACAGTAACACGAGGATGCTGGTAAATGTGCAGAGATGATGGTTCGCCGTATCATGAATTCATGTTACTGACCATAAATAAAGCAAAAAGGCAGAAGCTTGTATTGATGTACAAAAATTATCTTTTGTTTTATTTGGTTGTGCTGTAATAATTCAGAAAAATGGCTACACCAAGAAAAAGTTGTTTGTTTTGGATTATTTTGAATAATTGGGTTAAATAGTATGGTATATTAGTTGGTACCATGGGGCAAGGGAGGAGTAATTAAATAGCGCATGTGAGAAAGGTGAGTTGGATAGGGTAAAAGTTGTATTGTATGTCTTAAGATTCAGTCTAGGATTTGAAAGTTGGTTTTTTGTAATTGTTTACTTGTATATAAGTTTCAATACTATCAAATACAAATCAAACAAGGGACACGGTGTTACAAATAACACACCGGCTACCTTTGTGGGATGTTCGATTCGATCATTCGATGGGTATCGGATTGGGTCCAATTGAACACATCATTTTGTATCTGCAAATTCCTTCTTTGAGAGAGGTGTAACAGACGTCACAGCTCCGCGTTCACACCGAGAGATTATGGGAATCATTTGCTTCATCCTTTGGAGAGAGAGGTGTAACAGAATTTTCTCTGAACGTTCAGTTCCGGCTATGGCTCTGGTTGAACAAGCTTTCCTAGAATGGGAGACACTACAGTCTTGATTCTCAGCGTTCTCAGCAAGTAGCTTAGTTTAGTTTTTATTCCTGGCACACTTTTTCTAATCCTTGTTTTATTTTTATTTTGTTTTTCTTACTTGTTTAGCCTCTGGCTAACCTTTGTACTTTATACTTATTTAATTAAAAAGATGGAGACCTGATCTCCATTTTTTCTTCAAAATTTCCTTCTTTGATGCTGTCAAGTTCTCTGGCAATAATGGGAAAAAAAGACTTGGTTTTTCCCTTCGGACTTCGCGGAAAGGACCGAAGAAAAAAAAAGGCGGGGTGAGCCCATATCTAGACTTCACATCAAAATATTCAGCTAGAGCAGATCAGTAAGCAGTAAGGTTTCTCTCATCAATAAATTATGGAATAATTAGATATATGCCACCGTGAAAATTATCAATTCTAAAACATAATTTAAAAACAAAAAGATTACTTTTGTGCCACTAATTACTTTTGTGCCACTACAAAAAGATTGCAATTAGTTTTTTGCCATTAATTTCTTTAAAAATGATTTAAATTAGAAATATGCTATTCCAAAACATGTCATATTTTTTATAAATACCCAAATTACCCTTTTCATCTATCTTCAAGGGAAATAATTTATTGTAGGAAGAAAAAACAAAGCCGCCATGAAAATTGGATCTGTCTCTCTCTATTCGTTCTCAAATAGTTCTTCTGAACCGAGAAAAACATAATTAATCTTTTCTCGCCGGTCCAAGTAATTTTGCACACAAAGGACTATTTGAGAACCTGTGTAAAATTACTTGGACTAGCGTGAAACAATTGCAAAGGATTATTCGTTCTCAAAATTACTTGGATCTGTCTTTGTTTTGCAGGGGAAAATTTAAACTGTATGATGAGTCAATTCTATACTCCACACATATACATATATACATATCATCAGCGGTGTGGGTATTAAAATTGGCTCAATTGTATGAAAATTTCATAGGCATATTGCTTTGCAACAAGAAAAGTGGTGATTTAGTAAGAAATTGCAAGAAATCGAATAGATATAAAACAATGTAAGTGAAGGATTTTGTTGAATATTAATAATCAGATATGTTATAAATAAATGAATACTATAGTGGCATAAAATAATTTTTTATTGTTATATAGAGTCAAAAAAATAAATTTTTATGGCATATTTCTAATTCTAATAATTTGCAGTGATATATTTCTAATTTTAATATTTTATAATGACATATCCAAAAGGGCAAAATGGTCACATCAATTGACCGATGGCATAAATCTATTTTTTTTTATTTAGTGATGGTAAAAAAAACAATTTGTTGTTTAGTGATGGCATATCTCTAATTTTTTATTTTGACAATGGCATAAATCTAAATCACCCATAAATTATTATTTATTATAGATGGTACTTGTTTAATTCTTTTTCTTCCACCATTCAACCGAAATTATTTTAAATAGAAATTTACACCCCTAAAATTTTAATAGAAAGAATTAATTAAATTTTTTTAATAAAAAGAAAGTTCTTACGCAGTTTATAAAGAGGTACATTCTCTCTCCTTTTTACCCATTTTATAACCGGGTAAGAAGGCTTCTTACCCTTTTTTAAAACGGGTAGGAAGGGATTGAGCCTGAGACCTTCTTACCTTTTTATAAAGGAAAAATTAGATATAATCCCTATCAACTTTAATTGATAATTTGAAATAACCCCTTGTAAACTTCAAAATTAGATATAACCCCCCCTAATATTGTTAGTTCAGGATATATGTCCTTTTCTGCTAATTTTAATTATTGTTGCAACTTAAAAATATATGTTTTACCATAGATGTGTTTGACCCTAAAATATGGTGCCAAATTCATGAATTGAATTAGATAATTTCATCAAGGAGTGTGAAAAATTCATGAAAAATATAAAATAGAGCCCAAAAATTATGGAAAAATACTCAAAAATCCAGGAGATGATGAAACAAATTATGGTGCTTTGAGATTAGTCAAAAGAGCTGCAGAGTTGCTATTTTATGCAAAGAGGCCCCTGATTTTGAAGAAAATAAATAAAATAGGTGGAGGGGTATTTTTGGAAACCTTTTGGCACTAATAAATTCTGCACATTTTTATGAGGTTGTGTACAAAATTTCATGAAGAAATACCATCGGGAGCTATTTCAAATGATTTAGTCAGTTTCAGTAAATTATAAAATGTAACCAAATCCAATAAATGGATACGTCCATTATGTCAAGAAATGGAGAAAAAAGAGGCAACCATTTCAAAATCAGAAACTCAAATGAAATTCCCCTCCGTGTGAGATTCGAGATGGGCAGACGCGGAGTTCAGCGGAAAAATGAAGGTGAAAGTAGCAAGCCCCATTGCCATAAACACGGTATACCATACACCAGGAACAACCAAGTGAATGAAAGGGAAAAGGGTGAAACAAACCCAACAGAAATCGTTGGGAAAGGAAGTCGATAACCGCCGGGCTCCGAGGCGAAGTTCATTGAACTTAGATGGAAAAGGGAGCTGAACCTCGGCCTATAAATATACCATTGAAGAGAGAGAAAGGGGTGGCGGAGAGACAGAGAGGAACCCCAGAAAGAAACCCCATACCTTCTTCCCCATTCCACCATAGAGTTTAGATTTAGAATAGGCATTTCAACGAATACCTGTTAGGCATTAGAGAAAAGGAAGAAAAGATTGTGTAAAGAGAGCAAAGATTGAGCTGTAAAGATACAGTTAGGTGCTTGAAGAAAGGGGAACGATCGATTAATGATCAGTTCTCTGAAAATTGTAATGTGCAGTTCTTGTTTTGGATAAAGGTTGAGATTTGCGATTTCCTGCTATGGAGCATTGCTTTTCCTTCTTTCTGGATTCTTTTCTGAAATTAGAAGCAATTTGGCAGTGTTCTTGGTTCATGGCAATGTCTAAATAGGTTTTAGTGTGTTGGTTCTTCTTCCCTAAATTGGAATAGGGGATTTACCAGGGAGCACGGCTCCCATGGTGAAACTTCAATTCCTTCGTTTCTTGACTTTCTTTACATACGAGTGCATAATTGGTTGAGGTCGCTACAATAAAGAGATGAGATCAACCAGGGAGCACGGCTCCCATGGCGGATCAAAGGTCTCAAAATTGTAGAATCAAGTCGTTTAGTTGTACAATTGCGATGTTCTTGATTTCAATTCATTCTGCATCTGTCTTTTACCCTTTAAATCTGATCTTCTTCTGCCAGGGAGCACGGCTCCATGGCTGGATTCTCTCTTCTGATTTGCTAAGAGGCTCGGCCTCCATAGCGGATCGAGTTTAATTGATTGAATTGAGCTAATTTCATGCTCAGTTTGATCCATTAAACTTCAAATTAAAGAGAGAATCTAGGGGAGATGCTGTCCAATTTTGTACAGAATTTTAGATGCCAATTCCCATTCTTTAATCTATGTCTCACCCTCAGAAATGCAAATAAAAGTCTCCGTGAGGATCATTTTGCATAAAGCCATGAATGTCCTGTCAGATTTCTCTAGACATGTAAAGGGGTTTCAATACGAATTCCCTTTTCTTCTCTGAACCTATTCTAATACAATTTGAGCATCCCTGTGATTTGTTAAGGTTCTAAGGTTGATAATGCAAAAACACAATTCCTGCGTATGACTCCTGACATAACTCTTATGGAGTATACTTTCAGCTATGATCTCATTTCTAGTAGAATCATCGTATTAAAGTCAGATTTTAAACAATGGTTAAGTCGCCCTGTAAAATGATTTCTTTTTTGTTAACAATTGATTCTTTGTAGACCAGCACCTTGAATAAAATGCCGCGTCAAATACTTCTTATTTATGGGCTTTAAGACCATAATAGTAGAAAATCGGATAATGGTTGGATGTACTTACGGTTATTCCTTCACTTTTGTTATGAAATTTACTTCATTAACAAGTGTTTAAGCACTCTGTGATCCTGCCAAATAATTAGTAAACACTTAGGGAACAAAATGAGAGTATGGCAATATTCCATTGATGACTAAACCTGAGTTAGAAATTGAGGTCTTGAACACCTGGCAACAATACGGTGATGCACGGTTTGTAACCAGTGAAAGTTTGACCATTTACAACCTTTGCCCTATAGCCGTAATTAACATAAAATGAGTATTGTAAATATGGTTCCAGGAAGACTACTTGTATTTGGGTGCTTAGGTATTAAGACGTCAGATATATGCAGAAAGTGGGACGTAATGAGTCAACATCAAATCGAATAATGTTTATCAAATTAAACATGTGAACGTCAAATGAAATCTGTATAGTCTATTCTTTATATCGTGTCAATGTCAAATGGCATATCTTTAGTATAGTGTAACCTTTCCGTACCAAATCTGTACCGCTGTACCAGTGAGTGGTACCCCCGCTAAATGCAGCTGACGCGACAAAACGAAGGCCGTCACGGTATTCCTCTCCGTTTCACGACTCTAACGAACCTTTCCTCGACGATTGTGGTGGCCGGAATCGTTAACGGATCCAAATCCAGCGTCAGACGGACCCGATAATTGAGGGAAACGAAACCCGTCTCTTTCAGCGCCGAAAGCTTCTTGATCCCTTGAGACAGAACTAGTATAAGACCCGTGTGTTTAACTCCTGTCTCCTGACGATAACGAAAGAAATGAGAAAAGAAGGTTGGACCTAAAAGCAGGGAATCACATCCTCTGCCAACCTTACAAGGTTGGTAGAGTGCCGATGTATGATCTGAACCGTTAGATCTAATCTCAACGGTTAAAGGAGCCCCGTGCATGTAACTAGATTGATAGGCCCGAAAAATTTTTAACCGTCGAGATTAGATCGAACGGCTAGGATCTAATGTTGCCACTCTACCAACCTCAAAAAGTTGGTAGAGGATACGGACCCCTAAAAGCAGGCCCAATGACGAATAAATTGAAGCTTCTATCGTGTCCCTTGACACCTCAGCCCAGCCAGATGAAGTGGACCAACCAGAGAACGCCACGTCACCTAAAAACTTTAAAAATCATTTAAAAATATCACGCACCTCAGGAAAATACAAACGACATATCCATACAATTCTAAAAATTAAAATAAACCAAATTCACTGATACTTTGATATAAAAATTTGTCAAAGTAGCGACCTTTTGTATTTTTGAAGTATTTTCGCTTTAAAAACGGATTTTATAAATCTTGGAAAAAATAATAAACTCATTCATCAAATTCTAAATTTGAAATCAAGTATCAACGAAATAAATACTCCAAATATAATATCTTCGAAATCAAATATTTTCAAATATGATTATATCTTCACAAATTACAAAAGTCAAAATAAACCAAACCATTAAGTGTCTTTTAAATGAAATCAAAAGATAAATAATTTCGATATCCGAGTAACTACAAAATATATATATATATATATATATTTAAATATCAAAATACTTTCCAAATTAGTCTAAAAATCTAAAAAGAAGTTTCTAAAAGTCAAAAGCGCAAAAGGTCAAAGTGAATAAAAATTATCAATATCCAAAGTGAAACCTCAGAAAATTAAAAGTCAAAATCTGAATCCCAAAGGTCAAGGCCAAAACCTCTTCATTTGAGGAAAAGTCCCTCGCTAGGGTTGAGATCGACCTTAGATGACTTAGAAATAGAATTCTTACGGGCCCCCCTCGTCCAAAGAATTCCATTTTGTTCTCACAAGAAGACCGACTAAGATGGTCCCGAGAACCGACTCTTATTAAGAAGACCGACTAAGATGGTCCCTAGGGTCGTTAAAGAACCAACTCTTATTAAGAAGACCGATCAAGATGGTCCCTAGGGTTGTAAAAGAACCAACTTTCGCTCAAAGGCGCCAAATGCCCCGAAGGTTGTAAAACTCCTCTTCGTTCTCACAAGAAGACCGACTAAGATGGTCCCGAGAACCAACTCTTATTAAGAAGACCGACTAAGATGGTCCCTAGGGTCGTTAAAGAACCAACTCTTATTAAGAAGACCGATCAAGATGGTCCCTAGGGTTGTAAAAGAACTAACTTTCGCTCAAAGGCGCCAAATGCCCCGAAGGTTGTAAAACTCCTCTTCGTTCTCACAAGAAGACCGACTAAGATGGTCCCGAGAACCGACTCTTATTAAGAAGACCGACTAAGATGGTCCCTAGGGTCGTTAAAGAACCAACTCTTATTAAGAAGACCGATCAAGATGGTCCCTAAGGTTGTAAAAGAACCAACTTTAACTTAAAGGCGCCAAATGCCCCGAAGGTTGCAAAAATCCCTTTTGTTCTCACAAGTGCCGCCAAATGGCCCGAGAACCAACTCTCACAAGCGACGCCAAATGTCCCGAGGGTTGTAAAAGAACCAACTTTCACAAGCGGCGCCAAATGCCCCGAAGGTTGCAAAAATCCCTTTCGTTCTCACAAGTGCCGCCAAATGGTCCGAGAACCAACTCTCACAAGCGACGCCAAATGTCCCGAGGGTTGTAAAAGAACCAACTTTCACAAGCGGCGCCAAATGCCCCGAAGGTTGCAAAAATCCCTTTTGTTCTCACAAGTGCCGCCAAATGGCCCGAGAACCAACTCTCACAAGCGACGCCAAATGTCCCGAGGGTTGTAAAAGAACCAACTTTCACAAGTGGCGCCAAATGCCCCGAAGGTTGTAAAATTTCCTTCTGTTCTCACAAGTGCCGCCAAATGCCCCGAGAACCAACTCTCACAAGTGACGCCAAATGTCCCGAGGGTTGTAAAAGAACCAACTTTCACAAGTGGCGCCAAAGGCCCCGAAGGTTGTAAAATTTTCTTATGTTCTCACAAGTGCCGCCAAATGGCCCGAGAACCAACTCTCACAAGCGACGCCAAATGTCCCGAGGGTTGTAAAAGAACCAACTTTCACAAGTGGCGCCAAATGCCCCGAAGGTTGTAAAATTTCCTTCTGTTCTCACAAGTGCCGCCAAATGGCCCGAGAACCAACTCTCACAAGTGACGCCAAATGTCTCGAGGGTTGTAAAAGAACCAACTTTCACAAGTGGCGCCAAATGCCCCGAAGGTTGTAAAATTTCCTTCTGTTCTCACAAGTACCGCCAAATGACCCGAGAACCAACTCTCACAAGTGACGCCAAATGTCCCGAGGGTTGTAAAAGAACCAACTTTCACAAGTGGCACCAAAGGCCCCGAAGGTTGTAAAACTCTTTGTAAATGATTCTAAGTGAAGACTTCTTCTTTCAAGCGAAAACCTCTTCTAAACAAAAATCACGTTCCTTTTCATCTCCTTTTAGTATAAGTCCAAGTTCAAAAGTCTTTTGTCGATCCTTAATTGGGTCCCGTCAATTAGGTTTGGTACCATCAATTAAGGCCTCCTTAAGACAAGTAATAACACTCCATAAGACTCTTTTCGTAGCCCATTATGTCAATACCCTTTACGTCCCTTAATCAGAGGTTCTTGTAGGCAACTACGGGGTAATTAACAATAGGAGCTTGCGCCTATTGGAAAGAAAGGACCCGCTAAATCAAGAAACTTCTTTAAGAAGCGACTCTTGTTAGGATTCTCTTGTTTCGAGAGATACCCGCTATAGAGATCGAACCTTAAGGGAGGTGAATCTAAGGCTATGTTCCCATTGTTCTTCGAGAAATTCCTTCGAGGAGAATAATGACGAAAAAGCCGCAACAAGATGACTATAATACCCCTTGCTCTATCCGATCTTTATCCATCATCCTCTTAATTTCTCTGTTTCTCCTATGTTATGCTGATAAGAACAATTAATTTCAAATTGAAGTTACAGTATTTTTAAATTTCATTCATGTTATGCTTGTAAACCACCTCTTTCAACCAACTTTCATAAAAAAACACTATTATACTATTATTAATGTATACTACTTCCAAACACTCAAAGCTCGGCGACTCGTTGAAATGAAGTTCCGGGAGGTACATTTGCTTTTAGCAACATTTTCTTCACAAGGAAGAAGCATACTATTTATTTGTAGTAGTTGTAATTGAATACTTTTTTATTCCTCTGTCTTGAAATTCTTTTTGAACTAGATGCATAGAAATCTTATTTTGTAACTAGCTGCAAGGAGCGAAGGAACAAATTGAAACTTTGGACATCAATATTTAAAAAGTTGGTCAGTCCATGCTCCACACATTACATGAGAGCAAGCGAGACTCATTTATTTATCTAACGTTTTGCGTTATTTTAACATACTGGTATATCATAAAAGAAAGAAAAAGAGAAGATTGAAGAACGTACTTTATTATTCCATCTCAAATATTTATATAGTGGGAAGTTGAAAGGACGTTTGGTAGAAGGTTGGTTTGAAGAGATGAGGGCATTTTCGTCCACATATGTAAAAAATACTTAAAAAAGTTGAAACCATAATTAAAATTAAGAAAAGGGACTTATATCCTGAATTTAAGGGGTTATATCTAATTTTGATGTTTATAGGGGTTATCTCTAATTGGCAAAGTTTACAGGGGTTATATCTAATTTTTTCTTTTATAAAACGTGTTGAAAGTAAAAAAAAAAAAAAAGTAATTTTTTTTTTCCGAAATCTTAATAGTAGCTATCAAATAATGTAAAAAGTATTGCCGAAATTACCATTTCCTAACATTTTTCTAAAACGTGTTATTTATTTCATTTGAAATTTGTGATTTATGTGTTATTTATTTCATTTTAATTTTAATAATTACATTTTATATAACGCGTTTGAAAGTAAAAAAAGTTACTAATGATGATAAATAATAATAATTTACTAATATTTATAATAATTCAAAATAAATAATAATATTAATTAATATTTATAGTAATATTATAATAACTAATAATAGTTATTGTAATATTAATTATTCATTATTCATTAATGAGGATTAATGAATAATTAGTAATTAATAATAGTTAATATAATGATAAGTTAAGTAATTAATAATTAATAATTCAAAACAAGTAATAATTAATAATTATGGTAATATTTATAATTATTAATAATTGATAATAGTTATAGTAATAATAATTAATAAATAATAATAATCGTAAAATTATAATAATAATGATATTCAATAATAGTTATTATAATGATGATAATAATAATTAATAATAGTTTATTTTTTATAATTTATAGTTAATAGTTAATAATAATTTTTATTAAAATTAATAGTTATTAATAAAAGTTAATAATAATTGTACCATTAATAGTTGCTAACCTTAATACTAACCTCAATATACTGCGCTAAACAACATTTACTAATCTTAAATTAGCACTAACCCCGTCAAATTACTACCCTTACTATTCTACCCCATCTAGTACATTTTAGGAGAAACTTCTAGCTAGTACGGTGTTATTGGTTCCATTAGTCATCAACAGGGTGTGTTTGGCAAAATAGAGATTAGTATGGTTAGTGGTGTAAGTTTGGCATAATTAATTAGTAATTAATTATAGTTAATATAATAAAGAATTAAATTAATTAATAATTAATAATTCAAAATAAATAATAATAATAATTGATATTTATAATAATTAATAATAGATTAATAGTTATTGTAATATTAATTATCGGCAACTTATTAATTACTTATTAAAATTAGTAACTATAATTAATTACTAATTAATTATTAATAAATTATTAATAAATTATTATTATTTATCAACATTAATAATTTTTTTTACTTTCAAATGAGTTATATAAAAGGGTAGTTATTAAAATTAAAATAAAACAAAAAACACATAAATCACACGTTTCAAATGAAATAAATAACACATTTTTTAAAAAATGAAAGGAAACGGTAATTTCGGCAATACCTTTTTACATTATTTGATAGCTACTATTAAGGTTTCAGAAAAAAAATTACTTTTTTTACTTTCAAACGCATTTTATAAAAGAGTAGGAAGGTCTCAGCTTAATCCCTTCATACCTGTTTTATAAAAGGGTAAGAAGCCTTCTTATCCGGTTATAAAACAGGTAAAAAGAAGAGAGAATGCACCACTTTATAAACCGCGTAAGAACTTTCTTCTTATTAAGAAAAAATTAATTAATTCTTTCTATTAAAATTTTAGGGGTGTGGTTTCTATTTAAATAATTTCGGACCATTCAACCAACGAGAAGATATCATCTCCCTCTTCTAGCACTTCACATTCACTTCTTAGATCTCACTCGCTCTTGTCTTTCGCTCGCAACTTTGTCCTTTAACGGTTGCTCCGCTAGCTGATTTTTCTGTTCTCTCCACTCCAAAAATGACTTTTCGCTCTCCTGTCCAACCATAGAATTTCAGGGGCGGAGTCAGTAGGGATGCCAAGCCCCCTTGTCATCCCTAAGATTTTAAAACTCTACGGAGAGATTTTGTATTATATACTTAATTTTGTTAATAACTTAATATATAACATATTGCATCTAATAAAAGAGTTCAAATACAATCTAATTAAGTTTATTATTTATTCAAACTAGTTTAATTATAATTTTTCTTTAATAGAAAATTTAGAAGACAAAAAAATACAAATAAAACATTGCTCAAATATGAAAATTTTGCTTATTATTTTTGGAAGAAAAAATTACTTCTTTATTTATTTGATATAATTCATGTTATGAAAATTACTACTATAAAATAATGCAATATTATTTTTTTGTTGTCAATTTTTCTAGATTTTTAAACTTTCAAACTTTAGTATGCCTAAGTAAAAAATTATGACACCCTCTAAGTCGTAATTCTGACTTCGCCCCTACCATAGATGCAACCTGCTGCGTTCTCTCTGTGATCTACTCTCTTATGTGTGCAAAATTGAGCGCATTTTTGATGAATTTTAGAGAAAAACTTATTTTATTTGAGAAATAATTTTTAAAGGTAAATGTTATTGCATGGTGAATTTTTATATAGTTTGAAAATGATTTTGTTTGGGCATACAAGTTCGTTTCTTTAATAACTTTTGCTAAACGATATCGGAGTTGAGCAATTCCGAAAAAACAATAACACAACTTTCATTTTAATTAGTCAAGTTTTCAACTTAAAAACCTTTATGTAAGAAAGTACCATTGTTTGGTTGATTTTGATTCAACATCAATTTTGGCGCAATAAAGAGCCCTGAAATGAAATGGTACACCTTATCAAGCAAAGTTATAAGATGTATAATCTTAATTTTTTTTTTTTATCCCTTTAGGTTTGATAATTGTATACCATATTTATATAGTCTTAAATTCAGTCACTAGAAATAAGGATATGATCAAATTCTCGAATCACATTTTCTACGGTTAGCAAAATTTTGATACTGTTATTTGCATACATCCAGTGGATCTCAAATATCCAACAGATATGTTTCTTTTAAATTGGTTTGAAATTAATTTTTCTCATCAATTCGTTTAAAAATAAATAAATTACAGCCACGATTTGATTCGAGGTCTCCATGCTAAAACGAAGAGAAACATACAAGAGAAAATATAGAGAAGTGATTTGCGCGAGCTGCTTTGGAGCGAGAAAAGAGTGATAAGTGCGAGAAAAAGAGAGACTGGGAGAGTACTTATTCTTTTTGGTTGAAAAAGTTTAATATGTACCATAGTGCATAGAACTTTCTATGTACTACGGATTTTTTCGGAAGTATACTTGTAAATTGATAAATCTAATTTAATCAATATAATCTACATATTGAAATCTCATACCAAACCAAATTTTGTTATTTTTGAAATTTTATTACTATTTTTTAAAATTTTTTAAAATTTGTCATTTTTGGAATGTTGTAAATAGTAGTTTGTTTCCAATAATAGCATGTTTTAAAAAATTCAAAAAAAAATAGTAATAAAATCTCAAAAATTGTAAAATTTGGTTTGCTATGAGATTTTAATATGTAAATTAGATTAGTTAAATAAGATTTGTCAATTTACAAATATACTCCCGAAAAAATTTGCAGTACATATTAAACTTTCTCATATTTTAATTCTATTGGAAAAGAAAAAGCTATAAAGTGGCATTGGAATTTGAATAACTTTAGCAAAAATGCTTCAAGTAGAAACAATCACAACCATTGATCAAAATTAATTGAATGGCCGATGATTTGTGGTAACTTGTAGCAACCAAATTTGGTGGCAGCGAACTGCTCAATAAATATATGAGTAAAGTTCTGGTGCCACGAGTTTAGGGTTGCCACCAAATGCCACGATTTTACTTTTTTTTTATTAAAATTTTAAATTTTAAAATGTAAATTTCAAATCTAAACCGTTGTTCTCCTTTATTTTAATGCGCGATGCATTTCTATATAAGCTTTATAAAATTTTGAGTTGATTTGATACTTGATCCAGAAGTCAAACCATGAATGTATTATAATTAATCTTTTATAGTTAACCAGATTCGTTCATTTTTTTAACCTCTTGATCAAGTATCAAATCAACTTCAAATTTTATAAAACTTATATGGAAACGCATCACTCATTAAAATGAAGAAGATCAACGATTTAGATTGGATATTTATATTTTGAAATTTTAAAAAATAATGAATAAATAAAGTTGTGGCATTTGGTGGCACTCTAATCTTGAGGCACCGGCACCCTCCTCTAAATATATATAGTATATAAATAAACATAAATATGTATAAAAATTTTAGGGTTAATTAGCTTTATGCCATCGTCAAAATTGAAAATTAGTAAAATTTCATCACTAAATGACAAATTAGTTTTTTGCCATTATGAAATAGAGCAAATTAGTTTCATGCCATGGACAAATTGATTTGCCAATTTTGCCCTTTTAAATATACCACTATAAAAAAATTTTAATTAGAAAATTACCATCACTATATAACAAATTAGTTTTATGCCATTACAAATTAATTAAAATGAGTTATGTGCCATTGTAAAAATATAAAACTTATTTTTATGCCACTAGTGCATTAACATTATGGCATAAAACAAAACTGTATATTATTAACAACAAAAATGCGATAAAATTAAATTTTATCCATATTAAGTTATATCATTAACTTGTACCGTTAATGAGAAATAAAATATTAGGCAAATAGCTGAGACGTTGCAATAAACTTGTAAAAATCAAAATATATAAGATAATTAACGGTCAACAAGTGATTAACATGGTTACTTATCATGGGTTCATTAATCAATATCCAAAATACTAGTAAGAACGCCTTCAAAATAAATAAAAATTAGAAAATAATTTTGGAGATTTGCACGATATTTTAGCGTATTTTAATGTGCAAATCTCCAAAAAAATTTAGCTAATAGATGGTACACAAAATGCATACTAATTTTGGAGATAGACTTAACATAATGAAAAATTTCTTAATTTACCGTTTTTTTTTCAACATTTTTTTAGCATTTATTAACAAGGGCAACTTGGGCAATCTTAAAAATAACGAGATATTTCAAGATGACAGTTTTAGAATTAAATCTTTTTAGGAATAAGATAATAACATATATCTAATTTTAAAAATTTGATAATGGCATAAATCTAATTAACAATCTAACAATGACATGTTGCTAATTAACTAATTTTTACAATGGCATAAATCTAATTAATCCAAAATTTTAATATACTTAAACATTATATTGATTATATTTTAAATTTTTATAATCATTATTTATAATTTATATTTATTTAAAAAATTTATGGCGGAATATATATATATATATTATTTTGCAAAAATACAATAATACTACTTAATAATAAAATTACATATCAACAATACCAAACCATACAAATATTAAAATTACATAAAAAATAATTTAAAATATTAAAAATATTTTAATAAAATACTCAAAAATGATACTGGTCTCATTCTTTCAAAGAACGATATTGTGATGTTAATTATATAATTTCAATTATTTTAGTAATATTTTCATTTTTCTAAATTTGTGAATATTTATATAATATTATTTTTCGGCTGAAAATAAGTCGTGCATCTGTCTCTCTGCTCCTATATCATTTACGACTTTTAATCTGCTATAGGGAAACCCAATTTTTTTTTTTTTCTTGCCATGTGCTCACCTGCTGGACATAAATCGATAAATAAGCGGTTGCAGTTTTAAAAATTGGTAAGAAATTGAACGGTTGCACCTGAAAAATAGACTGCAATTAATTTAACTATTAAAAATACTAAATTGACAAGCACATCGAAGTACTGGTGGTTTAAAACCTCAGGAAAGGAAAAATAATAATAATAATAATAATAATAATAATAATAATAATAATAATAATAATAATAATAATAATAATAATAATAATAAAATTATCTTAAATTTTGCGCCTCGACGAAATGTCACAATTTGTTAAATTCGTAATTCGACCTTTTCGAACAAAACAAATGAGTTAAAATCCGGATTCTTTATTGAGAGCTTAAAGGGATACATACTTGCTCAATAAATACAGATAGACCGAATCTTAATCCAAGGTTCCAAACAACATAAGCTATGACGTCTCCAATACTCTCTGCATTTTTCCAGTTTCTCCACAACTATACCTGGGCAACGTATATAACGGAACGGAATGAACCGTTCCGTATTCCGTTCCGTTTCAATAAACGGTATGTACCGGCTGATTCGTATTTGTTCCATTTGGACGGAACGTAGCGGAACGGTATAATTTACACTGTATTTCACATAAATGAATCACGAATTGCATTTCGTTTTCCGTTCCGTTTACGAAACGGAATAAAATTTCGTTCCATTATACGTTCCACATGGACGAAACGGAACGGTTTCGCGTATTCGTTGTATACCGCACCCACCCCTATCCACAACCTCTCCGCTATCTCCATTGCTCATTACATTTTCCTTCTTATCCTCACAATACTTCTCCTCATCTACACCCAGACAAGATCTTCAACACCTAATCTAAGCCTCCCAACCTCGCCTCCATCGTTCCCTCTCCTCGGCCACCTACACCGCCTTGGAAGCCTCCCACATCGCTCATTGCAAAAACTCTCTACTCTTTATGGTCCCATCATGTACCTTCGCCTCGGGACTGTACCCACTGTCGTTCTCTCTTCTGCTTCTGCAGTTGAAACATCGATCCGTCTCAATGATGCAGCACTTGTGAGCCGGCCACACTCGGCAGTTGCTGATATTTTGTTCTATGGCTCTACTGATGTTGCTGTTTCACCATATGGGGAATACTAGCGCAAAGCACGTCGTATCTATGTTTATTTTATTATTGTTTGGATTGAAATGCTTGTGAATTGCATGTGCATTATATGTTGTTTGAAAGATTGATTTTTTTTTTTGAATGATTGATTAATTGATTGAATGTTTGTTCGGGGATAGTTTAAGGGATGAGAATTGAGTTTAAATTTTTGAAAAACTCACCGTTACAGGGGAGATGCTGCCGAAAAATTTTGATAGATTTTTTTATTTTATTGATTTTTAATTGCAGTAACAGTCGAAATGCCACTGCGAAGAAGAGTACCAGAGGATTCACGTCGATCCACGAGGCTTCGGAGTGATCCTGGCGCGTCTACATCTGCCCCAGATCCAGGCGCTTCTACTTCTAGATCAGGAGGACAGCCTGACGCTTCTTCATCTGCCCCCCCCCCCCCGTTCATCCTCCTGCTGATCACCTCCTGCACCTTAGTCAGTCTGAGCTTCGAGGCGTACGAGTAAGTTACATTTTTTTATTTATATTTATGTATATAGTTAATTCTTTTTGTAATAGTATATATAGGAAATAATTTTTATTTTAAAATTATTTAGGCGTGGACTCCCGAAGTGCATAAGGCAAAGATGATACGAACCGAGGAGGTGGACCAGCGTCTTGTGACATTGGGCCTGATTCATTTCGTTGAGTTAGGTCACATGCCATTGGATCGTTCCATGATACAGGGTCTAGCCATGTTCTGGAGGCCCGAGACCCACACGTTCCACTTTCCCCGCGTAAGCGAGATGACAGTGACTCATGAGGTATTAATTTTTCAAAATTTTGTTGGTACATATTTATTTATTATTTTTTTTGTGTTGTTTAATTAAAAAATAAAAATTATATTTGCAAGATCGGAATCCTAAAATCCGATCCTAGCATGTCAAAAATCCAACGCCTTCAATCAAATCAATACTTTTCTTTTTACTTTTCTTTTTACTGTTTACAATTAAATTAAATTAATATAATTTTATAAATTAATTAAAATTAATTATATTTTAATTATATTTGTATTAAATAAAATAATTCAAATATTGTAATATAAAATTAATTTGTTAGTTAAAAAATTATTATTAAGATTTTTCATAAATTGTAATTTAAAAGTAATTAGTTAGTTAAAAAAATTAAATTACTCATATTTTATGTAATTGATTACCTAATTATTAATATTTTAAGCATGTCAGTACCCAGGAGCCTTTAAATTAGATTACCTTAATTATTAATATTAAATTAAATTAAATTAAATTAATTAGTTAAATTAATTAAATTAGTTAAATTAATTCATTAGCTAAATTAAATTAAATTAGTTAAATTAAATTAAATTAAATTAATTAGTTAAATTAATTAAATTAGTTACATTAAATTAAATTATATTACATTACATTAAATTAAATTAACAAATAATTAAATTAAATTAAATTTTTATGTAATTAAATTCATGCAACAGGACAAGCATGCTCCGATAAAGTCTGAAAAGTATACTGATACCTACCTAAGTTCTGCGAAAGTACAAGCATGGTCTGATAAAGTCTGAAAAGTATACTGATACCTACCTAAGCTCTGCGAAAGGACAGGCGTGCTCTGATAAAGGCTGAAAAGTATAATGGTGCCTACCCAAGCTGTGCAAAAGGACAAACATATTCTGATAAAGTCTGAAAAGATATCACATTATATTTATTAATTTTAAATAATTGTAAGTCTAAAATGATCTATAAAAGTATCCTTCCTCAGCCAAAATATGTCACACCCACTCAATCCTTCTTTCTAAAACATTCACTACCATGGAGAAAGGAAATACCTCCAACAGTGAAGTGCCGGAATGGCTAGCTACTCGACATAAGTACTGGCCAGTTACGAACATTCCCCTGCCAATCCAAATGAGATCGAAAAAGGAGATTATCATGCGATATGTAATAAATGTTATCGCAATTTCGACTACAATATCTATACACGAAATGGTGGCGAGTGGCCATTATACACCCACTATCAGTGGCACACTCATGGTGGCCCAAAAAGAGACTGCAGGGAGAGATTGCGATTTTACCTAACTAAACCTGAGTCGAGCAACTGTGAACGGTATAAAAAGTACTACACAGAACCTAAACCGATGCCAGAACTTAAACCGATGATTGTTTACGAAAGCATATACGATTTTCGTGGAGACCACACAGTGAGCTGTACAAAGTGTGGTCAGGTTTTCAATTTCAAAGATACCATTTTGCGTGGCCATTACGATGAACACAAAAGACAAGAAGAGAGGGATGAAATTCTAAAGAGATTCACAGTGAAAGAACAATGGTTCTAAAGGAGAAGAATGGAAGAAAAGGCTGCCGAAGAGAGCCGGAGGTTGCAACAAGAGAAAATTGGAAAAAAAATCAAGGAGAGCCTAATAAAGATCAAGAAGAGAGATGAACAATGAAAAATTGCAGTAGCAAGAATGGCTGAGATAGAGCAACAAGAAGCCGAGGCAGTTTTCTGGAACGAAGCCGCTCAATTCGCTAACAACCCTGGTGCGAATAATCAACAAGAACATGATGAGGCTTTTTGGAACGAAGCCGCTCAACTCGCTGAAAACCATGGTGCCAGTAATGAACAACAACCTGATGCCGCTTTCTGGAACGAGGCCGCTCAATTCGCCGACAACCATGGTGCCAGTAATCAACATGAAATGAATGCGGAAGAAGATCAACCGTGGTGGGATGAAATTCTGCAACATGTAGATGGTCAAGATCTCTAAGTATTTATATTATGGTTTTTTATGTACTTTTTCCTTTTTGTTTATTTTAGTGTGCTAATTTATATTATGGTTTTTTATGTTTATGTACTTTTTCTTTTCTTTTATTTAGTGTGCTAATTTATATTATGGTTATAAAATTCAATTCTTCTTCTAATGATATGTATTTTTATATTATGAATTAAATTAAATAAATTAAATAAATATTATATTTAATTAAAAATTAATATTATAATTATTGTCTTATTATATAATATTTGATTATATATAGAGACTAACATAAAGTATTATTTAATTATTAACGTAATTAAGAACAATAACATTTCACATAATTGAAAAAGAAATAAAAAATAAAACCATTCATATTAAATTAATATCAAAACTTTTAATATTAAAATAATATTTATAATATAGAATTATATTAAAATTATTCAAAATGTCAAAAATCCAGTTCTGGCCAAACTAATATTTATAATGTATTAACTTAATATCAAAAATTTTAAATATTAAATTAATATTTATAATATAGAAGTATATTAAAATCATTAAAAACGATAAAAATCAAGTTTCAGCCCTGTTAGGAATCCAGAAGATCGGAATCCCATCAGAATCCTGGATTCTGATCTTGCGTTCGGAATCTGGGATTCCGATCTCGTGATACTATTTAAAAAAATATTATTATATTGATATTATTTTTAATATATTATATTAATTTAATACTATTATTAAATTTTTCGGGCGGTCTGGTTGAACCGAACTAGCCCAAGAAATGCATAAACCCGGCCCATATCTAGACTTCTGACTTCATCATCAAAATATTCAGCTAGTAAGGTTCTCTCACCAAAATATTTAAAATTCTAATTGCTACTAGTGGACATGGCATGGGTGCCTTCCTTATTTCATCAAAATCTACGCCTTCTTTTTTGTTCATTTTTTGTATTACTTGTTGTGTTGTTGACTTGTATTCTCGCTAATAATTAACTTGTTGGGTCCATTCATCTTCTCAACAACAATGTACGGGCATCTGTCTGTTTGTAATAATGATACATCTTTCTTAATCAATAATTTTATCGTGTTCTGTTACGCCTCCTCTTAAGACTTTTTTAATACGCGTGTGGCTTAATTTTTTTCTTCTAAATTCATTTCAATCACTTTCCAGCCTGAAATCTTCCGCTGAAAGCAAACAGCTGCTGTGCTCAACAACATGATGATGTATAATTAAAGAACCAGGATTGACAAATGGGATAGGTCAAATTAAAATTATTTACATCTTACTTCTCAGTAATTAAATTCTAAAAATGAAGTATGCCCAAACTTCGAAATACTTGATTAACACTCTATTTTACCACATCTCCAATTAAAAATCCTTGGCTGTGTTTGGATTGGAGTGGGAAGAAGAGAATAAGGGAAGAAGGGCCCAAATTTAATATTAAACAATCTAAACTCTTCACAAAGTTACACACTTTCCAATACTTTTTTCCACTTCTTCCCTTCTTCCCTTCTTTCCACACCTCATCCAAACGGAGCCCTTAATTATGGGATAGACCAGGCCTATGCCCAGCCCCCATTGGATCCGCCCCTGAATCAGACCGTCTCTACTGCATCCAGATTCGTGTTTACTTCACCATTACTCATTACAGCTCGTGTGTGTAGTTAAAGTACGTCTCGTGAGAGAAGTTCGGGATAATTGATTGTAATGCTACATAAAGATAATTGACCACAAAAGCAACAGACCAGGGGTTCCTTTCGCAAAACCCTCATCTTAATCACAAACAAAATGGGTTCATTATATTGTGTTTAGAGATTGATCACTAATTCACTATTAAACTTATCTTGATTGTCCATTTTACAACGAGATGTTTGCAAGTTCAACTCACTGCTTCTATTGGGTAACATTTTTCACACATCTATCTTGGCCCCGACACTTTTATACAATTCAATTAGTTAAAACGCTGACACTTTTGAGAGTTAAAATCCTGATTGCTTGTTAGAGCATCACTATTTTTTTTTTTCAGAGAATTAACAATGAGGCAAATTATGGCTATGCAATTGCACATCACTTCAACTACAAATGAAAGGCCATAAGCTGTACAATTTTTCTGTGCTCTTGTTGTTATTCATCAGAACAGTCCAGAGAAGCGAAAATGACAACATTACACACCGCCAACATCTGTATCCAAATTTCAAGATACAAATAATATTCAATCACAACTTGCCATATAATCTAAAAACAGTTCAATCATATAGAAGGCAAAGTAGGCAACAGTACTTATGCGAACAAAGAAATTTGTGCAATAAATATAAAACAAAATCCAAGTACCCAAAGTCTCAAACTACCAATCAGTAATGCAATATGGCCTTCATGTTTTCTCCATTGTTTCAGTATCTCCACAAGCTCTCCTCTCTTTCCATCGCTCATTGCCTTCTCATTCTCACTCTCACATCACTTTTTCTAGTCTTTGTTTTCCCCCATACAATCACCACCCGAACAAGATCTTCAAACCCTACTTTAAACCTCCCACCCTCCCCTCCCGCGCTCCCTCTGCTCGGCCACCTACACCGCCTCAGTAGCCTCCCACATCGCTCTTTGAAAAATCTCTCATCCCTTTATGGCCCTATTATGTACCTTCATCTTGGCAGCATACCTGCTGTCATTCTATCCTCTGCTGCTGCAGTTGAGGAATCAATCCGATTCCATGACACGGCACTTTCAAGCCGACCACAGGTGGCAGTAGCTGATATTTTGTTGTATGGCTCTACTGATGTTGCATTTGCACCTTATGGTGAGTACTGGCGTCAGACACGCCGTATTTGTGTTTCCCATCTCCTCAGCACCAAAATGATTCAATTGTTTGGAGTAATACGTGAACAGGAGGTGTCAGAGCTAGTTGGCAAAATTCGTTCTGTCTCTTCTATAAGCGGCGATGTTGGTGTGAACTTGAGTCAGTTGCTCTTCAAACTTGCCAATGATATTGTTTGCAGGTAGGATTGGACAACTATTCTCGCAGATCCAAGTTGGAGAGTCACATGGTTTTCTTCTTTTTTTAGGGCTGACAACTGCCGACAACTTTCATTTATAATAAAAAAAAAAGTTTTAAAAAAAGGTTTCATAACAAAACACGAAAATAGAAATCAATGCAAGCTTCGAACATAGCTTGTCATAGTATTAGTACCCAAACTGGTACCAGTCTTTCAACCCCAGCCAATGAACTAATACCAATACAAACTGGTACAAACAAAGAGAAAAAATTAGGCAATCTTCTATACATAGCCCCAACCTAGTCTGTACCTATGAGGCAATCTTCAAAGGGCATGCAGACCAACACCACCTACCCACGTCATGGTTGCTTTCTTCCTTCATCTCAAATACCTATGTGCCAAGACCAACAACATTGTGTCGTATAACCAACCTCACCATTGAGTCATATGGTTTTCATATCCACTATGATCTACTGATATGCGTTCTAATACTTCAACACTAAGCAGGCTGTTAGATTTTTACCATTGTTATGTTGCAAATTTGCAACTTAATGCAAATGTAATTAAGAAAATAGACACTTCTCAAATTTTAATTTTGAAAGAAGTCTTTTTTTCCTACTAATAATTGTAAGTAATCAATGCACATGCTGGATGCTAGTTCCCTCTCCATGACTCCATCAGTAGAGCCCTTTTCCTAATATACCACTTATTAGGAACAATGAGCACCTAGGAGCATAGGATATAACAAATTTTCTCATGGAAGTATGGCCTTTCTTTCTTTTTGCATGCAGGGCAGCATTAGGATTCAAGCTTTCAGATGATGGCTCGAATAGAGCCCACAGCCTTCTAAAGGATTTTATTTTATATCTTGGCACAACTCTAGTTGGAGAACACGTGCCATGTTTGGGTTGGTTGGATTGGTTAACCGGGATAAAGAAGAGGATGCGAAAGACCGCCGAAGGTCTGGACAGTTTTTTCGAAACTATCATAGAAGAGCATGTCAAAGCGAAAACAGATTCTTTGGAAGATGTAAAGTATGGAGATCAGATGGAAGGAAGTGATTTGATTGATGTTTTGCTAAACATTAAAGAAAATGATGATGACATCAGAGTCTCTTTGAGTAGGAACAATATTAAAGCCATCATTCTAGTATGCTTCTTTCTTTTTTAAGTCCTGATTTAATTCCCGTAGATGTGTGCTGAAACAGTGGAATAGGTTAAGGGAAACAATGAGGTTTCCATTTTAGTTCAGTTGTTTGAACAAAGTTAGACCCAATTCAAGAACTGGTGGTATATCTCTATCCAAATATTATTTCATCAATAGAATAAAAATTTAGATGTTCCATACCCAACCCAACATAGAAAATTTTATTCCATCTACCCAATGGAAAGAAAGGGTCTATATGTAATATTCAAGGATCTAATTGCAAAATTTCTCTCCTATTGCCCATTTTTTTTTGTTCCATCATCAGTATAATCTATTTCCTTCAATACTAAATGTGTGTGGAAACTATTTTGCTCTTTTCCACTCAATTTCCGTTTAGTTCATCAAGACAAACCTGCACGAAAGATATAATTAGCTACCCATTGAGCCTAGAAAATTGATAGGACAGGACTTGCCCTGTTCACCTAAACTTAAACTGCTTTAATTTCCCCCCACCTTTTAGTACATATCCAATATTTGCAAATAGTTTCATAGCTTAAGTGATAAGGTACCACGATAGCCACTAACAAATGATGAGTTCAAAGTTACATGAGCAAAGATATGATGAGACTCGAGAGACTTTCCATTTATACGAATAATGAATCTACCATCACTATTTCTAATTTCATTTATGGGTGGCAGGATATGTTTGCCGCTGGCACAGATTCGGTATACACAACAATTGAATGGGCAATGGCCGAGCTAATCAATAACCCACAGGAAATGAAAAGAGTGCAAGACGAAGTTAGAAGCATGGTCAACACAGCAGGAAAGTTAACTGAAGAGCTTGTAGAAAAAATGGCATACCTAAATGCTGCTATCAAGGAAACATTCAGATTGCACCCTCCCCTCGTCTTACTTGTCCCAAGAGAGTCGACTAAAGATATCGACTTAATGGGTTATCATATTCCTAGTGGGACCCGATTCATCATCAATGCATGGGCAATTGGACGGGATCTAAACACCTGGGAGAGAGCAGATGAATTCATGCCAGAGAGGTTCTTAGGTAGTCATGTTGATTACAACGGGCAACATTTCGGATTGATTCCTTTTGGTGTCGGCAGAAGAACTTGCCCAGGAATTGGATTTTCTACGGCAACAGTCAGTTTTGCTCTTGCAAGTTTATTGCACCACTTTGACTGGGATCTGCCTAATGTAATGAAAGGGAAACCGCTAGATATGTCTGAGCTTCACGGAATTACCATCCACAAAAAGCTAAATTTGATTCTGGAGGCACGACCCTATTCTATATGAATTTTCTTTGATGATCAGCTTTCAGCTCTTAAAAGATTGAAAATCTAAATTAGTTGTTTATTTTGATGTTAAATTTGCTTATTTCCTTTTTCTTATTATGAGGTTAAATAATTTGAAATATGATAAGTGCAGCATTATTGTTTGAATTAGACTTTTGTGTATGTATCTAATTGCTGGTCAATTTTATTTTCTGAAGATAGTTGAGATGAATTACACTTGAATCCAATCTTCTATTTTCCAGACACTGATATCCCGATTCATACCAGCTGATCTAATTATTTTCCTTTTTCTCCTTAAACGAAGCTTTAAAAAAATAGCTGAACCATTTGGAAATTATTAGTTACAAACAATTATCAATATTTAGTTATTTAATACGAGCACTTGTCATATTTGTAGTGACCTCCAATTAGACCCTTATGAACTATCCACAAAGCACCTTTAAGTGTAATAATATATTGCCCATTCTGTATTAAGTTCCTGTATTTCCATATACCGAAACTGAACTCAAGAAAGTAAAGCAAATAAAGGTTGATGAGTTTACGTGTTGTATATAGAATTGTTTGAGTCAATGTAAAACAGATAGGGCCAATTGTGATTGTTGTTTACTTAACCTGTTTAAAATGGAGAGGTCATTTTCAACTAAATCATTTAATGATGAAGTTTTGGGCACTACTTGGAAAATATGGCAATTTGTTTATAGGAAGTTCTTAAAAGAAAGCTAATACTTGACATGAATAATGCTAAATATCTTATTCTTCAATTCAATCTTTAATTTCGAACTTGATTTGTGGATTTACAGTGTGTACCTAATGGCACTGAAAGCAATCTTCAAAGAAAAGCTGCAAAGATACCAATGGTGGGAGCTTATAATGTTAGAGTTTCTGATCCGGACATCCCTCAACAGCCTAAATGTTTTTGCAGCTACTCGCTCTAATGTTGGCATATGCATCTACAGGAAAGGTGTACAAGATTCTAATTTCAGTTCACGATTTCAGAGAAGGGTGTCGTGGTTGCACAACTTCATTTCCTGATAATAATTGTTAAACATGCAGTTCTGGCCTAAATTTTCTTGTAAATTCATCTTAATCATGTGTACTGTGCCATTTGGGTATTCTACTGGTACTTATGGCTGAGGACATTTTATTCTGATCGATATATACTGTACTTCATTCCAGCACAGAGCCCTACACAATGGTTCACACAAGACATATACCATAATTAATACATCAGGTACAATTGAGGCTTGGAATCTAGTTCTACCCATAATAGCTGCCAAAGTACAACTCTAGAAGCTTTTGCCACGCTAATTTGAAGGTGATGCTGGCACAGGTAATTATTGCAATCACCTCTGAGTATTCATGCACCTATGGGGTTGTTTCGATGGGTAAGGAATAAGCAAGAATAGCAAATTCCGGGCGGAAATTTATTCCTAATCATCCAAACTCTTCACAAAATTACACATTTCCCAATGTTTTCTGCCTAGGAATAGGCTATTCCTCTTATTCCTAAGCAATCCAAACGGCCCCATAAGAATACTGAAAATATTGCAATCACTAAGAGTGAATACCTCTGTAATTATTGATAACATGCTGTAATGCACCAAAACTGCCTTTCCTGATATAATATCCTCTACAAGTGAGAAAGAAAAGAGGGTTAATTTAGGAACTTCCAATAATGAGAGCAAAAGGGCATATGATGTTCAATTTGCAAGGATCTTTATGATATTTGGTTGTTCTTGATACAGATTCAATTGAATGAGTTTACCGTATTTATGAATTTAGGACTTGGTTTTGGTCTAACAAAATTTAATTGATAGGCTTCTAAATTGGACTTATAACCCTTTAACTGAGATTTGCATTATGGCCAATATCGGACTCAATTACGTTGGGCTTCTCATTACATTTCTGTAAAGAATCACAAGAAAGAGTATTGATTTTAGGGCCTTTAGTTCTTTACCAATATCAATCCCATTAGAAAGTAAGTTTTTTTTGTAAATAATAATTTGGACCTGGGCTAATCAGAGAAGAAATTTCATATTGGCGTGATTGGCGTGATGGCCGAAGATGTGGATTGAGAACACCAGCGGTCAATCCTCTGTGACCTCGCTTCTTGCAATGGTCAGTGTCGAAAGTTTCCACTGTGAGGACCTGATCTGATTTCCAAGGTTGCTGTCGAAAAACTCATGATTAATGGCCTGTTTGTGGTCTCAGGTAGCCAACCAATTTTGGTCTATTTTATATAGGCGCTAGGAACAACGGCTCTATTTTACATGTTCGGGAATCCTAACGTTCTTGTCTGTCCAACGTCTTGTCTATACATAGAAATATTACAAGGCAGATTAGTAAGCCTAATCTAATTTATAGGCTTTGGCTGGCTATTTTCTTTCTAATTACCCACTAGCCAGTGAGGAGATACAAACTGAGGCTAGATGTCTCTAATCTTTTCTGATCTTTTTGATATCTTCTTTTTTTTCAACATCTTGATTATCCATTTTACATCGACATGTGTGCAAGCTCAACTCACCGCTTCTATTGCGTAACATTTTTCACACCTTGGCCCCCACACTTTTATACAATTTGATTAGTCAAAACTCTAACTCTTTGTTAGGTTAGAATTAAAATCCTGATTGCTTGTCAGAGCATCATTATTTTTTTCAGAGAATTAACAATCAGGCAAAGTATGGCCATGGAATTGCACAACACTTCAACTACAAATGAAAGGCCATAAGCTGTACAATTTTTCTCTGCTCTTGTTGTTATTCATCAGAACAGTCCAAAGAAGCAAAAATGACAACATTACATACTGCCAACATCTGTATCCAAATTTCAAGATACAAACAATGTTCAATCACAACTTGCCATATAATCTAAAAACAGTTCAACCGTATAGAAGGCAAAGCAGCCAACAGTACTTATGCGAACAAAGAAATTTGGGCAATAAATAGAAAACAAAATCCAAGTATCCAAACTACCAATCAGTAATGCAATATGGCTTTCATGTTTTCTCCATTGTTTCAGTATCTCCACAACCTCTCCTCTCTTTCCATCCCTCATTACCTTCTCATTCTCACTCTCACATCACTTTTTCTCGTCTTTGTTTTCCCCCATATGATCACCACCCGAACAAGATCTTCAAACCCTACTTTAAGCCTCCCACCCTCCCCTCCCGTGCTTCCTCTGCTTGGCCACCTACATCGCCTCAGTAGCTTCCCGCACCGCTCTTTGAAAAATCTCTCATCCCTTTATGGCCCTATTATGTACCTTCGTCTCGGCAGCGTACCGGCTGTCATTCTCTCCTCGGCTGCTGCAGTTGAGGAATCAATCCGATTCCATGACACAGCACTTTCAAGCCGACCACAGGTGGCAGTAGCTGATATTTTGTTGTATGGCTCTACTGATGTTGCATTTTCACCTTATGGTGAGTACTGGCGTCAGGCACGCCGTATCTGTGTTTCGCATCTCCTCAGCACCAAAATGGTTCAATTGTTTGGAGTAATACGTGAACAGGAGGTGTCAGAGCTTGTTGGCAAAATCCGGTGTGTCTCTTCTAGCAGTGGCGATGTTGGTGTGAACTTGAGTCGGATGTTCTTCGAACTTACCAATGATATTGTTTGCAGGTAGGGTTGCGCAACTATTCTGAGATCCAAATTGGAGAATCATACTTTTTCCACTTCCACTAAGATCTACAGATATACGTTCTAATACTTCAACACTAAGCTGGCTGTTAGATTTTGACCATTGTTAAGTTGCAACTTATTCAAATGTAATTGGAAAAATATATATTTTTCAAATTTAAATTCTGAAAGAGATATTATTGTCTACTAATAATTGTAAATAACCAATGCACGTATACTGGATGCTAGTTCCCTCTCCATGACTCATCAGTAAAGCCTTTTCCATATTTACCACTTAGCAATGCCCAATGAGCACCTAGAGTTCAGTAAGCCACTCTTTTAGAATATTATTATGAAAACAAAATTGTGTTAAGACAATTATTATGAGAATGATATAACAAATTTTCTAATCGAAGTACGGTCTTTCTTTCTTTTTTTCATTCAGGGCAGTATTAGGATTCAAGCTTTCAGGTGATGGTTCAAGTATAGCCCAAAGTCTTTTAAAGGATTTTATTATATATCTCGGGACAACTCTAGTTGGAGAACACGTGCCATGTTTGGGTTGGTTGGATTGGTTAACGGGGATAAAGAAGAGGATACGAAAGACTGCTGAAGGGCTGGACAGTTTTTTTGAAAGTGTCATAGAAGAGCATGTCAAAGCGAGAAGATATGGCTTGGAAGATGGCAAGTATGGAGATCAGATGAAAGAGAGAGATTTGGTTGATATTTTGCTAAATATTCAAGAAAATAGCGATGAGATTGGAGTATCTTTGAGCAGGAATAATATTAAAGCTATCCTTCTAGTATAGTTTTTGTTCTCCTTCTAAGTTCTAATTTATTTCCCGTATATGTGTTCAGCGACAATAGAATAGGGAAAAGGAAATAATGAGGTTTTTCATTTTAGTTCAAGTGTCTCAACAAAGTAAAATTAGACCCAATTGAAGAACTGGCGGTATATCTCTATCCTACCTTTTTTCGATAGAATAAAAATAAGATATTCTATACCCTCATCCCTATGGAAGAAAGGATCTAAATGTTATTCAAGGATCTAATTGCAAAATTACTCTCATTTTGCCCATCTTCTTTCTGTTTTCATCATCAGTATAATCTATTTCAATACTAAAGGTATTTGGAAACTATTTTACTCTTTTTACTTAATTCAATTCCCTTTAGTCCATCGAGCTGAACACGCACTAAGGACTTAATTAGTATTTAAGCATAGAAAATTGATAGGACAGGACTTGCCCTGTTCACCTAACATTAAACTGCTTAAATTTCCCCATCTTTAGTATAATTCAATATCCACAAATAGCTCCAAAGCTCAAGTGATGAGGTACTACGATAGCCTCTAACAAATGATGAGTTCCAAGTCTCTTGGACAGATATGATGAGACTTAAGAGACTTTCCATTGAAGGCAATTATAGATCTATTATCACTAATTTGTAATTTCATTTATGGTTGGCAGGATATGTTTTCTGCTGGCACAGATACGGTATCCACAATAATTGAATGGACAATGGCTGAGCTCATCAAGAACCCACAGGAAATGAAAAGAGTGCAAGACGAAGTTAGAAGTGTGGTCAACACAGCAGGAAAGTTAACTGAAGAGCTTGTAGAAAAAATGGCTTACCTAAATGCTGCTATCAAGGAGACATTCAGATTGCACCCTCCCATCGTCTTACTTATCCCAAGAGAGTCGACTAAAGATATTGACTTAATGGGTTATCATATTCCTAGTGGGACCCGATTCATCATCAATGCATGGGCAATTGGACGGGATCAAAACACCTGGGAGAGAGCAGATGAATTCATGCCAGAGAGATTCTTAGGTAGTGGTGTTGATTACAAAGGGCAACATTTTGGATTGATTCCATTTGGCGTGGGCAGAAGAACTTGCCCAGGAATTGGATTTGCTATGGCAACAACCAGTTTTGCTCTTGCAAGTTTATTGCACCATTTTGACTGGGATATGCCCAGTGTGATGAAAGCGGAACCACTAGATATGTCTGAGCTTAACGGAATTACCATCCACAAAAAGCTAAATTTGATTCTGGAGGCACGACCTTATTCTATATGAATTTTCTTTGATGATCAGCTTTCAGCTCTTAAAAGATTGAAAATCTAAAATAGTTGTTTATTTTGATGTTAAATTTGCATCATTATTTCTCTTTGTTATACTATGAGGTTAAACAAATTGAGATATGATAATTGCAGCATTACTTGTTTGTGTATGTATAATAGCTCTAACTGCTGGTCAAATTTATTTTCTGAAAATAGTTGGGATGAATTACACTTGAATCCAATTTTCTGTTTACTTCACTGCGGCCTTCATGTCTTCTCCATTGTTTCATTATCTCCACGACCTCTCCTCTATTTACATCCCTCAGTACCTTCTCATTCTCGCTCTCACATTACTTTTTATCGTCTTCTTTTTCCCCCATACGATTACATGATGAAATTTTGGGCACTACTTGGAAAATATAGCAATTTTTTTATAGAAAGTTATTAAAAGAAAGCTAATACTTGACATGAATACTGCTAAATATCTTGTTTTTCGATTCAACCTTTAAAGACGAACTTGAAATGTAGATTTACAGTGTGTACCTAATGGCACTGAAAGCAATCTTCAAAGAAAACTGCAAAAAATACCAACAGTGGGAGCCTATGATGTTTAGAGTTTCTGATCTGGAGCTCCCTCAACAGCCCAAATGATTTTGCAGCTATTCGCTCAAATGTTGGCATATGCATCTACAGGCAAGGTGTACAAGATTCTAATTTCAGTTCACGATTTCAGAGAAGGGTGTCGTGGTTGCACAACTTCATTTCCTGATAATAATTGTTAGACATGCAGTTCTGGCCTAAATTTTCTTGTAAATTCATCTTAAACATGTGTACCGTGCCACTTGGGTATGGTACTGGTACTTATGGCTGTCCACAGGACATTTTATTCTGATCAATGTATACTGTACTTTATTCCAGCACCTAGCCCTACACAATGGTTCATACAAGACATATCATAATCAATACATCAGGTACAATTGAGGCTTGGAATCTAGTTCCACCCATAAGAGCTGCCAAAGTACAACTCTGGAAGCTTTTGCCACGCTAATTTGAATGTGATGCTGGCACAGGTATGGTGCAGTGAGAATAGAATAAATAATATTGGCTGAAAATATTGCATGCACCTATAAGAATACTGAAAATATTGCAATCACTAAGAGTGAATACCTCTGTAATTATTGATAACATGCTGTTAAAATGCACCAAAACTGCCTTTCCTGGTATATATACAAGTGAGAAAGAAAAGAGGGGTAATTTAGGAACTTCCAATAATGAGAGCAAAAGGGGCATACGATGTTCCTAATGCTTTTATGTGGGCATATGGGACATATCTAAATTTGCAAGGGCGTTTATGATATTTGGTTGTTCTTAGAGTCATATGATTCCAATTGCTCCATCTTCATATACATTATTGAAATTTGTCAGACAAATTTCTGGTTTCCTTTTGATTTCATTCAATCCATAATCCATTGAATATTGTCTTGTATAATAACGACCATGTTCTGATATGGTCGCGTTACTACTGGTACATAACAGATAGACATGGTACCAGACTACCAGTGTTAAAATAAACAAACTCAGGAAGCCCTTGAAGATACTTGATATAACCTTACAATATGGAGCCATTGGAGGTCCACCATGGGATGAAACGGTGAGTGGCTTGATACATGGGAGAGGAAGAGGATGAAAAGATGATAAAGGACGGAATTGATGAGTTTGCTTTCGTGTGAAAAAGATTTTGAATGATCATTTTTTCTTTCCAAGTATTTTGTTTGATTTTGTTATTTTATTATTTCGTCTTTCTCTTTTGGGCTATCACAGGGCCGATATTGGTCCAATGTGGAAGCTACATAAATTGATGACTTCTTGGTAAAAGGAAAAAAAAAAAGTGGGCTTATGGACCTAACTTCAAATTATTAATTTAAATGAAATCTAATGGTCTCAGACACTAGGCCTAAATGCATCTTGACGACTCAAGATATGTCAAGTACTTTTCACTTATTTACTTCTTTTATTAATCTTCTAATTACGCTTACCTTTTTTTTGTTAAGATATTTTCAACTGCCTTAGCCCACAGGGAAACGCAAGGTCCTTGGGAATGCTCTTTTTCCTCTTTTCTTTTTTCACTTTTCTCCCATAAATAGAGAAAAAAAGATGGCGTTAAGTTTTCCTACTTCCCCAATTTTTGGGTTTGTTTATTTACATCTTTGAGGACGATTGTGAGACTGTGACTACTGATATCAAAAAGTAGAACTTTGAATATAGATGTATCAATGAAAATTTTGTCTCAAATTCTTATACTATTAGTAAATTATGTCAATTCTTATACAAAATTTTGTACATCATTACATCATCATGGAAGAAATACTTTGTCACAAAAAATAATGCCAATATTTCACACCTTGAATCAGGGATTGTTTTTCTCACTGCCCAAAATCCAAATTGGAGTACACTCCAAATAATAATAATATAAAATTCGTACTTTATTTTTTTCATGTGCAAATAAATCAAAGATATTTGGTCATTATTGCAAAATTTGAAATGTATATAAAACATAATCATCGGTTCAGATCGAATAAGAAAAAATTCCCCTATAAAGAAAGGGGAAAAAAAAAGATAAAATAAACAAGAAGAAACAATTACAAAAATCACGGAGCTATTTCAGGGGATGTACGCGGTCGGTTGCTAATCATTATAGTTCAGTACGCATCACACATAGGGGTGAGCAAAAAACTCGTAACTCGTGAGTTACTCGAACTCGATTCGTGAAAAGCTCGATTATAACTCGAGCTAAAAGAACTCGAGTTGGTGTAACTCGAGTTGAACCAACTCGGTTAATAAACGAGTTGAGTTTGAGTCAGACTCAACTCGGCTCGTTGACTCGTGAGCTGACTCATGACGTAATAAATTTTAATTTTTTAGAGATCATCACCATGATCTATGAGTATTAATATTGAGTTTCAAGACATATTTTCTTCAAATCAATGGAAAAAAATAAAATTGATAATAGATTTTATTTTTTATATTATTGTAATACTCATAAGACAATCTACTCAGGCACATGGCCAGAGAAGGGAAGTAAGGAAGAGTATACGGAAAAGATATAAGTCTTATTGCATCTATTCACTATATTCACGAGTTGAATACCGAGTCACGAGTTGACTCGAGTTACAAAATGACGAGTTCGAGTTAGCTCGGATAACTCGGAACTGCCTCCCGAACGAGTCACGAGTTGACTCGAGTTGTGACGAGTTCGAGTTCGAGTTATGCTCAACTCGCTCGAACTCGGCTCGTATACAGCCCTAATCACACACTTAAGTCTAATTCTTCTTTCGTGCGGTGGTGTGGTTGTGGTTGTGTTGGGTTTGGGTGGTGAAGTTGACCCGCGTTCGCTGTTACTTACTTTCTTTCCATCACAAAAATATGAAAAATATTTGAAAATAATCAAAAGATACGACCCACCGAAACCGTGGTTTCTCTCTATCTGTCGTCTATCCACCGTGCCATGTGCTTCTGTCCATTTTTTTTTTTTTCTATTCTTTCTTAGGACGGCGTCAATCTTAGAATTTTGGAAATTTCAGATTTTGGATCCTCTGTGTCTCTGTATTCTGTGGTAGTTCATACGGAATCTTTTATTGGTGCACGCTGAGAGAGAAATTAGCAGATATTTTAGCACATTGTTTTCTTTATGAGGCCAATCAATAATATTTTTTGTTAGGACATTTATAATATTTTTATTATGATAATATTGATGAAGAATATTTTATTATGATAATTATGAGGTCAATCAATAATATTCTTTTTATCAAATAAAGTAAAACAAAATTTAAAAAAACAGGAAGAAAAAAGTATAGGTATATTGTTAGGTTTTTATAGATTGGTTGTGCATGAAATTTCATGCGATATCTTAAAAATATGTTTGATGCAATTTTCACTCACTTAGAAAACTGTAAAATTTACATCATATTAGATCATTTTTCACGGACATGATATGTATATAATATAGATTATATTTGAAGTAAATAAATTGCACATAAATACTACATGAATACATGATATATTTCGAATGAATAAAGTGTTCGGCATAAATACATCACGAGTTTAAAATTTCTCCGTACTACATAGCTATCTAATAATCTAATTTATTATTTTGATAACCACAGACACTGTGTTAGGAGTTGACTTTTTATTCAATTTACATGAGCAGCCCATTTTTTTTAATACGAGAAGAGTGAAATTTTGTATTTGAGCTGTACTGAAATGTTAAAATCTTTAATATAGTATATTTTTAAATATTGAACAATATTCATATTGGTTGAAGTGCCGACAGAAAACCGTACCATTTATGAGTTTGATGAAACTTTGAGACTTACTCAAAAGAAAATTGTATTTTCTGTGTCCCAATTAACCAGTTTGAGACCCGTTCTTGTCATCTAATGGACATGTTATGCTTCCAATAATTTGTGCTTGTATATAACAAACACCTGGATTATGAAAAAGCATCTATCCTCTTTTATGCGACCAACCGACCGTTGTCAACCTCTTAATTTTAAATTTTAAATTTTAAATTTAGTTCGTCTGAAAAATGTTAACTCTTGTTTCTGTTTCAAGTGGAAATGTGCTGGCATTAGTTGACCAAAAGATATAACAAATGAGACCAGGTATAACTTGAAACGTCTAAGCTACATATATTTACCTTCAAGTGACCAGGTAGCAATGTAGCATTTACAGTTTACACAAATACCAACTAGAAAACAGCTGGGTTAACCCCCGCATCCAACAACAACAACAAAAAATATTTTTTTTTCTATGTAAAATTGAAAATACCCACTTGATACTTAAAAACTAATTTTAATAATATCATAAACACCATTAACTCTTTCTCCATTTATAGATGTTTATCTGAGACAGAATAAAAGAATATTTAAAAAAAAAGAAGTATTTATTGTAGTGATTTTATCAAAAACAGGCTCTTCATATAGTGTCAAACCAAAATATTTTTTGTATAAAAATATACCAAAACTACGTTACTAGAACATTCTTTAAGGAAAAACGAGGAAAGAATATTTTAAATAATAAATGTTGATTATAGTGAATTTATCAAAAACATGCTCCTCTATTTGTAGAGCCAAACCAAAATACATTAATGCAGAGAGAATACAAATTCATCAAACGGGGTAAGCAAGGTGGGCGGGGAACATGTCAATGTGAACTTGTGAAGTACATAAATTGACAAAACATAGATACATCTCAAGTGGATTTAGAAAATGGAAATATTGATTAAAAAGACAAAAGGAAGATAAGGAACATTTTAAAAGGCAAACATCTAAGCAAGTGATAAGTGACAACATCATTGGCGTTATCCTTCTCCTAATATTACTCAACTAAGAGATTCTTTCGTCACATACAACTTTGTTTGGCCGTACCAACTGCCATGAATTAAATTAAAGGAGTTTTGCTATGGTGAGTTGTAAATTTGCAATTTATCAAATGATTGGTGAGTTGCGATCAAAACTCTTAAATTTAGTTCGAAATGATCGATTCAAACCGTCTAATATGATCTACCTATTGAAATTTACATGCAAATCAAATTTTACATTTTTTTCAAAATTTTTAAGTATTTTTTATTTTTAAAAATTATTAATCTAATTAGTTTGAACCATTAAAAAACAGTAGTTTTTTTTAAATACGAAAAAATATTAATTTTTTTTTAAAATATAAAATTTGATCTGCATGAAGATTTCAATAGAGATATCATATTGAACGGTTTGAATCGGTGAGTTTAAACTAGATCTATAAATATTGATCGCAACTCACCGATCCTTTGTTGAGTTGACTCAACATAACAAAACTCAAATTAAAGTACTTGCCGAATTAATTACGAAGTATATATACGTCTTATTTTGGCATTTTCCTATAACATTGGATACGGATTCTGAAGGGGCGACCAGTGTTAACATTTTGATCTGAGCGTTAATGAAAGCGAGAAAGTTTACGATACACCACGGTACATTTGAAATTCCGTGCATTATGATCTCGTTCATCAGATTTATTTTTAAATTGACAATTTTAATTTGAGCAATATAAAATCTCAAAATGGATCAAAATTTTTACATTTTTTTATACTTTTTATACATACTAATAGTAAAGAATTTTAAAAATATTAAAAATATAATTTTTGGATTGGTATGGAATTTCAATATAAATTTAATTGTGAAAATAAATTTGTTGATTTACACAAATACCAACTATAAGGTCATGATGCATATTATATTATATGTATCATGATTCGCCGATCACCATAGACTATCTCAATAAAAGCGGTTTTTTATTTCAAGGGTGGTCTCAGTTAGAAATAAATTATATAATTGAAAAAAATAATGTAAATAGATAAAAATAATAAATAAATAAATAAAATTTTAAATAATAAATATGACATGGCATATTCAAAAAGCAGAAAGATAGTTAAAATAATTTATGGCAAAAATAAATTTTTATTGTTTGATAGCAGCGTAAATATAATTAGTCATTTAGTGATGGCATATCATAAATTTTAAATTTTCGCAGTGGCAAAACCAAAATGCCCCTACTAAGAAACACAATAATTTCTAGCAGTTTTGTAACAAGGAAAAAATGTACATTTTTTTTCTTTTTTGATCAGTCTCGTTGGAACTTGGAAGGAGAAAAACATCACAATTAATGATATAAACTAGGCATAAATTAGTATTTTGTACTCTGGTTGTATCGGGCCATAATAAATGAATACATGATAATTAATATTTATTACTAATTATGATTTTTAATAGTTATTGTTACTTATTAAATATTATTATTTATTAATTATTATAGATTATTAAATATTATTATTAATTATTTCTAAAGGGTATTGTTGGAAAAAAAATTAAAGGAGCCCAGTATATAACTTATGCAACCTATTTAGGTTGCATAACTTATGTACTCTTAAGACATCTCATGTAAGAGGTGTTTGATGACTTTTTTTTTTTTTTTGAGCAAAAGGGGCCCGAGGTGGGCATCCATTCAACAAAAAAGTTAACTGTTACATACTAAACGAAAAAACTAAACCATTGCTAAGGAACAACTTAAGGTTGATTCCTAGCAATTGGTTATCTACCAATAAAAGGCTGCTATCAACTACAGCCAAACACACAAGTAAACTACTGACAACATCTCAAACATAGCTCAGACAATGAAGAAAACAGAACATATCTCAAAATAACAAAAAAACAACAGCAAGAAACTAAGTGATTAAAACTCCAGATGAGATTGTAGCCTCTGATGCGTACTAAGCTGAGTCCACATCATCCGAAACGTGCCCATCACTAGTTTCATTGCTTCTTTGTATAGCCGCTAAGTCCCTAAAGCTGGCCTCCATCTGAGTAGAAAAGCCTGTCCAGAAATGGTATAAACAAAGAGTGTTAAAGTAAATTATATAAGGGCTAGATCCCTTAGCATCATTAAAGGTTCTTTTGTTTCTTTCAATCCAGATGTTCCAAACTAGAGAAGCTAGGATAGTTTTTGAATAGATCTTATTCGACTTATCCAAATTATTTACACTATCCCATAAGGTACTAAGGTTGGACCAATCTAAACTAATACCCCTATTATTAAAAAGATTAAAACTAATCCAGAATGACTGAACATAAGGGCACTTTAGAAATAAGTGCTCTACTGTTTCTTCATTCTGACAAAACTGGCATTTGTTTGGACCATAATGTCCACGTTTGATCAAGTTATCAAAAGTCAACACTTTATTATTCAAAACCATCCAAAGAAGACATTTGTATTTCAAAGGTATTTTGAGATGCCAAACAGAGCTCTGAAGATCAGTAACTACCCCATTATTGTTCAGCAGAGAATAGAAGGATTTGACCGTATAAATGCCATTTCTTTCCAGATTCCACCAGACACTATCTAACTCCTCACTAATATTACTATTATGAATGATATTACTAAGGTTTATTTTTTCTACTCTTAAATCTTTAGAGACTCCTCTAGTTAAAAAGAAATTTATATTTCCTTTATTCCACACTTGAGCCAAGGAAATATTGCTTTTCTTCTTAGTTTTGTTAAAGATGAGAGGAAATTGCTTGGAGATAGGGAGATTATCAAACCAAATATCTTTCCAGAAATTAATATTGGTTCCATTCCCAATTACTCTCCTGCTACCTATTCTAAAAATTGGGAAGAGTGCTTGCAAACTTCTCCAAAAATGGAAATAACCTACAGAGCCATGTTTACCAAAGTACTTTTTGATTAACAACTCCTTCCAAATTCCTTTATATTCCTTAAACAAGTAATTCCAGATCCATTTGGCTAAAAGAGCATAATTCATATGGAACAAATTGAGAACCCCCCAACCCCCAAACTCTTTCTTCCTACAAATTTGATCCCAATTCACTAAACTATACTTTCTCTTTTCATTTCCTTGAAAGGAGCCTCACAAAAAAGCTCTTCTTATTCTATCTATCTTTTCAATTACCCATTTAGGGCATTTGAAATACGATAGATAATAAAGAGGTAAAGAAGTGAGCACTGAGTTAATTATTACTACCCTACCACCAAGAGACAGTGCATTTCCCTTCCACTTATTCAACTTAGTGTTAAATTTATCTATGAGGGTTTGCCAATTCTACCTATTAGGTTTTTTCCAATGCAGAGGTAATCCCAAATAAGTTATGGGAAGACTACCATACTTACATTGCAGAATATTAATTGCTACTTCTTGCTCCTCTTGTTCTAAATTGAGAGGGATCATTTCTGATTTTGCAAAGTTGATTTTCAGCCCTGAAATATTCTCAAAGGCTCTAAGAGTGCAGGCTAATTTTTGTATAGCTATATTATCATGATTTATGAAAAGAAGTGTGTCATCTGCATACTGCAGATGCATCACTTTCTTTCCATCATCTAAAGTTGGACCTAAGCCTGAGAAGTGACCAACATTTATACCTCTATCTAATAATTTTGCTAACTCTTCAACTGCTAAGATGAAGAGATAAGAAGATAAGGTGTTTGATGACTTAAGAATACATAACTTAAGTTATGCATTTTTAAATCACAAACAAACGCTCCAAATAATTATTTCTAGAAACCATTATTAAGCACTCACGTAGTCACGTGTCTGACAAATTCTTGTCTAGCAGACTGGTACCTTGTTAATAGCAAATCTCTCCCTACGGCCTACGATGAATATATTTTTTTTAAAGAAAAGCATAATAAATCTCGAAAGAAAAAGAGGAACCCCTGTGACGCGCAACGTGTAGCGATTGATGTAGCTGATCTATATCGTTAACAAAATTATAACAAATGCGCTAACTTGAGTTGCAAGTGTTGCAGATAAGGCTTTTGCGCTAATTTTTCATCTAATAATTTATCTAATATCCGTACAATATTTCATCTAATAATTTATGTGAATGTAAGTTTTAAGTTAACATTAAAGTTCGATAGTATAATATCATATCATTTTTTATAGTACAGGATCCAAATGAAACGATCAATAATTAGTTAATATAATTCTAATTTTTTCTATAGTTAATTTTTTATAAGGCAATTTTTATGTAATATATTTTTTAATGATAGATATAATATGTATTGCTTGATGTATTATCAAGCTTGCCTCATTTCGTTTATAATTTTCTCACTTCTTCTATTTTATATATTGTTAAATTGTTTTTTAATTTAAGTGCTGTTTTTTTTTTAATACTGATCATCGCTTTTAAAATCCAGTGAAACCTAGTGACTTACATGCCACTTTATCGGTATTCGGTAGAAAGAAAATCCCATTTAATATTAATTAAATATATGTCCGGATATTACACAGTAATTACCGGATAAAAATATATTAAATATATTAATTAAATATATGTCCGGATAAAAATAACGTGTATAACAAAAATAATTTTATTTATTTGTCTATATGGCTCACAGTAATTACCCAATAAAAACATTTCATCAAGTCAGCGTATTCAGAAGATCAATTCAATATAAATCAAAAGGTATGACCCGTATTTTTTTTTTTTTTTTTTGGAATGACGACCCGTATGTAGTTGCAATAAGGTAGGTGTATAAAAGAAAAACAATATTGCACTTTACTTTGAGGTGATATTTAATTTTTTGGAGACGCCACTTTGATTTATCCTGTTGTGCCACCTGTCGTTTTCTTAAACTAAGTGGATTTCACCATCATCTGAAGATGGACAGTTGTTATGCGGCACTAATCAGACGGTTTAAAGCGTGTTGAGATTAAAATACTAGAAAGGCAGTACAGACACTGCGACAGTTTTGCATCGCTTCGCAAAAGATAACCATCTCCAAAAAGAAGCACAGCAAGCACACCAAATAACTTTTAGATGGGATTTTCATGTCCTGGCTATTTGTAACTTTACGACATCTGATGTCATTACAAATTTTAACAGAAGATGAACCTTGTAATGTGATATGTTGGTCCATATACTAATTTAACAATTTTACATTTGATTGAAGCTTCAGGATTCATAACTCCATTTACAGAGGTTGGATCTTAAAAAGAAAAGTTAGTTGATGTAAATAAGAAATTACATTCTAGTTCACTCCTAGGCACAATTATTTCTTAGACACATTTGAACTATCTATTTAAATAAAGGTTAGAAATACATATTCGAAATTTATCTGAAAGAAAAATGAATTATGAATTCTGAAGAGAAGTTGGCCTTCCAGAAGGGGTCGTTGAATTTCAAATTTTATGGCTGGTTTGCATGTGCCCAATTGAAGAGTTCAGATCTGGTGCCGCGCGGCACACCGTGTAGCGCGGCATCGTAGCCGTCTGATCAAGATCCAATGGACAAGGGAGCCCCGTGCATGTAACCTAGATTGATAGGCCCGTAAAAAATGAACCGTCCGATCAAGATCAGACGGCCCGTACGCGCGCTATACGGTGTCCCGCGCTACACGGGATTCGGGTCCCCAATTGAAGGGGTTGCTATCATAAAACGGTCAAATTCCTAAAAAACGTAAAGACTCACTAAAACCTGACAGATTTGATCCAGTGATGCTCTGGGTCCCATTGCAAATGGTTTCACAACTCCACTTATACCTTCCTTGGATGTCACCAAAGAAAAAAACCCTAGAAAATTCCTTTTGGAAAATGATAAGATTTTTTATTTTTTTGGTATTATGAAGCCCCCTGAATTTGATTAGTTTTTTTGAGGAAAATACGCAAGTGTAAATATAATATACATTTTGCTGAAATTATTCGGATTTAATTCTTTTTTTTTTAATTATTTCATCGTTTTTATATTATAAACCATCAACGGAAGGGCCGTGCAAAACGTGACATTTTTTTGTTGCTGAAATTGAAAATCTTCTATTAGTTACAAATTACAATGCTTTAGAATTTGGTTTCACACTCCTGTCCAACCGTATTAGTTAAAACTTGTTGCTGTGATGGGTCCTTTTAATTGAATTGAAGATGAAACATGATTTTCAAATCATTAACGTTATTTTGTCATGTTGCATTTTAATATTTTATTGATGCAAAGGAATGTAATCAATACATTGCCACGATCTATACAAATGCCAAAAAAAATTTGAATGATACATATTTTACCCAAAAAAAAAGTAAGCTGCATCAGAAACAAAATGTTTTGTTGCATTAAAAAATTCCATTATGTCAGCTTGAGGTCAATAACAGGTCCCACAAGCATCCTAGTCCATTTTATAATATAATATAGTTGGCATGCATTTTTTTTGTTGATATGTGATAACGAATGATACACTTGTTTGATAGTGAAATGAACGCACCAAAATTAAAAAGTCTAGCAACTTTATAAAATGGAACCTTTTCGCAAGGGTTGCGCACTTGTGCTCCTTCTCATAAGAAAGCGGTCTTTTCTCCACTTAAAACAAATATAGCTACAATCGCTATCAAACATAATAATTTCAAAAAGATAAATTAATATATCCAATTTGGACTGCAATGAACCGATGCATATCGATTGCGTTAATATTTCAAACTTCTTAATCCCAATGAAACTTTCGGGAACAAAAATTAACAATTAGGCGTTTGATTACTGCAATGAACCTCTTCTTATATTTCTTATTTTGTTATCTACTTATTTTCTCATTGCAACGAACCTAAACATTTTAAAATTAGGATCTAGGACGATACAAATAAGCCCTGATTAGAATCACATTTTTTCACGCGGGACTTCATTTGATTAGAATTTTTTTATCAAAATAAACATATTTGATTTCGTTTGATTGGAATTTATATGTTAATAAATCCAATAAAATTTATAAATAAATAATTTTAATCAAATGAAACCTTGCATGAAAATCATTTTGATCAACACAATAGTGAATTTCCTTAAAAGAAGGAAATCTTTTTTCCCAGTAATCTGTAATAAAATCATCTCATCGGCTCAGTTTGGATGGGTGCAGGAATAAGGGAATATATTCTTCCTACTTCCAAATTTATTATAAACAATCCAAATTATTCACAAAGTTACACACTTTCCAATATTTCTTTTCTTATTTTTCTTATTCCCACACCATCCAAACAGAACCATCACTTGTTCGGTGCGTTCAATGAAAATAATATATATAACGAATCAACACTATTAAATCATTTTGAATTCATGAAAGTTTTTATTACAAAAGCCGATTATTGTGTAAGTGTGCAAGTGCAAAAATTGATGAGAATGAACCTAGGTTCCGTTTGGATGGGTGCAAGAATAAGAGAATAACTTCTTCCTACTCCCAAATTTATTATAAACAATTCAAACTCTTCACAAAGTTACACACTTTTCAATACTTCTTCTCTTATTCCTCTTGACTCCGTTTGGATGAGGTGTGAGAATAAGGGAATAAATTTATTATAAACGATCCAAACTCTTCATAAAGTTACACACTTCCCAATACTTCTTTCCTTATTCCTCTTATTCCCACACCATCCAAACGGAGCCATAGTAATTTTGCAAAAAAAAAATAATAATAATTAGGTTCCAGTTAATTTATAACAATTGACGAAAAATATTTGTCCGAATGTACGATACAATTTGGAATATTTTTCTGTTTAATTATATGACAATAAAGCACGCACCGACCATGTTCTATGTGTCGTTTAATTTGGGGGTTTGAACGACCTGAAAACAGCGCCTTTTTCTAGTGTAAAAAAGGGTTTTTGGTATAAAATGGTTTTAGTAAATCACCTTCCAGAGATTGTAATCTAGATAGGGATATGCACCACTAACGAGAAATGCAATGCACGATTATCTTTCTAGAAATCATATTTCAGGCACATCATTATGTGAAATAAAAAATAAAATGCTCGCCTGACCATCTAATATTCAACCTAGTTAAAGTGTTGCCATGCATGTATGTATATATATTAGAGAAATCATATCTGATACGCTGAATAATATCCCCTTGTTTTTTTTCCCGGGAGAGAAAAAAATAAATAGGTTAGTTAGTAGCGATCCAAGCTGATAATCCGGCACTAGTGATTGGATTCAGCATATTTAAGGGTTTTCTGCTTTAAAAAATGGCAAATTATTCTGTTAACTATTTGTTTTACTTCTACCCAGCTTGTCAAAAAAAAAAAAAAAAAAACTATTTGTTTTACTTTACCTGTAACGATCATGGTTCGAACTTAAAATGCACAATGAAATTGTTCATATAAGAAAAACTTACTCCGAACAAAGTTTAATATAGTGATTATTTTTATATTATATATATATATATTTAAATTTCTTTCAATGTTTTTATGTTCCTTCAATTTGATTTTCAAAGTCGTCGTCCAAAATATCTATGTACGGTGACCACTTCATATTATCATGTAATGACTTCTTCTAGTATATTTAAATAAAATTTTAGACAATTCATGCAAGCTAATGGCGAAAAAAAATAATCGAAATTCTGTCTAATAAATTGTTGTTCAGCATTATTTTTTTTCCTAAATTTATATATCATATGCAATGGCGCTTATTTTATTTATTTAAAAAAATATAACATGATCAGCAAAAGTCAGCTGAGCGACATGAGGACATTGAAAAAAATAAAATCAAAATAAACGATGATGCTAACAAATAAAATTTCGTTTTGGAAAAGAATTATCAAAAAACATGCGCCACCGTTTTTGTTCCATCCTATATTATATTTGAGATAAAAATAAATCAACCAAAGTTTATTGGTAGAAAATAAAAGTCAAATAGCGAATTAAGATAAATTAAATTTCATGCCAGCATAATACGGTTTTGTTTATTTGTAAGGTCATATTTTATTTTCAAGTCAGAGATTGTGTTTCTGAAAATTCTGTTCAATAATAAAATGAATTCCAGTAAGTAGTTTTTATCTCGTTGCATGAAAAATATGTTGGGATACAATGGTCTTTTACCGAGTTACTGCAAAATATGTTGGGATACAATGGTCTGTTCAATAATAAAATGAATTCCGGTAAGTAGTTCACAATTGTATCTAATTATTATCTAGTTACTGAAATTTTCAGCCAATTTTTTTCTTACAAAATCATAATTAGACATTAGTTAGTATATCTCTTCGAGTTTATTAATGATGTCTATTAGTTGTAGATTATCCTCTTCTTATTTAAGGAAAAAAAAAAGACAAAATCATATTATATCTGCATGCAATTTATTAATTTCTTTCCATAATGAACTAAAAAAAATCGAAAAAAGCGACAGAAATTAAAGACCCGTCACGTGAAATATAATTAAAAGTAAATTCAATTCTTCCAATGGTGATTCCAGCTACACAATTGAGACCAAATCGGAGGGCTTACATTCAAAACGCTTAAACCCTAATTATTTAAAGAGAGACCCAACGGCGGCCGTCCGATCCCGTCTCAAAATTATCGCCGCAATAACGGGTGATAAGATCACCAATTGAGAAAAGCGTGGAGGGTCCGCGTGGGGTCCACCCGACATACTCGCTTTCTCTTTCCCGTTTACACCTGCGCTCCGCTCTCTTTTCTTTACTTTCTCTTCTCCTCCCTCCCCCTCTCTCTCTCTCTCTCTCTCTCTCTCTCTCTGTATCCTCTGGTCTGGTCTTACTCGCCTTTTCATTTTTTTAATAAATATAATTAAAAATATATTTGTCACTCTGTTACTTACCTATCTTCGCATACACTGCCCCCACATTCGCATAAAAAGCTCCATTTCATCTCTCTCTAATATCTACATCCCTCCTCTCCACTCTCCAGATCAGAGAGAGAGAGAGAGAGAGAAGAAATCAAAGATTGAACGCAAAGGAAGACCACACCAAAAAGCCGCCTTTCAAGCTGTCTCTTATTAGTTAGAGAAAGAGAAAGAGAGAGAGAGATAGACTCGCTCCATTAGCTACAATCTTCTACAAAGAGAAAGAGACAAAGAAGGAGACAGAGAAAAGCCACACGGATGACTACACCGGCTCCAAAGTCGGCGCCGGCGCCGTCCAGTCCGACTCCGGTGACGCCATCTCCGCCTCCGCCTGCCCCTGCTGTTCCTCCTACTGCGCCATCTCCACCTCCGCCTGCTCCCGTTTCTCCACCTACTGCGCCACCTCCTAAATCTCCACCTCCGGCCGTTCCTCCCACGGCGCCGTCACCTCCTCCTCCTGTCTCGCCTTCGCCACCTCCCGTCGCGCCACCGCCCAACTCACCACCAGCCTCGCCTCCTCCTCCTGTCACGCCTGACACTCCGCCGTCTCCACCATCTCCGCCTCCTCCTTCTAACCCTACTCCTTCGAACCCTTCGCCACCCAGTCATACGCCGCCATCCACGCCTGATTCTCCACCTTCTCCGCCATCTTCGCCGTCTAATTCGAGCTCCGTGTCGATCCCTCTAGTAGCTGGGGTGGCCGTTGGAGGTATTGTGGCGTTGCTTCTTGTCAGCTTGATATGCGTTTGTTGCTGGAAGAAGAAGAAGCGCCGCACCGATGAAATACCACAGTACAGTGGGCCCCCGCCACCTCACGGGATGTATAAAGGTACGATCTCATACTCGTTGGATCAGATCTGATTTTGCATGCTAGTAGGTTGACGGTTTAGATCGAGAGTAATTTGTCTGTTTGGATTTGAAAGTGATATTTTTGGTTTTTGCTATTGCTGGATACAGAATGAAAACGCATTCATTTGAGGGAAAATCGACCAAATTTAGTTGGTGTTTCTTTTTGCTGCTTTACTATTTGCATCTAAAATTGATTTTGTTTGCATTTGGGTTTAGTTTGTCATCTTTTGATTGAAACTAGGAATATTACTTGAAAAGATAGTTTGTTGAAATTTGCTTGTCGTGCCCACCTGATTTTCAAAAACAGGAGTGATCCGTTTTCTCCAATTGACGGCGATTTGCATGGGAAAGTTAATTTTGCTTTCAATGCTTTACTTAACAAAGGACTCAAAATCTTGTGATAGTCACTGTTTTGATTTTTGAATAATATTAGCCTTTTGCTTACTTGATCTCATCATTTGCGTTCTTTTCACATGGCCCACACACACAAGTGTTTTATATTTAGCACCATTTGAATTTAACTAGCATATAGATAATTTAATTTGACACAATGAGATGATTTATACTTCTTAATTGGAGTATTACAGATCAAATTTAACTGTTCTGACCTGTGGGGAATATTACATTGGTCTTCAGATTCCTTATAAAATAATTTTTGTTCTATTTGGTTCTTCCTATGCTCAAATAAAATGATTCATATTCACAGTGCTCAAATATTTTGGTTCTGCCTATGATTGTATAATTTTTTGTTATATAATCTTTCTAGGATACTTATCTAATCACCTCATTTGTTTGAGAGACCATATTATAAAGTGTTTGCTTCTTAAAAATGGATGATGCAGCTCATGCTACGTCTAAATTTGTCAATCAAAACAAATTGCAAACCAAACATTACCAAACCTGTGTTCTAATTAAATTCAATTTCACAGATGACCCGTATGCCAGGCCATACCAACAATGGCAACAACCATCCGATCATGTGGTCAAGCCGGTCTCAGACCCAAGCCCACCCCCTCCCTATCCTTCACGACCCCCTGTCCCACCTCCACCTCCTGGGCAAATAAACAGTGGCGGTTCAGGCTCCAACTCCAACTACTCAGGTGGTGAGGCTTTTCCCCCTCCTTCGCCTGGCATGGCATTTGGCTCGTCAAAAAGCAATTTCACATATGAAGAACTTGTCATTGCCACTGATGGGTTTTCGGATGGAAACTTGTTGGGCCAAGGTGGGTTTGGATATGTGCACAAGGGTGTTTTGCCAAATGGCAAGGAGATTGCTGTAAAACAACTCAAAACTGGGAGCGGGCAGGGAGAGAGGGAGTTCCAGGCAGAAGTTGAGATCATTAGCAGAGTACATCATAAACATCTTGTTTCATTGGTTGGTTATTGCATTTCGGGTGGCCAGAGACTGTTGGTTTATGAGTTTGTGCCTAACAGTACGCTTGAGTTTCACTTGCACGGTATGTTATATCTGTTTTTGTCTAATTCTGCTAGAAATTATAGAAATAATAAATTAATTGGTCAGTTTGGCTAAGCAGTCACCCCTTTGTTGGAACTTATACTCTTGGTTGTAGTCCCTTCTATTGTACTGGCAATCACCTTTTTGCTAGATGTCAGTGTCATGTGTGGAGTCACATTGGAGAAACTCAAATTAGCCGAAGTCAAACAACACAGATTAAAATTGCCTGTCTTTCTAATATTATTATTTTTTTTAATTCTGGAAGCAAATTCAATTTTTTATTTCAACTTTTTGGAACCAGCTCAAACTGTTCTGGTTAATGCCCTTTTACTTTTTAGCTGATGTATTCTACACTTTATTTTTTTTCTGATTCTCTTGTGGTTTGATTTTTGTTAATGAAATAGGTAAAGGTCGTCCAACAATGGAGTGGTCCACACGACTTAGAATTGCTCTGGGTTCCGCAAAGGGTCTTGCCTATCTTCATGAGGATTGTAAGATATAATTTCATATATATACTCTTACATATTCTTTGCATTCTTTTAGTATCGAGCATATACTGTCGGTGCACATTTTCGGAAAATACTTGATTCATAAACGTGTTTTTTTTTGTAGGCCATCCTAAAATTATCCATCGTGACATAAAGGCAGCTAACATTCTTCTTGACTATAAATTTGAGGCTAAGGTATTGATTTTCTTTGTTATTTGCCTATTCATTCGTACTAAAGTGCAGTTAATTTCAGTGCTCCTCATCTTGTACATATGATTGAATTAATGAACAAAACTTGGAAAGTGTATAAGAACAAGAATTGGTTATAGGAGAATTGCAGGCAAAAGCTGTCTTGTACTAGGTCCCAGATGGAAAAGGGCACTTGTTTGTATGTTAATGCACTCTTGTTCATTCTAGATCAGGTTAAATTATGTGCAGGCAAATAATTAGATTTTATACTAGAATATATGAGAGGTGTGATTTGCAAATTGTTTATAATTAGAAGTTATCTGACTTAATAAATTTACCTATTTTTGTCAGCTTTGGCTTATTTTATAAAAAATCCTAGAATTTCTTTTTTGTTTGTGGACTTTGAAATTTTTAGAGAGACTATTTAGATCGGCACATACGTGTGCTGGCAAAAAATATATACGTCTTTAAAAAAATAGATAAAACCTGGTGCTGTGTGCTGATGATGATTTTGCAAATGGTTTGTTATGAGAAGACTAATTGACTAAGACCATATAATTGGATCTAACCCATATCACTCCATAAGACTCTCAAAACCCTGATCCTTTTTTTTACTCTTTTTTTTGTGCTTGGACTTTGACATGTTCAGATAGACATAATTAAGAGCCTTGTTTTCTCTTTTCTGTTATTGGACTTTGACATTTTTATATAGACAAAATTTGGAGTCTGATTCATCTAGTTAATTACATTCAGTTCCCACTATTAATGCTTTTGCATTAATAATTCCTGAAGAATCTCTCAACTTGTACTTAGTCAAATGTGGATAAAAAGTTGACCTCACAAACTTTTATATGGAATTTTTAACTGTTAATTGAATGCATTTTTATCTTCAGCAGCTTTTTATGCTAGTGAAACTGAAGAATTAATTCTTTACTAACAAATATCTTTTATATGCAGGTTGCTGATTTTGGTCTTGCAAAGTTTACTGAAGATAACAACACCCATGTTTCAACCAGAGTAATGGGGACCTTCGGGTATATTTCTCCATCAATTTGACATGCAACTTAGTTGCATCAATACCATCTTAAAGAGTTAATTACTAAAATATTGGTTCTGTTCAGGTACTTGGCACCAGAATATGCCTCTTCAGGGAAGCTCACGGAAAAGTCCGATGTGTTTTCTTACGGAGTTATGCTTCTTGAGCTAATAACGGGTCGTCGACCTGTCGATACAACTCAGGCTTTCATGGATGATAGCTTAGTGGACTGGGTAAATTTAGTAATCTTTTGTGTTTTTAATCCCATGCATATTAGACAATTTGCCACCTAATAGTTTGCCGTTTGCTAAGAAAATAATGTCCTCTTATCTGCCAATGCAACCCAGATGATATTGCAACTAATTTCAAATAAATCACAGTATTATTTGAAAATAATGTAATGGAAAATGTTAATGCCAATCCTGTTGCATCTTGACCCCTTATTTCTTGACGCTAATGCACCCTAGATTTTGAAAATTTAAATGTTCATGCAGGCAAGGCCTATAATGTCACGTGCTATTGAGGATGGCAACTACGAACCCTTGGTGGATCCAAAGCTGCAGAAAAACTACAATCCAAATGAGATGGCACGAATGATTGCTGTTGCAGCTGCTTGTGTTCGTCACTCTGCCAAGCGTCGTCCCCGCATGAGCCAGGTAAACATCAAGTTCATTCATTTAGGTGGAACACAGGAATAGCTTAGATAAGCTCCTGTCTTTGTGCATGAGAGAAGCAAAACATCATAATTCTGATGTTCTATGGAAAGATACTTAAAACAAGGTTGTAAACGCTCTAATATAACAATTTACAGGTAAAAAATTACATGCTATTATACATTGTGACAGTAATACAAGGCAGATATGCGAAGAAAAGATTTATATTGCTCTATGACTACAGAATTTGCAAATCACCAGTAACCATTTAGTAAAAATTGTTTTTGGAAAAAGAGCATGCACGACAATTTGCTTTAATAGATATGCATGCACACGACACTTACATGCATATGCTCTGTTCACACAATTTTGTTCATGCATATGCAGCAAATTTCCTTTCTTAAAGTTATGCTTTCATTTGGAACAGGTGGTTCGTGCATTGGAAGGAGACTCATCAATAGAGGACATAGATGGAGGTATGAAGCCGGGCCACAGCCGGTACCAAGGCTCATACTCCAGCTCAGAGTATGACACAAGCAGTTACAATGATGACATGGCTAAATTCCGTAAAATGGCATTACAGAGCAGTGACTACCAGAGCAGCCAGTACAGTGCACCAACCAGCGAGTATGGCCTCAATCCATCAGGTTCAAGCACCGAAGGCCAGCACACGCGAGAGATGGAACTGGGGAAGATGAAGAAGGATAGTTCTCAATTCAGCAGTGGAGGGTTTTGAGGTCACTTCCCTTGACTTACAAAGAAGCTAAATGTATGTAGAGTAGAATTTTTTGTGATTTGACTGTGATTGCGTGTCAATTATTCAATCTAATATATAGTTTTCCCTCTTCCTTTTATTTTTTCTTCTAATAATTCTTTTAGTGAAGATTTATGATTTATTTTATTTATTTTTTTTGGGAAAATTTCCGGGCTTCCGAAAGGAAATGGCAGTCGGCTGTGTTACAATTGTTAATTATTTGGTGTTGATTGGTCGTAATGTTGTTATGTAAAGTTGTTTCTCAAAGGAGAAGGAAACTTTCTTGACAAATTTCTTGAAAGATTTACGAATTTTTTTTCGTTTTGTAGCAGCTATTTATAAAAATAGATAAGGCCGAATGATATTTGGTTTGAATGCACGAAGTTGGTGTATGGATGCCCATTCGAATTCAAATTGTGACAATGACTAAACTAGGGAACAGCTTATACCAGGGTATATAAACGACTTATTCAACGAATCACCTTTTCAACTTCTCTAAGCAAACCGAATTTTAGTTTGTTAATTCAAGCAAAATATCAGTGCACTTTGTCAAAGACAAAGCAGATAACCATGTGAGGTCTCTCCTTAAAGAGTCTCCATCGTACAGCTCACATGAGAAGTTTGACAGCCTTAGACCTTAGAGGCTATTAAATAAACGAATGACATAGAAATGACAGCCTTTTGTTCATCATTTTTTGTATTTAATGAATGATTATTTGTTGGGTTGGACCGAGCTTTCTTCTCTTGTTGATTGGATCTAGTGGGGCTGTTTAACTCGTTATGAATATAAGGAAAGAAAATTGGATCAACAAACTCAATTTATATTATGTAAATGCAGCTGCACTGAATATACCTCATTAGAAGATGTTTGCAAAGTTCTTGAGTATTTTGTCCCATAGGGAATAAAAAAAGCAAACAGCTTCTGAAGACATTTTCCTCTATATGGTCTAAAACTTTAAATAAATTCATGTTCCATTTCAATTATATAAAAAAAAACAATAAACATACTCTAAAAACATAAATTGCATTATGATGAAAAAGTATGTGCATATTTTATGATACATCCATGTTTTTTTTTGTAAAAAAAGCATGAATGCATTTATACGATATGTTGTGCATGTTTGGTTGCCTTCAATTAAAGTCTCATTTGAAATTATAGAATATCCAAAACAGACAATTTTACTTGAAAATATAATTTAGGTCCTCTATAGAAGTTTATTTGTGTAGATCCTAATAAATGCATTTTTTTTTGTGCACATTACAAGGACCTTTGATGGTTTAATAAGCTCAGGCCTCCTTACAAGTCATAAATTAAGAAAGCATACAAAACCCTAGAAACTTAATCTAATATACTAGCGAAAAATTTATTTGAGCAAATTCTTCGAGATACCTATTTTTCTCTAATAAAAACTGCAGGCTGTAGCAATGCATTTACAGTGCATTACATGTCTCTACAGATACTTTTAATTGTACTTGTTGAAAAACTTGATGCAAATTGTAAAAGATATATAATTTTTTCATTTGCTATGCGGAAAGAGTCCTACATTGCTTCTAGCATAGACATATCTGTTTATATATTTTTCTTGGCTATTCGTTTTTTACTGAGGCCGCGTGATTGGAGAGTCCTTTATTTTTTTTGTTTATTTTTTTTATGAAATAAGTGGATTTCCTCCACGGTCTTTTCATTAGAAAAAAAAAGCCGAAAGAACAACACATTTTTAGTGAAGATCCTGGTTCGAAATCTAATTCGGAAGTCCTTTGTGACATTTTAATTTCGAAATAAGTTGAAAAACCTATCTTTAAAAAAAAAAGAAAATAGAGTTCATATAAAATTACAGAGAGAAAAAATATATATATGGTGTGTTTGGCAATGGTGAAGAACTAGCAGTTCACGAACTGGCAGTAGTTGGGGTGAACCAAACGAGGAACTACTATCCATGAACTAGAGAACAAGGCCTTATTTCCAATCCCCCATTTTTTACGAACTGGGACGAACTGGGTTTGGCGAACTATGTTCATGGACACCTAGTTCGTGCACAACCCAAACATACCCATAGAGAGCGAAATAAAGAAGTTCCATAGCAAGTGTACCGTTAGCCCATATTGAATTGGCTTTCAATCAGTCTACGAAGTCCACTATCTCCATATATATATTTGGGCTTAATCAGGCCCAAACAACATAAGCACACGTTTCCATTTTTCTAGAGCTTTTGTTGTTGTTGCTAAATGCTAAGCGTTATATCCATCTCCTCTTCTCTGTTCTCTTTCACGATACGCCAAAGGTAAAAAGGAGAAGAAAGAAAGAAAAAGAGAAAAGAGAAATTGTTGGTGGTTGTTGGCAGTCGCCACCGCCTCTATCGTCCGAGATCTCGGCTCGATCTCCGGCTTCGACGAGTCTCGATCCATCTCCATTTCTGTGTAATTCTCCTCCTTTGCTCTTTCCTTTCAGCACCTTCTTTCTTCTTCTCCTCTTTCTAGGTCTAGGTTTTCTCTCCCTTTTCATCCATTTCTGCACTTGACATGTTCCCTCTTGGTAGTGGTGGAAGGAGGAACTATTGTTAGTGGATCCATAACATCCAATTTTAGTAGAATTAGTGAAATATTAGCTAATTTTTGGCTGCAAGCTATGATTGTAAAATTCAGTGGGGTTATTTTCCCACACTGTCTACATGGATTGGCAACCAAATTGATCTGTGTGTAAACCAAATTGGTCAATGTGAATTGTAGCCAGCAAGTGAATGATACTTGTTCCTATGTCAAATTAATCTGTGTAACACACACATTTCGCAAGCTAATTGTTTCTTTCTTATGCTTGCAATTCAACATGATCAGTAGTATTTTCTGTACCATAGATAGCATGGGAATGTCCTATTACTTTAGACGTACTATTATTATTCATCATTATACTCTCATGTACTACTGTTTCCATGATTTTGTGCTGTATGGATTGTCTGCAGATTTTTGTTGGGAAATAACTATAACAACGCTGTTGTGTTTCTCTTCATCTAATGTTTGTTTATGTATATAATGATTAACTAGGGTTGCAAGCCTCAGTATGTCAAGTGGGGCCCATGCTTAGGCCTTAAACCTCTGACGATGATTTCTTCTATAAGACTGCTTTTAAAGTCCGCGGCAGTGATTTTGTCTAGGTACCCACTTTAACCCTTCATTTTATGGATTTTCTTTCAGATTCAGTTCTTAAACTACTGATTATTTTTCTTAAATACTTATCTGTATTTAGGCAGTTTTCATGAGAGAAAAAATATACAATGTTAAATAATGACATAAGAATGATTCTAGTGGAGGTTGGGCTCTTACTTCCTGGGTTAATCTTTGGATCAGAGGGAATTTGCTATTTGGGTTGGGGTTGTTGCATGTAACTGCTGATAGTTGCGAGTTGCGACCTTTTTTAGCATTTGATCTCAATCTTTCAGGACAATATTCTTTTGGTAAAATATTTTTGGGGATCAATGTGTTGATATTTTATTTTGCAGGATTTTTTTTCGCTGAACTATTTTTAACTTTCATTAATTTTGGAGATATTAATGAATACTGTGTTAATTAGCCCTTGCTATCTCATAAAATAGATAGAATTAAGTAGCTCTGTTATTACATCTTATTTTGACGGAGGAGGGACTGACTCAATATTGAGTTTCATTCTATCTCCATATGAAGCTTGCCAAATTTATCTGTTAGCCAGCTCATAGATGATGAAATATTTATTTGTTTTTAATTGTTTGATTTGTTCAGATTCAGATAAGGGATCAAATTGAATAGGAAATGGAGGAAGGCAGATGGGATATGCTAGAATGGCTTGGACCAGATGCATCAGCTTGCGTTATGAATTACCTCAGTGACCCTGCAGATGTGGCACGTGCAGCTGCTGTCTCTAAATCATGGTGCAAATTTGGTATGTATACGAATTCGCTTCTCTAGATAATAAATAGTACTGGTATTAGAGTTTACAGTTTAGCTTGTTTTGGCTGAACTAAATCAGTCTCAGATTTTTCATATTCTACCAGTTGATCCTGCTACTGGTACACACTGGTATTTGTGTTTTTGCTTTATTTCATCTTTTAGCAAGGCCTTCACTTACTAAATTTACTTCTTGAAATACTTTTGCAGTTATTTCAAATGAATTTGGCAAAAGGCTTTGCATGAAACTCTGCCCTGAAATCTCAAATTTCACTGACATCGAATTGTTGACTGGAGATGCCTTAAATTCCCTCCACGAGGCTAGCTCAAGCATCTCTGTGGAATGGCATATTCTAAAGAGAGAACACCTAGTCTACACATACTTAGCTAATTGTCTCTTGACCCACAAATCTGAAAAGCGATGTGCACTGTCATGCATTGGCGCGTCTAGTACTGACAATTTTCCAGAGGAGAGCATAGAAAACACGCTTGAACCGCGTGATAGAGTTGACATGAGACCTTCTTATTGGTCGAGTGGTGGTCAAAGGGATCCAACTGTGCAAGAGAGTTTGGTTTATCGGCTTGAGTCAGATTTGTACGTTGTCAATGAGATAAGGATTCAACCTTTCAAAGGTTAAATTTTATATTCTACATACAAATTTTCTAGGGTTTGGTTGTTTTAGGCCTAACTGGACAGTGGCCAAGGAAGATATGTCAAGCTTTTGAGCTGGTCTGAGTTTTACAAGGGAGTTAGGTTCCATTTTCTGCATGCAATAATTTTGCATTTAATGATTGCTAAATTTATTGTTATTTTGGTTGATAGTGTTTAAATGGGACATAGTTGCACAACTTGAGCATAATTGAGGCAAATTGAGCTAAATTGAAAAACATATATAATTAAGGTTTAACTGAGGCATGTTTGTGTTGAATTGAAACATGCTTTTTCCTTGATTGATCATATAAGGAGGCACGATTGTTTTGAATTGACTTGCGTGATTTTCACTTATTTGATCACTTGGGAGAATCAGTAAGGAAATCCAGGGTTATATGGTTAGAGCAAGGTTCTGGTGCACCACTTTTTAGAGTACCATAAATACCACACATTACTTTTTATATTTTAAAATATAAAGTTCAATCGTCCAATCCAAACCGTTGAACTTGCTCATTTTAACAACTTATGTTCCGTAAAATTTTATAAATTTTGGATTTAATTATTAATTTGGCACTTTTAGTGATAGCTGGTACCAATTCTTTGAGGATCAGCCACAGATGAATTGGGTTGTAATGAGACACGCACAATTATTTGGAATCAGTAGTGCTATCAATTACTAAATTAATTACTTCTTTTACTTTTTTTGGTTTTCCTCTCTGGTTGCAGCCTTCTTCCAGTATGGCCACCCCATTTATTCCGCAAAACATGTCAGAATTCAAATGGGTCACTTGAAGCTCAACTTGTCAGAATTAGAACCTCTTACTGGAGAGGAAGAAAGTCTGTTAACTAGAGACAACAACTATGTTTGGACCTACACTTCTCCCGAGTATCCTATGTCTCAGGTGGGTATATATTTTGTATAATCCACAGGATTATGATGTAATAACACATGTTGCTATCTGCCTTGTACCGAAACCAGTCATCGGAGTTGATGTGGCTGGTATTTAGTATTGACCAACACATGTATCTCACTATGTGCTGTACGCATGTGCCAGTAGGCACCCCATGCATATGGAATTGATCCTTTGAGTTCTTTAATTATTATTATTTTTTTTTGGGAAATTCCCAAAGGAATGCATTAATAGAGTTCGAAGTACAATTTGAGTTTACCCTGGTCATTCATAATAGAGAAACCAAGCACAGAAATAATGCGAAGTACAGTATAGCAACAAGTTATTAGACAAATACAGGCAAACAGAACTAGAGATTACCAATCTAATTGTGAGATAGTGCGCCTGACTTCTCTTGCATGAAGTGTGAGATAATGTGCCTCTGTATTTTTAAATTTCTTGGTACATATCTAACTGATAAAGTCAGAAACATTCTTCTACGATGTAAATTTCATTGCGCTCCCTCCCTAGCTGCCCTCCAATCTGCCAGTTGTTGATGATCTTCTCCGTTATTGTTAATATAATCAGCTAGGCATAGGCAGTCAGTGTAGATAACAATCTTTGCTTGAGCTTGTCTATCATCTGTGATCTAGTTACAACACTCGGGTGATGGGCCTTGTATTAGGATAATAAATTTCAAAGCAATTGGGTATAGTATTGTACTTCTATTGGTATGTGATGCATTGCTGGAATGAACTGCCATGAAATTGGAGATTTGAGGAACTGAGTTCCCTATTTTGGTCTTGTTTGCTTATATTATAACATTTCTTTTTTGGTTTTTCTTTCTTAAACAGGAAAGTACTTTGCAAGCTTTCAAATTACCTCGCCCTATTCTATGCATAGGTGGCATCCTAAAGGTTGAATTGCTTGGTCGAGTTCAGAAGCAATCAATTGATGGTCTATATTACATATGGTGAGCTTTCTGACAGGCCTGTCAAAAACTTTGAATCTTTTTCTATCCTATTGTTTTAAACTTTTCCCCTAACATTGTATAATTTGGACTTTATAGCGTCCGTTATTTGGAAGTGATAGGCCACCCCCTCTCTCCCATGCTAGATGTTACCACATCACCAAACCGAACTGTCCTAAGGTACTATCCTTATGCTAGCATGAGAACTGCAATAGCTGAACCATTAGAGGCCTTTTCCTCGAATGATGAGGCATGGTCCCCTTGGCAGACTTTCGCGGAGAGGATCCGACAGCTGGGGCCCAATACATTACTGAATACTCTTTTTGGTGCTGTGCCTGTGAACTTCCTTGACGTGGAAGATGATGATGATGATGATGATGATGGAGATGGCGACGATGGGGATGATGGTGATTATGATTATGTTGAGGTTCCTGAGGAAGAGGAATAGGCTGAGGCATAAGTTTGCTGCCCTATTAAGGTTTTTATTGAATGGGGTGAAGTGTCGTGTCTTGTGACCCTTTTGATAACTTCTTTTTCTTTTTGTTTGCCTTGTAACGGAAGGGAAGGATTCTGCGTTGTAAATTAGCGAGAGTTGTTTTAATTAATTATAATTTAAGAAGTTAAACTTATACATACATAGTCTGCTATCTTTTTCTTTTAATAAATAAGTTTAAATAGCAAAATTTGCATTTTCTAGTTGCGTAATGTGCCAATAAAGGAGCCAACTAGATCCGTCTAATTACTAACTATTTACGATACAAAAAGAAAAAGGTCTCAGCTTCATCGTTTTAGTTTATTATATTTAATATGAGCAGCGTTCCGCTGCCATCATTTGTTGGTGTCACAAGTTGTCACAATTTTATATTTTATCAATATTTTTAAATTTTAAAATTCAAATATTGAATATAAATTGTTGATCTTATTTAATTTAACAAGCGATAAGTTTTTATATAGGTTTGTGAAGTCGGTTTGATAATCGATCAAGTGACCAAATGATGAACGTATTAGAATTAATTTGTCATAATTAACTAGATTCATTCATTTGTTGACCACTTGATCGAGTAACAAATTATTCCAAATTTTATAAAATTTATATAAAAATACATCGTTCGTTTAATTAAACAAGATTAATGGTTTGAATTTAGCATTTGAATTTTAAAAATTAAAAATATTAATAAAATATGAAATTGTGCAAGTTGTGTATAGAATGGTGGCAGCATATATAATATAGAGCAAGGTTCCAATGCCAACATTTTGGTTGCCCCCAAATGCCAACATTCCATTAATTAATTACTTTTTCAAAATTTAAAATTGCAACATCAAATCCAAACCGTTCATCTTCTTTAATTTAATAACCGATGCATTTTCATATAAGTTTTGTAAATTTTAGAGTCTATTTGATACTCCATCAAGAGGTAGAAAAATAAACGAACATTATTAATTATGATAGATTCATTCTAATACGTTCATATTTTAGCCTTTGATGGACTAACAAATAACCCTAAAATTTACAAAACTTATATGAAAACGCATCGGTCATTAAATTAAATAAGATGAACTGTTTGATTTGAAGTTACAATTTTCAATTTTGAAAAAGTAAGTAATTAATGAAATATTGGTATTCGGAGGTAACCAAAATATTTACATTGGAACCTTGCTCTATAATATACTAGTGGGTAATCGCGCGTTGCGCGATTTATTTTTTATTTTAATCAATTGTTAATAGATTAATAATGTATATATATTTTTATATATATAAACAGTATATTATGAATATGAAAAAAAAACTCATTTTATATAATGCTATTATAGCTGTGCTTTATTGAATCCTTTCTCTGTTATTTTTGTTTTATTTGTTCAGTGAAAGGATAGAGAAATATAAATAAAGAAATTGAAGTAATAAATGGACCAATATCTTTAACTAAGAAATTACTATTGTACAAAACTTGTATTCATCTCATTCTAAACGTTCCTTGATATTAGAGAAACCATAATGGACAACAAAGATTTAATTGGTAGCAAAATGAAGGAGTGCTTATAAGAAAATACAAAACCGAGAAGCTGGTGCCAAAAGATAGATCAGTTTTTTTTTTATTTTTTTATCCCAGTTATATTTTAATGTGATAAAAAAAATTACTACTCAACAAAAAGGAATATGACAACAACATAGGAAAACTATTAAAAAAATGAAAAAAGGAACAGTGATAAATAACAAAATAATATAGACGTTTTAATTGGTGCAAACATGGCAAAAGATGCACTTTTGCATGGTTTTTGCTTTTTAGGCCATATCCTGTAAATATATCTGGTACACAATCCACTGAAATTGAGAAAGAAAAATTATCATTTACCCTTCTAATATGTACTTGCATCATTTCGTAAGAGAAAAAAATAAAACAGGATAACCATGTATGTATGTAAGGATCCCATGTCAAGCCAAGTATTTCCATTTATCACCACGACGCCTGTGCTCTTTTTGTAAAGAGACATGACCTTCATTGTTTCAAGTAGCATCCTAAAAAAAATTGTAATTGAACAGTCAAGATTAATTAAAGGTAAGAAAGAAAGTTCTTTTTTTAATCCTAATCAGTTTTTAATGACAGCTGAACTTATCTCCATCTCAACAAACACATTGGAAACTGCTATCTTTCCGTTAATTAATCACAAATTACAAAGATAGGTGCAATATGAATTTTTACCTAGTAATTAACTAAAGAGGTCCTGTCATTTTTGGAAATTCCCTTTTCAAATTTGGGCATCGCCTGCAAAAAAAAAATGTAAAAATAAAATGAAAACTCTAACTATGAAAAAAGGGGAAAAAAACAACTATAATGTTCTCTTATAAATGAATGCCATAAGAAAAGATAACGGTTGAAATATACTTCCAAAATGTTATGCTTTCTTATGGAATCTTTTTGAAAAAATATAGTCTCTTTGATGTAACATATAATCCAAAAAGAGATTAAAAGAAACACTAATATACTTTTAATTTGTATACCAAAATGTCTGAAAGACTAATTAACTGGACAAACAACTCCAGATTTAACACAGAAACCTTATATACTATGATTGCACTCAAGAGAAAGAGACATTGCTCACAACTTACCTGTGAAACTTCTAACAATAAAAATCAAAACATAAATATGAAAATTATAGTACCAAAATGTTGATTGATTAGAAAAGCAGTAGGTTGATGAGAGAGTCATGAGCACTGGCTTTTTGCGGCAACAACTGACATCTTTGTGCTCATCTTAGATGAACGAAGAAAAATCCAACCTCTATGTGAAATGAAGACAATTTATATCAATAAGTGACGCACCGCTGCAACAAATAGACTACAGAGAAAATAAAAAACTGATCAAAATAAGCTTATCCATGTGATGCAGAAAGATGATTTTCCTGCATTTTGATATGATGCATAAGCTTATGAAGACGATTTCAGCAGAGATAACAACAATAATCGAAACTAAAAATAAATAAGCTTATGAAGAAGACAATTTCAGTGGAGATAACAACAACAATTAAAAGTTTAAAACTGACCTAACTACAAAAGTTGCAGCAAAAGATTTGCCAGCGAATCAACCCCTTCTTTCACCTAAACGAAAAATTGAAACGAAGTAAAATTTTCCAATCAAACTCTGGAGGTTCAAATATCAATCAGTTAAAAAACAAAGAAGAAGACTCCACCAATCCATCCTCGTAAATGATAAATTTGAAATTTTCAACTAAATGGTAAGCCCACTGAATGAAAAAAAGAGGATTTTAGTGTGCTGCATACCAATTTACAGGAATTAAGCTTACCCTTGTGTAAAGAAACCAAAGAACAATTAGAATTCATTAGAAGAAACTTTTTCTAACATTTTAGCACCATATTGACATGCCAAACCTTCAAAAGAAGAAGAGACCATGCAGAATACTTTGTTGGTTCTTGTTCTGATAAAGCTACTTCCGTCTACAATTAAACTTGAAAATTAGATACGCATCATTTGTAATTAATAAAACCATGCAGAAAACTAATGAAATTGTTTAAGAAAATTCTTATATAGGCTTAACTCAGCCGCCTTTGCAAAGGAAAAATATTAAACAAAATTAGCACTTACCAAAGGCAAATAAATTGTCTTTAGCTCAACGGATGAAAGAATTGAGATTGATTTACGGAAGAGGGAGAGAGGAGTAAAATTAGCACTTACCGAAGACCAACTCAACTTCAGCGAATCAGCCTAGCTTAAGAAGGAAGCCAAATTGAGATTCCATCTGAGAACAGAGATAAAAAGAATCAAAATCGAGAAGGAAATCCACAGAAAGAAGGGGAGAGGAAAGAAACCACGACCTCTGAGTTCCTTGTTTCTTCGATTAAGCTTTCAAGCGACGAAGAGCGAATGTATGTTTTTCTCTTTATCGCCAAGAGCACGGCGCTGCCTTCAGAGAAAGAAAAGAGAAGAAAGTGGGAGAGAGAGAATGCAGCAGAGAGATCTAGAATCTTGGAGAGAGACATAGCCGTACAGGAACACATGGGTATTCCATCAGCCCGGTCCGTCGAAGGGATCTGAGAGAAAGCAAGAGAGAGGAGACAGAGCCGTACAATCCATAGCTGAATTTGAACGGCCAAGATAAATCAGGAAAAACCAACGATCCAGATGAGAAGATAATCGTGAACAGTTCTAAGAACAGTGATGGAGAGGTCGGTAGTGGAACGGGATTTAATATATAGATAGATACGCAGTTTCTGGTTTCGTTGGATCCAGAGATTGTTAAATAGCCTTTTTTTTTTTTTTTCCGTGGACCAGTGAGAGTGAGCGAAGTCGGTATGAAAAGTGTTAAAATATTGTTCCTTCCGAACTTTTGGTCAAGACCTCAAAGGCCGGAGGCCGGAGCATCGAAGTGGATTCCATCCTCTCTGAGCGAGTCAGTCGAGTGAGAAATGTCGGCGAGAGCTCTCCGCTCCCTCTCTCGCTCCATCTCTTGGATTCCTGTACGTCTCTCTCTCTTTCTAAAAATTCCGCAAAATCAATTGAAATGAAATGAAATGAAATCTACGTAAAAAACATTTTGATCAGGGCCTAAATCATTCTCTAAACCCTAAACCCTTTTCCCAGACAGGGAAGCCGCAGCGAACCCTAGCTAAGGAGGCTTCTGTCTCAGGCATCGGCCTCCACTCTGGCGCCTCCTCTCGGGTCAGACTCCTCCCAGCCATGGCTGGTGAAGGAAGGTACTTCATTTCTCGCGATGCAAAAACTAAAACTAGAGTTCAGGCCACTGTTGGGAATTGTGTTGACTCTGTCCTCAGTACGGCGCTGAGCAATGGTGGGGTTCAGGTCCATACTGTGGAGCATTTGTTATCTGCACTTGAGGCTCTTGGTGTTGATAATTGCCGGATCGAAATTGATGGTGGAAATGAGGTTTGCCTCCTCCTTCTCTGTTTGATTGTGTGCATACCTAAGTGTTTTTGTTGCTTTAGAGGGAATATTTTAATTTGCTAATTTATTTCCACTGAGCTTTATTTTATTTCGGTGATAAAACAGTAATAAAACGGTCATGCGGTGATAAAACAGCGATAAAACAGATCAAAAGGTACTGCGGTATGAACCAAAATACCAAAACTAAGATAAAACGGCGATAAAACAGAAAAAAAAAAAGAACTGGAGTTTTATAAAAGCTTGATACCTGTACATACTAGAATTGTAAAATCAAACTAATTTGTCGTTCGGTAGTCAGATATTTCGCAATAAACCCTGAATGTGTATATATCTTTGTTACAGCAATGAACTGTTAATATTTCAGATTCCTTTGTTAGATGGATCATCTAAAGGATGGGTGGAGCTCGTACAGAGTGCTGGTCTCTGCATTGCAACAGATGACGAAGGCCTAGAAAGGGAAAGATTGGTGCCTAAGCTTCTTGAGCCGATGCATTTGCATAGAGATGATTCCTTCATTGTTGCTGTCCCTTCTATTGAGACCTGTATCAGTTATGGAATTGACTTTCCCAAGGTTGGTGCCTTGTGATTTAAATTTGTGTTTTGTTTGTGCAAATTAATCCTAGTGGTCAAGTGTTCTTGTGGTACAGGATTGAACCTCTGGATTATTTTTTCTTTTATCATAGTTCCAAGGTAATCCTAGATATATCAGATTGCAAAGCTGTCTTCCTGGTAAGTATTGTAAAACTTTTCCTATTTTTACTAAGATCTTTGTTACTAAATCAAAATGACATGAAGCAAAATTTATTTACCTGTTCTATGCTTCTTTGTGAAATGGTTTGATGTTGTGAACTTGGGGAATTGCTTCAAACACTCTCCAAACTTAGAGATCCACTCCTGTTGGCCGAAAATACCCTTCTTATTTTCAAATATTTTCAAACTGAGGTGAATTGAAGGATGTAAATTGAAGGAGTGAGAAGGGCATTTTTGTCCAAGTAGGAGTGAATCTCCAAATTTGGGAAGTGTATGAAGCAGTTCATGTGAACTTGTGGTAATTGATATTTTTTCTCATGCCTTTTATATTAGATGTCTTGTCATTTGCTAATAACTTGAGAACAAGTTGTATCTTAGTTGGTTGGTGCAATTATGAGAAGAATATATTGAAGCACAACAGTATGATTCATTTTCAAAAAAGAAAATTTACCATATAGCTGTTTATTAAATTCTGTTGCTATCTGTATTGTACAGCATTATTTATGATACTTTCTACATCAATGTAACAGGTGCCGGCAATTGGTTCTCAATGGCTCTCCTTTACCATGAATGAAGACAAATACACAAAGGAAATCGCAGCTTCTAGAACCTTCTGCATATATGAGGAGGTCCATTCTGTTACTTTGTTTAATTATTGATGGCTACAAGTTCTTAATATGCTTACAATATGTATGTAGCATCTATGTGCACTTATCTCATTTTTATCTCTTCTGCCTTTGTTTGTCAGGTTCAAAAGTTACTCAATGCCGGGCTTATCAAAGGAGGATCCTCAGAAAATGCTATTGTGTGTAGGTGAATAGATATTTGATCTTTTCCCTCTTTACGTTTCGTTATTTCCTTATAGTTAAAATTAACTGTTTCCTTGCCAATTGGAAATATGGCTTGTCTTGTTAAATTTAAGCCTAATTATGGGATTGTTATACAGTTGAGCATTGAGAGAGCCAAAGTTAGGTTAATTGTGGTTGGGCTGTGGTTGAGGTTAATTGTGTTTGAATTATTGTCAGATAAAGTAAATTGATAATGTAATGATTTATACAATGTATTATTTTGGTTCTTTTTATGTGACAGGAAACTTATTTGTATATTCTGCTATACAAAAACAACAGTGCAGTTGTGGGTATATTGTTGCTAAACTTAATGTGCTTTTATCTTTTGTTTTCCATTTCAGCATAAAGGATGGTTGGTTAAATCCACCACTCAGGTTTCATGATGAACCTTGCCGACACAAAATATTGGATATGATTGGTGATTTCTCTCTTCTAGCAGAAAGTGGCAACCAAGGCGTTCCTATTGCACATATTTTGGCTTATAAGGTTAGTGCACTTTAATTAGCAAATGTCAGTTGTGTCCAGGTCATTAGGTTCTTTAATTATCTCAAGTCATTGGTTTGCTTTTGGTTCATTTTAAATGGAAGTCAATTCAGGTCTGGGTATATTGGTTCTAGTTGTGCTTCAGTCTGGAATGTGTGCTTATGTTTTAATGGTAATGGTTATGGACTGATTTCCATTCAAATTGGGTTTATTTTCCATAAATAATCTAAGACCAACAACGCCCTTATTGAGCAGGGACTCTACCAATATAATTCTGTGTCTGGCAACGATGTAATCTTTCATAAATGGAAAAGTTTCAAAATGCACCTTGGAACTTCTGTTTTACATTTAGACCTTTGAATGATATAGTAATCTTTCATAATAAGTAAAGCTCCACAGCTCCAAAGCTCTAAAAGAGAATAGATTCTTTTGATCTTTATTCATATAACTATTTGCTGTAGGCCGGTCATTCCTTACATACTGCATTTGTGCGCCTTCTGCTAGAAGATATGAACTTCGAATGAGTATCTTGTTCCATAGTCATTATTTGCAGGGTTCTGTTGAGCTTGCTTTTATGTGTCTGGTGATTTGAAAAATACATTTTTGCGATAAGAGATCTTTGCATTAGCAGCTTTCCTAAATATTGTGAGGAAGAATTGCTTTAGTTCCATGAAATGAAATCAACTGTTCCAATATTCATCTGATCTGGTACTACAAGCATAAAAAGTTACCAGTAGACTGACTTGGGGATATTAGACTGAAGGAGAAGGTAGGGAATATGATCCCAGCTGTGGAGATGCTACCAATCTACCATTGCAACTTGGCGGGCTTGTTCTATTGATGCAATTGCAGACTGACTGGGGGGTGCTGTTTGTTCAGTTGTGGGTTATAGTCTGGAGAGTCAAAAGGATAAGATCGACTGTTCTTGTGTTTTGTATTTTGTTTGATGGTCGTAATTCTCTATATTTAAGGGATTACTCTTTTGGTACTAATAACAAGGGTTAGAGGTACTGGTATCAAGAGATAAGATACCAGTACCAGTTCTAAATTTGCTTGATATAAACTTTGTAAACCAGTTGATGGGTTGTTTCTTTTAAATAGAAGATTAGAACTGGCGAACCTGGGTTTAGGCTTTGCTTGTTTGAAACCAAGAAGAGAAACCTGTTCATCCTTCCTCATTTGTTGTCTTTATATGCAATTGCTTGCATGAGCTTGTGATAATTTGAGTAATGCTCAGATTTCTGGAGTTTTGATCACAGAAATAGGCTCATTGATTTCCTTTGTGTTTGGTTTGCATTGGAATAAGGTGAATAAGGAATAAACTCTATTCGCGTGAAACCAAACAACATATGAATAAGGAATTTGGGTTTATTCGGGTACTTATTTATATTCTAACTAAACATAAAATATGAATAAGTCAAATTTCTTATTCCTTATTCACTCCGCATCCAAACACACTTGCCACTCCAGGCTTCCCCATCAACATTAAAGCTCTCTTGATCCAAATTTAGTTCCTACCCGTCTCATTGTTTAATTAACAAAATTTATTGATCATCAAAAATTTTAGTTTCATTTCGTCTCTGTATAAATTGTGTCCTTTTTTGTAGCAACGCGTGGCATTTCATTAGTTATTGAAAAAAAAAAGAAAAAAAGAGAAGATGGTTTCCAGAGGATGTAATACCTTATCAAAATAATTGCATGTCAAATGAAGTGACAAAATCATAACTCTCAAATCTCTCACTATTAATTTTTTTTGCCGGCCATCCCAGTGTGTAGAGCGTTCTAATGATTTGCTTTGTTTGGTTTTCAACCGAATTGAATTTTATTTCGATGAAATGGACGAGTTGTCCACTTTATTTGGTTCAATTTGGTTAAAGATTATAGTAGTTTGATTTTTAGTTTATGATTCACATTTGATAATTAATTAATCAAATAAATCAAACAAATCAATAGAATCCAAATATTAGTAAACATTAGATGAATATTGTAATATTTTACATACTCACACAGAAGTCATCAAAATTACTATTTGTATTAATACTCATCAATAAAAATTTTCTAATTCAATTCAACAGAATGAATGAACCTAATTTTTATTTGTATGGTCCAATTTTGAACTTCGTCGATCACATGAAATTCAGTTTGTATTTATTCAAACAGAATGAAAATTTGATAAATAAATACCTCTGCCTGGGAAGTACTGAACCAGTTTAAATTTCTGTTGATCCTCTGGTCGTTTTTTACAAACGACCACCTGGTCGTTTTCGATCTGGACCGTCTGATTTAATCTCAACGGTTAATATTTTTTCGGGCCTACCAATCGTGGTACTAGCACGGGGCATCTATAGCCATTAAGATTAAATCAGACGGTCCAGATCGAAAACGACCAGGTGGTCTGCCGACCAGAGGATCTGGTTCCAATGCTGGAGCCTCTACCCGTCTCCCTAGAGTCTGTACCATTCAGTCAAACCCAACACACAAAAGAAACCATCACATCTCCAGTTCCAACAGTTGGAGATGTCCCTTCCAATGAATACAGTGTCTCCAGTAACAAATCAATGGCGATTGTGTCAGAGAAGAAAATCCAATCGTCCAGCCTAAAATTTCCATTAATTGTGAGAAAAAAAAACTAAAATAACATGCACAATAATATAATAAACTAATAATCCAACTGTCAACTTCTATTTATTTCCACTTCTCTGGAATATCCTCTTTTGTTCTCTCAATTTGCGATTTGGGAATTTGCTTGCGCTTTCCTCCTAACCCTAGATCTTCTACCTTCGCTCGATTGGATTGGAACCCAATTCGAATCGATCGGAATTGCACCTCCTCTATTCTTTGAATCGACTCGATCTAGGGTTCACAACTCAAATGGCGTCGAGAAGGCGTATGCTCCTCAAAGTTATCATCCTCGGCGACAGCGGGTTCGTCAATTTCCATTTGATTGCATTTGTGGCAATATTTTATTCTAGCTAAAAAGATTCTCATTTTATGAGCGAACATTTTTGGAAATTATGCAGCTACCACAATTTTGTTAATTTCAGAGAATTGATACTATTATCACTCTTGTTCAAGGCTTAATTTCAATTTTGCAATATTTGTAAGCAGGATAACTTTCTTATCATCATTTCTGATTTTTTTTTTCTTTTCTTAAATGGTTATTTCAGGGTTGGGAAGACATCTCTGATGAATCAGTAAGCTCAAAATCTCTCTTGTCCACTTGATTTTTTCTTTTGCAAATTTCTCAAGTGCTTGGATCTTTACAAAATAAAATTTTGAATGATTTAGGTATGTGAACAAGAAGTTCAGCAATCAGTATAAAGCGACAATTGGGGCTGATTTCTTAACCAAGGAGGTCCAGATAGATGACAGACTATTCACATTGCAGGTTCAATTGCTTTTTCTAAATCTTATACTATCTGTGTTTTAATTTGTATATTTGAATTAAGTGGTCTGTGTTTTCAACTTTAATTATTGCCCTTGTTAAATATATATTCTGTTTGACCAGTTACTAAGTTATTGCACTGATTTTATTGAGGACCTTGACTTTTCCTGGTTCAATTATCCCTTTCATTTTTTTTGGTAATGCTGCTTTTGAGTTCTATTAATTTGTGCTTCTTAGCTATCGCCACTAGAAACATAGGAACAGTAGAGAGAGAGAAATTGGTACTGCCAATGTTTGTAATTTGTAAACCCATACCACTACCAACATGAAGTGATAGTCATTTTAAAAAGTTATCAGTTGGATCGTTGAATTAGTTTCTTAGCCAATTGAAATATGACCCAATTGATCCATTTGTAGAAGCTCATTGAGATGATTGAACCAAAATAGAAGTTCAAGGGCCCCTGATAGGATGAAGTGCTATAACCTTTGGGGTTAACTGAACACACTTTCCAGGGGCATGATGAACTCAGTGCAATAGTTTAAGGGCAAGTGCAGACCCTTTAATTTCTATCAGTTGATTAGTTGAGCTTCTGGGGAAAGATGTAAATGACATCTTATAAATTGTAACTAAATATTTGTAATGTTGGAGAACAGTAGTTTACAATCATAATTATTATATTTGTATTAAAATTTATCTGTTATTAGTTAGGGTAGATGAATACTGAAAGTTGCTATAAGTTCCCAGAACTTCACAATTTAACTGCAATCAGACATGGAACTAACCTAGTAAAATATAAAAGTATATACAAATAAGCCAGTCAATGTTTCATATAGTTGTGTAAAATCAAAGCCAATTTAAATACATGAAGTTATTATAGATGAATTAATTGATTGGCAATATCTAGCTGCATAGAATGCAATTTACATATATGATCACCCATTAACTTACACAATTCCACTTTGTACCCAATTATTACATAGATATGGGACACAGCTGGACAAGAGAGATTTCAGAGCCTTGGTGTGGCATTTTATAGAGGTGCAGACTGTTGTGTCCTTTGTTATGATGTCAATGTGATGAAGTCTTTCGATCATCTTAACAACTGGCGTGAGGAATTCCTTATCCAGGTAATAACTTTATAACTTCAGCTTAAGGTCCTAAATTATTTTAGATTATTGCATCACTTTTCTTAAATAAGACAGCACAATGAAGAATAGCTTGTCTTTAATGAACCTGAATTCCTAAAGTGTTGAAAAGCCATTTTTCTTCTTGATAACTAATTACAAACTTGAGTGCCTCTTGTTTTTCAATTGTTTTGGTTAAATTTCTGTGATAATTTCAGATATAAGTTTCTTTTGATAAATGGTGCGATTAAGCTTTTCATACCTTAAAATTTATTATCAAGTAATATGCAGCCTAGTCAAAGTTAATAACTTTGAAGGATTATAAAAGCTATTTAATTATTATAATTTAGGAAGGTAATTTACTAAACAGGACTTGCTTGAGCTCTGTATAGTTGGTGTACATGCTAAGCTCGCTTGTCTTTTTTTTTTAGATAAAAATAAAAAATGTTTAACTAGGAATTCTGTTATATCATTTCAGGCTAGCCCATCAGACCCGGAGAACTTCCCATTTGTTGTATTGGGTAACAAAATAGATGTTGATGGTGGAAACAGCCGTGTGGTGAGCTACTATTCTCGAATTATATCTTCTCTTGTCAAATTGTTTTTTATAAAGTCTAGCAAACATATGGTTGGGTTTCCTCTATCTTGTTCTAGTCTAATGTTTAGTTCCTTTATTCTTTCGTATATCCAAAAATAAACATTTGGAAATTGCAAAGTTAAGATCAGAAATGTTTCATGGTACTACTAAAGGAGCTCTTTGGACTAGTTGGTACTGTTAACGTTATTGGTTGGCTATTTGGTAGAGTTATCAGAGGATTTAATCCTTTTACAGAATGTTGAAACAAAACTTGTCTTTTAATAAATTTTTTATCCCTTTTTGTCTTTTAGGTGTCAGAGAAGAAGGCTAGGGCATGGTGTGCATCAAAAGGTAACATCCCTTATTTTGAGACGTCAGCCAAGGAGGGATTTAATGTCGAGGCAGCTTTCGAATGTATAGCCAAGAATGCCTTGAAGAATGAACCTGAAGAGGAGATGTGAGTTCAATTAATTTGTTATAACATCAAGTATATTCTAGTTCAGGTATTAATCACTTTCTTTTTGTATTGATGCAGTTATATGCCTGACACAATTGACGTGGCTGGTGGAGGAAGGCAGGCGAGATCTGCTGCTGGTTGTGAATGCTAGACATAAAAAAAAAGGAATATTGTATCATCTATGGCTTCCCTTGATTTGTTATGTAGTCATATAGTATAAATTTGCATGGTGGTTTGTGTCCGAGTCCATATTTCAAGCCTGGAAAATTGTTATTCATTGTATTGTTGAATTTTAATCCCCTTCATGTCTTGCTCTCTTTTTATGTGAGGAGCTCTCATTTGTGCGTGCTTTGATTTTCAAATCTATTCGATTGTGTTTAAATAATATCCATTTTACTTTTGTTGGCTACGTGGAAGATGGTTTATTGAACTTTTTGAAGTTTATTAGTATCTTACTCTAATTACAGGAACAAACGATATTATCAAATCTTTAATATGATATATTTTCGGCAAGCTTAAGAAAGCTCACAGGTTGATTGCAAATTTGAGAAGTTCGCTTATTTTGAGATAGCAAAGAAATGTGTGATTAATTGTTAGAGAGAGCATGTGGTGTTAATGTATGTCTCTTTTTTTGGGGCTTTGGGATTCTGTTCATGCATTTCTATCCAACTGAGCATGCAGATGAACGAATAGTGTGAATAACAGATATTTCTTCCATGAATGTCCTCCCCTTTCCAAAATAATACAATTTAGGGGCTGTATATGCTTGCTTACTTTTTTGGGAAATAGTGTGCAGTTGCGACTAATCTTCAATGTTAGTTTAAAGCATAACAATATTTGATCCTGTCTGCAAAAAAGCACCAAATCATAGAAGAATAAAAACTGTGGCGGGATCTGGTAAAGCCACTGTACTAGATGTTTTTACAGAACAAGGACGTCCTATAATTCCTTGATTCTCCATGCAACTAACAAGCGCGCCAAAAAGCCTTCACATAACTGAAAAGCCCTTTTCCTTCACAAAGCATCTATATACACCCAAAACATTTTATCTAGAACCCCAAAAATCTTTTAACCCAGCATTTTGATAGAGAGGGAAAGAGAGATAAAAAAATAGATGGAAGGGGGTGAGGTAGACTTGAATTGTAAGGGTTGCATCAAGGGAACTAGAGGACCATGGATAGTGAGAAGGAGAGGGAAAGATGGTGTGGTCATGACTTCTCTCCGTAGACCGAGCGAATGGGAGCGCGAAAAGAACAGAAAGAGGGAGCAGAGACGTAGAATGGTGGCCACCAAAATATTTGCAGGTCTGAGAGCACACGGCAACTATTCCCTGCCGAAAAATGCTGATCAGAATGATATTCTCAAGGCACTATGCGAGGAAGCGGGATGGCATGTTGAGGATGATGGCACCATTTATCGCAAAGTAAGATGAGAAAATGAATGGAATGCATATTTTTTTTTGTTTGACATATTTATGCATGTTATAGGATGTTTGTTAATAGGGACTGAATTAACTATTGTACAAGTTGGAAATTAACCATTGTGTTCTGGTTCACGTTTATTTCGAGAAAATGCCACACCTTTTCATTAGATGGTAATAGCTAAATAATTATGTTCCAATGTGGTTTCCTCATTTTGAATAATATTGTCTTTATAAATGTGCACCAATTTTATCTATAATTATTCTAACAATTGGAGGTTAAGTTATACATAGAGTTAATTTGCTTTAATCGTTTGATGTCTGAACATATTTTATTGCCACCAAGACTTGTTGAACTTCTCTCATTTGGAACAGAGTAAAACTTTTATTCTAAGTTTTATGTCTTTTTAAATTGGTACAATACCTGACTCTTCTATTGTATTTAAGTGACAATGTTTAGTCTATTAATTAATGTTTTCTTTTACAGGACGTCAAGAGAACAATACAGAGCACAACAGTGGTCCCTGTGAAAGATGAGTTGTCGACTAACTTGACACTTTCATTCAAATATATGTAACATCATACCGGAAGCTTAGAAAGAAAAGAAAATTGAGCATACTAACATAGCTTAATTTTCAAGACATTAGAAAGAGAAAAAGAAAGGAAAAAACGACAAAAAGGAGAAAGAAAGTAAGCTTACTTTAGGAAGCAAAATTAGCTTAGGTCTATGTTCCCTGAATAGAGAACATCTTAACAATAGTTGTGTAATGTACTAATGTTACAAATAGTTTACCTTAAAAAAATGTCACACATAGTTTACTGCTATATATTCGGTTTTTCTTTAAAAAAAATACAAAGTTCGTATATATATATAACAATAAAATGATTGCATGAAGCAGGTTTTACAAAATTAAATGAATATAAAACAGACTGCGCTTTTATCCGGTCTTCAATAATCTACTTATACTGATGTGTATTGTGTTAATATATGGACGAACAACCGGATGTAGTTCAGTATGTACAATTTTGTACAAAATGTATAAGAGGATTGCTAAAATGCTATGCATAGCACGGATACCTTTCGTACTACGGATTCGTTATTGCATTTCATGCTTCAAACAACCGATCTAAACCGTTCATTATCTTCTTCATATTGAAATCTCATTAGAAATCAAATTTTATATATATTTTTTTATTTTTTACTATTTTTCTCATATTTTTGAAAATCACTGTTATTGAAGGGTCCATAATTTATTAGATTAAGTATTTTAAAAAATCTGAGAAAAATAGTAAAAAAATTTCAAAAAATATAAAATTTGGTTTCTAATGAGATTTCAATATGAAGAAGATAATGAACGGTTTGGATCGGTTGTTTGAGGCATGAAATTCAAGAACGAATCCGTAGCACGAAAGGCATCCGTGCTATGCATAGCATTTTAGCAATCCTCAATGTATAATACTACAATTGCCATCATTGTATTTTGTATGGCATCTGAAATGCTACTGAATTTATTTCAGACACACCAAAATGTTATTTGGCAATAGTATCGGTCAAATTATTTAAATACAGGGAGTCAGAGGCTGAGAGCGACTTGGCGTAATGCATATATTTTTATTTTCTATGCTTCTTTTGCACAACTTTTTTAACCCCCTCCCGCAAAGAAATTTGTACATTATTAATGGTCAATTTTCTAATATTTGTAACAAAAATACGGAAGATATAATCAAGATTCGGAATGTACGCACTGCGTTTTATTACTGTAGTATAAAGTTGCTGTAAAAATTATCTAAATTACATTGAAGAAACGAATCACATCATTCTAAAATAGACTAAAACGAAAGAAATGAAATACAAAAATTAAGAAAGAAACAAACATAAAAACACAAGAGGTGTTTTTAAATATGTTATTCAATTTTACATTATTTTGAAATCAGAAAATATTAATTATTTTATAATTTGTAATTTTGTTTCATTTTGGGTGGCGCTCCCACTTTTTTTTCAAAAAAAAATTATTGCGTAATAAAATTGTAAACTTCAATACTAATTCATAGTGTTTGGATGCAACGGAATAAGTCGGGAATAGAAAATAAGGGCCTCAAGATTCGGAATACTAATTCATAGTGTTTGCGTGCTTATTCTTATTCCTTATTCTTATACCATGGTTTTGTTAGTATAGAAATAAGGGCCCTTATTTCTTATTCTTATGTTGTTTGGATTGCACAAGAATAAGAATAAGTACGTAAACCGAAATTCCTTATTCATATTCTCTATTCCCGGCCTATCCAAACACACCCGTACAGTTGATAGTTCGTAAGATACTTTATCACAATTCACAAACTAAAAATCTTGCGATTGCCTCTATGGATTCATTCAAAAGTAGATGATAAAAGTTATCGAGTAAAAAAAAAAATGTTTCTGGCATTCTTTCGTAATATATATATTTTTTTGAGGACTTACACGAAAAAGTTGGGAAACTTATTTTGGTTCCAATCGCAGCCTCACATCAGTTTTCTCTTCTTTCCCTCACATAGTCACATCAACTAAAAGTCTAAAACCCTAATCTCCTTCACTCTTTCTCTAATGGCGGCGTACGACGCCGACTCCTCGGCCGGCGGCGACCTGGCTTACGACCCCAACTTCGTTCCCGACTCCGTGAAGACCTTCGTCGTACACTTGTACCGCCAGATTCGCGAGAAGAATGTCTACGAGATTCACCAGATGTACGAAGGCAGCTTCAACCGCCTCACCGATCGCATGTTTCGCGAGTCGCCATGGCCCACTGCGGAGGCTGTGGAGCCCTACGTCGATGGGGACCATGTTTTCTGTTTGTTGTACCGCGAGATGTGGTTTCGCCACGTGTACGCCAGGCTGACGCCGACGCCGAAGCAGAGGGTGGAGTCCTGGGACAATTACTGTAACCTTTTTGGGGTGGTGTTGCATGGGGTGGTTAACATGCAATTGCCTAATCAATGGCTTTGGGATATGGTGGATGAGTTTGTGTACCAGTTTCAGAGCTACTGTCAGTATAGAGCTAAGTTGAAGAACAAGACTGAGGAGGAGTTGCAATTGCTCAGGAATTTTGACCAGGTAAGAAGGAGAAATATGTCAGGTTTCATTTTAGGATAAATTTGGGAATATTGTTGTTGTTGTGCGCTCCATTCATTAATGTACAACTCTGAGCTTGGAATATGTCAGGTTTAATTTTATTGTTAGAAGTGATTGCCTGATTGGTAGCCATTTGTTAATTAAATGGAATGGGACAAATCCTATATAGTTTCCAGCCAATTCCCTAACTAAGTTATTTATCAGTTTACTTCTTTGTATAAATGACATGAAAATTTGTTGATTGCTGTTCATATTTTATCTGTAGGCATGGAATGTCTATGGTGTTCTGAACTATCTGCAAGCTCTAGTTGAGAAGTCAAACATAATTCAGATTCTAGAGAGGGAAAAAGAGGGCCTTGAACAGTTCACTGTTGATAATGGGTATGACTACCAGGGTGGGAGTAATGTTTTGAAAATGCTGGGTTACTACAGCATGATCGGCCTTCTTCGAGTGCATTGCCTCCTTGGAGATTACCGTACTGGTCTCAAGTGCATGGCCCCAATCGACTTAAGCCAGCAAGGGGTGTACACAAATGTTATTGGAAGCCACATTTCAACCATTTACCATTATGGTTTTGCAAATTTGATGCTAAGGAGGTAAGGTTATGCTGCTATTTTGTAATAATTATAGCACCTTCTGATACCATAAGTACCTCGTTTAGACAGCTATTGGTATATGCGCTGTTGAAGTTTGCTTGATTTCTATTTTTATTTCCATATTCTGGTACATAATAAACTTCGGACTATTGCTGATATGTGGTATTATGGTTTGATATAGTTATTTCTAAAAAAAAAGGATTAAAGACTTTAAGAAAGGTTGTTACAAATTTAAAAATGAATATTCAGATGCGTCCAAGAATATTGTTACCCATTGGACCTTTATTGCTTTTGTGATCCGAAGCAGATGTCATAAATGGGTTATAATCTAAGGTTTTCAATGTGTACAACAAACTATTCACTGCAAAAATTGCATGTCAAGGGGTGAAGATGCCTTGTCAACTGAGAAATTTAAAACAAGTTATGCCCTGACAATTATGTCATTTTTTTTAATCTGACAATTATGATTCTGGTTTTAATTGCCAAGGTATGGGGATGCAATACGGGAGTTCAACAAGATGCTCCTCTACATTCTAAAGTACAAGCAGTACCACCAGAAGTCGCCACAATACGACCAGATACTGAAGAAAAATGAGCAGATGTACGCTCTCCTGGCTGTTTGTCTCTCGCTTTGTCCCCAGCAAAAGCTGGTCGATGAGAATGTAAGTACACAGCTCAAGGAGAAGTACAACGATAAAATGACCAAGATGCAACGCTATGATGATGAAGCATCTACAGTCTACGATGAGCTTTTTTCTTATGGCTGCCCAAAATTTATAACCCCTTCAGCTCCTGTCTTAGATGAGCCTTTGATGAACTATAACCAGGTAATATACACATAGATGACCACAAAACCTGTGGCATAAGATGACTCTTTCCTATTTTGTGGTTTTCAAATGAAAATGGTTGTCAATATTTCACTTCCCATTTTACTTATTAAGTCAGTTACTTCCCCCAATTTTCTTGTGCTTCCATAACCTTTTTTATTGGAACTTCTGATAAATTGTAATAATCAAATTAGTCTCTTGTATGAGACAAAATAGGAATTGCCAAATCCTGTACACCTTTTTTTAATCAATGTCCCTTTATGCAATTTACCTTCGCTGACCTATACACATCTTATAATAAACTTCCTTCTACTCACAAGGCCTCACTCTTTCAAAAAAAAAAAAAAAAACCTTTTTTTATGCTTTTATTGATGACATTGGGACCTATATGTACCAAAATAGTATAGATATCAAAATGCACGTATATAAAGCAAATTCTAAGAAGGCAAATATTGTTTTTTGTTTATGTACCTTACGATGCCACCTTAAAGTCTTCGCATACAAATAAAATGTAAAGCCTAGTGGTAATGTTTATGGTATATTTACATTAGAAAGCTTAAATTTATTGGGTTCTCTACTGGGTAATGTAGGAGGCTTATAGACTACAGTTGAAGATGTTTCTCTTTGAGGTGAAGCAACAACAGCTGCTTGCTGGCATCAGGAGCTTCTTAAAAATATATTCTACTATCACAGTTACTAAGCTTGCCCAATTTATGGATGTCGATGAGGCTACACTGAGGTTTGTATCGTTTCACAGTACCCATGCATGATGACAAGATATTATATGCATCTTCTTTAAAACACAAATAACCCTATAAATTTATGACCCTATAAACTGTGAAAGAGTCCTCTGTTACCCTTCTTTTGCAAATTTCTCTCTAAGGTTACTCAACCTGTACTCCTTCCTGATTACAGAGGTCCTATATTTTGTTTTTTTCCCATTTAGTATGGGCATGGATATTATTTGGTTTTCTTTTTTTTTTGGGTTGGTTGGAGGATAAGATTTGTATTTTATTTAAAAAGTTTACTTCACTTTTTTTCCCATTTTGAATTCTGGCAGGACAATTTTGATGACATACAAGCACAAAATGCACTCAACTGATAATGATGGGAAGATAGTTTCGAATGCTGACATTGATTTCTACGTAGATGATGTAATTGTTAAATGCTAGGTTAAATCATATTTTAATCTAACTTGATAAAAGGAGATTGATGATGACAAAGTTATTTTGTCTACAGGATACTGTACATGTTGTGGAGGCAAAGCCAACGAAGCGGTTTGGTGATTATTTCTTGCGCCAGATTTTGAAGGTATTTGATCTGTTATTATTCAGTATTACTTGGAATTGATTTTGTAGTTGGAATATTAATATCTTACTAAATACTTTATTTCAATTGAAATTTTACAGTTTGAGGAAATGATCAGCGAGTTGGAGAAGGTGCAGCTCGATTGAAGTTAGCTATGTTAGGAGTTTCGCATTATATGTGTTAGTTTTTATCTTCGTTGCATTTATTAGCCTGACTTGAAGAAATTATCATGCCCCTTTGTAGGGTTTTTGGCATGTGAGTTACTCGACGGTAATTTTTTCTTATAGCTATGTTTGTACTTGTTTTTTGGCTGAGGTTTTAATCACTTCGGCTCTGTATTAAGTATTTTCTTGAAGATATTGTATCTGTTTAATATTTACTTCTATCAGGGTTGTTATTCTTTTGTGTTTTCCATGTTGTTAAAGATTTCAACATATAACTTCAATTTTTTTGGTGTTTTACATAATTACATTTACCCCAAGTTAAATTGTCAGAGGTTCACAGTTGAATTTTCATCTGTGAATTTGTGAGATTTACTTAAATGTAACTCGTAAGTACGCCAGTCTAAATTTGTTACTAGTTTTCTGAATATCTGCCTCCAGTTAAATGATTGCTGGACATTTGAATTTGCCTATTTTGTATTTCAGTATTTTGTGCCTCCAGTCTTTTATTTGAGAATATCAGCAAGAAGTCAACAACTATGTTTCCTTTCTTTCCGTGGGGGCGTTTGGATGAGAGAAGAAGAATGGGGAAGAAGGAAGAAAGAAGAAAAAAAATTATAAACAATCCAAACTCTTCACAAAGTTACACACTTCCCAATACTTCTTCCCATTTCTTCCCTTCTTCCCTTCTTCCCACACCTATCCAAACGCATCCAGGTAGAAAACCCAACTAAACAGGGAATTTCAGGCACGTCTTGAACAAAAGTTAACTGTATCAGTCTTTTTTGTACATAACTGATGGACTTGCTAAAATTTATGTAAATTTTTTCTAGAGGAGCTGCTTCCGAAAAATTAATAACAATCATGTACCAAGCTTTAACAATTATAAACTCTGATACTGGCATATAACGAAAGGAAGCACAAAATGAAGCAAAGTTTAAGTGAGAATTTGCTCTACAGCATGAGTGTTAATAACTAAGACTGGATTCATCGCTGAAACATTATTAATACTTGGCAAAGCAGACTGGATTCATCGCTGAAACATTATTATTACTTGGCAAAGCAAGAAATGAAGTGATCATTAGAATATAGAAATTTAGTATGTAAAAGAATATTCTACCAAAATTGAACCAAAGTCTGCAAATCTCAGCACGCATTGACTGAATGACTGGGGCCCATCAGCTACACCAATATTCCAATAACCTCCGTGAAATGCGTCACTGGTACTTAGTGGTACAGATGAGAGATGTGGCTCCCTTGACAGTTAGCTGTTGGTTGTCAGTCGAGTGGCCCAGCACTGTACCACCTTCATTTTGCATGACTTGAACCACGGTATGAACCCGCCGACATGTGTGCAAGTTGTCCATTAACAAAAACTGCAGCCTACATGCGTGATTGCACTGAATAATTCCCTTAATTGTCTAGCAAAAAAAAAAAAAAAAAGGAACAGAATTTACTCCGTACACCTAATGTTAAACTGCGGAGTTAATACATGCTCTTAGTGCGTGAAAGATCTTCTGTGGATGGTACGTGCGACCATCTGTATATTTGTCTAGACAGTCGGTCATTATCATGCATTTATGGTGCGTGATTTTCGCATTATTTATTATTATTATTTTTTTTGAAACACTAGGTAGGGACTACCTAGGAATTCACAGTATTTATTTATGCGCTTGCCACAGAAGAATTCTAGAGGTGCCCAGGGGCGGAGCTAGAATTGAGAGATGGAGTAGGCCAAGGTCTAAAAGACTAACCAAGGTCAGAATAAGAAAAACATGCAAATATTAAAAAAAATCAATATGATGTTAAAAGAAATGCAAAGAGAGTATTTACTACTTTATATATCATGCAAAAGAGTACCGAGATGGTATTGATAATTTTAAGCTTCCTAATTAATAATGTTCAAATTTAGCTAAAATCATAAACATATGCTTATTGTAGCCAAGCAAATTGAAAAGAAACGGTTAATTATAAGAATATATCAAGTGCAATCCTTGATAAGTGATTCAATACGTGCCTTCGTTGTATAAAAAACTAGCAATTCCATTCTGATATCGCAATTCCTTGATGTCATCATTAATCTCAACTTCCCTTCTTAGTTTGTAAATCAATTAGTAATAAAAACACTTTTAGGGTTTTAAAATTGATTAGGTCATTCAAAGCTTTTTGTAGATATGAATCAACATAATAACCTAATTTAATTATTCAAATTACTCTCTTTTCATTTTTATTAGGACCTTTCTTACAATATAGAATTCTGCATATTCATGTGGCTATACATGAAATTTCTGTGAATTTTTTATGCGTTCCAATATTAAGAAATTAACAAATAGATTAAAACTAGAATACATTGAGTAAGCACTATACCTTCACAAAATCAAACAAAATTCTAACTTCCAAGCATACACATTCAAGTATTTACTAATTACCTATAGTCCTATTTCCATTTTTTGAGTACCAAAAAGGTTTTTACAAAATTTCAAAATATATAAGCTAAAACAAAAGAACAATGAATATGAGGAAAGATCACTGTTTTGTCCAAAGAGATAGGCATAATTTCTCTTCTAATTTTTTTTTGTTTAATCGCTAAAGCTTTTTGATTCAGAGGAGACGACAAATTGTGACTAGTTGGACTCAGGCATTAAACATGGGATAGGCCCGTTACCTTAAAATAATAAATTTATACTTCATTTAATAACATTTCTAGTTAAAAATTGTAATTACGGCGTAGGCCAGGCCTACGGCCGCCCCCCACTGGATCCGCCCCTGGAGGTGCCAAATGGCGGGAACTTTATTAGTGGTTTGGCGCCTAGAGAGTACACACTTCTCATGAACAAACCCCTGAAATAGGGGTCCATCCACACACCAGCCGCTGGTTTTATATAAACCAACAAAACGCACACTGTTTTCTTCCATTTACCATGTTCTAAAAAAATATTTTTACTATAAATTACCCTGAAATTTACTCGTCTCTCTCTAGACCTTAGGTATTCTATGGAGAAATGGCGATAGAAACACTAAATATGGAGGTGGCAGACTGGATGGATAGCAAAATTTTGGCATGAGTGGTCTAGAAAATGGTATTAACAGGTACACGTCTTTTTCAATTTATTTCCTTTTCCCCAAATCTACTATTAGTTCTTACATCTTGATAATTTTGGAGGGTATGTTTTACTTAGATCTAAGATGACTGCTTCTTAGTTTAATAAAGAAATTAGTTTATCAAATTGTTTACAATATTTATCCAAATTTTGCTTATGTTCCCATCTAAGAGGGACGGTCGATGAAACAAAAGGTAGCTTATTATGTTATCTGAATTTAGTCCTTTTTAGCTACCAGGCAAAGGAATTTAAAAAAATAGATCATGTATAATTCAAAGCTTACATATAAATCAAATAAAAAAAAGAGCTGGCATACACATTTTGTTGGATACTAGAATGGAAGTTATTCCACAATAACATGCTGTTGTCCTTGTGACAAAATTGTGGTATATCTGACCACATTTTAGGGTGTCCTTCTAAACGTAACATCATATATGAGAATCCAAATTTTTAATTTATGAAAAAAAAATATTATGAACAAACACCCTAAAAAAGTTATGAAAAATGCCAACTGTACTCTTTATTTCTAAAAGGAAACTATGAATTATTGAAAATTATTTTTATAAAAATAATTTGTGCACAAGAAATAAGTTTTACGTCTCGCAAATGTTATTTGCGGCATGGCCCTGCGAGAAGCATGCTGGGTGCTTAATTTGTACAAAAATAGGGTGAACAAACACAACACAACCTCTATATTAAGAGCCATGAGAAAATCCTAGAAATCCTTTCTTATGAGTTATGAGAAGATATTAAAATTTATTCCTCATTCCAAGTTGAACTGCTCCCGATATTCTTAAAGAAGTTCATTAATTATGCTAAACGTTATAAGGAAATTTTGTGATGAACAGAATTTGTTTTAATGAGCCTTACAACAGAACCTACTTATTTTCCAAGTAAAAAATGTAGCGCCGAAAATAGATTATCTTTCGTCCCTTAGTAGAAGTGAAGGGTCTTCACTATTATAATGCATTGAAAAATATAAACCTAACGGACCTCAGAATTGTCAGTGCAATCTTGAGAACGGGCAGTACTTGCCATTGCTCGAGTTTGCTTACGTGTATTAACTTTTTTCTAGGAATTGGATCAATAGAATTGCTCAATTTCTATTGAACCTATCTGTAAATTAGTAGACAGTTCCTTATGTAATAAACTACAATCGTCAAGGTGATGCTACCTACAACATAGCAGAAGAGTTTCTGAAGGTTTCCTATATTAGTAGTTCTCAGTTGAAGATAGTACTGAAAGGACTACTGCATTTATTCATTAATATCTTTGATATTTATTATATGAAATGGTCAAAACTAGTTATTACTTTTGTTGCTTTAAATGACTTATGGAAACATTTTTAAGGAGCCAATGATTTTATAATGATATTGTGTGCCACAGAGAACATGGCCTAGTATAGGGTCGCAATAGGTCATATCTCTCATGTGAATTGAGCACATTTGATTCTCGTGTCAAGCTCTACAAATAAAAAAGGAAAAAAATATTGCACACCACAAGGATGTAGAAAATATATATAGATCTCAAGAACCATAATAATCCCTATTTTTTTTTTTTCAATCCATTGGTAGTCTTATTTTAGTTTGCTGCTATCCATATTGATCAGCCTCCTCTCTTCTTTCAAGACCGACCTCATTCCTTTGTTATCCTTTCCTCCTCAACAGACCATGGCAATAACTGTTGATGAAAAACTTTCTGAGTGAGGTTTTAAAAAAAAATGTCATGTTCTCCAGATATTAATGGAGCATTAGCATCAGCACAGGTGGCTTTTCAACGAGCCAGCAGACGTCAAGGGTCTATGCCCTGTTGGCTACTATGATATGGTGAATAAATCGATGGGCCTTGGAATGGTCGAATGCTGACTTGGAGAAGGGCAATACTCCATTCCTTTGGCTTTTCAATGAGCTAGTAGATGTGAAGGGTCTACGTGCAGATGGCTACTATGATGTAGTGCATAACCGATGGATCTTGGAACGGTTATGTGCTGACTTAAAAAAGGATGGTATTCCTTTCCTCTCGAGTTTCTTGAGGATGCCTCATGGCAGTTGAGCTTCTTGAGATTTTTACTCTGGAGTGGTCAAAAGTTGAGGTTGATTTTGCACCACTATTCAATAATACTGAGAGAGTAAGTTTACTGAATTTGTGCTTTTGTAGAGATATTTTTATTTGTTTAAATGTGAATTGTTTCTTATGTTTCTTTTTCTTATTTTTGTTTAGTTTGAGAATCCTTCCACAGGAGCCACAAGTAGGAGAAAGAAAGGTAATTCTTTTTTTTTTCATTTTTTCTGATTTAGCAATTTTGTATCATATTCATCTTACTGTTTTGTTACTCCTTTCTTCATTGGTGAGGCACAATGCCAATCAACATTTTGCTTGGGATTTCCCTTCCTATGTATGCAATGTGGTGTGCCAGATAAAAAATTTGGGAAAAGCTTTAACTGCTTAACCTTTTTCCAAAGACCCTCACACTGGACGTAGAAAGCAAAGCAAAAGAAATGCTAATGAAATTAATAAAGTTATTTGCTCCCCCCCACAGAAAAAAAATATATAAAAGAAAAGAAAAGAAAATAAAGGACTCGTCATAAGAATCCTAGCTGGGTTGCTTGCTTAATACATTAAATTGAGTCATTTTCATGAATAATTTATGATAATTACACTATGTAATTTATCCATGTACTTCCATATCAGGAAAAGGGAAAGTAAAGGAGACTGGAAGAGCAAGGGATCTTAGGGTTCAGATGAGAAGTTTAGCTCATGGATAAGAATATTCTACGATGAATCCCTTTTTGCCATTGAAGCTGAAGAGGGTATACAAAATGATCACCCTGCAGTTGATGGGACTTCTGCTAAACTCGTTGAGGTCGAAGTTCATCAGCTCAAGGGCATGTTAGCAGAAAACCAAGAAAAACTGAGAGAATCTGAGAAGAAGTTGGCAAGTCGGGAGTATGAGAATGAGAGTCTATATATCCAATGAACACTTCCATCTGTGATGGTTTCTATAAGACTACGAGTGAGTGTCAATAGTCTGCCGTTTCAGTCGTTTCCGTTCAGTTCCGTCCAAAACAGAATGGTAAATGTGTTATGTTTTCAGAGACGGAACGGGAACATAACAGGTTGTATTGCACGTTAGTGTCCTGTTCTACCGAGAAATGACTGAAATCAATGGAAAATAAGCTAAAATCAGTGGAAAATGAGGAACGAAACGACTAACGAAACAGTTTTCTGTTCTGTTTTACGAAACGGAACAAAAACGGAATGGATTTCATTTACGTGTGCTGGAACGGAATAGAAACGGAACACCCCTGTTCCGCTTCCGTTGTTAACGTTTGACACCCCCACGAGTGACCCAATGAACACTTGGCCTTGAATGTTTGCGACATTAGTTTTATTTTGTCAGTATGTTGGGTGCATGTGTACAGTACTACCTGTTCGCTTTAAAAATTTAATATGTTTCATCTGCCAGCCACTTGATTGTCATACATTTTATTTTTTTCTTCTTGAGTTTGGTTCCAATAGAATTGCACTTTTAGAGTTGTGTGATTTTCTTCTTGATATAATTTTCTTTTGTTAATCATAAGGGCTCTGCATTCTTAAATACTTTTTAGAAAATTGGAAATGTACTCATCTTCAGTCCTTTTGTAGTTATCAGTTTGCTAAGCCGTTGAGAAAGAAGCTACATAAATTCGACTAGGGAAAAAAAATCAGAATAATTTCAAATTGAACTTCATGTCTTTAACGAAAAATTTATACGACTTCCAAAATGGAACTTTATCTATTTATCCCATCTACATAACAAAAAAAGTATTATAAATGTCATCTAAAACTAAAAAGTACAGAGGTCCAGTTCAACCAACCAAAATCCTATATAGAAATGATCACCAAATCCCTATCTCCAACTTCAAATACAAACTATCTTTCAGAGCATCGGTTTGTCTTCAGATTTTTGTAATTATTCTATTTTCAAATTCCACTTGTTATTTCAGTGACAAACTTTTAAATAGAGAAAATGGTCCCCAAAAAAAAAAAAAACTGAATTTGGGGTTTGGGGATGGGGGTCCTTTTCATATCATATGCGGTTCAGATAGTTCTGGGTTTTAATTAACTTAAACTATCCCTACTGATCACTGTGACCTCTCTTTTGCCACTATGAAACTTTTGGTGCAAAAACAAATGTATTCAAATAATATTTAAAATAAATAATCGGAATACAAAAATCCAAATCGCCTCTAGATGTTGTCATTAGATGCATTATTACAAACGTGTAAGAGGAATTACAATCATGGTAACCTGGGAAATTATGACTGATGAAAGTCTTTAATAATATCTGGAGGAAATAATTTTGTTATTTAAGAATAAATCTCGAACTAGAAAGTAATATTGGAATGGAAATTTCAGAAATATATTTTGTAATTTTTGTAGATTGCTCTTTCCTACCGAATAGGAAAATTTGCATATGGAAAACTGAGCTCCCCAGCGGTAAACTTTCATGAGCCTTTACGGGAAGCAAAGGTTTAAATATCGGTGATAGCGGCCGCTATATCGGTGCCGTATGGTAGAACGCTACAACGCGACAAATTTAGCGTCCTGTCTGATAGCGCGCATGATAGCGGTTTTTCGCGACATTTAGCGGGAATTTCTCGGACATTTAGCGGTATTTAGCGTTGTTCTTGATATGCATTGGTGCTCCCATTCACTCGGCTTGATTTGATCAAAATTGACCATTCAGGGTGCTTCTCAGGCTATCCTAGAACGTGTAAAAGCAACCAATTTGTGTTTTCAAGCATCCGATATGATCAATTTCGGATACCTTTTCAACTGGCTCGAAAATTGCTTCATTGAATTGAATGCTTAAATGTTCACAAGAGAACTTGAAATTGGTATCAGTAGGTTTCCAACGGTGTATTGCATTCCAGGAGCGGTGGTGTGGTTGGTCGGCACCCAGGAAGCCAATCGATGTGGGGAGAGGTGAGAGAGGAGATTCTGATTGGTGGGGTCCAGATACAGAGTGGGAGAAGGAGAGATCAGCGAAAAGTGCAACATTAATTTCTGGACAGCCCGTAGTGACCCCTTTTTTTCTCTATTTTTTTTAAACTCAAATTTGTTGTTGCTATATTGCTATGTGAATTAAAATGATTTGAATATCTTTCCAAGGTTAGATCCTCATTAAATTTTATAGAAATAACCAGAAAATTATTATAAGGAACATGATAGTATAAATTTTTCTCTCTATATATAAATATGTATGAATTTGATGTTTAATTTAAATCAAATTATGTATCCGACATAATATCCGCTATATCCGATAGCGGCCGCTAAATAGCCGTTATTTGCTATCCGCTATGACATTAGCATGTCTGCGAAGAATCTGCTATTTAAACCTTTGACGGGGAGTGATTGTGAAAGTGCCGATCACATCACCGACCTGCGCCTTTACGGGGCCTTCAGCCTTCTTTGACGCCTTCAATGAGCCCTTGGCCTCTTGCAAACTTTTATTCAAAGCCTTGAAAGGACATCCGACTAGGCAAGTCCGTTTCTATTTAAAATTTTCCAAGTACGTAAAATAAAATAATGCAGCACATCGAAGATAACAAAAAAAAAATAATAATAATAAAATAATAACGCACACACACGATAAATCGCAGCATACGATGGGTCAACTATTATTCCCATATATCGATGGACTCAATGCAAATATTTTCCATGCTTGCTTAAATATAAATATATATGTGTTATTTAGTTCTGTTTTGTTTTTTTTGGAGAATTATTTAGACCAGCTATTACTTAAATATAAAAGATGATGATCTTGCACACTAATTGCCTCTTTATACTATGAAAAATTAACTACAACAATGGTAGAAATACTTCAAGTAAGACAGTCTTCCTTTTCTAAACTTCAAAGAAGTCGTCAAGTTGCCAATGATCGTAGAGTTCAGACGTCTCGCGGGTGTGTCCTTTCTTAGAATTTAAAGGAAAAGTTAATGAGATTAAATTTTTTATGATTCAGAATCAAAATTTTATAATTCGATCAAATTTAGATGAATGCTGCTATTAATGACTGAAATTAGTGGGCCAGAACCCTTAAAAAAAATGTGGAAAGACCACGTCACAAGTTTTTTTTTTCCCTTTTTGTAAGATTTCGTGCTTCCAAATTATACTTCACCATGTCTGTTTGGTTTTTCTGGTGAGAACGCACAACAAAATAAGTAAAAAGAAAAAAAAAGGAGAAGCACGAGTTGTGGATAATATTAGCAATCAATGCATATAACTAATATTTACGATCTGAATGTATATATTCATTTAATCTCAAAATGCAACGTCTTTATCGGTGAATAATTTAATCCCAAAATAAATATTGTTAAGAGCCAATATATTTATTATAATAAATAATGAATAATAATAATAATAATAATAATAATAATAATAATAATAATAATAATAATAATAATAATAATAATAATAATAATAATAATAATAATAATAATAATAAAAGGGATCGGTTCATATATTGGAAGGTGATGTACCGAAAAATTGGTAAAGTACTGTTTTTTTAGAAGGCTGAAACATTCGTTAGTTGTTATAAAAGAGGAAAGTAATATTGATAGAAAGTTTGAAACTCTTCAGACATTTGAAGTGTGCATTTATGAATCCTTAATTCTTGGAACAACATTTCAAAGACACTGTAAGGATGAAGTTTTCGTAAATATGCTAGTACTTTGTAATCCCCTCGAGGCTTCTTGATGGCCATGCTCTTCCATTCCCCTCGGTTTGCTTTTTACTTGACATTTGGTTTTGTTGTTTCTCTGGAAGGCTGATAGTGATGGCTGCGAACGGAAGTGTATGATCTCAAGTTCTGGCACCCAACCAATTAAAAATAAAATGACTCACCGTCTGAACCAACAGTAGGCGAAAATGAGGGCACCACTAGACTCAACATGAAATAAGAAAATGAATTACTGTCTTAAAATCATGGTTTTCTCCATTATCTAACATATTGGAAAGAAATGTGGATTTCTTTTTTTGGGCAATATTAATTTGCTATAAAATCTAGACATCTCATCGAATATGTTTTTTCCCAACTGCTTTGCTAAATTATCTATCTCTAGAACAAGCCAAATTTTGGTAGCCATTTAATGGTCTCATATATATACTTATACAATGAATGAGATTACGCCATTACGGTATGTCATACGTATGAAGCATCACGCTAAATTGCCTAAATTCTGTTTCGTAAAGTAATATGATACAATCAATAAAATCATGATGATTAGTATGTCATACATATTGAATTTCAGTGAATAACTTTCCCTCCTTCTGTTTTTGCAAGGCTGTTTAGTCCCTTCACATATCATGCATTGCTTCAAAATAATGACTAGAAAAATTACAAAAAATTGAGTGAAATATTGGTTGGCAAACATTGTCAAAATAAAATTGGTGTACTTGTCTCGTTCAACCATTTAACGTCAAATGCCACATATGCACTGCAAATATATGCAACCCCATAAGAATAGGTGTATTATTAATTTGGGCGTATATCTGGACCGAGCTGAATTGCACACAAATCCAATCCAACCCGACTTATTGTCTCTGTCGATGGACAAACCGTTAAAACTCGCATTTTCAACAATCAAAGTAAATGCTCCGACAGCTACAACATTTGCGCGTCTCTGGTTCTATACGCATTGTAAAACAATTATTCGATGTAGATTTAATACATCCATATATAGCAACCACTTTCTTTGATTTACAGTGCTTGTAGTTGTAAATTGAACTTTTTTCGAAGCATGTAGTTGTAAATTGAACTTGATTCATTTCTTTACAAAATTTACACTGACTTCCAAAAATGGAACCTTCATCTTTATCCTATCTACATAAGCACTCAACAAAGTAACAAAAAAAAGGTTTTATAAATGCCATCTAAAACTACACAGTACAGAGATCCAGAGAAACCTCTTCAATTAGAATGATCAGTAAAATCACAAACTATTTTGATTGCCTCTTCTACAGAAATCCAATCCAACCATCCTTGATATATAGCCTCTATCTATTTTTTCTTAAAAATCCAAACGGAGCCATATAAAATTGGTTGCCAAATCCGGGCATTTCAAATCCCTCTCCAACTTTAAATACAATCTTCAGAATTTGTAAGCATTCAATTTCGTAATTCCGTTTGGTATTTCAGTGACCAAATTTTCGCTGGAGAATTGGTACCCACATGGTATAAGTGGGTACAAGAGATTACCTCTCAAGTTTCTTTGAGCAACTTGTTAATAGCGTGATATATATCTCCTTTTGCTTTCTTTGAGAAATTAATCGATTCTGTGTCTTCTATTGACGAACAACTTGTGGTAAAAGTGCTGCTGTCTGGTGAGACTTCATGCACCCGCATTCCAATTAGTTCAATCATTATGTCATCAAAAAAAAATTATTACTATTGTAGAGGTAGTACACTAGATTAGTCTGCCCTACTTATGTACTTATATTTGCATAATTGCATTAATTGCCTATGATTTGCAAGCTTAACTCATCATTCAAAAATATACCTCCTTTGACTACGGACCCTTGACCAATCCTGGATTGAATCCACCTGTGCAAGCACTGAACACTGGTTCTGTCTGGCAAAAATTGGGCTACAAATTCAAAGTAAATAAATACAAAATGGCAATAATCAGATGCAACAATTTCTCAATATAAAAACATACCACGAAAAAGGACCATGCCACATATTAGAAATTCTGAACATCAGCCTTTGTTGATCACAAACTATTGAACTAACACCGAACTGATCAGGTCCCGTCCCGTTTAAAACTAAAAGCAAAACACAATAGAAACAAAAGCTAATTATAACCTGATTTTGTGAAAAGAGAGAAGGCACCGCACGATCGCCATCTTCCTTATCAAATGTCAGTTGTTCTCAGATATTCTGGTATTTCGCGGAACAAGAGAGAGTGACGCAGCGAGTAGCGCGAATCAGTTATTTACTTACAGAAAAGAAAACACAATTTAGAATTTTTCTTAATTTCTGATTAAAACTGAAAGATACATCCTCTTTTTAAGAGGTTCTATCTACAACATAGAAAATAACTGCTAGGAAATTAAAATAACTGCTAGGAAATTAAATAACTGCTAGGAATTAAAATAACTGCTACTTCTTTCTTTCTCTCTTCTGATGGTCCACCTGGACCATATATTTTGCAGCAATATGCTCTGCATCAGTCTCTCCCACCACAGAAAAACTCGACCTCGAGTTTTCTGGGTACAATGGCTCATCATCTGAAAAGAACGGGTAAATATCTGCCACATTAAATGTTTTAGATATACCCATTTCAGCTGGTAGCTCCACCACATAGGCATTATCATTTATCTTCTTCACAATTTGATAGGATCCATACTTCTTAGGTTGCAATTTGCTGTATTTTCCCACTGGAAACCTTTCTTTCCTCAAAAACACCATCACTTGATCACCAATAGCAAACACTTTCTCCCTCCGATGCTTATCGACATCTGCTTTGTACTTAGCATTAGATTCTTCAATTTTCTTCTTTACTTCAGCCGTCACAGTGTGCCATTGTTCAGCCATATGTCTTGCAGCAACACTGGCATAAGGGGCTCGTGGCAACTTCACTAAGTCAACAGCATGATCTGGTGGCTTAGTGTACACAATTGAGAATGGTGACTTGCCCGTGGTCCTGTGTTTTGCCGCGTTGTATGCAAACTCGGCTTGTGCTAGAGCCGCATCCCACTGTTTCGGCTTGTCTCCACAAATACTGCGGATCAGGTTGCCCAAGGTTCTGTTTGTGGCCTCCGTTTGTCCGTCAGTTTGTGGATGAGCAGTGGTGCTGTAGTTAAGGGAGGAGTCAAACATCTGCCATAGGGTCCTCCAAAAATGGCTAAGGAATTTGCTGTCCCTATCAGATGTGATTGACTTGGGTACCCCATGCAAACGCACCACTTCTTTGAAAAACAGCTTGGCAATGCCTTGTGCATCAGTCACCTTTCGGCATGGAATGAAGTGTGTCATCTTTGAGAACCTGTCAACAACAACAAAGATAGAATCCATACCTCTTTGAGTACGAGGCAACCCTAACACAAAGTCCATAGATAGATCCTCCCAAATGTTGTGAGGGACTGGAAGTGGCATGTACAGTCTAGTGTTTTGTGACTGTCCCTTTGATGTTTGGCACACATAGCATCGCTGCACAATTCTACTCACATCCCTCCTCAAGTGAGGCCAATGAAACCTCTCTTGAACAACAGCGATTGTCTTGTCTCTGCCCAAATGACCCGCCAGTCCACCACCATGCAGGTCTCGAATCAGTTTCTCCCTTAATGAGGAACAAGGGATGCATAATTGATTGCCTTTCATTAAGTACCCATCATGAATGTGAAAATCATCACATGGCTGGTTTGTATCACATTTTCTCCAAATTTCTTTGAAGTCTTCATCAGTTCTGTACAAGTCCTTCAACTGCTCAAAGCCCACTACCTCATGGCTTAAAGTGACAAGCAAATTGGCCCTGCGACTCAAGGCATCTGCCACTTTGTTTTGCACTCCAGCCTTGTGCTTTAACTTGAATGGGAACTTCTGTAGGAATTGTACCCACCTTGCATGCATGTCCTTGCTGATTCGGGTCTGATTATTCAAATGTTTCAGTGCATAACAATCTGAATATAGAACAAACTCACGTCCGATCAGATAGTGCTCCCATGTCTTTAAAGCTCGCACCACCGAGTAGAACTCTTTATCATAAGTGGACCAATTCTTTCTAGCATCTGCTAGTTTCTCACTGAAAAAGGCTATTGGCTGTTTTTCTTGAGATAGAACTGCTCCTACTCCAACTCCACTTGCATCACAATCTACCTCAAATAGCTTATCAAAATCTGGTAAGGCTAGGACTGGAGCTGAGCATAACTTCTCTTTCAACACAGCAAAGCTTGACTCAACCTCTTCACTCAATAAAACTTTCCTTTCTTCAAACATTCTGTCATTGGAGCTTCTAAAGTGCTGAAGTTTCTAATAAAGCGCCTATAGAAACTGGCCAACCCTAAAAAACTCCTTAACTCACTCACTGTTTTTGGTGCTGGCCATTCTCTAATGGTTGTCACCTTCTCCTCATCTACTTGTATGCCTTCTGATCCCACAACAAAGCCAAGGAACAACAATCTTTTAGCCATAAAGCTGCACTTCTTTAAATTGGCATAAAGTTTGTTCTCTTGCAAAACCACCAGCACTTCTCTCAAGTGTTTGAGGTGTTCCTCCTCTGACTTGCTGTATATGAGGATGTCATCAAAGTAAACTACTACAAACTTTCCAATGAAAGGTTTCAGTACTTGATTCATCACCCTCATGAAAGTGCTTGGTGCGTTTGACAGCCCAAATGGCATGACCAACCACTCATACAGCCCCTCTCTTGTCTTAAACGCTGTTTTCCATTCATCTCCAGGTCTGATTCGGATCTGATGATAACCACTTCTCAAATCAATCTTTGAGAACACCACTGACCCGCTTAATTGATCCAGCATGTCATCAAGTCTTGGGGTGGGAAACTTGTAGCCAATGGTGATCTTGTTGATTGCACGACTGTCAACACACATCCTCCAACTACCGTCCTTCTTAGGTGTCAATAATGCAGGTACAGCACATGGGCTCATGCTGTTCCTGACATAGCCTTTATTCAACAACTCTTGCACCTTTTCTTGTAATATTTCACTCTCCTTTGGGCTCATTCTGTAATGTAGCAGATTGGGTAGGCTAGCTCCAGGTATCAAGTCAATGTGGTGTTGAATGTCTCGCATAGGAGGTAGTCCATCAGGCAAATCCTCGGGGATAACCTCACTGAACTCCTCCAACAATGGCTTGACTATCTGGGGTACTTTTACCTCTTGACCCTCGTCCAAAGAGAGGATCTGTTTTACAATAAGTGCATGAACCACTTTAGACTCCCTCACTGCTGCCTCTAACTCCTTTTCAGAATGCATTAATGTGATGAATGATTGCTCCTTAGCTGAAGAAGTGTTAAGGCACTTGGTCTTTTTCAAAGGAAGTAAGGTAAACCTTACCCCTCCCTTCTTCAATCTGTATACATTCTCTCTGCCACTATGTTGTGCATCAACATCAAACTGCCATGGTCTGTCAAAGAGTAGGTGACACACATCCATGTCAACAACATCACTAATACACTTCATCCTTATATTTTCCAATTGAAAAAGGTACTTTACACCTTTCAGTCACCTTAATCTTTTCTGCAGATTTAATCCATCCAATGGAGTAAGGATTTGGATGTTTTTCAACAACCAATTGCAATGAGTTCACTACCTCCCTGCCAATAATGTTCTCACAACTACCGCTGTCTATGATTAAGTCAAAGACACGGCTGTTGATGGTGCATCTGGTTCGGAACAATTGGTGGCGCTGGGTAGCATCATCTTGCTTTGGAGCCAGCATCAACCTTCTAATAACAAGACTCAGCTATCCTTCATCTTCACCCCTATCAAACTCTGCTTCTTCATCACCCTCATCAGGTTCACAATAAACCTCATCTTCTGTCTCTCGCTCCACAATGTTAACACCTCTCCTGTTAGGGCAGTCACCGGATCGATGGCCTGGTTGTAGACACCGGTAACATTTGCCCACCATCGATTTAGAGGTAGGGTTGGCTGACTTTTGTTTTTCACCTTTATCCATCGGCCTTTTACCTACTGCCTTGTCCTCATTTGCCACCTTCTGCACCTCTTGTGCTGTGGTACTTCTATCAATAGTGTTTCTAGGAAAACTTTCATTAACCAAACCACTTCTGTTTGAATTCCACTTACTGCCCTTCTCTTACAACATCAATTCTGCCTTCATGGCCATGTTCTTTGTCTCATTCAAATTATACAAAATCCGAACCCCAATCTTATCTCTAAGTTGTGGTTTCAGCCCATCCAAATACCGCGCAACCTTCTGGCCTTCACTCTCCCGCAAATCATTCCTTTCTGCCAACTGCATGAACTCAGCAGCGGTATACTCATGAACAGACCTTTGCCCTTGGCTGCATCTTTGATATTGCTGAAAGAGAATTTGTTCATAATCAAGAGGAAGAAAGTCTCTCTGCAATAACTGCTTCATCCTGTACCAAGTTCTAATAGGCTGCTTCCCTTCATGATACCTTCTGTTTTGAAGCCTCTCCCACCATGCAGAGGCCCCCCCTTTCAACCTACATGCCACTAACTTCACCCTTTTCTCCTCAGGAATCTCCATATACTCAAAGAACCGATCAACTTCAGCCACCCAATCAATAAAATCCTCAATATTCAATCCCCCATTGAAACTGGGAATATCTACCCTCAACTTAAAATCATAATTATCTCTTTCATACTGGTTACCTTGATTTCTGCCACGACCATTTTCACGCCTAGCGGCACGATAACGGTCAAACCAGTCTTCTTCTTCCTCCTCCGAGTCATCTCCTTGGACAGAGTTGTCTCGGTGGCTGCCAGCAGTAGGTCTGCCGAAAAAGTCGCTTTGAGTCTCATCACCTCTCGGCCGACCTCTTCCTTCAGTCCTATTCCTGTTAGGGTTTATCGCTATGGCATCAAGCCGTGCGACAATACCCTCGAGGCTCCGTTGTATTCCCTGGACACTCTGTTCCAGAGTTGTAACTGCCTCCTGTTGAGCCTTAACCTCGGCCCTGAGGTTTTCCATGTCCCGATCTTCGTCGGAGCCACGGCTGTCCTTTCCTGCCATTGGTTATGGAAGGAAAACCGCTCTGATACCACCTGACGCAGCGAGTAGCGCGAGTCAGTTATTTACTCACAGAGAAGAAAACACAATTTAGAATTTTTCTTAATTTCTGATTAAAACTGAAAGATACATCCTCTTTTTAAGAGGTTCTGTCTACAACATAGGAAATAACTGCTAGGAAATTAAATAACTGCTAGGAATTAAAATAACTGCTACTTCTTTCTTTCTCTCTTCTGATGGTCCACCTGGACCATATATTTTGCAGCAATATGCTCTGCATCAGAGAGAGAGAGTGTTGTTACTAGATAGTTACTATCTAGTCTATCCAAAAAAAAAGAGAGAGAGAGAGAGAGAGAGCGAGATTCAGTTCTCTGATCCATGCGTGAGATGAAGTGGCGGAGAGAGAGATGGCGAGAGAGTTTTCGCTTCTCCTCGTGTGGCGTCGAAACGCTGTGGTCGTTCCGGATCGGACGGTTCAGAGTGTATCACCATTTTTTTTAACATTTTTAGGATCTTCTATTCTATTATAACATCTTCTTTGAGTTAGATTTTAATCTTATACATCTTTCTTTCGGCTCGAATCTTATTTTTTTAAATAATATTTTAAACTAAAATCTAGGATTTTAAAATCAAAATCTTATTTTTTTTTTCGAAATGCCAAAATTTAGGATTTAAAAATTAACTTATTACAATTACTTTTTTCTAAAAATAATTTCAAGCCTTCTGTCACTTTGAAGACCATTTTTGCTCTGTGGTAGTTTATTTTTTCGGTAAAAATCATAGTAATTTATTAGAATACAATAGCTCGATTAATTTTTCATATATTTTTGTGGCAGAGAAAATGATCAGAAGTACCTTTCTATCACACATTGGGTCAATTATTAATCCCATATGTCTATCTACTCCACGAAAATATTTTTCAGGATTGTTTACAATATTAATATATATGCTTTTCTTTAGTTCTGTTATTACTTAAATATCAAAGGTATGTTGAAACAAATCATGCGTAAGTAATTAATTAACTACAACAATGGTACTGTAGAAACACAAGAACTGGACACAGCCAGTGCTACACGCACTGGAGAAGAATAGCATAATAGTGACCTTAGTAAATGTAATTAGTTGTCACTGTAATTAGTTAGTTGAGTTAGTTTTCAGATGAGCTGTTCTCTAGCTTACGATTGAGTGATGTATATAAAATTTTCTCTAGCTTATGAGACAAAAATGTAAAATGTAATTCAAGAATTCAATGGAATAGAAAATTTTCAATTCTTCTCGGGCGGACTAGCCAACGATTTTAGACGTCTAAAATCATTGGCTATTTCTAGAAAAAGAGAGTTTGATCAAACTTCTAAAACCAATTAAAACCATCAGCTTTAAAAACGAGAGTTTGATCAAACTTCTAAAACCATCTAAAACCATCAGCTTTAAAAACGAGAGTTTGATCAAACTTCTAAAACCATCTAAAACCATCAGCTTTAAAAACGAGAGTTTGATCCTACTTGATGGTTTGTGTATGGGATTGGTTTTAGATTGAAGTGTCGCAGATCAAACTCTCATTTTTAGTCTGGTTATTAATTCAACTAATTTCAAAACCATCAAGTAGGATCTAGACTTCAAATTTCGTTTCATGGTTTAGTTTCTACGGGTTTATACCTTTCTAACCTATGAATTTTTAAAGCTTTCGCTATTAGAAAAGACCTTAACTTTCGCTAAATAGTCTTGGTACAATCTTTCGATTTAAACCTTCAAGTTGGTACAATTGATATCAAATACTTAGAATAATTTGGACTTAACTAAATAACAATCAAGCATGGCCTATACTTAAGGATGAAAACGGAGCGGATGACTTTATAAAAACAGAATTCGGCAACGGCAACGTAGCAATTTGCTTAAGGTTTAAGTACATTTCTTTGTTGAGAAAAGTGATGATCAATCAGTCGATGACTTTATTGCACTTTTGGTGCTATATGTCTTCACAATGCTCTTGTTCCCAACTGCAAGTGGGAGAGTAGATATCGGTCTGATCCCTATCGTTGCTGATTTACAAAATCATAGGAGCATAGCATGGGCACAACTCGTCCATACAGCGCTTACTCAACATATGGTGGATGTGTGTGACCACAATGACCCTGGAAAGAAGACAAACAAATCTCTTTGCATTGGAGGATGTGCACTAGCTGTCATTGTAAGTTCTTGATAACTTTCACAGTTAGTATGATAGATGTCTCAAGGAATCATATGACAACATCATATTGCCTAATTACGTTTTTTTATTATATGCAGGTTTGGTTTTATGAAAGGTGTGTCAAGTAAGCTCCTATAGGCTGAAGTCTGGTGGAATCCCGCGGTACAATAATTGGGACCTCAACAGAAGGTTGTCCGGTCCGTTGGCTGCTGACATTTTTGATGGCGTCAAAAGGGGAGATGTTATTGAAACCGAACTTCCAACAAATGATACCGAGGAACATGTCATTGCAAAAGGGATGACACTGGACATGATCGTTCGTCCAGGTCCCCTTAGTGCTGCACAGAAGAGAAAGAGGATTCTTAGGCCCAGAAAAGGAAAGAAACCTCATATTGATCCTGCTGAGAAGGAGAAAGGGAATCATAAATAATATTTAAGATCATAATGTAAATAATTTAATCTCAAAATGTAACGCCTTTAATCATTAGATTGTTCACGCATATTATTATGTGGTATTACATTAAGATTCATAAATCATACATATAATTTAATTTCAAAATACATTGTTCATACTTATTATAAGTTAAAATTGAAAAATTACTTGCATATCAATTTGTTATTTTATTCAACAATGTTAATTAAACCCAATTCATGATTCACATATATAAAATATAACCAATAATTCACAATATAAATGAGGGTACCGGATGGACCAGAGACGATATCCCAAGAATTCTTGTTATATTAACATTTAGAGTTAAATTTTCAAATCCTAATTTCAAATAAGCGTCATGTTATCTCCTCTTTCTAAAGAGTATTATAATTACTTTGTTGTTTTGATATCAAGGTTTTCTCCATTATCTAAAATGTTGGAAATAAATTGTGAGTTTTTCTTTTAATATTAATCGGCTGAATATCAATTCTCAATGCATAGTTTTTTCTCCCCAAACTGCTTTGCTAAATTATCTTTAAGATTTAAGAAGCCCAAGTTTTGGTAGCCATCTATTGGACTCATTTAATTAATGATTATGGCATGTCGTGGCATCATGCCAAATATGCCCATACGCGATTTCGTACAAATAATAAAATGATATAATCAATACAATTACGATGCGTAGCATGTCATACGTATTGAATTTGCGTTAAACAACTTTCTCATCTTTTGTTGAATTTCTCGTCTATGATTTGTCACACATCATGCATTGGTGCAAAATAATGACTCGAAAATGAAACAATAATTTTGATTGGAATCTTGATTAAATGAAACAATAATTTCTCGTTCAATCATTTATAAGTGCAAATGCCACAAATTCACTGCAAAAATATATGCGACCGCATAAAAATTATTATAAGTTTTTATTTATCAACATGCTTGACAACGCCTGCAAAGGTTTAAAATTACAAAAATCCACCTTACAATATCACAAAAAATGGTGTAATTTCTACGCCTATTGTCTGTACCAAGCATGAGAGAAAAAGCTTTAAACAACGAATCCACTCGAATTTCATGCAAATACAATCACACCCGACTTGTTCTCTATCCTATGCACAAACCGTTAAACCCAAATAATCAACGATCAAAGTTAAGATTTGCACTCTGGTGGTACAGCTGTACAAAATCAATTGTTATACGGTGTCGATTTAATTGATGTACAGCAACCTCTCCTTTGATTTAAAGTGCTCATTAATTACTCGTTAGCCGTAAAGAAAAATACACATAATTTATACAAGGAGAAATAAAATCAGAATATTTCCAAATTTCGTTTCTTTTACAAAATTTACACCGACTTCTAAAATTGAACCTTCATCTATTTATCCTACGTTTTACATAGGTTCTCAAAAAAAAAAAAAAGTTGTATAAAATCCATCTATAAGTTAGAAGTATATAGATCCAGAGAAATCTCTTCAATTAGAAAACAAAGTATATAATCAGTAAAATCACAAACTACTTTGCTTGCCTCTTCTACACAAATCCAATCCAACCAACCAAAATCCCATATAGAATTGATCCCAAAATCCGTGCATTTCAAATCTTTCTCCAACTTTATATACAAACCATCTTTCAGATCGTCCATTGTCTTCAGATTTTTATAAGCATGCAATTTCCTAATTCCGTTTGTTATTTCAGTGACCAAATTTTCGCTGGAGAAATATGGTCTTTTTCCTATGGTACCCACATGGTATGGTGGGTACAAGAGATCACATTTCCTGGTTTTTCGAGCAACGTGTTCCATTGCAATATCCAGGCAAAGTTGGAGGTCACCCTTTGTAAATGTGGTGAACAAATTGTTACTCAAAAGTAATAACATGATGTCTCTTTTTGTTCTCTCTGAGAAATCAATTGATTCTGTGTCTTCTATCGAGGAATGGCTTGCGGTTAACTTGCAGGTGAATGGTGAGGCTTCATGCACCACATTCCAATTAGTCCAATTATCTGTTACAAAAATAATTTTTCTTACACTTTATTTTTTTTATATATATTTTGTTGAGCAAACTCAGCATGCTATAGTTTAGAGGACTGAAATGCCTCCACTATGACTCAATTTTTCACACTTAAATAATTCAAAATTCTGAAAATTAAATATCAAAATAAAACCGTTAGATATTCTTTATGGGGCCGTTTGGATCGCTTAGGAATTTGAGGAATTTGGGGAAGTTGCAATTCCTAGGAATAAATTTATTGGGAAGTGTGTAATTTTGTGAAGAGTTTGGATTGTTTATAATAAATTTATGGTAGGAAGATGAAATTCCCCAAAATCCCATGGGATCCAAACGGCCCCTATATCATTTCTCTACGCATAGAAAATATCTCCAACTCTTTTTACTTTATTTTGATCAGCATCAAGGAAATTTAAACATGTGCTGATATGAAGAATTTTTAAACATTGATTTTCAAAGTAGTAATTTATTTTAAAAGTTTAAAACAAAGTCAAATATTTTGTAATTTTTCATATGCATGTGAAACAAATATTATAGATCATATCCAGAGGAAGTATTACAGATCATATATATGCCTTTGTCTTAGTTAACCTTGTGGTGACTCAATCTTAGATCATTTTGTCAGAATGGACAGGATTAACCTTGCCATGATTCAATGAGCCCTTGTACAACTAAGCCTCGAGTTACTTCCATTATGGAACAAAGAAAAATAAATGTTATGGTCAAATTGGTACTGGTACAGTTTCATGCCAATTAGTCATTGAAACCAGATTATGGTACAAAACCAAATTATCCCCAGATTGTAGGCCTCATGAAAAAAAAGGAGACCCTAACATTTCAAGCTCTTACTACAAATATGGGTACCTCACTATACTGGAATGCAAAATTTTCTTCCTATTTTCAAATACAACCTATGTTTATGGTACTCTTGGCTAGTCTGAACCATACTAGGGCTATTGAAGGTGGCACCTATTACTAAAAAGCTTCAAAGACTCCAGGTGAACTGTAGTAGTATCCCACTATCACTAATGTGCTGGTACCACAATAGGTGGTACGTATGCAACAATTAATTTTAGGCCATTGAGCAAACTGGGATGCAAAATACTGAAGTGTGTACCTTCCATGGATGGTAAAGTTTCTGGCCTTTTCAGTTTATAACTGCTCTCCAGGTTGTAGGCATGAATATTTTTTGTACCATGATTTTTCTGATTCTTCAAATTGGATCCTTTTCTTTCTCTTTTGATCTTTCTATCTACAAGCTGCATCAATTAAAAAGAAAATTAGAAATAAACTAATTGCAGAAACAAAAGGAAGTGCTAGAAAAATGGTTTGCTAGGCTGGGACTGAAAAAAGAAATATATTTTTAAGAAAATTGTATAGTTATCAGTAACAGAAAAAAAGAAGTGGTCATTTGCCTGTGCGAAAATTACAAGTGCAATACTATTTTTCCGCTTCTGTAAATACAAATCATAAATTATTATATCCAACACAAGAGAATTGTTTTTGAAATGTTCTTTAATTATGAATAATCCTCTTATTTACAAAAAGAAATTTAATTAATACTATCCAAATATGGGCTGACCAGCATATACTGTATATGTTTACAAAATAAATAAAAAATGTTACATCTATGTTTTGTGGGTAGCAAACTGAAAATTGAACAATACCATGTTCGAGCTTTCATTGCTCATAGGTACTACACTGTTCTTCTTCTTTCTGTTAAGAGTCGAATTTTGTGGCATTGACTTGATGAGACGGCTCATAGATGGTCCATTGCTTGTACTCGCAATTTTTCTTTCACTCTTTTGCATGCTTTTTGATGTGGTTGTATTCACACCCTTCTTTTCATTTATATTGACACCTCGTGCAGGTCTTCTCTCTACACTTGTTACGCTCTTCCTTTTTGCATTAATATTCTCCACAACTTTAGATGTCTCTATGTCAACTTCCTCGAAAGTTCTCATTTCCCATTTTTCCACCCATTTATTATTAGCCATTTTGCCATTCTCTTGTATGACTGATTTTGCAATATGGTCCTCTCTGTCAGAAGTTGCTATTGTGACCTTTTCTCCTTGGTTGTTCCTCATTAGACCTTTAAATTGCATACTCTCCATTATATCTAGTAATGCTTTTCTATTTGGGTTAACTCTTTCCTGTGTTATGTTTTCTTTTTTCACCCTTGGCATCCTTTCCAAGTCAAAAAGAGCCCTTGGAGAGCTCAAAGTCATTTCTTTTGCATCCCTCCTGGTGGACTGAAATTTCTCCACATCTTTGGGTGCATCTTTTAAACCCATCAGTTTTGCAACAACGCCCATAGACTTATTGTTATTAGAATTATCTCTAATTGACTGGTTCAGAGAACTTTTCTCGTTGTCAGATGAGGCTGTCATAAGGATCTGTTTATACAGACTCTCCTTAATCACCTTCTTTAGCCCCTCAGTATTACTATGGCTAGAAGAAGCCCCATTAGGAATATGTCTCTTTGCATTTAAACCCTCTACAAACCCTTCTATCCCATCTCCTTTTGCAGGCCTTGATTTCCTCCTGTTAACATTTGTTTGAAAGCTCTCTAGCATGTCTATCGACACTTGTAGGTCAATTGCACCTTTTAGAAGGGATTCGGAAAAATCTTTGGAATACACATCCAAATTGGTCACATAATTTTCACGGATGTCACCTCCCAAGGGTTTGTGAATTTGCAATGCCTTGGCTCTTTTTTCTTTCTGTTTTTCTCTCTCTTTATCTACCCTTTCTTTGCTTCTTTCAAGTGTTACAGTCTCTAGTGAGACAGAAGAGGTACCATTGTTTACCTCTCTGGGGTTTACGTTTTTTGATAAGGATCTATGAACGGCCAACCTGAAAATGTCTTGATGCATTTTTATTTTCCTCAATTGACCCAATTATTTCAAGGAAATCCTAGTAACAAGAAACCAATAACATTATCAGGCCACATTAAACGAAAGAGGAAACAGAAATAACCAAAACAACATTGATTTCAGACACTAAATAAACTAGAATTTTCTCATATTTCCTTAGTTCTCCAATTACATCATCACTTCCTTTGTTGAGAATTTGTATTCCACAAAAACCTTTTGCTTTTAACCTACCAAATTTTTATGAGAAAACAAAGATGAATCTTATTTGTATTGCTTAATGGTTGAATTTTCCTCGAAGACAAACGGCACAACTGAAATTTTACACGAGAAAGAGAGAAGGGAAGTGGAATTACCCGAAAGTAGAGTTCATGCAACTGGCAGCAATGCTTCTCTTTTCTCTTCTCCCGTGAGAATTTGATTCGTTTAGATCTGTGGAAGGGAGAAGTAAACCGAGGCTGAAGTCTTTACTTGAGCGTTGTAACTAACTACTAAACTTTTGGATCATTGAAGTTGACATTTGTGTTCCTCCTCAAAAAATGGTCACAATTTTGCACTCTCGTCCTATTTTTTATACGCGTTTGTAGCAATAAGTACTACTTCTTATCAGATAACTGTGAAGTGGTGATATCCCAAAATTAACCATTTTTTATCTACCAATTGAGTGTCAGGATTAAAGGGCACTTGGTTATAATAAAAGTCCATTAAACAATTTAGAAATAACTATGTTCATGTCAAGAGAAAAAAGTTTCATCTTGGGTTTAACCAGTGGCGGATCTAGAAAAAATATCTAGGTGGGTCTGCCAATTTCTGTTTAAGTCTTCAGCCTCACATTTGAGTGCTCCAATGGCAGAAAAAATTAGCTGGGGCTAAAGGGGGCTCCAAGGGCTCGACGGCGTGAGGTGGGGCTCTAGCCCCACCCGCCCCGGCGGTAGATCCGCCCCTGGGTTTAACTCTCAAATTTTCTAATCGACCAAACAAACTACAACAAGTCTAAATTTTAAAGCAGTATCAACAAAATATATATTTAAACAAAATTATCATTTTTTTAATCAAACAATAACTATAATAGAGCAAATTAGCAGCAATTTGAGAACTTCTCACTTGATAACAAATTAGAAACCGAAGGCAAAAAAATAGCTAACTTTTGAAGGTTGTCTGAGCAAAAAATGCTATAGAAAGGATGAAAATGACTAATGAGTGATAGAGACATGCTTTGCTGGCGCTCCCCGACTCCATGCACAGATTGGCACTGGGATTCCATTCGTCTTTGACCGACTCTAGATCGGATTCATGTGAAAAAACTAACATGACAAAACCTAAAAAAATTTGCAAGAAGTTTCAAAATATAGAAGTTCTACAATAATTAACTGGACAAAATATAAGAAATGTGCTATTATGATCTATTATTGTAAAATTCTTTTAAATGAAATGGTCGAAAATTTCCACTTGTTTTTCTTTTTTTTTTTAAAAAAAAGGACAGAATGCATGATTCAATGTCACTTAAAGTCTTAAAGGTTAAAAGACAAAGTTACTAAAATATAATTTCTCTTTGTTTATGTGCAGAGAATATTGTTAGCAATGCATTTATGGCCTGTAATGTATCGATGGTTTTAAACAGGTAAATTTTTTAATTTCCTCGTCTTAAATAATTTTTTGACTTGTTACCTCGTACAATAATAGTTTCATAGGGTGCGTTTGGATAGGTGTGGGAAGAAGGGAAGAAGGGAAGAAGTGGGAAGAAGTATTGGGAAGTGTATAACTTTGTGAAGAGTTTGAATTGTTTATAATTTTTTTTCTTCTTCTTCCTTCTTCTTCTTCTTTCTTCCAACGATCCAAACGCACCCATATATAATCAGAATTGCTTACCATAATCACATATTTTTCCATCATCATCGTCATCACCCGTTCACTTTTGCTCATCCCAATATCTATCTCCCGCTGCTTCTCATTCTACCCCCCACCTTGTTCACTTCCTAGCGTCCCTCATGATCTGACCCGCTAATTTATCGAAAGATCCATTTTGCCGATTATCAACAATTTTGTTCCCTCGTCCTAAATTTTGTCTTTGTAAGAGTAACCTTATCTCGTCAAAGAAAAAACTCTGAAGTGATATTATTCCAAATGACCAAACCCGCTACAAATTTTATATGTCCTAGATTTTCAGTTAACTAATACTATTCTTCATATATAGGTTCATATCAACACATAAAAATAATGAAACTTGGTGGCATGATATAAATATCACTTTTATTTTGTATGCCACTCTTCGTTGATTTTTGTTTTGTGATGTAACCGAACTGAAGAAATGAGAACCAACCTTTATTATAGTGGCAAAAAAATGCATCTTGAATAAAGATTGCCGTTTTGATATCAAATGTGAATATCATTTTAACCTCTTCCTTAAAATAATAATAATAATAATAATAATAAAGAACTGAAGAAAAAAAAGAAATATATCATTTAGTAGAATGAAAATGGTACAGTCTTAAAATTTTGAAATAATTAATGTTCGAAAGTTATCATGATACCGTATCAAATATAAAACCACTAAAGCAACTGGTGAAGAATTTTACCGGTATAACCGGTCGTTAAGAATTCCCCCCCCCCCCCCCCCCCCCCAAAAAAAAAAAAAAGTATGTGGTCGAGAATGTACATGCTAAATGGCACAGCCTGACACCCCACAGTAACAGAACGCATTACGCATCAATTTATTTATTTTTTTAATCAATATAAACTAATAGCTTAGCTCCGTTTGGATGGTGCGGGAATAAGAGAAATAAGGAAAGAAGTATTGAAAAGTGTGCTAACTTTGTGAAGAGTTTGAATTATTTATAATAAATTTATTTTCTTATTTCCTTATTACCTTATTCTCACATCTCATCCAAACAGAGCCTTAGGTAAAGATCGCTGTATCAAAACTCGATTGGAGATCGTTTGTGATATCTAATTTCGAAATAAGTCGGAAAACTTGATTTCCATCGTCTTAAAAAAAAAACAGCTTTGGAAAGGATGAAATATAAGTTGGAAGTGCCTTGGGGGGAAAAAAAAAAAAGGCCTGCATGGGATCTCGAATCTTTTTTTCAGTAAAATCCAGTTTTATCCCGTTTTTTTACGGTTCACAAGAATTAAACAATTTCATTGAAAATAGAACAAAACCATAATTACATCGTAGTATAAATATATTTCAGCAGACGCCAGACAGCATTACACGTGTGGATCCGTAATATGTTATGTTCGTTTATTTGAGATAATATATTGATATAACATTAAAATTGCTATACAATTTATAGAAATTTTAATGTTATATCAATATATTATCTCAAATTAACGAACATAACATATTACGGATCCACACGTGTAGTCCCGCATTAAATAGACATTGTATATGATATAGATATTATACTAATAAACATACATAAATATTAATTGAATCGAGCCAAGCTCGATTTGCATGTATATAATTATGTTTCGTTGGGCATCTTCCCAAAATCCAAAGCCTGTGGAGTACACCATTGGCTCTTATATGTGGGCCCTTTAGCTTTTTATGAACAAGTTTTGTTCCTGTAATCCTGTTCTATTCACTTCCAGTGCAACTGTGCAATATTTCGTTGCAAAGAACACGAAACAAAAATTATTTCCAAGGTGGATTGTTTGATTTACCTCTGTTCGTGGCCGATAGTGTGGCGTCACTCAACACCTACAGTATTTTGGGATATTAACCAACTCATAATTATAAAAAAAAAATAATAAAAGTTGCTGTATATTTTTAACAAGGTACCCTTTAATTATTTACTACTTCGAGAAGAGAAAAAAATAAATTGTACTGGAAATCAGAACTTACATATATATCCACTATAAGAAAAGATGGCGTTTACATTTATTTTTATAACTAGACTTTTCTAATAATGTTGTATCTTATTTTATTGCTAGATTTACTTGATGCACTAATTCTAGTAATTTTTTTAGCAAGACTTAATTTTCTAATAATATGTCTTTAAAAATTTAGCAATTTATTTTTGATAGATTTTTCTATATTTTATAATATCTACTATAGCATTTACAAGATTCGAAAAAGTCTATCAAAAATACATTGCTAGAATTTTAAAGACATATTAATAAAAAATTGCTAAATTTAATGCTTGAATCTAACAATAAAAAGGTCCAACGTAAATAAAAAAATTCTAGCCATAATAAAAATTTATGTAAATATCATATTTTCTTATATTTATGGTAAGCAAATAGGCAATAGCCGGTCCACTTTTCAAAATTTATTGCTCTTTCTCCGTACCTATAATCCTTTATATTGCCTTTATATACTGCTCGGTTTATGTCCACCGTTCAAAACCAGATCCTGTAGAGCGAGAAAGGGTTCTAAGTTGTCACAAACTCCTTGAGAGCAAGACTGCAAGTTTTTCCCTCATGAGTTCATCTCTTACGACCTCTGCAGTTCGAGCTGAGGCCGAAACTACAAGTTTTCCCCTCATGGGCTCGTCTGTTACGACCTCTGCAGTTCGTGCTGAGGCCGAAACTGGATCGCACAATTTTATGATTTCGGGCTATTCCCTTACTAAAAGGGATTGGCATTGACGAGTTCTGATGTTTTTACTATCGGTGGTTATGATTGGGTAATTAGATTCTATCCTGATGGAGAAAGCATCGAAAACAAAGATTTTATATCTTTTTTTCTTGAACTCGAAAGTACTGCTACCGATGTGAAGGCACGATTTACATTTACTATACTTAAGCAGGATGGTCTCCCCTCTGACATGAGTTTTCGTTATTCTCAAATACGTACATTCAACAATATTAGTAGTGAAATGCATGAAGCTTGGGGTTGTCCTCACTTTAAAAAGAGAAGTGAATTTGGAACGAATGCATGAACATCAGTTTGATACTCGATGAAGTGGTCAACAAATGAACGAATCTAGTTAAATATGACATATTAATTTTAATACGTTCATCATTTGATCACTCGATCGAGTTTTAAACCTAATTTAAATTTTATAAAACTTATATAAAAACACATCGCTCGTAAAATTGAACAAGATCAATGATTTAGATTTAGCATTTGAATTTGAAAATTTTTAAATATTGACAATATATGAAATTGTGGCAACTTGTGACACCTAAAAATTATGGCAGGGGAGCCTTGCTCTTAACTAATTGCAATTATTGGTACGAAGTGTTCCAAAGAAAGCTCTTCGATTTGAAATTTTAATTTGTTTTTCATTAGTTGTCGTATCACGATTCTAAAAATAGAGTTCTTTCTCCGAATAAAAGGATTTCAATCCATGAAATACCGGAATTATATGCTTGGTAATTCCATGGAATATTTGCTTGGTATGACCTTGGTAAGTGGTAACAAGTTTAAGTTTGTTGTAAGTTGAGGGACTAAATTTTAGTCTTTAATTAATTAACAACTACCTCGAAAAGAGAGAAAAATTAAATTGTATTGTAAAGCAGGACTTATCGATATATGGTAGGCAAATAGGCGGTCCAATTTCCATGATTTGTTACCTTCCCCGTACATATTCCCTTTACTTAACTGTTTACTTTGTGTCGACTGTTCCAATTCCCTGTGCAGCATTTCAGTTTCTTTTTTTTTTAAAAAAAATTGGGAGTCAGCATTTAAGCTTGTACCATATACATTAGTTATCTGGTGAACCAAAATCCTGTACAGCGAGGAAGGATTCTAATATTTCACAAACGCCTTGAGTGCCGGTTTCCTCATGGGTTTGTCTGTTACGACCTCCGTAGTTCGAGCTGAGGCCGAAACTGGATCGCACATGTTTACGATTTTGGGCTATTCCCTTACTAAAGGGATTGGCATTGACAAATGTATATTCTCTGATGTTTTTACTATTGGTGGTTACGATTGGGTAATGAGATTCTATCCTGATGGAGAAAGCATCGAAAACAAAGATTTTATATCTTTTTTCCTTGAACTCAAAAGTAATTAATACTGCTAATGTGAAGGCACGATTTACATTTACTATACTTAAACATGATGGTCTCCCCTCTGAAATGATTTATAAATCTAAATTAAATACATTCAAGAGTACCAGTGAAAATAGTTATGCTGCTTGGGGTTGTGTTGCATTTAAAAAGAGGAGTGAATTTGAGGCATCAAAACATCTGAAGGACGATGCCTTCACGATCCAGTGTACAGTTACTGTACTGAAAGGAACTAATATTCTTCAAGCAACTACTCCTTATGGTGTTACTGTTATACCATCAAACTTGAATCAATATTTGGTTCGCCTACTAGAAAGCGGGCAGGAGTCGGATGTAACACTTGTGGTGAAGGGGGAGAGGTTCAAGGCACATCGCCTTGTGCTTGCGGCCCGATCGCCTGTCTTTATACCATCAAACTTGAATCAATATTTGGTTCGCCTACTAGAAAGCGGGCAGGAGTCGGATGTAACACTTGTGGTGAAGGGGGAGAGGTTCAAGGCACATCGCCTTGTGCTTGCGGCCCGATCGCCTGTCTTCAATGCTGAACTCTTTGGTTGCATGAGCGAGAAGTGGACAGATACTATAACGGTTGATGATATTGAGCCTCTAGCTTTCAAATCCATGCTTTGCTTTATTTATTCTGATTCATTTGCCTGAGTTTGAGGTCAATAGTGATACTGATGCCAATGATGGTGAAAAGCAAGATTTGAAGTTAATGGCCCATCATTTGCTCGTCGATCGCTGCAGATAGGTAATATATATTATAACAATTTGTTATGTTATACTTTTCCATCTTATTTAATGTACATATTATTTATTTAATTTATCCGTGTTAAGCATTGTTTGTTTTAATATTAAGAACAAATTTCTGAATGATAGATTTGATTTAGAGAGGCTGAAGTTGATGTGTGAAGATTTCTTATATAAAAACCTCGATGTGAGCACGGTGGCGAGCACATTAATTTTGGCAGAGCGACATAATTGCAATCAACTGAAAGCACGATGCCTAGGATTCATGAGCTCTCCTGGAGTTCTTAAAGCTGTAGCACCTACTGATGCATTTCACCTTTTAATGAAGAGTTTTCCATCTATTTTGAAGGACATCTGAGCTCTTTTACATTGAAGAATAAAGATCATCTTAAACTGTTCTTGGTAGTGGTTTATTGTTCTTACTTGTGCCTTAAAAAGTTTCCACTGTTTATTACTACGGACAGTTGGATTTTACTATTTAATGAAGGTTTTGGGGTTAAAAAAACTCTCAAAAATCTGTGAGTTCCTTAATTTGCCAACGATCTTATTTTTTAAATCCTTTTTGTACTGCTTTAAAAATTCTAGACAAGGTTAAAAGGTTTTTTTTTTTTTTTTGCAATCGGGAAAACTTTGACTTTACATATATGTAATTCCTTTTTAATATGATTCTATTTCAAAATTGGCACCTCCCTATCACGTGACGTTAATTTGTTCTCTATTCGTTAGACAATTCATAGTTTCATACAGAACTAAATTGACAAAAGATATTCATACAGAACTTCTTAATTATCCAACTTTAAGTCTTATTAATAGAAGCAAATACTATTGAGAGGTAAGAATTAATAAAAGGAGCTACTATTGAGAGAGAAATATCACCGGACAACATTGAGCAGAGACGTAATTTATCAAGTAAAATATATATTCTATTTTATAAGAATTAATAAAATTTAAAAATACTAGGGTCTTTGAGGCAAACTTTTCTCAGCTTTCACCTCCCCAACCTTACATAGACTATAACCTGAGCAGGAGTTGAAATCAACAAACATTATTACTGATACTGTGATACAGCATCACTCAATACGCCACTACAAAACAGTTAAGTTAGACATATGCCACAGCAAAATAAATAATGAGATGGGCTAAAATCAGCCACGACTGACGGATGCAACCGTCAGCTACGATCAAATTTCAATTTTCGAGATTCTAACAGTCGATCCGAACCGTTCAATGTGTTTTTCATATTGAAATCTCGTTGGAGACAAAATTTTATATTTTTCTGAAATTTTTTAGTATTTATTTGATATTTTACAAAATTATTAATCTAAACAATTCTGACCCTTCAATAACTATGATTTTTAAAAATCTAAAAAATGTAGTAAATAAAATCAGAAAAATGTAAAATTTTGTCTCCAATGAGATTTCAATATGGAGAACACATTGAACAGTTCGGATCGACTGTTAGAATCTCAAAAATTGAGATTTGATCGTAGCTGGCAGTTGCATCCGTCAGTCGTGGCTGATTTTAGCGCATCTTATAAATAATTAGTTGTATCCACTATATAACAAAAAAAAATTGATTATATAGAACTGTAAAAAAAAAAAATTTATTGTTGTTGACATATCTCTAATTAATTATGTTTTAGGAGAAACTAATAATATAAAACTAATTTAATTATTTTATAGAGACAAAAAAAAAAAACTAATTGTCTGACATTTTTAAATGAGAATGAACATTCTCTCCGAGTCCGAGCAAATACCAATAGCAATGGAGTCATTAGGAGTTCTTGTCACATACCCTTTATTCCCCTACCTAGAACAAGAGCTCCTCCGACGAGGCTGCCACCTCCTCCGCCTCTACCACTCGCCCGAGACCAATCACCTCGCTTTCCTCCGCGCCAACGCCTCCTCCATCTGCGCCGTCGTCTGCGACACTCACGTCGGCGCCGACGCGGCCATGATCGACGCCCTTCCTGGCCTTGAGATTGTGTCTACCTTTAGCGTGGGTGTCGACAAGGTCGATTTGGTTAAGTGCAAGGAGAGAGGCGTCAGGGTTACCAATACGCCTGATGTCTTGACGGATGACGTCGCGGATCTGGCTATTGGATTGGCCATTGCTGTGCTCAGGAAACTACCAGCTGCTGATCGGTTTGTGAGGAAAGGCGCTTGGAAGACCGGGGGTTATCCTCTTACCACCAAGGTTAGTGATTGATTGATTAATGTGTGATTATTATAATTGTTATGTGGTCTCTTTTGTACAAAACTTGTTGTATTGTAGTAGATTGAAGATCAACTTGTTATGGACAATAGAACATTCATATACTAATTGGGGATAATTTGGGAATAATTGGGTATGTCCTATGGTGAAATTCAAACCAAAAATCAGACCCAGAGTCTTAATTTTTCATTGTCCAATTCCCAATATAAAAAGTATTTGGTACAGGTTTAGTACTCGTTCCTTGCTACTAGTATATGATGCATTGGCTGTCCAGCAATTATTTGTCTTTTGGTTTTCAGAGTACTTTACATTGATGAAGTTTTTAAATAAGAAAATGAGATAAACTTCTATATGGAGTTTTCTGACAATTTTTAGGAAAAATGTGTTATGGAAAATATTCTATCCTAAATGGCTCAAGTCCCTTTTTCAGCTTTCAAAAGTTGATTACATGCCAATTATTTTTGTTTTGCTTATCTGTAAAATTTTTAGAAAAATCATTTTGTACAAATATTTTGAACTTAAGTTTTTTTCATACTTTTGTAGAGCTTTCTGGTAAAGATAATAAAATAATGTGTCATTGAAACAGTTTTAATATTGTACAGTATTGGTCAGACTCAGTACCATGGACCTAATAATTATGAATCACATTGTTGGTTTTGTCAATTATTTATCACAATCATATAAGAAAAATGCCTTGTTATTGGAATCTATATGCTAATAACTCCACCACACTTTCTTTTCTCCTTCAGTTCAGTGGCAAGAGAGTAGGTATCCTTGGGCTGGGACGAATTGGACTCGCTATAGCACAACGAGCAGAGGCTTTCAATTGTCCAATAAGTTATCACTCCAGATCCAGAAAGCCCCATCCGAACTACAAATACTACCCATCCCCGTTAGACCTTGCCTCAAACTGTGACATACTTGTAGTCTCATGTGCACTGACTGATGAAACACGCCTCATCATAAACCGTGCAGTCATTGATGCTCTGGGTCCACAAGGCGTCCTGATAAACATTGGACGTGGACACCATGTTGATGAGTCTGAGCTCGTAAGTGCACTGGTTGAGGGACGGCTCGGTGGGGCTGGGCTTGATGTGTTTGAAAATGAGCCCGACATTCCTGAGGAGTTGTTTCAGCTTGATAACGTGGTCATGACACCTCATGTCGGGAGTGACACTGTGGAAACCAGTATGGCAATGGCAGATCTGGTGATTGCCAATCTCGAGGCACATGTTATAGGCAGGCCTCTTTTGACTCCTGTGGTGTGATGATTTAGTTGGTTAGGATCTTCTCTTCTGCCATTATTGGCAGGGGTAAAGTTGCTGTGCCTCTGAGACTCTGAGTGAGGAAGTGCGCGAGTTAAACAAAGGCAACCCTTTTGTATCTCAGTTCTTGATTTTTATTGGAGCTGAAGTGGAAACATTGTAAGATAGAGGTTTTAGTTATTTTTCTTTTGTTGTTTAGTTATCAGAAAAGGGAAATTTTTTGGCTCTTTTGGCTTGTGAAGTCCCATGAAAATGATTAGGGGGAAAAAAATTGAACTGTGAAAAATGAAGAAACGGGCTTCTTCCATTTCAAGTTTATTAATGCTTAGAATGCAAAATGAGGAATTAAAATGAGAATGTAACTTCATAATTGTGATTGCAACTTCATAAGCGTCAATTGATATACTTTGTCTAATTTGCAGTTCATTGTTTTGGCAAATAATTGTAATCTGCAAATACGATGAGTTGCATTTATTTATTTATTTATTGCTGATGCATGGTTAATGTATTGGGCTAAACTATAAAAAGGTTGTTTAAGGCTAAGGAAATGATAATATAGTCAATGCCACTCAACTATAACCTTAGTTAAAATTGTTTTATCTTCTCAGGTTTTTCTTTGGTACAATTCATACACACTATGCATCGGACATTCCTTTTCATAATTTAATGCATCATGAAGAATAAGGTAACCAAATTCTGTGTTATCTGCCCTCATTGGAACTTGTAATGGGACATTTTGTGCAAACCTATCCTTTAATCTGAGTATTGAGATTTATCTAGGGAGGATAATGAGTCATCTACTTTTATTATTGACTTTCTCTAGTTACTTCAGAGTCCATTTTCATTTCAATAAGGAGAAGGGGTGCACTGCTGCCACTTCCTGGTAAAGGTTTGCTTTTCGACTTCGTTCTTACCTATTACTATTATATTATTCTTTGGTGACCTTCATCCTGATGGATTTTTTTTTCCTAGTCTAACCCAACTTTTTTGGGATAACAGGCTTAGTTGTTATTGTTGCTGCTGCTTAATTCTCATCATCATAGCACTCCTAGAGGAATCTCGAGAAAAAGAAAAAATTCCAAAAATTTGGTCCAACCCATATAGTTTCATGTGTTAGAGATTGAGTCAGGTGGGAAGGGGAGGAGGGAGATGTATATATATATTATATATATGAATATGATGTAAGAATGCTAAACCATAACCAGGGAAGAAACAAGAGATAGAAGAAAGCGAGTGCCGATCCAAGGGCCTTGCAGACACCCTAGCCAACTCCCATGAAGAAGATTGTGAATGAGGGAAATGGTCTGATTTTGAATGCAAGGTGGTGCATTATTGGCTGGATGCTACTGTGCGGGCCTTGTGCTTGTGTTCCCTCAAGAGAAGGGACTGTTCATTTTACCGTCTCTTATGGTGATGTCGGCATAGTGGCCGGGTGTGAATGGTGTACTTTTTGTGGCACTCATGCCCTTATTTGAAGATACTGCTCATTCAGACCTTTTATCATAGCGTACAAGTACTGCACCAGATCTTTTCCTTCATGCAGAACAAATAAATTATGTAAGTTAGTTCAAATGCAGTTGATTGGAATATTTGGTTGATTCAATTTATTTCTGTGCCAATTGTACTTAGTTGGTCCAAAAAATTAATCTATTTCCTCTTAAATAAAGCTTGTTTTCGAAACACTTAGAAAGAAAAGTTTATACTTGTTGTTAAGTTGTATTTTGTTTGGAACAAAGGTTTACCTACGAAGCAAACAAGGTTTTACTTCTTTCAGATTAATATAACAACTTATGTTAACTTTCAGTGCAAACCAGAGACCTGATATCAATGTGTAATGTTTCTACATAAGTAACATAACTAAAGTCACATGGAGCAATTTGATTTAGCTTGTGACCACTTGGGGTCTAGGATTATAGTATTAAGCTTTTTGTTTTTGTTTCTGTCTTTAGGGAATGGAGAACTGTAGGTTCTTATTTGTAAATCAGTAATGGCACTTGAGGTGTTTGTCTAACCTTGTAGCTTTTACAGCATGATAAGATGACATGTACCCTTTGTTTTTAATTCTTTTTAACTCTGGAAGTGATTGGCAAAAAGAATGAAAGAAGGAATTTCGGAATAATTACAACGACAATGAGGGAGAATTTCCGCCTCCCCCATTCCAGAACAAATAATGCTCAAAGTTTTATCTTTCATTATTATTTACATTTTTTCTTCACCTTTCATTTTGAATTGTTGTCAAAATAATTTCTACAATGAGATGGCTCTACACTCTACTAATTTAATTTATTTTTTATGTAGAAATGGATGTAATTGTTGAGAGAGCAGAGGATGTTTTGATGCAAATCAGATTGCTAAAGGGTGCAAAGGCCCCTATAACACGTTGTTTTTTCGCTTCCAAGTACGTGTAAGGCTATATGCTTGCTTCTTTAAACTAGTGTTCTCCAAAATGACACGACACGACATGAGTACGGAATTGGCACGACATGATCGTGTTATCGTGTCGTGTCATAATCATGTCGTATTGGGAGTTTTGAAAAATTGGTACAATTTAACACGGCACGATTAACATGCAATACGACACGAACACGACACGAACACGACACGATAACACGAATTCAATTTTCAATATTAATTATTTCGAAGTTCGAACTGATGTAGTGCCACTGTAGTGGTGTAGGGGTCTTGTAGCCTGTAGGCGTGTAGAAGTAGAAGTCTAGGTATGTAGCATGTAGCTCGAACTGTCTAGTCTCGTATTTGTTAAATTTTTTATTATTAAATTTATCATAAAATTGCAGGAAAGTTCATATCAAATTTGTAAAAACGATCAATAAAGTCTAGTAATCATTTTTTATATTTTATTTTTTTAACAAATTTTAACAAATCTTCATAAAAAAATTATGACACGATTTGACATGACTAACACGACGTGTCAACACGACACAACACGATCGTATTAGTCGTGTCGTGTCAGAATGCGTGTCGTGTTGTCTTTTCTCACCACTCAGTACGACACGACACGACACGATTAAAAAAGTAGTTCGTGTTAACACGACACGACGCGAGACTCTAACACGATCGTGTTTGATACGACACGCACCATTGGAGAACATTACTTTAAACTGAAATGTATTTGACATAAAAATTCTCCTTTATTGCTTGGAAAATCTGCTCCAGTCTGAATTGCCTGGACCGGTGTAGGTTGAACTTATTTCTTTTTTTAGAAGAACATATCCTTTGACATCTTGATCAAATATTAAATGAACTCTAAATTTTGTAAAGTTACATATTATCGTGTTATTTGCTAAATTGAATAAAAATCAACGATTCAGATTGGACGTTCAAATTTATAAATATTAATGCAAAAGAATTATGACATTGGAGTCCACTTCATTTATCTAATTGTTGATCCAATTGTCAGGGCTCAGCTCATGCATAATTTAAAGAAATAAACCAAATCATATAGAGATTCGTACTGCACATGACCAAGGCATCCAGCTCCAGCTCACCTGTCTACTGTTTTGCATTTTGTCTTGATTCGGCTTGGCTCCTGCCTCCTGCTAAACTTAAATATGAAAAGGAAAAGCCAGACAGCCAGCTAATTGCGGCCCCAAGTGACGTCAAGACCTTTCAAAGGGAGATTATAAATATTAATTCGCGTAAGCAAGGTATAAATGTCATGAATCGAGACAGAGAGAGACGGGATAAAGTCTAAAGAGCGATAGGTCTCAATAGGTTAGTACTTAGTACATCTTTAGTTGTATTAAATATTCTGGGAGGCACTGACAGATTCCCCTTTTTTCAGTTTTGAGTTGATTTGTTTTCCCTTTTATGCTCACAGGCACCTAGCTCTTGGAGCCTAGCAAAAAAAAAAAAAAATTAAATTAAATTGTTGTCTTCATTTGTCAAAAGCCGAAACTTTGTGGCTTTGATAAAAGCAAAGGACTATGTCTTGTTTTTGTTGTTTTGTTGGCCTGTAGGCACTCTACCCTTGCTGAGTTGCTATTATATAATCAAGCAAGGTATTCAGTACTGACGACCAGAGGGGTGTGAAACCGCAAAAATTTGAGATAAATTAAATTTCTCTTATTTTCAAAAGCGAGGGACAGTTTCTCCCTTATATTTACAAAACTCCTTTGATGCCATTGCCCAGGAAGATCTAATTGGAGGTAGAAATCACGTACTTTATTTATATTCTTATATTAATTTATCGAAGTCTTATGTTTTAAATTTCATATTGTAGTATGGATATCTCTAACCGTTTGAAAATTTTATAAGAATATCCAGCACATCAAATTCTTACCATAATTTGAATATCTTACCTGCTCAATTAGCACAAATTAATCATTAAGTGAGATTCAAATGCAGAGGCTTGGAGTTAGTAAATAATACAATTTGTTTTTTTTTTAAAAGAAACACAATAATACATCTTTGTTACTGAGAACTTTATGTGTTAAAATAAGTGCATATTCCAGTTTAGATATTTTAAAGTTGTTGAAAATATTCTTAATGTATATTTGTTATTAAGTTTCTTCAAAACCTTTATACTCTTCAGTTGGTTAAATGTTATCATGTACCACAAAGTAGTGCTATGGTGGAACTTTGAGATGGAATACTATCTTCGCATTTCTTTTTTCTTTGAATCACAATTCATGGTCAAATGTATCGTCCAACACATAATGAAAATTAACAACATAATAATTCATAATTATACAGAAACTATATATCTTGACGTTATATATAATACAGATATTGGCGTGTAGAGTAATCGATATGTTTGTTGATTTTTACAGTTTAAATACAAAAATGATTCTCATTGGTGTGTACGCGACCAGCATTCCCAGAATTACTGTGGGGGCTTTCGGTGCTCAACGCGACAATTCTGTCCGATTTAGCTTTACCGCAAGGAAAGAGACCACCTTTCAAGACGTCAGAACTGTTATATACAGACGTCTTCAAATACTGGAGATACAATATTCATTAAGAATTTGTACTCGGTATAGTAGTTTCATTGGCATAACTCGTCATGTTTACATGATCCCCGTTAGTAATGAAACCGAGTGGCGTATGATATATCATATGGCCATTTCAGAAATGAACTCGCGAATGGTCGAACTGTGCGTCGATATACTTCCCAATGAAACCACAGGGAATGTGAACCTCTTTCTGAATGCTCCACCTGGTGCTAGTAGCTCATTTGAAGATGATTTGTCAGTGTCAGATTCCAGTCTCAGCAGTCCTGAACCTGTTGTGATGCGCTCAACTATCAGAGATAACATTGAAATTGGAGGTGACATTACTATAGAAAATGACGAAGCAATAGAGGAGCAGGACTCGGACTCTGTAGACGACAATGACCCCCGTTATCAACCGAACTACAATTTGGGGCGAAGATTGGTCGTTACGAGAAGCTCTGAGAGGCAGCACACGGTTCGGAGCAGTAACAGAAAAAATTGGCGGTCAAATGTCAGGACCCAGGATGATTTTGGAGACGTGTCAGGTCCGCATCGAATAAAATGCCGGGGCGGTCAGTCAGCACGTCATTCCATTAATGTCCCACCTCGATCAATGAATGCACCAATTGATACCATTCCAGGTAAATATTTTAAAGCGTGGAAAGCAAATTACATGTGAATTAAGCAATGAGTAACTGTACTTTTGACTGTTTCAGGCTCATCATCTTCTCAAGGTTTTCAACCAGCCCGCTATTCTATCAGTGGTCCACCTATAATAAGGGATGCACGCAATAGAACAATACAAGGTAATAAAATACATCAATTTTTATTCTTTAGGGAGAAAAACATGACACAAGTATAATGCATGATTTCTACAAATTGTAGGTGCATTGGCCGATCAACCAGTGCGTAAATCTCTTGGCGCCAGAATTCGATCGTTTTTTAGAGGTTTCTCAAGACGTGATAGGAGTTGATTGTGACAAATTATAAATCTGGTAAATTATGAATATGTCATGCGATTATTTTTTAGATGTCCTAACCTAATCCCCATTACAGAGATGTATGAATAGATTCATTTTATGTGGCTTGCATAATTATTCTGCTGAGACCTATTGTTCGATTTATCATCTTTTCATATTAAATGACATGAACAATGTCAATAATACAAATTCACAAATAAGTTGTAAGAAATTCATGCATGCATTGAGAATATGGACACAAAAAGGTCATCGCCATGTGTACATCAATGATCTGTTTGCACTGTCAAAATCAGTGGTATGCAGACTGCAGTTCATGGAGTCGAATGAGGAGTTTCAGCTGAATAGTCGAATGGACACCAATCACCATTCACCAAATAGTCTAAGCAAGCCAGGTTTTGGGCCTTAGTTTTGGGCCAAAGTCAACAGTTTAATACTGCTTAATAAGCAATCCGAAAAAAAGAGTTGTAATTACTAGTGCAGTTGTGCTGGATAAGTTCCGGGTTGCATCAGCCACAGCCCACAGCCATAGTGGATTAACTGGATTGTGATATGCTGAAAGTTTTAGGACCTCGTAGATAATTTACCCAACAACACAAGCCAAGTTCGCAACTAAATAAGAAACTGTCGTCGAATCTTGTCCTCGACCTAGTAAACTTCACCAAAACCTGGGACCTGTGCCACCTGGCACACCCAACAACTCCCAATGGTCCTTCTCGTACGGCAACGCCAAGTTCATCTAACATATTTTCTCCCTAGTTCCTTTCTCTTCCTCTCGTTCTATTTCTCGCCTTTCTCTGATTCTCTCCGACAGTCTCACCATAACCACCTGCTCCAAGCACTCTCTCTCTCTTACCTCTCTCATTCCCAAACCCTAATCTTCTTCTCTCCATGGATAAAATCGGCGTGCTAGTGACGCACAAACCTCTCCCCTACCTCGAACAAGAGCTGACGCGGCGTGGCTGTCGCCTCTTCCGCCTTTGGGAATCGCCGGAGAGCTGCCGACTCGAATTCTGTCGGGAGAACTCCTCCGAAATCCGAGCCATCGTCGGAAATTCTAATTTCGGGGCCGACGCGGCCACCATTGATGCTCTCCCCAAGCTCGAGATCGTCGCCTCCTTCAGCGTGGGGCTTGACAAGGTCGATCTTCCCAAGTGCAAGGAGAGAGGGATTAGGGTTACCAATACCCCTGATGTTCTCACTGATGACGTGGCCGATTTGGCCATTGGGTTGACTATTTCTGTTATGAGGCGGATTCCTTCTGCTGATAAGTACGCCAGAAGCGGCGCTTGGAAGAAAGGAGAGTATACTCTTACTACCAGGGTTAGTACTAATTTCAATTACTTCTTTTGTCGTTGGATGTTATATGTTGTTTATTTAAATTACAGCTATGGCACAAATAAAGTTCTGTGCTAATTCTGAGACTTAGTCAGTTAACTGCTGATGTATGTAGTTCTTTTCACAAAAGAAAGAAAAAAAAAGTGAAAAATGAAAAACGAAGTAGAGATATATGAGTTTGATCAGAATACCAGTTGAGATATGGTAGCTGACATGTGTTGTTCCAGTACATCATTTTGTACTGAAATTAGACAGAATTAAGAACCTTTACGTTGTCTAGGCTGATAATAGTTTTTCTTAAATCATGGACCTTTCAGTAAAAATTACAATACAATGTACCCAATAGGTTTCTTTATAATTGAAAATTTTATGGCAAATTCTTCACAGTACTACTGTTTGCAATTGATTCATCACATAATAAAAATTTATTTTTAACATAATTTTTTATGATTTCGCATATTTTTTCTGCGAATTTATTAAACATTGGGTTGGAAACTAATGCAACATTGCAATTAATGTTCTTGTAACTTGTAAGTTTAGATTTACCTTTTCTGTAAAAATTCTTCTAATACTTTTGTTAACCCAATGACAACAATCATAATTTTAAAATGCTGCAACAAGGTTTTTGTGAAGATTAGAAAATAATAGTTGAAGTATTTAATTAAAATGCATATGGAATTATTTACTGCACAAAATTATAGTTGTATACAGATTTGGAATAAGTTTCAGCAGTATGTGCTTTGTTTTCTTGAGAACTTAATAATACAGCCCTCCTCTTTGTATGCATTTTGATACGTATTTTTCTACTTCAGGATGAGGGTTAGGTAAGCCAGTTCTTCTGGTGCTTAACAAATAGAAATAACCATACTGAAAATTAAACATTATTTACATTCTCTGCTTCTTTCATTTTGTATCCTTCCTTTTTAATCTTTTTATGTTGAATTTGCATGACAGTTTAGTGGCAAAAGAGTGGGAATTCTGGGGTTGGGCCGGATCGGGCTTGCTATTGCTAAGCGAGCGGAGGCATTTGATTGCCCGATAAGTTACTACTCCCGATCGGAGAAGCCTCATCCAAACTATACATACTATTCTACACCAGTCGATCTTGCCTCAAACTGTGATATATTAGTTGTTGCGTGTGCACTTACTGAGGAGACGCGCCACATCGTTAACCGTGCAGTTATTGATGCTTTGGGCCCAAAGGGTGTGCTGATAAACATAGGCCGTGGACCCCATGTTGATGAACCTGAGCTTGTAGCTGCCTTGGTCGAGGGACGGCTTGGCGGGGCTGGACTCGATGTGTTTGAAAATGAGCCACATGTGCCGGAGGAGTTGTTTGCTCTGGACAATGTGGTACTGGTGCCGCATGTGGCAAGTGCAACAATCGAGACTCGCACAGCTATGGCTGATTTGGTGCTTGGTAATCTGGAGGCACATTTTCTGAAAAAACCCCTTCTGACAGCTGTTGTTTGATTGATAATTAAAATGAAAGATGCTGCTTATGGAACATTGTTCATGAATTTCTGTTAGGGAGTGGTCGGGTTTTAATGTCAAGTTGGTGTACAGGTGATTTATAGAACCATTATGCATTGACATTTCAGCGCAATAAAATGAGATGTTTTTGTTCTCTCGTTTTATTCCGCCCAATTTCAGCTATAAGGCTATTTAAGCAATTCAACAATTAGTGATTATTTGACGCCTACCTAACCACCCAAGCCAGTATCAGTATACCAAAAGCACTGTAGCACGTCGATGGAAATTAAATAGTATATTTATATATTGACGACGCAATGCCATTATAGTTTATACTGATAATGTAAAGGTCGTATCCGTTACTGTTTTGGGTCTGGCTTAATTAAAGATCTCCTTAATATAATATTTGCTTGAAAAGTGAAAACAAGATAGTAACAAAACAACATAACAAGGAAAGAAATCATCTGAAACTAAGGGTAAAAAACTAAAAATGCATCAGACCAAAAGCTCGTACCAACTTTCCAATTGACAAGATTAAATGTCTGACTATGGACTTACACCTACCAATCCGTACCAATCAGGACCATTGATTTAACCTAATAAATTGGACCGTTTGTACAATGGTCTGGTGGGCATCAGACAAACAGAAGCCAACCCTGGAATCAAACAAGAAAACTTGCGCAACCTTTTATGTCAATATTCTGCTGAAACACTAATTAGTGACCTTTCATTAAGCTGCACTCATGTAGGAGCATTAATCAATCGTAACATCAGTAAGAACAAATCAATAATAATCAGAATAAGACTTATAACATCTTATTTTGATGGGTAACAGGAACACACTCCAACGTGCTAATTGTTTCACACCAAGATTAATTTGTTCAGAATGGAAAGGTGCTGCAAATTTTTTTGCTTGCCAGAGTGTATTATCAGAACAAAACTTTTCTTTTTTTTTTTTTACTTCCAGCAATTGCTTTTACATGAAGTCTTCCTCCAGTTCCTGGAGCGACTTACTTCCGGTTGCGATCTGTTTGTTAGAAGTCATTTTCTCAGCCACCATGAGCCCCTTGTAGCTCCTGATCTCAGCCTGCTTCTCCTTCTCTAGCCTCTCCATTTCTTCCCTCCTTTTCTGCATCCAATTGCATATAGGACAGATTAAATTTTAATGCTCTAGTAACCACATATAAGAAAACATTATTACTGCAAGGTGAAAATTGAAAAGACCAACCTTATCTCGCAACTGAAGCTTTCTCTCAGCTCGCTCAGCCGCATTTACAGCTTCTCTCTCAGCTACATGATATTGAATTACCAAATTTAGAATCAACTGAAAGAATACTGAGATGTTGTAATGCAACTTGAACATATTTTACCTTTTAAATCAGGCTTCCTCTCGACCTTTGTTTTGTTCAATCTATTCACAATCTCATTTATCCTTTTCTCTACCCTGACAGTGCGCACCTGAAAAATATATAACAATTATGTACATCTAATTTATTAGACTGTAAAATAAACTATCAAGTGGGCTGTTATCAACCTGATCCAATAAAATAATCTCTCAGACCTTCATGAACAACTATTGACATGTGATTGAAATCTTTTTGCATATAGTCAAAACAAAAGAAGCAACCCTTAATGCTTCAAGATGGTACAAAATGTACACATAACTACTAGAGAGAGAGAGAGAGAGAGAGAGGAGAGAGAGACCATCTTAGGGTTGTGAAAGCCAACTTGACCAACTTCCATGGAAGGAGTCTTCTTCAAATTAAACCAAGGTGTGTAAACAACATCAACATTGTTCACCTTATTTCCTGAAAAAGAAAACCAGAAAAGTTTGAGATCATGTACTATCTTAACTCCACACACTATGAAGTTCAAAAGAAAGAACTCCTGTGGTTCTCTCTCAATAATATTTTATCTTTTTCCAAAGCAAATGAAACATCAACTTTTGTACTTGAAAGATTGAAAATGGCCTTTGTCTGGCACCTTGAATAGAAGATAAAAGAAATTATCCACCTTGAATAGAATTAGCTTTAACAAGCTGAACACAATCTTCAAGCAAACCCTCGCTCATGTCATCCATTGTCTGGCCTTTGTTCAATCTCACATAAACGTGTGCTGATGACATCTTATCAACATGAAACCTGTAATTTTACAAAATTGAAGTTACTTGATAATGGACTTTTACAATCCGAGGTACTATTTACACTATACAGACATTCTGGTACAGCACATGATCCTGTATACTTGCCTGAACACAAACCACCAAATTACTTGATATACAGACATTCTGGACTTTTACAATCCGAGGTACTGTTTACACTATACAGACATTCTGGTACAGCACATGATCCTGTATACTTGCCTGAACACAAACCACCAAATTACTTGATATTCTGGTACAGAAGACATATCTTGTAAATTTCCATACATTAAGATACCCTCTGTATAATTAGATCATTCAACTTCAAATTTGGACTCAATATTTCCAACAAATTCTGAAAATCTTTTGCATAATCCCTGGCAAGTCAAATTTCACAACATCCAGACAAACAATCCACATACTATTAAACGAAAGGAGAAAGAAATTAAACAAGCCAAGCTTAATCTTACCAAATATCTTCAGGAAATCCGTATTTAATCAGCTCCTCATTCTCATACTTATCAAGACCCATGAAAATGGTGTAATCTCCGACATCGGGCCTCGCCTTGAAGTAGAACACCATCTTCTCTTGCCAACAAAAATTGAGTTCAAAATCGGCGATATTTGATGGCGAATTGAGTTTGGAGAGGCGTGGATCCGTCGAATTGCGCGATTGCAATTGGAATTGGGAAGCTAGGGTTTTGGGGAAAGCGTCAGGTGGTAATATAATAAATTTATAAAAGAGAAATATAACAGAAGAGAATAGCTTTGCGCCTCCAAGTCTTCAAAGCGGGTTTCGTGGTTGCGTACAAGGGAGGAGGCGCCACACGTGCCTCGCGCGTGATAAGGGGAGCAATTTGTCGCGCCAAGCGGAGAAATCATTCCGCGCACCGCATGTTGCACGCACGATGTCGAATTATTAAGAGTTTGCTGTGCATAAGTGGTCGACCGTCTGATTTGTGATGTACGGTTTGCAGCTCTGAAGATACAAATATCTGATTATTACGACGACCCAGTTTCCATGTTATGCAATACCACCAATAATAGCAACTATGCATAAAAATGTAATGTTTTATTCCAATTTTATTTTAACCTTCTTATTAGAAGGAACTGTGTTGCGATATCTCCTTACTATAAAAATATGTTTAGAAATAGGAAACACTGAAACAGTATTATTAATGTTTATTTATATGAAATTTTTTAAATTCGTGTACAAGTTACAACCCCGAAGCCAGTAACTATATTTATTATATTATTATAATCTAACAATGAATATTTGTGTCTTCAAAAGATACAATACGGTTTTTTGAAGTATAATAAAATCCTACAATGTAACTTGGGAATAAGAATTTTGGTTTGCGATATTATCCCTTAATAAATTTAACTTCGTTCTTTGTCATTCTGCCTGGAATCAGAATCATTTAAAGCCAACTTAAAATTGTAATAAATTGACTAGTCCCTATTCAGGTCAATTTGGACAAGTTGAATATATAAAATTATTAATTGCATAGTGTTGGGAAGAACTAGGACCATGTGATTTAATAGTTGTAATTGCCAATTATGCAATTATCCTAAAGGAGAACCATGAGGTCCTACAAGTACATGCAAATGGGGAATTTGAATTATTTGCTACATAAAAGATGTGGAGAGAGCACTCAAGCAGTGAAGTGAAGAGAATATGCTCTGCCGACAATTTACGACCAAAGACTTCAAATTTCCTTCCATTTTTTATTTTTAATTTGCAAAGACTTACAAAATTGAGAAGACCAAGAACTGAGAATGTAATAATGGAATAATGGTGACCAACTTTTTCAGCTACCACAGATTAGAGAAGGCCAAAACCCAGACAGTGGGTTGGTGCCCATCTCTGATATCTCCACTATCAATCCAACATTTTAATGAAGGAGAGATTTGATGCATTTTGTTTCTCACGTTACTCACTCACTATTATGTTTTGTTGTAATAATTTTCTTTGAGTTTTATGCTCAAAGTAAAGCAAAAAAATAATTATGTATTAATATCTATATCTTTTACATTTGTATAGCAAAGTTAAAGTATGGTATTTTGTTTGTGCTATTATATCATGCATTGGCATGAAGCAATTCAAAAGAAATTAATTACCTTCGTGAATTTTTATATCATGCATTGACATCCATTATTCAATATTAATCAATTAATTTATAAATTAATAAGTACGAAATAATTTTTTTTGCCTCTTTAGTCTTTATTTAATAGATGAATGAATTAAAAAATTCCTGCTGAAAAGGTCACAAAAAAAGAAATATTTACTATGTACGGTCGAATAACTGGACGGACGGCCTTTAGCCCTACGTGGCTGGCCATGAAATTTTTGAATAAAATATTACAGTGGTTTAGCGTAAAAACAAAAATTGAGCGATTCGAGTAAATAGTAAAATACTGTGACAACCAAGGAGAGATTTGAATAGTGTGAAATTCATATCCGTGCAGCATTAGACGAGACGACAATAACAAATCTAACAGAGGATAAATGCACACAAGTGGACTTTAAATGTTGTATGTGGATTCATTGTATTCCGAAAATATAATGTCAAAGTAAAAAATAAAAAAGAAAAAAACAGTGGTTCCTACAGTAAATCTACCCATTAAAGACCGTACTCGCCAAAATGATCTGTCACTCACTCCTCATTCTTGTTTGGTCCCCCACACAATTTTCTTCCCTCATCACCAAGCCCATTTCTCGAAACATGATTTCTCAGGGATCCTCACCGGACGGTCAAGATTACAAAAGGATATCTACTTAGATTTATAAATGGAGAAGATTGTATTCATAACGTCTCTTCCAATTATTGTGTTTGGAATGTTATACTTTGCTAAATTTTAATAGATTATTAAATATTTTCAAATTTATTTTTATCAACTTTACAAAAATATTATATATTATTATATTATGTTCATGATATAATATTTGAGTTTTCATTTTGAATGGTTCGGAAATATATATTGAGAACATCAAGATAGCTACTTAAAGTTGTTAAAATATATTTTGATATTGTCAAATATGTAGAAAACTATCAACAGTTGTATTTTTACTTAAATATGTAAGGATATAAAAATATAATAGCCAAATGTTCATTAAAATTTAGAATAATAAATAAGCATGTATCATCACTCACAACAGACATTTATTTAGCACTTTATTTTAAGATGTGTAAATATTTATAGAGGTATTTAGGGATGAATTCAGGGTGTGTTATCAGCCCCATGTTTTATAGCCGGCTTTATTGTCTGTGTGTAGCTTAGTGAGCTACCCTGTAACACTGCTCTAAGTGCAGCACAGCTCTTTCTTGACTTCCTTCTTCAAGGTTCTCTCTCTCTCACACACACAACAAAAGGAGAAAAGAAGATTGTTAACGCTGCAAGGTTGTGCAATTACTCTCTTGATAAGTTTTATATTGACTATGTTCAAAAAATAGAAAGAATTTCACTCTGATTTTCCAGCCACCTTGTAGTGACAACAATTGGGTACCAATTTTATTCTCAAATTGACGTTTGTTGATTATTTTGGATTTATTGCACTTAAAGTAGCAGCAATCTGTGGCATTCTTCCTCAATTAGGCAAAATCCTTTCCAAAATGTTCTTGAGGTTGTACCTTAATAGCTTAGTTACACAATTTTTTTTTTATTTTTTTTCTGAAGTATTTTAGTTAATAATGTCTCCCTCTATTCTTACTGAAGCTCTTTTGTTCTTATACAGGTTATTGATTCCCTCCAGGCTAAAACATACTCAAATTCTGACAAAGGCAATATGAAGCACAATAAATCAGAGTCTGATGTCACTAGCCTTGCCACATCATCCCCACCGCGCTCTCCAAAGCGCGCTATGTACTATGTGCAAAGCCCATCCCGGGATTCGCATGACGGTGATAAGTCGTCGAACATGCAGCCGACACCTGTCTACAACAGCCCTATGGATTCACCATCTCACCCTTCTTATGAAGGCGGGACCCACCATTCCCGAACCTCATCAGCCAGCCGCTTTTCGGGTAATTTAAGGTAAAATAAAATAAATTATTGAGCTTAAATTGAGCGCATGCAGGTTAGTATCAAAAGATAAAAGGAAAATTGTTTCCCCTATAGAAACTTTGTTAAATGTGACAATTTCAAACTTGTGTGTCAAGTATAGGAATTGTGGCCTTGTGGGTACCAAATCTCTTATCATCAGGTCTGGTGCTGACCCTAGCGCATATAGCTTGGTTAGGGACACAAATATACCACTATTTTGGCTAAAGCTTTGAACTGGTTTTTCTGTTCTATTTATTTGTTGGGCCTGGATAAGATGATGATTGAAAGTTAAAACCCACAATTGGTATTTCATGTAAATACTGGTAGTGTTACTGATATGAACTGACATATGCAAGAAAAATTATGCAATGTGACACTAACTGAGAGGCTCTCTTATTAGGTCATCGTCAAGCCGAAAAGGTCATAGGAACAAAAGGGTGAATGAGAAAGGGTGGCCGGAGTGCAATGTGATACAAGAGGAGGGGTCTTATGATGATTTAGATGAAGACAAAGGACTTACTCGCAGATGTCAAATAATTTTGGGGTTCCTTGCATTTGTGTTTCTTTTCACTGTGTTTTGTCTCATCATATGGGGTGCGGCTCGGCCTTACAAACCTGAGGTGGTAATAAAGGTATACTTAAATCCTTAATCTTTCTCAAGGTAAATATGCAATGTTGCTTAACTTTACGAAGACATTTTTCCCTACCTTTTGTTTCTATTTGGAAAGTCCTAGATGTACTTTACCAGTCAGTTGGATAACATCACAACTATGCTTAGCTGACTTCATTCCAGTTTTGCCCTTACTATTGTGGGATGTATAATATATGAATTATACCTTTTCTTTATGGGTCTCTAACTTTGGATGTATCATTTTATTTTTATTTTTTTGTATCAGACCCTGGTGGTGAATAATTTCTATGCAGGAGAAGGCACAGACACTACTGGCGTACCAACTAAATTGGTGACAATGAATTGCACATTGAAACTGGTTGTGTACAACCATGCTAGCATGTTTGGAATACATGCTTCTGCTGACCCCGTTCAAATGATATTTTCTGAGATCACAATTGCATCTGGAGAGGTATTTCTCCTTGTTAAACTTATTTCACTGCATCCTTTATTTTTTTTATATTTTCATTATTGAGAAATTATATATGTCTTATTCTCTTTGAAATAATTTGAATACATTGTTTCAATGAGCAAACAGTTAATTTAGAATCATGTTGCAAATGAGACAATATGGTTGCACAAAAAGCTTCTCTGTATTTAACCAACCAATAAAAGTACGAACTTCAAATGCTAATCTTTTAAAAAATAAAATATAAAACAAAAATTGGAAGAATTAAGTTCTTGACATTTTTCATGCAGTTCGTGTACATTAATACCAGATGGTTGTGGTCAAGTACAGGTATCACCTGAACGTACTGGTACAGTATCCTAAAAAATGTCTGCACAGTAGTGTATGCTTCTAAAATTTAGACAGAATTCAACTTTTTTTTTTTCCTTCTCTCTCTCTTTGTAATTTCAGTTAAAAAGGTACTACCAGCCAAGAAAAAGCCACAGAATGTTCTCGCTAGTCCTACATGGAGAGAAGGTTCCCCTTTATGGGGCTGGTGCTAGCCTTTTTCTCTCAAGCACTGACAGTGTGGTACCACTGACTCTCGATTTTGAGCTCAGATCTCGAGGTTATGTTATAGGAAAACTGGTGAAAGTATCTCACAAGCAGCATGTCTCATGTTCAATTACCGTGGATTCACGCAAGTCAAAACCTATCAAGTTATCTCGCAGTTCATGTAGTTATGATTGAGCAGTGTTTTTTACCTCTAGAACTTTAGAAGGTATCTACTGTATAGGACAGTTTGTGTGTAATTATGGCTATCTATTTCATAAGCAATAAGTTTTCAGGCAATGGAGGACTAAATGGCTTTGTAGTGGTATATATATGAGACTGGTGCTGATGTATCTTTTTCATAATGATGTAGTTTCTTAAGTCGATGCTTATAAAGGGTACCTTTTGTTTTTTCTTTTGTTAAGAGACATGATAATGACAGCTGCCATCAGAAAGCAAACAAGCGTGTGCTTATAAACATTACAAAGCATTTAATCAAATACACAATATAAAACTTTATTTAGAAATTTCAAATAAAATGTGGTTTCTTATGCAAAATTTATGCAAATGTTTATGAGGGAGCACCATTTTTTTTTTCCTCAGTGCGAGATTAAATCTGTCTCTCACTGGTCCATTGGACTGACTTGGCTTAATCATATAATTTAGTAACACAAAGCATCTTAATTATGGTCATAAGAACGGTCTTGTTTATTATTCTTAACTGATAATACCACTATAAGTTCATTCCGGAGGCTCACAAAATTATTAGGAATCCAGGTTACAGAAAGCCAAGATTTTAATGAACTCAATAGACAACAACTAATTTCTTGAATTCTAGTGTTGCTTGCAAAGGTTCTCAAACCCCATGTACTCACGACGTTCCATTTTCCCGATCATGTTGAAAATTCCAGTTCCTCCTGTCAAATCATGCAAAAAATTAGATTTCATAGATTGCAATGTTTTCAGAAATATTCAATATTTCAGGTTCATGACCCATACCCAAAGAAACTGGGCTAACAAAGATAGTGAAAGCTAGGATAAATATAATCAGAGAAGCCCTTCCAAGTATCTTAATTAACTTTCCCACTGCTTTTTGCCCAATTAGAGCTGAGATGATTGCCACTACAGAGAAGTATAACGCTACAATAAATACAAATAGAAAGAAACATTAATAAGTACGTTATTTTTGAACTGGCAAAAACAAAAAAACAATGAAATAACAAAAATAAATGAGACTAATAAGAAAACAAACAGTGGTTGTCCTTACCATAAGGTACTGGAAATCGCTTCAAAAGGTAATATTCAATTACAGACATGGATGCAGAAAATGTCATAATAAATGTGGCAGTGGCACTTGATACCTATAATAAGATAATATGAAATACACCAAATCTTATGCATGTGGGTACCAACTGAACCTGTAGTTATCAACAAATTATGTACTAAGCACTAACCTGCGGAGGAACACCTAATTCCAAGAAAAGAGGCCCTAAAATAAATCCTCCGCCAAGGCCCAGGAGGCCTCCTACTATACCAGCTAATATACCAATCAGACAGTATAAAATCAACTGGAAAGCTCTCCAGTTTGTACCTTCATCTCCCTTTGATTGAATCGTCTACTCTCCTTTGTACAAGTTGACGGCTTCATGCATTGTAACAGCAACAGCAACTGGAATCTTTGAATTACTTGCTATGTTATGAATATTCTGTTGGATATTCTTTTCCCACGAAAAAATTTGTAATGCTAGTGGAGTGAAAAAAAATTGAGAAAATATGCTGTTAAATACTAGGCTTGTCTATATACTATTTTGTGTAACAGACAAGTACCTGAAGCGAATTTAGTACCCAATATGATATCGAACAATTCGATGTATAATTCTGCAAAAGAGGAAACTATTTAGAAATAGAGCCTTGCCTCCAAAGTATTTAACAAGAAACAGAAAGAAGCTTCTGTCAAGTTCACCTTGGTAATTTGCAATGCAAGAAATGTGCCCCATACCAGAAGAAGAAGACCCAGTTCACTCCAGCAGATATTTTCAAAGATTGATACCTAAAATTTGTATCAAATTAAGAATTAGAGGTTAAATGCCCATTGTGATACCAACATCATCCATGAAACTCTTACCCATTTATTAGTTATTTTTCTTTATTTTAGTTTAGATTGTTATCTTCATTTAATTGAGTGCTTTGATCAATAAATAACAAATATCAGAAGAAAGGTTGTGCTAAAATTACAATCGAATTTTCAATTTGCATATAATTAGAATTCTCGTGATGCAAAATCTCACCTGTTCCCGTCGAGAGTTTGTAGGGCCAGATGAGAGAGGAATGTACCCTTCTGCTTCTTCATTTACTGTGCCAATATAAACTTAAAATGTAGTCATAATGCCATATATTAAAAGAAAAATCAGTGCCTCACTACTTTGTATAAACATCATAGAATTTTGTTTTCTTACCAGTCTGCGCCAATATCCTGGCTGCCTCCTTGAGTTATGGATGCAAAAAGAACACATTAGAACAAGTGAAAATTATAGCTAAAATTATAAACCCAAAAGGAAAAATATCACATGTTCCACATATCTAGAGATGCAAACAGAGAGCACCTTCTTAAATAGAGTTTCCTTCTTCCATGCAGCAACACCCCTGAAGAATGCCTTGGTTGAAGTTACTACACAAATCAAACCATATCAATAAATCAGATTTTCATCATACTCAAACTATTACAATTTCTGCTGGATTCCATTTGTAGAACTTATACTGGTGGGGTGCTGTACTGTCATGTATTATTTTTTCCCCCTGAAATTACCTAGATAAGGGTGATAGAGTTTAATTACATATATTACAGAATTTTTTTTAAAAGAGAGGAAGGAAATTTTCCTTCAAAATTACCTAAGAAAATGATGAGAAGAAGAATAGTCACCATCCAATCAGCGAAGAGTACATTGAAAGCAACACCAATGCTGATACCAAGCATCAGCATTGGTTGAAAAAGCAATGCTAAGTCATAGTCTATAATTGGCATGCTGAGAGTTGGATGCCTCAGCCTGATATTGTAATACACTGTAGAGGCTGCCGCACCCATTATCATACCTTCAATTGAATTTTAAAAAATTTACAAACTCATTTTCTACAAACACGTTCAAGTTTGGCTGACATTACCTGACAAGTACAACCTGAATTGTAAAGTAGTACTTTTATTCATTTCCAAATTCATTTATACAAACTTGTAATATAGTCTAATCTGGTGCAATTCCTTTCTTTGTCAAAAGAACTAGATGTTTTTTTTTTTAATAATTGGAATTATTGAAAAACATCATACACTTTGATATGGCTGTAGAAGACTTGGGATCAAAGCCTATAATCAAAGTTAGCAAAGGCACATAGATTCCGCCACCGCCGACCCCACCCACGCTTCCAAAAGCCGCTCCAAAGAAGACAATAATAGAACCAACGACAATCTTCCATCCAAATCTCATCTCCTTCTCACATGGCGACCATTGATTTTGTAATAAAAAAGACTTTAGTATCAAATAAGAGAAGATAATTTTCTCTTATGTCCTATTTGTCCTTGTAAATAAAATAGAATAGTTTTTCTTTGACAAAAAAAAGAGGAACTATTTGCATTAAAATTTCACTTATTTTTCAAATATATTGGTATGATTTAACTTTCATTTACTAGGAAAGGGGTGAAATGGTAACAAAACTTGATTAATCACTAATTCATACCGGCCAAATGGGATGATAAGACGATTGATTAGGCTTCCATAAGAAATTGGCAACCTTCATTAAGTAATTGTATGAGCTCATCTCGGAATAGGTTAGCTTTTGATACGCTGACACTGCCATGACAAGGTACCTTAACCAGAAAACAAATGCCAAACATAACCAAAATTGCTTCCAAATGAGCACCATTATTTCTGCGAAGGAAATTTTTTTTCTCAGAGTAAAGTGAAAAAGGGTATAGGAGCACAGGATGGGAACCCACTAGCTTTAAGGAATTGTTTTGAGATAGAAGTACCAAAATACCCTCGTTTACCCTGAGTATGCATTATGTTGATTTAATTGGCTATACATTTTCCAAGAAATTTAGACTATAGAAATTGCCTTCAAATAATATATTTTTTTTAAAAAAATGTAAGCCTAAATTAGAATTTTCATGTGAGCATTAATGCTGCTTAAACCCTTCTGATTTAGTTTCTGTAAGGTCATTATAAGATAATTTAATAATAACTAGAGGACATGTTATTTAAGTGGAGGTTTGATAGATAGTTTCTACTTTGCCCTTCAGTTACTAATACAGTGGTGCTCCAGTAGCAGTTAGTAAAGCTTTGTTTGATTTTCCTTTTGCCACGAGTTATTCATGAGTTAAAAGGTGAAGGTAGGTGTTAAGGGAGGTTACTCTTGACGTTGTCTTGTAGCTAAAAAGATGTTGCGAGGAGGCTTCATAATTTGTACCAGCTCATGAACAATATACCAGTATATACCCGTGTTTGCCAAGTGTCAATGGCTTAACCAAAACTTCTGTTAAGCCATAATAGGTTCATATGGAAACTTACGGTAAATCACGAGTATGTGTAACAATTTCTTAGAAATTTATTGAGCCGTCTGGCTTAAAGTGTATTCAACTCAATTTTCCATTACATTTCATAAGTTTATGGTTGTGACAAAGATTAAGAAGGGGGAGTTGAGAAAGAAAGTATATATTTCAGTATTTCTATTTGTATGTTTTCTACTAATTATGAAATAAATGTCAGGGGACTCAGGTAAGGCCACTCGATGATTATTGAATGAAAACATATGAATAGTAAAGATACGAAATGGCAACGCCACCCTAATAAATCGAAGTACCGAAGTATATACTACTTTCGGAGATACCATGTGTTATCATTAGAAATTGATTAGCACTGATGTTGCCCGGTGTTGGTTCTGGAAACACAGAGAAATATTTTCCAACACAAGAAGGACAAAAAATTGAAAATAGTGCCAAATGCACCCGCGAATGTATGCAATATTTAAATATTATGACTATGTTGGTCCATAAACTGATAGCAAACCTTCATTACTACATTTTGACATGTACATTTTGTCCACCAATATGTATATTTTTTGAATTTTATCTCATAAACTTCATATGTTGTAGAAGCAATTTTTTTTTTTTAAAAGTCCAATTAGGACGTGTAACGTACTGTAAACTGTATTCTCGAATGCTTTTATACAATCAGGAAGTATTCTGTTTCATTATTCACAATTTAAAACATAAATTGGAGGTGAAATTAATTATATATTTGATTTTTGCTAGTTGAAATGAAAGCCAAATTAGTATACCTACTATCTATGTATATAAACAGGGAGGTTAATTAGATATTTAGATCCGTCAAAAGGATCCAAACCTGCTAACAAAGGACTCAAACTCTCAAACTCAAAACAGCACAATGATAGACGCACCCAGTAGTTGGCACCAAGATGGGATCAGCACAACAAAAGCTATAACTAGGAAATAAAAAGATAACTTTCTCCTAAAAGTTCCACTTTACTTCTCTTCATAGGTCATCCCCCTAAACTAGGCTACAGTGCGTCAGATGTTCATCCCCAATAATGTGCTCAACATCTTCCTTCTCCTCTTTTGCGCAGCCTTCCTCTCCTTAAAAAGCCCCTTTCTTTCCCTCAAGTACCATTGAAAATCATCATCAGGTGAGCAATCCAAAAAATCCACTAAATCTGCAGGTGGGTTCTCAAAGAATTCGACCAGGTCATCATCCTCCGAAAAATCTGCATGTACCTCTGGAATCCTCTCCTCCTGGCTGTCACCCATGTCATCCTTTGATTTACAAGAACCCTCACAGTTCCTAGAAAAAACAAAGAAGTTGGATCAGTTTGAGTATTGTGCAACTCAAAAACCAAATCTGAAAGTGCATGTGGACATGCACACATGTGAATAACAGAGAGAGAAAAAGGGAGATTTACACAGAGAGATAGGACATACACTAGGTCTTCATCCGTCAGGTGCACCCGTTTCGTACTTGGAAACACTGATAACTTTAGTTGTTTTTCATTTGATTTTCTCTTGCGAGTCGAATCCTACAAACAGAGGGTTTGTTATTTATTACAAGGTACTACTTTTAAGTCGTATATAAATTTGAGAAGCTTAAGTGTTACCTTTCTTGCTTCCACAGGATCACGTGTATCCCCACTCAACATCTTGAGTGCATCAAACTCCCCTTCAAACGCCATGAGGTTCATGATTGCTGACAACACCAAAATACAAGCCTTCCAAAGAAAATCAGCACGTGCTCGCAGACCAAACAACATCAGCTTCATGAAGTGCTGCAGCATCAATACTGACTTCTTACGGCTCGAGGACCCCACACTAATCTCATTGCACAGAATCTTTCTCACAATCCGGTCTGCCTTGCTGCCAACTAAGTGGCGCTCGGCATCACTCTCCAAGTCCAAAGAGCTCATCAGTTGTCTCTCCAGTTCCAGATGCTTTTCTCTTCTATTGCGCCTTTGTGCATGCCCAACCATAGCTCTTGCTTCAGCCACCACTTGAAACAGAGATGAGGCCATTAGCCTAGCCAAGGCAGCAACGCTCACCAGCTCTTCAGAAATTCCAGCCACTCGCTTTTCCCCCAACTCTTCATCAGCCAAGAACATCGAGACGATAACCTTTAATGTTTCCCCATTTTGGAGCCTCCTCGAACTTTCATGCACAGTTTCCTGGACCTCATCAATGTAAGATGAAATCCACAGAAAAAGATCTTTCTGAGAAACTATATCAGGACTAGTATGTTGAAAAAGATTCTTAGCTCCACGACTTAAATAGGGTCTTGCTCTCTGACCCAAATCGACATCACATAAGCATCTCCAATATAGTTTCCCCGACAGCTCAAATGCACTGATGGCCCGGTCAAATCCTGACCCCGAAACTTGCTGCTGAATTTGAGTCTCAATGCACTTGGATGCCAACATAGCCACATGGGCTTGAAGAAGGTACGGCATGGAAGAACTGGAGCTGGTGCTAAGCAATGCTAAGGCTGAGTCAAGTCCTAATTCCAGCCCAACCTTGTCATTGGATGCAGTAGGCAATGCCAGAGAGTGGCAGAAGGAATCAGTGAAGTTCACGCATATATGTTTAGGGAAGGACAAATGAAGATGAGCTAGCACAAGTTCTCGGATCAAGGAGGATCCAGAGACTCCAACAATTTGCAGTCCAGAAGGACCCAAGAGATGCCTTAGAGTAGGGTGAGCCAAGGCTTCTCTAATAAAGACCTGAAAAAATGGAAAAGTAGTTGTTTCCATTAGTTGAGCAAATTTGATCCATATGGAGGGCAATATTGACTCATTATTACCTAATTACAGTGTTTAGATAATGATGGGTATAGATTTGATGGTAAAATTTAGCACCGTTGAAAAATCAAATAGGGCTTGCGGCCAATTTGGCATCTAATTTCACAACCAGCAGAAATTAAGCTGATTTACGTCAAATTGAGATAACTCAAGCTAAATTGATCTTAATCATAGAAATTAGGAGCGATTAAGGCATTATTCCAGTTAGATTGAGGATTCATAACTCAACCCAATGCTTAATTAGGTTAGACAGTCCCCACTTGTGTCCAACTAGTAAAACTAATACCATATAAGTCTGGTAAATACCAATCCTTACCTGCCTTTATCTCACTTTAGGTGCTTCATTTGCTCATATTTACCAACCATGGTCTTTCATAATATCCAATTTCCCTCCTGTCCTTATTCCATTTCTCTATGGCATATATAAAACTTGATATAGGTACTACTGTAAGAGTAAACTTGAGGCAAATTTAGGTCAACTAAAGGACGTGCAAGTATATATAAGGGTAAACTACAGAATTTGATTCTTGACATTTTAGAGCAGACCACAATGGGATTGCATTGAGGACAAATTACAGAATTCATCCCTTTAATAGGTTCTATTCAGGCTAAATTGCAGAAATTGACATTGAATTTTTACATCTGGTAACTACCAACTAATAAGTACACCAAGCTAGTGGCTCAAATGCACAACAAATGTATGTGCTATCAAAGCAGTCTTGTATGTATTGATTAAGGAGAACATTATAGATCCTCAGAGACATACCTCTAGTAATGCAATAAGTGAAGGAGGAGGTACGCCAGTAATGCTTCGAGCATAGGAACAGAGGTCAGCTACAAGAGCTAACATATCCTTCAACTTCTGGGAGAGAAAAGGCTCATTGCGCTGGAAAAGAGACAATGCAGAAATGCAACCTCTGAAACGTTTGATAACTAAATCACTGAGACCCCGTTGTGGGTTGCGCCCGGGTTTCATAACCCACTCAACTCGTCCTCTTACAGCTTTAAAAAAATTATCCCAGTCCTTACAGTTGGTCGGAACAAGCTTGTTGTTTCGCAATTTTTCCATTCTACCCTAGAAAGGAACAAAAAAAAACAAATAAATAAATAAAAATGACTAAAACTAAAAACAAAAAGAAAAGCATGAGTACTGTATCAACTTATGTAACGGATGATACTAGTTTAAAATGTTTTCTGCGAAATTCAACAAAATTAGAAGTTAAACCACAAGCCCACAGATGCAGCCATGCCCAGCCATAATAAAACTGATATAAATAACAAAATCCTAGACAAATGAGCAGCTAAGAAATGAAAAATTAACTAATATAGTGAACATAGACTGCAACAAAGTATAGATATTTTGTCGACTGCTGAAAATAAAACCCATTGATTGACACAGCAAGTACAATAAGATTAATTGTTTACTACAATTTGTCTTCAGAAAAAGGGGAAAAGTCATGAAACAAGAAAGAGGACGAATACACATTACATATTTGACATTTGACACAAAACAGCGGCTAATAGTAACCAGTATAACCATACATCCAATGGCCTACTTCGTAATTGTAACCAGTATCTGACACTCTAAATATGCATTTTGAAATGAAGATTATTATGCCAACTTAGGACTATATGAAAGTCCAAGCTACTGAAAATGCAACTCGGAAAGCCTCTTCCATTAAACCAAGCCGCAAGCCCCTTAGAAATAGAGTAAAAGGGCTACCTTTGAGTTTGAGGAGAGAGAGGAAGAAGGAAGTTAGGGTTCTGAAAGGGCGGAGAGAAGTGAGACCGGAGAAAAGTCGCGCAGCACTACACAAAGATGCACTTAGCGAGGCGACATGAGGCACCGAGATTGAGGCCAGCCAGTGTTTTTGGGAGAGGGAGACAATGCCGCGAGGGTTTTTTCGGGAGATTACGAGACGGTGGCGGACTGGCGGGTGGGTCTGGACTGGAGACTTTAGAGAAGTGTTTTTGGGGGGAAGAGCCAATTCGACCTCCTTTTATTTCTTTGACAGGAATGATAACTGCCGTATGCTGTTTTGTCATCGTGTCATCGTTAAATATAAAGTTAACATATACAACAAATAAGATGAAAATATAGACGATCTAAGTGAACGCTTACAAATAAATAAGTGTTATCATCATTTGTTCAAAATTTTATATGCATATTCAACTTATTTTCATTGAACTTATTTGTTTGTATGTGTTTATTTAGATCGTCTATATGTTCACTTTATATTTAGCGATGGCAGGGATAACAAAACCGCATATGTCAGTAATCAATTTCCTTTTTTTTGAGGGGTGAGATTTGTTGAAAATAATTAACTTGGATACCCAGGATTATGATTGGTTTCAAGGTGTGTAAAAATTATTTAATTATATTTGCACATTGTAAAATTGAAAAGGATAGGATTTGATAAAAAATTTTAACTTTTTATTATCACAACGTAAGGAATATGTAAGAATATATATTGATTGGTATTTATTTGCATATAATTTGACATGCAACCAATTTATTATTTCAATTTTGTGTCTATTAAGTGTCTTTCTATTTGATATTTTTTTACTTAATATGAGAATTTTTTTTCCAGATTGTCAAGTTAATTTATCGTTTATAAATTCTATTTATTTTTAATAGAATTAGACTTCAAATTTTAGTGACTCAGAGATAATAAAAATACGAGTGTACATTGTTTCATGACCAATTGAACAATTCAAAACCTTAATTATATAATGTGAAAACGGTACATCAGAAATTCAACAACTAAAAAAATAACATTTAATAAAAAAAAAGAGAATTATTCCTGTATTTTTATTTATTTTATTAGACTCCATGAAAGGAGTTAACATTTGATGATCCGGTGATCTCTCAAATATCACACAAAAATCAGGTGACCAGTGATCTCTTAAAGAATTAGTCCTATTTTTTTGTGTACGAGACGTTCTGGATTTGATTGTTGAATCATATATACGTATTAACCGTTCAAATAAAATAATTCAATAGAAGTAAACGAGGCAAAGTAAATATTTTAGTTTCAAAATCAGACAACTCGATATCGGCATATCGCTCAGGCTCTTTGCTTCAATGGGCTTTTGGACCCAAATTTTCAGACCCAATAAATAGTTTGTGTAAAGCATATATCATTCATTGTAGAAATGATAACTGTTATCTGTATTTTTGACATCACTTGTCTTCGCTAAATACAAAATGAATACATAAAATATATAAGGTAAACATATAGACTATCAAAATGAACTTATTTTTGACATAACTTGTCATTTCTTGTTTATATGCATATTCAACTTATTTTTATTGAACTTATTTATTTGTATGTGTTCAATTTAATCATTTTATAATTTATATGTTCATTTTGTCTATTTTATGTATTCACTTACTATTCAGCGATGACAAAATTATAGACAGTAATCAATTTCGAAAACTTTGTCCCTCCCACCGTGCGAGGTTATACAACTAATAGCTGCAGGATTAAAATGCACCCTAATCATTGTCCATACCCAAACTGTCAGCACACGGGTACATAAGAGATGCAAATGAATCCTCAATTACCCCAGCAGCTACATCAAAACACTCCAAGGAAGAAATATGAGAATGAGATAAAAAATATATCAACATTCATTGAGCTATTGGTATCACACTTTATGAAGAAAGTAGATCAATTCATTAAGCGATATTAATTCATCTCAAATTTTTGTCCTGGTCTTAGGTCTTAAGTAAGGTAGAAACAATAGGAAAGAGGAAATAGAGGACACTGGAAAAGGTGATTACCTAATTTCCACTGATAGGTCTGTGTTCAAGTAGTGCAAAGAACATCTAGATAAGGCTGTGTGTATAGGAAGCATGTATATATTTGAAATTAGTGAAGAATATTTACAGGTCCCAAATTCCTAATTGTGCCAATGAGACACATCATGACATCTGAATACTATTCTAGTAATCCTCATCACATAAGCTACAGCTAGGACACTAAAATTTGGCAAAGTAAATAAAGCTAACATCAGTTTAACAAGGCAAGCCTATACGATGTCCAGTTGAAAAATTGTTTGTTACTAATAATTCAGCCATTTTTGTATGTAAGCTTCTTGGGCTATTAAAGTGGCTCATTTGAGAAATTAAACACATAATGCAAATAATTTAGATCGGCTGGCATGAATCAAAATGTATCAATACAATTATTTGTTGAGCAAAGACTGGCAGGAAAAAGAAAAATGAATTTCACATGCAACATTGACTCAAAATGACCAGAAACAGAAGAAATTATATCTCATATATCTTCAGAAAATAAATTTAACCTCTAATTAGAGCTATGATACATACACAACTGTAATATAATCAAACAAGTAATGTTGTGATTATCATATCACAAATGGTTTTACCTCATGATAAAACAAAAGAAATAAGATGATGCAACTTTAACCTTGAAATTGAAAACTAATTTCCCAAAAAAGAATGACAACTAGTTCAGATTTCATTTCTCTGAATAGTTTGAAATCTGATCACCAGAAGATTCATATAGAATAAGGTCGTGCCTCCAGAATCAGATTCGACTTTTTATTTAATGAAAATCCGTTAATCTCGGACATATCTAATGGCTTTCCTTTCATCAAATCAGGCAAATCCCAGTCAAAGTGGTATAATAAGCTCGCAAGAGCGAAACTGATTGTTGCTGTAGTGAATCCTATTCCCGGGCAAATTCTACTGCCGGCACCAAATGGCATCAATTCGAAATGCTGCCCCTTGTAATCAACATCTCTACTTAAAAATCTCTCTGGCATGAACTCTTCAGCTCTCTCCCAGGTGTTTGGGTCCCGCCCAATTGCCCATGCATTGATGATGAACCGAGTCCTGGCAGGAATACGATAACCCATTAAGTCGATATCTTTAGTCGACTCTCTTGGGATGAGTAATGGAACGGGAGGGTGCAACCTGAATGTCTCCTTGATAGCAGCATTTAGGTGTGCCATTTTTCCTACAAGCTCTTCGCTTAACTTTCCCGCTGCATTGACCACGCTTCTAACTTCATCTTGCACTCTTATCATTTCTTGTGGGTTCTTTATTAGCTCAGCCATTGTCCATTCAATTGCTGTGTACACCGTATCTGTGCCAGCAGCAAACATATCCTGCCTCACATTAATGGAAATTTGCAAATTAGTGATATGTCAGTTGCATTATTTTATTATAAATGGAGGGTCTCTTGAGTCTCATATTCATATCGATTGGTACCCATTATTGACTTGAACTCAGAATTGCATCTAATTTCACTTTTTTGGAACGATTTAAATAAGCTGGAAAATTTATGGTACTGGAATGAAATTAGGACTTAAAGGAGAAAGACCATACTAAAAGAATAGCTTTAATATTAGTCCTGCTCAATGGGACTCTGATATCGTCATCATTTTCTTGAATATTTAGCAAAATATCAACCAAATCTCTCCCTTCCATCTCATCTCCACATTTTCCATATTCCAAAGCATCTCCTTTCGCTTTGACGTGGTCTTCAATGATACTTTCAAAAAAACTATCAAGCCCTTCAGCAGTCTTTCTCATCCTTTTCTTTATCCCGGTTAACCAATCATACCAACCCAAAAATGGCACATGCTCTCCGATCAGAGTTGTCACGAATTGTACACTAAAATCCTTCAGAAGGCTGTGGGCTTTACTCGTCCCATCGTCTGAGAACTTGTGTCCTAATGCTGACCTGTATTCAAAAAGAAAGAGACAGAAAAAATAAGTTCACTTACCGAAACAAGATATAATGATCTTTCTAATCTACAATTGTTTAATTTGTCACAAACTTATGTGCAATTTTTTCTTTTAAAATGATTTTACAGGCAGTATTGGCCATTTGGACAAATGCACAATAATAATTTGCAAGCAGTGGCCAATATAACACGTTATGAGACTTTTTCCTTTTGATTATTTGAATTAAAGAAGTTCAACATACCTGCAAATAATATCATTAGCAAGTTTCAGGAGCATCTGACTCAAGTTAACAACACTACCGCTTCCGCTGTTACTTGAAAAAATTAATCGAATTTTGTCAACCAGCAAGGACACTTCCTGTTCACGTATAAATCCAAATGATTGAACTCTTTTTGTGCTGAGAAGATGCAAAACACAGATACGGCGTGCTTGGTGCCAGTATTCTCCGTAAGGTGAAAGTGCAACATCAGTAGAGCCATAAAACAATATGTCAGATACTGCCGAGCGTGGCCGGCTTGCAAGTGCTGTGTCATGGAAACGAACAGAGTTCTCAGCTACAGCAGCTGAGGATATAACGACAGTGGGCACGCTACCGAGGCGGAGGAACATGATGGGGCCATTAAGAGTAGAGAGTTTTTGCAATGAGCGGTGCGGGAGGCTGCCAAGATGGTGTAGGTGGCCAAGCAGAGGGAGTGATGGAGGGGAAGGGGGGAGGCCTTGATTACGGTTTGAAGATCTTGTTTGGGTGTAGATGAGGAGAAGTATGGTGAGGGTAAGAATGAGAAGGTAGTGAATGATGGAGAGAGAGGAGAGGTTGTGGAGATACCGGAACAATACAGAGAATAATGGAGCCATTGTTCAGGTTATGTGGATCCTAAAATTTTGGTCCTCTGTATTTATTGGGCATGTATATATATAATATATGTATTCCAGTTTAGAATTTTCTTTATGTATGTGGTTTGACATTTTGACAGCAGACGTAAGTTTTTTGTTCCCCTCCTTCCTTTCTAGCGTATGATGACATTTTAAAATTTTAAGTGGTACTTGTGGCAGTTGTGGGTGTGGAGACGGGTATAATAATTCAAAGTGGTACTTTTGTCTTTTAGGTTTACTCTTCAAAAAGTGGGTACCAATTTCTATGATTAGTTTTTACTTTTTGGAAAAACAATTGGGAGAAGGGAACTGTCAAGCACTCTTTCCAGGAATTAAACATATATTAATAATTATAATTCTTACTTGATGGTCGCCGTAAGAGACTAAATTTGCGTAAGTAAATTGGCTTCTCCGTTGATTTCAACCGTCCAATCATTTGGATCTGAGACGTCCAATTCTCCATAAAAAAATGCCATACATTTGACTCTGATATGATATCACCTCCAGGCTCCAGCTGACAATTCATAGATAACATAGTAAAAGATGGATTCAAACGAAGGGAAAAAAATTTGTCATTAAGATGAATATGAAACTTATTCTCTGAAAATTCTCCTTCGCAATACTGGACACACCATGTGTATGTTGTCCCACGTGCAACAGTGCAACTGTGCAAGTATATATCGAACGTATCTCCTGATGGACAAGTCCATATATCAATTTTAAAAAGAAAAATATACTAATTCTGTAATCATGATCTTTCATTCTCTCTCTCCCCAATCGACCAATCCTGTAATCCCCACTTCCTACTCAGATACTAATAGATCGCCATTTTTTTATTCACTACAACTCTCCTTTTTCAATTTTCACCTTTTATTCCCATTCTTTTGAGTAGTAGCATTTCTATTTTCAATTATATGTTGACGCACACAACTTATCTCCTTCCATCCCCTTTTCATGAGTTGCACATCGAGTCACAAGTTGGCACAAGCTAAAATCAAGTGAGTTCGAGTTAGCTAGCTCCGAATTGCATACTGCCGACTGCCGAGTTGGCTCGTATACAGACAGCACCCTAAACTGCGTATTTATGTTACTTTGACCTCTCTAAGTCGAAATGATATTTTTTTACGTTGTTAGTTAGTTTTTACTCATTAATCACTTTAATTAAAGTCTTCGAAGAATATTATTCAAATGGTTTTCGATTTTCCCAATGAGTCTTTGAGAATTAACTTAATTAAGATAACTAATTAATAAACATATGATTAACAGAAAATGAAAAAAAGTTTGACACGAGTTCACCAAAGATTATTTATAATGATTTTTTTTTAAATATCATAAATAATAATAATAAACTAAATTTATAAAGCTAGTACCGACTAATCATTTTAGTTCACAACATACAAACTTATTTATATCTTAAAAGTGCCTCAAACAGATAGCAATCGGATTAATTTTTATAAACTTTTTTTTAAATTAAGTGAGCTAAAATACTCACGACTCTTTTCATTACAGAAAAAAGCAATGACACACACTAGGGTGAGCAAAAAGCTCATAACTCGTAAGTTTACTCGAACTAGACTCATAAAAAGCTCGATTATAACTCGACTTGAACCAACTCAATTATATGCTCAACTCGGCTCGTTGACTCGTGAGCTAACTCGTGACATAGTAAAATTTAATTTTGTGAGATTATCAATATGATCTATGAGTATTAAAAATCCAAAAAGTAATTAAAAAAATTATTTGATATTTTTTATTTTGGATAATTATAAAATATATAATATTGAGTTTTAAGATATATTTTGCTTCAAATCAATGAAAAGAATAAAATTGACAATAAATTTTATTTTTTATATATTGTATATATAAATCAATTACTTTAAACATTGAAATAATGTATCAATAAAAAAAGTGAAAATTTGAAGTAGACATATTTATGTCAAGCTAGCTTATGACTCATGAGCCAACTCGAGTTATAGCCGAGTCAAATTTGAGTTGCCCCCCCCACTCGCTCGAACTCGGCTTGTATACAACCACACATTTACACTTACAATTTCAAACGTGCAAAAACAGAACGAAACTGGTATGTTCTGTATTCCTTCCATTTCGATAATGTTACATTACATTTCATTTCCGTTCTGTTTCATAAAACGAAACAGTTTTTCGTTTCGTTTCGTTTTCTGTTCAATTCTTCATTTTTCATTGATTTCAGCCAAGTTTTCGATAAACAGAGCACTAAACAGTTACCAATATCCGTTTCATGTCCGTTTGTTTTTTGAAAACGAAATCATTTTCCTCTTTGTTTCTATTTCGTTCGGACGGAACGAAACGAAAACGTTCGAAATGGCATAGCATTGAGAGCCCACTTACAATCATAATATCTGTTTCTCAACTCTCACAACCCGACTACCGAGAGGAATTTTTGTAATTTTGGACCTTTGGTCAACTCAGACTTATAATAGTTTAATTCTTAAAGAAAAAAAAACCATCAGCATAATGAATATGATATAAGGGGGCGTTTGGATGAGGTTGGAATAGGTGGGAATTGCAAATTCCCGGAATTTCTTATGCCAAATTTATTATAAACAATCCAAACTCTTCACAAAGTTACACACTTCCCAATAAATTTATGCCTAGAATTGGCTATTCCCCCAATTCCCAACCCATCCAAACGGCCCCTAAGAGAATAATAGAGAAATAAAATTGCTGATCTAGTTCCATCTCGTCTCCTTGCTCGATTCCTAAATTCCTCAGTTAAAAAATACTACAATCTACACGTCAAGCATCTCTTCCTCCCCTTCATAGCACGCTATGTTAGTACCACTGCCATGTGGACCCTCACACTTGCTCTTTCATCATAAAACCCCAGCCCCGCTCGAAGAATCCCAAATAAAAAGAAAAAATGGCACAACTTCTTCACCATGTCCTGTCACTCAGACACCTTCCTCCTCCGACAAGGCGACACTTACATGTGGGCCCTGCGCTCGTCTCTCCCGTCTCGGCCCTGGACACGTGGCGCAATCCTAACGCTCGCACACTTCCCAAGTTTCGTCGGAGATGGGATAAGTCGCCTCCGCTGGTGCTTCGTTCTTCGCAGTTCATCTGCAGCGCCAATGGATCAGGTGTGGTTTTGTGTATGTCTTCACATGTGAGGTGGGGAGAAGTTCATAGTGTACTCCACTAATTCGTGCTTGATCTTCTACAATTTCAATTTGAAATTGGTGACATTTGTGATGTGTTTTACCCAAATCAGTCAGTTGTTGCTGAAGCCATAATTGAAGTTTTGCCCAAATAGTATTGCCAATTTACCATTATTAGTTAAAAGCAACTGCTTTGTTGCTTTTTTTAATCTATTGCTTGGTGAGGATTTGTAATACTTCAATCTCTCTCTCTCTCTCTTAAAAAAAATAAATAAAATGGAAGTAGATTTCACACCACATTTGGAGCTTGAAGATAAGAGGCCACCTGACAGGCGAGTAAATGGTATATTTTGGATACTTCTTCTCAACCTTGGGCTGTATGTTGCTGATCACGTGCTTATGGTATACATACTCTTTTCAATTCAAATTGATTGATAACATACACCAAATCTTTAACAAGGATCCTGAGAAGTTCGATTTATATTTTTTGACAGATTAGAGAGATAAAGGCACTGTATCTGTACCATGATTGGCCTGCTTGGTACCAGTTTGTGACTGCTACTTTCTGTCATGCCAATTGGTACATACTTCTTTTCTCTTAGATACTTATTTCTATTGACATCAAGGACAATTTCCCTTTTTCTCCTTCTTTTGATTTTATAATCAGTAAGTGCTGGCCAAAAGTGTAGGGGATACTTACAGGTTACTTATACCAGTAGGTCTTTTAATCAGTGCTGCTCAGTTTGTAAAGTTTTTCCAATCAAATTCTCCTAGTAGTGAAAGTAGTTATTATGCTTTTGCAGGCAACACCTCTCGAGCAATTTATTCTTTGTCTATATCTTTGGTGAGTTACTGCCTTACTGGACTTATCTTTCTCTTTGTTGGTTTTTATCAATTACGAGGCCTCTTTCCAATTTATGTTGTTAATTTGACCTAACTTAACCAGAAACCACCAATAGTCATATATCGAAAAAATAGGTAAATCAATAAGGATATTAGCCAAAAGAGGCCTATGCATATTTATTAATGGCAGAAACATCTACATTTTTTCTAAATTGGCATGGAGCCTATCACATTTTGGAAATATAAAAATTGATTCCTGCTGTTAGTTTAATTTTATAATATGGGGGTCAGTAATATTGTAATGATGGCATTTTTTTTCTTTTTGAACTTCTGTATAGGATATATCATTATTATTATATATTGTTATATGCTTATTGTGTTCTTTTATTACTCTAGATGCTGAAGCAATAAACCTTTAGATTTTAAACAATTGCTCATGACACAATTGTTTCACACTTCCAATATATAGCAATAGAAATGATATTGAGTGCCACCTACTGGTAGCCCCTGTTGAATATATTTTCTCTTGCAATGTGGGGCTTTGTGCAATATGTTCATAGTATGGTAGTTTTGGCAAATTTATCCAATGAAAGAGAAAAAAGAACAAGCACAGAATAAAGCAGAAGTGATAGCATGACAGTAATTATATTAACTAATATACCCTGGTATAAAAATCTCTTTTTTAATTGTTGCATGTAACAGGTAAGCTTGTAGAGGAGGAAGAAGGCAACTTTGGAGTGTGGATGTCTTACATTTTAACTGGTGTAGGAGCAAACTTAGTCTCATGGTTAATTCTTCCTCGGTCCTCTGTTTCTCTTGGAGCCTCTGGTGCTGTTTTTGGTCTTTTTGCTATTAGTGTTTTGGTTAAGGTAATCCTATAACAACTTTTCAGCGTTGTGTTTGTGTACGCTTTTCAGAGGCATGATCAATCAGATGTTTTCTTTTGAAAAATTGCATCAACTTGTTAAAAATATTCTTATGTAACTCCAATATGGTTTGGATTATTTTCAAAAAAATAAAATAATTCCTAAAAAATTAAAGTCAAGCCAAATCGTCCTTGATCTTTTGATATCAACCCTTAAGTCAAATATCTAAGTGCAAACTTCAATCTTGGCTTGGTTTGACTCCAAGTTAAGGTTAGAGAGAAAAGGCTTAGGTATGGATGTTAAATTTGTCAAAACACTACCGAATATAACCTTTCTTGGTTATTGATGGCACCTCCTTTCCTTTCTTTTTTATTGTGAACTTGGGGTATTGGATGCATTTTTCACATGTGATTAATATTAGTTTCATTTCAAATGACCTGACTATTGGTACTTAATATGATTACGCTTGTGATTGCAGATGTCATGGGACTGGAGGAAGATAATAGAGGTCCTTATTCTCGGCCAGTTTGTTATCGACAAGGTCTTGATACACTCCTTTTTTTAATGCAATTCTACCTAGTTTGTTGGTACCAATTCTAAATAAACAATGCATTCATGTCTTTTAACTTGCTTTTAACAGTCAATTAAGCAATGCACATCAAGTTGAAAGAGAATTTTAAAGAAATGACAAAAGAGAGATCAAGCCATAACCAACAGTTTGTTTGGTATAAAACTGATTTTTTGGTGTTTCAACTCAATAGGTGATGGAAGCAGCACAAGCTTCAGCAGGATTTGCAGTTCCATTGGTTAGAGGTTATTCATTACAAGTCAATCACATTGCACATTTGTCAGGTGCCCTGATTGGTGCTGCTTTGGTTCTTCTGATAGGCAGAATACCTTCGCAGGCAACTGGCCCTGATACCAAGGCTTTAAAAGGAAACAAAGAAAAGAGAACTTAAATCTTTTGTTGAAATTGGTCTTTGTCTTTTTTAAATGCCTTTGGTAAAAGGACCAACAATGATCTATCTTTTGATTGAAAGACAGTGAGGGTGTGGTAAGGCGATATTGTCAGGTTGGTATTTATATTTTAGCTTTTGTAATTGTTATAATTTTTTACATTTATTAAAGTAATGTACATTCTCTGTTTATATATGCCACGAGTTCCTTTTTCCTCGACTAGTTTAAACACATTATTCAGGGGCCCATTCAGTTTGGTGAGCAGCAAATAACATTTTGTTGGGTCCCTCCTCATTATACTTTTATTTGTGTTTGTATAATAATCTTTTTTCTTAGGGTTATTATTGTAAAATATAAACATTTGGTTTAATAAATAGAAGCTGAAAAAAAATCGGGGCTGTAGTTGTGACACACCCCCACAAAAACATTTCTCTCTGTGTTTGTTCCCGTGCGTGAGTTCCCCTCTGTGTGCGAAATAAAATCCACCATCTACTCTCTCTCTTTGCTCTCTGTACCGATCGGTACCGCTCTCTCTCCTCTCTCATCTCAACAACTGGTATCAGAGCGCAAGGTTCGTCGCCGCTAAGTCGCTGTTGCGGAAACCCTAGCCGTCGAGTCACCGCCGTCAAATCCTAGCCGCTGCCGAGCCGCAGCCGTTGATCACCTCCGTTTTCGACATCGATCGGGTTGTTGTCGTCGAGTCGCGAGTGGCCGTTGCTCCGCCGTATTGAAGTGAGGTTCTCTTTGACCGGTGTATTGCATTTGGGATCTAGGGTTTGTGTCTAAAAATGGAAGAGGGTAATAGTGGTACCATGGTCAAGCTTACATCTTCTAATTACTCCATTTGGAAGTCTCGTATGGAAGATTTATTGTATTGTAAGGATGCATATGAACCCCTCTCGGGTACCAAACCCGCTACCACCATCGATGATGTTTGGAAAGTGTCTAATAGAAAGACAATAGCCTTAATTAGACAATGGGTTGATGATTCCGTCTATCACCATATATCATCGGAAACCGATGCCAAGGTGTTGTGGGAAAAGCTTGAGAGTTTGTATGAGCGCAAGACCGCTCAAAACAAGGCATTCCTTATTAGAAAGTTGGTGAATATGAAATATCAAGAGGGAACATCCGTTTCGGATCATTTGAGTCAATTCCAAGATTGCATAAACCGCTTGTCAACTATGAAAATGGTATTGGATGAGGAGTTGCAAGCCCTAATTTTGTTGAGTTCTTTACCCGATAGTTGGGAAACTTTGGTGGTGACCTTGAGCAACTCGGCACCTAACGGTATTGTGACCTTAGCCATGGTGAAGGATAGTATGCTCAATGAAGAGTTAAGGCGTAAGCAGTCGGGGATCACTAGTGAGTCCTCGGCCCTTGTCACCGAAAATCGTGGTAGAAACACTCAAAGAAACTCCCATAATGATGACAAGCGTGGCAAGTCAAAGGGAAGGTCTAAATCAAGAAAGGGAATCATTTGTCATTATTGCAAGAAGCCCGGTCATATGAAAAATGAGTGCCGGAAGTTAAAGGCAAAGAATGATGAGCTCAAAAGAGATAAGTCTAAGGGTAAGAATGATGATGGTGGGAATGAAAGTACCGCCGCTATTGCTTCCGATGGCGAAGTGTTCATTGCTTGTGATGAAGGTTTTGTAAACCTTACTTGTCATGATTCCTCATGGGTTGTAGACTCCGGGGCCTCATTCAATGTCACGCCTAGACGTGACTTGTTCACTTCCTACAAGGAGGGTGATCGTGGTGTTGTGAGAATGGGCAATAATGGAGCATGTAAAATTGTTGGAATTGGTGACATAGAAGTTGTGACAAACTTAGGATGCAAACTCATCCTCAAGAATGTGCGGCATGTGTCGGATATGAGACATCATCTCATCTCGGTTGGTGCCCTTGATGATGACGGGTACCATAGTGACTTTATTGGTGGTAGATGGAAGTTAGTGAAAGGGCATTTGGTTGTTGCTCGTGGGTATAAATCCGGGTCACTCTATGTGACTCAAGTGAAGATGTGCGGAGAGGTGAATGTATCGGAAGACAACTCAACCGATTTGTGGCATTTGCGGTTGGGTCATATGAGTGAGAAGGGCATAGAAATTCTCTCCAAGAAGAAATATGTCTCTTGTGAAGGTACATCTCTCTCCTCTTGTACACATTGTTTGGCCGGAAAGCAACACCATGTAGCCTTTAAAAGAAATCCCACTACCAAGAAATCGGGTGCTTTGGATTTGGTACATACCGACCTTTGTTCTATGGGTGATAGGAGTATTGGTGGTGCTCTTTATTTTGTGACCTTTGTAGATGACCATACAAGAAAATTGTGGGCATACTCCTTGAAAACAAAAGATCAAGTGTTGAATGTGTTTAAGTCTTGGGTTATGGAGGTTGAAAGAGAGACCGGCAAGAAACTCAAGTGTGTCCGGTCCGATAATGGAGGTGAGTACCGTGGTCCTTTTGAGGAATATTGCAAGGCCAATGGTATTAAATTAGAAAAGACCGTACCCAAGACTCCACAACAAAATGGTGTGGCCGAGCGCATGAACCGCACCATATGTGAAAGAGTTCGGTGATTGCTCTCTCATTCTAAGCTCTCAAAGGGATTTTGGGGAGAAGCATTGAACACGGTGGTTCACTTGATCAATCGTTCTCCTTCTCATGCGTTGGATGGTGATATACCGGAAAGGGTTTGGAAAGGAAAAGATGTCTCTTATGACCATCTAAGAGTGTTTGGTTGTAGGGCCTTTGTGCACATACCCAAGGATGAAAGGTCAAAGCTTGATAGAAAGACTAAAGAGTGTGTTTTCTTGGGGTATGGAAATAGTGAATTCGGTTATAGGTTGTGGGATCCAATTGAGAAGAAGTTGGTGAGAAGTCGAGATGTGGTGTTCTTTGAGAAAGAAATCATTGAAAATGTTGGCAACCTCGACAAGGCGAAAACCTCTACAAGTAGCTATGTTGACCTAACTCCTCTCTCTTCCAACAACCCAAGAACCGAAATAAATGATGAAAACCCTAGCCATACAACAGAAACTAGTGTCCCACAAATTCAAGAGAGCGATCCTCAATCCGAAACCTCTTCAAGTGATAGTTCACAAGTGCAAGAATTGAGGAGGTCGACTCGTGAAAGGCGAGTTAGCACAAGATATCCCACAAATAAATTTGTTTTGCTTGGTGATAGTGGTGAGTCCGAATGCTTTATGGAGGCTATTGAGTCGGAGCACAAGAATAAGTGGTTGGATGCCATGCAAGATGAGATAAAATCCTTGCATGAGAACAACACTTTTGAGTTGGTGAATTTGCCAAAAGGCAAAAATGTGCTCAAGAACAAGTGGGTTTACCGTGTCAAATTGGAGGGTCAAGAAGCAAAACCGAGATACAAAGCTCGGTTGGTAGTGAAGGGATTTGGTCAAAAGAAGGGTGTTGATTTTGAAGAAATTTTCTCACCCGTTGTGAAGATGTCATCAATTCGAGTTGTGCTTGGCTTGGCCGCTAGTTTGGATTTGGAGATTGAACAACTAGATGTCAAGACCGCAATCCTCCATGGTGATTTGGAGGAGGAGCTCTATATGGAGCAACCCGAAGGTTTTGTGGTGCAAGGACAAGAGCACATGGTGTGCAAGTTGAGGAGGAGCCTCTATGGCTTGAAGCAAGCACCACGAAATTGGTACAAAAGGTTTGAATCTTTCATGTGTGACAATAAATTTACTAAAACCATTTCCGATAATTGTGTCTTTGTTAAGAGGTATTCTAGTGGTGATTTTCTCATTCTCTTGCTTTATGTTGATGATATGTTGGTTATTGGAAGTGATTTGAGAAAAATCAAAGCATTAAAGGAGAGACTTGCAAGCAAATTTGCTATGAAAGATTTAGGGACAGCCAAGCAAATTCTTGGCATGAGTATCACTAGAGACCGGAAGAATCGGAAACTTTGGTTGTCACAAGAGAAGTACATTGAGAAGGTACTTCAAAGGTTCAACATGAAAAATTGCAAACCGGTAACATCTCCTCTTGCTAGTCATTTTAAATTATCTTTAGATGGTTGTCCTAAGAATGACAAAGAAAAGGATGAGATGAGAAAGGTGCCATATGCCTCGGTTATAGGTTCTTTGATGTATGCAATGGTATGCACTAGACCGGACATTGCTCATGCCGTTGGTGTAGTGAGTCGTTTTCTTTCTAATCCGGGTAAAGTGCATTGGAATGCCGTTAAGTGGATACTTAGGTATTTGAGGGGTACATCCACTCATTGCATTTGTTTTGGTGGCACAAGAAATCCGGTGTTGGAGGCATATACGGATGCCGATTGGGCCAGTGACATAGACTCTAGAAAGTCTACATCCGGTTATTTGGTTTGTTTTGGAAACGGGGCCGTGTCATGGCAATCCAAGCTACAAAAATGCGTTGCACTTTCAACTACCGAAGCCGAATACATAGCCATTACGGAGGCATGCAAGGAGCTAATTTGGATGAAGAAGTTCTTGCATGAGTTGGGTATTCGACAAAAGAGGTATGTTTTGTTATGTGATAGTCAAAGTGCAATTCATTTGAGTAAAAATCCGATGTTTCACTCTAGGTCCAAGCACATTGATTTGAGATATCATTGGATTCGTGATGTGCTTGAGAGAAAAGAATTGATGTTGGAGAAAGTCCACACGAGTAATAATGGATCGGATATGTTGACCAAGTCGATACCACCATTGAAGCTTGAAGCTTGTTGTGAGAAGGCGGATTTAGTGGGTAGACACGCTCCATGAGTCGGGAGGAGTTTGTTGGGTCCCTCCTCATTATACTTTTATTTGTGTTTGTATAATAATCTTTTTTCTTAGGGTTATTATTGTAAAATATAAACATTTGGTTTAATAAATAGAAGCTGAAAAAAAATCGGGGCTGTAGTTGTGACACACCCCCACAAAAACATTTCTCTCTGTGTTTGTTCCCGTGCGTGAGTTCCCCTCTGTGTGCGAAACAAAATCCACCATCTACTCTCTCTCTTTGCTCTCTGTACCGATCGGTACCGCTCTCTCTCCTCTCTCATCTCAACACATTTCAGTTCTTGGTGCTTTTATATTGATGTGCAACACCCAAACACACAGAGCGCACACACACAAACGTCACTACATGCTCTATATCTTGTATTGTGGAAACACTTCTCATCATTACAAAAATATTTGTGTACATTATACGACAATAAACCCTTGTGGCTTTTAGAAACTGTAAACACTGCAAAAGAGAAGTATCATGTTGTTAAGCAATGAATCAGAAGTACACAAAAAAGACTGAAGGGAAATCATGGATATTTATATGATGAATCAAATTGTAAAGAGGGGAAGAAAAAATAATTTATATAATTGGTCGACAGATAGCAAAATTAAATCCTCCACAAGTTTTTTCTACAGAAAAATTGAATTAGTCTGGATTTCCCAGATCTTTTTTTATCAAACTAAGACTCAATTTACAGAAATTAATTTGCTTGAGGTTCTTATCCGTCCATACAATTGAGGTCTTGCCTGCCATCTGTTCATGCAAAATACTGAGCACTTAAGCCTAACACCAAAGAACCTTCCATCCATTTCTAACCTATTCACACTAATTGAATTTGGCACCCTCACTAAATTTTTATTCTTTGAACCTGAATATCTTCCATTTATCCCCTCCAAGACCTCCCCTTCTGTTGGATCCTCGAAATTTTTTCCAACACTTGCTCTAGCACTGCCATTCAGAGAATTTAGAACTCGTTCTGCTTCATCTTGCAAACCCACACTCTTCCATGCACAGGCAACAAGATCATATGTCTCTTTTTCAGGGGTAACCCCGCTATCTTGCATAATTTGAAGAATCTCTTCAGCTTTTGATGGGAGTTTTGCCTCACCGTATCCCCATATAAGGGTATGAAATGTCTTAATGTTAGGTGATATGCCTTCTTCCATCATCCTCATATAAACCCTAATAGCATCATCCATATTTGTTGCACTGCAATATCCGCTAATAACAGTGGTGTAAGTCACCACGTTAGGTTTGATGCCATTTTCCTTCATTTCTTGTAAAATTGATTCTGCTTTTGCAGGATCTTGTGCACGAGCATAGGCTTTTGCAAGAATACTGTATACCTGGTAATCTGGCTTTATACCAGCTTGTAACATATTCTCGAACACCTCCATGCATTTGTTTATCATGCCTATTTCACTCCATGCATTTATTTGGTGGCTGTATGTGACTACATCAGGCTCCACTCTGAATCTCCTAATCAACTTGAGGACCTATGTAATGCGACAGACACAGACACCATTGGACATCAATTAATTAAAACTGTATATGTTTGTAATGCTTCAAAATGGGATGTATTAAAAATAACTTCTTACTTCATCAACTCCTGCCATGTCATGAGCATCTAGAAACCCCTTAATAAGTGTATTGAAAACTACTATATTTGGATAAAGACCGGCTTCATTCATATCTTGTACACATCTAAAAGCGTCCCTCATATTTCCTTCCTTGCAATACCCGCTAATAACTATAGCCCAAGTTCTTTTATCTGGCTGTAACCTAGTTTGCATCTCAAGCATTAACCGTTCTGCCTTACCTGCCAAATTGTATCAAAGGTTTCATCAACTGCCAGCAATTGTTTTGATTATTTTAGCCATAGGTTAGGTTACTAAACTTATTTTGATACTGCATAAGTCAGGAAAGCTTTTTTGGGGCTTCATGCAAATATGTGGTAGACCTGGTTTTATAAAATTCATTTGCTTCCCAGAATACTAAAATTTGAAAAGATTATGACAAACTGCTGGTATGGTTATCCTAGCTTGTACCTGTATCTCCAGTCTTAGCATAGCCGCCTATTATTGTGTTGTATGTGACAATGTCAGGCGCAAAACCACTGGCTCGCATCTTTTCTACAACATTCCATGCTTCAATAAGGTTTTTACCATCACACCAGGCTTTAATAAGAGTGTTGTATGTTCTTATTTTTGGCCTCACATCGTTGTCAGGAGACATCATGTCAAATACATGTTGTGCATCCTCAGGTTTCCCTGCATGTTACTATTATTTCAAATATGTCTAGGTAAGAGGAAATGAAAGGTACATTATTTGTGTTATCCTACTATAATTCCTTTTCTGGTTCTCTTGGTTTGTTGGCTTCATCAGATACTTGCCAGGGGCTTAGTCAAGCTTGAAATTCATCTTCTAGCCTAAGAAAGCAAAAATTATTCTAGTATTGATACTTTGAATTCATGTAGTAACTAAAGCTACTAAGAATATACAAAAATATGTGGATCTTCATGCAAAATTAAATGTACTCATCTATTTGAGCTCTTTTCCCAAGCAGTAACTACCCCAAATACATTTTCTCTCTGTCAGAAAATCCTACTTGTTTCCAAAAGACCTGACGATTCTGTGAGGTTATAAATCAATGGATAGTGGATACTGTACCACAATCTGACACTTGCCATGACCAAGTAAATGTCTAACCTGCAATGCCATATCCTTTAATAAGCGTGTTGAAAGTACTAATTGTCGGCTTACAACCACTTGCTTTCATCTTCCAAAACACACTCATGGCCTCATTTATTTTTCCCGCCTCAGAAAAAGCATTAATAACCGCATTAAAAAAGATCGAGTCGGGTTTGATCCCAGTCTCTTCTACCTGAGACATGATCTTAGGTATTGACTCAAATCGCCTCTCTTCTGTCAAAGCCGTCATAAGGGTTGTGTAGGTCACAAGAGAGGGGATGTGACCCTCATCTGTAAGGGTTTTGTAGATGAAGTGCACCTCGTGAGGCTTATTTTGGTGGATTAAGGCTCGCATTTGTGCGGTGCGTGTCCGAACTGTTTGGCAAGTGTTTTGATTTGTACAGATGATACATTTTTGTTTAATAGGTTTTTCTGTTTGTTCCTTCTTGCCGTACCTGTTATCCTGGTGAAATAACAAAACAGCTGAAGTACCCATATATCAGAAAAACTAAAACTAAAGCAATTTCAGGTTTGTTTTTTCATTCATTTTGTTTAATTGCTCGATTCGATTGCCTTAAACTAAAGCCCAAGTTCAGGACAAACACTGAGAAACATAGCACAAGTGCAAATAATCAAATATATATAATAAAGAAAATAGAAGCATTTATGGTTGACAAATGCTACAATGACTCTAAAGATTGCTGAAACTCTGAAAGGGTATCTAAATCAAGTTCTTGCTATCATTGATATACCTTAGAAGGGGAGCGACTGAACTTGTTTCCTCGAAATTGTCGCTCATTTAAATCCTTCATACTCAGACTCAATTCCAATTGTGCACGTGGCATGAGGTGTTTCTTTTCTTTGCCTACACTTTAGCTTAGAAGCAACCTCTTCCTGCGTAGGGTGTAGTTAACATACCTATATGATTAGAACATAGCTGGTCCCAATTAGAGATCTTTCTGTACCAATACTGGTACTTTGAATAGTACTGGTATGATTTCTGCATGGAAAATTTGCCTAAGATAATGTAGTGAGCTACATAGTTTATTCCACTTCCAAGCAAATTGCACAGGAACAAAACAATGAGACCCAACAAAGAAAGAATTTTTTTTAAGTAGCTAATTTTAATTTGAACAACATTGCGCCATGCTAAAGAATAAATTATGTTTACTCAGAAAGGTAAGCACTAGTATGTTATTACCCATCTAATTCCCAATGGATTCTACATAAAGGCACCAAATTAATGTGTGTGTGTGTGTGTGTGAGAGAGAGAGAGAGAGAGAGAGAGAGAGACCTTCAAGCGAAGGAGAGAGAAGAGGTGTGCGTGGGTTTAAATGCGGTTTTCTTCCACACACTTTTATTATCTGTTTAAGTTTAAGAGAGAGAGTGAGTATCAGCCGTGAATGAATATGGGCCTCATATCCTCAATTCCTTCAAATTCAATAAAAGAAAATGGAAAAAGAATTGTGAGAGTTACATGGGTAAAAGAAAATGAGAGGCAGAGAGAGACCAAACGGTAAACAAAATATCGTCAGTTCGCCACTAGTTTTCAATTTCGCTCCGTTCCGTTCAGTTCAGACAGAAATTTCTGTTCCGTTTCGTTCCAACTAAAAAAGTGTATGGATACACTCGTGAGCCGTGCTATGAAAACAGTCGCCTCCGGTGTTGTGTGGTAAAACCGAGATGGGGTGTTCCAGCAAGCGTGACGAGAAAGCGAAACATGATTGGAACCCGCCAACAATGTCAGGTATCCTATTGGCCGTTCGTCTCTGTCACTCATTCCTGCTACTTCCTTCGGCTCCGTTTGGATGGTTAAAGAATAAAGGAGGAATAAGAAATTAGAGAAGAAAATATTGAGAAGTGTGTAATTTTGGAAAGAGTAGAAAAATGTTATTCCGGGAATAAGAAATGTTGTTTGGATGGTATGTTAGGAATAAGCAAATTGATATTAATTTAAGTAAATTATTATTTTAATATTAAATAAAGTACTAATTAAAGAGCACATAAAATTTTATTTAGTTATTAGTATTTAGTTAATTTTGTTTAAATTATGTATATATAATTGTAGGAAAATGTTATTTTTAGGAAGAAACTATTCCTAGGAAGAAAATATTCTTTTCCTTTTATTCCTAACTTGTTTGGATGCCTAGAAAGAAAATATTCCTAAGAAGAAACTATTCTTCCTATTTCTTTCCCATCCAAACGGAGCGTTAACACGGATAGTAATGAGAATCTCTTTGTTAAAATAAACAAATAAATCTTTTAAATAATAGAAATACAGATCACAAGTGTGGACTGTGTGATACCCCGTCCAAAACAAATACATAAATTAATTCAACTGTAAAAATGAACCACAAATTAAATAAATTTTAACTTAAAATAGATCAAAAGTGGTAATTAATGAAGCTTTTATAGAAAGTTAATGTAAATAAATATAATAGAAATATGGAACTAAACTAAATTCATACTAATAAAATGAATTTACAAAACTATCATGATAACAATTAAATTTGAAAACTAATAATTATATTAACTTAATTATAAAAGTAATAAAATAATAAAAATTACTTAAGTTTGTATGTCAAAACACTATAATAATAGATATATAACATAAAAATATTTTCATACAAAAAAATGTAGCAATATAACTATAATTTTTAATTCAATGAAAATGTGATAATACCAAATTTAGAATTATAAAATGAATGTATCTAAATATGAAAATTTGAAGGAACAATTCTATTAATAAAAAATTAAACGAGGATCTCTTTGTTAAAATAAACAAAAAAACTTTAATAATAGAATTTTAGAAATAGGAGATTTTTCAATTAAAATTTTGAAAAATAAAAATACAATAATTTAGAAAAGTTCAAGTACCATCTTCGGTTACTATAATATCGGTTCTACTAAAGGCAAATATAATATTTGATTTGATTTGTCACAATACCAATCTAGGTAATTAGTTATCTAATTGTACTATTTTTTGAATTCAAACAACCTATATGCGATGACAAAGTATGCAAATAATTTAATTTAACGGAAAATTTTTACATAAGGATAAACCCAATCAGTAAAGACAAAGTACGCGGATATGGAAAGGAACCGCATCCTCAGCAGTCCGAAAAAAGACTGCTTCAAGCAGTCCTTTTCATTTTTTTTTAATTTTTAAAAATTATAAAACTCAAATGGAGAATCCAAACCGTTGATCTTGTTAAATTTTATCAGCGATGCATTTTCATATAAGTTTTATAAAATTTGAAGTTTATTTGATACTTCATTAAGTGACCAAATTATGAACGGATTAGAATTAATTAAACCAGGTTCGTTCATTTGTTGACCACTTGATCTAGTATCAAATTAACTTCAAATTTTATAAAACTTATATAGAAACGCATCGCCGATAAAACTTAACAAGATCAACGGTTTGAATTTTCTATTTGAGTTTTACAATTTTTAAAAATTAAAGAAAATAAAAAAGACTGCTTGGAGCAGTTCTTTTTATGGCTGTAGAGGATTCGGTTCCGATATGGAAATACTACCAAGTACCAACCCAACCATTTGGATAATTTATCCTAAAAAAAAAATTCTACTAATCTACTCGAAGAAAGATTTTATCGTAAGTACTTTCGGATAAGCTAAAAAATAATAGAAAAAATAGCCACCATTTGGATGCAACTATACTGGTTCCGTTGCAACTTGCAAGACTAGGCCGAGTTGACTATTCGTTAAGTTTTGTTTATTGTCAAGTAGTGATTTCATGACTTGGCAAATAAGCAATGAATTAATTGAATTCCGGTTCTCAAACCATTGAGTCATGCATTAAGTAGAAAAACTAGTTGGAAAAGTCTCTTCCTATTTCATTTCCTCTTTTTCCTATTACTTGGGAAAGAGGAAAAAGGGGGGAAAAAAACTCGTTTACTTTTTCTATGTTGCTGGAAAAATAAATTAATAAAAAGATGAACGTTCCAACTTGTAAGAACACACTATATTTTATTTATTTTTTTTTTGATATAGTGGTGGACTCTACGTAATTTGTCTTACGCCTAGGCATATTTTCAGTAATCCGTCACACTTTTTGCGCACTCGGTTGCATTTCTAATATATATTTTTTTAACTGTGAAGTTAATTAAATCTTGCTCGAATGAATGTCAAAGTATGCAAAGAAAGAGCATAAATCCTTTCTAATCGACAATTGATTTTGCTAATATATTCCATTAGAAGTTATAAAATGAAATAAAATATGGATCAGATCATGGGTAAATTATAAAAGGATTTTCCATTTAAATTGAAGAAGATTACCTGCCAATCGTTATCTTGACATCTTATTACAGATTTTTCATGTAAATTATAACAAATCAAATTTTATACAAAAATTATACATTATTTGATGATGTATGAAGGATAATAATAGTGAATCCATTAATAGTACAAATCACTTGATAGTTAAATAAACGATAAAATATACACTACATTTCATTTTGCATAAGCATAATATAACACCATATATATCATGTCTATATTGTCGAATTTCAGATTTAAATTTTATATATTTAGATTACCCAATTATAATTTTTTTAGTAATGCTAGAATCAAATATATAGGACGTCAAATATGATCCAAACACCGATCATTAAAATTTCAACTGTCGATCCAAATCACTCAATATGATCTCTATATTAAAATATTCTTGAAAAATAAAATTTTATAACTATTTTGTTTTCAAATTTTCAAAAATTCTACAAAAAGTAAAAAAATATAAAATTTGTGTCTTTAAGGAAATTTTGTAACGTAGAACAATTTGAGATTTAGATCGGCCATTTTAAACTTAAAATTTTAAATTTTGTCATATTAAATAAGTGTATGTGTTCTATATGTTTGACACTAGCTACTTTTTTTTTTAATTCCCAATTATTTTTACCGAAGCTTTTGAGTTTCTTTTCAAACAGCAGGCAGAAAGGAGAAAAATATTCGTGCGTTCCTTTTCAAAACCTGGTATGTACACGGGAAAAGTAACATAAGATATTCCTTGAAAATAACAGAGAATTTTTAAGGGGCCAATCTAGAATATCCCGTGAAAACCCCCTTTTATCCTCATCGGCGTCGGAAAACACAACAAACAAAAGGAAAAATAAAGGACAGAATAATAAAAAAAAAAACTCAAAAACCAAAAACCAAAAATGAAAACCATTTCTTGTTTCCTTTTTTAATAAAAAATCCCACTGGTGTACCTTGCACAGTTCATTACCCTAGCAATAGCAAAAGAACAAACCGAAACAAAATACCGCTCTCATTTCTCTTTCTTGTATCGCACCAAATACCAGAAGAAAAACAAATTGATGCACAATTAATTGCTCTCAAATCTCTTCTCTTCTCTACTCTTCTCTTCTCCTCCTACCTCTCTCTCTTTTTCTCTCTGCGTTTGGTGTGATGATAGCAAAGGTGTGGCGATGGTACCAGAGCTGTCTGGCGGTACACCCCGTCAAAACCCAGATGGCGAGCTCCGCTGTGCTTTGGGGTTTAGGCGACATCGGCGCTCAAGCTGTCACACACCACACTCTCATCACAAAACAACCCCTCGCCTCTGTAAGTACCAATTTCATTTTCTTTTTTCTTTTTATTTTTCTGTACTATTTGAGGCTAAGGAGTTGAATGGGTTGGATTAGGGGTGGAGCAATGATCGATTGCTCTTTGTTGTGGTAGCCGTACATTATGGTAATGTGTATTTACTTAAACTCGATTAATCTGATTGTCAGATTATGCCTAATTTGTCAGTATCAATCCTGTTTGTCATAAGGTCATAAGTGATCTCTCTTGTGTGTTTCTGCTCAATTTGAACTGAATAGGAGCTAGCTAATCAGACTTTGTTGTATCTAATTTGCATTTGGTTGACTAATTTGATTATGGGTTTTGATTTTAGGGATCTGAAACATTGATTTACAGATACATTATGGGTTAGTGTGCTTTTTCTATGATGATTTGAGCTCAGGGGCATTTTTAGATATTCCCCCCCAATCTGTCTCATGCTCAAATGTTGGTCAAAAAGGAATTATTCTGAGGAGCTTAATTTTCTTATGAAACAACCTAGTAGTTATGCCCCAATGTAGTTCACGGATGACAATTTTGGTTAACTAATTTTACTAATTGATGCATTAGTTGATTAGTATACTTCTAGTTTTTATTCACTTAAAAAGTAAACTCTTACCCTTTACAGTATAGAGTTTGAAGATATGTTTGGACTGAATCTTATCATGACATATTTGTTGATTTCTCTAGCATTGTAAAGGAGTGAGATGCATATTTTTGTTATACTATGAACTGGTATGAACAATGGTGTTTAATTCAAGCTGGAAAAATATTACAACCATGTGGGTTTGGCTGTTATTTATGATCTTGAGCATTTTACAAGCAACAACAGCTGTTATTTTTTGTCCTCAAGTTTTTCACAAACTATTGGGACACACCAACAGCATGATTAGTTTTTATATTAACAAAATATGTTAAGGCTAATTAACTGGCAACAAAATATGATGTTTTTTGATGAACATGATAAGATGGAACTACGGATCTGTTTCTTTTGTTTCTTACATAGTTGACTTGCTCGATAAAACTTCAATACAAGTTGAATTAAGTTTTCTGTAATCTTTTTATTACTTGTATAGCTGGAAACATCTATTTTAAGCTATTGATGCCATAAATTTTATGTGAATTTAAGTTGCCAGGTTTTATATGGTTGCTTTTGTATGTGTTAGTTCAGTGTTTCGCTAGCGACTGATTTGGACTGTGCCAACTGCATATATATTAGTTGTTTCATTGAGTGGAAAAAGATTTACTTTGGATCAGCATGAATGTTTAGAGCTACTCCTTGTGTTATGTCAAATATATTTGTAATTGAACACACTTAAAATATGATATCTGATAAATTAAGTTCCTCCAATATTTTATTTTTATAATTATTATTATTTTTATTTTGCTATTACTTTGCTACAATTTTTACAAGTCAGCATTTTCTTTCTTTGATGCTATGTTGGTTACTTATTTAACTAGATGTTAGATTGCATAAATATTAGCTTCTTACAAAAGATTGATGTCTTCTATTCAGGATGAAGAAAATGATTTCAAGGTCAATTGGAAAAGGGTCGGCATCACTAGCATGTTCGGATTCACTTTTGTGGGACCTGTTGGTCATTACTGGTACAAATTCTACTTCCCAACTTGTCTGTTTGCTTCTTTGCCTGTATTTCATAGTTCATGCTTCATTCATTTGCATTACTCCTTCATTTATTTGCATGGTGAAACTATACTTCAACTAATATTGATCCCAAAGGAACACATTTTTAGTGGTTTTGCTTTCCAAATATTTCTATTTTATTCTTATCAGTTCTTTTCTCATTTATGCATCTACTTCTTTATTATACAGGTACGAGTACCTGGACCGGTACATCCGTCAGCGGTTCCTCATGCGACCCAACTCAGCCAAATTTGTGGCCACAAAAGTTGCAGCAGACGGTCTCTTGTTCGGCCCCTTAGACCTCCTCGTGTTTTTCTCATACATGGGCTTTGCCTCTGGCCGCAGTGCCGAACAAGTCAAAGAGGATGTCAAGAGGGATTTTCTCCCTGCTTTGCTCCTTGGTGGGACTGTCTGGCCAGTAGTACAGATTGCCAACTTTCGTTTCATACCAGTTCAGTACCAGCTGCTCTACGTGAACCTGTTTTGTTTGTTGGATAGCACCTTTTTGTCATGGGTTGAACAACAAGGTGATGCCTCTTGGAAGAGGTGGTTTAAGTCTCTTACTGGGGTTGATGATTAGAAGAGGGATGTGTTTTGTTATCTCATTTACCCATTTTAAAAAGGAGGGAAAAGGAGAGCCTGATTATCGGCTTCAATGGCATCTGAGTGTAATGGGGAGGAGTAATTTTTTTTCCCTTGTAATTGGATAATTTTTCCATTTAGACAGAGAGCTCCTTGGGAAGGACCAAGGAAAGTGTTGTGACTAGAGAACCAGGCAGAGTTGTAAAGAATTTAAATCGGCCAAATCATTGACAAAATGAATGTTTTTCATGTCTGTGTTGTGTGATTTGTCTCTGGAAGCAAAATCTCATACAGTCATACTTGCTAGAAGATGTCAAATAAGAAATTTGGTCTCAGTAAAGAAGGAAAAATGAAAGATCAGTGTTATTGTAAGCACCATGCTAGTCTAGGCCGTTGCGTTTCTGATTAAGCCAAGGCCCAAGGCAAATGGTGTGCTTTTTTTTTTTTTTTACTTAAAAAAAAAGCATACGTTTGTCTTTTCCTGTCTATACATAACTTTATTGCTACAGTTTTGGTTATACTATTTTTTGTTAAATTAATTTGGTAACAGTTTTGGTGTGCTATCAGATTTGTTGATGAGTATCCTGTATAAGGCTTTTCTGAGTTCACATAGTAGTTGTTTGTTCCACGTAGATTTTGGTCGTAGTTAATTTTACATTTAGGTATTGTTGGGGTCTTAATGAATTATTAGTAATGATCTCTTTCTCTTTTTATTGTAAGAATACGTGGCGACTATTGTGCCATTTTTTGTACAAATGAAAGGTTCATGCGTCATTTTTTTTTTTTCCTTCTTTCTGACGGCAACTTTGCAGTGTTTTCTCTTTTATATACAGCTTTACTTTTTGCTAATTTGTCAGTATGCGGGTCACTTGTCTCCATAAAACAAGTTAGAAATCCTCTAAAATGGATAGTCAAACTGAGCTCTTTGATCACTCTTTGATCAGTGTTTGGATTTATCTTAATTTTATCTTGTAGGAATATAATTTGCAGCTCCAGTTGTATTGCACTGTATGTTCACTTCGTTCAATTTAGCATACCAATTTGATGCTACAAGCATATGATATATTATTTCCAGTATCACAACATGAACCACACAAAATTCTATCTAAACAACCACACCACCAAGGTTTACAATATAGTTATCACCTCGTACAAACATTCCTCCCTTTGATCTATCCTCTCTGGCACTCTTCATCAAGCTTGCAGTTGGTGAATAATCGCCTCAATTTATCCCCATATAACCTCTGTCGTATCATCTCCAGTTAACGAAATCAATCCTTCATCGACCCAATTCGACCTGGAGCAAGTGTCGTGCGTTCTAGACCAGAGCAAGCAGACTAATGGCTCCATTTGGATCGCTAAAGAATAAGAAGAATAATATTGAGAAATGTGTAACTTTGTGAAGAATTTGAACGATTAGGAATAAATTTACGTCTAGAAAGAGCCTATTTCCTTATTCCTAGACGTATCCAAACGGAGCTAATAAGTGTTTGCTAATAATTCGAAAGGTACGTCTGACGTAAAATACAATTAAGTATATAAAACTTAATTATATCTGCAAATTATTATAATTGATTTTGAACGTTCTAAGCCATACGGAGAACAATTCAATAACTTCTAATTAATTTTAATTAAGCACGCGACGTATGCGAAAACATTCCGGAAAACAACTGTAATTTCATTCTTAGAATTTTAAAATAGGGAAATTCTAAACTAGACTGATTAGATATTTGGAACATAGAAAGTAATGGAAAACAGGAAAAGATATTATTCTATGAACTAGTAAAGATGATAGTGCTGATTAGGAACATCACTAGTTGCTTGCAAATACATCATAATAAAACTTATTTCTTAACTAGATAGTCACTATCTAGTCTGTCCAAAAAAAAAATAAAACTTATTTCTACAACAATTTTATGGACCATTTAGAATTAGCACTAATAGAATTTCATGCGAACCCAATTAAATATGAGATAGGTTAAAATCAGTCGCGACTGACGGATGAGACCGTCATCTACGATCAAATTTCAATTTTCGAGATTCTAACAGTTGATCCGAATTGTTCAATGTGTTCTCCATATTGAAATCTAGTTGGAGACAAAATTTTATATTTTTCTGAAATTTTTTAGTATTTGTTTGGTATTTTACAAATTCTTAATCTAAACAATTCTGGACCCTTCAATAACTATGATTTTTAAAAATCTAAAAAAAAATAGTAAATAAAATAAGAAAAATGTAAAATTTGGTCTCCAATGAGATTTCAATATGAAGAACATATTGAACGGTTCAGATTAGCCATTAGTACCTTAAAAGTTCAGATATAATCGCAGCTGACGGGTCTATCTGTCAGTCGTGGTTGACTTTAGCCTATCTCATTAATTATAAACATTAGCACTTTCAATCTGTTGTATTTCCATTATCGCACTAGTGTAGGCAAGCATTTATGTATAATTTATCATTAACATATTAAATTTATTTGCAACAATTTGATATATTAAAAAAGTAACTAATAATTTCAACGATTTTGTCGCTTCAAACAGGGTCTTAAATTCTTAATTGATTACTAATATCAATAAATGCATCAAAATTCTTCTTTATTTTTTCTAACTTTTCTTAAATCTTGTAGACACTTAGTTCTGTAGAATATTAGTTCATTACCATGTATTAAAATCTTCTCTGTTGGGTTCTTTTTTCTTCATTTAGTAGAGAAAACAGCACTAAATCTTCTGTTAACAGAAGCAAGAAAAAATATTATTACTGATAAGGGAATTAAAACCTAGGTCAAATGAATTTATAACCTTGTTCTACCTTACTAATCGTTCTGGTAAAGCTAAGGGTCGAATCCAAGAGACGGTAAAGTGAGTACCGGACTTAATTTTTCTTAAAAGCTAGACAATAAAAATTATGGTGAATAAACTTAAAAGAATCTACTGAATAATAATCGAGAACTAATAAAATAATTATAAAATGAATTGAGGGTTGATTTTGTGTTTTAGATGTTTGAATAAATGCAAGAGATGTCCTAAGGGTTTAGTGTTCAATTAATTTGGCTCTAAAGCACCTAAGTCTTCGATTATGGTCTAGACAGAGGCAAATTTCGGTCCGAAATATAAGGATTTCGGTCCGAAATTCTTACTACTTTGGATTGAAATTGCTTTAGAATGAATATTTCGACTTGATATCTCTAGACGATGTTATGTAAAGGGTACTTAACAACCAGACCTAAGTTATAATCTCAGTTTTCACGATTTCGATTTTAACTTGGTTTGGAACTTGGTTTTCGCCTCGTAAACAATCAATGTGTACTTTCGTCCTAAACTGATTGTTTAAGTGAGTTAAGTGAGGGTTCTAGAAATATTTAAGGTCCTGTCAGATCAATAAAAGGTGCACCTATCAGTCGCATCTAACCTCCTCTTTCGAGCGTTGGTTTATTTCATATACTTAACTATTCAATTAATTGATTTTGACTAATGCCCTAACGGTGCTGCAGACATCAATAGGTAGACAATAAAACAATTAATCAAACTAACTAAGCAAGAGATCAATCTCAACAAAACTCATCACATAACATAGCATAAATGATCAAGTCATAACATATCACCAAATTAATCTACTAGCTATCCCTAGAACATCATAATAAAATCTAGCCTAACATGTTTATAACTGTAACAATAAATATCATGCAAATAAGTACGATACAAGCCATAAAACAACGAAGCATAAGCATAAAAGAGTAAACCGAATATCCGATGCGAATATCGTTGTCCCAAGGCTAAGGAATCGATGAGAGAAACTCTGGACGTGCTGCCGCCTTGTCCAACTTCTGACCTAATCCCCAATCCCGTGAAAAGAGCCAAGAACACAAGTGCAAAATATGGAAAATAATCTAGAGCGAATAATGGATCCTTTCTGGTCAAGAAAGACGCATTTAAATACCCTGAAAAAATCCCCCAGGCGGCTAGGGCAAGAGAGGGGTTTCCTTCTTTTCGAACTGCCATAAAAAAACTTTCCATACATGGAATTTCGGACCGAAATTCTGCTAGTCTGGGCTGATAACTGGAGTCTGAGCATTCATGTGAGATCCAGGCTTGGCATGGTGCTTTGTAGGCCTTCTCTAGTCCATTTCATGCGTCTGTGGGCCAGGAATGAGACGTCTGGCAGTGACCTAAGCTCCAATTCGTCTTGTTTGCGTGTCTAGTCTTCAATCTTCACGAGAATTCTACAAAAGAACAAAGAAGCGGCGGCAGTACCAAATATCCTGAAAGTCACAGTTAATTATGAGACAATTTATATTGGTTTGAGTGTTATTTTGGTGCTAAGTATGGTCAAAATACGCATATAAAAATGAGATATCAAATCCCCCCAAACTTAAATCTTTGTTTGCCCTCAAACAAAATCCTAAGCTTAAAAGAATTGACTATACTTAGACCTAGGATGAAATCATCTCAAACCGATCAATGAAAAATTAATTGAATTTTCTTAACGTTTCACACAAGTTTGAACAATTCAAGCAAATCAATAATTTCAAATCAAGGGCATGGGTTTAATTTTCTTTTCGATTGAATTTGTGCATCTCTTAGTCCTAATGAATTTCATTTTTCAAATAAAAAACCCTAGCTTCTCCTTATCAAAATAATTGCAAACTCAATTTCTTTCGTCCGTTCTTTTTCACATCTTGCATAAATTTGTAAAGGCAATTCATCAAAGTTGAAAATTTTATAATGAACCCTTCTCAATTGAATTTATTTTTCACCAATTTACATTGTGCAAGTCGAGTCGTGGGGCTTTACACCCTAGAGGATATAATGCGGTGTCATTGGCCTTAAATTTGCTACTAGCACATGTCGCGCTAGGGAGGTTGGACGGGTGTTGCTCGACTATGGCCACGGTACACTTGGGCCATAATACTCAACAACTCCTTTGCCAATGCTTTCACACCAGGTCCGATACCCTCCAATTTATGGTTAAGTTGGTGGAAGAAGGCCTCGGTGCATCCTCGTTTTCACAACTATTTAAATTTTTGTCAATTTAGAATTTTGCTCGTTGGTGATTCAAGCATTTAAAGAACACATTCTAGGGTCATCTTATAATTTTCAAAGTTCATAAAATCCTTTTTGAACAAATATTTGCAAGATATAAAATCGTTCACTCGACAAAAACTTGTGAATTTTGACTTAGATCATTTTGACAAACTTCAAGCATCCAAAATCAGGTTCTCAATTCTCAAACTAATTTTCAATTCGTTCTATTGGTGCCCAAATCAACTTGAAGCATTTTAAACGTCAATAGTCCTTGAGAAAAATTTTCAAAATGCTTTCTAAAATTCAAATTGTGTAAAACAGTAAGAAACTTCATCCAATTAATTAAACCAGAGATCAAACATTCATGCAAAAGGCATTTTCTAAATTTCCAGAATCCAAATTGCAATCCAAACAGAAGAAACAGAGAGAATTTCGGACCAAAATTATAAAATTTCGGACCGAAATTTTTGCATTTAAGTCCAAAACAGCCAACTTCAATTTCAAAATTTCGTCCATTTTTCGTGTAACCCCCCCCCAAAACTGAATAAGCACTGTCCCAGTGCATCATAATCACAAGAAAATAAAGGGAGGAGGAAAGAAAGGTACCGAATCAAAAGGGAGGAGGAGGAGGCCCCTCGGGCGGGGCGTCATGAGGCGGCTGTCCGGGAGTACCAGCGGATGGGACAGTCGAGTCAGAAGGGGAAGATATCCAGTTTGGCGGCCATTGATTGTAGCGCAGGTAGTGGTGGTTGGCGTTGGCGAGACGAGACAACTCATCCAAACGCTGCTCCTGACGCGCGACCGCTGCCTGTGTAGCTGTAGAGGTAGTCAGGATAGTCCTCACCATGCCACTCAACTCACCATACCATGGGGGGTACTCAATGGGGGCTACTGGCCTATGGGAGCTCTCTGGCATGTCAGAACGTGGAGGCTCCCGCTGCGAAGGTACTGGGCCCATCTGAGATACTGGGGCCGCATGGTCCATGAGAACTAGCCAGGTGGAAGGATCAGAAGGGTCAACCCTATGTGGATATGGCAAAAGAATGTCTGGACGGCGATTCATCTTCCACCTGTACCTGAGAGACGGCCCTGCATCCTCAATCTCCAAAAATCCCATCTCCCTGTACCTATCTGCATCAGTGAAAGACCAAGCAGTGCACTCTGTATGCTCTGGTAACGGGTCACCCGCTGCAAGTGCAATGCATGTCACATAAGCCCCCATAGAAATGGCCCCAGTACCGCGCTGATCGCGCTGGTCAATCCAATGATCTATCATGAGCTTGATTATGCACAATTTCTGTGGCTCGGGCTGGAGGATCTGATCCAAGAGTAATAGGTCCTCCGAGACAGCACGTCTCATGGTCTCACCGCGAGAAAACACCATGGAAGCTAAGGCACGGGTCAAAATCCTCAAGGTTGGGTGCTCAATCAGATGGATAAAAGTATCGGAACCTGGGGATCGTGTAATCCTGCTCCAAACCCTATCTCTCCGTCCCTTACTCCCCTTTCCTTTGAGATTTATGACTGCACATCCGGGTTCCAACCCAAGTATGTCTCCAATCACATCAGGTTTGGTTTTCACATCATGGTTATTCAACCTATACTCAATCCAATCCTCCCCGTTGTGCTTAACCCATTTCAATGAAGAGAGAAATTCAAGAGTGTACCTTTTGTAGGCTTCTTGCCCAATTTCCCAAAACCGTTTTGTAAAACCAACTTGCGCAGTCAATTCCAGAAATTCCTCCTTAATCCCCAAATCTGCCAGCACCTCTAAGTCAATCAATCTGGTGTGCTCAATGGGGCGCCGCATGAGCCGCTTGTAATTGTCAAATTGCCACTTCGTCGGCATATAGAATCCCGCCGCGGGCTCATACCTTGCTGCCTCAGGGTCCCTGGCCTCATTGCTGCCCAAACGGGGCTGCCTGCTGGAAGAGGCCCCCGCACCAAGAGTCTGGGACCTGGTTTTCCTCCTAAAATACTCCATCTTTCACCAGAAATCAATTGTCAGAACCAAAATTTCGGACCGAAATTTCAAATTTTCGGACCGAAATTTGTGATAAGAAAATGCAAAGAAGCCCCTGGTTTTGTGATTTTGCGTCAATTCTTTGAAAACACCCCAGGTTGACTCCCCAAATTCCCTTTTTGCCTTCATGTCCCTCTGTTCTTCACCAGAAATTCCAATTCCCAAGAGAAAAAGTGAGAAGCACCAACCTTAAACCCTAGAAAATGCAAAACAGTGCCGAAAAGATAGAGAGAACGGCCCAGGCAGTGAGATGACGTGTGGTAAAGTGCCGTGGAGTCGCTCGATGTGGCAGAATACCAAATTTCGGATTGGTTTTGGTCCAAGGCCGCCAACTTCAATTCAAAATCTCGTCGTGATGAAGCCGCCTCTTGAGAAACCGAAGGCACCAGCGGAAAGAGGACAGAGAGGCGCTGCGAAGGGTGGTTTGATCTGTGAGAATGGTGGAAGGACAAGGGGTGCGAGTGGTAGAGAAGGAGGGGTGGGTTTGAGTAGGCGTTTCTTTTTTTGTGGTTTCAATTTCTGGGGGTTTCGAATGGGGGGGAAGAGAGAGGGACGAAGGGGTGTATTGATGTGGGTATGGGTTTCGGATTGGGTAATGGGTAATGGGTTTGGGCACTTGTGAAATTTGCATCCATTAAGAAAAGCATACCAACACGAATTGGGCCTGCAGTAAAAACAACGGAAACAATTATGTAGGCCCAATAGAGTATAACAGCAGGAAGGCCTATTGAAAATGATTTAAAATGGAATTAAAACAGAAGGGCCCAACCAAAATTTCGGTCCGAAATTTGGAAATTTCGGTGCGAAATTTGCAATTTGGTGTGCTAAAACATATGTGTTGTGGTTCAGTTCATCACTAAAATTGGACAGTAAATCAAGAAAAATGGGTTCTAATTTTCCAGTAAAGTAGATCCTGATTTTGTCTCTGGAATTTTCAGAAATTGGCAAGAACATCTCCATTTCGTGTGATTCCCAAAATTGTTCGTGGTGTAACTCGCATGAGGTCGTGCGAAGGCCTGTTTCTTGCGGGCCGTAGGTGCTCTAGCACGAGTTACTCTCTCAATGATGCCCCGATCGATTTGCTCTTTTTTTTTTCTTTTTTTTTCTTTTGTTGTGGATTGTCTACATCAAACAAATTAAAAGGATTAAACACTGCAATAACTTATAGAATTATTATTAGTAGTATATATGTATATTTTTTTTTATATTTTCTGATTCTTATGAATCACACCACATTTTTTTTTCAACCTATATAATATTTTAACATATGTGAAAAATAGAAGTAAAATAGAGAACAGAGATGATATAGAGTCTTGGGCTGCCTCCCAAGGAGCGCTCGTTTTAGGTCATTAGCTTGACCGTCGTTGGCTAAGTTTCACTTGGAGGTTCGGAGAAGTAGAAACTAGCCACTTTCGCTATGTCTTCATTGGCTATATAATGCTTTAGTCTTTGCCCATTGACTTTGAAAGGCTCCGAATCCTTATCACAAATATCAATAGCACCAAAAGGGTAAACTTTCACCACGCGAAACGGGCCAGACCATCGCGATCTCAACTTGCCAGGGAAAAGCCTCAATCTTGAATTGAATAGAAGTACCAAGTCGCCTTCCTTGAATTCTCTTCTTAAAATTCTCCTGTCATGCAAAAGTTTTGTTTTTTCTTTATAGAATTTAGCATTTTCATAGGAGTTCAGGCGTACCTCATCCAATTCGTGCAAGTCTAATATTCGCTTTTCACCAGCTTTTAACAAATCCATGTTGATGGCACGAGTTGCCCAATATGCCTTGTGCTCGATTTCAACTGGCAAATGACACGGCTTGCCATAGACTAGCTTGAAGGGACTCATGCCAATGGGTGTCTTGAAGGCGGTTCGATAGGCCCAAAGTGCATCATCAAGTTTGCTTGCCCAGTCCTTGCGCGAACGAGCCACCGTCTTTTCCAAGATGCTTTTGATTTCCCTATTGGACACTTCAACTTGCCCACTTGTTTGAGGGTGATAGGCTGTGGCCACCTTGTGAATGACACCATGTTTCTTCAAAAGGCCATCAAAGTATCGATTGATGAAATGTTTGCCACCGTCGCTTATCACCGCCCTTGGCACACCAAATCGTGGGAAGATAATCTTAGAGAAAAGACGGATGACTGAGCTTGAATATGCCGCCTTGCATGCAATTGCTTCCACCCATTTTGAGACATAATCAACAGCTACCAAAATATACTCAAATCCATGTGAACTTGGAAATGGCCCCATGAAATCCACGCCCCATACATCAAAAATTTCAACTTCAAGAATAGGGTTAAGAGGCATTTCATTCCTTTTGGAAATGTTGCCCGTTCTTTGACATTGATCACAAGAAGAAACGAAAGAATGAGCATCTTTGAAAAGAGAAGGCCAGTAAAAACCTGATTGGAGCACTTTGGCTGCTGTTTTTGAAAATGACGCGTGGCCCCCATAGGCAGAGGAGTGGCAGCTTGCAAGGATGGCTTTGACTTCGTCATGTGGCACACACCTCCTAAAAATGTTGTCGATTCCAAGTTTGAAAAGGTATGGCTCCTCCCAAAAGTAGTACTTCGAGTCTGATTTCAACTTCTTTCTCTGCTGGGAAGTCATGTCAGAGGGTAAGTAGCCAATCGCCAGAAAGTTAGCCAGATCTGCATACCAAGGCTCTTCTGCCTTCTGTTTTTCTCCCAATTTTCGGTCCGAAATTTTAAAATTTCGGTCCGAAATTTCTGCTACAGACGCGATCTCAGCCATCACATCTTCAAATTTTGCCCCCAAAATTTCCTACACAGAGAACAATTTTTCGTCAGGAAAAGAGTCATTTATAGGCATTTCAGTTTCTTGATTTTGATTTGAGTGTAAGCGAGAGAGATGATCAGCGACTGAATTTTCAGAGCCTCTTTTATCCTTGATTTCAAGATCAAATTCTTGCAAAAGTAGCACCCAACGAATCAGCCTAGGCCTGGCATCCTTTTTGCTGAGGAGGTAGCGAATTGCTGCATGGTCTGTGTACACGATCACCTTGGAACCAACGAGATAGGATCTGAACTTGTCAAGCGCGAAGACGATGGCAAGAAGTTCCTTCTCCGTGGTCGTGTAGTTGACTTGGGCAGGGTCCAGCACCTTGCTAGCATAGTAAATAGCCACTGGCCTCTTGTCTTTGCGCTGCCCAAGGACCGCTCCAACTGCATAATCGCTCGCGTCACACATAAGCTCGAATGGTTGGCTCCAATCAGGTGGTTGTAAGATAGGGGCTGAGATTAAGGCTTCCTTTAACCTACAAAAAGCATCAAGACAATCATTAGTTACAATAAATTCATTGTCTTTAATCAAGAGGTTTGTTAGAGGTTTAGCAATTTTAGAAAAATCTTTGATGAATCGACGATAGAATCCAGCGTGTCCCAAGAAACTCCTAACATCCTTCACACTCTTTGGCATGTCAAGCTTTTCTATCACCTCAATCTTAGCCCTGTCAACCTCTATCCCCCTTGATGTGACCACATGTCCAAGCACGACCCCTTGTTGCACCATGAAATGACACTTTTCCCAATTCAAAACCAAGTTAACTTCTTCACATCTCTGCAAGATTTTAGAAAGGTTAGCTAAGCATGAATCAAAGCAAGTGCCATAAACAGAGAAATCATCCATAAACACCTCCATTTCTTTTTCAATAAAATCCGAAAAAATAGCCATCATGGCTCTTTGAAAGGTTGCAGGTGCATTACAAAGACCAAAAGGCATACGCCTATATGCATAAGTACCATAGGGACATGTAAAAGTGGCTTTTTCTTGGTCATTTGGATGGATAGGGATTTGAAAGAAACCAGAATAACCATCTAAATAACAAAAGTAAGAGTGATTAGCAAGTCTTTCAAGCAGTTGGTCAACAAATGGAAGTGGAAAATGATCCTTTCGCGTAGCGGTGTTGAGCTTGCGATAGTCGATACACATCCTCCATCCAGTCACCATTCTTGTCTGAATCATCTCATCTTTTTCGTTCTTCATCACTGTTGTTCCTCCCTTATTGGGCACTACATGCACTGGGCTCACCCATTTTCTATCTGAGATTGGATAAATAATGCCTGCATCAAGGAGTTTAAGGATTTCCTTCTTGACCACCTCCTTGAGATTAGGGTTGAGTCGCCTCTGCCCTTCAATGGATGGTTTGTGGCCCTCCTCCAAGAGGATCCTATGAGTGCAAATTGAGGGATCGATACCCTTTAAATCATCAATAGAGTAGCCAATCGCGCCTTTGTGGGCGCGAAGTTCCACCAAAAGTCTCTCTGTTTGATCTGCATCCAACCCAGCATTAACAATAACAGGAAATTTTTGATCTGGATCAAGAAATTCATACCTGAGAGTGGCTGGAAGAGGTTTTAATTCGATCTGGGGTGCTAAATTTCGGTCCGAAATTTTGGATTTCGGTCCGAAATTTTCGGTATCTGCTGAGTTGACCTCCTCTGGCAGGGCAATTTCGTCAGTTTCCTGATCGTCTTCAAACTCCTCCATGCTCTCTTGTACTCCAATAGATTCCTGCACATCAGAAAGAAAATTTTGATACAGAATTAGTGCATTTTCATATTGGTCCTCAAGAGATTTTTCAACAATTGGCTCGGTTTCCTCAATCATGCAACAATGGTGGTTATTGGCGCTAGGGTATTTCATGGCATGCTTGATGGAGAAGCGAAGTGTTTCCCCTCCCACTCTAACCAAGATCGTGCCTTCTCTGGCGTCCATCATCACCCCTGCGGTACTCAAGAAGGGACGCCCCAAAATGATTGGAACCTCTCTGTCTTCTTCCATGTCCATCACCACAAAGTCGCCTGGAACAAGGAATTTGCCAACTTGCACTGGTATATCTTTGATTTCACCCATGGGCATACGCTTGGATGAGTCAGCAAGCTGAATTGTGATATTCGTGGGCAACAATTCACCAAATCCTATCCTCTCAAAAACTGACTTGGGCATCAGGCTTACACTTGCCCCCATATCACACAATGCTTGTTTGATGAACTCCTTTCCAATCAAACAAGGCAAAACAAACTTCCCTAGATCTCCTAGTTTAGGTGGCATTTTTCTCTTTAGGGCCTCACTGCTCATCCTTGTCAGAACTATCGCCTTCAATTCTTCCAGGGATCTCTTTCCAGTGCACAATTCCTTGAGAAATTTGGCATAAATGGGCACCCTAGTGAACACATCAGAGAAGGGGATGGTGATATGGACCTCCTTTAGCATCTCCCAAAATCGCATGAACTGGATATCCTCTTTTTCCTTAGCCAACTTTCTAGGAAATGGTACAGGAGGCTGGTAAGAAGGCTCTGGAACTGCATTTCCTCCCTTTTTCTTCTCTGGGGGGCCTTTTTCACCTTCTGGACCAGAAATTTCGGACCGAAATTTGTGAATTTCGGACCGAAATTCTGGCTCAATTGGGTGGTGTTGCTCTTTCTGCGCGCCTAACTGAGCTCCAGTTGTGTTGGTTGAGTCCAGGCGAGGTGGGGAAGGTAGGGCTTGTTCCAAACATGGTCCTTTCGTCTCCTTGACCTCCCTGCCCTTGCTGTTTGGTTGCTCGTCCGCCTCAAATGGCATTGGCGGGTCCATGTATTGCGTGCCACTCCTCAATGTGTGCAAAGCTTTGCACTGGGCGTTAGGATTCACCTCTGTTTGGCTTGGTAGCTTCCCTTGCTGCCTCGAAAAGTGTGATTCCATCATTTGTTCCAACCTGTTCAAAGTTCCAGCGTTAGCTTTTAGTTCCTCAGTCAACATTTGATTAAATTTACCCTGTTCATGCATAAAGCTTTGGACAACTGGTGGTACACCCTCTCTATTGTAAACAGATTTTCTTGGAAAAGGTTGGTCACGACCGTTGTTGTTAAATTGGGTATTTTTATACAAAGTTGGTTGGTTGGTGTTTTTGTACTGGTTCCTTGGCACAAAAGGTCTATCTTCATTGTTGTGATAATTAGGGTGATTCATGTCTGCCCAATTGGCTTGTTCTCGATCGCTCAAAGAGTAACTGCGACTAAAGATATGTCCAGGAAAGTAAGAAGGTTCGCTATTGAGCGAGTTGACTTGATGTCCATCGCCGCCTCCTCGCGCAAGTGGACAATCAATGGAATTGTGCCCTTCTTCGCCGCATGCTCCACAGGTGTTGGAATTGAGGTGGGTGCCCTGAAGTGACTGATATGCTGCTAATTCCGCTTCGAGCTCGGCAATCCTCGAGTCTCTTGTTGTGATCTCATTCACTTGGTGCTTGCTAGACGGGCGACGGTTGTTGGGAACCGGATACCACTCGTAGTTCCTAGCACATTCATCAATTTTGTCACGTGCCTGTGCTGCATCCAGTCGCTTAAATGCGCCACCTGAAAGAGAATCAAGGTTAATTTTAATGTTGTCATATAGACCACTGTGAAAAGCCTTAATTACCATCCAATCTTGGATACCATGGTGTGGACAAGAGTTTTCTAAGTCCCTAAAACGTTCCCATGCATCTCTCATTGACTCATTGTCCTTTTGGTGAAAATTATTGATTTCCTTCCTAATTGTGTCAGCCCTGTCAGCAGAGAAATACCTATCAAGGAAGGCTTGTGCCATTTGGTCCCAACTTCTAATAGACCCTCTTTTTAAGGTTTTGTACCATTTGAGGGCTCGGTCCTTAAGAGTAAACCTAAACAACAAAAGTCTAATGGCCTGTTGGGATACACCATTAATTTTAACCAAACGTGTGCAATCAAGAAAAGTTTGTAAGTGAGCATGTGGGTCTTCTTTGTCATCTCCGTAGAACGGGTTCTGTTGCACAAGTGCTACATGGTTGGCGGTGATTATCATGTTGTTGGCTTCGATTCCTGGAATCACCACAGGGCCACCCACGTGGCTTGCTTTTGGAGCTGCAATGTCCATGAGAGATCTGTTCTGCACCCCTTGCTCCTCTCCATCTGAATTTCCATGAACACTTTCGTCATCCTGCTCCCATCGCCGCCTTTCGTCTTCAAGTGCTCGCCTTTGAGTCTCAACATTGGCGCGATCGGTTGCAAGTCTGGCCTCCCTTTGTTCGAGCTGAAGTCTCAGGTTCTCCAGCCTCTGGGCCTCTGCTTCGACGTTGACTGGGCCCTGATTGGCTGCCATCTCGCTTGCTGTTTCACTCCCTACTTCAAAATTTCGGTCTGAAATTCGGAAATTTCGGTCCGAAATGTGTGCTGTCTCGGATGTTGATTGAGCTACGGAGTGGGCTTGGCTAGAGGTTGCTTGGTCTGAGAGTTCTGGGTCTGAGTCAAGTCCCCTGATGAAGTACTTGCGCACAATTTCGGACTTTGACTTGCCTTTCTTTGGTTTCCCGGCCAGTTCTCAACCTGAAAGTAGGAAGAAACAATGAAAAGATTAAATAAAAAAAGAAAAATCTAGTCTCTTAATACTAAAATAAGTACTCGATATCAATACCGTCCCCGGCAACGGCGCCAATTTGATAAGGGAATTAAAACCTAGGTCAAATGAATTTATAACCTTGTTCTACCTTGCTAATCGTTCTGGTAAAGCTAAGGGTCGAACCCAAGAGACGGTAAAGTGAGTACCGGACTTAATTTTTCTTAAAAGCTAGATAATAAAAATTATGGTGAATAAACTTAAAAGAATCTACTGAATAATAATCGAGAACTAATAAAATAATTATAAAATGAATTGAGGGTTGATTTTGTGTTTTAGATGTTTGAATAAATGCAAGAGATGTCCTAAGGGTTTAGTGTTCAATTAATTTGGCTCTAAAGCACCTAAATCTTCGACTATGGTCTAGACAGAGGCAAATTTCGGTCCGAAATATAAGGATTTCGGTCCGAAATTCTTACTACTTTGGATTGAAATTGCTTTAGAATGAATATTTCGACTTGATATCTCTAGACGATGTTATGTAAAGGGTACTTAACAACCAGACCTAAGTTATAATCTCAGTTTTCACGATTTCGATTTTAACTTGGTTTAGAACTTGGTTTTCGCCTCGTAAACAATCAATGTGTACTTTCGTCCTAAACTGATTGTTTAAGTGAGTTAAGTGAGGGTTCTAGAAATATTTAAGGTCCTGTCAGATCAATAAAAGGTGCACCTATCGGTCGCATCTAACCTCCTCTTTCGAGCGTTGGTTTATTTCATATACTTAACTATTCAATTAATTGATTTTGACTAATGCCCTAACGGTGCTGTAGACATCAATAGGTAGACAATAAAACAATTAATCAAACTAACTAAGCAAGAGATCAATCTCAACAAAACTCATCACATAACATAGCATAAATGATCAAGTCATAACATATCACCAAATTAATCTACTAGCTATCCCTAGAACATCATAATAAAATCTAGCCTAACATGTTTATAACTGTAACAATAAATATCATGCAAATAAGTACGATACAAGCCATAAAATAACGAAGCATAAGCATAAAAGAGTAAACCGAATATCCGATGCGAATATCGCTGTCCCAAGGCTAAGGAATCGATGAGAGAAACTCTGGACGTGCTGCCGCCTTGTCCAACTTCTGACCTAATCCCCAATCCCGTGAAAAGAGCCAAGAACACAAGTGCAAAATATGGAAAATAATCTAGAGCGAATAATGGATCCTTTCTGGTCAAGAAAGACGCATTTAAATACCCTGGAAAAATCCCCCAGGCGGCTAGGGCAAGAGAGGGGTTTCCTTCTTTTCGAACTGCCATAAAAAACTTTCCATACATGGAATTTCGGACCGAAATTTCAGAATTTCGGACCGAAATTCTGCTAGTCTGGGCTGATAACTGGAGTCTGAGCATTCATGTGAGATCCAGGCTTGGCATGGTGCTTTGTAGGCCTTCTCTAGTCCATTTCTTGCGTCTGTGGGCCAGGAATGAGACGTCTGGCAGTGACCTAAGCTCCAATTCGTCTTGTTTGCGTGTCTAGTCTTCAATCTTCACGAGAATTCTACAAAAGAACAAAGAAGCGGCGGCAGTACCAAATATCCTGAAAGTCACAGTTAATTATGAGACAATTTATATTGGTTTGAGTGTTATTTTGGTGCTAAGTATGGTCAAAATACGCATATAAAAATGAGATATCAATTACAACGACCCAGTTATGGAACAAAATAACTCCTTCAAGATACCATACATCAATTAACTCTCTATACATTAACCAAACAACAAACGCAGAAATTATCCTTTGGAGATGCCCAAACAAACAATACAGACAATCCCCTCATAACATACACAATACATAACGCAAAATAACAGAAAAAGATCCCAACAACAATCCAAGGAAGGCCACCCAAAGTACCAACTCCAAAGTCAATGAAAGCACCACAAGCATCAAACAACACCGAGCACTTTACATTCTTTCTTCGTTTTTTTTTTAGAAATTTTTTATTCTAATTTTTGGACATTTCTATCTATAATCTATTCATTGCAACTCTTTTACTATATTCAATGTGCACCACAAAAGATTAAAAAATTTAATTTTTGAGACATAAGTCTTTTCTTAGGCTATGTTTGGATTGGAGTGGGAAGAAGAGAATAAGAGAAAAAGAAAAGAAATTTATTATTAAACAATTCAAACTCTTCACAAAGTTATACACTTTCCAATATTTTTTTCCACTTCTTCCCTTCTTCCCACACCTATCCAAACGGAGCCTTAATGAAGCACATTACTATTCTATTTATTTTATTTTTTAATGAAAGCACACACATCACTGTTCACTATAATCAGTGGTCCTAACGGGTATGAGGTATCCCGTAGTATTGTTGTTTTTTTAAGAAAAATTCGTGAAATCAGTTGTGACGTAAACTATCATGAGCAAACTATGATCGCTATAGAGAAGGTTCAGTGAATTAGTGATACAGAGAACTAATTATTAGAAATATTAATATTTTCCCGACTTAATTGGGCAGATATACGTATATCATCGTCTTTATTAACAACCCAATCAATTAGTTTGAACAACTCACTACACAGAATATCTCATTAATAAATGTGGAGAAGATCTTGGGCAGAAAGTGGAGTACACCTCCGAAGTTTTCTTTCTCACCACAGGAAAAAAGGAAATAACAAAAAACACAGTCATAAAAATAGAAAGGAAAAAAAGAAAAAAACAAGTAATTAAAAGATTAAAAGAGAAGAACACAAAAAAGGCATTGATGCCAACTAAATCGAGAGGAGGAGAAAACTAAGGGGAATTCTAGACGCGCTCCATTTGGTTGGGTTGGCGCTCGAGTTCGAGTTAGGGTTTCCTTTGGCGATCTCCATTTCTCACGAGTGCGAGATCTCCTTCTCCTTCTCCTCCTCCTCCTCTTCATCTCGGATCCATTCGTGGGATAAATGGCGGATACGCTTGTGCACCGAGCCACGAGCGATCAGTTAATCGGGCCAGATTGGGCCATGAACATGGAGATCTGTGATATACTCAATCGTGACCCCGGGTAATTCGATGGAACAGTTTAATGTTTTCGATTTCGATGTATTTTCATGTTTCTGGTTTGTAGTTTTAATACCATTTATGGTTCTTACGTAGATTTGAATCTGAATTTATGCTGAATCTGTGATTTTTGATGTTTCCTATGCATCTTATGCTGGTAATTGAATTGTAATGTTGGTTCTGTTTTTTAAAAGTGATGGCATATGAGTAATTATTGTCGGTTAATTTATCTAAATAGGGATCTCTCCATCTGTTTGTAATTAGTGATAGAATTAAGTTCAGTTTTGGATGGTAGTGTGTCACCTTGGAATCCGTTACCCATTTCAAGTTTACAAATAATTTCCATGTGAATCTCTAGATAATTGGGAGGAAATATTGATATCAGAAGACAGAATTTGCCACCTGTAGTAAAGGCTTAACAAAATACATGTTAATCTTTACATAACCATACAACAATTCAGTGTTGCAAATTTCAGAAACAGTGTCTGTTTGTACAAATTTTGCGAGTTTGTGAATAGCAGAATGTTAACAATTTGACTATTGATTTTTGTTTGTCACAGACAAGCAAAAGATGCCGTGAAAGGTCTCAAAAAGCGTATTGCACATAAAAGCCCCAAAGTCCAGCTTCTTGCTCTAACAGTAAGCACTAACTCTCAATGTCATGTTTTGTAAACTCTAAAGCCAATAAATTGTGTGTGACCTGTCTGTGGTTTGTTAAATTGTAAATTCCTAGTTATTGGAAACAGAAACAAAACCAAGACATAAGAAAGCATGACTAGTTACTGTAAGACAGGTCCTTCATGCTTCCACAATCCATTTTTAGGCTTATTCTGGAGCAAAATATCACTATGCCTTCGCTAAGGGTGTATAACTTTTTCGGGGTTGATTTCAGCTTCTAGAGACTATTGTGAAGAATTGCGGGGATATAGTCCATATGCATGTTGCTGAGAGAGATTTGCCCCATGAAATGGTGAAGCTAGCAAGGAAAAAGGTTGTGGATTTTGCATAAAACTATGTTATTGTATTATTCATTTATTCCTTGTTTTATTGCCACACTTTATTTTTATTTGGCTGATTTTATTTCATTGAAAATGGGGTAGTGTGATCCGCATGTCAAAGAGAAGGTGCTAGTACTGATAGATACGTGGCAAGAAGCTTTTGGGGGTCCACGTGCCAGATACCCACAATATTTTGCTGCATACCATGAACTTCTTGTATGTTCTTATGCTTTAATAAGCTAATTGTGTTTATAATTTGCTTTCATTACTATTTCTTAGATGTCAACTTGCTAAGCTGTTTAAGCACAAGTAGCAGGTTTCTTTCACAACTAATACCTACCCAATAAAAAATGGGATATTTGTAAATAATACACAAGTACCCAACTGATAGATTAGTGCATAATTACCTGGCAGTAGTGCTTTGAACACTTGTTACTTCTAAGTGAAATAACAAGCGAAGCATTTGGTGGCCTACTTTATTTGCATTACTTATAAAATGGTTGGCACAACTTGGCAGAGTTAACACATGATTCTGCGGGGATGTATTTACATGTAATGGACTTATCTATCCTTATTATTTTCCTTTCAGAAGAAAATTATACTCTAGTTTTTCAATTATTGAATTTGCCTATTGGGAGTAATGGCATTTTTGTTATCTTAATTCTTAACCATCATACTTAGTTGAAGTTGTAGTAATTTTTGGAGTTTTTACTTACATAATTTGTTTTCTAGCGGGCTGGAGCTGTGTTTCCACAAAGAGCAGAAAGGTCAGCACCATATTTCAACCCGCAAGTATTGCCAGCAGGAACTTATCCGCAATCTTCTCGAAGCCCTGACTTTCAGAGGGAAGAACCTGAGTCGTCTGCTGGGACTGAGCCTCCGGCACTGACGTACTCATCTCTCACTTCTTCTTAGTCACTCACTGATACACAGCTAGTCTTTTATATTAGTAAAGTCCATATAGTGCTGAAATTTCAGTATTCCGATTGGCTAAAAGCAACTTTTTTTTTTGTTATACAGCTTGTCAGAGATTCAGAATGCACGTGGTATCATGGATGTTCTTGCGGAGATGCTCAATGCTTTAGATCCTGCAAACAGAGAGGTACCATACTTTCTTGCCAACAATTTTTGACATATGTAACTAAAACACTTGTCGGGATTAAGATGCCACATTGTATGTTTGATTTTGTACATGACATAACAGTGCAACAACATGTTTGTTTGGGTGCAGACAATACAGAAACATATTTTACTATAAATGAACGCTGCACAAATATGTGATACTGATGCGTATGTATAAAATGGATTTGTGACATTTCACAGTAAAATTTTGTTTATGCTTTTACAGGGGATACGACAGGAGGTAATTGTAGACTTGGTTCAACAGTGTCGCAATTACAAACAGAGGGTGGTACATCTCGTAAATTCTACTGCGTAAGCTTTTGTTTTTGTTTTTTTTTTATCACTTCCAATGAGTCATTGCTTAACAATAAGGCACAAAAGCTTGGGTACATTTGCTCCTCTATGATAATTTGAAGCATTGGGTGAAGCTGTGAAGGATACATCCCATCAAAAGAACATAGTTACAAGAAGCTGTACTCTATTATTAACCTGAAGATTTTTGTTGCATACAGCCTAAAAAGTAACAAAGTCACAGAAAGTTGCACTTCCATCAAAAAGGATTTTGCTGAAGTCCTCTTACAATATTATCTTATGATAGGGAGGAGGAGCTGTTGTCTCAGGGACTTGCATTGAATGATGATTTACAGAGAGTGCTGGGAAAACATGATGCTATTGCGGCTGGAATTCCATTTCGCGAGGACAATAGTAACAAGGGTAAAGATAAAGAGAAGGAGGCTGAGAAACCCAAGCAGCGTTCTCTCCAACAACTTGTTGATATAGAGGATGGCACCTCCTCCAACCGCACTTCCACCAATGATCAAGACAGAGAGTAATTTCCTTTCTAATGATTAAGGTTTTCTTTTTTATAATTTTGCGTATGTCTATTTACCGAAATGCTACAATCCACATACATATCTGTCAATTGAGAGGAAATATAAAGAACAGTGTAAGTAAGGGGATGCAATGTATAAGAACTAAAACCTCATGATTTGTAGATGCCATATTGATCCTTCATTTGCTTTTTTGTTTCTATATAGATAACTGGATGGGTTATATATCAACAACAAACTTATTTGGCATTTTGCAACCATCAAAACTGTTATTGGAAGTAATGACGTAAAATTTTTCATATGTTTATTTTTATTTTAACTATAGATTTGATAAAATTTGAAAGCGGATTAATCATTCATGGAGCTATTTGGAAAAGCTAATGATTAAAAAAAATGGGCACTTGATTGTGGTTAAAGTGTTCTTTAAGTTGCATCAAATTTCATGTGCAGCCCATCTGTACTAGAGAGAAGATATGTACCCTTCACTTTGTACTTTTATGCTCATTTGTCTTTTCTTAAAGGGATTTAAAGGGATTTGTGATTTTTAGGACGTTAAGGAGCATGTTTGGCATAATCTTTCTTGTTTTATGATTTGTATCTTTAATATTTTGATGTTTATGGGTTGCATGTGAATCTTCCCTATCTTAATAGTGTCAGTTTGAACAACTCACAGAACAGTAAAGCACTGTGTACCACAAGAAAAGAGGGTATAAAATTGGGATAAATGGTTGGTGTTGATCTGGTTTGGTTTAAGACTTCCACTTTTGTATACCTTATTTTCCATGCTTTACATTTGTGATCTTCAGATCTGGCGCAAGCACAGAAGACAAGCCACCACTTCAGCAGCTACTACTCCCTGGACCTGAAGGTTCCAATGGTCCAGCTGCAGCCACAGCATCAAAACCTGAACCTACTATGGATCTTCTAAGCTTTGATCTTGACACACCTGAACCTGCCCCAACAAATGCAAGTTCACTTGCACTTGTCCCTGTCACAGATCCCTTTGCTGCACCCAATTCCAATTCAAATGCTGCTTCTACCCCTGGTGACCTTTTGGCTCTAGTAGAGATGTATCCACAAAACAATAGTACGCCGGCAACTGATCCAACTGCCAACTTGATGGGATCTCAGCCATTTGGCATTAATGGGGATCAGCCATCAGTCCAGCCTCAGCAACAGTTGCCACCTCAGCCAGGAGTTTATGCAAACGGAGCTGTGACACCTAATTCCATGGTCAATCATGCAGGAACTCCAGTTGATCAGGGGGTGCCACAATTGAATCAACCTGCCTTGCCCTGGAATGGTCAGATGGTCCCACAAGGCATGAGTCCCCAGTCGCCTACTGTAGATTATACTGGTAATAAACCAACATACCTTGCACCCTGCTTCTGTTTTCAAATTTGATGTAAACTTTCAATGGTTTAAACTAAAGTTTAAGTAGATATAACACTTGCTTTAAAGGTTAATGTCAAAACTGAATTTTAAGTAGATATAACACTTGAAAAAATGACCGAACTGATGCCAAAGGAGCTGCATGATTTTGCATTTGAAAAACAAACTTTTGTTTTTTCTTGTAAATTTGAAACAGAGAATTATTATTTAAGTTGTTTCATTTTGATATTTCACGAGTTTGTGAATTCTTTAGCTTAGGAAGTAATAAAATGTTATGGTTTGTCTTATTTGTCATTCGCCAAATAAAATGCCATGATTGTTAGTCTTTACTTTTAAGAAACAATCACAATTGTACTTCACTTTTTGTTTTTTGCATGCAGATAATCAAGGGGAAGCTCTTCCTCTACCACCATGGGAAACCCAACTGGATCAAACCAGCCAAACAGTAGCACCACAATCAGGAGGGATGCAAATGCAAACCCCCCCTGGCTCTATTCCAACAGGCCAAGTTGGCCCCATGATGCAACCACAATCCCCCATGCAAATGGGTCAGATGCCAATGCAAAATGGCCAACCTGGTTTTTTACCACAGCAGCAGATGGTACAAGGGGCCCAGTTTCCTGTGATGCAATACCAACCGGGTCCAACTGGCCAATATGGCCCTCCTGGTCAGTATGGCATGTATCCTCAGCAAATGCCTATGTATGGTGGCCAAATGATGGGTTACGGGTATATGCAGCCAGCACAGGATGCATCACAATACTACAGTCAGATGGGACAAACCTACGGGTATGGTGCTGGTATGGGGGTTCCAAATGATCTGTCTCAGAGGATGTACGGCCTTTCCGTGCAGGATAAGAGTAGTGGATATGGAAGTGGGGCTGCTGGTGGTCTCTCTTATAGTAACAATTCCCCGATGGTGCCATCTAGTAGACCTGCCAAGCCTGAGGACAAGCTTTTTGGAGACCTTGTTAGCATGGCAAAATCTAAGCCCAAATAAATGTTAAGGGGATTTCTTTTTAATCCATTGCAATTATTTTACTTCATTTTTTTATCCTTTTGCATTCTTGTGAGGTTGTTGTACTGCTTGTAGAAATTTTTATATATAATTTGTTTTTCTTTCTCATTTGTTGCGGGCTATTGGTTCTGATAGTGAAGTGAAAATGCATTGCCAAATAAAGAGCTTTGGAGATGATGTGTTTTTGTGATTACTTCTCTTTTTGTTTTTTCCCTAGAGAAAGTTTTTTCTGTGTATATACATATACATATGTTGTTCACATTTGGGATGGATGTCTTGATCATTCTTTGTCGATAACTGCATGAAGAAACTGAGGAAATTAATCTACATATATATATATTTGGGAAATTTTGCCATGAGAGCAAATTTCTGAATCGGGCTCTTATCTCAACCGCACAATTTTAAGAAAGATTAATTCATTAGCCCTCATGAATGGTTATGGTTGTGATTAAAGTCAGATTCAAAATTGGTTCTCACGGCAGAATTTCCTCTTTTTTACCAATCAAATTAGTTTCTAAGTGAACTTTCGAGGTGATGTGGAAAAAAATCAAGAATTATAAGTGTCATCGGCAAATATACCATCCCAGTCATCGCTAAATACAAAGTGAATATATATAACAAATAAGGTGAACATATAGACGATCTAAGTGAACACTTACAAACAAATAAGTATTGTTATCACTTACAAATAAGTATTGTCATCACTTGTTCAGAAATTTACATGCATATTCAACTTATTTTCATTGAACTTATTTGTTTGTATGTGTTCACTTAGATCATCTATATGTTCACTTTGTTTGCTGTATGTGTTCATTTTATATTTAGCGATGGCAGGGATGATAAAACTGCAATGACAGTAATCAATTTCCGAAAAAAATTGCAGAGGTGGTAAGATTATATAGATGTTTCTTGGTTCCTGCTGATACACTGGATTTTGGATACCGGTATGACATATGTACGACTAATGTTAGCAACGGTTGCTAAAATTAGTATTTTCAATTTCTTTTATAAACAGTTTCGTATATTTGGGCGTCGTCAAAGATATTTTTAGTATATTAGAATTAGGTTAAAATTGGTCAAAAAAGCAATTTTCCTTTCTCGCTAGTACTCCTTGAAATGTTATTATTATTTTTATTCACAACAAATCACCACAACTCGATTAATCCACGCCAAGCAGCAGGGCGGCAGGTAACTTCTCTCCCTTTGTGACTTGTGAGAACTTCCCCTATTTCTAAGTAAAAATCACCACCAAAGAACTACTAAATTCTTATCTCTTTAAGGGTCCAAAATACTCCGATTGAGATAAGCTATATACGAATTGGGTCAAAGCTTTAATAGACAAACCTTAATACCAAAGTATTAGTGCATGAACGGTAGGATAAATTCATAGTTTGGGGGTTCAACCTTGATTTGAACCAAATTAGATACTTAACGTTCAAATATTTTTTATAATTCTTTTTCTTTCTATCTTGATAATTGATAGCCTCATAACGAAGGCAAAACCCTTCGGAGATGAAATTAAGTTGAAATATCTCGTTTTAGTTTCTTTTACAGAGTTTCAAACTCACTGGAACTGGTAATTAGTAGATATTACACTATCCAACCAAATACTGGTGTGACATTTTATTCAAAGTTTTAAACTTACTGGAATTGATAATTGGCAGCCAAATTGTATCTGTATCATGACAGATATATTTTTTGCATTACTAATTGTTAATTCATATTGAGAATTAAGAATCTACAACCATGGTTTCACCCCGTTGTTAACCACAGATCATTTTGGTTATGCATTAATGATTTGTTTAAAAATATGTCATTCACATTTGTCCCTTTCTAAAAAATAGAACCCTGAAAGTTTTAGGAAAATTGTTACAGAACCCGAGAAAATTAATGATCCTTAAGATTACTCAGAAACTGGTATATGTAATGCAGAGTAAAAGCCACAGGAAACGTGCAACCTATGTTGATGGCAGACTGGTCAGAGCTTCCCAACGAAATTCTTGAGCACTTGACCAGCTTCTTGTCCTTGCCAGATTACCATCGATTCAGAGCAATCTGTCATAATTGGCGCTCAGTAGCCAGGAAAAATCCCCCTCGACAATTTCCATGGCTGGTACTAGAGGAGGATGATGCCACCAACAAACGCAAGTTCTTTAGCCTCGAAGAAAACAGAACCTACTTGATTGACATTCCTGAACTGCAGGGGCAGCACTTGTGTGGTTCATCGTATGGCTGGCTGTTTACCATGGATGTCAATTTAAACTTTCGTTTGCTCAACCCATTTACTCGAAAATGTTATGATCTGCATCCTCTTTCTCCTTATGATTCATTCGAAGACATCACAACTTATGTTGAAACGATGGACCACATGTTGGTGGCAAAAGCCATCTTGGACCGTGATCCTAGTCACAGCTTGGAGTTTAAGGTGCTGATAATAATGCATGGTGAGAGGAACCGTCTGGCATTTTGGAAACTGGGTGATCCAACTTGGACACTCATACCTGATGCATGTTTTTTTTTCAATGATATTATTTTCTTTAAAGGAGACTTTTATGCTGTGGCAATTTATAACAACAATAATGATATATACCTTGTTAACACCGGGCCGCATCCAAATGTTAAGCGAGTTGGGCCCCATGTTAAGCTTCATGGTACATTCGCATACCTTGTGGATTACATGGGAGAACTACTGCTCGTGCAGAGGTTTCGATATTATTTCAAGGAGCAGTATGTAACGATAAGGATGAGCATAAGCAAAATTAATTTAGAGGATAAAACATACTCTGAGTATAAGCCTACAGAAGGGCATTCGGTGTTTATGGGTGCAAACTCATGCATGACTATTGATCCTAGGAAATATCCTACTTGCAGGAAGAATGCTCTCTACCTAACCGATAGGCCTCTGAACATCTCAGATGAACACGTGTGTAAAGATCTCTGGATCTATGACATGGTGGAAGGTTCCTTTTCAAGATACTACGATGCCAGACAGTACATCCCTGCTTCCCCAATCTGGCTGAATCCTAATCCCTGGTGACGATTGAGGCTGTTTTATGAACCAAGAAGCTAGCTAGATGGAGTGCTCTGAGACTGAGACTAATTGCGTTTGTGTTTTAAAACTCTGATGAAATTTGGAGACGCTATATATGTGTCGCCTGCGAATTGAATTTGATCTTGTTCAATTATAATCAGCGTTATGCCCTATGTTTTGCATTATAATTAGTTATCGAGTTCTATATTATCTGCAGTAATTAGTAGTCCATTTGAGTGAAAACGGTGGAGGATTTTGTTAAATTTTTTTTTTTACTCTTTTACATTTTCAATTTACGCTGAAATGACTAAAATAGAGTAACGTTAATAGGTACAATTCGATCTAATTTTTTTTATTATGCTAATTGCTTCTAGGCTTCTGGCCTTCTTGTTGCTCAATCTTTATGTGGGAGTTGTACTTTAGGTACAAGCATGTTTGGTTAACGGATCGTTTGATTCTTTGTTCTCTTGCTTTAATTTGGATTTTTGATAAGCATAAGATAGCAGAATATTATGATAAGGCATATGTTGTGTCTCCATTAGATGAAATTTCTAATATATGGCCGTCATTTAGGTGACATTTTAGCTAGCTAGAGTTTTGTTCATAGTCAAATTAAATTAGTATTGAATATAACTAGCTAAAGCATCGCGCTTCGCGCGATGAAAGTTGAACCTAAATTAATTTTCTAGTTGTTTATTTTTTAGCAAGAAAATATCAAACATCAAAATCATGAACATCATGCACTCATCGTTTGTGCACCAAATTTAAAATCCAACCATTAAAAAATAATTCAGTAAGTACCAAACCAATGCTTCAGCTAAGCATTAGCTGTATAAAAAAACAAAAAGAAAGATATGAAAATTTCAACTTACTAACACATAATAATCCTATTATGCCAAAAAAAACATAATCATCAATTAATAAATAAACAATAAAGAAACTACTAATAATAGATAATTGACTAATCACTTCTAAAACAAAATGATGCACGGCACCGTTTTAAAAGGAAATACGAACAATTTTGAAAAAAAAAAGAGGGAAGTGAGGATATTTTCTGGAGGACAACCTGCATAAATTAGAAAAAAAACCAAGTAAATTAGAAAAATTTAAAGGGGAAAAGAGGATGAAAGTGAGGGTATTTTTTGGAGCACTATTTCTTTATGGTCCTGAAACCTCTCCCAGCCAAATTCAAATAGTTTCCTTATACCATTGCCAAACATCACCCAAAAAAAAAATTATTTATCATCCAAAAATCAAAATCCACTTGAAGTAAAAAAACAGATACACACAGGTACACAAACTCTTGCTATGATCACCATATATTTTTTTATTTTTTGACAAAGTTAGCATGTTTTCTTTTTCAGGCTATATTAGAATAATCATGGCATTTTATAGATTAAGGCATGTGCAATCTGTGAGTCCAATGTGCTTAGTATTGGCATGATGCTGGACAGCGTATATGATTTCAATGTCCCTCAAATACCAGAGGATGACGCGTGTATAGATAAGATGAATTTAAGTGAAACATAAGGAGAAAGACCCACCACTAGAATACGATGGTTCAGCCGAGGCATAAGAAAAAGCTCGCTCTGCCGACATCTCTTCTTGTATTGCCCTAACTGTATCAGTTTTAGCTCGAACTGGATTTAGGATACTTATTATAATTTTATAGCAACTCTAATATTTTATTATAACTATACAAATACTATACAATAATTTTAGAGGAATACCTGTAGTTATTATGTCAAATAGCAACAACACCTATAGTTATTATTTGAGATCTCTCTAATAATAAAAAAAAAATGTCTAGTATTAGAGGAACTGATCAGCTCATGAAAGTTCAAATTTAGCGACATAACCTTTTTATCGGTATGAACATATTAAGGGCCTCATCACAGACGTTCCCTAACTGTTCTATCACTATGCACTTGCTTTCAATAGCTTGGTTCTGTGATACATAAGTCAGAGAATCATTTTTTTTTTGTGCAAGTATATTCTAAGAAAAAAGAACTTGTAATCCTATACATGTGTTAGGGTTAAGACATAATACTCATGTAAATTGACAAAAATGGTAAAAAGAAAGATATAAAACTGCTAAGAAATCACCTGTACCAGGTGGCACAACCTAGCATTGATGAGAGAGAACTTGCTAGCCAAAGAAAGCCTTCTATTTACCTAGTACTCATCTCAATAGAAGCAAAAGCAAAGGAAAATGTACAATAAATAATGGTAGCTCGATTCAACTTTTATCCAAAATAAAATCATTGGTGCTGCAAGTACCTCATTTAATGGCCAAGGGCACTACTCATTTTCTATACTTTGAATTTCATCTTCTATACAGAATTATCCATTAAAAACCTAATGTAAAGTCCTGAAAAATGGCCTTTGGCACCCAATAGAAAGCCCTGACAGCAATACACAAAACAATGATGATCAATTTCTTTGCTAGATAACCCAGCAGAAAAGAAAGCACAACATAGATAGCAGTGCAATCAGAAAAAAGGAAAAAGCATTAAAAATTAGAGAGAACACGCCAAAGAGCAAGGCATGAAGCAAAAGCAAGAGCAAGAAAAGAATAAAGGCAATAGAATAGCACCATTTAGAAATAACTCGAATCCTTTCTGCATCAGTTAAATCATTGCGCAAGTTCGCTAAGATGCAAATGTCTGCACATGGACCAGAAAAAGAAATGAGTTCATAAACGTCCAACCCATTGAAACTTAACATATAAAATCATGATCATCCCTTTGTACCTAATCAAGTGACTTAACTAATTAAACCCAGCGCAACCTTAACATTTACTCATCCCTTTTTTCTCAGCTCAACCAATAGAACCTATCAAACCAGTTACAAATTTAGATTTAGCAAAACTAATAACCAATTCCTTGAACAGACTACCTCTTTACTTCAACCGACCGTGACCAATTAAATGAAAGGTTTGTAAATAAGCTGCTACTAGCACTTTAATAGAGAACGGAGTGGAAAGCAACCGCATGTACCATCATACCCCCTTAAGTTCTAGAACTTAAGTCAGAGGAGGAATAGGTGCTCTAGAACTCAATTTTTTATTATCTAACAAAGAACAAAAGAAAATTGACATACCTCTGCATGAACAATTACACCTATTAATTCTCCAAAAAAAGTTCATTGAGCTACTCATGTCATCTAACGTATCACCTACTAAAAATATCCAAAGATTTAAAAATTATCAGAGGCAAATAATAGTGCATATATTTCTTTTTGATCGACCATGCAACATGAAAGAATATTCTCTAATAATATCTAAAGGAATCGAAATATAGTAAACAACAAATGCAAGTGATAGCCAAGCTGGCATTATTTTCAGTAAGGAACTGAAGTATACCATATTAGATTATTTATCTGTATAATATAAGCTGACATTATTACCAAGCATGTTATAAAGGGCTGAAACTAAGAAGGCGACGACTAAATACTGAATTAAGACCATAGCGGTTTAATATAAATGTTTTCATTGCTCACCATATTTATTATCTAAAATCAGAAGTAAATTTCAACCCATAATCAATAGCATAAGGTGCAGACATCTCGCTTAATTTCAACCCACAGTTCATTTGTTACCAATATCTAAAATCATGAACTAAGATGATAACAGTTTAATAGAACTGTATTGATTACTTCCAAGGGAATGCAACATCCATATACTCAAACTTTAATACAGAAAGTTATAATATTTGTACCATTAGAAAGAGGACTGTAGATAAGAGAACAATCTGATCACAATAGTATTTAACTAATTGACCACTGATCCTTCAACCGGAAAAAAGCACCAACAATACACACATAAGGAAAAAAGCTTTGAGATAGCCCAAATGCACTTCATAAGTTCGTACTCCTCATCTGACGCCACTAAAAAGAACATCAATCAATCAATTTATCCTTCGTCCTAAATATAAACCCTAAGAGCCAGAGAGAAATGAAAAAGGGAGACCTTGAGGATGAGATAAGGACAGGTGAAGAGGAACTTGGTTCTTCAGAGAGGATCATTCAAGTTGACGTTGCTGGCCTCCGACCCCATCACCGGTCTTCTGTCATAGGCTAGCCTCCATCGTATAGATGGAAGTTAATTTGCAAAAAAAAAACATTAATTAACAAATCTCCTATCATAAAGGAGAAAAAAAGCAGAAAAAATCAACACCATACATATATGCGATAAAACAAAAAGTTGCAGAACAAATTTTCATTGTGTTAAATATCAAAAGTAATCCTAGTAGCTCAAGAAAAATTTACATCAAGCATATGATAAATTAAACAGCTTCCTGACCATACTGAAATATAAAATGAATAATGAGTACCTTCATCAGAATCAACACCATTATCGGTGTTGTCTTCAGAGTGACACACTTCCAAGTTTATTTTGTTTTGTTACTCTCCAACCTACATATATATATATATATATAATTATATATAGACACACAGAGAGAATAAGAATGAAACTGCACTTTGGTAAATCTAAATTAAAATATAATAAGAGCAAAAATATCAAAATTGGAAGCACACCTTTGGACAGATATTTCATCACCCACACAAATCTAGTTAGCATCTTTTAATCACAGGATCAAGCAAACAAACATGCCCAAACAATAGTACATCCTTTAAATGAGATTTATCCTTCAGTCAATTAAGGAAAAAATATGTGAGACTCCTAAACTAATTTAGTTAATTTAAAAAGGGACAAAGCCCTGTAAAAATTTCACTGAGAGTGCATGAAAATCTTGTTAATATCTATGACCATATCTACAGCAATATCCAAATACTTTTTTGAAATGAACAAAATAAGTGAATCAAATATTAAAAATGGACTATCGATAAAGAAGAAAGTGTAAAAATTCACTCGTGACCAGAAATTTAGGCAATTGAATCAATTGCTCTTGCTAAAATTATATGCCATAACGATCAAGCCTTGAAAAGGATATATAACATGAAGACCTAACATCGGAAAAACGATGACCAATTGTTTCCGTAGACAACCCAAGGTAAAACAAAGCAAAAGAAAGTAAAAGCACGGCAGTAGCAAAAACAAAAAAGCAAGGAAAACCCACGGAGAACGCACCAGAGAAAGTGAGGAAGCAACCAAGAGCGAGAGAAGAAGAACTGGACAGCCAATCAGAGGATGAACTGCAGCGACAATTTTAGTCTGGCGTCAAACCGAGCTTCTACTATGTACGTGGTAAAGATCGATCCAGCCGTAACAGTAACAGAAACCCTAGACCTAAGATGGAGGGAGCAGTTGAGATGAATCTGCGGACGAAGCTTCGCGAAAGCAAGAGAAAAAGCAGCGACAGCTTAACGGAGACGAAGGGCCCGTACCACAGGATCCGCATCCTCGACAGCCAACATATTTAGCTGTACCATCCTGTCCGAAAAAACAGACCCTCCGATCTGCATCCAACGACGAAAGCGAAAAAGTCTCTCATGTAACCTACCCGACCTGCCCGTCTCATCTAAATAAAATGCAACCAACGAAAAAATTAAACAAATTATTTCCTGTCCGTCTCCTTCGTTTCGCTTCCTCCGCCTGAACAAGCGAAAAAGCCAGAGAAGCTTGAAACCCTAGATCGATCGAGCAAGAGATCAAAGTTTGAATCGTTGAAGCAAGTCAGGAATATCAGACGGTGGCCTCCGTTGGTTGTGTGTCGTCCCCAGAAATTAGTAGCAGATTTTTATTCAGTTTAGTCCCTAAAAGTTTTGTTTTCATGTTTTCGGCGATCGTCGCCGTCGCAGCCGTCAGGACAGACTCCGTTAGAACCACAACAAGACAGAGAATATCAATTTGCATTCAATTTACGTTGCTTTTCTCTGACTTATCGGAGAGACCAAGTGTTGATGCGGCAGAGAAGGGACTTTGTACTGAGGCGTTCGGGGAAAACTTATCTGTACCAGACATTGGTTCCCTAGGACTTAGGAACGACAAACAACATTTATATGATCCATTTATGTCAATGAAAATTAAAGGATTGCTGAATCCAGTAATAAGTATAAGTGTTATGAGATGATCAGTGAATGGGATATGAATTGGTACCGAAATTAAAGGCACAAGATGATATAAAATTGAGTATTTTACCAACGCATTATAACTAATTCCTATGGCTAATCCTCAATCACTTTATTATGTACACCAAACATACTGTTTTTGCAATTTGTATCAATTGAACTCTAAGAACTAAAGTGGGCATTAGGCTACATACTCATTATTTACACATCCTATCATATCTTAGGGACCAAAGTGATCAAATGAAGATTAACAAAGTTACTTAATTACAAGGTCAAGAAAAGACAATTTTTTATTCATTGACCTTATGTTAACAGATCAGGGATACCAGACACCATCACTTTATTCATAAAACTTTGACATGTCACAACCTTCATGTACACCTGACAAGCTACAAGCATGAATTCCTTTTCTTTTGGTCATGACGTTCTGACTAGGCAGGCCATACTTAATTTTTACCACTTAGCCTTCATCATCTTGTATAATTACGACCAAGGCAACCAATCATCATTGAATCATATAATCCCAGTGCCATCCTAAAATAGTAAGTGTAGAACATGCCACAGTGGCAGGAATATCACCACTCAAAAATAAATTAAAAAAAAAGAATTTCTAACAAAGGAACATGCCACGGTGGCAGGAATATCACAGATCAACTGAATTGGCACTGATCTGTCGCGGCTTTTTCGTCATTATTCTCCTCGAAGGCATTTCTCGAAGAACAATGGGAACATAGCCTAGATTCACCTCCCTTAAGGTTTCGATCTCTTTAGCGAACATCTCTCAACACAAGAGAATCCTATAAAGAGTCGCTACTTAAAGAAGTTTCTTAATTTAGCGGGTCCTTTCTTTCCAGTAGGCGCAAGCCCCTACTGTTAATTACCCCGTAGTTGCCTACGAGAACCTCTGATTAAGGGACGTAAAGGGTGTTGACGTAATGGGCTAAGAAAAGAGGCTTATGGAGTGCTATCACGGAGGACTTAATTGATGGTACCAAACTCAATGGACGGGACCCAATTAAGGATCGACAAAAGATTTCTGACTTGACCAAAAGAAGGGAATAGATTTTTGGTTTAGAAGAGGTTTTTGATCGATGAAAGGGGAGATTTCACGTGAGGTTGTTTCTGATAAACTCTCGGGGCTATGACTGGGCTTCTTGTGAGAGTGAATAGGAGTTTTGCAACCTTCGGGGCCTCTTGGGCGGCCACGACAAAAGTTGGTTCTTTTACAACCCTAGGGACCATCTTCATCGGTCTTCTTAATAAGAGTTGGTTCTTTAACGACCCTAGGGACCATCTTCATCGGTCTTCTTAATAAGAGTCGGTTCTCGGGACCATCTTAGTCGGTCTTCTTGTGAGAACAAAAGAGGAGTTTTACAACCTTAGGGGCATGTGGCGCCTTTGAGCTAAAGTTGGTTCTTTTACAACCCTAGGGACCATCTTCATCGGTCTTCTTAATAAGAGTTGGTTCTTTAACGACCCTAGGGACCATCTTCATCGGTCTTCTTAATAAGAGTCGGTTCTCGGGATCATCTTAATCGGTCTTCTTGTGAGAATAAGAGAAGTTTTACAACCTTCTGGTCCTCTTTGATGGCTACTCGACGAAAGTTGGTTCTTTTACAACCCTAGGGACCATCTTCATCGGTCTTCTTAATAAGAGTTGGTTCTTTAACGACCCTAGGGACCATCTTAGTCGGTCTTCTTAATAAGAGTCGGTTCTCGGGACCATCTTGATCGGTCTTCTTGTGAGAACAAAATGGAATTCTTTGGACGAGGGGGCCCGTAAGAATTCTATTGCTAAGTCATCTAAGGTCGATATCAACCCTAGTGAGGGACTTTTCCTCAAACGGAGAGGTTTCGGTTTTGACTTTGGGTTTCGTGTTTGGACTTTTAATTTCTGAGATTTCACTTGAGATATTGGTGATTTTATTCACTTTGGCCTTTTGCACTTTTGACCTTTGAAAGCACTTTTCTATTTCAAAATACTTAATCTTGGAAGATATTTGACTTTTGGAAAATATTATTTTCGAAATCATTTAGTCTTTTGAAAATATCCATAATTGGGCATATTTAAATCTTGAAAATAGTATACTTGAAATCTTTTAAACTTTTGAAAATACCCTTTTCTTTTTACTCGAGTATATTATATTTAGCAATTGAAGGTAGTATATTTGAAACCTTGATTTTGAAAATTCTTAGTCTTTTGCGAATGAGTTTATTAATCTTCTAAAATTTGTTTTTAAAGTAGAAATACTTCAAAAATACAAAAGGCCGCTACTTCGACATATTTCCATACCAAAGTATCAGTGGGGTTGATTTATTTTGATTTTTAGAATTTTATGGATGTGTCGTTTGTATTTATCTATGCTTCCTACTATTTTTAATGATTTTTTAAGGTTTCTATTGATTTGCTAACTCCTATTGGTCCATGTCAGCGTTAATGTCACTGGGACTCCAAGCGGGAGTCGCTTAGCTAAATTCATCATAACTTCGTGTAGCAAGCCCCTGACAGCTCCATGATTCATTACATTCTCCTATCGCCACAGAAGATCAAAAGGGTTTCGGCGCTGAGGTACAACTGAGCGTCTGGGCGAGACGGGTTTCGTTTTGTGTTAACGGGTTCGACGAGTTAACGGATCCGGATCCGCTAACGATTCCGACCACCGTAACCAACGAGAAAAGACCCTCTGGCCTCGTGAGAGAGAAAAGTACAGTGGTTACCTTCGTCTCTACCACACTGCCTCTGTCAGGTGGGTGAACCATGTGGTGATACGGTGAAGTATTTGACAAAAGCAATTCAGTACCAATGTGCTTGAGAACAGTTTATTTGTACCAGACAATTGCTCACTAGAACTTGGGTACGGTACATGCAACATCTTCATGGTCAATTTTCATTAACGAGGCTTAATTAAACAAGTAAGCTAAGTAACAGGAATGCAAATTGGTACCAATTTTGGAAAGTAACATGAAATAAAATTGGGCCTCTTGGCTGACTCACGATAATCAATCCCATGAATAATTCTCATTATCAATTCATACTTTGCCTATTAAACATTTGGCTTACACACCTACGTTAGAAAAGCTTATGTACACTGAACATGCTAGGTCTGTATCTTTGAGCATTGACATTTAATAAGGGGCCGTTTATACTCTCAATAATACCAATTAAATCCTGATAATTATGACGAGCATCATATCACCTATTCACTATTTACACATCTTTGCATATCTCAGGGACCAGGTAAGAAAGGGCGCTCACTGTGCAAATGTAGATTGATCAAAATGACTTAATTGCAAGGTCAAATAAAAGGAACTCTTTGTTTATGGTCCTTATGGTAATGGATCAAGGAATGCCAGACATCATCATTCTATTCATAAAGCTTTGACATGCCACAACTTTCATGTACACCAGACAAGCTATAAGCATGAATCCCTCTTTCATTTAGTTATGACATTCTGACAAGGCAGGTCATACATGATTTTTATAACTTAGACTTCATTATCTTGTATAATTGTGACCAAGGCAACGTCAGTAAAATTAAAAAAAAGTCAACAATTCCAATAAAATCCAGTATCCATCAATAATGATAAGAAAATTTCACTTAAATCCCTCACTTTTGACAATTTCTAAAATTAAATCACACAAAAGGGCATCCTTATAACTTACTCAACATATCATTTAGCAAGTCACAGATCAGTCATTGTTATCACCTTATAGGTCCAGATTTTACATTTACAGGCAGGTCCTTGACTATTCCTATTATTACATAATGTCACCTAATTTATGCAAGTCATACTGCAACTTAGTGTATGCTCAATTAAGTACATAACAGGCATGACTGACAATGCCCGTCATATACCCAATTAAAGCAACACCACTTGAATAAGTGCTCCAAAGCCAGTGCTAAGGAACGATCTTAGACAAGTTCATCCATGTTACGTTCTTCATGCGCTGTGCGCAATCAGATTGTAACTGGGGTACAATTCAGTGTGAATTCATTTGCTAACTTCTTCTTGCGCTGTGCGCAGTCAAACATCAACAAAGAAACCAACTTCACATTTCAGATTTTATCTAATTAATCTTCTCATACGCCAGGCGCAATTGAAGTTTAATCAGAACCTTCCTATTTAACAATACAAGGCAATAACATTTCAAGCGTCAAAATACAAGCAGTTCATGTCGTAAAAATAAAGTAGCTTTTAAACCTAACAGACACTGTTCCAAGATCATTTCTCTTTAGCATTTACCTTGTATAAGAACAGAACGTAATCAGATCAATTTTAAACAAGGTCAAACCTTCAGAGGCATAATTGTGCTTCTCATGCGCTAGGCGCAATCGAAGTCACAATCCAGCGATTTTCAGAAAGGGGAAACCATGATATCTAATCTCTCTTGCGCCATGCGCAGTCAAGAATTACCTACAAATTAACCTATTTGATCTATCTCCTCATGCGCTGTGCGCAGTCGGATCTGACCAAAGGATCGGGGAGGAAAAGATCAATTCTAAGCAATTCAATCAAGAGTTCCATACTTAAATCTTCTAGCCAAGAACTTAAGGATACAGATCAAGAATTAAAAGTATCAAACAAGAAATACAATGCCTTAACTACTTTCGATACAGATCAGAGAAAAGAAATGAGAAGAAACAAGCAATTCAAGGCATTACCAGATCAAGGGCATGAAAGCACAAATTCAATCAAATTTCACCAAGAACACTTCAATTCCAATCAAAACATCAAATATCAAGCTGCAATTCGTCTCTTACACTTACCTTTCTTACTTACCTCAATTACAATGGCTTCAGCAAGCTTCAATTGCTCTTAATTCTTCTCTTCTAGTTATGCCTCTAACCTATTCGACAAAATGCCTAACTCTTCTCTCTATTCTAACCTAATCTATGTGTATTAGAATGGGGGATTTTTCTTCACTGCCTTCTCTCTTCTTGGAACCTCTGAATCCCCCCTCTCTTTTCTTCATCTGGTCTTTATATAGGCGAAGACTTGGCACCATTTCCCGTCCAGGTGCATTGAACCGCGCTGGAGCCCGGCGGTTTTGTGTGTAACAGACTTGCTCCAACGATTTCTGTTGGGAGCTATTCCTCCATCTTTCTCCTTCTTGGCTGGTCTCAGTTCATCGTGAACCTCATTGCTGGTGATAGGGCCAACCGTCTCTCATCCTATTTGTTTCATATGTTCCACGTGTATCTACCTCTTATGCACAAAGGGGTCAATTTGGAGGAGACGAAATCTCAACACCCTTCCTTCTGTTTCTTTTGTGTGCACCCGATTCATAGTAGACCAACACTTCATCACCCTTCTTCTGTGTGTGGTTCACGAAGAACATGTGTACCCAGGTTACTGCGCATAAGAGGGAATTTCAATTTGTCGTTTCTGCTCTTCTCCATTTCTTCAAGAACTATTCCCCTCCATTTCTTCTTTTAAACCACTTTTCATTTGTTGCTGAAACCAAATAAATTATTTGGACCCCTTTCCTATTGAGTTCCTCCATGAAATTTCGTACACAGTTTCATAAAAATGTATAGACTCTGATAAAACCAAGTATTTTCTGAAAAGACCCCTCCTACTATTTTATTTAATTTCTCCAAATGTAAGGGTTTCTTTGCATAAATTAGGATCTCTGTAGCTCATTTGATCATTCTAAAAGCACCATAATTCTCTTCATCATCTCCTAAATTTTTGGGTATTTTTCCATAATTTTTGGGGTCCATTTCCTATGTTTCATGATTTTCACAAACTTCTCGTGAATCGGTCTGTGTCGCCAATCGCGAAATTTTAGGGTCAAACAAATGCCCCCCACCAGAGTAGGTTGTGAGGATCTGGGGCAGAACAGCGTACTCTGGTGGCCCCTTCTTGACCCCTTGAATGTAGTCAAACTGGTTGCATGGTGGTTTTGTTGAGTTTTCGCTTGAACTTGGATTTGGTTGGGTTGAGCTACACTCGCCTTCATTTTGGGGCCTTGTATCTCTTAGTTGCCGGTGGGATTATAAGGTCTTGTATTTCTTGATTTGGCAGAGTCCCGTGAGAGGAGCATCGTGGCACAGGATCAGGTTGCGGTTCATGGTGCTACTAGCATAGCATGTTTACTCTCTTTCATCTCCTCTCTTTGATCGCCACGTCACGGATCTTGGCACTTGTTTGTGTGGAATGGATGCGCTTGTGACTGCACTTATTGCATTTGTTGAACTTTAAACTTTGATTGTTGCATTTGACTTGCTGATGCTTGGATACTTGATTGCTCGTGATGCTTGCATGTTTGGTTATGGGTGAACTTGGATACTCGCTCTTTGTGGAGTGTTGTGCTTCTTTGCCTTGTGATATTTGGTTGATCTTGTGCTTGTCTGAGTTCTCGCATTCGAGACTTCTCCACGTACTTGCTTGCAAAGCAACAAGTAGCCTTGCTCTTATCTTACTCCTTTTCTCTTCACGACAGCCTGATTGAGCTCTTGCGCTCAAAGTTCTCTCTCGTCCTTCCTTTGTGATATGACGGGTACTTCGTCATTCTTGCGCCTGATTGGGCTTCCGCGTTCAAGGCCTTCTTCTCACTTGTCTCGCGAGGTTCGAATAATCTTACTCTTACCGCCGCTTCTTCAAGAGATATGGGAATTTGGCCCATACTCATTTTCCTGCCTTCTTTCTTCTTTCTTCTTTTAGAATCTCGAACGCACATAGATCCACTCCACAATTTAGGTTAGGGTATTTGGCCCGCTCCTTTCTTTCCTTGGGCCTGAACCTACATGGACCTTGACCCGATTTTGGTTATTTTCTTCCGACATCGGCCTTGAACGCTTCTACTTCTTCTACGCCTTCTTGACTTCATACCATTTCTTTAAAGAATTAGTTTGAACAGTTTATTTCACTTCTTGCCACAACGGCCTTAACTTTCTTCACATGTTCACACGTTCGCCATTAACTCCAATTGCAACCTTTCTCTTGTCATGCCTATATACGCACACCTTTGCTCTTTTCTCTTCTTCATCCAAGTTCACCGTACTCTTTCATCTTTCTCCATACTTTTCCAATTTCTTATCACCATGTCTTCTCTTCCTTCATCCAAGCGTGCCAGAGGAGATTCTAGTTCTTCTGCCTTACGTCTGGACTCCACTTTTCCAGACTGGTCCCTTACCCCCGATAATCGCTATCTCTTCCGCGATGAAATTGCCTTCCTTTCTTACTACAACGACATGGGTAACGAAGAGCGACCAGTGGCTGATTGTTACTTCTTTCGTCCTATGAGAAGGATTCCAGTGGAGCAAGTGAATCTTATTAGGGATTGGTTGGATTCATGGAGCTTGGCCGGCTTAGCCGACTGTGATCATGCGTATCATCCTAGAATTACCCGCCTCTTCTACGCCAATCTTAGGATCTCTTTCAACCACTATGGAACTCCTTCAGCCTCTTCCTATCTGTTTGGTCGCTTCTTTCATATCACGGCTGGAGATTTGGCCAATTACTTGCGGGCTGCCGATACTGCCAACGGTTCCACCATTTATGCCTATCAGAGATGGCCTCAAGGTTTTGGCAGTTATCAGGAATGTCGCCAATGGTTTCGGGCGGCGGCTCCTGATGTAGAGAGGGTGCCTACTTTCCATCTACCCGCTCTTCATAGGTACTTTCTTTCTTCATTCTTTCTCTTCAATCGCCTTCTCCTTATCTTTTATTTGTCTTTTCTTCTAGCTGTGCTCTCTCTCGACCCCTTTTGTTTACTTTCTTTACTCTAACTTCTAGGTTTCTCTTCTTGGTGGTTAATGACATTATCTTTCCGCAAGGGACAATGACCCATCTTGCCAAACCTGGCAGTCTCTTCTATCTCCGTAACCTGATCCAAAAACAGTGGCCTATCAATCTGGCCCACATGATCCTCCTTCACATGCACCAAGTAGCGATCTCTGATCGAGAACCGCTTCCTTATGGCCATCTTATCGAAGCTCTCATGCTTAGGGCTCGCATCCATATGCCTGACATGCTATGGGGCAATCGTATTTCTGATGCTGATGTGGCACATCCCTTCAACCTTCTTCTTTCATTGCCACTTATTGGGTGGGTTGAATCTTCAATGGACATGTTGGTTCCCGATCCCAACCAGCCTGTGAATGACTATATTTTACTTCCCAATGCGGCCCCCAATCAGTACGGTCCTATGGGTGTTGATTCTCCGCCGGATGATAATTCTGCTATGATGGCCCTTGATGACCCTGCCTCTGTCTCAATTCGGGGTTTAATTGATCAGCGCTTCGGAGAATTGAATGCCCGCTTGAATACTTTGGAAGGAATGATTCAAGCTATCTCCGTCGCCCTTAACAACTTGGCCGGTGGTGGAGCTGCGGTTGTTGATGAAGTTGTGGCTGCCCCAGAGTAAACGGCCATCTTGATTTACCTTGCCCCAGTGTCAGTTTTAGGGCGCCTTTATGTCTCTTATTTTGTATCCCGTTAGTCGCCATCGGTTGTTGTTTAAACTTCTCTCGTATTAGTCTTCTTTATGCAGTGGTTGTAATGATGTATCTTCTTTTGATGAATGAAACTCTCTGTTTTCTTCTTTCCATGGCATTGTATTCTTTTTACTCTTCTTCTCTACTTGCTTCGTGTGCTTTACGGCTGCCCCAGTGTGGTCGTCCACCATCTTGTACTTCAGCATGATTGATTGCTTGTCTTTGCCCCAGTGTGGTCTGTCTCTCTTGTAACTATTTCCACAATGCGAACAATATTAGTAGCACAACGTTGCACCCTCGAGAATCATAAGAATCCGTCATTGGTTGCAAAAGGGACTCTTGTGTGATTTATTGTAAAAATAATGTAGGCCTTTGTATTGGAAATGCCCTATGAACGTCCAAAAGGACAAGGACACTCCTTTACACTTAGGCCCGGCGGGACAAACTCCTATCTAACATGTTCTAAAGTTGAGGACTTTTATTGAACTTTATTTATCTACAATTGCCTTGTTTATTTTGGGCCTTGCAAAGGAATGTTCCATGATGTTCAAAAGAACGAAACACCCTTACAAGCATTAGCCCGACTCGACATAATACCTTATCCTTCGGGTTTTGGGTTTGAAAGGTTAAATTAAGTTTTTGGGTTTTGGATTTATTGGAACCTAACGTTTTCGTTGGGGTTTTATTCTAAGGTTTTATTGGACTATGTACATGGTTTTGTGGTTTTGGGCTTTAATAGGTTTTAGTTATTATAGGCTTTTGTGGATTTCTGGGTTTTAGTGGAGTTTTGGTTTTTTGTGGACTAGGCTTTATTGTGATTAAGTAGTAGTTGTAGGTTTTGGTTGTTTTTGGTAGAATGGGTTTTGGATTTTATGGGTTTTAGGTGTAGTACTTCTTGAGGTATCGACCGTTGATAGGTGGAATTGTGCCTTCTCCTTCTTTATCCACAAGCTTGTATGATCCTCCTTCGTAAACCTCTTTGATGATGTAAGGCCCTTCCCAATTTGGAGCGAATTTTGGACCATGATGATGACCGATGATGGGCCTTCTCAAGATCAAGACTAATTCTCCCTCTTTGAAAGTACGAGGTCTCACCATCTTGTCGTAAGCCTTGGCCATTTGAGTCCGATATAGCTCTAAGCTTTGTTGGGCCGCCAATCTTTTCTCATCCATAGCATCCAATTCATCTAATCTTAGGCGGGCCCGTTTATCCATTGGTAATCCCGCTTGCATGGCCACCCTTAGGGAAGGTAATTCGATCTCTAATGGCAATACTGCCTCGGACCCGAACGCTAGTGAATAAGGAGTCGCTTGAGTGGGCGTCTTGTGGGTTGTGCGATAAGCCCATAAAGCTTCTTGTAGCTTTTCATCCCAACTCCTATGATTATCTCCTACTGTCTTTCTTAGGAGTTTGATCAACACCTTATTGAAGGCTTCGGCTAGGCCATTGGCTCGTGGGTTGTAAATAGAAGAGTACCTCCACTTGATCTTGTGTTGCCTAGCAAAAGTGCCAATTTCTCCACTCTTGAATGACGCACCGTTGTCCGATACTATCTCTCGTGGAGTGCCAAAACGATACAACACATTGTTCTTTAGAAATTGGATGACGTCTCTGCTTTTGACTTCTTTCAGAGCCGCCGCTTCGGCCCATTTAGAGAAGTAATCCGTGATTGCTAGGATGAATCTATGCCCCTTTGAGGACGGTGGATCAATGGGTCCAATTATATCCATACCCCACATATCAAATGGCCATGCAGCTACTGTCGGGTGTAGAGGGTTAGGATGTTGGTGTATGAAATCTCCATGTACTTGGCACATGTGGCACTTCTTCGCTTGCTCTTCGCAATCAGCAATCATTGTAGGCCAATAATATCCCATTCTCTTGATATGTAGCCTCATTTTAGGACCTGATTGATGAGCTCCACAGAATCCTGAGTGAACCTCTTTCATGATCTTTCGAGCCTCGCTTTGTGACACGCATCTTAGCCATAGTTGATCATATGACCTCCTATATAAAGTGTCATTTACAAACACATAGCGGAGGATTCTTCGCTTCAATTGCTCCCTTTCTGCCTTTTCATTGGGTAAGACTTGATGTTTGAAGTAATCAATGAAGGATTTTCTCCAATCTTTTTCTTCGTTTACTTCCACCTCCAATACCTCGTCGGGGTCCCTCAACAAATCTGCCTCCCATTCTTCTATGTCCACAAAGATATGAGCAACCATTTCTTTCTCGATTTCTAAGAGGTAGGGCGCCAAGGATCGCCGATTTCTAATGGTGATTTGCACTTCTTCTCCATCTGGTTTGCTTAGTTGGGTAGCAACTCGAGCTAAAGCATCTGCCATGCCATTTGAAGCTCTTGACACTTTTTCAAAGGTAATCTTTGAGAACTTGGCCATTAACTCTTGAGCTCTTTCGTGGTATTTCACTAACTCGGGCTTCTTCACTTCAAACGCCCCTTCGATTTGGCTTAAGACCAATTGAGAATCACCGCACACTTTTAATTCTTTTACGCCCATGTTGATTGCTAGTTCTAATCCGGCGATCAATGCTTCATACTCAGCCTCATTATTCGTGCACGGCTCAGTCAATGCTATAGAATGGCGAATGATTCCTCCTTGTGGAGTGATAAACACCAATCCAACTCCGGCCCGGATTCGAGGTAAATTAGGTCTCTTGGACGATTGTATCATTGATGATCCATCGAAGAACATTGTCCACCCGGATTGTACTTCTTCTAAGCATAAGCTTTGTTCATCAGGAAATTCGCAATTCAATGGAGAATCATCGGGGACTGGATGTGCAGCTAGAAAATCGGCCATCGCTTGTCCCTTTATAGCCTTCTGAGGTGCATAGGAGATGTCGAACTCCATCAAGGCAATGGCCCACCGAGCTAGCCTTCCCGTCAACATGGGTCTAGTCATCAAATACTTCAATGGATCCACCTTCAATATCAATGTAATCTTGTGGGAAAACATGTAATGCCTTAGCTTCTTGGTAGCAAAGACCAATGCTAAGCAATGCTTCTCAATAGGGCTGTAGGATTGCTCGGCCCCGACCAACATACGACTCAAGTAATATAGAGCATTCTCTTTACCTTCATCATTTTCTTGAGCTAACAAAGCTCCTAAGGATCCGTCCAAGGCCGTAGTGTAGAGGATCAATGGTTTTCCTTGTATAGGTGCAGCGAGGACAGGTGGTTTGAGGAGATATTCTTTGATGTCCTCAAAAGCCTTTTGACATTTCGCATTCCATTTAAAAGGCACATCTTTCTTGGTAAGGTGAGTGAACGGTTTGATCCTCCCCGAAAGATTGGCGATGAATCTTCTCACGTACGCCAATTGCCCCTGTAGCGAGCGGAGTTGCTTGAGAGTCTTTGGGGGTGGCATTTCTCTAATTGCCTTGATCTTAGCGAGGTCGATCTCAATGCCCCTGTGTCTTACCACAAACCCTAGGAATTTTCCAGAAGATACCATGAAGGCACACTTCAACGGATTCATCTTCAAGGAGTATTTCCTTAGTCGTTCGAACACGACCTTTAGGTACTCGAAATGCTCGTCGATTGATCGAGCCTTTACCACCAAATCATCCACATAACATTCTACAATCTTGTGAATTAGATCATCAAAAATCTTTGTCATGGCTCTTTGGTAGGTTGCACCCGCATTCTTCAATCCAAACGGCATCACTTTGTAGCAAAAGATACCAATCGGGGTGCGGAATGATGTATGGCGTTGATCTTCTTTATCCATTGGTATTTGGTTATACCCCGATGACCCATCCATGAAGGAGTACACCACATAAGAGGAGGTATAGTCGATAATCAACTCGGTTACGGGTAGTGGAAAATCATCCTTCGGGCACGCTTTGTTTAAGTCCCTAAAATCCACACATACTCTTATTTGTCCATTCTTCTTCTTAACGGGCACGATGTTTGCCACCCAGATGGGACTTTCTTCCTCTCGAATGAACCCCGCCTCAATCAACTTTTTCACCTCTTCAACTACTTTCTCTTCGAGTTCAACTCGCATCCGCCTAGGAGCTTGTTTAACGGGCTTCACACTTGGGTCAATTTTTAACTTGTGAGAAGCTAGAGCGGGGTCGAGACCTGACATTTCTGTATAGTTCCATGCAAAACAATCTTTATATCCCATTAAAAGCTGTTTTAGTTGCTCTTATTTCTCAGGAGGAAGTGATGCGCTTATGAAAGTCGGGCGTGGATCTTCTTCGGTGCCCAAATTTATCTTGAGGAGATCATCAATTGTATTCTGACCTCCGTCTTCTAACTCTTGCGGAGCATTCTTCTCCGTTTGGATTAGATGTTCATCTTCTAGGTTTGCTTCGACGGGTGCTATCCCTACCATGTTGCATTCGAGGAACTTGAAATATTCTCCATCATCGTAGAACTCTTCATCTGATTCAATGTCATAGACATGAATCACCCTTCTTACCTCTTGTTCTTCCTCTTCCGAGTCGCTCTTTATACATATCTTTCCTTTCTGGCCTTTGTTTTCATCTTCATCATCGGATGACTTTATGTAGATTGGAGTTTTCACGGTACAAGCGACCTTTGACCTTTCTTTTAGCCTTATTTTCTCTTCCTTCTCTTCACGAGGTACCGTTCTTGACTTTAGAATTGGGGAAGTGCTCCTTTGTGAAGTTGGAGCATAGAATCGATCAATCTCTTCCAACTCTACTTCGTGCACACCGTAGTGTTGAGCATCACCCCTAATCATCTTTTGTTCACCATCTCTTATGTATTTGACGCATTGGTGAAGGGTCGATGGTACAAGGCCGTTTTCATGTAGCCATGGTCTTCCTAATAAAGCTCGATATGAGGTATCGGCATCGATCACGTAAAATTTTACCAACGTTTCAAGTTCCCCAAACTTCATAGGCAACGTGATAGCTCCTAAGGCTCGCTCGGAATTCTGATTGAAGCCATGTATGAACACATTTTCCTCAGAAAGCCGCCTTCCACCTAAGGCCAATTGATTCAATGAGTTGAGCGGTAGGATGTTGATAGAAGATCCAGGATCAACCAACATACGGCTTAGTTGACTCCCGTTTGTCTTGCATGTGATGTACAATGGCTTGTTGTGACAAGCGGTTCCCATCATCAGATCATCATTCGTGAAGGTGATTTGGCTTTGTGGCTCAATGTAAAGGGCCTCAGTCATGTACTTTTCGGCCATGTAAGTCTGAAACCTCTCGGGCTCTTTGAGCATCTCCATCATTGTTTTCCGCAAGTCCTTGGACATCATTAACGCTTCAAACACGCTTATCAATGCGGGAGTGCGCCTTAGGTGAGCCAGGATGTTGTACTCTCCTTTGATTTCTCTTGCCTTATGACTTGGCCCGGGCTCGTCATCCGCTTCTTGGGCTCTAGCCTTGCTTTTCGCCTTTTCATTTTCTTTGGGAACTTGCCTCTCGGGGATGTTTGTACCCGACCGCAAGTTCACATGACAATCCTTCTCCTTGAACATGCCCTTAGCAAAGAGGCCTTGGTATGGTGCTTCATTCTCATCCTCCGTGTCATCATCATAGTAGTAAGTGACCACTTCTTCCTTTTCCTCTTTTGTTTCTTCGATCTTTAACACCACTTCTTTGTCTTTCTCGCTTTCACCTTCGCCTTTCTTTTCTTTCTTATTTTCACCTTCATTCTTCTTCTCTTTCACATTTTCCTCTTTGTTGTTTTCATTTTTCTTCTCCTTCACTCTTTCTACTTTTTGCATCTCCTTTTCGTCTTCATCATCATCCACTATGACGATGACATTGCATTCCACATTTCGCTTTGGATTGCCTCTTTGTGCTACTACGTTGGCTTGAGCATGTGGAGCGGGCACTTGCTTATAACTCTCGGGCAAGACTAGGTCGCCTTCCTTAATCATCTTTTCCGCTATATTCTTAAAGACATAGCAATCGCCCGTTGGATGGCCTAGGACTCGATGAAAAGCACAATAGGTCGGGTCGTTGGTCTTGTGCATTTCTTCCATCCTTTTACACACTGGCAATTCTATGGCCTTTCCATCTAAGAGTTGTTTGAGAAGAGCCGCAGTTTTCTCTTTCTTGAATGAGTAAGGTCTACTCAATCGTTCATTGAGGGTGGTAGAACGACCATTTCCATTGCCATTGTTGCCGTTATTACTGTTATTGCGGAAGTTCCTTTGACCGCCCCCTTGGCTTGCCGATGCTTCGTTTGCACCCGCTATCTTAATAGGCCCTTGTGCTTTGTTTCTTGATTCGCCTCTAAAGCTTGAAGTCTCCTTAGGAGGGCCAATGTGCACTATCCTTGCAACACGTGTCACCAAGTCCTCGTAAGTGTAGATGTCACTACCCGAGAGAGGTCGCTTAATCCAATCGTCAAGATTCCTTATCAAAAACTCAACCGCCTCCCTTTCGGGCATCTGATGAGAACACCTTATGTGCATGTTTCTCCATCGATTGATATAGTCAAGTGGCGCTTCACCTGGCTTTGGCTTTTCGCACGCAACATCGGCTACGAGGAGCCTTTGGTTGACCATGGCGAACTTGGCTCTAAACAAATCCTCCATCTCCTCCCATGTGTCCACGGAATCATTCTCGAGAGATGAATACCACTCGAATGCTGCCCCAGTGAGGCTCTGAGAGAATTGCTTGAGCAAGAGAGCTTCATCATGCGCGGTGTTTCCACATGCATTGCGGAACTGGATCAGATGTTGATCGGGCGTGATGCTTTCTTTACCCGTTCCATCGAATAGGTTGAATTTTGGTACTTGGTAGCCAAGAGGGTAAGGAATGTGCTCGTATTCCTTAGGGTATGGCCTTCCACATCTCTTGCGCAAATTGGCAAATCGGCCCGCTCCCGTGGCTTGAAGCTGTAGATTGATCATCTCTTGAATGACTTGCTTAGTTGAATCGGGCCGTCTTGCCCCAGTCTGATGCCTACGCTCGGGCATTTCTTCTTCACTTGATTCGTATCTCACTTTATTTCTTCTTCCTTTGGGATACTTTCGATACCCCTTCTCTTTCTCTTCTTCCGATGATTCGTATCTATGCCTATTCCTTCTTTCTTTGGAGAACCTCCTTTTAGGCCTTTCTTCTCCTTCATCGGAGTACTCATATCTACTCTTGCTTCTTCTCTCTTTGAGCACTTTTCCCTTGTACTCATCTTCTTCTTCGCTAGAAGAACCCTCCTTTTCAAGATCTTCAAGCAATTTCTTCTTCTCGAGAAGCTTGTACATTTTCTTGAACATCTTTCTTTCTTTCTCTCTTTCATCCATCATAGCCGCCATCTTCTTTTCATTTCTTTCTATAATACTCATCAACTTCGGCCTTTCGCCCTCGTTCCAACGATCTTCAGCATTCACCTCTCTTTCTTCATCTTCTGTCGGACCTTCTCCATTTAGAAGATGGCTTGAAGAGGCGCGATCTTGCTTATCTTTGCTATTTTTCTTAGTAAATGGGATTTCTCCATCACTAGCCATATTCACAAAAGCGTGCATTTCATGTCCTTCACTTATCTCCACCATATGAACTCGAGCATGGACCACAAGTTGACCATCCTCGCGTGCCACATGTCTCCTTTTGTGGCGTGGCTCTTGGTCCACTTCCATTGGTTGAGCTTTCTCTTTGGGCACCCACATCTTCTTGGGTCTCAATCTCTCTTTGACCGGCTTGATCCTTTGCCCCAGTCTTTGGTGCACGGAGGAAGATCCCGTCTTTTGACCTTTGGGCCCCAGTCGATCGTGAACTGACGCACGTGGGGGTGCTAACCTTTCCTTCACCGATTGCCGGTTTTGCGGACTTCTTCCCCTAAATTGTGCTTGGTATTCTTGAGGGAACTCTTCCATGGTCTTGAGTATGGCCACGGGCGAGTTCTTTCGCACCAAACGGAGCGAGGCGAAAGGATTGCTCACCGGCAAGTTGGGTCTTGTCTCCAATTCATTCTTATAGGCCCGTTGAACCTTCCTCATTGTTCTTGCACTCTGGGAGACTGGCGCATACACCTTCTTCACAACCATCTTCTTGGGAGGAGAGCGACGGTTGGATTGGCGTCTTTGAGAAAAAAGGGTTGAGCTTGAGTGAGTCCGCTTGTGAGGAATAATGGACCATTCTTCTTCTTTGGCAACATCAATCTCCATGGGATCCTCCATGGTGTTGGAGACTTCTGTCACTTCCTCGAGCGGTTCCTCTACCACGACCTTGGCTAGTTGAAAAGTACCATCGCTGACTTGAACGACGGGGACATACGAATGTCCGAAAGGCATGCCTCCAATTGTGAACTCGTCATTGTAGCAAATCGGCACTCCTCCGATCTGGAGAACTCCCGTCGGCTTGAAAGCGTGGATGGGTGCGAATGCCATTTCAACCTGCAATAATACCAACTCAAATGTTACCGTTAGGAGTGTTCATTAAATTTCCTTAGCCCTTACGTCACCCTTTAAGCCTCAAAGATGAGAGGAGAAAGAGGTCCCACCGGGCGTGCCAGAGAATCTGTATGGCACGCGGTGGGCTTTTGATATTTGCAATTTTTTTTTTACGACTTTCCATAGCCTTTACATTATATTCTTTAAACCCCAGAGATGAGAGGAGAAAGATGTCCCACCGGGCGTGCCAGAGAATCTGTCGCGGCTTTTTCGTCATTATTCTCCTCGAAGGCATTTCTCGAAGAACAATGGGAACATAGCCTAGATTCACCTCCCTTAAGGTTTCGATCTCTTTAGCGAACATCTCTCAACACAAGAGAATCCTATAAAGAGTCGCTACTTAAAGAAGTTTCTTAATTTAGCGGGTCCTTTCTTTCCAGTAGGCGCAAGCCCCTACTGTTAATTACCCCGTAGTTGCCTACGAGAACCTCTGATTAAGGGACGTAAAGGGTGTTGACGTAATGGGCTAAGAAAAGAGGCTTATGGAGTGCTATCACGGAGGACTTAATTGATGGTACCAAACTCAATGGACGGGACCCAATTAAGGATCGACAAAAGATTTCTGACTTGACCAAAAGAAGGGAATAGATTTTTGGTTTAGAAGAGGTTTTTGATCGATGAAAGGGGAGATTTCACGTGAGGTTGTTTCTGATAAACTCTCGGGGCTATGACTGGGCTTCTTGTGAGAGTGAATAGGAGTTTTGCAACCTTCGGGGCCTCTTGGGCGGCCACGACAAAAGTTGGTTCTTTTACAACCCTAGGGACCATCTTCATCGGTCTTCTTAATAAGAGTTGGTTCTTTAACGACCCTAGGGACCATCTTCATCGGTCTTCTTAATAAGAGTCGGTTCTCGGGACCATCTTAGTCGGTCTTCTTGTGAGAACAAAAGAGGAGTTTTACAACCTTAGGGGCATGTGGCGCCTTTGAGCTAAAGTTGGTTCTTTTACAACCCTAGGGACCATCTTCATCGGTCTTCTTAATAAGAGTTGGTTCTTTAACGACCCTAGGGACCATCTTCATCGGTCTTCTTAATAAGAGTCGGTTCTCGGGATCATCTTAATCGGTCTTCTTGTGAGAATAAGAGAAGTTTTACAACCTTCTGGTCCTCTTTGATGGCTACTCGACGAAAGTTGGTTCTTTTACAACCCTAGGGACCATCTTCATCGGTCTTCTTAATAAGAGTTGGTTCTTTAACGACCCTAGGGACCATCTTAGTCGGTCTTCTTAATAAGAGTCGGTTCTCGGGACCATCTTGATCGGTCTTCTTGTGAGAACAAAATGGAATTCTTTGGACGAGGGGGCCCGTAAGAATTCTATTGCTAAGTCATCTAAGGTCGATATCAACCCTAGTGAGGGACTTTTCCTCAAACGGAGAGGTTTCGGTTTTGACTTTGGGTTTCGTGTTTGGACTTTTAATTTCTGAGATTTCACTTGAGATATTGGTGATTTTATTCACTTTGGCCTTTTGCACTTTTGACCTTTGAAAGCACTTTTCTATTTCAAAATACTTAATCTTGGAAGATATTTGACTTTTGGAAAATATTATTTTCGAAATCATTTAGTCTTTTGAAAATATCCATAATTGGGCATATTTAAATCTTGAAAATAGTATACTTGAAATCTTTTAAACTTTTGAAAATACCCTTTTCTTTTTACTCGAGTATATTATATTTAGCAATTGAAGGTAGTATATTTGAAACCTTGATTTTGAAAATTCTTAGTCTTTTGCGAATGAGTTTATTAATCTTCTAAAATTTGTTTTTAAAGTAGAAATACTTCAAAAATACAAAAGGCCGCTACTTCGACATATTTCCATACCAAAGTATCAGTGGGGTTGATTTATTTTGATTTTTAGAATTTTATGGATGTGTCGTTTGTATTTATCTATGCTTCCTACTATTTTTAATGATTTTTTAAGGTTTCTATTGATTTGCTAACTCCTATTGGTCCATGTCAGCGTTAATGTCACTGGGACTCCAAGCGGGAGTCGCTTAGCTAAATTCATCATAACTTCGTGTAGCAAGCCCCTGACAGCTCCATGATTCATTACATTCTCCTATCGCCACAGAAGATCAAAAGGGTTTCGGCGCTGAGGTACAACTGAGCGTCTGGGCGAGACGGGTTTCGTTTTGTGTTAACGGGTTCGACGAGTTAACGGATCCGGATCCGCTAACGATTCCGACCACCGTAACCAACGAGAAAAGACCCTCTGGCCTCGTGAGAGAGAAAAGTACAGTGGTTACCTTCGTCTCTACCACACTGCCTCTGTCAGGTGGGTGAACCATGTGGTGATACGGTGAAGTATTTGACAAAAGCAATTCAGTACCAATGTGCTTGAGAACAGTTTATTTGTACCAGACAATTGCTCACTAGAACTTGGGTACGGTACATGCAACATCTTCATGGTCAATTTTCATTAACGAGGCTTAATTAAACAAGTAAGCTAAGTAACAGGAATGCAAATTGGTACCAATTTTGGAAAGTAACATGAAATAAAATTGGGCCTCTTGGCTGACTCACGATAATCAATCCCATGAATAATTCTCATTATCAATTCATACTTTGCCTATTAAACATTTGGCTTACACACCTACGTTAGAAAAGCTTATGTACACTGAACATGCTAGGTCTGTATCTTTGAGCATTGACATTTAATAAGGGGCCGTTTATACTCTCAATAATACCAATTAAATCCTGATAATTATGACGAGCATCATATCACCTATTCACTATTTACACATCTTTGCATATCTCAGGGACCAGGTAAGAAAGGGCGCTCACTGTGCAAATGTAGATTGATCAAAATGACTTAATTGCAAGGTCAAATAAAAGGAACTCTTTGTTTATGGTCCTTATGGTAATGGATCAAGGAATGCCAGACATCATCATTCTATTCATAAAGCTTTGACATGCCACAACTTTCATGTACACCAGACAAGCTATAAGCATGAATCCCTCTTTCATTTAGTTATGACATTCTGACAAGGCAGGTCATACATGATTTTTATAACTTAGACTTCATTATCTTGTATAATTGTGACCAAGGCAACGTCAGTAAAATTAAAAAAAAGTCAACAATTCCAATAAAATCCAGTATCCATCAATAATGATAAGAAAATTTCACTTAAATCCCTCACTTTTGACAATTTCTAAAATTAAATCACACAAAAGGGCATCCTTATAACTTACTCAACATATCATTTAGCAAGTCACAGATCAGTCATTGTTATCACCTTATAGGTCCAGATTTTACATTTACAGGCAGGTCCTTGACTATTCCTATTATTACATAATGTCACCTAATTTATGCAAGTCATACTGCAACTTAGTGTATGCTCAATTAAGTACATAACAGGCATGACTGACAATGCCCGTCATATACCCAATTAAAGCAACACCACGTGAATAAGTGCTCCAAAGCCAGTGCTAAGGAACGATCTTAGACAAGTTCATCCATGTTACGTTCTTCATGCGCTGTGCGCAATCAGATTGTAACTGGGGTACAATTCAGTGTGAATTCATTTGCTAACTTCTTCTTGCGCTGTGCGCAGTCAAACATCAACAAAGAAACCAACTTCACATTTCAGATTTTATCTAATTAATCTTCTCATACGCCAGGCGCAATTGAAGTTTAATCAGAACCTTCCTATTTAACAATACAAGGCAATAACATTTCAAGCGTCAAAATACAAGCAGTTCATGTCGTAAAAATAAAGTAGCTTTTAAACCTAACAGACACTGTTCCAAGATCATTTCTCTTTAGCATTTACCTTGTATAAGAACAGAACGTAATCAGATCAATTTTAAACAAGGTCAAACCTTCAGAGGCATAATTGTGCTTCTCATGCGCTAGGCGCAATCGAAGTCACAATCCAGCGATTTTCAGAAAGGGGAAACCATGATATCTAATCTCTCTTGCGCCATGCGCAGTCAAGAATTACCTACAAATTAACCTATTTGATCTATCTCCTCATGCGCTGTGCGCAGTCGGATCTGACCAAAGGATCGGGGAGGAAAAGATCAATTCTAAGCAATTCAATCAAGAGTTCCATACTTAAATCTTCTAGCCAAGAACTTAAGGATACAGATCAAGAATTAAAAGTATCAAACAAGAAATACAATGCCTTAACTACTTTCGATACAGATCAGAGAAAAGAAATGAGAAGAAACAAGCAATTCAAGGCATTACCAGATCAAGGGCATGAAAGCACAAATTCAATCAAATTTCACCAAGAACACTTCAATTCCAATCAAAACATCAAATATCAAGCTGCAATTCGTCTCTTACACTTACCTTTCTTACTTACCTCAATTACAATGGCTTCAGCAAGCTTCAATTGCTCTTAATTCTTCTCTTCTAGTTATGCCTCTAACCTATTCGACAAAATGCCTAACTCTTCTCTCTATTCTAACCTAATCTATGTGTATTAGAATGGGGGATTTTTCTTCACTGCCTTCTCTCTTCTTGGAACCTCTGAATCCCCCCTCTCTTTTCTTCATCTGGTCTTTATATAGGCGAAGACTTGGCACCATTTCCCGTCCAGGTGCATTGAACCGCGCTGGAGCCCGGCGGTTTTGTGTGTAACAGACTTGCTCCAACGATTTCTGTTGGGAGCTATTCCTCCATCTTTCTCCTTCTTGGCTGGTCTCAGTTCATCGTGAACCTCATTGCTGGTGATAGGGCCAACCGTCTCTCATCCTATTTGTTTCATATGTTCCACGTGTATCTACCTCTTATGCACAAAGGGGTCAATTTGGAGGAGACGAAATCTCAACACCCTTCCTTCTGTTTCTTTTGTGTGCACCCGATTCATAGTAGACCAACACTTCATCACCCTTCTTCTGTGTGTGGTTCACGAAGAACATGTGTACCCAGGTTACTGCGCATAAGAGGGAATTTCAATTTGTCGTTTCTGCTCTTCTCCATTTCTTCAAGAACTATTCCCCTCCATTTCTTCTTTTAAACCACTTTTCATTTGTTGCTGAAACCAAATAAATTATTTGGACCCCTTTCCTATTGAGTTCCTCCATGAAATTTCGTACACAGTTTCATAAAAATGTATAGACTCTGATAAAACCAAGTATTTTCTGAAAAGACCCCTCCTACTATTTTATTTAATTTCTCCAAATGTAAGGGTTTCTTTGCATAAATTAGGATCTCTGTAGCTCATTTGATCATTCTAAAAGCACCATAATTCTCTTCATCATCTCCTAAATTTTTGGGTATTTTTCCATAATTTTTGGGGTCCATTTCCTATGTTTCATAATTTTCACAAACTTCTCGTGAATCGGTCTGTGTCGCCAATCGCGAAATTTTAGGGTCAAACATGATCAAAGAAACAAAGAGTATTAACTGACAAAAGTTATAAAACCCGAAACCCATTACAATGTCATTTTCACTTCAGCCCCTCTAGTCATAGAAATTGTTATATTTCAACACACAAAAGTTATAGCTATTTTGACCATTGCCCTTCTTTCTTCTAGACAAGTTCTCATTCCAAGCCTTCCTTCGTTTTGAACGGTTGTCACCGTCTTTCTTCTTTAGGCGGAGTGAATTTTATAGTTGGCTATTTGAGTTGTCTTCATCATGATTTCCATCTCTCTCTTCCACTTGCAAAAGAGACAAACCCTTGAGGCCTGCTTTCCAGACGGTGTTGGTGTAGCGGAGCCCAGAGACAATATTGTTGCTGACAGAGAAGGAGAACCTCAGCTTGTAATGGCTCCCTTCTTTGAGAGTGAACAGACCCCCTTTGAGTTGAGCTCCATTGGCAATGGCAGGACAATGTCAGCCCGGCCAGGAGACACAATTGACAAGCGCAGGATCTTCACATCTGACTCCAGCATTTCTGACAAGGTATAGAGGAAGTATTATTGTTGTTGAATTTGAACAAAGATAAATTCAGCATCAAATTCCTAGCAACCAGAATTTGAATTTGAACAACAAATTCCTACTGAATTACTACTGAATTTGAACAAACCAGAATTTGTGCATTACTACTGAATTTGACCAATTTAGAGGCAACATAGAGTTTGATAGGTGGTAGGATTTACCTTTGGAAAAACTCAGAGCCCAATCGGACTGCACCTACGATGGAGAGACGACAGGAGAGAGTGTCTTATCTCAGACTGAGAGAGTGCCTTATCCTATGTTCAAGAGAATTGAGAGGGATGAGAGAAGAAGTTGATCAAACAAAGGTGATTTTTGCACTTTTGGCGGGATTCGACGGATTGGCGAAATTGGATTCTCGATTTTCAACCTAATTCCACTCGGGCAGGGCAGGTATTGGAGAGAGAGACGATTTCACTGCATTTTTCCGCTTCCTTCGTTGGATGCAGATCGGAGGGTCTGTTTTTTCGGACAGGATGGTACAACCAAATATGTTGGCTGTCGAGGATGCGGATCCCCGTACCACAACCGTTGGAATTTGATTTCTTTCTACAGGAATATGAGGCTTTGAAATTGAAGTATCTATAATGTTATACTCATTAATATTATTTTATTATTATCGATATTATTATTTGAATGATTTTTTTTTGTTATTACGAACTAAATTAACCTTATTATGATATTATTTTTTATTCTTATTCACAACACCTCATTCATAAATTTAGGCCATTCTACCTAATTCTTATTGGGTGCGTTTGGATAGGTGTGGGAAGAAGAGAAGAAGGGAAGAAGTGGGAAGAAGTATTGGGAAGTGTGTAACTTTGTGAAGAATTTGGATTGTTTATAAATTTTTTTCTTCTTCTTCCTTCTTCTTCTTCTTTCTTCCAACGATCCAAACGCACCCATTCAAAATTTTTATTCACAAATAGACTATCTATTCTTATTCACTTGACTTCCGAACGCACTTGACATATTAACATGAATAAGACGCAATCCACTAAACAGGATTACATCGATAATTTCAACAATTTCATCGAAATAGTTCATTATTTTTATTTTTTATAGAAAAATTCAACAGATAAAATAAAATTAATAAATATCTTCCACGGTTTCCCTAAATTGGATTGCACATTATCGCAGAGAACAGCCCAATATAACTAATTAAAACGCAAATCAAAGGGCACAATGCTGAATAATTAAACAAGTTTGAAATTTTAGAAAATCGTTAATCTAATCAGTTCTGAATCGTTCAAAACAGCAGTTTTTTAAAAAAAAAACTTAAAAATTTCAAAAAAAAAATATAAAATTTGGTCTGCATGGAAATTTTAATAGAGATATCATATTTGACGGTTTGGATCGGTCATTTTGAACTAGACTTAGGAGTTTTGAGCGTGACTCACCGACTCTTTGGTGAGTTGCAACTCACCATAGCAAAACTCTCTCTATATATATATATGATTTTCAATAACAGATAGTAAAAAAATTTTAAAAAAAATGTAAAATTTGGTTTCTAATAAGATTTCAATATGTAGAAGATAATGAACGATTTAGATCGGTTGTTTGAAGCATGAAATGCAAGAACGAATCAGTAGCACGAAGGATATCTGTGCTATGCATAGTATTTTAGCAAATCATCTATGAAGACCAAATTTAGTTAAAAATGACCGATTTCTCTATTGAAATCTCTATTGAAATCTCTATTGAAAATACGATTTCTCTATTGAAATCTCCATGCAGACCAAATTTTATATTTTTTCTGAGTTAGTTATTGTAAAACTTCTATATTTTAAAACTTTGTGCAAATTTTCTTATGTTTTATCAAGTTAATTTTTTTGACATGAATCCGATCTAGATTCTAGAGTCGGTCAAAGATGAATCAATCCCAGTGCCACTCTGTGCATGGAGTCGGGAAGCGCCAGCAAAGCATCTCTATCTCTCATTTTCATCCTCTTTTATAGCATTTTTTGCTCAAACAACCTTCAAAAGTTAGCTATTTTTTTTCCTTCGGTTTCTAATTTGTTACCAAGTGAGTAGTTCTCAAATTTCTGCTAATTTGCTCTACTATAGTTATTGTTTGACTAAAAAAATGGGGAGTGGCTAGTGTCAAACATATAGGACACGTATACTTGTCCAACGCGATAAAATTTAAATTTTTAAAATTGGAATGGCCGATCCAAACCGTTTAAATTGTTCTATGTTATAAAATCTTCATGGAAACCAAATTTTATATTTTTTTAAACTTTTTTACTATTTTTTTGGAATTTTTCAATATGCTCAATCTAAAAAGTTCTGAACCCTTCAATTTTGAAAATTCGAAAAAAATAGTTACAAAATATGAAAAAAATATAAAATTTGATTATCAAGGATATTTTAATATAGAGATCATATTGAGCGGTTTGGATCGACCGTTCGAAATTTTAATGTACGACGTTTGTATCGTGTTTGACGTCCTATATGTTTGATTCTAGCATTACTCAAAAAAATGATATATCTTTTGAAATATATATTTTGTTGATACTGCTTTAAAATTTTTGACTTGTTGTAGTTTGTTTGGTCGATTAGAAAATTTGAGTGTTCAACCCAAGAGGAAACCTTTTTCTCTTGGCATTAATATAATTATTTCTAAATTGTTTAATGAACCTTTTATTGTAAAAAGATAAAAATTGGTTAATTTTGAGATATCGTCACTTCACAGTTATCTGATAAGAAGTAGTACTTGTTGCTACAAAGTACAAACGCGTCTAAAAATTAGGACAAGAGTGCAAAATTGTGACCATTTTATGGTAGCTAATTTTTTTATTTTTTTATTTTATTTTCTTCTTTTTTAAATTTTTTTAGCCACTGGCTAATCTGTACTCAAACTTTTATTTCAATGGAAAAGATAAGGGCCAGACCCTTATTTTTATGTCAAAAAAAGAGACCGTAACACTTGAAAGAAGCAAAGAAAGGGTAGATAAAGAGGGAGAAAAACAGAAAGAAAAAAGAGTCAAGGCATTGCAAATTCACAAACCCTTGGAAGGTGACATCCGTGAAAATTATGCAACCAATTTGGATGTGTATTCCAAAGATTTTGCTGAGTCCCTTCTAAGAGGTGCATCTGACCTACAAGCGTCGATAGACATGCTAGAGAGCTTTCAAACAAATGTTAACAGGAGGAAATCAAGGCCTGGAAAAGGAGATGGGATAGAAGGGTTTGTAGAGAGTTTAAATGCAAAGAGACATATTCCTAATGTGGCTTCTTCTAGCCATAGTGATACTGAGGGGCTAAAGAAGGTGATTAAGGAGAGTCTGTATAAACAGATCCTTATGACAGCCTCATCTGACAACGAGAAAAGTTCTCTGAACCAGTCAATTAGAGATAATTCTAATAACAATAAGAACCTGATCAAAATGGTTTTTTCATGGGATTTCAATTCAATTCAATTGATTTCATAAGATTTTGTAGGATTTTATTAGATCTAATTACATAGGAATTCCAACCAAATGACATCAAATCCGTTCATTTTGATCAAGAATTTTCCAACGAAATGAAATGAAATGAATTCCCATGTTAAAAAAGTGAGATTTTGATCAGGGCCTAAGTCTCTGGGCGTTGTTGCAAAACTGATGGGTTTAAAAGATGCACCCAAAGATGTGGAGAAATTTCAGTCCACCAGGAGGGATGCAAAAGAAATGACTTTGAGCTCTCCAAGGGCTCTTTTTGACTTGGAAAGGATGCCAAGGGTGAAAAAAGAAAACATAACACAGGAAAGAGTTAACCCAAATAGAAAAGCATTACTAGATATAATGGAGAATTGGAGACTGGAGACTATGCAATTTAAAGGTCTAATGAGGAACAACCAAGGAGAAAAGGTCACAATAGCAACTTCTGACAGAGAGGACCATATTGCAAAATCAGTCATACAAGAGAATGGCAAAATGGCTAATAATAAATGGGTGAAAAAATGGGAAATGAAAACTTTCGAGGAAGTTGACATCGAGACATCTAAAGTTGTGGAGAATATTAATGCAAAAAGGAAGAGCGTAACAAGTGTAGAGAGAAGACCTGCACGAGGTGTCAATATAAATGAAAAGAAGGGTGTGAATACAACCACATCAAAAAGCATGCATAAGAGTGAAAGAAAAATTGCGAGTACAAGCAATGGACCATCTATGAGCCGTCTCATCAAGTCAATGCCACAAAATTCGACTCTTACCAGAAAGAAGAAGAACAGTGTAGTACCTATGAGCAATGAAAGCTCGAACATGGTATGGTTCAATTTTCAGTTTGCTACCCACAAAACATAGATGTAACATTTTTTATTCATTTTGAAAACATATACAGTATATGTTGGTCAGCCCATATTTGGATAGTATTAATTAAATTTCTTGTTGTAAATAAGATGATTATTCATAATTAAAGAACATTTCAAAAACAGTTCTCTTGTGTTGGATATAATAATTTATGATTTGTATTTACAGAAGCGGAAAAATAGTATTGCACTTGTAATTTTCGCACAGGCAAATGACCACTTTTTTTTCTGTTACTGATAACTATACAATTTTCTTAAAAATATATTTCTTTTTTCAGTCCCAGCCTAGCAAACCATTTTTCTAGCACTTCCTTTTGTTTCTGCAATCAGTTTATTTCTAATTTTCTTTTTAATTGATGCAGCTTGTAGATAGAAAGATCAAAAGAGAAAGAAAAGGATCCAATTTGAAGAATCAGAAAAATCATGGTACAAAAAATATTCATGCCTACAACCTGGAGAGCAGTTATAAACTGAAAAGGCCAGAAACTTTACCATCCATGGAAGGTACACACTTCAGTATTTTGCATCCCAGTTTGCTCAATGGCCTAAAATTAATTGTTGCATACGTACCACCTATTGTGGTACCAGCACATTAGTGATAGTGGGATACTACTACAGTCCACCTGGAGTCTTTGAAGCTTTTTAGTAATAGGTGCCACCTTCAATAGCCCTACTATGGTTCAGACTAGCCAAGAGTACCATAAACATAGGTTGTCTTTGAAAATAGGAAGAAAATTTTGCATTCCAGTATAGTGAGGTACCCATATTTGTAGTAAGAGCTTGAAATGTTAGGGTCTCCTTTTTTTTCATGAGGCCTACAATCTGGGGATAATTTGGTTTTGTACCATAATCTGGTTTCAGTGACTAATTGGCATGAAACTGTACCAGTACCAATTTATAACATTTATTTTCCTTGTTCCATAATGGAAGTAACTCGAGGCTTAGTTGTACAAGGGTTCATTGAATCATGACAAGGTTAATCCTGTCTTATCTGACAAAATGATCTAAGATTGAGTCACCACAAGGTTAACTAAGACAAAGGCATATATATGATCTGTAATAGTAATACTTCCTCTAGATATGATCTATAATATTTGTTTCACATGCATATGAAAAATTACAAAATATTTTGATTTTGTTTTAAACTTTTAAAAGAAATTACTACTTTGAAAATCAATGCTTAAAAATTCTTCATATCAGCACATGTTTAAATTTTCTTGATGCTGATCAAAATAAAGTAAAAAATGTCGTAGATATTTTCTATGCGTAGAGAAATGATATAAAGAATATCTAACTGTTTTATTTTGATATTTAATTTTCAGAATTTTGAATTATTTAAGTGTGAAAAATTGAATCATAGTGGAGGCATTTGAGTCCTCTAAACTATAGCATGCTGAGTTTGCTCAACAAAATATATATAAAAAAATAAAGTGTAAGAAAAATTATTTTTGTAACAGATAATTGGACTAAATGGAATGTGGTGCATGAAGCCTCACCATTCACCTGCAAGTTAACCGCAAGCCATTCCTCGATGTTTAAAACTTTCCCTCTCATGCTTGGTACAGAGCTGTGTTTGGTAGAGAAGTAAAAAAGAGGATTAAAGTCAAGGAGGATTAAGTAGTTGAGCTTCTTTACTCCACACGTTGTAAGTCATGTTTGATATGAAAAGTAGAAAATTAAGTGAGGATATAAAAATATTACATAATTGTTGATAATGGCTAAATTATCCTCATTTTCTTTTTCTTTTGTCAAAGAATGATGGTATACAGAGAAAAGAAATAAGTGTGGGACCTATAATTAAAAACTTATTCTATGGATTAACTTTACTCCACCTATCTAGGAGGAGTAATTTACTCCTCTGATTTTGGTCCTTACTCCACTCTACTCCTCCTTTTTTACTCCACGTTTGGGAGTTTAAAAGTGGATTAAGAATCTTACTCCTCATTTAATCCTTAACCAAACATAGCCATTAGGCGTAGAAATTACACCATTTTTGGTGCTATTGTAAGGTGGATTTTTGTAATTTTAAACCTTTGCAGGCGTTGTCAAGCATGTTGATAAATAAAAACTTATAATAATTTTTTTGCGGTCGCATATATTTTGCAGTGAATTTGTGGCATTTGCACTTATAAATGATTGAACGAGAAATTATTGTTTCATTTAATCAAGATTCCGATCAAAATTATTGTTTCATTTTCGAGTCATTATTTTGCATCAATGCATGATGTGTGACAAATCATAGACCGACTAGATAGCCTTGCAAACAACAAAAGATGAGAAAGCTGTTTAACGCAAATTCAATACGAACTAGTGGTGGCGTCGCGCGTTGCGCGATCTATTTTTCTTCTCATCTATTTTTGCAATTCTACTATTACAGAGTTTTATTTGTAGTTCAGTTAATTATATCTATTAATCATATTGCAAATTAAAAAATTATGAAAAAAATAATAGTAAAAAAATATGTAGAAAGATAGGAACATAAATGTTCAAGAGTCTTTTCATGCTCTCTTGCTCTTCCTGTATCAATAACAGATAATTGTTATAAAGAAGCTGAACAAAGAGATGAAGAAAGTACTGAAAATAAGATAAAACGTTACAATAGCTAATGAAATGCTTGTTTTGCTTGTTTGTTCAGCAAATAACAGTATAGAAACTTATATAAATGCAAAACTGAACAATCATGCTTATAATATTGAATAAAAGATGCACATGATATTATGAAATATTTTGTATTAATATTTAGTACCAAATAGAGGAATTGAAAAATATATTAATGAAAAATTAAATACTATTTGGAGGTGCTGTAATACAAAAAGAATTCTAGAAGATACCAAATTTTTTTTCCCCCTACAATTGAATTTATTATATGGCTGATTGGAAGCTTTCCTTAATTTCTTCCGTATCGGTTCTAATCAATCTGTGCACAGATAAATGAATTTCTTATATGGCTGTATAACTGAAATGCCACATTTTAAATCTCACCTTTCAGATAAGTAAACATAAAATAGATATGCATAAGACATATGTTCTCATCATCATCTCTCTCTCTTTTTACTTTTTTTGAAAACTTGACAGAAGCTGTCAATAGACTAATGGCGTAATATTGTTGAAAGAAGAAAAATTATATAGAATCATTGAATGTAAATAGACACTCTTAAAACTTGAATTTTCTCATTCAAACTTATTCCTCCTAATTGTAAAATAAATGACATGCTTTTTCATTTGTAATTTATAAAAAAATTTGACCTTGAATCAGCTGTAAGAAAAGATTAATTTTCTGTACCAGATAGAATTGTATTAGAATTTTATTCTAATCTTAGGGAAAAAAAAAGACGACAAATCAGGAACTAAAGATATTAAGCACAAATTTGAGAAATAACCTTAGGAATCATCCTCGAACAACTGGTACCACTTCCTGTAACCTCCATCCATCGTCCTATGCATGGAAAATCAATGAGAAAAAACATTAAGAAACTAATGCAAGTCTGTTTATTCAACCATGACAGCATATGAAACATCAGAGAAAATAAAATTTCTACCTAGCTTGGAATAAATCTGACATAGAAAATTGTGAGGGGATATATATATATATATTGCTCTTATTACCTATATCATCAATCAAAGAAGGAACTAAGCACCTAGCAGGTCATTCAATTGCATCGATAACAGATATATTAGATAAAAATTGTTTTAGACATAGATTTAGAGACAAAAAGAACTATTATTTACTTGTCTATAAATATAAAATTAACTTGGCAGTTCAATATACATCTAAAGAATACCTCAATTTTAAGATACATGACAGCATAAAAATTTTCAAAATTCCATAATAATACCTTCATTTTTTTTCCTGGCGAAGCACTTCATGCAAAATAAGACAATGCCAGAGCTCCATGAGCATGTAGCAGAAGTTCTCAAACTGGAAAAAAGCATTCAAAAACTTAGCAATCAATGGAGATACTTGAGTTGTTGAACACATGAAAAGCAATAGATGTGCTAAAAGGTAAATTGTAACAGAGACCAAAAGTTATTTCTCAAAGTACTAAAATCTGTTTGCGACTTGTAAAAAATATATACTTTTTTTCTTAAAGCTTCCTATTTTGTCCTTTATTATATCTTTTGAGCTGCTCAATTTCATAAAATTTCATCATATAATATTCATAAATACTATATATTTGAGCTGCCATGAACTTGAGAGCCTTCATATTGATAGTTTATCCTACTGGTATGATATGGTATGCTGCAGAGCCCTTGTCGCAGTTTTATTTCTAGAGTCCTCAATCAGTTACGCAGCACATAGCACAAAAGCTCCCATGTAGAGCAAAAAATTGATAGCAAGACCATAGCCTCTAACCATAGTACTTGCATTCGAGAAGGAAACATAATTGATCAGCCTAAAATCCAAAGAGGAGCGACTGTTCTTCTAATTGATTGCACTGTTAATATCACAAAAAAAAAGGAAACCTCAGGGGAGGGCAAATAAACAGGAGAAATCAAAGGAAAAATTCAGGGGAAGCGAGTTGATTCATGCTCAAAATAAACGCACCCGATTCATGCCCAAAATAAAATGAATTAGGTGAAGCAAGTTGTCGAACCTGATTCATGCTCAAAACATAACTCTTCCATAGGAGGAAGTGACGTTCTGCTTATTTCCTTAGTTGAAGTTTGCAGCTAAGATCAGAGGGTGCGACAATCTGACGGCGAAAAGCGGCAACGGCGAGTTCTATCGCCTAGGGTAGGGTGGAGAGAGAAAAAGGGAGAGAGATGACGATAAGAACAGAAGAGATGCCAAGATATGTAAGAACTATACATTAATTCATAAAAAAAAATCCAGTCTTTAAGGAAAAATTTTACTCAGAATGCAAAATTGCAGTGACATCCTTGCTCCTCTTTCTAGGCAGTAAGTTCTGGTGTTATAACCTTAAATCAACAAAGGCAAATAAGGATTTATCGTATAACAGTAAATAGATAGGCACGAACCTCTTGCTAGTTCGTATTGACTATGGATTTATCGTAATAATGCTGAGCAAAAATCGAAACAGGTGAAAATAAGTAATACCGAAATCAGGAGCTTGAGAGAGCAAACAACAGACCTGGAGGTTATTTGATCCATTATAGCCTCCATTTTCCCTTTTGCGCCCTAATGAAGGATAATTCTTCTCATTATCGGCACAATAGCTGATCGAGAAAGAAGTCCAACACTGTACCCAAAAGAAAGAGAAAAATTACAGGCTACATCTCCTTTGTCGCTTCTTTGACAGTACGAATCCAACAAAGAAGAACCTGGATCAGAAGCAGTTAAGGAAAAGAGACAGAAAAGAGAGAGAAGGTCTGAAATGGGTACTCACCTAGAAGAAGAGGAACAATGAACTCGGCGGAATAACTCCGACTAAGATGCGAAGCCCCACAACGACGATCGAGACGAACTAAATCGAGAAGGTACTGATCTGCTAGAGAAAACCTTACCAACAGGAAGCTTATCTTTCAGATCAATGATCGACAGCGCACAGAGAGAGGCGACAGGGCAGGTGGCGAAAAGACAAAAGAGGGAGGGATGGTGTTAGAGTACGGAGGAATGACATTGAGAAAGAAAAAGAGAAGAATTGAGAGTAGCGGAACCGAATCCTCTACAGAAGTTTTTTCTCCGCAGCGTGCAGAACTTCTTGTATCGACCGTTGGATTTAAATGGATGGCTATGATTCGAAGTGCCTGAGTTAATCGCTCAAAAAATAAAAATAAAAATAAAACACGCGAACCCTTCTGTGATTTTTCATAGTCGACCTCTCTTCTCTTTGTCGCCATCTCTCTCGCTGTCGATCTCTCGTCTGCAACAAATTGAAGTTTCTCTCATACTCTCATCCCCGTCTTCACCAAATTATGGGCTGAGTACTTCCCCTCTTCACCCTGCACCAAATTAGGCACTGAGTACTTTTCTCTCATCACAAATTAAGCCCTGAATACTGTTTTTGCTCTACCGACAGCTCCTTTTTCTAATAGCACAATCAAACCCTAAACTCCACTTCTACCTTGCAAAAAGATTTTTTTCATCAATCAATTGAAACTATTGTAATATTTGCATGGAATTATGAGAGAGTGGTCATGTAATTAGTTTTCACAATAGCCATGGAATTAGTTTCCACAATAGCCACTGTGTGCACGAGAGGGAACAGATGGAGCAACGGAGATGAGTTATTCGCGTGATTTTTTTTCCCTAATAGCGCCTGTACATCCTGACTGTTGGATTTAATCGAATGAATCGTATAAAAAGTTCTGCACCGTGCGGAACTTCTTCAGTTCCGTAGAGGATTCGGTTCCAGCGCTACTGTGTTAGAGAGAGGAAATCGAACGGAGAAGAAGGAAGGAAGCAACGACCAGGATTTGTAACCAAACACATTGCATCCAAGCCCTGCGATCTCACCAACCCAAAATGAACGACCAGGATTGTACACTGTTCTAACCACTGTTTACCCACAGTTGTTTCGGATTCGGGTTGAATTGCGCGGATTAATATATTAAATGATGACATGCTACTCATCGTAATTGTATTGATTATATCATTTTATTATTTGTACGAAACCACATATTGACACCGTTCGGATCGGGAGACTTAGAGAAAACAGCAAGTTTAACAATATGATCTAGAAGAGGAGTAAGAACTCGACCCAACAGTGGATAAAAGAGGAGATAAACTCAACTCACAAGCAAAATTCGTAATAATTCAATAATCTCTTATTACATTCTGATTTTCAGCTTAAATAGCAATCTAACACAATTAAAAGCTACTACCCATTAATATATTATCTCAACCATTTTTTTTAATCCCAAAACACACTTAATTACCTCCTAGAAGACCACAAAAGACAACACAAAATATAACAACAGATTATTAACTCATTTTGACTCATTAAGACTGAAGATAACTCTCAACTAACTAATTAATTATTGTTGACAGTTCTTGAATTGATGACTCAGTTCTTTTGCTGATTTTGCATCTGACATGGCATCTTGATCGGTGTCATACGCTTCTGCTGCGCTGAAACTCGTCCTCGAGTTTAGTTCTCCTTCTTATTCTTCTTCTTCTTGTGATATTTGTAAACATCTTCAAAATTGACAAGTTTTATGGCACACGAAGAGGTCTCGGTTGACATATTGATGGATATATGCCGTCAAAATTTAAACCATAGGTTCAAACCATAACAATTAAAACTCAAACTGGGCTCACCACATTACCGCTGCGATTTTCTCAAAATTCTTCTCCATGTTACAAGAACATTTGCCACTCACATGCATGTTACTGATGAAATAGAGCAAGTTAAGGAGAACCATGTTCGTCAAAAATATCCACCTTTGAGGCTAGAAATTGGCTTAAGAAAAATGTCATCTTTCTTGATTGAATTCACAATGAATTCTCTACCAAAGTTTCAGACAAAACCTTCTCAAAAATGTTATCAGCAACATAAATTCTTGATGAGAAAAGTGAGAATTCAAAGCTTGAGCATTGTTGATGTTGAGCTCAAAGCTTGGTCGGACTTTTTTGGTCAAATTATCAGCTTGTAATTGTCATGACACTCCAAAATGATCAGCAATGAAGTTGTAACTCGCAAGCTTTAGCTGATCAAAACAGTCGAGGTTGTGATAGCTTCTGTTGTGTTGAAAGCACCTTGAATTCAGCCAAAAGAATGTCAATTATTGAGGGGCTGAATTTGTCGATCTTGTTCAGTCCAATGCATGCTTTAAACACCAAGATTGAGAGTGTAATATTGCAGCAAATTGGCATCAAGTTATCATAGTATGAACACCTCAAATTTTTCTTGAACCAATCTATCCAATTCTGTTGTGTTCACCAATGTGTTGTTGCCAAAAATCTGAAAAGATATAAAATCTAAAAGAGTTGTCAGGTTAGTTTTCAATTGGGCACGAGGGTTTTGACTTGGGATTCCTCCATGTGGTTTTTGTTGATGGTTCGATTTTCACAATTGCTTGTGCATTTGCCATAAAATTTTTTGTAGCATCTTTCAGATTCAAGTGCTTAGCATTTCTGTTGGATATGTCAAGATCAAACAGAAAATGCATTGAGTTTAATCACTTCCCAAACTGCAAGCAATTGTTGTAGAACCTCCCAAACAATAAGATTTCCAATAAACATGCTTGTTTTGTGTCAAGACTCAGTCTGAAGCATATTATAACTTCATTTGCATTGTAAACTTGAGAACACCAATCCATCTGTGACAGCCACTTTGAATGCACCAACAGAGCAAGAAAATGGCGCTAAGTACCACAACAAAATCATTGCCAACTTCACAATTTTAGAAATTTTGAATTCTCTAAATAAGAGATTCATTCAAGCCCGAAATTGAGCAACACAAGCTTGCTGTCATGACTTCCTCAATAGTCAATAAGATATAACCACAATATTCACAAAACACATTACCAGCTTCTCAAATTCTTTTTTAACTGAAAATTTTCATTGAACACCGTTGGTTTATTTGAATCAATTTTCAGCCAATATTGCAACAAGAATTTCTCCTTTCAGATTGAGATTACAAAATTTCAACCACGGTTTCCAACATCTCTCATTCAAACTTTCAGAAATCAACTTGAGTACATACCACATTCTCAATCAGTTCAAAATCTGTTGGTTTGAGCTTTAAAACACCATGATCAAAAACTTTTTCTTGCTTTCCATAACACACAGGTTTTGGTTCTTCTTAAAAGGTCTAGCATACACTCCAGAGGATAAAACTTCAGAAACTTCAGTGCTCAACAATCAACTTCATAGTTTTTCTTTTACATTGCAGCAAGTTCTCTTTGTCAGTTATTGCTGCAAGGACTCAATCTTTCTCATGTATACCATGTCATGTCCAAATTGCATTTATGGTAATGAATAAAAACACTAAGCTGGAACCATTTTGACAAGTTCATTGCCATGCACCTTAGCACATGTGAAACCAGAATCGAGTGGTGTAACCCACAAACGGGTAATCTTATACATGGTTCTACCATGTGATCAAAAACAACACAAAATCGAGTATTGTAACTGCTCAAAAATGTAAAATACCTTGCATTTGTTGACATAGGACTCAATTGCAAGAATGGATCGCTAAATTCTGAACTCATGATCTTAATGCGAGTTAAATACAAAGTTTCCAGCTCAATCAATGCACTCATTGTTACCAAAAAATTGATCTCCAAGTTTATACTCTTTGCAAAGACTATAGGAAAGGTTGGAGGCAGCGATAGATCATCAACAAGTTCTTCATCAAAGATTATGGGTCTGTCAAAAGACATCACATTTCTCTCCGGTTCACCCGTCACATTAAAGACATCATCCTCATTATCGGGATACTCATCAAAGATTGGTGGAGAATCAAATGACACATCACTTTCAGAAATTTCAAAGACATTATCATTTCTCAAGTTAATATTTCCTTCATCAAAAACAGAAATCATTTTCTTTTCTGGACAGCTTATCAAGTTATGCCCAATGCAACGACATTTGAAACATATTATGTTTTTTGTTTGGGGCTGTTCCAATTTATATTTCTCAGGTTTTAGGGACTGTTTTCGAAGCCTTCTAACTAGCTTAACCACTGGTTTATTATTGCTATTCATTTTGGTCCTTTTATCAAATCTCAATTTTCGACAAGAGGGCTTTTTGTTGCTGGTGGTTTGTTTCTTTTTAAATGGTTCCTTAACCCTCATATCAGATTTCAAAGAAGAAAGAGAAGAATATGATGTAAGAGAATTTTTTTGAAGAAACGTCTCACAAATTTTTCTTTTACAACCTGTGGCCCATTGGGAAGAAATGCTCCTTTTGGTGTGGAGTTGATGTCGAGCCGCTCCAGCACAAGACACAAAAGTTGGTTTGTTGTCGTGGAAGGGGTTACTCTCTTCTTCTATACCACTAGAATTCGAGTCAGTTGAAACACGATTCAATGTATCGTATTTTGTTCCAGAGTCCTGCACATGAATAAAATGGTTGTTTCTCTGCTGGAGGTGAGGTGGAAGAGAAACATTGTCGCTGGAGCTGAATTGTTGTCGGTGGTGAGAAGAAAAGTCGATGTAGCTCGATGAATCGTGCCTCGGTCGGCGATCTCGATTCACACGAGTGTTACTTGTGGAAGAACCGTGCCTCGGTCGGCGATCTCGATTCTCACAAGTTGTGCTTCTCGAAAGGCCATGCCTCATTCGGCGGTCTTGGCTTCGATTAGCCTCCAATTGCGCAACACGCTCATGGAGTTGTTGTACAAGCTGTCTCAGCTCTCGCACCTTCGTAATGCATTGATCTTCGCCTCCATGGTGGATGTTGTGCTGTCTACAACGATCAGCCATCAAACCTGAAGAAGCTCTGATACCAAATGACACCGTTCGGATCGGGAGACTTAGAGAAAACAGCAAGTTTAACAATATGATCTAGAAGAGGAGTAAGAACTCGACCCAACAGTGGATAAAAGAGGAGATAAACTCAACTCACAAGCAAAATTCGTAATAATTCAATAATCTCTTATTACATTCTGATTTTCAGCTTAAATAGCAATCTAACACAATTAAAAGCTACTACCCATTAATATATTATCTCAACCATTTTTTTTAATCCCAAAACACACTTAATTACCTCCTAGAAGACCACAAAAGACAACACAAAATATAACAACAGATTATTAACTCATTTTGACTCATTAAGACTGAAGATAACTCTCAACTAACTAATTAATTATTGTTGACAGTTCTTGAATTGATGACTCAGTTCTTTTGCTGATTTTGCATCTGACATGGCATCTTGATCGGTGTCACATATGGGCATATTTGGCATGATGCCACGACATGCCATAATCATTAATTAAATGAGTCCAATGGATGGCTACCAAAACTTGGGCTTCTTAAATCTTAAAGATAATTTAGCAAAGCAGTTTGGGAAGAAAAAACTATGCATTGAGAATTGATATTCAGCCGATCAATATTAAAAGAAAAACTCACAATTCATTTCCAACATTTTAGATAATGGAGAAAACCATGGGAGGTGTTTGGGCAACTGTTTTTCTGCTTGGAGCAACATATAGAAAATATCATGGACAAATATGCCCTCAATATCATTTAAATTCCTTTTAAAATTTCTATTTACATACCCAAATCCTAGCCGCTAAAATAAATTGATGTGAGTTCATTCTGTCTCTTACATGCCAAAATTTAACTATTCATTATTCTTCAATTAAATTTATTAATATGCATAATCTTAAATTTTGAGGTCAGCTATTCTTTTTTTTTTTTTTTGCTCTAGATTTTTATTTTCAATCTTATTAAAAGTTAAGGGCTCATTAGTACTAATAACCATTAACTGGAAAAAAAAAATCTCCCAATATGAATTAATAAATATAACATTTAACCGTAGAATTGAACTAGCCATCTAAATTTTTTTTATAACCTCTATTGCTAAAATATCTTATGCTCATGCCATGTCTTTTCCGCATAAAGCTTTACAATCAAAACTTATGAAGAGAACATGGAAAGAGTTTTTGTACTCTATATGAGTTTTTCTAAGTTTAGAGAGGAAAAAATAGAATATTGAAAGAGTTTAGAAATTGGGAGGGGTAATTTTGTTATTTAGAAAAAATTGATGTTGCTCCAGGTGAAAAATATGTTACCCAAAGCACCTCCCGAAAACCATGATCTCAAAACAACAAAGTTATAATACTCTTTAGAAAGAGGAGATAACATGATGCTTATTTGAAATTAGGATTTGAAAATTTAACTCTAAATTTTAATATAACAAGAATTCTTGGGATTTCCTCTCTGGTCCATCCGATACCCTCATTTATAATGTGAATTATTGGTTATATTTTATATATGTGAAACATGAATTGGGTTTAATTAACATTGTTGAATAAAATAACAAATTGATATGCAAGTAATTTTTCAATTTTAACTTATAATAAGTATGAACAATGTATTTTGAAATTAAATTATATGCATGATTTATCAATCTTAATGTAATAACACATAATAATATGCATGAACAATCTAATGATTAAAGGCGTTACATTTTGAGATTAAATTATTCACATTATGATCTTAAATATTATTTATATGCATTGTAAATAGTTTACCATTGTTTTAATTCTCCATCTCTTTTACTTATGTTGTTGTGTTTTTTCTTATCAGCAAAACCAAATAGGGTTGATGAGAGAAAAATTGAAGGCTTAAATTATTTTAAATGTAGTGTTATTTAAAATTTTATTGAATAATTTATTAAAAAAATTTAAAGGAAATTATAATCTTTTAAAATTAAAAATAACACCAATGAAATAATTTGAGTTTCTTAACAATGTTACTGCAAATAAATATTTGGCCAATACCCCTGATGTTCTTAACAATGTTACTCCAAAGCCCAATCTCATTCGAATTCGGATCCCGTATTCCCCTCCCATTCGAATAGGATGTGTTCCGATCTGAAACCTGTTATTCCCGACCATTTTAAATAACAACGCTCCTGCTTCGTCGCGCTCCATCCGGCATCCGACTGTCGGGTCCCTCTCCCTCTCGTAAGTTCTTTGCTTCACTTTCTTTCTCTCTCTCTCTCTCTCTCTCTCTTCCAAACCTTTTTCACGCTACAGCGTTTCGTAATTTTTTACTTGATTCTTTGTTTTCATTAAGGCCACAGCGTTGGAGAAAGCTGAAGAGGCCTCATAATCGGAATTCCTCTTTCATTGGTCGTAATTTTTTAACTAGCTTTTCTTGAAGGCATCTTGTATACTCATTTTTCTTCAAATGTTTCTTATGTCAATCATTTTTTTTCGAAATTGATTTACCTTTTAAATATAAATTCGTTGCTTTCCTTTCTTGAAGGCATCTTGTTTTTTGTTTTTCTTTAATTGTTCTAATTAATGTCAATCTTTTTTTTTTTTTGCAATATTGGGCCTTTTAGAATAACTGAATATCTGTAACACTTTTGTTAGCTTTGGTTCATTTACGGAATTGTATTAAATTTGGTTTTTTTTTTTTGGGTTGTGGGGGTGGGGGGGGGGGGGTGGTTGTTCAGAATCTTGACCTTGAATCACTTATTGTTTGCCTTTCTTTCTCCAAACTCTACGTACCTTTTTAATATAAATGTGTTGCTAGGTTTTCTGGAAGGCATCTTGTTTTTTTATTTTGGGCCTTCTAAAATAACAGAACCTTTTATTGTAATAAAAAATTTGGGGCCAAAGGAATAACTGAATTGCTTTAACACTTTTGTTAATTTTGTTTCATTTACTGAATTGCTTGCTTGGTGTCATTTTTTCAAGGCTATGAATTAATTTAGTTTGATTTTGTACTCCTTTGACCAATATTTTGTGTTGTTTAAATTGTTTTTACCAGAGTGATATGATATTTCTGATGCTAATTCCTCTATAATCTTATTTGTAGTTATGGCTGAAGCTAAGGAGGTTGGAAATTCAACCTATTCTAAGCGTGTCATTTCTGACATCTTAAATGATTACGCATATGCTTTTGGGAAGTCGTCCAGAGCTCGAGCCACTAAGTTGTCGGTTCCACTCCATGAGTTGAAAAAGGGGGACGAGTTCGTGTGCGGGGGTGTGAGATAGAATACCCAGATAATGTGTTGAAAGAAATACGTTTTATCTGTTTCGACTGCTTCAAACGGTTAGATTCCCTAGATGCGAAGATGAAGCACATCATAAAGATGCACTATGTTCCTGGTAGCAAAAAATATGCAGGACCTGCTTCAATGCTGCTCGCGGCACCAGTGTACATTCAATCATGGTAACTTCTATTAACCAGTTTTGTATTTGTGTGTGGTACATTGGGATTGATAATGACTTTGTTAACATGTATAGTAATGGTACATGTCGTGTTACTTTGGTACGAGGAGCGTTTCGAAATGTGTACAATTTGGGGGGTTCAATCGGTACCAAATATATGGTCTCAGTTTTTCAGGAGAATCATGTTCCAATTGCCTAAGTTGTTTATTTTTCTAGTGGCTTAAGAATTTCAATTTTTTTATGCTTTTGTTTTGTTTTAAAAGGTATATGGTAAAATGTGCGCTCTTGTCGATACTAGTTCCACTGCCAGTGGTGGAACTCGAGATAAGAAGGAAGAGGAAGCATTCGACTTGCAGGAGGCAGAACCAAAGTGATTATGGGAGTGAGACATGATCTTTTATGAATAGATAGATAGAGACTAAAAGATCTGTAAACATCTTTTTTTCTGTTTAGTATGGGATGTTATATCGATGCTAATAATCTGATAATTAGAGAATGGTTAATACTTGTCACAGTTATTTACTTTTGGTTGAGTTGTGAATTGCAAGAGCTTTTTAGTTTGAAGGCCTTATTTGGTTTTGGGCACATGTGTCGTGGAGAGAATCGGCGCGATTTTGTTCAGTGTTGCTGTATTTGCTCAAGTTTGCAAATAACAGTTAACTTTTATAATTTGACATTTTGTGTTACTGTAATTGTGCCGATATATATTTGTGTGTATATGTCATCTATGCAAATATGTCAAGTACATGATATTTAGGATTAGATTTGATTAGATTTTCAGAATATTGTTTAGGATAGTTTTCTAAAATTGTGTTTTGATTTGTTTCCTTTTTATTGTATCTCTCTATTGTATATTGTTTGAAGGAGAAGAAATAAAGCACAACAACAGATTTTTATCTCAAATTTGTTATTTTATTTGTCATAGTATCAAAGAGCCAGGTTGAATCACCATGGTGACAACCTTAAACCGATTTGATTTGCTCGAGGATGTCGAGAGTGACGGCTCCTTATTTCTAATTACAGCTATGGAGAAGAAGTTCGCTGTGAAGAAGACCATTATTCCAATGGCCATGGCATCGGCTTCGAAATTTGGTACTAGGTGTGGTATTGCTGCCAAGGCGCAGCATGTGCTATCGGAACACCTGAAGCGATCAGTGAACAAGAAGGTGCAACTAGTTTCCAAGGATGAGGCGCGAGGTGCAGCCAGAGTGCAGGCGTGTTCAATGCGGGTGCATTTAGGTGCATCTAGTGGCAAGCAACTAAGTAGAGTCGACAACAGAGTGCAGGTGCACCCAGTACAAGTGCACCCAGTGCAGGTGCACTGTGTGAATGCCGGCGCCCCCTACAATTCACCCGATGGACCAGACAAGAAGCATGAGTCAAAAGTCCTCATACCTGGACTCTCTGACGTCCAAATGCAGCAAATCATGGTTATCCTAGCCAATTCCAATAAAGGTGCATCCCACAATACAGGTGCATCTCTGAAATGAATATTGGACAGTGGTGCATCTCATCATATGACTGGAGATGATGAATGCCTACAAGGCATTTATGATATTGTACCTTCATCAGTTGGACTTCCGAACGGGACTCAAACTGTGGCTAAACATGAGGGACAAGTAGTTCTACAAGGAAAACTCACTCTTAGAAAAGTTTTATAAGTGCCCACATTGAACTGCAATCTCATCTTACTTAGTAAACTTATATCAGACAATGATTGTTTTGTTATATTCACAAATGAGCTATGTGTCATTCAGGACCGCAATTTGAGGATGCCGATTGGAGTGGGTGAGCTAAAGAGATGGGGTCTACTATTATCGTCCATTGGGACCGAGTCAAGTTTTTCATACAAAAAAGGAGATAACCTATGAATTGTGGCATCAACGAATGGGTCATCCTTCTAATAAGATAACTTGTCTTTTTTCTGGTGTTGAAGGTGGTGTTGATATGACAAATGGTGTGTGTGACATTTTCCTGCGCTCCAAACAAAGTAGAATACCTTTTCCGGTGAGTTCAAATAAATCAGATGAACCTTTTGAAATGATACATTGTGATATTTGGGGTCCTTATAGTGTTACCTCTCATTGCGGTGCACACTATTTTCTTACTATAGTTGATGATTTCACTCGTGCTGTGTGGGTATATCTGATAGCCGAAAAGAGTAAAGTTGCTAGCTTGATTCAATCATTTTGTAAAATGGTTCAAACTCAATTTTGTAGACACGTTAAATGTGTCAGGATTGATAATGGGGCCGAGTTCAAATCTGGACTCATGTCAAAATTTTATGCTGAAAATGGAATTTTGCACCAAACATCATGTGTAAGAACCCCACAACAGAATGGAAGAGTTAAAAGAAAACATAGACATATTCTTAATGTAGCAAGAGCATTGAGGTTTCAATCGAACCTTCCACTTGAATTTTTGGGTGAGTGCCTCCTCATAGCTGCATTTCTCATTAATAGAACACCCACTCCATTGCTACAAAATAAAATCCTTATGAAATGTTGTTTGGAAAACCACCATCTTATGCTGCAGTTCGCACATTTGGTTGCTTGTGTTATACTCACAAGTCTGGAATATCCAATAAATTTGATAGTAGAAGTAGAAGATGCGTGTTTGTGGGATATCCTTTTGGAAAGAAAGCTTGGCATATTTATGATTTGGAGACAAAAAAATTTGTTGTTACACGTGATGTAGTGTTTTGTAAAAATGAATTTCCTTTTAAACAAGGGGGAGTAAACCAGGACATGGTTCACCTGCATTGATAGGTGAACAGGACTATGCAGACACAACAGATCAGAATGCAGGTGCATCAGGTGAGAGTGCACCCGACCTAGTGCAGGTGCATTAGGTGAGAGTGCACCCGGACTTAGTGCGAGCGCATCAAGTGAGAGTGCACCCGATCGTGGTGCAGGTGCATCAGGTAACAGTGCACCCGGTCACGGTGTAGGTGTATCGGGGGAGAATGCACCCGACTCCAGTACGGGTGCATCGGGTCAAAATGTGCCCGAACTGAGTGCAAGTGCATCGGGTCAGAATGTGCCCGAACTGAGTGCAGGTGCATCAGGTCAAGATGTACTTGGACATAGTGCACCTGCATCAGACCTGATTGGTCGTGGTCAACAATCTCGCAAGCCTCCGGCTCATCTTCAAGATTACATATGTTATACAACATTTTGTGACCCATCTAAATCTCACCCCACAATAGTCGACTCCTCAGGTAGCCTCTATCCAATAGCTCAATACTTGAATTATAACAAATTTTCTGTGGCACATAGGATTTTTCTAGCTGCAGTTACAGCAGGAAGAGAACCGCATCACTTTGGGGAAGCCGTAAAAGATGCCAATTGGAGAAATGCGATGCAGTCAGAAATAGATGCACTGGAGCGCAATGAGACATAGACTATAGAAGATTTGTCTCCAACGAAGACTGCAATTGGATGCAAGTGGGTGTATCGTATCAAGTATCACTCAGATGGGAGCATTGAACAGTACAAGGCACGGCTGGTCGTTCTTGGTAACGGCCAAGTAGAGGGAATTGATTATACTGAAACTTTTGCTCCAGTTGCGAAGATGGTTAGTGTGAGAACCTTCTTGGCTGTAGCTATTGCAAAAGGATGGGAGTTGCATCAAATGGATGTACATAATGCATTCTTACATGGTGATTTGAATGAAGAGGTTTATATGCGTCTACCGCCAGGATTCAATTATTCTCAACCTGACAAGGTGTGCCGATTAAGGAAATCTCTTTATGGATTGCGTCAAGCTCCCCGAATGTGGTTTTCTAAGTTGAGTGCAGCATTGCAATCCTATGGATTTGTTCAGTCAAAAGCTGATTATTCGTTGTTTTCCTACACCAAAGGTGATGTATTTCTTGCCATTCTTGTGTATGTTGTTGGTTATTGCTGGGAATAATTCAGAAGCTCTCAAAAGGTTTAAACAGTACTTGAGCAGTACCTTTCACATGAAGGACCTTGGAGCTCTTAAATATTTTCTTAGCATAGAGATAACACGTGGGTCAGAAAATATACACTTGATATTTTGGCTGAAAGTGGGTTGCTTGGTGCTAAACCTGCAGCTTTTTCTATTGAACAAAACCATCAATTGTTGACAGCAACGGGTCCACCTTTGGATGAACCTGAGCGGTATAGGAGAATTGTGGGACACCTAATCTACTTAACAATCACAAGACCTGAGTTGTGTTATTCGGCGCATGTATTGGCTCAGTTTATGCAAGCTCCCCTCCAAGCACATTATGATGCCGCTATTAGAGTCTTGCGGTATTTGAAAGGCAATCCAGGGCAAGGAGTTGTGTTTCGTGCTGATAGTGACCTTCGATTATATGCCTATTGTGACTCGGATTGGGCGAGTTGTCCATTGACTAGACGCTCGTTAACCGGATACTTTGTGATGTTGGGGCGATCACCTATCTCTTGGAAAACCAAAAAGCAGCACACTGTCTCTCGATCCTCGGCTGAAGCAGAATATCGCTCAATGGCAACCACTGCTTGTGAGTTGACATGGCTCAAGTCTCTTCTTCAATTTCTTGGTGTCTCACATACACAACCCATGAAATTATTTTGTGATAGTCAAGCTGCTATTCACATTGCATCTAATCCAGTTTTTCATGAGCGTACGGTTTGGATGCGTACCAAACACATCGAGGTGGATTGTCATTATGTGAGAGATATTATCCATGCTGGACACATCATTACTTCACATGTACGAACTACAGAGCAATTGGCAGACATCTTCACAAAAGCTCTTGGCAAGCGGCAATTTCATTATCTACTCAGCAAGTTGGGCATTCGAGATCTTCATGCTCCAACTTGAGGGGGAGTGTGCCGATATATATTTGTGTGTATATGTCATCTATGCAAATATGTCATCTATATGATATTTAGGATTAGATTTGATTAGATTTTCAAAATATTGTTTAGGATAGTTTTCTAAAATTGTGTTTTGATTTGTTTCCTTTTTATTGTATCTCTCTATTGTATATTATTTGAAGGAGAAGAAATAAAACACAACAACAGATTTTTATCTCAAATTTGTTATTTTCTTTGTCAGTAATTGATAATGATTTGACATTTTACTGACTATGACTATAAGTTTCATTGTAAGCATCAAGGTTAATTAAATTGATATTTTGACCCTTGATATTATTCTTCGGCCTGTCGCACTGATTAATTGCACCGATGCTATTTGTACAGATGACTCATTTATTTCGGTAAATTATATGGTACATTGTTCAATGTATAATTTAATGAGCAGGTTTTGACCTTGTTATTATTATTTGAAAAAATATCATCCCGTAGGAGACGCATAATAGATATGGCCATATGATGGGTATATTGTGCTGAAACATATATTCGGGAACTCAAAATTTTCATTGAATTTGATTGACTTTGTTGGAAAAAGTGTGTGGAGCTGTGTGGAGCCGTTCTCTGCAGGTAGCAGGCTGGGCCTGCGGGCCGCAGATACTGAACGACCCAGTGGGTCGCAGGCAGGGCCTGCGGGTCGCTGGGACGGGAATCTGAACAGACGTGATCTGTTCAGATCAACTCCTATATATACCCCTCTAAACAGAAACGCCTCTCTGGTCTGAATTGCTACTGTTCTGTATATTCCACACGGAAAGAGATGAGAGTTTCTAAGAGGGAGGAAGCCATCCGATTGCTCCAAGCAAGTGGAAGCATGGAAGGTGGAAGGTGACACCAAGCCCTAACGTGAGGTTGTGGTGTACCGGTCGCATACAGAGAGAGACACGGCTGCAGAACCGAACTCCGACAAGCGGGTCTAGGCGTTCGATCATTTCCGCTTCGGTATATCTAATTCTCTAAGTTATTGTTATAGGTTAGATATGCATATAGGTTTATACCTAGTTAAACCTTCAGACTTAAATTCACTCGAAGCATTTAAATATTCCCAATATTGGGAAAATGTCACACCCCGACACATAGGGCTTGACAATCCCCGCCGCGAATACACAATCTCTGTGCACCCGCAAGGCGTTTCCTTACTAATTACGAGGGTTAAGTTCCAGCTTACCATGATCTACCACGTTGTCTCCTATGACTCATTGAGTCATCATGGCAAGACAAATTTTGGCCTAACTTCGCTTGACTTGGTCGAGCCCGTCTCTGCAACCTGGAACCCACATCCATTGTGGAAAACATGCAAAAGCACGGAATGAGAATTAAAATTCTCAGTGCGGGTTTTAGTTCCAGTACGTGGATTTAAGCTAAAATCCAAGTTCTAGAAATAACACCCATGAATAAATAATTTATCAATTAAACATGACCGTAAAAATATTATCTGTATTTAATATAAACAAGGCATGCATGTGTCAACTTAAATGATATCAATTGCAATTCTTCACTTAAATCATGATACCCAGCATATGACTGTAATTGAAATCGGACGGAATCACAAAATCTGACTAGAATTTTAAGCGCTTTTGAGTTCATTTTAAGTCATTTGATCACAATAATGTATATTAAAACTCTCTTAATATAGTCTAGAATTTGTTTATGATATCACTTATTTTAAATGATTGGATTATAAATTGTAATTATGCAAATAATGTTCAGATTTAAAGATTCTAAGTATATTTGAGCATTTCAAACGATTTTGCATTAACTTTAAGTCATTTGAACACAATAATATATATTTAAGCTCTTTATATTGTGTATATATGTTTATGAGCTCAGTTATTCAAAATGATTGGATTGTACATTGTAATTATTCATTTATTGTCCAGATTTTACAGATCATGAGTATATTTGTGGATTTGAATCGATTTTGCATTCATTTTAAGTAATTTGATCACAAAAATCTATAATTATGCTCTTTTATTTAGTATTGAATAAGTGTATGAGATCAATTATTAAGAAATCATAGTTTATACATTGTAACTATTCACATAATGTGCAGATTTGACAAATTCTGAGTATATTTGAGCATTTGAAGCGATTTTGCATTCATTTTAAGTCATTTGACCACAGTAATCTATATTTATGATCTTTATATCGTTTATAATATATTTCTAAACTATGTTATTCAAAACGATTGGATTATACAGTGTAATCACGCACATAATGTGCATATTTAAATGATTCTGAGTATATTGAAGTTTTTCAAGCGATCTTGCAATCATTTTATGTTATTTGATCAAAATAATCTCTATTTAAGCTCTTTATATAGTCTATAATATGTTTATGAGCTGAATTATTCAAAACGATTGGATTATACATTGTAATTATTCACATAATGCGCATATAATTTCATATTCTAAATTTCTTTGAACATTTCAATCGATTTTCCATTCATTTTAAGTCATCTGATCACAATAATCTATATTTAAGCTCTTGAGACTTGAATAATGTGTAGATTTTACAGATTCTTAGTATATTAAAACATTTCAAGCAATTTTGCATTTATTTTAAATCATTTGATCACAATCATCTATATTTAAGATCTTTATATAGTCAAAAATATGTTTATGAACTCACTTATTCTAAACAATTGCATTATACATTATAATTACGCACATAATGTGTAGATTTTAAAGATTGTGTGTATATATCAGCATTTCAAGTGATTTTGCATTTATTTAAGTCATTTGATCACAAAAATTTATAATTAAGCTCTTTATAAAGTCTAGAATATGTTTATGAGTTCAATTATTCAAAACGATTGGATTGTAAATTGTAATTATTCACATAATATGCAGCTTTTACAGATTCTGAATATATTTTAGCATTTCAAGCGATTTTGTATTCATTTTAAGTCATTTGATCACAATAATGTATATTTAAGCTCTTTATATACATTGGAATATGTTATGATATCACTTATTCAAATCGATTGGATAATAAATTATAATTATGCAAATAATGTTCAGATTTTAAATATTCTGAGTATATTTGAGCATTTTAAGCGATTTTGCATTAATTTTAAATCATTTGATCACAATAATCTATATTTAAACTTTTTATATTGTGTAGAATATTTTTATGCGCTCAATTATTCAAAACGATTGGATTATACATTGTAATTAAACACGTATTGTGCAGATTTTACAGATTCTGAGTGTATTTGAGCATTTGAAAAGATTTTGCATTCATTTTAAGTCATTTGATTACAACAATCTATATTTATGCTCTTTATATAGTCTAGAATATGTTTATGAGCTTAATTATTCAAAACGATTGGATTGTACATTGTAATTATTCACATAATTTGCATATTTTACAGATTATAAGTTTCTTTGAACATTTCCATCGATTTTCCATTCATTTTAAGTCATCTGATCACAATAATCTATATTTGCTCTTCATATAGTCTAGAATATGTTTATGAGCTCACATATTCAAAACGATTGGATTATACATTGTAATTATTCACATAATGTGCAGATTTTACCGATTCTTAGTATATTTAAGCATTTCAAGCAATTTTGCATTCATTTTAAATTATCACAATCATCTATATTTAAGATCTTTATATCGTCAAGAATATGTTTATGAACTCACTTATTCTAAACGATTGCATTATACATTGGAATTACGGACATAATGTGTAGATTTTAAAGATTTTGAGTATATTTGAGCATTTCAAGCGATTTTGCATTTATTTAAGTCATTTGATCACAATAATCTATAATTAAGCTCTTTATAAGAGGAATGATATACTACACTCTGGTGTATACATGCCCCATACACTGATTTTTTCTACCGTCACATCGCTCCAATTTTCGTGGTAAGATTTTATGAAAGGCTGGGATAGAGGCGCTAGAGGCTATCCGTTTTCTCTGTTTCATTAAAATTTTCTGTCTTCTGTTGAATACTCCGTCTGAAGTTTCTCTGTCCTTCAAACAAAAAAAAAAAAAAAGAAAACCTTGACAGCCTCTGTCACCTCTACCTTCTCAGCAACTCTCGCTTTCCCCCACTTCATCTCACAATTCTCTCTTTCATCGCATCGACTCCTTTCCCTCTCCTTCACTCCTTTGTTGACCTTTCCTCCTTTCTAGCGCTCCGTGCTCCTTGGATTCGTCGATTGACAGTTTGACACCAGTGGAGGCAAAACCAACAATAGAAAGGGGCGAAGGTCCAAACTAACAGGCGAGAAAAGATACCATTGTTTATTTTTTTTATTCATTTGCGATATTAAATGTCTCAAATCAAAGATTCTTGCCTTCTTTTCATTGTTATGAAAGTTCTAACTTATAGCGTATATATATCAGAGAAAGGGTATGATGTGCGACCAAAAACAGAACAATCGTCTAGGTGTGTTAAGATGTGCAAGCTCAAGTTGGCAAATCCTAAGAGAGAAGCGCGCAGAGTGAAGTAACGAAAGTACAAACTACGAGAGAGAGAATCGTGCAAATAAGAGTTTTGGCGTTCAATTTGGTGCAAACAGAGATGAGACCATGAGTGCGAAGAGAGGTGCGAATGGAGAATTAAACAGAAGGAGACAGAAATTTTAATGGAAACGGAGAATCGAATAGCAATAAGCGCCATAATCCGATCCGCTAATCTAAATCTGGTGCACGATTTTTAAAGCGATCCAAAGACTCAGAAATTCAGTGTATGAGAGGACTCAATACTCCAGAGTGTAGTATATCATTCCTCTATAAAAGTCTAGAATATGTTTATGAGTTCAATTATTCAAAACGATTGGATTGTACATTGTAATTATTCATATTAAATGCAGCTTTTACAGATTCTGAGTATATTTGAGCATTTCAAGCGATTTTGCATTAATTTTAAGTCATTTAATAACAATAATGTATATTTAAACTCTTTATATTGTCTAGAATATGTTTATGATATCACTTATCCAAAACGATTGGATTATATATTGTAATTATGCAAATAATGTGCAGATTTTAAAGATTCTGAGTATATTGGAGCATTTCAAGCGATTTTGCATTCATTTTAAGTTATTTGATAACAATAATCTATATTTAAGCTCTTTATATATTCTAAAATATGTTTATGAGCAAAATTATTCAAAACGATTGGATTATACATTGTAATTTATCACATAATGTGCAGATTTTATATATTCTGAGTATATTTGAGCATTTGAAGCGATTTTACATTCATTTTAATTCATTTGATCAAAATAATCTATATTTATGCTCTTTATATAGTCTATAATATGTTTATTAGGTTAATTATTACAAAGATTGATTTATACATTGTAATTATTCACATAATGTGCAGATTGGACAAATTCTAAGTATATTTGAGCATTTTAAGCGCTTTTGCTTTCATTTTAAGTCATTTGATCACAATAATATATATTTAAGCTCCTTATATAGTTTAGAATATATTTATGGACTCACTTATTCCAAACGATTAGAATATATAATGTAATTATTCACATAATATACGCATTTTGCAATTTCTGAGTATATTTGAGCATTTTAATAGATTTTGTATTCTTTTAACGTCATTTGACCACAAAAATCTATATTTATGACCTTTATATAGTTAATAATATATTTCTGAACTAAGTTATTCAAAACGATTGAATTATACATTGTAATTGCGCACATAATATGCAGATTTTAAAGATTCTGAGTATAATAGAGCATTTGAAGTGATTTTGCATTCATTTTAAGTTAATTGATCACAATTGTGATAACCTTAAAAAAAAAAAAAAAAAAAAAAAAAAAAAAAAAAAAAAAATTATATATGTGTTGTAATTTAAAAGTTATGTTTAATAGGTCGTAACAATTTTTGTGGATGAAATTAATAGAGCTTATTTTCTAATGTTTGAAATGTAAAGTGATTTTGATAAGTGCACAAAAAAAAAAGAGTTGGTATGGCAAGTTAAAGGATTTTGGTTATTATAGTAAGCATGTTCTATGTTATATTAATGCTTGGTTGGAATATTAAGGATTTCTGAATTTACTATAGTATGCACAAACTTTTGGAACTTATTTGAGTAAAGATTTTCTTATCTTTTGTTGGCACAAGGATCAAACAAGCTGACTGATCATCTGACTTGTTAATTGAATCTCAATAATATCAGAATTATTTTTACTTCCTTGACTGATCACCAAGGCAGCCAAGAATAATTTTGATATTACTGTGCTTCCTAAAAGATAAGAAAATAACTGGACATTTCAAAATGTTACTAGTTATAAGAATTGAAAGATTTGTTTTTTAAATGATAACGTAAGAAGTGGTAGTATTTTCTGCTTGTAGTACTTTGTTATTTGAATTGTTATAATGTTATGATATGGAATTGTCTGAATTGTAAAGGGAATTGAATTGACCGTTGGCAACCCTCTTTAGAGGTGATTCACGGTATCCGAATATCTGTAATCGCTGGTTTCTCTCTGAGAAAGAGACTCGCGATATCTGACTTTGAATTGATTGATCTTTGATTGTGACTTAGGATTGTCATGCTTGCATTTAAGTACCGAGATTGGGCCGACATTCTTGTATTATCATTAGTATTTTAATTTTGTATTGAATAAAATGTCGGGCTGAGTTGCATTACATAAATCGATAATTGTTGCATAATATGTTTGTACTATTTGATTGTATTATGGATTGTATGATTGCTATGTATTTCGATAAATTTCGAGGTCGAAATTTTTTTATAAGGAGGGAAGAATGTGATAACCTTAAAAAAAAAAAAAAAAAAAAAAAAAAAAAAAAAAAAAAAAAAAAATCGGAAAATAAAAAGGTGACCTTTCTCTCTTTCTTCCTGTGCGCAAAACAAACCAGAGAGACACCTCTCTTTCGAAACAAAACCGAAGCCCCCCCCCCCCAAATCCATCCACCTCTATTTCTCCACCGTTTCACCGGATTGAGGTACCCACGCGTTAGCCTCACCACCCTCTCGCACTATCTACCTTCGGATCGTCGATTGATGGCCTCTCCTCGTCGTATTTCTCGACGGAAGTTTTTCGGGAAATGGAGCGAACTCGTCGGTTTTGGCCGCCGTTCGACCTGGAGCACTATGGGGTCCTCTCCATCGATTTCCAAGTGGACTTGCAAGGTTTTGTCGGGGATAAGTGGTGAAAATCGAGAAATAGCGATTTCGGCTCGTTTTCTCGCGTCATCGGTCTTTGGCCGAAATTAAGTAAGTATTTTCTTTGATTTGTGGTATATATATAGCTATCTTTGCAATTTTCTTGTCAATTGCATGTGTGTTGGATTTCTAGGGTTTATCGAGAAGTTCACGAAATCTAATTAGTATGTGTAATTTGAGTAATGGGAATTTGTGTTGGATTGAATACTTGTGTTATTATGTCACCAATTGATGAATGGATTGATTGCTTTGATAAATGTTGGACATTTGGGAATTTTATGCATGATAGGAATTATTAAGCATATGGCATGGATTTAATTATTGCATTTATTGTTGGTATAAATAGTTGCATGTATATAAGGGTAAATATGAGATTTTCCATGTCATGCTTTGCATTGAATAATTATTGATTAGGTAACAATATAGATTTTATGAGTACAAGGGGTTGAATTGGTAATAATGATATTATATTGGGTTGGGTTAGGATTTAGTCATAAACTCTAAATTATGATCTATCATGTGTGCATGTATACATTAAAGATAGAAATGGATTTCAAAAATAATTAGTGATACTTATTGCAATTGAATTAGAAACCTAAATAAATTTGTTCTACTAAATATTATGTTATTATTTACATGAGTGTTGTATGCAAGGTTAGATGTGTATTTAGTACTCAATGGTACTAATCAAATGGCATGTCATATCATGATCATTTTTACGTATCTAAATTTAGAAGATAACTATTAAATAAGACTAATGCGAATTTAACTATTGCATTCCATACTGTCATGCATGTAAGAAAAGTTTATTAAAGTAGCTTGCTTGTTATTGGTTTAATCTTCTAAAAACATGATTCTTTTATTTGATATATATATATTGGCACATGGCATATTAGGATGCATAAACCATTTACTTTGGCATACATGATCATTAATGTAGAGATGACATAGTGTGAATTGTATGACTTATGATTATTGAGTCTAGTAAATGCATGGCATAATTATGATGCATGGTAGTATAGTTTCTAATCTAATTTATAAAAATTATAAGTAGCATAGATTAGTTGTTATAAACATTAAAAGGAGATTTATATTTGTTTTAGAGTTGGGTGGTTATGTGTCGGAATTAGGAGCAGCTGACTTGACAGAGCCACTGTAGAATTATTTTGCTTGCTTACTTGCTTATGCTTTGGATTTTGCTTGCAGTATAAGGTACGGATTTCACTTGAGTTTTAATTATATGTGATATGTATTTTGATTATTGTTATTATTGTTATTATTATTATTATTATTATTATTATTATTATTATCATTATGCATTCTGAATTCATAATTGGAATTTTGTTCATGAGATCATTTTGTGAAATTGTATATTGATGCATGATTGGAAAGTGGCATATTGAATGGTATCCGATTGAAATGTTGGAAAATGACATATTGAATGGTATCCGATTGAAATGTGATTTGATTGAGGTAAGTACAACTTGTGTGGTTGAGATAGACACTCGTAATGTTTGGAGGTGGAGTCATGACCCATCCTACCAAGCACCGTGTAATAAGCGCTTATGTACCGGGACTCAGTAGGTCTAGTCTGGAATGGACCGGAGTGTGAGTGTTCCCAGCTTGTTTGTACATTTTGATGATTTAATTGATTGAATTATGTATGAATTGAATTGGCCGTTGGCATCCATCTATAGGGTGGTTCGCGGTATCTGAAGGAAATGACTGAAATGATTGACTTGTGATAAACCAGACTTGCATATTAGGTAATTGCCCAACCAAATGAGTCGGCTTTTGCTATACATTGATATTTGAATTGTTATGGAATTGATGCCGAGCTCACATTTCATATTGCATTGATTGAATTGATTTGACCTTGCTATTCTTATTGGAAACAAGTTGTAAGGGTTGCTTTTAATTTGCACGTTAGTTATTACATGTTATTAATTATTTGTTCAAGTAATTGAAATGCTAATTGTCATACTTTGAATTTTAAGAAAGGAAAATTGATTTTGAATAATACTGAATTTATTTGTCTAATTGCATTGCTTGATCGAAAGTCTAGTTTTAATGTTATTTGAAATAAAATGAAATGGAAATTTGATATGGAATTTATTTGACTCAGTCTTGTATTTAGTTCCAACACATGATAATCAAAACTCAAGTGGCTGGAACTGAATACCGTACTGAGATAAATTTTATTTATCTCATTCCGTGCTTTTTGCATTGTTTTCCACTATTGGTTGTGGGTTCCAGGTTTCAGAGCAAGTGCTGGACAGCAAGATGAGTAGCAGACCATTGGATATTGTGGTTAGTAATCCAAAATACCAGGCCTTTATAGGATTTACTTTATATTTAAGTAATTAATTATAAATTTCTAATTAATCGGTATATTATTTGAGCAGAATCAGTATTAATTGGTAAATTAAGTATTAGTAAGCCTTGCGGGTGCAGTAGGCATCCGCGGCGGGCACTCCGTCGCGTGTTGTCATGTTACAGTATTCGACGGGGTGTCACAGATGGTATCAGAGAATGGTTTAACAACCAAACCAGACCAATAGATTGCGTGAGAATGGGTACGTCTTAAGGGTTGTTTTGTAGGTAAGTTGATTTCTTACTATTTGTGCTAGCAAAATAATATTTGTCTAGCTAAGTTATTAGTATTATAGGATACAGATGCTTTGTATTTGTATATATCTAATATATTAATTGTTTATAGTTGCTTGATTATTTTATATATGTGTTGTAATTTAAAAGTTATGTTTAATAGGTCGTAACAATTTTTGTGGATGAAATTAATAGAGCTTATTTTCTAATGTTTGAAATGTAAAGTGATTTTGATAAGTGCACAAAAAAAAAAGAGTTGGTATGGCAAGTTAAAGGATTTTGGTTATTATAGTAAGCATGTTCTATGTTATATTAATGCTTGGTTGGAATATTAAGGATTTCTGAATTTACTATAGTATGCACAAACTTTTGGAACTTATTTGAGTAAAGATTTTCTTATCTTTTGTTGGCACAAGGATCAAACAAGCTGACTGATCATCTGACTTGTTAATTGAATCTCAATAATATCAGAATTATTTTTACTTCCTTGACTGATCACCAAGGCAGCCAAGAATAATTTTGATATTACTGTGCTTCCTAAAAGATAAGAAAATAACTGGACATTTCAAAATGTTACTAGTTATAAGAATTGAAAGATTTGTTTTTTAAATGATAACGTAAGAAGTGGTAGTATTTTCTGCTTGTAGTACTTTGTTATTTGAATTGTTATAATGTTATGATATGGAATTGTCTGAATTGTAAAGGGAATTGAATTGACCGTTGGCAACCCTCTTTAGAGGTGATTCACGGTATCCGAATATCTGTAATCGCTGGTTTCTCTCTGAGAAAGAGACTCGCGATATCTGACTTTGAATTGATTGATCTTTGATTGTGACTTAGGATTGTCATGCTTGCATTTAAGTACCGAGATTGGGCCGACATTCTTGTATTATCATTAGTATTTTAATTTTGTATTGAATAAAATGTCGGGCTGAGTTGCATTACATAAATCGATAATTGTTGCATAATATGTTTGTACTATTTGATTGTATTATGGATTGTATGATTGCTATGTATTTCGATAAATTTCGAGGTCGAAATTTTTTTATAAGGAGGGAAGAATGTGATAACCTTAAAAAAAAAAAAAAAAAAAAAAAAAAAAAAAAAAAAAAAAAAATCGGAAAATAAAAAGGTGACCTTTCTCTCTTTCTTCCTGTGCGCAAAACAAACCAGAGAGACACCTCTCTTTCGAAACAAAACCGAAGCCCCCCCCCCCCCAAATCCATCCACCTCTATTTCTCCACCGTTTCACCGGATTGAGGTACCCACGCGTTAGCCTCACCACCCTCTCGCACTATCTACCTTCGGATCGTCGATTGATGGCCTCTCCTCGTCGTATTTCTCGACGGAAGTTTTTCGGGAAATGGAGCGAACTCGTCGGTTTTGGCCGCCGTTCGACCTGGAGCACTATGGGGTCCTCTCCATCGATTTCCAAGTGGACTTGCAAGGTTTTGTCGGGGATAAGTGGTGAAAATCGAGAAATAGCGATTTCGGCTCGTTTTCTCGCGTCATCGGTCTTTGGCCGAAATTAAGTAAGTATTTTCTTTGATTTGTGGTATATATATAGCTATCTTTGCAATTTTCTTGTCAATTGCATGTGTGTTGGATTTCTAGGGTTTATCGAGAAGTTCACGAAATCTAATTAGTATGTGTAATTTGAGTAATGGGAATTTGTGTTGGATTGAATACTTGTGTTATTATGTCACCAATTGATGAATGGATTGATTGCTTTGATAAATGTTGGACATTTGGGAATTTTATGCATGATAGGAATTATTAAGCATATGGCATGGATTTAATTATTGCATTTATTGTTGGTATAAATAGTTGCATGTATATAAGGGTAAATATGAGATTTTCCATGTCATGCTTTGCATTGAATAATTATTGATTAGGTAACAATATAGATTTTATGAGTACAAGGGGTTGAATTGGTAATAATGATATTATATTGGGTTGGGTTAGGATTTAGTCATAAACTCTAAATTATGATCTATCATGTGTGCATGTATACATTAAAGATAGAAATGGATTTCAAAAATAATTAGTGATACTTATTGCAATTGAATTAGAAACCTAAATAAATTTGTTCTACTAAATATTATGTTATTATTTACATGAGTGTTGTATGCAAGGTTAGATGTGTATTTAGTACTCAATGGTACTAATCAAATGGCATGTCATATCATGATCATTTTTACGTATCTAAATTTAGAAGATAACTATTAAATAAGACTAATGCGAATTTAACTATTGCATTCCATACTGTCATGCATGTAAGAAAAGTTTATTAAAGTAGCTTGCTTGTTATTGGTTTAATCTTCTAAAAACATGATTCTTTTATTTGATATATATATATTGGCACATGGCATATTAGGATGCATAAACCATTTACTTTGGCATACATGATCATTAATGTAGAGATGACATAGTGTGAATTGTATGACTTATGATTATTGAGTCTAGTAAATGCATGGCATAATTATGATGCATGGTAGTATAGTTTCTAATCTAATTTATAAAAATTATAAGTAGCATAGATTAGTTGTTATAAACATTAAAAGGAGATTTATATTTGTTTTAGAGTTGGGTGGTTATGTGTCGGAATTAGGAGCAGCTGACTTGACAGAGCCACTGTAGAATTATTTTGCTTGCTTACTTGCTTATGCTTTGGATTTTGCTTGCAGTATAAGGTACGGATTTCACTTGAGTTTTAATTATATGTGATATGTATTTTGATTATTGTTATTATTGTTATTATTATTATTATTATTATTATTATTATTATTATCATTATGCATTCTGAATTCATAATTGGAATTTTGTTCATGAGATCATTTTGTGAAATTGTATATTGATGCATGATTGGAAAGTGGCATATTGAATGGTATCCGATTGAAATGTTGGAAAATGACATATTGAATGGTATCCGATTGAAATGTGATTTGATTGAGGTAAGTACAACTTGTGTGGTTGAGATAGACACTCGTAATGTTTGGAGGTGGAGTCATGACCCATCCTACCAAGCACCGTGTAATAAGCGCTTATGTACCGGGACTCAGTAGGTCTAGTCTGGAATGGACCGGAGTGTGAGTGTTCCCAGCTTGTTTGTACATTTTGATGATTTAATTGATTGAATTATGTATGAATTGAATTGGCCGTTGGCATCCATCTATAGGGTGGTTCGCGGTATCTGAAGGAAATGACTGAAATGATTGACTTGTGATAAACCAGACTTGCATATTAGGTAATTGCCCAACCAAATGAGTCGGCTTTTGCTATACATTGATATTTGAATTGTTATGGAATTGATGCCGAGCTCACATTTCATATTGCATTGATTGAATTGATTTGACCTTGCTATTCTTATTGGAAACAAGTTGTAAGGGTTGCTTTTAATTTGCACGTTAGTTATTACATGTTATTAATTATTTGTTCAAGTAATTGAAATGCTAATTGTCATACTTTGAATTTTAAGAAAGGAAAATTGATTTTGAATAATACTGAATTTATTTGTCTAATTGCATTGCTTGATCGAAAGTCTAGTTTTAATGTTATTTGAAATAAAATGAAATGGAAATTTGATATGGAATTTATTTGACTCAGTCTTGTATTTAGTTCCAACACATGATAATCAAAACTCAAGTGGCTGGAACTGAATACCGTACTGAGATAAATTTTATTTATCTCATTCCGTGCTTTTTGCATTGTTTTCCACTATTGGTTGTGGGTTCCAGGTTTCAGAGCAAGTGCTGGACAGCAAGATGAGTAGCAGACCATTGGATATTGTGGTTAGTAATCCAAAATACCAGGCCTTTATAGGATTTACTTTATATTTAAGTAATTAATTATAAATTTCTAATTAATCGGTATATTATTTGAGCAGAATCAGTATTAATTGGTAAATTAAGTATTAGTAAGCCTTGCGGGTGCAGTAGGCATCCGCGGCGGGCACTCCGTCGCGTGTTGTCATGTTACAGTATTCGACGGGGTGTCACAACAATAATCTAAATTTAAGCTCTTTATATAGTCTAAATATATTTTTGAGCTTAATTATTCAAAATGATTGGATTATATATTGTAATTATTCACATAATGTGCATATTATACAGATTCTAAGTTTATTTGAGCATATCAATTAATTTTGCATTCATTTTAAGTTATGTGATGACAATATTCTATATGTAAGCTCTTTATATACTCTGTAATATATTTATGAGCTCACATATTCAATAGGATTGGATTATACATTGTAATTATTCACATAATATGCAGATTTTACAGATTCTGAGTATATTTAAGCATTTCAAGTGATTTTGCATTCACTTTAAGTCATTTGATGACAATAATTTATATTTACGATATTTATATACTTTATAATATATTTATGAACTCATTTGTTCGAAAAGATTGGATTATACATTATAATTATTTACAAAATTTGCAGATTTTACAGATTCAGAGTATATTTGAGCATTTCAAGCTATTTTGAATTCATTTTAAGTCATTTGATCACAATAATCTATATTGATGCTCTTTATATGGTCTCGAATATGTTTACAAACTCACTTAATCATAAGAATAGGATTATACGTTGTAATTTATCACATAATGTGCAGATTTTATAGATTCTGAGACTATTTGAGCATTTCAAGCTATTTTACATTCGTTTTAAGTGATTTGATCACAATAATATATATTTAAGCTCTTTATTTTATCTAGAATATGTTTATGATTTAACTTATTTAAAACTATTGGATTATACATTGTAATTATGCACATAATGTGCAGATTTGAAAGATTCTGAGTATATTTGAGCATTTCAAGTGATTTTGCATTCATTTTAATTCATTTGATCCCAATAATTTATATTTAAGCTATTTATATAGTCTCGAATATATTTATGAACTCACTTATTTAAAAATATTGGAATTATGATCAGATTGTAATTATGCACATAAAGTACAGAATTTACAGATTCTTAGTATATTGAGCATTACAAGTGATTTTGCATTAATTTTATGTCATTTGATCACAATAATGTATATTTAAGATCTATATATTATATAGAATATATTTATTATCTCAATTTTTCTAAACGATAGGATTATACAATGTAATTATTCACATAATGTGTTGATTTTAAAGATTTTGAGTAAATTTGAGTATTTCAAGTGATTTTGCATTCATTTTAATATATTTATACTTTTTATTTCGTCTATAATATGTTTATGAGACCAATTATTCAAAATGATTGGATTATACAATGTAATTATTCACATAATATGCATATTTTACAGATTCTAATTATATTTGAGAATTTTAAGTGATTTTGCATTCATTTTAAGTCATTTGATCACAGCAATCAATATTAAATTTCTTTATATTGTTTAGAATTTGTTTGTGAACTCACTTATTGAAAACGATTGGATTCTAAATTGTATATTCACATAATGTATGTATTTTACAGATTCTGAGTATATTTGAGCATTTCAAGCGATTTTTACATTCATTTTAAGTCATTTGACCACACTAATCTATATTTATGGTCTTTATATAGTATAGAATATGTTTCTGAACTAAGTTATTCAAAACAATTGGATTATACATTCTAATTATGCACATAATGTGTAGATTTTAGATATTCTGAGTATATTGGAGCATTTCAAGCGATTTTGCATCCATTTTAAGTTATTTGATCACAATAATCTATATTTAAGCTCGTCTAGAATATGTTTATGAGCTCAATTATTCAATACGATTGGATTATACATTGTAATTAATTACATAATATTTATATTTTACATATTCTAAATTTATTTGAGCATTTCAGTCGATTTTGCATTCATTTTAAGCTACTTGATGACAATAAATTACATTTAAACTCTTTATATAGTCTAGAATATGTTTATGAGCACACATATTCAAAACTATTGGATTATACATTGTAATTATTCACATGATGTGCAGATTTTACAGATTCTGAATATATTTAAGCATTCCGAGAGATTTTGCATTGATTTTAAGTCATCTGATTACAATAATCTATATTTATACTCTTTATATACTTTAGAATATATTTATGAACTCACTTATTCAAAACGATTGGATTATACATAATAATTATTCACATAATTTGCATATTTTACAGATTCAAGTATATTTGAGCATTTCAGGCGATTTTGCATTATTTTAAGTTATGTGATCGCAATAATCTATATTTATGCTCTTTATATAGTTTAAAATATGTTTATGAGGCCAATTATTCAAAAAGATTGTTTTATACTTTGTAATTATTCACATAATGATTATATTTTACAGATTCTAAATTTTTTTTAGTATTTCAATCGATTTTACATTCATTTTAAGTTATTTGTTGACAAAAATCTACATTTAAACTCTTTATATAGTCTAGAATATGTTTATGATCTCACATATTCCAAAACGATTGGATTATACAATGTAATTATTCACATAATGTGCATATTTTACAGATTCTGAGTATATTTAAACTCTTTACATAGTCTAGAATTTGTTTATGAACACACTAATTTGAAACGATTGAATTATTCATTGTAATTACACAATAATGTACATATTTTATAGATTCTTTGTATATTTGGGTATTTCAAGTAATTTTGCATTTATTTCAATTAATTTGATCACAATAATCTGTATTTATGCTATATATATATAGTCTAGAATATGTTTATGAACTCACGTATTCACAACGATTGGATTATACATTGTAATTACGCTAAAAATGTCCTGATTTTAAAGATTTTGGGTATATTTAAGCATTACAAGCTATTTTTCATTCATTTTAAGTATTTTGATGCTGTTAATCTATATTTAAGCTCTTTATATAGTCTAGAATGTGTTTATGAGCTAAATTATTTAGAATAATTCAATTATACATTGTAATTATTCACATAGTTATCATATTTTACAGATTCTGAGTGTATTTGAGCATTTGAAGCGATTTTGCATTCTTTTTAAATCATTTGATCACAATCATCTATATTTAAGATTTTTATATAGTCAATTATATATTTATGAACTCACTTATTCAAAACAATTGCATTATACATTATAATTTCGAATATAATGAGCAAATGTTAATGATTCGGAGTATATTTGAGCATTTCAAACAATTTTGCATTCATTTTTAAGTCATTCGATCACAATAATCTATATTTATGCAATTTTCATAGTCTAGAATATGTTTATGTGGTCAATTAATAAAAAGATTGGTTTATACATTGTAATTATACACATAATATACAGATTTTGCAGATTTTGAGTATATTTGAGCATTTCAAGCAATTTTGCATTCATTTTAAGTCATTTGATCACAATAATGTATATTTAAGCTCTATATATAGTCTAGAATATGTTTATGAGCTCACTTATTCAAAATGATTGGATTATACATTATAATTATTCTCATAATTTGCATATTTTACAGATTCTGAGTATAATTGAGCATTTCAAACCATTTTGTATTCATTGTAAGTGTTTTAATATAATTAATCTATATTTAAGCTCTTTATATAGTCTAAAATATGTTTGTGATATCACTTATCCTAAACAATTGGATTATTCATTGTAATTATGAACATAATGTGCAGATTTTAAATATTCTGAGTATATTTGAGCATTTCAAGAGATTTTGCATTAATTTTAAGTCCCTTGATCACAATAATCTATATTTAAGCATTTTATATTGTGTAGAATATGTTTATTAGCTCAATTATTCAAAACGATTGGATTATACATTGTAATTATTCACATATTGTGCAGATTTTACAGATTCTGAGTATATTTGAACATTTGAAGAGATTTTGCATTCATTTTAAGTCATTTGGTCAAAATAATCTATATTTATGCTTTTTATTTAGTCTAGAATATGTTTATGAGTTTAATTAGTCAAAACGATTGGATTGTACATTGTAATTATTCACATAATATGCATATTTTACAGATTCTGAGTATATTTGAGCACTTCAAGTGATTTTGCATTCATTTTGAGTCATTTGATCACAATAATGTAAATTTATGCTTTTTATTTAGTCTAGAATATGTTTATGAGTTCAATTATTCAAAACGATTGGATTGTACATTGTAATTATTCACATAATATGCAGCTTTTACAGATTCTGAGTATATTTGAGCATTTCACGCGATTTTGCATTCATTTCGAGTTATTTGATCACAATAATCTAAATTTAAGCTCTTTATATAGTCTAAATATATTTATGAGCTTAATTATTCAAAACGATTGGATTATACATTGTAATTATTCACATATTGTGCAGATTTTACAGATTCTGAGTATATTTGAACATTTGAAAAGATTTTGCATTCATTTTAAGTCATCTGATAATAATAATTTATATTTAAGCTCTTTATATAGTCTCGAATATATTTATGAACTCACTTATTTAATCTATATTTAAGCTCTTTATATAGTCTAAGATATGTTTGTCATATCACTTATTCAAAACAATTGGATTATACATTGTAATTATGCACATAATGTGCAGATTTTAAAGATTATGAGTATATTTGAGTATTTCAAGCGATTTTTGCATTCAATATAAGAAATTTGTTCGCAATAATTTATACTTAAGCTTTTTACATTGTCTAGAATATTTTTATGAACTCACTTATTCAAAACGATCGGATTATATATTGTAATTACTCACATAATTTGCAGATTTTATAGATTCTTAGTATATTTGAGCATTTCAAGCGATTTTACATTAATTTTAAGTTATTTGATGACAATAACCTATATTTAAGCTCTTTATATAGTTTAGAATATGTTCATGAACTCACTTATTCAAAACAATTGGATTATACGTTGTAATTATGAACCTAATGTGTAGATTTTAATGATTCTGAGTATATCTGAGCATTTCAAGAGATTTTACATTCATTTTAAGTCACTTGATTACAATAATCTATATTTAAGCTCTTTATATAGTCTAGAATTAGTTTAGGAGATCAATTATTCAAAAATATTGGATTATATATTGTAATTATTAACATGATATGCAGATTTTACAGATTCTGAGTATATTTGAGCATTTCAAACGATTTTGTATTTATTTTAAGTCATTTGATCATAATAATCTATATTTATACCCTTTATATAGTTTAAAATATGTTTATAAACTCAATTATTCAAAATGATTGGATTATACATTGTAATTATTCATATAATTTGCAGGTGCATCAGGTCAAGATGTACTTGGACATAGTGCACCTGCATCAGACCTGATTGGTCGTGGTCAACGATCTCGCAAGCCTCCGGCTCATCTTCAAGATTACATATGTTATACAACATTTTGTGACCCATCTAAATCTCACCCCACAATAGTCGACTCCTCAGGTAGCCTCTATCCAATAGCTCAATACTTGAATTATAACAAATTTTCTGTGGCACATAGGATTTTTCTAGCTGCAGTTACAGCAGGAAGAGAACCGCATCACTTTGGGGAAGCCGTAAAAGATGCCAATTGGAGAAATGCGATGCAGTCAGAAATAGATGCACTGGAGCGCAATGAGACATAGACTATAGAAGATTTGTCTCCAACGAAGACTGCAATTGGATGCAAGTGGGTGTATCGTATCAAGTATCACTCAGATGGGAGCATTGAACAGTACAAGGCACGGCTGGTCGTTCTTGGTAACGGCCAAGTAGAGGGAATTGATTATACTGAAACTTTTGCTCCAGTTGCGAAGATGGTTAGTGTGAGAACCTTCTTGGCTGTAGCTATTGCAAAAGGATGGGAGTTGCATCAAATGGATGTACATAATGCATTCTTACATGGTGATTTGAATGAAGAGGTTTATATGCGTCTACCGCCAGGATTCAATTATTCTCAACCTGACAAGGTGTGCCGATTAAGGAAATCTCTTTATGGATTGCGTCAAGCTCCCCGAATGTGGTTTTCTAAGTTGAGTGCAGCATTGCAATCCTATGGATTTGTTCAGTCAAAAGCTGATTATTCGTTGTTTTCCTACACCAAAGGTGATGTATTTCTTGCCATTCTTGTGTATGTTGTTGGTTATTGCTGGGAATAATTCAGAAGCTCTCAAAAGGTTTAAACAGTACTTGAGCAGTACCTTTCACATGAAGGACCTTGGAGCTCTTAAATATTTTCTTAGCATAGAGATAACACGTGGGTCAGAAAATATACACTTGATATTTTGGCTGAAAGTGGGTTGCTTGGTGCTAAACCTGCAGCTTTTTCTATTGAACAAAACCATCAATTGTTGACAGCAACGGGTCCACCTTTGGATGAACCTGAGCGGTATAGGAGAATTGTGGGACACATAATCTACTTAACAATCACAAGACCTGAGTTGTGTTATTCGGCGCATGTATTGGCTCAGTTTATGCAAGCTCCCCTCCAAGCACATTATGATGCCGCTATTAGAGTCTTGCGGTATTTGAAAGGCAATCCAGGGCAAGGAGTTGTGTTTCGTGCTGATAGTGACCTTCGATTATATGCCTATTGTGACTCGGATTGGGCGAGTTGTCCATTGACTAGACGCTCGTTAACCGGATACTTTGTGATGTTGGGGCGATCACCTATCTCTTGGAAAACCAAAAAGCAGCACACTGTCTCTCGATCCTCGGCTGAAGCAGAATATCGCTCAATGGCAACCACTGCTTGTGAGTTGACATGGCTCAAGTCTCTTCTTCAATTTCTTGGTGTCTCACATACACAACCCATGAAATTATTTTGTGATAGTCAAGCTGCTATTCACATTGCATCTAATCCAGTTTTTCATGAGCGTACGGTTTGGATGCGTACCAAACACATCGAGGTGGATTGTCATTATGTGAGAGATATTATCCATGCTGGACACATCATTACTTCACATGTACGAACTACAGAGCAATTGGCAGACATCTTCACAAAAGCTCTTGGCAAGCGGCAATTTCATTATCTACTCAGCAAGTTGGGCATTCGAGATCTTCATGCTCCAACTTGAGGGGGAGTGTGCCGATATATATTTGTGTGTATATGTCATCTATGCAAATATGTCATCTATATGATATTTAGGATTAGATTTGATTAGATTTTCAAAATATTGTTTAGGATAGTTTTCTAAAATTGTGTTTTGATTTGTTTCCTTTTTATTGTATCTCTCTATTGTATATTATTTGAAGGAGAAGAAATAAAACACAACAACAGATTTTTATCTCAAATTTGTTATTTTCTTTGTCAGTAATTGATAATGATTTGACATTTTACTGACTATGACTATAAGTTTCATTGTAAGCATCAAGGTTAATTAAATTGATATTTTGACCCTTGATATTATTCTTCGGCCTGTCGCACTGATTAATTGCACTGATGCTATTTGTACAGATGACTCATTTATTTCGGTAAATTATATGGTACATTGTTCAATGTATAATTTAATGAGCAGGTTTTGACCTTGTTATTATTATTTGAAAAAATATCATCCCGTAGGAGACGCATAATAGATATGGCCATATGATGGGTATATTGTGCTGAAACATATATTCGGGAACTCAAAATTTTCATTGAATTTGATTGACTTTGTTGGAAAAAGTGTGTGGAGCTGTGTGGAGCCGTTCTCTGCGGGTAGCAGGCTGGGCCTGCGGGCCGCAGATACTGAACGACCCAGTGGGTCGCAGGCAGGGCCTGCGGGTCGCTGGGACGGGAATCTGAACAGACGTGATCTGTTCAGATCAACTCCTATATATACCCCTCTAAACAGAAACGCCTCTCTGGTCTGAATTGCTACTGTTCTGTATATTCCACACGGAAAGAGATGAGAGTTTCTAAGAGGTAGGAAGCCATCCGATTGCTCCAAGCAAGTGGAAGCATGGAAGGTGGAAGGTGACACCAAGCCCTAACGTGAGGTTGTGGTGTACCGGTCGCATACAGAGAGAGACACGGCTGCAGAACCGAACTCCAACAAGCGGGTCTAGGCGTTCGATCATTTCCGCTTCGGTATATCTAATTCTCTAAGTTATTGTTATAGGTTAGATATGCATATAGGTTTATACCTAGTTAAACCTTCAGACTTAAATTCACTCGAAGCATTTAAATATTCCCAATATTGGGAAAATGTCACACCCCGACACATAGGGCTTGACAATCCCCGCCGCGAATACACAATCTCTGTGCACCCGCAAGGCGTTTCCTTACTAATTACGAGGGTTAAGTTCCAGCTTACCATGATCTACCTCGTTGTCTCCTATGACTCATTGAGTCATCATGGCAAGACAAATTTTGGCCTAACTTCGCTTGACTTGGTCGAGCCCGTCTCTGCAACCTGGAACCCACATCCATTGTGGAAAACATGCAAAAGCACGGAATGAGAATTAAAATTCTCAGTGCGGGTTTTAGTTCCAGTACGTGGATTTAAGCTAAAATCCAAGTTCTAGAAATAACACCCATGAATAAATAATTTATCAATTAAACATGACCGTAAAAATATTATCTGTATTTAATATAAACAAGGCATGCATGTGTCAACTTAAATGATATCAATTGCAATTCTTCACTTAAATCATGATACCCAGCATATGACTGTAATTGAAATCGGACGGAATCACAAAATCTGACTAGAATTTTAAGCGCTTTTGAGTTCATTTTAAGTCATTTGATCACAATAATGTATATTAAAACTCTCTTAATATAGTCTAGAATTTGTTTATGATATCACTTATTTTAAATGATTGGATTATAAATTGTAATTATGCAAATAATGTTCAGATTTAAAGATTCTAAGTATATTTGAGCATTTCAAACGATTTTGCATTAACTTTAAGTCATTTGAACACAATAATATATATTTAAGCTCTTTATATTGTGTATATATGTTTATGAGCTCAGTTATTCAAAATGATTGGATTGTACATTGTAATTATTCATATATTGTCCAGATTTTACAGATCATGAGTATATTTGTGGATTTGAATCGATTTTGCATTCATTTTAAGTAATTTGATCACAAAAATCTATAATTATGCTCTTTTATTTAGTATTGAATAAGTGTATGAGATCAATTATTAAGAAATCATAGTTTATACATTGTAACTATTCACATAATGTGCAGATTTGACAAATTCTGAGTATATTTGAGCATTTGAAGCGATTTTGCATTCATTTTAAGTCATTTGACCACAGTAATCTATATTTATGATCTTTATATCGTTTATAATATATTTCTAAACTATGTTATTCAAAACGATTGGATTATACAGTGTAATCACGCACATAATGTGCATATTTAAATGATTCTGAGTATATTGAAGTTTTTCAAGCGATCTTGCAATCATTTTATGTTATTTGATCAAAATAATCTCTATTTAAGCTCTTTATATAGTCTATAATATGTTTATGAGCTGAATTATTCAAAACGATTGGATTATACATTGTAATTATTCACATAATGCGCATATAATTTCATATTCTAAATTTCTTTGAACATTTCAATCGATTTTCCATTCATTTTAAGTCATCTGATCACAATAATCTATATTTAAGCTCTTGAGACTTGAATAATGTGTAGATTTTACAGATTCTTAGTATATTAAAACATTTCAAGCAATTTTGCATTTATTTTAAATCATTTGATCACAATCATCTATATTTAAGATCTTTATATAGTCAAAAATATGTTTATGAACTCACTTATTCTAAACAATTGCATTATACATTATAATTACGCACATAATGTGTAGATTTTAAAGATTGTGTGTATATATCAGCATTTCAAGTGATTTTGCATTTATTTAAGTCATTTGATCACAAAAATTTATAATTAAGCTCTTTATAAAGTCTAGAATATGTTTATGAGTTCAATTATTCAAAACGATTGGATTGTAAATTGTAATTATTCACATAATATGCAGCTTTTACAGATTCTGAATATATTTTAGCATTTCAAGCGATTTTGTATTCATTTTAAGTCATTTGATCACAATAATGTATATTTAAGCTCTTTATATGCATTGGAATATGTTATGATATCACTTATTCAAATCGATTGGATAATAAATTATAATTATGCAAATAATGTTCAGATTTTAAATATTCTGAGTATATTTGAGCATTTTAAGCGATTTTGCATTAATTTTAAATCATTTGATCACAATAATCTATATTTAAACTTTTTATATTGTGTAGAATATTTTTATGCGCTCAATTATTCAAAACGATTGGATTATACATTGTAATTAAACACGTATTGTGCAGATTTTACAGATTCTGAGTGTATTTGAGCATTTGAAAAGATTTTGCATTCATTTTAAGTCATTTGATTACAACAATCTATATTTATGCTCTTTATATAGTCTAGAATATGTTTATGAGCTTAATTATTCAAAACGATTGGATTGTACATTGTAATTATTCACATAATTTGCATATTTTACAGATTATAAGTTTCTTTGAACATTTCCATCGATTTTCCATTCATTTTAAGTCATCTGATCACAATAATCTATATTTGCTCTTCATATAGTCTAGAATATGTTTATGAGCTCACATATTCAAAACGATTGGATTATACATTGTAATTATTCACATAATGTGCAGATTTTACCGATTCTTAGTATATTTAAGCATTTCAAGCAATTTTACATTCATTTTAAATTATCACAATCATCTATATTTAAGATCTTTATATCGTCAAGAATATGTTTATGAACTCACTTATTCTAAACGATTGCATTATACATTGGAATTACGGACATAATGTGTAGATTTTAAAGATTTTGAGTATATTTGAGCATTTCAAGCGATTTTGCATTTATTTAAGTCATTTGATCAGAATAATCTATAATTAAGCTCTTTATAAGAGGAATGATATACTACACTCTGGTGTATACATGCCCCATACACTGATTTTTTCTACCGTCACATCGCTCCAATTTTCGTGGTAAGATTTTATGAAAGGCTGGGATAGAGGCGCTAGAGGCTATCCGTTTTCTCTGTTTCATTAAAATTTTCTGTCTTCTGTTGAATACTCCGTCTGAAGTTTCTCTGTCCTTCAAACAAAAAAAAAAAAAAGAAAACCTTGACAGCCTCTGTCACCTCTACCTTCTCAGCAACTCTCGCTTTCCCCCACTTCATCTCACAATTCTCTCTTTCATCGCATCGACTCCTTTCCCTCTCCTTCACTCCTTTGTTGACCTTTCCTCCTTTCTAGCGCTCCGTGCTCCTTGGATTCGTCGATTGACAGTTTGACACCAGTGGAGGCAAAACCAACAATAGAAAGGGGCGAAGGTCCAAACTAACAGGCGAGAAAAGATACCATTGTTTATTTTTTTTATTCATTTGCGATATTAAATGTCTCAAATCAAAGATTCTTGCCTTCTTTTCATTGTTATGAAAGTTCTAACTTATAGCGTATATATATCAGAGAAAGGGTATGATGTGCGACCAAAAACAGAACAATCGTCTAGGTGTGTTAAGATGTGCAAGCTCAAGTTGGCAAATCCTAAGAGAGAAGCGCGCAGAGTGAAGTAACGAAAGTACAAACTACGAGAGAGAGAATCGTGCAAATAAGAGTTTTGGCGTTCAATTTGGTGCAAACAGAGATGAGACCATGAGTGCGAAGAGAGGTGCGAATGGAGAATTAAACAGAAGGAGACAGAAATTTTAATGGAAACGGAGAATCGAATAGCAATAAGCGCCATAATCCGATCCGCTAATCTAAATCTGGTGCACGATTTTTAAAGCGATCCAAAGACTCAGAAATTCAGTGTATGAGAGGACTCAATACTCCAGAGTGTAGTATATCATTCCTCTATAAAGTCTAGAATATGTTTATGAGTTCAATTATTCAAAACGATTGGATTGTACATTGTAATTATTCATATTAAATGCAGCTTTTACAGATTCTGAGTATATTTGAGCATTTCAAGCGATTTTGCATTAATTTTAAGTCATTTAATAACAATAATGTATATTTAAACTCTTTATATTGTCTAGAATATGTTTATGATATCACTTATCCAAAACGATTGGATTATATATTGTAATTATGCAAATAATGTGCAGATTTTAAAGATTCTGAGTATATTGGAGCATTTCAAGCGATTTTGCATTCATTTTAAGTTATTTGATAACAATAATCTATATTTAAGCTCTTTATATATTCTAAAATATGTTTATGAGCAAAATTATTCAAAACGATTGGATTATACATTGTAATTTATCACATAATGTGCAGATTTTATATATTCTGAGTATATTTGAGCATTTGAAGCGATTTTACATTCATTTTAATTCATTTGATCAAAATAATCTATATTTATGCTCTTTATATAGTCTATAATATGTTTATTAGGTTAATTATTACAAAGATTGATTTATACATTGTAATTATTCACATAATGTGCAGATTGGACAAATTCTAAGTATATTTGAGCATTTTAAGCGCTTTTGCTTTCATTTTAAGTCATTTGATCACAATAATATATATTTAAGCTCCTTATATAGTTTAGAATATATTTATGGACTCACTTATTCCAAACGATTAGAATATATAATGTAATTATTCACATAATATACGCATTTTGCAATTTCTGAGTATATTTGAGCATTTTAATAGATTTTGTATTCTTTTAACGTCATTTGACCACAAAAATCTATATTTATGACCTTTATATAGTTAATAATATATTTCTGAACTAAGTTATTCAAAACGATTGGATTATACATTGTAATTGCGCACATAATATGCAGATTTTAAAGATTCTGAGTATAATAGAGCATTTGAAGTGATTTTGCATTCATTTTAAGTTAATTGATCACAATAATCTAAATTTAAGCTCTTTATATAGTCTAAATATATTTTTGAGCTTAATTATTCAAAATGATTGGATTATATATTGTAATTATTCACATAATGTGCATATTATACAGATTCTAAGTTTATTTGAGCATATCAATTAATTTTGCATTCATTTTAAGTTATGTGATGACAATATTCTATATGTAAGCTCTTTATATACTCTGTAATATATTTATGAGCTCACATATTCAATAGGATTGGATTATACATTGTAATTATTCACATAATATGCAGATTTTACAGATTCTGAGTATATTTAAGCATTTCAAGTGATTTTGCATTCACTTTAAGTCATTTGATGACAATAATTTATATTTACGATATTTATATACTTTATAATATATTTATGAACTCATTTGTTCGAAAAGATTGGATTATACATTATAATTATTTACAAAATTTGCAGATTTTACAGATTCAGAGTATATTTGAGCATTTCAAGCTATTTTGAATTCATTTTAAGTCATTTGATCACAATAATCTATATTGATGCTCTTTATATGGTCTCGAATATGTTTACAAACTCACTTAATCATAAGAATAGGATTATACGTTGTAATTTATCACATAATGTGCAGATTTTATAGATTCTGAGACTATTTGAGCATTTCAAGCTATTTTACATTCGTTTTAAGTGATTTGATCACAATAATATATATTTAAGCTCTTTATTTTATCTAGAATATGTTTATGATTTAACTTATTTAAAACTATTGGATTATACATTGTAATTATGCACATAATGTGCAGATTTGAAAGATTCTGAGTATATTTGAGCATTTCAAGTGATTTTGCATTCATTTTAATTCATTTGATCCCAATAATTTATATTTAAGCTATTTATATAGTCTCGAATATATTTATGAACTCACTTATTTAAAAATATTGGAATTATGATCAGATTGTAATTATGCACATAAAGTACAGAATTTACAGATTCTTAGTATATTGAGCATTACAAGTGATTTTGCATTAATTTTATGTCATTTGATCACAATAATGTATATTTAAGATCTATATATTATATAGAATATATTTATTATCTCAATTTTTCTAAACGATAGGATTATACAATGTAATTATTCACATAATGTGTTGATTTTAAAGATTTTGAGTAAATTTGAGTATTTCAAGTGATTTTGCATTCATTTTAATATATTTATACTTTTTATTTCGTCTATAATATGTTTATGAGACCAATTATTCAAAATGATTGGATTATACAATGTAATTATTCACATAATATGCATATTTTACAGATTCTAATTATATTTGAGAATTTTAAGTGATTTTGCATTCATTTTAAGTCATTTGATCACAGCAATCAATATTAAATTTCTTTATATTGTTTAGAATTTGTTTGTGAACTCACTTATTGAAAACGATTGGATTCTAAATTGTATATTCACATAATGTATGTATTTTACAGATTCTGAGTATATTTGAGCATTTCAAGCGATTTTTACATTCATTTTAAGTCATTTGACCACACTAATCTATATTTATGGTCTTTATATAGTATAGAATATGTTTCTGAACTAAGTTATTCAAAACAATTGGATTATACATTCTAATTATGCACATAATGTGTAGATTTTAGATATTCTGAGTATATTGGAGCATTTCAAGCGATTTTGCATCCATTTTAAGTTATTTGATCACAATAATCTATATTTAAGCTCGTCTAGAATATGTTTATGAGCTCAATTATTCAATACGATTGGATTATACATTGTAATTAATTACATAATATTTATATTTTACATATTCTAAATTTATTTGAGCATTTCAGTCGATTTTGCATTCATTTTAAGCTACTTGATGACAATAAATTACATTTAAACTCTTTATATAGTCTAGAATATGTTTATGAGCACACATATTCAAAACTATTGGATTATACATTGTAATTATTCACATGATGTGCAGATTTTACAGATTCTGAATATATTTAAGCATTCCGAGAGATTTTGCATTGATTTTAAGTCATCTGATTACAATAATCTATATTTATACTCTTTATATACTTTAGAATATATTTATGAACTCACTTATTCAAAACGATTGGATTATACATAATAATTATTCACATAATTTGCATATTTTACAGATTCAAGTATATTTGAGCATTTCAGGCGATTTTGCATTATTTTAAGTTATGTGATCGCAATAATCTATATTTATGCTCTTTATATAGTTTAAAATATGTTTATGAGGCCAATTATTCAAAAAGATTGTTTTATACTTTGTAATTATTCACATAATGATTATATTTTACAGATTCTAAATTTTTTTTAGTATTTCAATCGATTTTACATTCATTTTAAGTTATTTGTTGACAAAAATCTACATTTAAACTCTTTATATAGTCTAGAATATGTTTATGATCTCACATATTCCAAAACGATTGGATTATACAATGTAATTATTCACATAATGTGCATATTTTACAGATTCTGAGTATATTTAAACTCTTTACATAGTCTAGAATTTGTTTATGAACACACTAATTTGAAACGATTGAATTATTCATTGTAATTACACAATAATGTACATATTTTATAGATTCTTTGTATATTTGGGTATTTCAAGTAATTTTGCATTTATTTCAATTAATTTGATCACAATAATCTGTATTTATGCTATATATATATAGTCTAGAATATGTTTATGAACTCACGTATTCACAACGATTGGATTATACATTGTAATTACGCTAAAAATGTCCTGATTTTAAAGATTTTGGGTATATTTAAGCATTACAAGCTATTTTTCATTCATTTTAAGTATTTTGATGCTGTTAATCTATATTTAAGCTCTTTATATAGTCTAGAATGTGTTTATGAGCTAAATTATTTAGAATAATTCAATTATACATTGTAATTATTCACATAGTTATCATATTTTACAGATTCTGAGTGTATTTGAGCATTTGAAGCGATTTTGCATTCTTTTTAAATCATTTGATCACAATCATCTATATTTAAGATTTTTATATAGTCAATTATATATTTATGAACTCACTTATTCAAAACAATTGCATTATACATTATAATTTCGAATATAATGAGCAAATGTTAATGATTCGGAGTATATTTGAGCATTTCAAACAATTTTGCATTCATTTTTAAGTCATTCGATCACAATAATCTATATTTATGCAATTTTCATAGTCTAGAATATGTTTATGTGGTCAATTAATAAAAAGATTGGTTTATACATTGTAATTATACACATAATATACAGATTTTGCAGATTTTGAGTATATTTGAGCATTTCAAGCAATTTTGCATTCATTTTAAGTCATTTGATCACAATAATGTATATTTAAGCTCTATATATAGTCTAGAATATGTTTATGAGCTCACTTATTCAAAATGATTGGATTATACATTATAATTATTCTCATAATTTGCATATTTTACAGATTCTGAGTATAATTGAGCATTTCAAACCATTTTGTATTCATTGTAAGTGTTTTAATATAATTAATCTATATTTAAGCTCTTTATATAGTCTAAAATATGTTTGTGATATCACTTATCCTAAACAATTGGATTATTCATTGTAATTATGAACATAATGTGCAGATTTTAAATATTCTGAGTATATTTGAGCATTTCAAGAGATTTTGCATTAATTTTAAGTCCCTTGATCACAATAATCTATATTTAAGCATTTTATATTGTGTAGAATATGTTTATTAGCTCAATTATTCAAAACGATTGGATTATACATTGTAATTATTCACATATTGTGCAGATTTTACAGATTCTGAGTATATTTGAACATTTGAAGAGATTTTGCATTCATTTTAAGTCATTTGGTCAAAATAATCTATATTTATGCTTTTTATTTAGTCTAGAATATGTTTATGAGTTCAATTAGTCAAAACGATTGGATTGTACATTGTAATTATTCACATAATATGCATATTTTACAGATTCTGAGTATATTTGAGCACTTCAAGTGATTTTGCATTCATTTTGAGTCATTTGATCACAATAATGTAAATTTATGCTTTTTATTTAGTCTAGAATATGTTTATGAGTTCAATTATTCAAAACGATTGGATTGTACATTGTAATTATTCACATAATATGCAGCTTTTACAGATTCTGAGTATATTTGAGCATTTCACGCGATTTTGCATTCATTTCGAGTTATTTGATCACAATAATCTAAATTTAAGCTCTTTATATAGTCTAAATATATTTATGAGCTTAATTATTCAAAACGATTGGATTATACATTGTAATTATTCACATATTGTGCAGATTTTACAGATTCTGAGTATATTTGAACATTTGAAAAGATTTTGCATTCATTTTAAGTCATCTGATAATAATAATTTATATTTAAGCTCTTTATATAGTCTCGAATATATTTATGAACTCACTTATTTAATCTATATTTAAGCTCTTTATATAGTCTAAAATATGTTTGTCATATCACTTATTCAAAACAATTGGATTATACGTTGTAATTATGCACATAATGTGCAGATTTTAAAGATTATGAGTATATTTGAGTATTTCAAGCGATTTTTGCATTCAATATAAGAAATTTGTTCGCAATAATTTATACTTAAGCTTTTTACATTGTCTAGAATATTTTTATGAACTCACTTATTCAAAACGATCGGATTATATATTGTAATTACTCACATAATTTGCAGATTTTATAGATTCTTAGTATATTTGAGCATTTCAAGCGATTTTACATTAATTTTAAGTTATTTGATGACAATAATCTATATTTAAGCTCTTTATATAGTTTAGAATATGTTCATGAACTCACTTATTCAAAACAATTGGATTATACGTTGTAATTATGAACCTAATGTGTAGATTTTAATGATTCTGAGTATATCTGAGCATTTCAAGAGATTTTACATTCATTTTAAGTCACTTGATTACAATAATCTATATTTAAGCTCTTTATATAGTCTAGAATTAGTTTAGGAGATCAATTATTCAAAAATATTGGATTATATATTGTAATTATTAACATGATATGCAGATTTTACAGATTCTGAGTATATTTGAGCATTTCAAACGATTTTGTATTTATTTTAAGTCATTTGATCATAATAATCTATATTTATACCCTTTATATAGTTTAAAATATGTTTATAAACTCAATTATTCAAAATGATTGGATTATACATTGTAATTATTCATATAATTTGCTGATTTAATAGATTCTTAGTATATTTGAGCATTTCAAGCGATTTTGCATTCGTTTTAAGTCATTTGATCACAATAATCTATATTTAAGCTCTTTATGTGGTTTAGAATATGTTTATGAACTTACTTATTTAAAACGATTGGATTATACATTGTAATTACGCATATAATGTGCAGATTTTACAGATTCTGAGTATATTTGAGTATTTCAATCGATTTTGCATTTATTTTAAGTAATTTTATCATAATAATCCATATTTAAGCTTTTTATATAGTCTAGTATATGTTTATGAACTCACTTTTTCAAAACGATTGGATTATGCATTTTAATTATGCACATGATGTGGATATTTTATAGATTCCTAGTATATTTGAACATCTCAAACAATTTTGCATTCATTTTAAGTTATTTGATCACAATAATCTATATTTAACCTTTTTATATAGTCTAGAATATGTTTATGAGCTTAATTATTCAAAACGATTGGATTATACATTGTAATTATGCACATGATGTGCAGATTTTACAGATTATGAGTATATTTGAGCATTTCAAGCGATTTTGTATTCATTTTAAGTCATTTGATCACAGTAATCTACATTAAGCTTTTGATATAGTTTAGAATATGTTTATGGACTCACTTTTTCAAAACCATAGGATTATACATTGTATTTATTCACATAATATGTAGATTTTATAGATTCTGAGTATATTTGAGCATTTCAAGCCATTTTAAATTCATTTTAAGTAATTTGATCACAATAATCTATATTTATGTTGTTTATATAGTCTAAAATATGTTTGTGATCTTACTTAAAACATGATGATATTGATATTTTAGTTAGATATTCACATTATTATTAACATATATAAAAAATAATATAATAGAAACCAAACTTTAAATTATGTAAAAAAATATTGTATCGAGCGAAACTCGATGTCCAACCCTAGTTTATATGCATTGAAGAAGAAGATCGTTACATACTCATCATCAAGAGCATCATTACAGATAGGTATAGGTTTATAACAACAGTGAAATACTTTAAATTTTCACTTTTCTATAGCTTTAATAAGCAGTTCGAATCGAGTAATTTCACCTGTAAAATTATGATAATGGTACATACTAGCCACGGTTTTCATATGCCCCCATTTTATGTGACTTTTGCTGGGGATAAATTCTACTGTACTATAGTTCAATTAAATTTAGGTTGCCTCCAGAAGAAAGTGAGAGAGGATGAAGAAATGGAATGGAAACTGACCATAACTTGCTCAAGAAATTAACCTAATCCACAATTTAGAAGTTATAGTGAAAAGGAGGTGAACGAACCAAACCCAACCTAATCCACAAATTTTCTGTAATTTTTAGAATTTCCAGATAAAGGGATAAATCTGAATGAAATGTATTCAAACCAAACCCAAAAAGCATCTGTAGTTAGTTAGCCACAGTGTGAAATCTTGGTTGTGGATTCTCAATTCACAACGTGAATAAACATTTGGTGCTGGTGATGAAAGAAAATTATATCTGGCATTGTATAGAAACAATTTGACTGGCCAAAACCAGTTCCAGTAGGTTTGGATAAAACTCACACGAATATTCCGTTGGGTTATTCTAATATGTAGCTTGAATTTCTTTTTGCATTGGTTCTGAAGTATTAAGTTCGAAGGAATAACAGGAAAAAAAATAGAATATTGGAAAAAAAGAATTCAGAAAGAGGATTGGAGAATTTTAACGAGAGAGATCTGCAGGAAGCAATGTACAAATTATGGTACCGATGCTCGAGAATTGCCAAACAACTTGATGCAGAATTTTGCTCGCCAAAAAGGGGCGGCTCTCTCCCCCCGCACCACCCTTTGTTTCTTGTCCCCTTCTAATTAATATAATATAAATAATTAAATATACACAAACACATAGATCCACACTCAATATATGCCCCTTTATCTTTAGAAACACATACAAAGTAATAAAAACATCGTGAAAATAGAAAATTCTTCTTTCTATTTCCAGTTTTTATTTTCGTACCGCCAGTTTGGTTTTACTAATAAGGGTGGAGAAAATGTGATATTTTTAAGCAATATTCCTAAGTTTTGCGCTCTCTAACTCCCCTTTGCTTCTCTCTTCCGACACTTCTCCTCTGCCAAATTAAACTTATTGAAGCGATGTGCGATTAAACTTATTGATTTTGAATCCTTTCCATGATTAAACTTATTGATTTTGAAACCATGTGCGATAAATTTCATTGATTTTGAGGCGGAGGTGATAATGACGGCAAGGGAGGCATACATGGTTAGAGAACAAAATTCTTTTTTTTTTTCCCATCTGTGTAAAATTCATCATTAGAAGTTGCTTATGGATATGAAAACTTTCATAATTTTGATCGTTTTTACCTTTTAACCGTTTTGTAGTAGTAATTGGCAAATGAATATTTTTTTTTAATTTATTATCTTAAATGAAAATTGGATGATCTGTGCTTCTCTATCTGGATATATGCCCATAACTAATTTTGAGACTAAAAGAGAATTGATAACATTTAACAAGTCAAAAGAACTTTTTGTTATTCTGTGCTTGGTTTATACTGTCTATTTTGCTCTCCGCAACGCATTTGTAAAATCTGATAGTATGAGTTTCTTTCTGTGTATTGAATTGTTCTCCAATTTACAAGACTATGAATGACCTTAAACAGAATTCCAAAGAACTAATTATTTCCATTATGCACCTTTTTTTTTTTAATCTCTTTTTGGTGTTCAGCAAATTCGATCAACAAAAATAAGTAAATTGTGAAAGAAAAGCTCCTTTTTCTATGATTTGTTATTGCCATGCATCATACACATTACTTATCGATTACAGTGAAACAGGATAACTTTGTACCCTTAACTCCGTTTAGAATACAATACTCATTTGTATAATATAGATACATGCTTTATATAATTTCTACCAAAAAAATTGTATGCTTCAGATTTCATAGATGAGGAACACACCTTGAAAACGAACCTAAGCAGAGGATGCATTCATTGCTGACGAGCATGAAGATTTCGACTAGATTGAGTGCAGGTTGATGGAGTACTACTCTGGGACCAGCGACCCCGATTATGCTGATAAACTGAATTTGATCAGAGGAGTTGTGGTGGAGGCGTGGAGCCGCTGCCTTTTTGACTTGGAAAGGGATTTAATCACACCAACAATGAAAAAAAAAAAAAACGGTCCCAAATGCTCAAATACTACCAGGCATTTAACTGGCCCAAAACAAATAATCAAACAAAAAGAGGACAACTCAAAAATGAAATTAAAAATATCTATTTTTGTTTGACCATTTAAAAAAAAACAAATTGTCACATATAATGATCCAGTCTCAACTTTTTTTTTTATTGTTTTTGATCCAGTCAAAAATTGAAGTCCTTTTGGTTTTGCCAGAACTTTATTGTTTCAGATTGATCTGTTTTCCCCAGGCTTCAATGTGTAGGCTATATATATGTACAATTGAAATTAATTTTGGTTTGGTTTATATTAATCGATAACAAGATAGAATTGAATAATTTACTCGGGGCCAATGCTGAAGAATTTCAGAATATATTTACCATGTTTTGAAAGTAGCATAATTTAATCTTTCAAACTCTCTCTCTTCCTCTACCTCCCTCACGGATTCAGCTGCTGCAAAATGTTATTTTTGATACATTTAATTTTGTTATAATTTAAGGCTGAGATTGACAAACTTTACCAAGGGGTAGAAAGGAAATTGGCTTGACCCTTTTTCATGTTCAACTAAGATGTGTGTTGTCCTTCTTCGAGTTAAGCATGGATGTTCAACTAGGTAATCATTTTAATTTTGTTTGGGTAAAAATTTGGAACGGGTCATGCTGTAAGGAGTAAAATAGAAAATAAACGAATGGTACGAGAGATAACCTGGATGCATGAATAAAGCTTAGAATTGGATTGCCCTATAAATTGCCTTAGCATGATAAAATTGACTTAAGATATAGTGAGATTAAATGAATGAAAATTCCAATTAGAGTATTCTTGCGATTCTTAGATGCTGACTCGAGTCCACTCTCTCCAATAAAAAAAAAAACTTTCCTTTCCTTTCGTACAAAAAAAAGTCAATTTCTTAATTCGGAAAAAAAATGGCTATAAAATATCTATGTAATCACACTATTTAAATAATGATACTTATTTGTCTTATTTTTTTCCCTTACAGTTCAAAAGAATTGAATGGGAAAAAAAAAACAGAGATACACTACTTCAAAAAAATTGTACTAAAAAAAAGGATCCAGATTTTTATATATATTCATTTTATCAACTTTTTTCCAGTAAATTATAAAAAATTGTAATATCCTTAGGCAATTTCATATTTTTAAAATTGCGTTAAATTACATTAGTTTTATGACATTTATTTCTCAAACACATAGTAAAACAAAAATTAGTCACTCTCAAATCTACCATTATTTTCTAATGTGTTAAAAATTTAAGAATATCAAATGCAATTAAAATCCATCGGGCGTCCAAAAAGAAGTTAGTATAGTGACAACTTTCTTATTTTTTTAGACCTGCTAATTCTCATTCTGTAATATATTAAAATATGTTCTTGGCCGTTTGGCATTAATCGACCTATCCTGAAATAATAGAATTTTTAGATGCAAAGTTTTTAATATTCTTTTTTAATTTGCAAACTTTGGATTGGTTGGTGTAGGGAAAATAGATTTTTTTTAGATGTAAAATTCGGTGGTCTAGGAAAAATAGATTGTATCTATATCATTTCCTATAAATTAGTAGGTATAACTTGATTGGAAAAAGAAAAAGAAAAAGAGATGTCTTCGGTGCACATACATACAATTTCTTGACTATTTCAAAATAGATTTGATAGTTGAAAACTACCAAATTTTGTACATTTCGAAATTGGATTGTTTGTATAGATCAGACGAACTAAAAGGACATGAATATTGTATGTCGGAAACATTTTATATCGATTAAGGTCCCTTATATATATATATATATATATATATATATATATATATATATATAGAAGTGATGTACAAATGTTTATAATTTCTTGAAAATTTTCTGATTCTAAACTGTTTAAAAAATCTAAAAGGCATTTATTATTGATTGCATAAATATGAACATAAATTGCTTTACTATTTTTTTAAAGTTTTTAATACAAGCCATTTAATTTTTTTTGCCTAATTAAAAAACTTAAACATTGTATGTCTTTGCTAATTACATGGTGTAGAGTGCATACAGTTTTCTACTCTTTCAAATTTGCTGGATTTAAAATAATAAAAAAATTTCTTTGGTTGTTTGAAAAAACATGAATTTCTTCTTTCTGGAATTTTCATATTTTAAATTTAAGCGTTCAATAATTGACTAATGACTACCTTTTTCTGGAAAAGATTGCGTATAGCTCAGCTCTATTCTTCCAATTTCATGCATCAAAAACTACACAAGGAAAAAGAAAAACCATTACTCAAGTTGAGGGTGGCTTAAATATAATAGAACAAGCAAATAAATTACCAACCTAAACAACTTTGAGCATTTTGTATAAATGATGTCAGAGTCTCAGAAAGTAACCACATTTTTTATTCTTGGTTGGATGAACAACAATTAACTATATTTTAAACATCAGTTACAGGAATATATCTCAATTAACTGGTTGTTGTGAGCACTGTAGTCACACTTGAAAATTATCATAGGAGCCACCTAAATGAAACCACAGGGACACTTAGAATTCTCAGTTACAGGGACTAAGGATTGGTCCGAAGATATGGTGTTATACATGTACACCACCTAAAAATTATCATAGGAGCCACCCAAAAGAAACCACACTGTAAAACATGTACCGTTACATGTTGGAGGAGTACATGTACAATATTATAATATGTGCCACAATTAGAGGTGTTGACAGGTTACAGTGCTCAGGTAAAGGAAGGAAAGACATTATTGGGAGCATTTATCTATTTGAATCAAATGAAAGCCACAAATGAGAAAATTGACAATAGTGAGGGGAAACAAAGAGACAAAAGTACCAGTCACAGATGTTGAATCGGACAGACCCAGATGACCCAATCAAGCTCTCTCAAAACGAACCGACATCATAAACCTCCTCTCTAGCCATCCAAGATGTTAAAGAACCTAATTTCAACCCAAAAACACACAAAGTAATTTTGTACAATAGAGCCAATCACACTTAGAAACAACATCAAATACAAAACTGGAAGAAATTTGGGTGATATCGAGATGTTCAATTGCCATAATTTCCACCTATTTTTGACTTGCAAAGTCAAAGATCACACAAATTTGAGTTAGGTTCAGACATAAGTTTTGAGTTATGGGAGGTTTGAGCGTAGAAAAGAAAACAAAGCTTCAGTGCACGAAGAGAATATGGGCCTTGAGCATAGCACTAGCAGAAGAAGGTGAGTGCACAAAGAAATTTATGGATTTAGAAAAGTAAATAGCAGGAAGAATTTATGGATTTAGGGAAGTAAAATTGCGGGAGGGATTTAGAGATTTGATCTCTTTCAAAGACGATTCGATCTGTTCGACCAGTCTCTCTCTTAAGCGCATCTGTTAACAGAGAAACGGATGGGAGGGAAGCGCTCTTAATCGAAGCCATTCAAAGCGATCATCGCACGTATTTTGACGAGATCCAACAGATTCAGAGGTCTAAAGTACAGACCCACTGTGCTTTGCAAAGCATTTTAACCAATTTCTCTCTCTCTCTCTCTCTATATATATAAGTCTAAGTTAATCTAGCAAATCATACAACTTAATTGATTTAATTTGGAATAATAGAAACTAACCATCTTTACATGACGAATTTTCATACCATCCTACTCATAACTAAACTAATAAGTAAAACAATTAATGAATGACATGTATTCTTCATCCATTCTTATTTTGTATTTTGTAATATAGACAGACACATGTGAGAAAAATGCTTTTCATATGCATCAGCACACTCTTGATATGCTCACACAATGTTTTTATAATTATTAAATCACAAGATTTAATATGTACGTAATATTATACATATGCATATACTATCTATTTGTTAAAAAGGGATCTTTAACAACTTTGTGATACGCATTGCATTAATTTCTATCACAAATTGGTTTTATAAAATATCTATAATACTATAGCATTAAGCTCCATGGATAATTAGTTGTGAGATGTTGGAGAAAATTAAATCGTTACTACTAATTAAAATTAATACTCTAAAAGTTGTCACTGAATACTTTACTTTGTATTAATTACCATATTGTAAGTAACTTGTTTTTAATTAGACATTCCATTGTACTGTTGTAGGTTAGCATCTTATAGAATATATCTTGATTATTAGGTATATTATTTGGGTTATGTTGGTAATAAACTTTTTACCCTCTATCTCTCTCTTTCTCACTCACTCTCACACTCATCCACGCACACTGTAAGTTTCTCAGTTTAATTGTCTTTGGAGGTTTTCTTGATTTTTCGTTGTTGTGTTGATTGGTGTAGGGCAGGGATTGAGGTGAAGATCAGACCCACAAGTTGGTGACATTCTTTGTATATACATTTACTTTTCAATTAGTAAGTATTCTATTTTATTAGTTGATTCCTTGTTTGTTTTATTTGTCTTTTCTGTATTTTTTTTTAATATGTAGATGGTTATCTATATTAGTGTATTATTTGTTATTCATGAATCAATATAATATACACGTGCACGTAATTTTCATTTTTTTTTGTGTGAATTTAAGTCTCTGAATTGTTTTGTTATGATGCTTTTATTGTTGTATACTAGTTATTTATTCAGTTGTTTTATCCGGTACCATTTCATTTATGTCCTTGGTTTCCATTAAAACAATTCTTGAACCAATTTGAAACATGTCGGGTCTGAACCCCATCTCTCAAGCACCTCTCCATGTGCACCTATTTTGGGCCGAATTCTTTTTTTTTGGGTCGGACCGTAGTGGTAATTAAATCCTATTAATTTCTTCCTTCTCTTAATTCCACTCCCAGGTCCCAACTCAAAGTGGTATTTACAATGCCTTCTGTGTTGAAGGTACTCTATTCTTCTATTCTCTTTCTCTCTCCATCCCTCAATTTGTTAATTATTTTGTGTTTCATTGTCCTCTATTCTCTTCACTATAATCTCAATCTCTTTGTAAACAACGTAACTCTTCTTTCTTGGATAATTTTGCATTTTTAATCAATTGATAGTTTTGTCCTCTATTCTTGTTATGATGCTTTTATTGTTGTATACTAGTTATTTATTCAGTTGTTTTATACGGTACCATTTCATTTGTGTTCGAGAGATGGGGTTCAGACCCGACATGTTTCAAATTGGTTCAAGAATTGTTTTAATGGAAACCAAGATTTTCCATTAAAACAATTCTCTCCATGTGCACCTATTTTGGCCGAATTCTTTTTTTTTTGGGTCGGACCGTAGTGGTAATTAAATCCTATTAATTTCTTCCTTCTCTTAATTTCTTCCTTCTGTGTTGAAGGTACTCTATTCTTCTATTCTCTTTCTCTCTCCCTCCCTCAATTTGTTGATTATTTTGTGTTTCATTGTCCTCTATTCTCTTCACTATAATCTCAATCTCTTTGTAAACAACGTAACTCTTCTTTCTTGGATAATTTTGCATTTTTAAATAGTTTCTTTTGTTCTTAAATAGTTTTTTTACTTGGTTTTAACTTTTTTCTTGGATAAACAACGTAACTCTTCTTTCTTGGTTTTAACTTTTTACTCCTCTGTAAATAGTTTTTTTTTTTTGAATTTGCACTTTTCTTCTTTGGTGTTTCAATAAGCACCCGAGATTGTCGTAGCACTTCATGTAAAATTCAGTTGTTGTAGTGAGAGTATTTTTCGGGGTTTTACACCTGATAATTGTAACAGTTTATGGTTGATTTTAAATTGATCTTGTTCTTAAATGTTTCTTTTGACTAACAAACTAGGTCTATTCTTACAGAGGACTTTACTAAAAAAGAAACACTGAGATTTCAGTCACAATAAATATTCAAAAGCAAACATCAGTTCATAATAAACCATAACCCTAAATCTCATATCACTTCAAAAATTGAATAAGACATGCATCGATACTATAATATGAATGTTTCTTTTAATTAGCACGTCATATTATAGTATCGATGCATGTCTTATTCAATTTTTGAAGTGATACGAGTTTTAGGGTTATGGTTTATTATGAACTGATGTTTGCTTTTGAATATTTATTGTGACTGAAACATCAGTGTTTCTTTTTTAGTAAAGTCCTCTGCAAGAATAGACTTAGTTTGTTAGTTCTTATTCTTATTGGATCATTTTATGGCTAGGTCCATGTGAGATTCTTTTTGGTATTATCTACATATTCTCCTCTCTCTACTGTTTTGTAGGAGAATAACATCACACTCATCTTTCTGTAAGTTGAAATGGCCGACAAAAATAAATACTCAGCCAAAAACAAAAGCCCTGCTGACTTAAAGTGTACAAAAAGTGTAGTGTCCAGGCTACTAAATGAAAATGCCTATGAATTTGAGAAATCAAGTAATAGAGGTCGTCTTATTGAGCCTCCAACTCCACTACGCAACATGAAAAATGGCGATGAGTTCCTGTGTGGATCGCTTATTCTGTATCTAGATAGTTTTTTTGAAAAATATTCCCTTCGTATGTTTTGAATGCTTCAAAAAATTTGAAAATTTAGATGCAAAACTGAAGCATATCATAAGAAAACACCATCAACCCAATAGTATGATAATATGCCGAAATTGCTTCGTTTGAAATCCACATAATTAAAGTAAGTTTATTAATATGGTATGATTTACTCGTTGAAAATTTTGCATTTCAATCTCCTTTCTATTTATGTATTAATTTTGTTGTAATAGGTCTCTATCAATCTTGCTTCACTTATTGGTAAGAATGATGTTGCTGCAAGGGATGACCAACCTTGAAAAGGCTCTTTCTCAACTGACAGTAGGCGATGAGATCGTTTGTGGATCAGAAATTCGTCACTCGGAAGCCATCTTAACGGTCATCTGATTTTGTTGCTTTGAGCGCGCCAGAAAATCTGAGACATTGGATGCCAAAATTCAGCACATGCTGAGTAATCATTTCTAGAAAACAGAACTCTCCTTTGTTGAACTTGCTTTTGTGCCACAAGTACCCTAAGTTTCCACACAATTGTGGTACTAACTATACTTATTGATTGGATTTTACTTGAAATATATTTAAGGATTCAATTTGAATTTTTATTTCACATACTTTTTCTTTATTTTGGTTGTTTTAGGTTTCTAAAAATGTTTCTTCTCTTTGATGAAGCTGATAGTGCAGAGGATTCAAAAGGGGTGGTTGGTCCTTCATATATAGGGGTTTCTAAAGAGGTGGTTGGTCCTTCAAATATAGGCTGAGAGAAGGAGATATAGAGACAGGGTGACCTTTCATTGTTAAAATGTGTTATGTTTTAATATAGAGTGTACAACAGGAGGTAATTGTAGACTTTGTTCTATAGCGTGGCAATTAGTGTTAGAGGGTGTACATCTCATAAATTCTGTTGTGTTTGTTATTCTTGACATAAGGCAAGCTAGTTAAACTAATTTCATTCTCAATGCATGTATCTCATGGAGTTTTGTTATGGTGAGTTGCAACTCACAAGAGGGTCCGTGAGTTATAATCAAAACTTCTAGATCTAGTTCAAAATGATCGATCCAAACCATCCAATATGATCTCCCTATTAAAATTTCCATGCAGACCAAATTTTATATATTTTTCGGAATTTCTAAGTAATTTTTTTAGGATTTTTAAAAACTGTTGTTTTTTAATGGTTCAGAACTAATTAGATTAACAATTTTCTAAAATAAAAAAAATACTTAAAAATTTTGAAAAAAAATGTAAAATTTGGTATGCATAGAGATTTTAATAGGGAAATCATATTGGACGGTTTTGATCGGTCATTTTGAATTAGATCAGGGAGTTTTGATCGCAACTCATATATCCTTTTGAGTTGCAACTCACCATAGCAAAACTCATATCTCATGATCATTATATTTGATCAGGTGATATCACTCTATAAATTGTTATTTTCATAATCTTAATAGCAGTTTTTAAAATCCAATTCAATAACTGGGAAGTCCATTCGGAGCACACTTTAGGGTTTAGGCCGTTCAAGCACTAACCATATTAATTACAAAGAAATTGGTTCTTGGTAAAAGAAACTCGCCACCTTTCGTTAGACAGAAAGAATATAAATAGTGATCGTCGTGTAGTCGAGCAGTTGATGATGAATAGTACTGCTTGGTAGGCTAGAAATGAAACCAGCGTGATCGAGGTCACCGAAGAATAAAATAAAAGTAATAAATGATAGTAATAGTAAATAATAATAATAATAATAATAATAATAATAAATAATAATGATAAATAATAATAATAATAATAATAATTCCACAAAGTCTTGTTTGATGTGGAGACACAAGTGCGTGCGCAACTGGTCCTTTTGCTGGCTTGGCGCTTAAATACCCAACAATAGCGATCATTCTTGTTAGCTTCTTAACACCACTGAGAAAATCTGTAATTTCTTTCTTTTAACCTTGTAAAGTATATTTTCTTTTAATACAAATGCAGTTGGCCACTGGCAGACTAGCCTTCGGAAAAAAAAAATAATAATAATAAACTACATTCTCACCATGCATGCATGATTTAAAACTACGAACTAAAACCTAGATGTCTACATTATTCTCACCACGATTGGGTCATGCTATGGTGGATACAAAAAATTCATGGCGTTTAATTCTGATGAATCACGGTCGTATATTGTGAGAGGGGTAAAACTGGGCATATCTCCATCTTCGTTACTTTCTCCGTTAAAAAGTGACTGAGGCTTAGAAGTCCCTTTATTATTTACGCTTAATTCTTTCCTTCTTTCTTTCGTCATGTTTTAGTTATGATTTATTCTCTAAAATAATATCAGCAAACTCACACGAACGAATATTATTTTCTACTCTATAAGGCATTTTATCGAACAGTTGGTGGCTGTCAACATGTGCAATAGTTATAGGGCTATATACTTAATACATATTATAGATGGTTATTCTATTCCTTTTGAATTTCAATCCCAGTTTGTTGTCATATACCAAACAAATTAGAAAAGAAGTTTTTATGAACTATTGCAGAATTTTTTTTGAATTTGGTTTACGCATTTGTTACCCGTGGTAAAAGCACTGTTGTCTGTTGGAGGAAAGTGCTTGTCACAGCTTAAGCGTAAAGTTTTTGTTTTGTTACAACTTCCAACCCAATTCGGATCCCAGTCATTTTTTTTTTTAATTTTTATTTTTTGAAATATCATAATGGATAGTACATGATATAGTAAGTATGCAGAGCCAGTTTTTGGTTCAAGATTGGATTCCGGTTTCTTCTTTATTTTTTCGAGAGATTTGGATTTGTGAGAAGCTTCCAACTAATTGAATTAACAAGTGTGTAAGTGTGATTCAATATCCATACTGGATATCTTTTATTTTTGGCAACAAAAAAAAAATCTACTGAAATATTTGATGGAAAGCGAGGGGGGCGCGGTGGGAAGGAAAGCGATCTTTTATTCACCACAATCAATAATTACAATTTTAACTAACTGATTTCAGAAAAAAAATATATATTCAATTGTATTTTATGCAAAAACAATTGTTAAATATTAAATTGATTTTAACTAATTAAACCGCTTTTTATGCAATTTGTAATAGCATTTTTAGAGAAAACGTGTAACATTGATAAAAGCAAATTTAATTCTATTTTAAATTCTTTTTGTTGTCGTATTGTTCTAAATGATGAAAGGAGCCAACACAATACGCATTTTAGCATGACATAACTGACATAAGCATATAGTCATTGAAAAATAAATTGAAACTCAAGCTATTAAGAGTTCTCATATGAAATTTCAATAACTTGACTAGCAGATATAAATAGCGCATGTCCCACTACTGGACCAATATGAGATAAGGGCAAAACGAAAGGTACGTTGACGTGTCGTGTTAATAGTATCAAATCGTATCATATAATTTTATTATTATTCAAGATAAAAAATTATTGACAAATAAAACAAAATTTAGGTAATAGTTAAAATAATTGATGAATGTTGACTGTATAAACAAAAAGTTTTGTTTGGTGATTTTTAAAATATATAAAACGAGTCTTGAATATTCTAAAAATGTGTCCAATTTTGAAAATTCACCAAAATACAACATCAACCTAAAGAATTTCAAATAAAATGTCCAACATTTAAGAAAAATCACGATTGTGTTGGAGTTTTTTTTTTCTTGTTGTATTGACGGCTCCGTTTGGATAGATGTGGGAAGAAGGGAAGAAGGAAAGAAGTGGGAAGAAGTATTGGAAAGTGTGTAACTTTGTGAAGAGTTTGAATTGTTTATAATTTTTTTTGGGCCTTCTTCCTTCTTCCTTCTTCCAACCCCATCCAAACAAGGCCGTCATGAACTACTTTTATTAATCATAGCGTGTCATGCCAAGTTAAATAGTGAATAGAGCTAACACAACGCACATTCTGACACAACACGACGTGTTAATCGTGCCAAATCGTATTTTATATTATTTTATTATTTTAAAAGTTAAAACTTATAAAAAAACAAATTTTAGTTAATAGTTAAAAAAATGATGAAGGTTGTCCATATAATAAAAAATTAGGTTTGGTGAATTTATAAAATGAAATGAGCCTTGAAAATTCTAAAACTGCGTTAAACTTTGAAAATTCATCAAATTTCACCATAAACCTGAAGAATTTCAAATAAAATGTCCAAAATTTAAGAGATATCATGATTTGTGTAGACATTGACTATATTTTTTTAATAATGTCGTGTCGTGTTAAATGGTAAACGAATCCATCACGACATGCATTCTGACATGACACAACTAACACAACGTTTTAATCATGTCAAGCCATGACATATTATTTTATTATTTTTAAAGTTACAAATTTATTAAAAATACAACAAAATTTAGTCAATAGTTCAAAAATAGATTGATGAAGGTTGCCCGTGTATAAAAAAGCAAAAAGATTTTGTCATTTTCATCTTTGATGATTTTATAAAATGATATTATTATTATTATTATTATTATTATTATTATTTATTATTATTATTATCATTATTATTATTTTTTACTATTACTATCATTTATTACTTTTATTTTATTCTTCGGTGACCTCGATCACGCTGGTTTCATTTCTAGCCTACCAAGCAGTACTATTCATCATCAACTGCTCGACTACACGACGATCACTATTTATATTCTTTCTGTCTAACGAAAGGTGGCGAGTTTCTTTTACCAAGAACCAATTTCTTTGTAATTAACTGGCTAATGCATCGCGCTACGCGCGATGTATATTTGGTTTAAGGTGATTGTACTATGGATTCAAGTTTTGTTTATTAGCTATTTGGCGGCTGTCATTTTTATTGGTTTTGTATCTTTTAGCTTGCTGTGTGAGTTTTTTCAGTGAAAGATGTAATTGATCGATAGATGTTAAATAGGTAATGGGCAGGTATGGGGAGAGGAACTGTGTATATTGAATCGAATGAGTATTATTGTTTTTCACTATGCATGTTCCAGATTTTTAAAATTTTTTGTATTGTTTTTCTATGAATTGATATTACCAGAATTTATAACAGCAAAAAAAATGCGGTGATAGAAAAGAAATAGAAAAAGTAGGGTGCTTGTTCACTGTTGAATCAAAGATTAGATCTGAATTTTGTTACTGGAGTGGTAGGCATGTCGTGGCTAAGTAAAAATAGACATTCAGTACACATAAGATTCTGATTATATTATTGTATGGAGGTGTGTGAGTAAGATAGGCAATCTTTTTAGCGAACTTACTTCTATGCAAAATTATGACAGTATAACAGGCAATAGTATCTAAGTTCCTCGGATATTCTCAAGCAAAAAAATATAATGTAATGAGGTTTAGTCGCTGACTGGGCTATAAACACGGATAGAACGATACTTATGCAGACACATAGTATTGTGGCTATGCATAGTAAGTGCTTTTTACAGATTAAGGAAGCAATTACAAAGATTAAGCATGCACATAAAGGAGAACAGCTAGGTGCACCAAGCTGGCCTGAACTTTTTTCCATATACAAAGAATTTTATGCAAACAGATTAGATATAGTAATCTTCTAACAGGTGCATTACTAAAAGTGATCTGAATCTGTTAAATGTGTACTTAAATAAGGCTCACCTGATGAGGAAATATCTGGCAAAAGTTAAAAGCTTCAAGAAGGTAACCTCATGCTGGTTTGATGTCTGAATCAACTTAAATAAGCTCACATGGGCAGTTCAACGAACAATTCCACACCACCAGGTACTACTACAGCATCAGTTAAATCCAGAGCTCCATCCGGTATCATGAATATATGGGACGGGTAACAGGAGCCGCGCTTCTGCTTAAAATTGTTTCTTTTTAGTAAATCCATCACTCATCACCAAATTTTCCATGTCAAAATTGTTTCCTTTTTAGAAAAAAAGATCAATTTTATAAAATGTTCATGCAAAATTGATTCCTCGTACAAAATAATACTCCTACCTAAAAAAGTGAACACCTCCAAACTATTCACATAATATTTAATAGTACAAAATAACCTTCTGAATTTAGTTTGTGTTTTTTTCAGTTTTTAAGCTTACTTCGTAATTGAGCTAAAAAAGAACTGGTGTGTCTCGGTTGCTTCTTTCCTTGGCTGTAAACACGCCAGTATTTTTTCAGCTCGATTATGCAGTAAGCATAAAAACTGAAAAAACACAAACTAAATTCAGGAGGTTATCAAAACTGTAGTATTCCTCTTTAAATATACGTTGTAATAAGATTTGAAATAAGATTGTACCTTAACATATTCCTATTTGAATTACTTGCTTTTTGCAGAACCTCATGAATATCTTTCTAATATCTTCTGTAGAATCAATATTTCCCTCATAGAACACCTAAAAAATGCCTGCGTGAAATTTGATCAGAAGAAAAAAAGATACTACGGTTCATAACCGATAAAGAAAAGCTCGGGAACACGTTACCTTAGAAACCCTCTAGTGCAAACAGTCGTGTTGCTTAGCATAGGCTTAAACTGATCTGAAAGGGAGATGCAAGACAAAGGAAATTTTAACTTACAAATCACAAACAAACATAGAAATCATAGATTGATGAGGAGAATCGTTCCCAAATCAGTAAGATATCATACCATCCTTTCATGCATATGAAAAAACACTCAGAAATGTACTTGAAGCAAAGTGTGTATGTCGCAAGCTAATTTTATTTGTAGGTGTCAATAAAATAAATAGAAATCACTAAAGAGTAAAGACCTAAAGAAATTGTGAAATTATTCATATTGGTCTCAAAATTCTTTTAGATAATATGCTTTTGTTCCAGAAATGCCCTTGCAGATGAGGAAAAACTTGAATAAACAAAAGAAAAAAACATTGTTGTTTAATGGTACCCATAAAAGTGTGCTTAATGATACCGACTATTATAGGTATATCTCTAGAATTTTATTCTGATTTGAGGCTGATTTGCACAACAATTGTAAAATGGTAAAATTTTATGCATGTAAAAATGAAAATACCTGACGCAAGTTCTTCTCAGTGTCAATTTTTAGAGGAATTTTTCCTTGTGTATGTATTTATTTGATCAGATTTACTCGGTCTGCACAATATAACAAATGAATTGAATTATCAAATTATATTAATTATTGTGCATGCAATGATATATATGATTATTCTCAATTACCTCCTGTCGAATTTGAGGTCTTTACAAACTTTGTCGAGCACATCTCTAGTAGGTATACAAGCTTCTATATTTGATGTAATCCAACAAACCATTTCTGGAGTGCCAAGCATGATCCGACCCGGTTCCATTTCATGAGCAATCTGACTCATATGTGAAATACATTTTAAATTAATAAAAAGAATTTTCTTTATTACAGATTAGTAATTTCTAAACATTGTTCATGAAAAAAATTGATATCCCATGTTATACCTTTAGTATTTATTCTTTCAAGTTTGAAAGAATATTCTGATACGTGATAATATTTGACTCCAATATGAAAAACATAAATAAAAAAATAAATAAAAAGTTATCTTAATTTCAATGGCGAGGAAGAATGAGAACCCTGCACAGATGAACCATCAGAATGGCACCATTCCAATAGCATGGATGTTTTCTATGCATGTCGATTGCTACTGGACCTTTCATTGCTATTTCGGATAAGAACCTCTTCTCGTTCTTATTGTCTACCTTTTCTAAATAAGATTTTCAACTTTTTGTTTAAATATATCATATATTGATGTTAATCAAGTATAAGACTTGAAAAAGTAGGAAAATGAAAATTCAATCATACCAGCAACATTCTTAAATGATTTGAGCAGTCCGAGACGATGTGATTAAACCTCGAAATATGGAATTGTTTGCTGAATGATTTTCCATGATCCTCATAGTCTATTCCATGAACTGCATAACCAGCTTGTACCAATCAAATAACTATCCATATTCAACTTAAATTTGACCTTGAGAAACATTATGGAAGAAAATTGCTTGGTCAAAATCAGAACAAACATCAGAGAACATAAAACCTCTAAATATTTGTTCATATTTTTCTCTCCAACAAAAATTGAGAAATCCAATTGAATTTTATTCTAAATATATTTTACTCCACACCTAGCATAATTATCCAATCAGGCAGTAATTTATTTACCATCAGCCAAGAAAAATGGCAACCTGAAATAAACCAACAAAATCGAACCAAAATTTGATCAACTAATAGCTTAATGTAACTAACAATAACTACCTATCACAATCTTTGTACAACAAACAATAAGTTACCAAAATTAGAATCAATCGAAGACAAATGTGTGAAATCGCAGCTAAAATCGAAATTGCCGACCTTTCTCAGTATTGGAGCATAAGGACCGGTAAACCTTAGTTGTTCAATAAACATCCCTGTAAATATAAGCATAGTTTTATTAGTATTTTAGCATGTGAGATATCATTACAAACCTATTCAATAAACCTCAGCATATGTTCATCTATTATAAACCAAAGACCCAGTAAAAACATGGACAGTACAATAGAGAAAGAACAAACAGAAAAATGCAAAAAATACAAAAAATGGAAAATGCCAAATAAAATTAACCAAGATAAAAGACAGATGAAGAGAGCAACAAAAAAAAATGATTCAATACCCTCGGAAGAAAGCTGCAATTTGCACATAAAAAAGTAGCTGAGCAGAAATTAATAAAAAGGAAAATTAAAGCAAACAACAAAAGGACAGACTTTAAAAAGAGAAATCAACAATAAAGAAGGAAAGAGCAAGGAGAATACAAACTCTGTAGGGAATCCAAGCAAAAGGAAGCCACTGTTGATAAGCCATTGTCGGCAGATCTTCATAATAAGCGAATATTTCTGTCACCTGCCAAGGAAACAAAAAAAATTTATACCTTGTCCAACACAGCTACTCAATCATTTCCTGAACCATCATTTCCAAACTGTTCCGAAGAAAATTAAAATTACAACTAAAACAAACAATCAACACATTGGCTACAAATACTTTAGATAGTGCATCAATTTTTCTGAGATAGAATAACAGAAATTTATTGATGAATTTTAAAGTATACAAAACAATAGATGGAAAACACTTAATTGTATAAAAATTTAGACTAAGTTATTTGTTCTAAATTAAAACTAAAGAGCACCACCAGAATTGGAATAAAATATGGACTGAGACCCGAATTGGACAAAATTAAAGAGCAGCAAGAGCAATGTCAACACAAATTATAGCTTGAAAAAGCAAAAAATAACAATATGACTAAAAGAATTGGAATCAACTTGCAATTGACAAAAAATCAAAAGTAATGAGAACAAAACTGAGGACAAATAAAAAACGCAAGAAAGGAAAAAAAAAATGCAAAAAAGAAAAGTTACATAAAATAAAGAAAAAGCAGAACGAAGGGGACGAACTAAGGACTCTCAACATTCCGAGATCCTCCATTCTGATTAAGAGGTCTCTTTTCGTGCACAGCCATGGATGGCTCCTTCTTCTTCTTCTCATCTCTTCCTCGTTGTGAGTGTGCGCTGAGAAGGAAAAAGGGAGTTCAAAATCGCTACCCCTTGGCACCAGGAATGTCTTCGAAAGGATCTCCATTGACTCAAGGCAAGAAGATAAAGGAGAAAGCTCATTTTGCCATTTTTTTTTTGCACAAATGTGGAGATCTGCATCCTAATGCTCTGTAGCAGGGAGAACAGAAGAAGAGGAAGGGTCTAGAATCGTTCAGTGGAGTCGACAACACCGATCTCCTATGGCAGAGTATAGAGAGCGGACCCACTGAGAAGAGGAACATTTACAAAGCTGTAGGAAAGAAAAACACGGAAAGGAGAACAAGAGATCCAGAACGCAGCATGTACGGAGCATTGACCAACTTCGGAGGGCAGGATCAAGCGGAGAAAAAGAAACAGCCGTTGCGATTTGAGTTCTTTCTACAGTGATTCTAAGGTTTGAAAATGAAGTATTATATATATGGTTAGTGCTTGAACGGACTAAACCCTAAAGTGTGCTTCGAATGGACTTCCCAGTTATTGAATTGGATTTTAAAAACTGCTATTAAGATTATGAAAATAACAATTTATAGAGTGATATCACCTGATCAAATATAATGATCATGAGATATGAGTTTTGCTATGGTGAGTTGCAACTCAAAAGGGTCTATGAGTTGCGATCAAAACTCCCTGATCTAATTCAAAATGACCGATCAAAACCGTCCAATATGATCTCCCTATTAAAATCTCTATGTATACCAAATTTTACATTTTTTTTCAAAATTTTTAAGTATTTTTTTTATTTTAGAAAATCGTTAATCTAATTAGTTCTGAACCGTTCAAAAACAACAGTTTTTAAAAATCCTAAAAAAAAAATTACTTAGAAATTCCGAAAAATATATAAAATTTGGTCTGCATGGAAATTTTAATAGGGAGATCATATTGGATGGTTTGGATCGATCATTTTGAACTAGATCTAGAAGTTTTGATTATAACTCACGGACCCTCTTGTGAGTTGCAACTCACCATAACAAAACTCCATGAGATACATGCATTGAGAATGAAATTAGTTTAACTAGCTTGCCTTATGTCAAGAATAACAAACACAATAGAATTTATGAGATGTACACCCTCTAACACTAATTGCCACGCTATAGAACAAAGTCTACAATTACCTCCTGTTGTACACTCCATATTAAAACATAACAAATTTTAACAATGAAAGGTCACCCTGTCTCCATATCATAACACATTTTAACAATGAAAGGTCACCCTGTCTCTATATCTCCCTCTCTCAGCCTATATTTGAAGGACCAACCCCCTCTTTAGAAACCCCTATATATGATGGACCAACCACCCCTTTTGAATCCGCTGCACTATCAGCTTCATCAAAGAGAGAAGCAACATTTTTAGAAACCTAAAACAACCAAAATAAAGAAAAAGTATGTGAAAAGAAAATTCAAATTGAATCCTTAAATATATTTCAAGTAAAATCCAATCAATAAGTATAGTTAGTACCACAATTGTGTGGAAACTTAGGGTACTTGTGGCACAAAAGCAAGTCCAACAAAGGAGAGTTCTGTTTTTCTAGAAATGATTACTCAGCATGTGCTGAATTTTGGCATCCAATGTCTCAAATTTTCTGGCGCGCTCAAAGCAACAAAATCAGATGACCTTTAAGATGGCTTCCGAGTGACGAATTTCTTATCCACAAACGATCTCATCGCCTACTGTCAGTTGGGAAAGAGGCTTTTCAAGGTTGGTCATCCCTTGCAGCAACATCATTCTTACCAATAAGTGAAGCAAGATTGATAGAGACCTATTACAACAAAATTAATACATAAATAGAAACGAGATTGAAATGCAAAATTTTCAACTAGTAAATCATACCATATTAATGAACTTACCTTAATTATGTGGATTTCAAACGAAGCAATTTCGGCATATCATCATACTATTGGGTTGATGGTGTTTTCTTATGATATGCTTCAATTTTGCATCTAAAGTTTCAAATTTTTTGAAGCATTCGAAACATACGAAGGAAATATCTTTCAAAAAAACTATCTAGATACAGAATAAGCGATCCACATAGAAACTCATCGCCATTTTTCATGTTGCTAGTGGAGTTGGAGGCTCAATAAGACGACCTCTATTACTTGATTTCTCAAATGCATAGGCATTTTCATTTAGTAGCCTGGACACTATACTTTTTGTACACTTTAAGTCAGCAGGGCTTTTGTTTTTGGCTGAGTATTTATTTTTGTCGGCCATTTCAACTTACAGAAAGATGAGTGTGATGTTATTCTCCTACAAAACAGTAGAGAGAGGAGAATATGTAGATAATACCAAAAAGAATCTCACATGGACCTAGCCATAAAATGATCCAATAAGAATAAGAACTAACAAACTAAGTCTATTCTTGCAGAGGACTTTACTAAAAAAGAAACACTGATGTTTCAGTCACAATAAATATTCAAAAGCAAACATCAGTTCATAATAAACCATAACCCTAAAACTCGTATCACTTCAAAAATTGAATAAGACATGCATCGATACTATAATATGACGTGCTAATTAAAAGAAACATTCATATTATAGTATCGATGCATGTCTTATTCAATTTTTGAAGTGATATGAGTTTTAGGGTTATGGTTTATTATGAACTGATGTTTGCTTTTGAATATTTATTCTGACTGAAACATCAGTGTTTCTTTTTTAGTAAAGTCCTCTGTAAGAATAGACCTAGTTTGTTAGTCAAAAGAAACATTTAAGAACAAGATCAATTTAAAATCAACCATAAACTGTTACAATTATCAGGTGTAAAACCCCGAAAAGTACTCTCACTACAACAGCTGAATTTTACATGAAGTGCTACAACAATCTCGGGTGCTTATTAAAACACCAAAGAAGAAAAGTGCAAATTCAACAAGAAAACTATTTACAGAGGAGTAAAAAGTTAAGAAACCTCTCAGCCTACTAGAGTCCTTCCTTTCCTATACCAATACTATGTGAAAAGTAGTTATATCACACAACAAATGAGGTAGTGATTTGGTATGGTATATGTGGGTATCTTTTATCACAAGAACTATCAAAAGAAAATTAAAATAACTCATATGCCTATCATCAGTTTAAATCAGTTTAAAATCAACCACATGCCTATCATCAAGCATAAAACTCCAAAAAAAGTATCTTACACCAAAAACATAAATAGACATGAACTTGATAGTAAAATCTTGGGTGCTAATTAAAACACAAAAGAAAAAACTGCAAATTAAATAGAAGAAAGTACTTACAAAGTAGGAGTAATTAGAAAAGAAAGTGACCAACTCACAAATCCACAGTCCTTCCTTCCCTACACCAATAATTCCACAATAGAAATTTTACAAAAAAACAAGTAAAAAGAATTCTATCACAAAACAAATTAGGTATTGATTTGGTTTGGTAAAGGACCCATCTTGTATCTCAAAAACATTCAAAAGAAAGTCAAAACAAACTAAATGCATGTAAACCAATAGAAATTCAAAGCAACATAGAATAAACAAGAAAGAAAAAATGACAGTATGGACAGAGAGATACCACAACTTACAAAACTATCAATTGATTAAAAATGCAAAATTATCCAAGAAAGAAGAGTTACGTTGTTTACAAAGAGATTGAGATTATAGTGAAGAGAATAGAGGACAATGAAACACAAAATAATCAACAAATTGAGGGAGGGAGAGAGAAAGAGAATAGAAGAATAGAGTACCTTCAACACAGAAGGAAGAAATTAAGAGAAGGAAGAAATTAATAGGATTTAATTACCACTACGGTCCGACCCAAAAAAAAAGAATTCGGCCAAAATAGGTGCACATGGAGAGAATTGTTTTAATGGAAAATCTTGGTTTCCATTAAAACAATTCTTGAACCAATTTGAAACATGTCGGGTCTGAACCCCATCTCTCGAACACAAATGAAATGGTACCGTATAAAACAACTGAATAAATAACTAGTATACAACAATAAAAGCATCATAACAAGAATAGAGGACAAAACTATCAATTGATTAAAAATGCAAAATTATCCAAGAAAGAAGAGTTACGTTGTTTACAAAGAGATTGAGATTATAGTGAAGAGAATAGAGGACAATGAAACACAAAATAATTAACAAATTGAGGGATGGAGAGAGAAAGAGAATAGAAGAATAGAGTACCTTCAACACAGAAGGCATTGTAAATACCACTTTGAGTTGGGACCTGGGAGTGGAATTAAGAGAAGGAAGAAATTAATAGGATTTAATTACCACTACGGTCCGACCCAAAAAAAAAGAATTCGGCCCAAAATAGGTGCACATGGAGAGGTGCTTGAGAGATGGGGTTCAGACCCGACATGTTTCAAATTGGTTCAAGAATTGTTTTAATGGAAACCAAGGACATAAATGAAATGGTACCGGATAAAACAACTGAATAAATAACTAGTATACAACAATAAAAGCATCATAACAAAACAATTCAGAGACTTAAATTCACACAAAAAAAAATGAAAATTACGTGCACGTGTATATTATATTGATTCATGAATAACAAATAATACACTAATATAGATAACCATCTACATATTAAAAAAAATACAGAAAAGACAAATAAAACAAACAAGGAATCAACTAATAAAATAGAATACTTACTAATTGAAAAGTAAATGTATATACAAAGAATGTCACCAACTTGTGGGTCTGATCTTCACCTCAATCCCTGCCCTACACCAATCAACACAACAACGAAAAATCAAGAAAACCTCCAAAGACAATTAAACTGAGAAACTTACAGTGTGCGTGGATGAGTGTGAGAGTGAGTGAGAAAGAGAGAGATAGAGGGTAAAAAGTTTATTACCAACATAACCCAAATAATATACCTAATAATCAAGATATATTCTATAAGATGCTAACCTACAACAGTACAATGGAATGTCTAATTAAAAACAAGTTACTTACAATATGGTAATTAATACAAAGTAAAGTATTCAGTGACAACTTTTAGAGTATTAATTTTAATTAGTAGTAACGATTTAATTTTCTCCAACATCTCACAACTAATTATCCATGGAGCTTAATGCTATAGTATTATAGATATTTTATAAAACCAATTTGTGATAGAAATTAATGCAATGCGTATCACAAAGTTGTTAAAGATCCCTTTTTAACAAATAGATAGTATATGCATATGTATAATATTACGTACATATTAAATCTTGTGATTTAATAATTATAAAAACATTGTGTGAGCATATCAAGAGTGTGCTGATGCATATGAAAAGCATTTTTCTCACATGTGTCTGTCTATATTACAAAATACAAAATAAGAATGGATGAAGAATACATGTCATTCATTAATTGTTTTACTTATTAGTTTAGTTATGAGTAGGATGGTATGAAAATTCGTCATGTAAAGATGGTTAGTTTCTATTATTCCAAATTAAATCAATTAAGTTGTATGATTTGCTAGATTAACTTAGACTTATATATATAGAGAGAGAGAGAGAGAGAAATTGGTTAAAATGCTTTGCAAAGCACAGTGGGTCTGTACTTTAGACCTCTGAATCTGTTGGATCTCGTCAAAATACGTGCGATGATCGCTTTGAATGGCTTCGATTAAGAGCGCTTCCCTCCCATCCGTTTCTCTGTTAACAGATGCGCTTAAGAGAGAGACTGGTCGAACAGATCGAATCGTCTTTGAAAGAGATCAAATCTCTAAATCCCTCCCGCAATTTTACTTCCCTAAATCCATAAATTCTTCCTGCTATTTACTTTTCTAAATCCATAAATTTCTTTGTGCACTCACCTTCTTCTGCTAGTGCTATGCTCAAGGCCCATATTCTCTTCGTGCACTGAAGCTTTGTTTTCTTTTCTACGCTCAAACCTCCCATAACTCAAAACTTATGTCTGAACCTAACTCAAATTTGTGTGATCTTTGACTTTGCAAGTCAAAAATAGGTGGAAATTATGGCAATTGAACATCTCGATATCACCCAAATTTCTTCCAGTTTTGTATTTGATGTTGTTTCTAAGTGTGATTGGCTCTATTGTACAAAATTACTTTGTGTGTTTTTGGGTTGAAATTAGGTTCTTTAACATCTTGGATGGCTAGAGAGGAGGTTTATGATGTCGGTTCGTTTTGAGAGAGCTTGATTGGGTCATCTGGGTCTGTCCGATTCAACATCTGTGACTGGTACTTTTGTCTCTTTGTTTCCCCTCACTATTGTCAATTTTCTCATTTGTGGCTTTCATTTGATTCAAATAGATAAATGCTCCCAATAATGTCTTTCCTTCCTTTACCTGAGCACTGTAACCTGTCAACACCTCTAATTGTGGCACATATTATAATATTGTACATGTACTCCTCCAACATGTAACGGTACATGTTTTACAGTGTGGTTTCTTTTGGGTGGCTCCTATGATAATTTTTAGGTGGTGTACATGTATAACACCATATCTTCGGACCAATCCTTAGTCCCTGTAACTGAGAATTCTAAGTGTCCCTGTGGTTTCATTTAGGTGGCTCCTATGATAATTTTCAAGTGTGACTACAGTGCTCACAACAACCAGTTAATTGAGATATATTCCTGTAACTGATGTTTAAAATATAGTTAATTGTTGTTCATCCAACCAAGAATAAAAAATGTAGTTACTTTCTGCGACTCTGACATCATTTATACAAAATGCTCAAAGTTGTTTAGGTTGGTAATTTATTTGCTTGTTCTATTATATTTAAGCCACCCTCAACTTGAGTAATGGTTTTTCTTTTTCCTTGTGTAGTTTTTGATGCATGAAATTGGAAGAATAGAGCTGAGCTATACGCAATCTTTTCCAGAAAAAGGTAGTCATTAGTCAATTATTGAACGCTTAAATTTAAAATATGAAAATTCCAGAAAGAAGAAATTCATGTTTTTTCAAACAACCAAAGAAATTTTTTTATTATTTTAAATCCAGCAAATTTGAAAGAGTAGAAAACTGTATGCACTCTACACCATGTAATTAGCAGAGACATACAATGTTTAAGTTTTTTAATTAGGCAAAAAAAATTAAATGGCTTGTATTAAAAACTTTAAAAAAATAGTAAAGCAATTTATGTTCATATTTATGCAATCAATAATAAATGCCTTTTAGATTTTTTAAACAGTTTAGAATCAGAAAATTTTCAAGAAATTATAAACATTTGTACATCACTTCTATATATATATATAAGGGACCTTAATCGATATAAAATGTTTCCGACATACAATATTCATGTCCTTTTAGTTCGTCTGATCTATACAAACAATCCAATTTCGAAATGTATAAAATTTGGTAGTTTTCAACTATCAAATCTATTTTGAAATAGTCAAGAAATTGTATGTATGTGCACCGAAGACATCTCTTTTTCTTTTTCTTTTTCCAATCAAGTTATACCTACTAATTTATAGGAAATGATATAGATACAATCTATTTTTCCTGGACCACCGAATTTTACATCTAAAAAAAATCTATTTTCCCTACACCAACCAATCCAAAGTTTGCAAATTAAAAAAGAATATTAAAAACTTTGCATCTAAAAATTCTATTATTTCAGGATTGGTCGATTAATGCCAAACGGCCAAGAACATATTTTAATATATTACAGAATGAGAATTAGCAGGTCTAAAAAAATAAGAAAGTTGTCACTATACTAACTTCTTTTTGGACGCCCGATGGATTTTAATTGCATTTGATATTCTTAAATTTTTAACACATTAGAAAATAATGGTAGATTTGAGAGTGACTAATTTTTGTTTTACTATGTGTTTGAGAAATAAATGTCATAAAACTAATGTAATTAACGCAATTTTAAAAATATGAAATTGCCTAAGAATATTACAATTTTTATAATTTACTGGAAAAAAGTTGATAAAATGAATATATATAAAAATCTGGATCCTTTTTTTTTAGTACAATTTTTCTGAAGTAGTGTATCTCTGTTTTTTTTTTCCCATTCAATTCTTTTGAACTGTAAGGGAAAAAAATAAGACAAATAAGTATCATTATTTAAATAGTGCGATTACATAGATATTTTATAGCCATTTTTTTCCGAATTAAGAAATTGACTTTTTTTTTGTACGAAAGGAAAGGAAAGTTTTTTTTTTATTGGAGAGAGTGGACTCGAGTCAGCATCTAAGAATCGCAAGAATACTCTAATTGGAATTTTCATTCATTTAATCTCACTATATCTTAAGTCAATTTTATCATGCTAAGGCAATTTATAGGGCAATCCAATTCTAAGCTTTATTCATGCATCCAGGTTATCTCTCGTACCATTCGTTTATTTTCTATTTTACTCCTTACAGCATGACCAGTTCCAAATTTTTACCCAAACAAAATTAAAATGATTACCTAGTTGAACATCCATGCTTAACTCGAAGAAGGACAACACACATCTTAGTTGAACATGAAAAAGGGTCAAGCTAATTTCTCCACCAGTCCACTCTTGCTCCATTTATAATACCAAGCTGCTATTGTACCGTGGAGAAATCGAAGAAATGTGATATTTTTAACTAATTTGAGCTATATTGTTACCACTTACCAAATTATAATATGTTTATGATATTACCAAAATAAACTCTAGAGGATAACCTGTATTCTTACCAAAAAAATTTTAACAATAGTACTAATAAAATTCTTCTCTTTTTTCGACAAAAATATGTAATATGATTAGTTAGTGCTACTAATAAGTGAACAAATTCGGTCCGCATATCATGGATAATTCTATGTAAAACCACAAAAAAAAAAAGTCCAAAGAAAAGACTACTGTAGTATCAGCCAATCAGGCCGCGCCATACGTTACCCCTTGTCAAACTCGCAACTGAAGATTGATCGGTCAAAATAAGATCAGATCTTCTTTAAAGTTCCGTTTGGATGGTGTGGGAAGAAGTGAAAAAAAGTATTGGAAAGTGTGTAATTTTGTGAAGAATTTGAATTGTTTAATAATAAATTTATTCACATCTTTTCTTATTCTCACTCTCATCTAAACAAAGCCTAATTTCATGGAGGATGCAACAAGGAGGGTCTTTCTTCACTAAATCGTTATTTCCCTCATGCCTCCTGCTATCTTCTTTTCCTTTTTCGCTTTTTTTTTTCCTCTCTCTGTTTTTCTTCTTTGTTTCTTTGCTTTGTTGATAAAGAGTTTTGGTTTGAGAGATGAGCGGTGCTTTCACATGGGAAGGAAAAGTTGGGAGGAGAGCAAATTTCTTTAATTTTTAATTGTACTTTTGACTTTTTCTTAATAGAATGGCCCACGAACCTTTTTCTCGATGATCATAATAATAATAATAATAAATAAATAAATAAACTCGCAACTAAGTATCAATTCGGATTCTTTATTTCCGACTGGGCAAATCCATCTGCAAATATAAACTAGGCCAAGAATATGGGTGATTGAATTGGGATTATAAAGGCCCTGATCGGAATGGGACTTCAGTGGGATTTCATTTCATTTGGTGAGAATAGAATTGACAGGAAATGATGTCAATTGAAATTCAGTGATCGGAACCATTATAAGATGAATTGATGGGAATTGAATTTTAGTGATCGGAAACCCTACGATAATTAACAGGAAATGATTTCACATCTTATATTTTTATCATTTTACCCTCAATACTTATTTCTTCGAAACGACACACTCTTATACGAAAATATCTGGTAGAATAGCAGAAACCTATAAATAAGTGTTGTAACTGGTAAAAGTTCACATCATTCTTCCTTCTTAAAAGTTTCAGCACAAAATTACCGCTATGCAATACTTTTTTTTGTATCTACATGTATAAACTCAAAATTTAGATGATGGATCAATACATTTTTTTTGTTTAATTTATTTTTCAGTGTGTGTGTATTGTATAAAGTAAACCAACCTGAGCTCGCATTTTGCTTCTGAGTTTTTGTCAATGATAAACGTAAGGTTTATTTACATTATTCAAACTCTGAATTTGAAATATGAATACAAAAGAAAGATAATTATAATCAATTTTACAAGAAAGTTGGCTCATTTGAACCTCCATTATTTTTTTGCTGATAAAACATTAACATGCTAACCGTAAGAAATGATTTCACATCATATTTTTACCATTTAATCATCATTCTTATTTTTTTGAAATGGCAGCACACACATACCACAGATCAACCAATTCATTACATTTGCTTCTTTTTTTCCAAGTCTGATACGAAAAGCATCATAATACAAAGATTAAAAAGAAAAAAAAATAAAATAAAACTATACCAAGACTGATTGTCTCTCTCAGCAAATAACAACTTGGATAAACCTAATGGACCCACAAACAAGCCAAGACGTGGCACTAGTCTCCCCTATGTACAAAAGTAACCTTCATTTCATATTTGCTTCTTTTTTTTTTCCCTCCTAGCTTCAGCTAAAAAGGAAAACCAAACAAAATTTAATTTTGGTTTCAAGAAAAGAAGTGCCCTCATTCCATATAAGTATGATTATCAAATTCTAAAGATATTTTAAACATTTAACTAACTCTGGTCAACCTAAAGATATTTTAAATATTCTAAATATGCATATTTTAGTTCCAATAAATTTGAAAAGAATAAGAAAGCAAATAGATACTATACCATCATACCTTAATGACAGTACACATACCAGCACATAAATAAAAAAGAAACAATATACAAGGCCTTGCCTGGCTCCAGTTATTAAAATTAGTGTCTATAGATGATCATTACACCGTTGATTAATTTCATTTTCTGTTTGTTTTAACGTTAGTGAAAAGCTGCAATAATTAATGCAATTTTTAATTTTTTTGGTAGGATATTTCTAGCTGATTTAAGACATCCTCTGCCTATAACAAGTATTTGTACCTGATTAGCTGCTTCATGCTTCCCTAAGAGCAAAACATATCACATACGTAGTTAATTCGAACTTTCTGTTCTATCTTATGTGCAGACTTGATTCCTTTTACATGTTGATATGCTTTTAGTTATAAGAAATGACTCAAATATGATACTTGTTGCTGCTTATGTACGGATTTTTATATTTAGAAAATGAAAATGTACCTGTCAGGAACAATGAATCCTAGAAAGCTTTTGATTATGATTGACGTGCTCACCTTAATTACAACAACCTCTCACTTGATAAAACAAAGAAAAATAACAATATGTTGAGCAAATGTTGAGCACATATACAAAATTACCCGTGCCATATATACGATTAGATAATTAATGACCATAAGATATTGCATTTTAGAGTGACAGCCCAATAAGTAATGACACTGGTATAACTTTTAGAACTATTGTTCAAGGTTTCAGCTGCTCAGATAATTGATGGCACATACCTCTCAACATAAAGAAAATGGCATAAAATTTGGATTTACAATACAATGTAAAATGCATACCTGACAAAAAAAATGTAACATGGCTAGAATCCCATTAGACATGTTAATTATACTAAACCAAAATTTAAGTCATATCTGACAAAATTGCACTATCGAACACCAAATCAAAGCTTTAATTGGTCTCAATGTCCTTTGCAATTAAAACACTCAAATAAAAAAAAAACACTCACCTTCAAACACATCATCTTGTCCATTTAATCTCTCATCACTATCTCCATCATCATCGATCCAATTTAAGTCGTCAGGAAGCTTGAGCCCCATCTCAGCCGCTCGATTGGCCGACACGCGAGAGGAGAGCCACCCAACGGCGAGCTGATCTGATTGCGACACGGTTGCATCCCTCTTGTACACAACGGCGATTTTCCATGGTTGGTTGTCGAGGAAGCGCTCGTAATCTTCGTCGTTTATCTTGATCGGGATGTCGTATCTGGCGGGAGGCGACGGGAGAAGGGGAAGGAAAGGGGAGAGAAGCGTGAAGTTGCGGAGACGGAGAGAGGGGTTTGAGGGTTTAATCGCCATGGATAGGTCATTCTTTCTAGTACATGTAGATAGTAGAGGAGAGAGCAGGACAGATCGGTAGAGAAAGGGGTAATTTTGTCCGATCAAAATATACGTCGCTCTGTGTTCCTCAATTCTCACCAAATTTCTTGGTTTTTCACGAGAATTCTCTGAGGAAAAATTTTCTCGCCAAATTCTGTAAACTGAAATCGTTTCTCATCCACCAACCGTTTCCGATCAGTGGAAACGGAGAAATGGAAAAATCCATTTCCGATTCCTACGGAAAAATTACTTTCCGATCAGAGCCTAAATATTTAGAAAAAATAGGGAAATAATAGAATTATTTTATTTGGTTGTTTAAATCAATTAGTAAAATTTTTATCAAATATTTTGTACAATATAATATTTTTTATTTATCATAATATATATATATATATATACATCGCCCGTATCCGTACCGAAATTTTTTTAAAGTTTTCGTATCATCGTACCAGCACCGTACCGGTACGGTATCGAACCCGTACCATGCAACATAGCTGTCAGGTGTCAGCTCTCTTTGCGAAAGAGAGAAAAAAACCTAGCCTGACGTCCATCATCGCACCTCGCACTTTTGCACCTCTGTCTCAATCTCTCTCGCTTGATTTTGCGGAACCCCATCTTTCCCTCTCTCTCACTCTCTCACTTAAAAGTCATGGACACCAACGCTTTGCCGATCCAAGTAAGCACTGCATTTCCCTTTTTCAATTTCTTTTCATATTTAGCTTTTCCTTCTTTAATTTTAGCGATCCAAGTAAGCTCTCTCTTTGATTGTTGCTTCAGCTGATATTTATAGACAAATAATCCCTCTTTTTCTTAAATTGTACAATTTCAGAGTTAAATTCAAGGTGACATAAAGGCAATAGCGGAGCAAGTTCAAAATAGATACTTTTTTGTCTTTCCTCATTATACTTGCGATAGGTGATGGCAGAATTGTAGGTAAGTTCAACTCCTGTCAATCGTATATACCAACACATGTATCGGTACCTAAAAAGCCAACACATTTTCAGAATGGTTACATGCATCTTTCAATTCATTTTCAGAATGGTTACATGCATCTCTCAATTCAATGATTTCAATCTTGAAAGGAACAACAAATTAAGTTTTTGTTTTACATTTCTATTTTATTTAACATTTATGCTGATTTTTTGTGTAACATTTCTGTTTTAATCTGCCATTTTTTTTTCAGCTGAATAAAGTACATAGAAAGGCTAGAGGAAACAAACAAGAGGATAATTATGTGGATAGTGGACTAGTGGAAGGGAATCTGAAGATTTGGATTTGTATGTTGCATTTGAATCTTAGGATAATGATGCGGTCGCAAGTTATATTTGTGCTATGGAATTTGTTAATACTGGTGAAATTCTAATTGTTAGTGCTGTCACACGCTTCATTAAGCTTTTAAAAAGATGGACTCGAGTGTTTAGACTAAATTACTGGATAAATAAAAAAATGCAATTGAGATTTGAGAATGAAAAGCAACTTCAGCGAATTGACAAATGGCTTGTCTTTGGTTGTTTGTTTCTAAGACCTTTGCATTATATATCATAGCTTATACCAGTAAAGTGTGCCAGTACTTGATCCTACTAACTGTGAAAGATAATAAAATAAACAAGATGCATAATTAACAAGTATGCCAGTAAAGTATGTAAGCAAACGAAAGTATAAAAAAATAAACATATTTCCAACTCTTCATCTTCACAACTACTCATCTTTTGTACATCATTTGAAAATATAATCAACAAGATACATAATTAACAAGTTCTTACATTAATTTTGTACAAAAGACTAAAATAAAAAAGAAAATGAAAAAAAAATTGTCGAGGTTCAGTGACACCAGCAAGAAAGTACTAGAATGAAACCAACCAACCAACCAGCAAACACAACAAATGAAATTTAAACCAGCCCGACTATATCTGAACCATTACCACATGTAGTGCTGCACAAGAAACCAAGAAAAGAAAATAAAAATTATATCAAATCAATACTCATCTTCATTAATCCCTACTACTACTGTGTGCTTGCTGAGCCAAAGAAAGATGGATTAGTGGCTATCCTTGGATGGACCCCAAAGAAAGCACCAAAAGTTGATCCAAGACCAGAACTTTCTGTGCATGTTGGCTGCTAGTCTGATTAATAATTATTGGTGATGCACCTTCATCATACTCGTTTAAGCTTAGTATATTCAATTTCTGCAAACTAGTGCAAAGAAATACCATTTCAGTTGATACAAATTACAGTGAAACACCATTTCAGACTTAATTCTGGGACATATTCAGTTTAAGAACTCAATTGCTAGTAGTTTTGGTGTTGATGTTGTTTTTGGATTAACTTAATTCTGACAAGGGTATTGATGTTGTTTTTACATTTCCTTCGTCAAAACAATCTAACAAGAAACACACTGGAACCTCAACTATTTTTACCAGTACAAAATTAAAAGCACAACATGACAGTGTTTGTAAAACCAAAGCAGCAAAACCATTACTGGTACATACTACATACTTAAGAACACAAATTAATTCATTGCTAATTAATAGCTGAACATTTAACTAATTAAGCCCACATCAAAATAAGATTGTATTACTTAAAATTGTGTCAGATTGCACAAAGATTCTCCTGAAAAGAACTAGGAAGAAAAAATGTACAAAATTAACCATCACAACTGCTAATTTGACCTCAACTGCACCAGTCCCAATTTGTGAATCTAAGATTTTTCGCTTACCTCTCCATTGGAAGTGAGCAGAGTCGAAGTTGCCTGCTGGTAAAAGCTGAGGCGGGAAAAGAATGAGGCGAGTTTCGGCACTATGCGGAGATAGGAGAGTTCAGCACTGAGCTAAACCAACGTTTCTTTCTCTTAAGGCGAGTTGTGGCGCTGGGCTTCTCGCAGTGGTTTTGATCGATCTAGGGTTTCTCGGAGGAGGCGGGGAGATAGATGTGCCGACCGCCGAGTAGCGGGCAGATTTACGAGAGAAGTGGACAAGGGAAGAAGAACAAAGGGAGAGGGGTAGATGAGTAGATTTCTTATCAGATCTCTCAGCGTGTTTAACAGAAGGAGAGATGGAGAGGTCACAGACGGAGAAGAAACGGAGAACGGAAGTGTGCTTTACGTGCCTGTTGAAGTGGCAAGTCGAAATACTTCAACGGACCTTTTGTAATATTGACAGACACTTACATATGAGAAAAATGCTTTTCATATGCATCAACACACTCTTGATATGCTCACACAATGTTTTTATAATTATTAAATCACAACATTGTATATGTATAATATTATACATATGCATATACTATCTATTTGTTAAAAAAGATCTTTAACAACTTTGTGATATTCATTGCATTAATTTCTATCTTAAATTGGTTTTATAAAGTATGCATAATACTATAGCATTAAGCTCCACGGATAATTAGTTGTGAGATGTTGGAGAAAATTAAATCAACACTACTAATTAACATTAACACTCTAAAAGTGAAGTTTTAAAGATCATAAATAGTAAAAAATTGTTATGATTATGTTTTCGCAAAAATTCATGTAATAATACTAGCAAAATTGTCACTGAATACTCTCTACTAATTACCATATTGTAAATTTGTAAGTACTTTGTTTTCAATTAGCCATTCCATTGTACTATTGTAGGTTAGCATTCTATAGAATATATCTTGATTATTAGATATATTATTTGGATTATGTTTGTAATAAACTGTTTCCCTCTATCTCTTTCTTTCTCACTGACTCTCACACTCATCCATGCACACATCCACACACACAATAGATTTCTTAGTGTAATTGTCTTTGGATGTTTTTTTGAATTATCATTGTTGTGTTGATTGGTGTAGGGCAAGGACTAAGGTGAAGTGAAGTGCAGCGACATTCTTTTTATATGCATTTATTTTCCAATCGGTAAGTATTCTATTTTATTAGTTGATTTCTTATTTGTTTTATCTTTCTTTTCTATATATATATATATTTAATATGTTGATGGTTATCTATATTAGTGTATTATTTGTTCTTCTTGAATTAATATATAATATACACGTGGACATAATTTTCATTTATTCGTGTGAATTTAAGTCTCTAAATTGTTTTGTTTCAATGCTTTTACTGTTGTATACTAGTTATTTATTTAGTTGTTTTATCCGTTACTATTTCATTTATGTCCTTGGATTACACTAAAACAAAATTCTTGAACCAATTTGACTAATGCCGATTCTGTTACTCAGTTATGAAAATTGTGTTGCCAATAATTAATTTGTATAAATAGATAATTGTACTAGTTTTAGTTTAGTTTTCTACACTATGTCGTTGTAAAATGTATCTTGATAGATAGATATACTATGCTGTTGCAGAATATATCTTGATCGATAGATATAGTATTTTGGTTATGTTTTGTAATGAACTGTTTTTGTTGCTAATGGTAAAAGTAGGCCGGTACAAACATTTTTTCCTAATGGCTAAATTCTAAAGCTTTTAGTGTTTTTTTTTATACTGATTATTTGGTTGTTCTATTTGTTGCATTTCATTTGACTTTGGATTCTACTTAAACCAAAATCTTAAACCAATTTTATACTTTTACTAATGCTTGACTCTAATAGTCTCTATAATGAAAGTTGTTGTGCCAATTTTTAATCAGTACCAACAGATAATTGTATTGTTGTAGGTTTAGCTCTCTATATTGCGCTGATTTAGAATATATGTTGATTGTTATATATATATATTAGAGATTGGCTAAAGTATACTCCAGCATATAGATAGCCCGTATGCTGGAGTCGTTTCTCACAATCTAAAGTGCATACAGTCGATCCGAAGCTTTCAAATTGTTCTCCATATTGAAATCTCCTAGGAAACTAAAATTTATATTTTTTCGATTTTTTTACTATATATTATGATATTTTAAAAAAACATTGTAAAGGAGTTGTAAAGGAGTATTTCTGGCCCTTCAATTTGAAAATAGCATAATATATAGCAAAAAAATTCGAAAAAATGTAAAATTTGATCTTGAAGGATATTTTTACATGGAGAATAACTTGAACGGTTTGGATCGACTGTTTGAATTTTAGATTTTCAGAAACGACTCTAGCATACGGGTTTGATCCGTATGCTGGAGTATACTTTAGCCAATCTCTATATATATATATATATTGGATATGTTTGTAATAAATTGTTCCTCTTTGTCTCTCTTTCTCACACACTCTCTTGCCCTTAAACATGTTCACACTAAATTTCATAAATTTTATAATTTAATTGTCTTTAGAGTTTATCTTGGTTTTTGTTGTTTGTTGATTGTTCTACTGTAGGGACAGATGTAGAGAGAAGATCTAAAGGCTGATACTATATCTTGTATCTGCATATGCTTGCATATCTGTAATTATTCAATTTTATTAAATTTTTATCTTTTATGTATCTTTATGTTTGGAAAGGGAGTAATGTCTATTCTATTTTGTTGCTCTATGTTGTGAAAAATGAGATGCCCATTATTGCTTGGCACATACAGATAACTGTACAAATGTAGGTTTAGGTTTCTATATTGTGTTGTTGTAGAATATGTATTGCTAAGTAGATAATAGTTTTTTTGGTTATTTTTTGTAATGAAATGTTTTTGTTGTAGTACCAACACTTTTTCCAAATGGCCAAATTCTAAAGTTTTTAGTGTGTTTTTGTATACTGATAATTTGGTTGTTTTATTTGTTGCATTCATTTGGCTTTGAATTCTACTTAGAACCAAAATCTTGAACCAGTTTTACTAATGCTCGACTATAGTAGTCTTTATAATGAAAGATGTTGTGCCAATTTTTAATCGGTCCCAACAGATAATTGTATATTGTGTTGTTATGTAATATATATCGATTGTTAGATATATATTTTTTTCAGATATGTTTGTGATAAATTGCTCCTCTTTGTCTTTCTTTCTCACGCTCTCTCTCTCTCTCTCTCTCTCTCTCGCACTCACACATACACACACCCTTGGACACTAAATTTATCAATTTAATTGTCTTTAGAGTTTTTATTGACTTCTATTTTTGTGTGTTGATTGGTGTAATGCAGGGACTATTGTGGATAAAAGACCCAAAAGCCGGTAGTCGATCTTGTATCTGCATCTACTTGCATATATGTAAGTATTTTGTTTTATTAAATTTTTCTGGTTCTTTTATTATCTTTTCTTTATTGTATTTCTGTTATTTTCTTAAATTTTAATTTATTGGTAAAACAAATTATTGCATTGCTAATGGTAATGTGGTGCGGACACCTTTTCCAAAACTGTTGTATGGTTTTACTAATAATTTCTCGTTTTTTACTTCTAGATACATAGAAAGCACTAAAAGAAAAGCAAGCAGCAAGTGCTACAAAAAATGTGGTGAAAAAGATACATGCTAAATACTTCAAATTAGTTTGATAATTCAAGCACTGCCAGTCATGTAACCAACCTTGCAAAGCCTTTTTCCCAACTTGACAGTAGGTGATGGTATCGATTGTTTGTGGATCAAAATTTCGTCACTTGGAAGCCATCGTAAAGGTCATCCAATTTTGTTGCTTTGAGTGCGCCAGAAAATTTGAGACATTGGATGCTAAAATTCAGCACACGCTGAGTAATTATTTCTAGAAAAACAGAACTCTCGTTTGTCAAACTTGCTTTTTTTTTGCCACAAGTGCCACAAGTTTCCACACAATTGTGGTACTAACTATACTTATTGATTCGATTTAAGTTGAAATATATTTAAGGATTCAATTTCAAATTTCTTTTCATCTATTTTTTCTTTATTTTGGTTGATTAGGTCTCTGAAAAGGTTGCTTCTCTCTTTGATGAAGCGGAGCGTAGAGGATTCAAAAGGGGTGGATGATCTTTCAAATATAGACTGAGACAGGAAGATATGGAGATAGTTCTATATTATTTTTATTCAAATATGAACTGGTCGATGATACTCTGCTTTTATGCAGCATTTTATATTTGATTTTTTTACATAACATAACTGACAAGATATTTCTTTGGGGTGCCAATAGTACATAAACATATTTCTATGAAAAATGAACACCGTATAATATGTAATTCGTATGTATAAAATGAGATTGTGACGTTTCATTGTTAAAATTTCTTGTTTTTTAATAAGGGGTATACAGCAAGAGGTAATTGTAGACTTTGTTCTACAGTGTGGCAATTAGAGATAGAGGATGCACGTCTCGTAAATTCCAATATTTTTAAAATCGTACCAGCATCCTTACCGGTCATGTGGCTGAAATTCGATATTTCTCGATATTTTTCGAAATTGTCCTGTATTTCCTCTCACAATATCGGATACCGTCGTTTCGCTCACTGTTTTGGTTCTCGATATTACCGAAATTTTCCAATATTCAGTACGGTTTTCAAAACACTAGTAAATTTTGTTGCTTTTGTTATTCTTGACATAAGGCAAGCTAGTTAAACTAATTCTTTGTCAATGTATCTCATGATCATTATATTTAATCAGGTGATATCACTCGACAAATTGTTATTTTCATAACCTTAATAGCAAATTTTAAAACTTGATCCAATTCAATCACTGGGGAGTGGGAAGTCCATTCGAAGCACATAAGGCCGTTCTTACACTAACAAATAATAAACAACATTCTCACCATGATTTAAAACTACGAACTAAAACCTATATATCATCTGCCTACATTCTCATTTCTCACCATGATTTAAAACCACGAGACGTGAAACACGCACCCGTAAGGCTCAAAACAGGACTAGTCTTTCTTTTTTTTTTTTTTTTGGGGGCTTAACTACACAATTTGTTAAATAGGTCCCGGACGGACAAAATTATTCGTGCCACAGTTAATTTAACAAATAATCAAACAGTTATTTCACATTATTTTTGTTTTGCAGCTACAGTTCAAGTTTACACACAACACTCGTTTATTTCAAACTGGGGTCGGGCCATGTATCACACCTAGCAATAACCAAGAACAACTAGTCATATATATACAGACAAAATTTGACTAGTCCAAACACACACACACACACACAACTTGTCTTTTAATTGTGAATCGATCGACTACAATATTTCATTTATTGTAAATATTAAACAAATGTGTACAATTGTGCATACTTTTTTTATCAACTATTTTAGCTATCAAAATTTGTGTTGGTACGTGCACAAACATATCAATTTTACAGGCTCATGGAGTCATGGTGAATATAACTACAACAATAGTTGAGATAAAATTCACTTAAAACTGTCAATAGAAACTCACTATGCTTGTTTCAATGAATCTAATTAGTGTTAATTACCTCAAAATTCAGATAATTAATAACTAGTATTACTATTGGCATTGTTGTACCTCTTTTTGAAACATGAAATACGGGTTGTACCTTTTAACGTTCGCTGCATTTTCAATTCTTTATCGGAATTTTGAGGTAAGCCTTTTGCATTCTTCGATTTTTTTAATTTCATAATTTCTTAAAATTTAATTTCATCATTTTTCTGTCTTGTCCCCGGCCCCTGCATTTAACTAACCAAGGACAATCAAGCAGCTTTAAAAAAACAGCAAATTGTTCTAGAAATGTACTTAAGAATTTAAGATTTTATGTGGCGTAAATGTTGTGACTAAACATGCAGTGTTCCATTGAAGACATAAGATTAAAAACCTGTGCAAGATGCCAAAACTGACTTAACGCAGAATAAGAAGTTTATTCCTTCATCATTTCTCTGCCAAACAACAAAGAATAGCGTTGCATAAATTATGACATCTTAAGAGGTGCGGTTAGGGGTGTTAAATGTGCGAAACGGGAGCAGAACTGGTATGTTCTGTTTCTATTTCATTTCAACTAACGTAAATAAATTTCATTCTGTTTCGTAAAACAGAACAGTTTTTTTATTTTTTTAGCTGTTCCTTTCAGCATTTTCTATTGATTTCAGTCAATTTTTCAGTAAACGAAACACTAACATTTACTAGTGTCCATTCCGTTTCTGTTCTTTTTTCAAAAATGAAACTGAAAATCCTTCCGTTAGCTGTTCCGTTCGGACGGAACGGAACAAAAACAAGCGAAACAGAACGCTTGACACCCGTAGGTGTGGTAACTTACTCCTCTACGTCCCGCACACGGAATTGAGAACAAAGAATAATTTTTTTTCCTCGTGTCTCGCTATTGCCCTCCACACCTCCAGCGACCTAGGATTTATTTGCAATTTTGAATTTTGGCATACTGCTTTGGTAGAATATACTGTATACTGTAAATGAAATTTACACAAGTATTAATTGCAGTTTTAGTTTTTATATTTCAAATAATTTTAACATATAACAAAAAGCACGAAATAAAAGAAATTTTTTGTACTACTTGCACGAAATTTTTTGTCATGTTACAGTTTCCAAAGGAAGGGACATCTGAATGAAATACTTTAAACCAAATCAACAGTACAAAATACATCTGTAAACCGCAGTTAACAATGTTGTGAAACCTTGGTTGTGGATTCTCAATGCTCAAAATGAATTACATTTAAGTGATGAGAGGGAATATATCTAGGATGGCATAGACACAATTAATTTGATTGCCAATATTTTATCCTCAATTCTAATTGATTGGATTTCTTTCGTAAGGAAGCAAAGACCATTCTATCATAAATTCATAACACAAGACATGCTGAGAAACTCCCATTCTATCGTAACAATTTGAGTTTTATTCCAGACCTGGAAGTAGTAGCTAGATCTTGGTTCAAGCTTTTCATCTAACAACTTGCGTTCATTGAGATGAAGTTACAGAAAATTTGTCAACTAGATAGGGATTAGGGGCTATCTAGTGAACTTTTCCTTTTAATGTTACCAAAGCATGATCTGAAGGATTACAGCGCATTACTTAAAATTCGATCATTTACCAACGCATGATTCCTGTTTTTCTGCAACATAAAGAACAATGCTGTTTGAATTGAACAAGTTAAAATTCAAAGCCAACACATATAGTGTCTACAAAAATTTTGTTAGAGACTCAGAGTTCTACAAACACGAATACAATTAGTCTTAATTCTTAAAGCTATCTTCATTAAAAACAATTAGGACTGAGCCAGATTGGGGAAGCAGGGAGGTACTGTGCAGTGCTATAGTATCTCGAAAAGGAACCTTCCACCATGTCGTAGATCAAAAGATCTTTACTCCCATATCTCTCTTCAACTTGCTGAGGTAAATCGATCGGTGAGGTAGAGAGCATTCTTCTTACAACCAGGAATCCAGGATATATACTTGCCAGGATCAACAGTCATGCATGAGTTTGCACCCATAAACACTGAATGCCCTTCCATGGACATATACTCGGAGAATTTTTTCTTGCTCTAAATCAATCTTGAAGATGATAATTTTTTGTTTTAAGGAGTTTCCACTTGATCATCTTTCGACACCTCTGCACGTACGATCAATAGCTCCACCATATAATCCACGAGGTATGTGAGTACGTCGATCGTGTGCCTTAACAAGCTTGGGGCCCAACTTGCTTGGCACATGGATTCGGTCCGGTGTTAATTAACAAGGTAGATCTTATTGTACCTGTTAAAACTTCCAGCGGCGTAGAAGTTCTCTTTATAGAAAATAATATCATTTAACCAAACAGATGCACACGGTATCTGTTTCCAAGTTGGATCACCCAGTTTCCAAAATGCCAACCTGTTGTTCTCACAATATATCATCAGCACCTAATTAAAGACTGAGCTGTGAGTCTGTGACTAGGATCACGATCCAAGATGACTTTTGCCACCCATCTGCGCTCCATCGATCCAACATAAAATTTGTTGTCACACTATTATAAGGTAAATCAAGTAGTTTTTGTTTTCTTTAAGGCTAAAGAACTCGCGCTTGTGGGTGGCATCATCCTCCCCTAGTACCATGGCAATTGCCGAGGGGGATGGCGGTTTTGCCTGGCCACAGAGTGCCAATTCCGACAAACGGTACCGAATCGATGGAAATCCGGAGGGACAAGAAGTTGGTGAAGTGCTCAAGCACGTCAGTGTGGAGCTCCGACCAGTTTACCATCGGAATAGGTTACGCCACGCGCCAAGCTAAATTTCCCCTGCAAAACATAATTACATATGCAAGTAAATGAATGCATGAAAACCCTCCATCAATTTCCCAACTAGGACTATCGAGATTAATCTCTAAGGGCTTGCTCCAGAATGATGTATAGGAAGCTAAGGTAAGGAATGGGAAGAAAAAAAGGCTAAGGAATAATGGTAGTACCTTGCTCCAAGTTTAAATAAACATACATAAAAGTTAATGGCATTAACCTTCTCTCTATTATATAGAAAGACAATATTGCTCTTTTATTTTCAATTGGAAGGAAAATAATAAATTTATTAACAAACGACATTGTAGGGAAAGTAATTTGATTTAGTGGGTTTTTTTTTTGTTACACCAGAATTTTGGGGTAATCAAAGTTCTCTTTAAATCAACTTTTGAGTAATATATGTTTCCTTCCATTCTTCCCTATTCACCCAGCTTTATGACTTGGAGCAAGGAACATTGGTTACTCTTCCTTTCCTTAGTTCCCACTATTTAATCCGAATGTTGGACTACTTAAAAACAACACTCTAGATTTTAAAAAACATATTCTTGATCGTTTAGGAATAATATTTTTTACTCCGAACAACTAATCCTAATTTTATTTTTAAACGATCCAAACGTCCCTGGATCATGTAAAAATAAAATTAGAATTAGTTATTCGGACTAAAAATATTATTTCTAAACGATCAAAAATAAACTTTTTTTGAGCTCTAGAGTGTGTATTTTTATGTGGTCCAACGTCTAGATTTAATTCTTATTCCTAGGATGTTTGGATCATTTTCTTAATGTTGATTAAGAAATAGTTGGGACCACTTTTTAGTCCGGATTAAAAAGATGATCCAAACACCCTAAAAATAAAAAATTAATCCGGATGTTAGACTACTTAAAAATAACACTTTAGATCACAAAAAGCTTATTCTTGATCGTTTAGGATTAAAAATTTTAATTCTGAATAACTAATCATATCATTAATCTTATATGATCCAAACAGAATTAATGGATTAATCTCATATGAGCACAATCTAAAATAGTTAAAATTCTGGTAATTTGATCCTATGTGACAAGACAACTAATATATGCAAATGCTAATTAATTAATTAATCATGCATACAAATTGATAATTTACCGAATTAAAATTATTTTGGGTTAAAATAGAAAATTATCAAATTTCTATCAAAATGATGGTTTTCTTGCTCCGATATAATCATGTTCTCCTTCTCTTCCTAATTTATCACATCAAAATAAAAAATCGATTACAATCGCAAAAAATTGTTAACTAAATAAATAATAAATAAAAGATTTTAATTACCAAGTATACATCAAATGCGATTTTTTTTTAACTTGTCTTTTCTTTTCTTTCTCTTTTTATTTTTTAATTGTTCCAAAAATTTTAAATTTTTTGGCTAATTTTTTAGGGTGGATTTGGATCTAACTTAATGCTCTCAGTAAGGTTTTAAAATGCAATTTGTGCGGTTTAGCGGTTGGGTGGTGATTTAGCGTTTATCGGTGATAAAACGGCGATAAAACCGATAAAATGGCGATATAGCGGATAAAACAGTTGTGCGATGTGAACAAAAATCTAGATAAAACGGCGATAAAACGAAAAAAAACGGAATTTTTTAAAAGCTTGGCTCTCAGTTTTAGAAGAAAAAAGAAATTTGATGAACAATAATGGTGGGGGTGCAGCGGTCAGGATTTGGGGAAGGAAAAGGCAGGAAAAAAAAAACGATCTTTACCTAAAGAGTTGAAAAAAAAAACTGTTTTATCTTTAGCACTTATATTCATTATTAATTGGTGCTAAAGATCGCATTTTTAGCACAGGTTAATAACGATAACCGGTGTTTAAGATAAAACGGTTTTTCGGTTTTTTCTACTCTTTACCACCGGTTTTTTTAAAACCGATTTTCTTTTATTGATGTAGTGAATTATGGAAGAGATTAGTGAAAGATAGCATATGCACGAACAATTGGGATCCCAACCAGCTAACAAAAGAGGGATTGCAGTGTGTCAGCAGAAAATATCCAAAATGCTCATTGTGAAACATGGCAAAGAAAAATAGGAAGACTACTATTAAACCTTTAACACTTGAGTCATCTGCCGTCCGAAAAGATCGTACTAATCTCAACGGGAGCAGAAAGTCGTTGTTTACATCATTACATGTTTAATTGATTGATATAGAATTCTAAAAAATGATTTTTGTTCTAGCATTAAAATCCATGCTAAAAAGCACTTAATCAACTTAAATTGACATGTATTTTCGTCCATTTTATTTTTGTGAGTATAAATGACATTGTATCTTAAAAATAGTTTTTATATGCAATCAACGCATGTTGATATATACACATATCACATTTTAGCAATGATCAGTCACAAGATTTATATGTAAAAAATGTGTATGAATCCACTTACTCTTATGTTTAAAGAGATAAACAATGTGCATCACAACGATATTTTATCATACACTGGGATTTATAAACATTTATAAGGCAATCACAAAAAAAAAAACTCATTGAATAATTGAATATGAGATGTTGATGAAAACCAAATTAAAAGGTGTTCAAAATTCAAATAATAATTGAGAGTATGAAACTTGACAATTTAGATGAGATCGAGCATATGCTTATTTTATGGTGGCACATAAGATACTTGCTTTGGTTTAACATTGGTTTTCGGTTTTCTTTTATGTGATGTAAGGCTTGTAGTATTTAATATTATAGCGATTGAGCAATTCAAAACTTTTTTTTCAAACGCATCGCAAATCACATTAATCAAGGATATAATAGAAATAAGTTATTTCATGTAACATATATTTTGAGATGAAATTAGAATTAATACCTCTTCTTTTATGTATAGTAACAAGAAAACCCGATTTCATGGCATGGAGGCGACGACTTCTTGTATAGATTTCATGTAATGTTAAAAAAATTTGCAACTCCACGATCATCTAAGTTTAAAAATATGAAGTAGTAGTGTTTGACTGATATTCTAATTACTTTTTTGTGGTGTTCCCACTTTAAGTGAGTTCACAGTTATTTATCGGACATTAGTTTTTTATTTGAAATTGTTGGGGCCCTGTTAGGTTTAGTTTTTTATTTGCATCCAATTAAATGTTGTTTTACTCCTGGTTTGTCCCTTACTCTCTGTTATTTTAAGATGTATTTGAAATTATTGGTTTTCATGGTTTTTTTTTCACTTTTCCTATTTTTTCTTATGGATTGGGTGTACTTATGAAATATACTTTGTCTTGTTTATTTGGAAATTTAGTACTATGTTTACTAGAGTCTGTGATTGGTACCATTCATATAATGTTATGGTAATAAAATTTTTCAACGCCATGGGTCATTTATGTTTTAAAAAATATATGAAGTGGTAGTGAATAGTATTATAATTACTTTTTTGTGATGTTTCCATATGGATTGGGTACTATGGGTGCATTTAGTATTATTCACATGACATTAGTTCTTTATTTGAATTGTTGGGGCCATGTTAGGTCTAGTTTCTTATGTGTATCCAATTAAATATTATTTTAACACATTTTTTATGCTTTATAGGTTGGACGACCACTGGTATCAGAGTCTTTTCTAGAACCAAATGAATTCAACTGTTGTTTTACTTTTGGTTTGCCTCTACTCTCTATTGTGTTAAGATGTATTTGAAATTATTGGTTTTCATGGATTTTTCACTTTTTCTGCTTTTTCTTATGGGTTGGGTGAATTCACTTGTGGAATAGTCTTGTCTTATTTTTGTAAAGGAAATCTAGCTAATATCATGTTTAATTACTAGAATCTGAAATAACCAATAGGTACCATTTTAAGTAATGTTATGGTAAAAAAAAAATACAACACCAGGGTCATCTAAATTTAAAACACATGGAAGTGATAGTGAACTAACTAGTATTATAATTAATTTTTTGTGGTGTTCCCTTATGGATTTGGTACTTGGGTTATATTTCATGTAATGTTATGGCAATGAAAATTTGCAATGCGTAGGTCATCCAAGTTAAAAAATATGAAGTAGTAGTGAATTGACTCGTATTATAATTACTTTTTTGTGGCATTCCCTTATGAATTGGGTAATTAGGTGAATTCACTGTTATTCACAGGTCATTGGTTCTTTATTTGTCATACGTTGGGCCTGTTAGGTCTAGCTTTTTATTTGCACCCAATTAAATGATAGTGAGGTGTGATTTTTGTTATTCTCATGGTGAAAATACTAGCTTTATTTTTGTTTGTAGGAGTAGATATTATGAGTAAGAAAAAGTTGTCTGGTGGTCGATACACTGAGCACAAGATCTCAGAGGTGAAGGATGACTACTCCCGTTATTTTGGATATGTCATAACTTTCCCGTGAAGATTGGAACTGCCCAATTCACTCTCTGAAATGAGAAAAAGGAATGAATTTGAATGTGGGTCAGACGTGTATTATGGGGAGACGATTCTAAAGGACCTGCAGGTCATTTGTTTTATTGTTATAACAGGTTTGATATGCTTGAAGCGAAGGTACAACGCATAAATAAACTACATATTGGCATTCGTAAGAAACTGTGCAGATGTTGCTTTTGTGCGACCGAAGGCTATAATCAGTTAATCACCACACAATAATTGCATGTATTTGTAATTTCTAAATTGGTTATCATAAGTTTCCTCTTCAATTTATGTTTGAGAGAAATCTGGGCCCACTAGTTAATCCGGGAGTAGCAGACCTACAGGAGGAGATGATGCTACTGAAGAAGAAGAGAAGACTGCCAAAAAGGTGCAACAGTTTAAGGACGCTAATGATATGTTTGGAGAAGAGGGAAAAGAGGTGTTCGATGGGGTGGTCGCCAAGGATGAGCCATAAATTCATTTTTGTTATGTTCGTGTTTTTGACACACATGATAGTTTTTTTTTTCTCTGGAGTGAGTTGTTATATTGTGAATGTGAGTTAGTTTTGTGTTTGTTTCTGAATGTTAAAATTGTTGCTGATCTTATGAATTTGTTCTCATGCCTCTAATTAAGAGGTTAGAAGATTGTTTGTTTGAATTTTGTTTTGTATACTATAATTTATCATATCAACAATGTATACGGGTATTTTCTCACGTTAGCGGTGTGTTCTTCATAGTTTAGGTGTTTGAAAGTAATGCCATGCTCAATTTTAATTTTATTACTAATTAATACACTTAAAAGAGCAAGAAAAACAAAGGATCTAGCTATTTGAACCGATTTACACTAAAAGGAGAAGAGTAGGAGACTACTTTTTCTAAGCTTGTAACAAGGAGGCTCGAATCCGTCGGTGTCGAGGTTGCACGCACCACCACCACCTCCTCGGCCTCGAGTCCACCAAGGGATTAACCAAAATCTCAAATCTATGCTAGTAGATGAGAGGTTAAGCCTAATCCCTTCCTTTGCCTTCTAATTAACTATTTAATTAAGTGGAGGCAAGAGATGCTCAACACATGAGCTTAAGAGAGTAATGGAGGAGAGGAAAATTCTGAAATTTTCCTTTAATTTTCGTCCAAAATTGGGAGGAGAGAGAAAGGTGCAAGGTGGCTAGAGTTTGGACTCCCAAAGTGGTCCTTTTATAGATTAACCACTCCCAAAAAGTTGCAACTAATTTACAACTATGCCATCACTAGGACAACCATAAAATGGGCCTAAATAGGCTTCATCAATTATTTAATTGGTCCTCTAATTCAATTAATTAGTGACCCAATTAATTGCTCTCAAGTTGGACCTTAAATTTACCATTTAAATATAGGCCCGTTAGCTCAAATTAATTACTTTAATTAATTCATGTTGAACAAAATTAATTATCAACGCTTTGATAATTATTTAAGAATTAGGATATATATTAATTTATTTCTATATGATATGTTTGATTAATTAATTATAACGGTTCGTGTCACAGCCCGCAATGGGGTGGGGCAGTTTCCCGCCGCGAATACACAGCTTTCGTGTATTCGCAAGGCGTTTTCCTATAATCTATAAGGTTTAAGTTTTAGTTTATCATGAATTACCATGTTGTCTCCTATGACTCATTGAGTCATCATGGCGAGATAATTTGGCCTAACTTCGCTTGACTTGATCGAGCCCGTCTCTGCAACCTGGAACCTACATCCATTGTGGAAAACATGCAAAAGCACGGAATGAGAATTTAATTCTCAGTGCGGGTTTTAGGTCCAGTACGTGGATTTAAGCTAAAATCCAAGATCTAGAAATAACACCCATAAATAAGATAATTTATTGGTAAAGCAAGTTATGTTGAAACCTTATCTTCATTTAATATAGTATAAAACATGCATATCTAAACCAATTTGCAAATGATATCTAGCATACGATTAAAATCAAAACCGGACATAACAACAAAATCTGACTATGGCAAAGATCTAGGCATATCACATATCATTCCCTAACCCGTGGGCACGTGAGGGAATTCCAAATCCACATGTCATTAACATAATTCCATAATCGTAATCACTCAGGCCTCCTAAGCCAACCGATTGGGTGGCAAAAGGAGACCTTCCCCTAACTTGAGTGGCAAAAAGGATCCGTCCCTTACTCAAGTGGCAAAAGGGGATTCCACATCCGTATAGCGTTATCGAACTGGCCGAAGCCGGGGGCCAACCGACTCTGGAGAGTGATGCAAGCATATCAAATCACACATATCAAGCACATCGTATCATATACCAGTTATTCGGATTCATCAATAGTAATCTCCAAATTTCTCAAAACGGAGAACATATTTTTCAAAATGAATTTTTATCAATATTTGGGTTCTATTTCTAAAAATGCAAAAATACGGTGATGCAACCAAACGAGTCTTCAATATGCATTTGAATAACACATGTTTTGTTTCAACAACACAAAAGCCACTTAAATAATATGCATTCAAAACAGTTTAATAGTCACTTAAACTTTAACAAAAATCCAACGTAATTCCGCACCTGGATCGTAAGCTTGAGCGTAGTTCCTTGATATCTTTATGATGGTTCAAATGCTTGACAACCATCATATTTGGGTTCTCGCCCTTGACGGTCTGGTAGGCTTGATAATCACGTGTCAAGTGATTCTAGATTGGTTCCCTAATAAAAACAGGTGACTGCCTTACTGATCATTAAATACTTAGAATAACCTAAATAATCTATTCCTATGCAGTTCTTGGATTACCATACTGACGATCTAGGTTAACCAGACTGGTTGAGATTTGAATGATTTAGATTCAAATTATTTATTAAGAGGATTCTGTTTTAAAATAAATTATTAAGTATTTATCTTATTATTAATAATTGGTTTTGACTTTCCAGTTATTAAGAGCTTATACTTATCATACAATTTGTTAAATGCATTTTGGAAATTAAGATATTCATTTATTTATTCGATAATGTCACACTATTTGATTCTTAAGTTATTTAATTTTTTTATTAAGTTATAACTTATTTAGATTAATTAGTTATTATTATTAGTATTATTTTTTTAGTTTATTCGCTTAATGATTAATATAAAATTTGATAAATTAAATTGTCATAATTGAAATTTCTTTTTTTGTTTAGTATTTAGTTAAATTAATTTTATACAAAACATATCATTAAATATTTAATAAATAAAAAATAGAAATTAATAAAATAAAGATCAAAATTAAATTAGAAAACTTTGAAAACACAAATTAAAACTGAAATTTTGATAAACTAATTGTTTGGGATCAAAAAGTCGGTGATTTGTGTCATTGTATGTGTTCTTGACTCACTCAAACTATTCTCATCATCTCTCGAAAAATATCGAATCCCGCTTAACTAAAGAAATACCCAATTATTTCTAATGGCATTTCCGTTAATTAATTATTTAGTTATTAAGCCCACAAAATTATTAACATCAAAGATTAAGTTTTTATAAAATAAACTTCAGCTCAAATTTTCAACCCAAAACCAGCAGCAATGGGTTCAAGCCCATTTTATTATTTTGCTCTTCTTCTGGCCCATAAATTCCAGGCCCAAAACAAAATCAGCCCGCTTCACAGCTGGTCCAGCCAAGTCAACCTGGCCAGTTGACCTGAGCCAACCATAACGGGTCCGACTAGATCCAATAAGGAGGGGTCTGAATCCGACCCGCAATCTCTACACATTATTCCCAGGAGCCCCTGAATCTATTTATTTTACAATTGAGTCCTTTATTATTACAATCATGCCCTAGGAATTTACAAACTAATCCTTTTCTTCACAAATCAGACCCTGACTCACATCACAGCATACCAGTATGGTACCAGAGGTACAACGAGTGTACCAAGGGCTGGTACCAGGTCTTAAACCTCATCGCAAAGCCTCACACATGTTTTAACTGTGTCCAACCGAGAGAATTAACCTCAAAACCCCAACAATTTTGCCTTACAACAAACAACAGACCTACAAACCCTAACAGTTCAGGTTTCACTACATTTAACAACAAAACTTCGGTTTTAAGTTTAACAATTGACCTATCTAAGGTGTTTCACAGCATCACATAACATAACAAAGATCAAACTTCGAACTCAAGCTCAAACCCTAACTGTTAACAGTCAAGAATTTAACAAAAATCGACTTAACCAAACCAATTTACAGAAGGTTTGAGCTATACCTTGGATCTTTGGCAGCTATTCCCTCCCTCTCCTCCTTCGTTTCTCTCCTTCCTTTTTAGTGGAAACCCTAATCACCCAGCCAACCGACTTTAATGGAGGAATAGGTATTTATAGGCAGTGCAGAGAGGAGAGGAGAGAGAGAAGCCAACGGCAAAGGTCCTTCCCAAGCTCGAATCTTACAGCCAGTCAAGAATTCAACGCTCAAACCATCTCGAGTGGATAAGAACAAGAGGGATCAGCCAATCAGAGATGAGAAGGGGTTGTGGCACGGCGGGATTGGTTGGCCACAATCCATCCATCTCCAAAAATTTCGAGAAAATTCTCTCGTCGGAGAAGAAGAGAGACAAGGGACAGATCGAACGGAGAGGAAAAAGAAAGAGAAAGGAGATGGTGACACGGTGAAAATCACCTTTTTATCAAAATTTTAATTTTGGGATCCACTGTAGCATGAACTTTGTAGCTACAGATGCTGCAACTCATATGAATTAATATTTATTATTATTTCTATTAGAATTTTAGTTGTTATGATTGTAAATTTTTATATACTTAAGCTTTGATTTTGCTAGAGTTATGTAGGTTAATTAAAAGATTTTGATTTCGAATAAATTTCTCTGTGGTTATTCATTTAATCGTTGTAGGATTATTAATTATAAAATTTTATTTACCTTAGTACTACTTTTAAAATTTACCTAACTAATTTGATTGTACTACGTTTGAAAATTCTAGGATGTTACAGTTCGCAACGGTACATAATTAATCAGTCCACATATCATATTATTGCATTCAATAATGCAACCAAATAAATAATGCACGTATGGTCAAAATCTATTTGTGTGACCCTTTGAGGATTTATGCTATGTTGGACATGGAAAATAAATCGCTATTTATTTTTAATAATCATAAGCGGTATCTAACAACACATTATAATTCTCAATTCGCATAAATAAATACTGTACAATTACAACACTTCAATCCTGCAAAAAAATTATTATCTTATTGTTTTGATTCTTATATCACATGATATCCTTGTATAATCCAAGATAGGAGTGTGTCATTCTTGCAGATTATACATTTCTTGATCTAGAGTTGATCACCAAGTTGTGCACATACAATCCAAATCTATCAAGGCGCCCAATAGATATCATCACTCACTAGGTGAACTAATGAGGGACATATGGTTGTCTTGATGAATAGTTTTTCCCCGTACAATTCAAGAGAACATAAATAAAGTTCGTATAGCAGCCCTTATCAGGAATCAACGTTAGACAATATTTATAGAACCTATCCTCATGTGGAAAAACTGAATCATCTCAAACTCAGAATCAAACACATATGAAATAAATAATGACACATAACACAATCCATATATTTATTTTATTGGGTCATGTATTGTATTATGTTCCAGTAACATACACATATGCAATTAAGTCGGTAACTCCTTACCCATAATTTGTAGAACTTAATCATCACTTAACTTACATACTAATCTTATATGATAATTAATGTTCCTTGTTAATTATCAAGATTATGGACTCTTTAGAGATATTATTGTCATTCTAACGAATGATCCACATAGATCTACAATTCAGATCCTCAACCTGAATGATCTGTCAATAATAATCTCTAGGAACAAATGATCAAGTGTCATCTATAACATAAACTAATATAATAGCCATCAATTGATTGGCTTTTAGGACATATCTCTAACATTAGATGGTCGAGTTGACTACAAATAAAGGCATCCAGGGCAAGGATTAAGCAAGTAGCTATTTGTCGAGAATCTGTTTGATACAGAAATCTCCATGAACGAGATCCTCTGGTTAGACGTACAGTGGACGTCTTTGATCTTTGACCGTCCGATCATTAATGGATGTTCCGTGATTAATACGTAATCTATTGAGATACATGTGGCCTTAAAAAATCTATCTGTTCAAATTAAATCGGACAGCTCAAATCAAAAAACGTCCACTAAGACATTTTTTTTTTAAAACGACCAGAGGATCCGAATCAACCTAGAGGTAGGTAGATAAGTTGCTTGGGTTGGGTTGACGCGTGTAGTAATGTAGCGAGGGGCATATAAGGCGAAGAGAGGAGCATGTGGCTAAGTCAATATTAGTGGTGAAGCTGACATATGGGGCCAGTATTTAAAAGGGTCCGTTAGATATATAGTAAATTAAAAATGGTTATGTTAAACGTGCAAACTAATTTAAGGGTAATACAAAGGATGCGAAGGAGATGGTTCTCTTCGAGATCAACGGTGAAGGATGCGTAGCACTCCAATCTCATTCATACCAAATTACCAATCCAAGGATAGACGAGCTGTCAATCAGAGAGAGTGAAGAAATTGATTAATAATATTAGATTATTCCTGTTTATTATCTTTTGCGTTTTCTTTTTAATTGTATCCTATTTATGATTTATCTCCGTAGTTTCTCCCAAATCCCTAGTCCTTTCCCATAAAAAAAAAGAACAAATTGAAAAATGGCAACGTGTACTGTTACCTCATCCTCCCAAACAGCCTATAAGAGAAGTAGGTGAGAATGCGTACAAAGTGGAAATGAGGACTGCGAGATCCTTTGTGATATTAGAAACTATATTTATATTTGTTTAATGTAGTGATTAAAATATTGATGTTGCTATGATCCGTTACACAAGTTACCCATTATGACAATTTTAAATTGGTCATAAATCTAGATTTGGGACTTTGGGATAAACTTGGAGACTTGGAGGGGGCTGGCGTATCACAAAATATTTGGGGGATGTTAAGGCCCCCCTTGCCCCCTACTAGCTCCGCTGTATTAGAAAAGTTCTTGCGGGCTGTACTTATTAATTAACGTTCGCTGCATTTTCAATTTTGTCGTACTTTTAAGTTAAACCTTTTTGTATGTTCGAATTTTTATAATTTCATCATTTTTCCTTTTTTTCCGGGCTTTTAACTAACTATGACTAGCAACTAGCAAGTCAGCTTTAGAAAGCCGCAAAATCCTCTAGTAAAATTTACATAGAATTTGTGACTTTATGTGGCGTAAATTAGTAACTAAACATGCGGTTGGGCCAGAAGAATAATATATTGAAAAACGCTATGGCATCCAATCCAATCCAAACATATATTAATCGGCACAATTGAATCCGCCTCCGAAGCTACTGTGCGCGCACAGTAGTTGGAACAGTTTTTCGATCTGATCCGTCCATCTCTTCTCCGCTTCTCCTCTCCGTAGGATACAAAGGTTCTGGATAGTTCTAAGCTGCTCCACGCTCTCTCTCTTCCTCTCCCAAAGTCTCTCTCCACAAACTAGGCAAAAGGACTATCCCATGTGGTTGCCGTACGGATACAGAGCCGCTATCTGCTCCTGGTCCGTGCGCCTATCCCTTTGTCTCAGTTGGGGTTCTTTCCAGATGGTTCTCCCGGCGTATCGATTCCTTTTTCTTTTTCCATTTGTGCAACTGTTTTTGTGTGCCGCTCCTGTTCTGCGATCTATTTCTCTCTTGGCTCCCCATGGTATTGGTCTAGATCTACACCGATCTGTCGTACAATTTGTAAGGTATCGTGGATTGTCTCTCTCTTATTTGGTTGTGTGCATCAATCCATTCTTCTTTCTTTTCCTCCTGGATCGTCTTTTTTGGTTTCTCCCCTTTTCATTTTGGTTGATTTTTTGTTCTTATCTTTTCATCCTTTTTTTCCTTTCTTCAATTTTTAGTATGAGTTTGTTCTCATACATTTTCTTCTTATCTCGATTGCAGGTTTCTTGCAATAATTATTCTTTCTGTCTTCTAAATGAGCGTTGATTTGGTTTCGTAGTTGCAGCGAGTACACCGGAACATATTTTGATGGGGTTAATCATCACTCCACGTATTATTTACAAAATATCAATTAATTTGTTGTTATAGATTTCAAAAATTTCTTCTATATTTTTAGCTTTTCATGAATCAATTTAAAAATTTTCTGAATTTTCTTTTATTTTTCTGCTGTGGGGACTGTGTTGTAGCCTATGAATTTGAAGGAATTCAATACAGTTTTAGGTATGTGTTGTTTGTTACCGATATATGTTGGTCTACCTTGGATGTTTCTTGAAATCAAGTTTTAATTTCTTTAAATTTCTGAAATCTAGACCTGTGTTATTTGCCTCATTTACTGGTAGAATGAGCTATGAATGAAATGTGAATAATTATTACTGTATACTTTGTACTTTAGATGAGCCATTCAACTGTACAGAATAAAAAAGTTTAAAGGTGAAGAGCAAACATGAGAAGCTAAGCTTTCACTTTTGAGCATGCTGCAAGGTGGATTTTTCAATCCTAAACCGAGGTTTTTTTTATTTGATCTTGGAATCTCTCGAATTATGTCTGATGATTATATTGTTTTTTTTCCAACTGCGATTCCAGAATTTCTGTTGCTTAGAGGTCTTATAGCTTACGTTTGTTTTGGATCAGAAAGCATAAGAGGCGAATACTGATGAGCAGCCTCATGTCTCTACCTAGGTAAATTCTAAATTATTTTTTGCCGATTTATAGATCTTTACATGTCATAGCACTGTGTGCCTAACTAATTTTGTTTTAAGGTGAACTTCAACTTCAATATTTGCTGCCACCTGAGAGTTGATTTAATATGTATCTCTATTTTAAATTAGTTCTTATATCATTGTTTCCCTGGTATATATGAATTTCTCAGGATGGCTAACGCTGGAATTTGGTACCTTTGCCAAGTTGTTGGTGGTATTAAGGATGGAATCCATACCAAATTCTTCCAGGTAAAGGACTTCTGTAAAATTTTTAGTGCCGCACTATCTCATGCTCAGAACCTACAGCGTATTAGTAAATAAAAATTACCTGATATAAGTATCTTGCTCTCTAAAAAATTATTTTCTTTGTGACCGGAAGCAAGCAAAAAACTGAAGCCTTCACATGCATTAACATTTTCTAAAGCTACTACCAATTAATTGGCAAGGAGGACGTGACACCATGGATTGGGATTTCTAATGAATTGTGGACAGCCATTTCACTTTTTAGGCCTTCATCGAGGTAAAAATTTTTTCTTTCTTTCTCAATTTTGGGAGTATTTTCACACATTGAGGGATTGAAAGCTGGATCAGGTTTGTTCTTATTATTCATTGTTACTATTTTAGCTCATAATAGATTTTTCCTAACTGTATAGATTTTGTACTTTTCATCCAGTCTGATGCTTGGAAGAAAAAAAATGAAATGTTGGCTTTCTGGTGAAAAAAATTTATATGTTGGCTTTGAGGTGAAAGAAAACAAAATTTCATATGTTGGCAAGTAGTTTCACATCTTATGCTTACCCAATTTTTGTTGTGGGTTCAATGTATGGTACTACATATCTGATCTTTGTCGATCAACTTATATTGCTTATCGGCAGTGGGTTTTCATTTTATTTGATAGATATTTTATTTCTTCAGCTGGTCATCAATTCTAAGTATGTGCTTTAGGTTTTAAGCACTCTCACAGCCTTCATTTTATGTGTTTGGTTAATGACTGATAAAATTTTATTCCAACATAAATAGATGATAATCATAGTTTAATTTTTAGTACCTTTTTCTTTGATTTGTTCTTTGTGCTCTGATTTTTAATTGTAATTTTGTCCAATATTAGATGAGGTGGTTTTCAAATGCTCTGTATCATTCTTTTAATTTTGTGTCTACACGTATTGAAAGTGTGTTAGGGTACTGCCAAGGATTGTCGTCAGAAGAGATGAAAAGCACTGTATGAAGTTTGATGCACTTTCCCAAGTCCCTGCCTGTGCAGTTGGCACGAGTGGGTGCTGGTATGATGAGACCAACGCTGGCCTGTTTTGGTGATGATTCAGTTCTATTTTCCTTTTTTTCTCTGATCTGTCATTTGCAAATGATTGTATGTTTATTAATTGTTCTGTTATTGATATAGAAATTTATTCACATAGCTCATCTTTAATTTTTTTTTGTGCACCATTTGCAGGTTTTTTGTAGGGCTATGAACTAATTTTTCGAGATCTGTTTGAACTTTGAGGTGCAAATTTGTATTGCTTCTAACTTCTGTCTCTTAATTTCTTATTTTGTTTTACAAATTATATTTATGTGGTCCCCTACTGTGATGAAAGTACAAAAATTGGTCTCTTTGTTAATGGTATAAAGACCATTGTATTTATAAAAACCAATTGGTCTTTATACCATTGACATAAATTATATCATCTTCATACCATTATATTATCATCTTTACAATGATGGAGGTACAAAAATTGGTTTTATGTAATCTCCTGCTGTGATAGAAGTGCAGAACTAGGTCTCTTTGTCACTGGTATTCACCATATAAGATGATGGATCTCTTGCAAAACTATTTCCATAGTTTTTTATTCTTTTGACCTTATTCAGCCTACATAGTTATAAATTCAATTCATAAAATTAGATGCCACTGGAAGAGACTAAGAGGGAGTTTGGTTGTGTATAAGAGTAATTGGTTGTTACAATCTGATTTGCATACCAATGGATATCAGCAATTTAACGTTTGGATGTTTATAAGAGTAATTTTGACATCTATAATTCTCTCTAATTGGTTTTACTTTCATTTTTTTTTATTTACCTTTCAGATTGATTATTTGAGCTGTTTCCGGAGATCGTCACAATATTCACTCTTCAAAATGGTATGCAACTGGAATCCAACCTACCTTTCTTAAATTTCTTTGTTGTGAAATTCATTATAAATTAGTAACTAAAGCTGACGAAATTATTTCAGAAGTCTCCATTCTATGGCTTCCTCGGATCAGTAACTAAATCTATCTAAATTCTATGGTTTTACTCTGATAGAACTCTCGGCCAACCTAAGTTTCAATACTCATGATTTTTTAGATCTTTGTTTTGTTATTGTATTATTATTGTACGTAGAAAATCAAATTAGACATTTCCTTTTTTATGGATGTTCTGAACACATTTATTATGCGAGGAGTTCATCAAATAATTTGAACCCCTGAATAGGTGACAATTCAAGTTAGGCACCGGATACTTTTTAGGTTGTCATTACTTTGCATTTAGTTGATCATAAAATTATACGCCTCAATTTTTCAAATTCAGTTTAGATTTATCGCTTTTTTCGATCATATTTTTACTATTAATAACACTGTCAAAAAAAAAAACACAGGACAAAAAATAGGTCGCGCAACGCGCGACGCACCCACTAGTTAATTAGAAGTTCAGAACGAATAAAGCATTACTCTTGTTTTTATTTTTGATTTTTTTTTACGGTACAGAGGGAACACAAAACCGCGGAAGTTTGTTCCATAATGTGTATTTTCAACCGGTTTTTAAAATGCGATTTTGCAATATAATGGTACAAAGTTGAGTTAGCGATTCGATATTATATCGGTGATATAACGAAAAAAAACAATCATACAACTCGCCTATCTTATCAGTTATTTAAAAAGTTATAAAATATAAAAAATTAACAAGTCAAAAGCAAAATGGACAAAATCAAAGTTTTAAAATCTAAACAAATTAGAGTTTGGGATGAATTCATATTCGACTAAAAAAAAAAATATTAGTTGAATGATCTATCCGTTTTTACGCTGCCAAAAGCAATAAAAAATTTTGTTATATCACCGATTTTTAAAAAATATAATGCTACCATTATTTCATGCTTGGTGGGTTGTGGTGTTATGTATTTTGCTCTAAAATCCGTTATAACTTATAACAGCGTTATTTCGGCAAAATAAAAAAATTTTGATTTTCAATCTTAACATCATGATTTCATACATCTAAAAACGCACTAATATTCGTTTTTCAGCTTATTCTGGCAAGGCGTTAATAATTATTCTAGCGCTGCTAGAGCAGCTGGCTAAGACACTTGTCTGGTTCCATGGAGACCAGGGTTTGAATCCCAGCATTTGCTAGTTGAGAGTGTGTGTGAGTGGGTCTACGGACAATTATCAATAAAAATAATTATTTGGATCTATTTCAGTTCTATGGACATTGATCAATAACTGAGAATTTGGACTAAATGTAGGTTGAAACCGTGTAAAATGAGACTAAAATCTTCCAAATAAATATCAAATAAGAAAGAAAAATTAAAAAGGTACCAGATAAAAAAATATATATACCCCCCCCCCCCCCCCCCAAAACAAATTTTCTCTTAAAATTGGACTGTCCATTATCGTAAACAATACTGCACACAGGTCATAATGCTGACTGAAATCGAACATGCTCAAATTCACAACCGACGCATATAAATTCTACACAAATATTATATTATTATCAGAGTTGGCACCCATAAATTTAATAGCCACAATCGTCACTAGGGGTTAGGATTCAGCCAGATTGGGGAAGCAGGGATGTACTGTCTGGCGCTGTAGTATCTTGAAAAGGAACCTTCCACCATGTCATAGATCCAGATATCTTTACTCCCATGCTTCCCAAAAATTTGCAGAGGCATATCCGTGAGGTAGAGGGCATTCTTTTTACAACCAGCATACTTTCTGGGATCAACAGTCATGCATGAGTTTGCACCCATAAACACCGAATAACCTTCACTCGGCTTATACTCGGAGTATTTTTTTCCCTCTAAATCAACCTTGATGATGATAATCCTTTTTGTTATAAAAACCATGTCCTTGAACACCTCTCGATACCTCTGTACGAGCAATAGTTCTCCCATATAATCCACAAGGTACGCGAATGTACCGTGAATCTTTACATGGGGCCCAACTCGCTTCACATTTGGATTCGGACCAGTGTTAATAAGGTATATATCGTTATTGCTGTTAAAAGCTGCCACGGCATAAAATTCTTCTTTAAAGAAAATAATATCATCAAAAAAATAAGATGCATCTGGTATGAGCGTCCAAGTTGGATCACCCAGTTTCCAAAATGCCAGACGGTTCCTCTCACCATGCATTATTATCAGCACCTTAAATTCCGGGCTGTGACTAGGATCACGATCCAAGATGGCCTTTGCCACCATTAGGCCTTCGCCACCAGGAGGAGGCAGATCATAGCATCTTCGGGTAAACGGGTTGAGCAAACGAAAGTTTAATTCGACATCCATGGTAAACAGCCAGCCATAGGATGAACCACACAACTGCTGCCCCTGCAGTTCAGGAATGTCAATCAAGTAGGTTCTGTTTTCTTCGAGGCTAAAGAACTTGCGTTTGTGGGCGGCATCATCCTCCCCTAGTACCAGCCATGGCAATTGTTGAGGGGGATGATGCTTTTCCCTAGCCACCAAATGCCAAATCTTACAAACAGAACCAAATCGATGGCAATCTGGCAGGGAGAAGAAGCTAGTCAAGTGCTCAAGCACGTCGTTATGGAGCTCCGACCAGTCTGCCATCAACAAAGGTTGAATGCTCCCTGCTGCTTTTTCCCTGCAATACGTATACAAGTGTCGAAGTGTTCTTAGTAATTAACAATGTTAATGAATGTTGTGACAATTTTCAGGGTTCTATTTTCCAGAGAAAGGAACAAATCTGAATGAAACCAAATCAGCAACAGATAACCAACAACCAGCTGTTATTTTTTTAAGATAAGATAGGATCAAGCCCTCCAATTTATTTAAAAATTAACTGTCACAAAGAGCCCCAGCATGATATAGATACAATCTGACTGCCAATAACGAGAGTCAGTTGTTTTGCATAAATTTTAGTACTCTACACCATCATTCGGTTGGGTAATGTAATATCTGGAAAGGAAAATAACACCAGAGATGCCAACATGAATTTTAGTATACATCTCAAGCAGTTTGCCTTGGTTCTGAGGCTATATGATCAAAAACTATTAGGAAAGGAGTCGAATATTCAAACAAAACCGTGAGAGAGAGAGAGAGAGAGAGGACAAAGAAAGCGCATTTTTGGCAGCCTCTGCCGCTGTTTTTTTGAGAGAGATAGAGAGGAAAATTGGGCGCCGATGCTGGAGAATTACCAAGCAACTGAAGCAGATCCAGGAGAATTTGCTCGCCAAAGAGGGGCGGCTCTCTCCCTCTTCTTTCTTTCCTATCTCCTTCTGATTATATACAGTTACACACACATACACTCAAAACATGCCCCTCCAACTTTAGAATTAGAAACTACATGACAAATGTGTAAAGGTTTCAAAGCACTTTTAGAAATGCAAATAAATATACATTGAATTGTACGGATTCTCTAAAAATATTCATTTCTATTTCTAGCTTGGTTTTACAAGGATGAAGAAACTTTGATATTATTTACTAATATTCTTACCATAATTATTGCTATGTTTCAAATATAAATGTATAGCACTTTTATTCGAACTATTGTTGGAGTATTTGGTCAAACTATGTTGAATGTAGTCTTAAATAATAATGTTAGTTTGCAGGCCCAATCGCTTTGTCAGTGATTTGTTATGATGCACGTTATTAGTAATAAATAAAATATTATTTTTATTTTTTACTTTCTTAAAATAGGCAAACACAAGCTGCCAAGCAAGCACCAATGGTCGAAAACTCGAAATATTAGTAGTTATTTTAGGGGTTAATAAAGCGGTGTCTGAAAGACTGAAACTTTAAATGGGGATTGTTAAATTTTAGAGCAACTAAATCTGTAGAATTAGTCATTTATTTTTGTTTCTGCAATGTTTCTAAAAAATTCTATTAATGAATTATTCTTAAATTTCTACATATATTCTTTCAAATATTATTAACTGGAATCATGTTCAAAATAATAGCAACCTTAGTTAACACTAGGGGGCTAATCAAGTTTCGCTCGATATTTGATTTACTAATAAAATAAAAATATATTATCAATTTAAAATTTATAATTATTAATGTAATAATTTTTTTAATGTGAATAACTTTATATTTTTTATATTTTACATATGTTGGGTAATGGTTTATGTTGAGTTAGCAATAAATGTAAAGTTTAATAAGTTAACGTTTAAATATAAATTAAAATTTTATTAAATGTAAAATTAAGAATTAAAATTTAAAAAGTATATGTAAAGTATATAACGTGATTGTTGATATGTGCGGTGACAAAACAATCAGTAAAAATAATTATAATTAATTTGTATAAGAAATATAAAATGTGATCAGTACCAATACATATAAATTTAAACATGAAAAAACCCAAATACATAATATTTTCTTTAAAAAGTCGCCACTTGAGTATCCACAATACATTATTTGTGTTCATATTTCCTGTATTCCTTAGTTAACATTAAACAAATCATTAACCACAGAAAAAAAATCTCATTCGGATGAACCGATAATAAAAGTAAATGAAAAAAAAATCAAAATTTAGAGACGAATTAAACATGCATGTTTGTTATAACTTAAATATTATAAGTTTCAAAATTTGTGAACAAATGGTAAATCCGCATGTATCATGCTATTTTTCTTGATTGCTAATGAATTACCAGAAAGGGAAAAAAAGCACTTGCACTTGATAAATTTATAATAATAATTTATATTACGCCTTGTTAAAGGGAAATATGACATCCAAAGTTACAGTGAGTTACAATTAGAGTAATTTATAATAGGCATGACTTGATTTTATAATTATACCAAATTTATGTTTCAGGAAGATGCAATATGGTGCTCAAAACACCATCTCTTGACCTCAGCTAGCATCAAGGTGCTCAAGAGACCATCTATTGACCTATTAATAAAAATTAGAAATTAAAACATTGTACAATTACAAATGACCCTCCTGGAGAGTAAACTATGCCAAATGATCCTAATTTTGCTTTTAGATCTAGTGACGGTATGGTTAAGCTGGATGTTTCTATTGGAGTATAGTTCAAGGAGAGAATAGATTTTGCTATGTTATCTAGGACTATTTGTTGTGCCAGAAAATCCCATGCATTCAAATTTCTCTGTCTTCCTATAAGAAAAATAAAATTTCCATAATCTAAATGGCTGTGTTTGGATGGTGGAAAGTGCAATCCGGATTCGCTGTTGCGCTACACCGCGTGTCGCGCACTACGAGCCATCTGATCTTGATCGGACGGTTCACTTTTTACGGGCCTACCAATCTAGGTTACATGCACGGGGCTCCCTTATCCATTAGATCTTAATCAAACGGACAGCATACCGCGCGACACGCTGTGTCGCGCGGCAGCGGATCTCAATTTTGGAAAGTGGGAAGAAGGAATAAGGAATAAGAAATTTTTTTCAATAAATTTATTCCTAATCATCCAAACTCTTCACAAAAGTTACACACTTCCCAATAAATTTACCTCTTCCCAATAAATTTCTTCCTTTCTTCCTTCTTCCTACCTTATTCTCAACACATCCAAACGGAGCCAATGAGAATACCATGCGCACATGTAGAAATATTATGAGGTCTAAAATAGTAACACGATCTTATAAATTTTCAGTTTACTTTGCTCAGGTTTATGAAAACAAAGACAACCGTAGGTTATATAGTTCAAGCAAAAAAAATATCCCTATATAAGAACAATTATCTTATAGGGGCCGTTTGGATCGCTTAGGAAGTTGGGGAATTTGGGAAAGTTGTAATTCATAGGAATAAATTTATTAGGAAGTGTGTAATTTTGTGAAAAGTTTGAATTGTTTATAATAAATTTATGGTAGGAAGATGAAATTTTCCAAAATCCCATGGGGATCCAAACGGCCCCATTGAGTTGTGCACAATACCGGGTGAAAACAGATGCATAATTGTGAATCATTTATAGATGCATAATTTTGTAGATATTGAAATTAATTATATGATATCCTCCGAATTAGGGGAAACTGACAAAAGGATCAATCAAGGAGATAAATATAACCGAGAAAAAAAAAAGATCAAATGGTAATCGTAAAAAAAAAATTCAAAATCATTACTGTAAGATGTGCTTGAACTATCTACCAATGGCAAATTAGCACACATTCGGACAAAAAGAGGGAAATGAACAAAAACAAAGTTAGAGTTGCGTCTACAGTAGACAACACAACTCTTTCCATTATCTTTCGGGGGAAAAAAAGAAAGAAACCCACATCCGGCTCCCCTCATCTACCACCTTCAAACCCCATCAATGTCCCCCCAACTGGCTCTTGACTTCAAGCCCCATTGAAGCCCCATCATCTGGCTTCAAAATGCGGAGAGGAAAGCGGAGGGTCGGCAGAGAAGGAAGGAAGGGCAAGTGGAGGAACAAAAGAAGCATTGAAAGCTAGAAGGTAAATAAAAAAGAAAGAGGGCGACAGACCTGAGAAGGAGAAGAGCACCATCGCAAAATTGAGGGTAGCGTTCTAGCCTTTCAAGAATTGAAGAGGCGGCCATAAAATTAGATAGGGGACACAAATACGAAAAAGAAAAATTGTGCAGCCAATTATACATCAACTAATGAATCGGGTCTATTTTATGACGATATGGTTCAGTACAAAAATAGCAACAGACACTACTAGAAAAAATTGATTTTGCACCGGTTTATAAAGTGTATTAGCAGCGGTTTGCAAAGAGGTGCGTATGGAGGGGGGTGTAAATGAGAATAGAAACCGGCGTAAAGAAGGGGGTGCTAAATCTCGTCTGAGCACCTGTTATTATATGAAAACCGGTGTGAAAGCTTTATGATTAGAACCAGTTTTCATATAATAACCGGTGCAAAATATTACAGTTTGCACCGGTTTTGAAATAACGACAGGTGCTAACGATAGGTGCTAAGTGCGCACTGTCAATCTAGTTTTGTACCGATTTTGATATAAAAACAGGTGCTAAGGATTGCAATTTTGCACCGGTTTTCAAATAACAATAGGTGCTACGTATTTTAAACTCATTTATTTTTTAATCAATTTTTTTCAGAATATAGCGCCTGATTTTCTGTGGCTAGCCCATGTCGCTAACCATATATTATTTTCAATCAGATATAACAATGGATTTCAATCATGAATCTAGTCAATGGATTTAATCATCAAACAATTACATATCGATACCAATCAAATAAATAATAAAACACAATAATTATGCAATTTCTCAAATTCAATCAGACATTCAATCAAAGAAAAAATAATACATATTTAATTCAGTTTAACATAAAAATCATGCATACAAATTACCTAAAATTTGTCATTGATATCCAATTATGATTACGAGTAATACAATCACAAATTGAAGCATGCATCATCTTAATATTATAACACCCAACCTACTAGGCCAAAACAGACCACATATCATAATAATAAATCAAAATAATTTTCCTCATGAACTCGGCAAACATTTCACTAACCTCATCAATTTCCTTATCTTGATAAGGATATGAACCTGGGTGAAGGACCTGCATGCATTCAACCAAATAAAATGAAAATCCTGTAAGTAAATTTAACAAGGTGCTCAGAAATGAGAAAACATAGAATAAAAGTTGATTTACGTACCCAAGGCAATTTGTTTGAATTGTGGTAATTGTTTATTATGTTATACATCGATCTCATAACATAATAGCCACATTGTTTCCCATATGGTTGTCCAGGACTCTAAGAAATAAAACAACTCTATTAATTTCTCATTATTTTCATATAAATTTAGAGTACTATAAACAATTCTAAATCCATTTGCATCATGTCAGACCTTCATACACATCTAACTACTTAGCTGCTGGTACAGAGCTTGTACCATGCTTGCATCAAGTCACAAAACACTTTTACACAAACCCAAAAGAGCATACCCAAGGCATAGATAATTTGCAGAGGCAAATTATGAGAGAACAAGATGAGGTTGAGATTTAGAGGAAACTGTTATCAGGCACTAAGCATATTGCATTGGCTGTTAATGAAGAGTTGGATTTGCATCATTGATTGATAACTTGAATGATGATGCCGAAATAATCTAACTCAAGATTTCAAAGGTTAAAAAAAAAAAAGACGAGCAATTCTGAACAAAGCGAACCAAAGGTGGGTGCTCATGCATATGCTTGCTATTATCTGTGCTTGCAATTGTTATTCTTGTTCTCATAGCTTCAAGTTGTGTACCTTAATTTGAGTTGCATCCAATAATGTCGCAGCGCTCTTTAAGACAAATAAATAAATTAATTAAAGAGGAATCAGTTAATACTTGTAATGCTATGACATTTTATTCTGACCATATGGCTAAGGAATTTAATTCTAGTTTTAATATCAACTAAATACCCACAATCAAAGTTTTGCAAAGAAGAAATTAGACTTTTCATATACTTGTAAAGAACAACAATAACAAAAATCAAATCCCTTAGTTGATTTAAAGATTAGTCCCTGGCATCAAAATTTATCCACAAGCAAGTCCCTGAACCTGAGTATTCTTGTAGCAGTGAGTAAACTAGACTTAGTACCGACTGGTAGCAAATTTTCTATGCCATCCCCAAGCATCAAAAGTTAGCTATTAGTTTACATGACAGATTATCAATATCAATGTCTCTAATATCAAATCGTATTAAGCAGTACATGCCTCTTCCATATCTTAACCTCTAGTAAAACAAAACATGAGCTAAAACCAATTTTTCATCATATAAATAGTATATTGGTTGGATTAAATACCACAGGTATCAGTACCTCACTATGCTTCAGTTAATCAATAATATGTGTTATGATGCTAATTGTTAATTATTCATTTTAGTCCAGAAAGATTAAATAACACACTTCTATTGCTGCTAATTGCTATATCAAAATCTGATCGGACAGTCTCAATAATCAAAGTGCTATGTCTGATCAAATGCAACCAGTAATCGTTTATAAATGAAGGTACTTACGTATCGAGATCTGCCTTGATTTCTACGTTTGGTAGAGCTTCAGAATTTAGAGAATCCACAAGGTAAACAGTGGGTCCTGAGAGTTGGATCTCCCATACACGCCGGAGACCACCCAGAAAATCCTCGCAGTCTCCCCAAATGATCTGGTGTTCCAATCACGGTAATCAAGATTTGCTTAGAAGTAAGTGAACCAACTGATCCAACCATCGACTCCTGTCACAAAAGGAAATCATGTTAGAATAGCATAGAAGACAACATAAAATGCTAGATTAGTCATATTTTTCCACTTACCATTGCTTACTGTACATAATAAAACTTGTTAGTGCATAAATGTTACCTCTGTATTTGTGATGCTGGTCAGAAATGCAAAATAGCATTTTCCTGGACAATACATATCCCTTAAATATACATGAAACAGTTCGTATCATTATATTCAGAAATAAAGGGGTTTGCTGATAAAATTGCCAAAACATTGTCAGAGACAAGAATAGCATAGTAAGATACCTTTCTTTTAATAAATTCTCGACCTTTTGAAAGGTTTTGATATTGATGCAGATTCATCCAATGACATTGCTGTCGGCGAATTGACCGGCGATGACATGGCTGCCAATTAATTCAAACACAAGCAAATATTGAAGCAACAATATAAGCACAAGTACAATTCAGGCAAGTAATTGATGAAAATCAAATAATAATAATAATAAAGGAAGCAAAAGAATGGAGTGCACAATCCAATTAAAGCAATTATTTACAAATTTGTAAGGCTTGACAAGGAATTATGAGAAGCAACCATACAACAGAGGAAGTTCATGTATTTTTTTAAGTTCAGAGGTTTTTTTTAAGTTCATGTATTATCAGCTAGTAAATGAGGAAGCTCATGTATTTCTTAGGTCGTAAACATCTAAGCTCATGTATTTCTTACGTCATAAACATCAAGTTAAAGAATTAATTTACTCCCCAGTAGGCCATCAATTTTTGAATCTCTAGAGAGAGAGAGAGAGAGACTTACAGTTGAGAAGAGGGGTTGGCCTTGAGGATGTCGAAGGAGTATGCGAGACCATTGTACTTGAGATGAGGGTTGGTACTTAGGGTTAATATCTGCAACAAGGTAACAATGTCTTAGTACACAATAACTAGGAGTTATGTCTATCCATTAGAAAAACGAAATAACTAGCAGCTAGTTAATAATGCGCTACAAAACAAGCACCAGGTTTTGAAAAGGGAATCCTCTTTTTACTACACTAAATAGAACTAAAAAATAGAAATAAAACGCTATTCAAGGACTAAATAGAACTAAAAATCAGAGTTTAACTAAGGCATATCTGGAATGATACAATTTGAGGGTCCAAATAAATCCAATTACACCTAATTGAATAATTTTAATTGAACAAAGGAAACAAAACCTAATTGAATAATTTTAATTGAATAGGGCTTAAACATTTCTAGTCCGAAACCAACTGCACCTGTTGGATCTGGTACCAGCATAAATCCAAAATACACGAAATTGAAATTGAAACATAAAACCCTATTTAACATTCAAGGAGACAAATCGAGGTGAGAGTCGATGGAGGGCTAACTCGTTTGTGATTTCGAAACCCACGAAATCGAGCCGAGAGTCGATGGAGAAACACAGAGAGGGTTTGGCGGAGCTAGAGAGATAGAGAGAGGGGGGGTTTGGGTTGGAGAGAGAGAGAGAGGGTTTAAGGTGGAGAAAAAGAGGGAATGAAGAAAAATTAGCGAAAAATTAGAGGGAACAGAATAATTGGACGAAAAAATAGGAGGGAAATAATTATTAGAACAGAATAAAGAATAGGCAAATAATTTTTTTTGGAAATTACTACACAAATGGCTAACTGCAAAATTACAAGCTATAATTTGCAAATGGAATTAAATTTATGTTGCTTTAATTAGTCAAAAATAAAAAAAAATATGTGCATAACTTTTTTTCCAGCTAATCAAAAAAAATTTTGTATAAAATTTTGTATAATTTTTTTGTCATTAGTACTAACTTTTTTTTTGCTTGATTTGAAATCTAATTTATAAGTTAGTTAAAAAATAATACTATAGGTGTTTATTTAACATTACCTGACCCTTTTACCCCTCCAAGTCGATTAGATACGAATCAATTCGAACAATCTAACAGACCCAACCCATTCGATTCGATCCTTTTCGAACTCTCCTCTCTCGCAAGAACTATCTCCTTTCTCGCATGAACCCTAAATTGATCGATCTACTGTCTTCGTTGCTCACTCCCTCTCTCAACTCCAATCTCTCTATACTCCAATGTGAGCTCCGATTCCCTTCTCTAATTTCCGACACAAGCCCTAGCTCCAGATTTTCTGTAATCCCCGCCATACTACAGAGCTCCTCTCTTTGTCACTCACTCTTTGCCGAGCTCCAATCCTCGTACCCCCTCCAGTAATTTCCGACACTCCCTAACCCCCGTCACTCTCTAATTGTCGAGCTCCAATTTGCTTACTGGAAGCTATTCAGCTCCTCTGGAAGTGTTTTCGCATGTTGGGAATCGAGCATAGAAGAACGATCCTGAACGCACAACAAATTCAGTCCCATCTCGATCTTCAAATCAGGTATTGCTATTTTTATTCGAGTTTCGCACAATTCTTTGTAATAGTTGACATTGAATGGTGCCTTGTCTTCCCTTGCATTCTTTTTGCTAAATCTATCTATTATAGACGATCGATTTTTTATATTATTTTTCCTACGAAACTTACCCAAAAAAAATCGGAAATTATTTGACAAATAGATCAAGTGTGGCAAAAACTTAGTTAAATTTTCAGAGTGTTTGATTGATGACTGATCGTTTCTTAAATCGTATGTAATGTTGGGTATTGACCATTTTATTTTTCAAACAAAGATGCATTTCTAATAAATTTCGTTTTTTAACTTCTCATGAAATAGGCTTGTAACGAAAAAAGCTTTTCAAAGCCATGTTAGGCTTGTTACACGAAAAGTAAGTGATTAAATTAGGCCGTTTTGACCCAGAAAAAGAAAGTAAACAACAAGGCTCCAATTCTTTTGAGTGAAATGTTGCTTACAAATGCTGAGAAATATTGCTTGTTGCTCTATGTTTGTACTATGGCTATTAGAGCATAATTTTAGTGTTAGTTGCTTACTATGCTGAGAAATAACAGATTGTACTGTTACTTAAACAAATATTGGTGTTTACAGCTCTATGTTTCTATTTTATGTTTTGTTAGTTGCTTACTGCTCTATGTTTCTACTTTATGGTTTGTTAGTTGTTGTACTGTTACTTAAACAAATATTGGTGTTTAACTAGAAGTTGAAAAAAAAAATGCAGATTCGTAGAGGCTAATCATTACAATACTGATCATTACTAATCCATCTCTTATCTAATCTAATCTAGTCTAATCCAGTACAATACTATGCAACTTAATCTTATCCAGTGAAGCAGCCAGTGCTTCAATTTGATCAGTCAGATTCTCCAATTTAGCTTCCACTGTAGCAAGTTGCTCCAATTGAGCTTCCAGTCTGTGATAACCTTAAAAAAAAAAAAAAAAAAAAAAAAAAAAAAAAAAAAAAAAAAAAAAAATCGGAAAATAAAAAGGTGACCTTTCTCTCTTTCTTCCTGTGCGCAAAACAAACCAGAGAGACACCTCTCTTTCGAAACAAAACCGAAGCCCCCCCCCCCCAAATCCATCCACCTCTATTTCTCCACCGTTTCACCGGATTGAGGTACCCACGCGTTAGCCTCACCACCCTCTCGCACTATCTACCTTCGGATCGTCGATTGATGGCCTCTCCTCGTCGTATTTCTCGACGGAAGTTTTTCGGGAAATGGAGCGAACTCGTCGGTTTTGGCCGCCGTTCGACCTGGAGCACTATGGGGTCCTCTCCATCGATTTCCAAGTGGACTTGCAAGGTTTTGTCGGGGATAAGTGGTGAAAATCGAGAAATAGCGATTTCGGCTCGTTTTCTCGCGTCATCGGTCTTTGGCCGAAATTAAGTAAGTATTTTCTTTGATTTGTGGTATATATATAGCTATCTTTGCAATTTTCTTGTCAATTGCATGTGTGTTGGATTTCTAGGGTTTATCGAGAAGTTCACGAAATCTAATTAGTATGTGTAATTTGAGTAATGGGAATTTGTGTTGGATTGAATACTTGTGTTATTATGTCACCAATTGATGAATGGATTGATTGCTTTGATAAATGTTGGACATTTGGGAATTTTATGCATGATAGGAATTATTAAGCATATGGCATGGATTTAATTATTGCATTTATTGTTGGTATAAATAGTTGCATGTATATAAGGGTAAATATGAGATTTTCCATGTCATGCTTTGCATTGAATAATTATTGATTAGGTAACAATATAGATTTTATGAGTACAAGGGGTTGAATTGGTAATAATGATATTATATTGGGTTGGGTTAGGATTTAGTCATAAACTCTAAATTATGATCTATCATGTGTGCATGTATACATTAAAGATAGAAATGGATTTCAAAAATAATTAGTGATACTTATTGCAATTGAATTAGAAACCTAAATAAATTTGTTCTACTAAATATTATGTTATTATTTACATGAGTGTTGTATGCAAGGTTAGATGTGTATTTAGTACTCAATGGTACTAATCAAATGGCATGTCATATCATGATCATTTTTACGTATCTAAATTTAGAAGATAACTATTAAATAAGACTAATGCGAATTTAACTATTGCATTCCATACTGTCATGCATGTAAGAAAAGTTTATTAAAGTAGCTTGCTTGTTATTGGTTTAATCTTCTAAAAACATGATTCTTTTATTTGATATATATATATTGGCACATGGCATATTAGGATGCATAAACCATTTACTTTGGCATACATGATCATTAATGTAGAGATGACATAGTGTGAATTGTATGACTTATGATTATTGAGTCTAGTAAATGCATGGCATAATTATGATGCATGGTAGTATAGTTTCTAATCTAATTTATAAAAATTATAAGTAGCATAGATTAGTTGTTATAAACATTAAAAGGAGATTTATATTTGTTTTAGAGTTGGGTGGTTATGTGTCGGAATTAGGAGCAGCTGACTTGACAGAGCCACTGTAGAATTATTTTGCTTGCTTACTTGCTTATGCTTTGGATTTTGCTTGCAGTATAAGGTACGGATTTCACTTGAGTTTTAATTATATGTGATATGTATTTTGATTATTGTTATTATTGTTATTATTATTATTATTATTATTATTATTATTATTATCATTATGCATTCTGAATTCATAATTGGAATTTTGTTCATGAGATCATTTTGTGAAATTGTATATTGATGCATGATTGGAAAGTGGCATATTGAATGGTATCCGATTGAAATGTGATTTGATTGAGGTAAGTACAACTTGTGTGGTTGAGATAGACACTCGTAATGTTTGGAGGTGGAGTCATGACCCATCCTACCAAGCACCGTGTAATAAGCGCTTATGTACCGGGACTCAGTAGGTCTAGTCTGGAATGGACCGGAGTGTGAGTGTTCCCAGCTTGTTTGTACATTTTGATGATTTAATTGATTGAATTATGTATGAATTGAATTGGCCGTTGGCATCCATCTATAGGGTGGTTCGCGGTATCTGAAGGAAATGACTGAAATGATTGACTTGTGATAAACCAGACTTGCATATTAGGTAATTGCCCAACCAAATGAGTCGGCTTTTGCTATACATTGATATTTGAATTGTTATGGAATTGATGCCGAGCTCACATTTCATATTGCATTGATTGAATTGATTTGACCTTGCTATTCTTATTGGAAACAAGTTGTAAGGGTTGCTTTTAATTTGCACGTTAGTTATTACATGTTATTAATTATTTGTTCAAGTAATTGAAATGCTAATTGTCATACTTTGAATTTTATGAAAGGAAAATTGATTTTGAATAATACTGAATTTATTTGTCTAATTGCATTGCTTGATCGAAAGTCTAGTTTTAATGTTATTTGAAATAAAATGAAATGGAAATTTGATATGGAATTTATTTGACTCAGTCTTGTATTTAGTTCCAACACATGATAATCAAAACTCAAGTGGCTGGAACTGAATACCGTACTGAGATAAATTTTATTTATCTCATTCCGTGCTTTTTGCATTGTTTTCCACTATTGGTTGTGGGTTCCAGGTTTCAGAGCAAGTGCTGGACAGCAAGATGAGTAGCAGACCATTGGATATTGTGGTTAGTAATCCAAAATACCAGGCCTTTATAGGATTTACTTTATATTTAAGTAATTAATTATAAATTTCTAATTAATCGGTATATTATTTGAGCAGAATCAGTATTAATTGGTAAATTAAGTATTAGTAAGCCTTGCGGGTGCAGTAGGCATCCGCGGCGGGCACTCCGTCGCGTGTTGTCATGTTACAGTATTCGACGGGGTGTCACAGATGGTATCAGAGAATGGTTTAACAACCAAACCAGACCAATAGATTGCGTGAGAATGGGTACGTCTTAAGGGTTGTTTTGTAGGTAAGTTGATTTCTTACTATTTGTGCTAGCAAAATAATATTTGTCTAGCTAAGTTATTAGTATTATAGGATACAGATGCTTTGTATTTGTATATATCTAATATATTAATTGTTTATAGTTGCTTGATTATTTTATATATGTGTTGTAATTTAAAAGTTATGTTTAATAGGTCGTAACAATTTTTGTGGATGAAATTAATAGAGCTTATTTTCTAATGTTTGAAATGTAAAGTGATTTTGATAAGTGCACAAAAAAAAAAGAGTTGGTATGGCAAGTTAAAGGATTTTGGTTATTATAGTAAGCATGTTCTATGTTATATTAATGCTTGGTTGGAATATTAAGGATTTCTGAATTTACTATAGTATGCACAAACTTTTGGAACTTATTTGAGTAAAGATTTTCTTATCTTTGGTTGGCACAAGGATCAAACAAGCTGACTGATCATCTGACTTGTTAATTGAATCTCAATAATATCAGAATTATTTTTACTTCCTTGACTGATCACCAAGGCAGCCAAGAATAATTTTGATATTACTGTGCTTCCTAAAAGATAAGAAAATAACTGGACATTTCAAAATGTTACTAGTTATAAGAATTGAAAGATTTGTTTTTTAAATGATAACGTAAGAAGTGGTAGTATTTTCTGCTTGTAGTACTTTGTTATTTGAATTGTTATAATGTTATGATATGGAATTGTCTGAATTGTAAAGGGAATTGAATTGACCGTTGGCAACCCTCTTTAGAGGTGATTCACGGTATCCGAATATCTGTAATCGCTGGTTTCTCTCTGAGAAAGAGACTCGCGATATCTGACTTTGAATTGATTGATCTTTGATTGTGACTTAGGATTGTCATGCTTGCATTTAAGTACCGAGATTGGGCCGACATTCTTGTATTATCATTAGTATTTTAATTTTGTATTGAATAAAATGTCGGGCTGAGTTGCATTACATAAATCGATAATTGTTGCATAATATGTTTGTACTATTTGATTGTATTATGGATTGTATGATTGCTATGTATTTCGATAAATTTCGAGGTCGAAATTTTTTTATAAGGAGGGAAGAATGTGATAACCTTAAAAAAAAAAAAAAAAAAAAAAAAAAAAAAAAAAAAAAAAAATCGGAAAATAAAAAGGTGACCTTTCTCTCTTTCTTCCTGTGCGCAAAACAAACCAGAGAGACACCTCTCTTTCGAAACAAAACCGAAGCCCCCCCCCCCAAATCCATCCACCTCTATTTCTCCACCGTTTCACCGGATTGAGGTACCCACGCGTTAGCCTCACCACCCTCTCGCACTATCTACCTTCGGATCGTCGATTGATGGCCTCTCCTCGTCGTATTTCTCGACGGAAGTTTTTCGGGAAATGGAGCGAACTCGTCGGTTTTGGCCGCCGTTCGACCTGGAGCACTATGGGGTCCTCTCCATCGATTTCCAAGTGGACTTGCAAGGTTTTGTCGGGGATAAGTGGTGAAAATCGAGAAATAGCGATTTCGGCTCGTTTTCTCGCGTCATCGGTCTTTGGCCGAAATTAAGTAAGTATTTTCTTTGATTTGTGGTATATATATAGCTATCTTTGCAATTTTCTTGTCAATTGCATGTGTGTTGGATTTCTAGGGTTTATCGAGAAGTTCACGAAATCTAATTAGTATGTGTAATTTGAGTAATGGGAATTTGTGTTGGATTGAATACTTGTGTTATTATGTCACCAATTGATGAATGGATTGATTGCTTTGATAAATGTTGGACATTTGGGAATTTTATGCATGATAGGAATTATTAAGCATATGGCATGGATTTAATTATTGCATTTATTGTTGGTATAAATAGTTGCATGTATATAAGGGTAAATATGAGATTTTCCATGTCATGCTTTGCATTGAATAATTATTGATTAGGTAACAATATAGATTTTATGAGTACAAGGGGTTGAATTGGTAATAATGATATTATATTGGGTTGGGTTAGGATTTAGTCATAAACTCTAAATTATGATCTATCATGTGTGCATGTATACATTAAAGATAGAAATGGATTTCAAAAATAATTAGTGATACTTATTGCAATTGAATTAGAAACCTAAATAAATTTGTTCTACTAAATATTATGTTATTATTTACATGAGTGTTGTATGCAAGGTTAGATGTGTATTTAGTACTCAATGGTACTAATCAAATGGCATGTCATATCATGATCATTTTTACGTATCTAAATTTAGAAGATAACTATTAAATAAGACTAATGCGAATTTAACTATTGCATTCCATACTGTCATGCATGTAAGAAAAGTTTATTAAAGTAGCTTGCTTGTTATTGGTTTAATCTTCTAAAAACATGATTCTTTTATTTGATATATATATATTGGCACATGGCATATTAGGATGCATAAACCATTTACTTTGGCATACATGATCATTAATGTAGAGATGACATAGTGTGAATTGTATGACTTATGATTATTGAGTCTAGTAAATGCATGGCATAATTATGATGCATGGTAGTATAGTTTCTAATCTAATTTATAAAAATTATAAGTAGCATAGATTAGTTGTTATAAACATTAAAAGGAGATTTATATTTGTTTTAGAGTTGGGTGGTTATGTGTCGGAATTAGGAGCAGCTGACTTGACAGAGCCACTGTAGAATTATTTTGCTTGCTTACTTGCTTATGCTTTGGATTTTGCTTGCAGTATAAGGTACGGATTTCACTTGAGTTTTAATTATATGTGATATGTATTTTGATTATTGTTATTATTGTTATTATTATTATTATTATTATTATTATTATTATTATCATTATGCATTCTGAATTCATAATTGGAATTTTGTTCATGAGATCATTTTGTGAAATTGTATATTGATGCATGATTGGAAAGTGGCATATTGAATGGTATCCGATTGAAATGTGATTTGATTGAGGTAAGTACAACTTGTGTGGTTGAGATAGACACTCGTAATGTTTGGAGGTGGAGTCATGACCCATCCTACCAAGCACCGTGTAATAAGCGCTTATGTACCGGGACTCAGTAGGTCTAGTCTGGAATGGACCGGAGTGTGAGTGTTCCCAGCTTGTTTGTACATTTTGATGATTTAATTGATTGAATTATGTATGAATTGAATTGGCCGTTGGCATCCATCTATAGGGTGGTTCGCGGTATCTGAAGGAAATGACTGAAATGATTGACTTGTGATAAACCAGACTTGCATATTAGGTAATTGCCCAACCAAATGAGTCGGCTTTTGCTATACATTGATATTTGAATTGTTATGGAATTGATGCCGAGCTCACATTTCATATTGCATTGATTGAATTGATTTGACCTTGCTATTCTTATTGGAAACAAGTTGTAAGGGTTGCTTTTAATTTGCACGTTAGTTATTACATGTTATTAATTATTTGTTCAAGTAATTGAAATGCTAATTGTCATACTTTGAATTTTATGAAAGGAAAATTGATTTTGAATAATACTGAATTTATTTGTCTAATTGCATTGCTTGATCGAAAGTCTAGTTTTAATGTTATTTGAAATAAAATGAAATGGAAATTTGATATGGAATTTATTTGACTCAGTCTTGTATTTAGTTCCAACACATGATAATCAAAACTCAAGTGGCTGGAACTGAATACCGTACTGAGATAAATTTTATTTATCTCATTCCGTGCTTTTTGCATTGTTTTCCACTATTGGTTGTGGGTTCCAGGTTTCAGAGCAAGTGCTGGACAGCAAGATGAGTAGCAGACCATTGGATATTGTGGTTAGTAATCCAAAATACCAGGCCTTTATAGGATTTACTTTATATTTAAGTAATTAATTATAAATTTCTAATTAATCGGTATATTATTTGAGCAGAATCAGTATTAATTGGTAAATTAAGTATTAGTAAGCCTTGCGGGTGCAGTAGGCATCCGCGGCGGGCACTCCGTCGCGTGTTGTCATGTTACAGTATTCGACGGGGTGTCACAGATGGTATCAGAGAATGGTTTAACAACCAAACCAGACCAATAGATTGCGTGAGAATGGGTACGTCTTAAGGGTTGTTTTGTAGGTAAGTTGATTTCTTACTATTTGTGCTAGCAAAATAATATTTGTCTAGCTAAGTTATTAGTATTATAGGATACAGATGCTTTGTATTTGTATATATCTAATATATTAATTGTTTATAGTTGCTTGATTATTTTATATATGTGTTGTAATTTAAAAGTTATGTTTAATAGGTCGTAACAATTTTTGTGGATGAAATTAATAGAGCTTATTTTCTAATGTTTGAAATGTAAAGTGATTTTGATAAGTGCACAAAAAAAAAAGAGTTGGTATGGCAAGTTAAAGGATTTTGGTTATTATAGTAAGCATGTTCTATGTTATATTAATGCTTGGTTGGAATATTAAGGATTTCTGAATTTACTATAGTATGCACAAACTTTTGGAACTTATTTGAGTAAAGATTTTCTTATCTTTGGTTGGCACAAGGATCAAACAAGCTGACTGATCATCTGACTTGTTAATTGAATCTCAATAATATCAGAATTATTTTTACTTCCTTGACTGATCACCAAGGCAGCCAAGAATAATTTTGATATTACTGTGCTTCCTAAAAGATAAGAAAATAACTGGACATTTCAAAATGTTACTAGTTATAAGAATTGAAAGATTTGTTTTTTAAATGATAACGTAAGAAGTGGTAGTATTTTCTGCTTGTAGTACTTTGTTATTTGAATTGTTATAATGTTATGATATGGAATTGTCTGAATTGTAAAGGGAATTGAATTGACCGTTGGCAACCCTCTTTAGAGGTGATTCACGGTATCCGAATATCTGTAATCGCTGGTTTCTCTCTGAGAAAGAGACTCGCGATATCTGACTTTGAATTGATTGATCTTTGATTGTGACTTAGGATTGTCATGCTTGCATTTAAGTACCGAGATTGGGCCGACATTCTTGTATTATCATTAGTATTTTAATTTTGTATTGAATAAAATGTCGGGCTGAGTTGCATTACATAAATCGATAATTGTTGCATAATATGTTTGTACTATTTGATTGTATTATGGATTGTATGATTGCTATGTATTTCGATAAATTTCGAGGTCGAAATTTTTTTATAAGGAGGGAAGAATGTGATAACCTTAAAAAAAAAAAAAAAAAAAAAAAAAAAAAAAAAAAAAAAAAATCGGAAAATAAAAAGGTGACCTTTCTCTCTTTCTTCCTGTGCGCAAAACAAACCAGAGAGACACCTCTCTTTCGAAACAAAACCGAAGCCCCCCCCCCCAAATCCATCCACCTCTATTTCTCCACCGTTTCACCGGATTGAGGTACCCACGCGTTAGCCTCACCACCCTCTCGCACTATCTACCTTCGGATCGTCGATTGATGGCCTCTCCTCGTCGTATTTCTCGACGGAAGTTTTTCGGGAAATGGAGCGAACTCGTCGGTTTTGGCCGCCGTTCGACCTGGAGCACTATGGGGTCCTCTCCATCGATTTCCAAGTGGACTTGCAAGGTTTTGTCGGGGATAAGTGGTGAAAATCGAGAAATAGCGATTTCGGCTCGTTTTCTCGCGTCATCGGTCTTTGGCCGAAATTAAGTAAGTATTTTCTTTGATTTGTGGTATATATATAGCTATCTTTGCAATTTTCTTGTCAATTGCATGTGTGTTGGATTTCTAGGGTTTATCGAGAAGTTCACGAAATCTAATTAGTATGTGTAATTTGAGTAATGGGAATTTGTGTTGGATTGAATACTTGTGTTATTATGTCACCAATTGATGAATGGATTGATTGCTTTGATAAATGTTGGACATTTGGGAATTTTATGCATGATAGGAATTATTAAGCATATGGCATGGATTTAATTATTGCATTTATTGTTGGTATAAATAGTTGCATGTATATAAGGGTAAATATGAGATTTTCCATGTCATGCTTTGCATTGAATAATTATTGATTAGGTAACAATATAGATTTTATGAGTACAAGGGGTTGAATTGGTAATAATGATATTATATTGGGTTGGGTTAGGATTTAGTCATAAACTCTAAATTATGATCTATCATGTGTGCATGTATACATTAAAGATAGAAATGGATTTCAAAAATAATTAGTGATACTTATTGCAATTGAATTAGAAACCTAAATAAATTTGTTCTACTAAATATTATGTTATTATTTACATGAGTGTTGTATGCAAGGTTAGATGTGTATTTAGTACTCAATGGTACTAATCAAATGGCATGTCATATCATGATCATTTTTACGTATCTAAATTTAGAAGATAACTATTAAATAAGACTAATGCGAATTTAACTATTGCATTCCATACTGTCATGCATGTAAGAAAAGTTTATTAAAGTAGCTTGCTTGTTATTGGTTTAATCTTCTAAAAACATGATTCTTTTATTTGATATATATATATTGGCACATGGCATATTAGGATGCATAAACCATTTACTTTGGCATACATGATCATTAATGTAGAGATGACATAGTGTGAATTGTATGACTTATGATTATTGAGTCTAGTAAATGCATGGCATAATTATGATGCATGGTAGTATAGTTTCTAATCTAATTTATAAAAATTATAAGTAGCATAGATTAGTTGTTATAAACATTAAAAGGAGATTTATATTTGTTTTAGAGTTGGGTGGTTATGTGTCGGAATTAGGAGCAGCTGACTTGACAGAGCCACTGTAGAATTATTTTGCTTGCTTACTTGCTTATGCTTTGGATTTTGCTTGCAGTATAAGGTACGGATTTCACTTGAGTTTTAATTATATGTGATATGTATTTTGATTATTGTTATTATTGTTATTATTATTATTATTATTATTATTATTATTATTATCATTATGCATTCTGAATTCATAATTGGAATTTTGTTCATGAGATCATTTTGTGAAATTGTATATTGATGCATGATTGGAAAGTGGCATATTGAATGGTATCCGATTGAAATGTGATTTGATTGAGGTAAGTACAACTTGTGTGGTTGAGATAGACACTCGTAATGTTTGGAGGTGGAGTCATGACCCATCCTACCAAGCACCGTGTAATAAGCGCTTATGTACCGGGACTCAGTAGGTCTAGTCTGGAATGGACCGGAGTGTGAGTGTTCCCAGCTTGTTTGTACATTTTGATGATTTAATTGATTGAATTATGTATGAATTGAATTGGCCGTTGGCATCCATCTATAGGGTGGTTCGCGGTATCTGAAGGAAATGACTGAAATGATTGACTTGTGATAAACCAGACTTGCATATTAGGTAATTGCCCAACCAAATGAGTCGGCTTTTGCTATACATTGATATTTGAATTGTTATGGAATTGATGCCGAGCTCACATTTCATATTGCATTGATTGAATTGATTTGACCTTGCTATTCTTATTGGAAACAAGTTGTAAGGGTTGCTTTTAATTTGCACGTTAGTTATTACATGTTATTAATTATTTGTTCAAGTAATTGAAATGCTAATTGTCATACTTTGAATTTTATGAAAGGAAAATTGATTTTGAATAATACTGAATTTATTTGTCTAATTGCATTGCTTGATCGAAAGTCTAGTTTTAATGTTATTTGAAATAAAATGAAATGGAAATTTGATATGGAATTTATTTGACTCAGTCTTGTATTTAGTTCCAACACATGATAATCAAAACTCAAGTGGCTGGAACTGAATACCGTACTGAGATAAATTTTATTTATCTCATTCCGTGCTTTTTGCATTGTTTTCCACTATTGGTTGTGGGTTCCAGGTTTCAGAGCAAGTGCTGGACAGCAAGATGAGTAGCAGACCATTGGATATTGTGGTTAGTAATCCAAAATACCAGGCCTTTATAGGATTTACTTTATATTTAAGTAATTAATTATAAATTTCTAATTAATCGGTATATTATTTGAGCAGAATCAGTATTAATTGGTAAATTAAGTATTAGTAAGCCTTGCGGGTGCAGTAGGCATCCGCGGCGGGCACTCCGTCGCGTGTTGTCATGTTACAGTATTCGACGGGGTGTCACACAGTCTAACAAGTTGCTCAGAGTTGAGAGATAGAACAACATTTGTATTTGTTACATATCTCTCATACTGGTTAGACCACATCCAAAATTGGCACCTACTATTCTTTTAGAAAAGAAAAAGAAATAAAGAAAGAAATTTCAGTAAATTTCAGATTAATAGTAGCTGAAATAGTGCTCAAATTTCATAATTGTTTTGCACCTAGTGCTCTTATACTTGTTATCAATAAAGCAATATATACTGGTAAAGCACTGATTTCAGTACTTTACACTGTTATCAGTAAAGCAATATATACTCTTTGTCTCTCAATATGAAAAACAACTATTCTATCTATTTCTCTTTTTATCTTCTATATTTCCTTTACTGGTAAAGCACTGATTTCTTGTGTTATAGAAACTGAAGCAAATTACGGCAATCAAATTACTAAAGCACGGTGAGCAAATTACTGAAGAAAATTACTGAAGACAAAATTGAAGAAAAAATTGATCCAATTCAACCATACAAATGGAATTGGTAGTAGAAATTACTGAAAGAAAAAAATCGGATTGCACGAAAATTCAGTCTATTTACCGGGTTGCAGCATTTGTAGAAATCTCTATTTGGATTCAATTCAGTTCTGCTCGTATGCTTCCTCACGGTGACACCACAGTCTGGGCATGGCACGAGAGGCAAACCTCCACTTCGACTTGGCTGGGGGCCAACGCTCGACGAAGCTGAATGCGAAACAGATTCGGATCTGCTCGAACGACGATGCATGAGACCTGCTTTTGTGGCGGTAGAGAGGAGCTCTGTAGTATGGCGGAGATTACAGAAAGTCTGGAGCTAGGGTTTGTGTCGGAAATTAGAGAAGGGAATCAGAGCTCATATTGGAGTAGAGAGATTGGAGTTGAGAGAGGGAGTGAGCAACGAAGACAGTAGATCGATCAATTTAGGGTTCATGCGAGAATGGAGATAGTTCTTGTGAGAGAGGAGAGTTCGAAAAGGATCGAATCGAATGGGTTGGGTCTGTTAGATTGTTCGAATTGATTCGTATCTAATCGACTTGGAGGGGTAAAAGGGTCAGGTAATGTTGAAATATATTATTTTTTTTAAAAAATGAACGAAAGTGGCAAAAACAGAAGGAAATCGTGATTTAGGGTGGCAAAATCCGAAAGATGAAAAATCGGGTGGCAAAAACTCAATTTCGCCAGTTCTAGGTGGCATTTATGTGTTTTGTTATATTTTTCTTCTTTTTTATTTTGGAAAAAAAAATTGTACATACGTCTTTTATTTGTTTTCATGTAAAAGGAAAATAAAAAACTGTAAATTAGAAATTATAGTCGAAATGTATTTTATATCAAAGTAAGATATATAGGCATAGGCACCAAACAATTAAAAAAATATATTTAACTATTTATTTTTAAAAATCCATCCGCACTGATGCTGAAGGCTTTGTACCGAGTGGCACATAGTGGTACCATTTTATATATGCATGCAGTTCCAGAATCAACAAAAGTTTATTTCTGACGGTGTTTTTTTTCTTAGATTGAAACTACATAAATAAATTATGCATTATTTTAAACAATTATTTCTATATAATCAACGCGTGTACCAGCTTGGTACCATACTCAACGTACCCAATCGTACCCAACTATATAAAATGGTTCCTATTTTGGTTACCTAGAATACGTCCAAATAATTTTGTTATCTCCTCTTTCAAATATTTCCGTTTTTGCATGATTAATTTAATCAATTTTTTATCTTCCCATATTTTCATCTGGCGGAACAGTTGTAACTTGTAAGATTTGTGTCTTATTAAATTCATGATGCAGAGGTTATTAATTCGCCTTTAATTGTCATTCCTCCTCCTCGCATGGTAATATTTCAAGATGTGTGTCGCACCATTAATGGAGAATGGATCAACGATGGAGGCGCATAGATGGAGGCGGATATGGGGCTGGCCAATAAAAAAACCTAATAACTTTGCACCGGTTTTTATACTATTATTTATTAAAAAATATTAATCCATTTGCACCGGTTATTATTTAAAAACCGGTGCAAATCTTTTTTTAAGATTAGCACCGGTTATTAAATAAAAACCGGTGCAAATTGGTTGCACACCGGTTTTTATGTAATAACCGCTGCTAATTTAAAAAAAGATTTGCACCGTTTTTTCAATAAAACCGGTTCAAATAGATTAATATTTGTTTTTGTTTTTATTTTTAATCCTTTAATTTATAACAACCGGTGTTAAATATTTTAATATAAATATCCATTATGCCACTTGATTTTGTTTGCACCACTTATTTTAAAAAAACCGGTTTAAAAGGGGCGGTGCTAAAGGCTGATTTTGTGGTAGTGAGAGTTCTCGTTGCAAAAATCAGGGAAAAAAATTAAACACACAAATCAACTAATAGAAAAATTCCTTGCCGTGTCGGAGTCTAAATTAACAAAACAAAACCGATTCCCACGAGTTTTTATTTAAAACTAGGTGGGGTAATCGAGCTTCGCTCGATCCATGCATTTTTAATAAATATGTAATTTTAATATTTTTACATAATCTATGATTTCTTTTTTATACATTTAAATGTATTTTATACATACAATTACCTAAATTACATAATATTATATATATTTTTTTATAATCGATGACCAAATAGATAACTTGATATCTACTAAAAAGATTAAAAGAACACAAATCTTTTTGTTTTCTTATTTTTTTTTCAATGTGCAACATAAGTTAATTGTATATATTTTATCATTTTGAAAAAAAAATATTAATATGTATTTCGTAGAAAGACTATTCGACATAAGTATTAAAATGTTACGAAATAGTGGAAATAAGACTATCGTATCTCTAATAAAGTAATATAATGTATTTGATTTCTAACCGTTCAGTGTTTATACATTACAATATTAAAATTGTATTCCTATAGCTTCTACATAAATCCAAGTACAAATGAAAAAAAAAATCACAAAAGGTTGCAGTAAATTAACCTCTTATATATCGAAGTTAGGCTCAAAATTTTAGCTCATGTATGATGAGTCACATGATAGTTATTTGTCAATAGTAATCTAAAAGTATATATGTTTGGTATGATTAATGAATAAGTCTTATTCCGAATAAGACTTATTCGGGATGAAACCAAACGCACCCGGAATAAGCCTTATTCGGAATAAGGCTTATTCAACCCCTTATTCTAATTCCATCATATTGGTGGAATTAGAATAAGGGGTTGAATAAGCCCTTATTCCGAATAAGGCTTATTCCGGGTGCGTTTGGTTTCATCCCGAATAAGCCTTATTCGGAATAAGGCTTATTCAACTTGATACCAAACACACCCTAATATATCACTCTTTTATAAACTACAATATGTAACAAACCAAAAACATTAATAGAATATTTATACTTATCTCTGGTGCATGTACTATTTACATCCAAAAAATATCTTTCAAAATCTGCAATTCTTCTTATCTTTGTACCATGGTTTCTCTCTCCATTGAGCATCTAGTGGGAATTTCAAAGTAATTGTTTAAATTATTTTTAAACCCATTTAGTGTTGCTCACCTTCCATCATCATAAAAGGTTTCACTGTAGCTGAACCTAGTTCAGTTTCATTAAAATTGCAAAGTTGATTTGGAGGGCACCATTCCTGATTACAAATAGAGATAATTGCTAATTGTAATCTGTTAGAGTTTAGAGGATTGTATTGCTTTGAACATTGTTAATGTCTAAGCTTTCACTGTACACGTGTAGATGTTGTACAGACAGAAGGGAGCCTCAAATACCATAGAAAGAATTGGTGATGGATAAAGTCCAGTGCCATGAAATAGAGGTGCATGAAGTTATGACTGTAAGCATGATTTGACATTAGAAAATTAGTTGCAAGTATCATATATGTACGGTGCATTAAGATGGTCGAACTACATGAATAAACCTCCCTAAACTAACCCCTCTCAAACACTTTTTCATGTACGTCACCTTTCCTGTGAGGAAAAACAATGATCATAAGTGAAATCAGTCTTTCATAAATTCTTCGTAAAATATTGAGGACCAAATAGTAAGATGGTAGAGATGGTTTGTCAGAACTTGTAGTCATTTATATTTGATTGTAATAATAATTGACTTCTTTTTAATTAATATTTTCTATACATTATAATGGTCAGGTAGTCACAATTTTGCCTTTTTCTTGTATAAACCCAATCCCTTATGCATTCATTGGTACAAACCACTGTACCAACTAAAAAATCGGCTCACCCAAATTAACAATCACCATAACCAACTAAACTTGTTGCTTCATTCTCCTCACTGTTTTGATACTAAAGAACCTACCCTTGTACCAATTCCTTTCCTTGAATGCAACTGGTATCAAGCCGGTACCTATGTCATATCACCCCTCATTTCTCCCACCTTTTTGTACCACCATAACTGATCTAAGGTAGTGCTACTAATTTAAACAACACACCTAAAACCAATAAGAAATATATTTTGTTTGAATTAATAATTTGAATATTTGTGTGTTTGTGTGAAACTTATAGCATTCCACAACATGTCAGCATCCAAGGCTTACTAACAATCAAAAGTAACTACTCAATTAAGTCAAAATGTCAAAATATAAAAGAGGTTCAAAATGGTTGATTTCAGTTTTCAGGGCTATCTAAAAATCAAGAAATGAGATACCTCTTTGTTTACCAGCACAAAGTTCATGCCCTAAATATTACCGTTTTGAGGATCGGTGGCTTCCCAAATATTTAAAACTCTTAACATGAATTATTTCTTGAATCCTTATACTAATTTTCGAGTTTGACCGTACAGTAGACATGGTGCATCCTACAATATACAAATAGCTAATTTTAGAACAGTTCCATCAGAAATATAAATCAATTGGTAATGGGAAAATAAAGCTCAAAAAAAAAAGATGATAAAGCAACCTTTCAAATTCTAGCTGAAGGTACCTTTCTAGGGAAGAATCAATATATAGATGAAATGAAATTGTAACTGGTAATCAAAAAAATAATTAGAGCATTATTAAGAATGTTTCTCAGAGCATATGCAGCTTTTATCGGTTTTATATAGAAATCACAATCTGTTCTTCCCCCATGGCATTACACCAGTATCAGTCGCATATAAAGACTGATGGTTTTCAAATATTGCTTTCTACAATTTTTTATGTGTAATGCCAGGATAATCAATAAATTGCTTAGGCACATCATATGCTTAGCAAATGCATTATATTTCATAGGAAGGATGGTTTCTCGTAGAACTGCCAGTTCTGTAGCCATTATTTTGAAGGTGAAAGATTGATATTTTATTCTTACTCTTCTTATTCTTTGAAAGAGCGCCTCCTATATGCTTTCTCTTTAACTTTAGTACGACCTGCTAGAATATGGTCAAATAATGCCGCATTATAATATTATAATACCTATACATATTAAAATATATTTAAATGTTGGGCGCTTGATTATACTTGAGACTTCTTTACCTGTGATTTCTTGTTGATATATATCAAGATTCTCTTCAAGTGCAAAGCCCCTGCAAACATGAACATACGAATTAGAATATTTGACTTCAAGCTTCTTTTTTCTGTTGAATTGCATAAATGATAGGAAATTGATGGTTGTATAGGAAATTACATTCCTAATTTAACATTATTTAAATTCAGAATTTGATACTTTTCTCATTGCTAACCTTTTCAGGTTCGTTTTAGCAGCTCGCTTTCTTTGCACCAAATATCAGGACTCAAACACCAGACCTTATCAAATGGAATAACGGCTGCATTGTTTCTGACTTCTCTGTTAACTTTTTTTTTAAAAAAAAACGCAGCAGCTCCTCTCAAAGCTAATTTTAGAACATTTCCATTAGAAATTACAAATATAAATAAATTGGTAATGGAAAAATATAGTTCCAAAGAAAATAAGAGACGATAGAGCAACGTTCCAAATTCTAGCTTAAGGTACCTTTTAGGAAGAATCAATATATAAACGAAATGAAATTGTAACTGCAATAATTATGGCCATTATTATCATTATATATATATTTATTAATTGCAACGTTCAGGTTACAATAAATACCAAAAATGGACTGTTACATCTCTTTGCTTTCCAAATGATATTTATAGGTAATCAGTAATCAGGGATCAAAAAACAGAATAGGCTGTAACGAAAATTAATAAATATACCTACAATAAACATGATTAAACGATTACATATTAAACCACATGTCAATCCCTATGGCCATCTTTCATGCACGCACACAATGAATTTATAATTAATCAAAGAAACCTCTTCAATTCGTGCACATTAATTACATTAATACAAATTACTTGAATGCTGATGACTTTTATTAAAATAAGTAATATTAACCAAAACGCAATCTACACACTATGAGATTAGGACTTGTAATCTAAAATATATATCGAAATATTGACATATACGAATTGCAAGGAATTTCCATTACAAACCAAACAGAAAAATAAGGGAAAAGTCTAAAAAAAAATATGAATTGCAATGAATTTTCATTATAAAATACCAGATCGGAAGATGAAGTAGAAAAATTGAGAAGAACATATTTAAAATTTTTTAAAATAGTAATATCTTGCCTTGGCAGCAGAAATCAACCGGAAACCATAGGAATCCAAGCCGTTCGTCTTAATTTCAACACCTTCTCCGCTTCTAGGTTCAGATCGACGGTGAAAGAGAGAGGGGAGGAAAGATGAGTGATCCTTTTTCTAGTTGATGTGAGAGGAGGTTGCATCGGAGGAGAGGAGGTGCTCGGGAGAGAAACGAAATAGAGAGAGCGGTATTGATTCTGCAAGAGAGACACCCGACGAAGTCGTGGATGCGGAAGAAGCCAGTGGAGACGAAGGTGGAAAGCGGATCTTAGTTTTAGAAGAGAAGAGAAAGTGGCAGAAAGATTTGTTGGAGAAAAGAAAGAGACAGGGATAGTGCAAAAATAATATGCACTGATGACTCAACAATTTACAGTGTAACGGGTCGCTAGCACATATATTTAAGTAATTTCGATTTGGTACGCAATAGCGTGCAGACTGTTGTGCTGTAGAAATAAAAAAAATCGCTGATACCAATTTAAGAGTGAGAACGCGTGTCGGGAAAAAATATAAAAAATCAGATGGACTCCCACGACTTTTTATTTATAATACTGATTTATAAATACTAATACTGATGTAGGCCTTGTTGGATACGCTTGAAGCTATGAATAAATGACCTCGAGATGGTTGCCAAACAAGTCTAGGAAGCATGGTGAGGACTGAGGAGTAAGGTTCCTTATCAGTTAACAATAGTATTGATTAAATTTCCTACGTGTCGGATTTTTTTCATGTTTTTTGACACATCATTAATTGTTCTATCTCACTTCTTTCTACTTTCTGTCTATTATTTTTACCAAAATAGAAATTATAGTAATCTATAATGTGATTAACATTTTTTGTCTCATTCGATTTATGTCTCATGTTTTATTCTTTACAAGGGTGAAATTACAAATATTAATTTCCTTTTATGTTTTTTTATTCCTTTTGTTCTTTTTTAATTAATATGTAGATGTTTGTTTTGAAATCGAAACGTCTCATTTCACTTTTAAGTTCAAATTCCGAGTCACCTAATTTTGTCCCAAATAGAGTGGCTAATCACAATTAGCATAAATAATTCAGAGCAACGAACCGATTTGATACAAACTGATAAGTTCAATTATAGTACAGATCAACAACAGATGAGAGATGAGAATGAGAGAGATCATATTTTATTGATTAATGAAAGATTTCAGTATGTTTGTTACAAGCTCTTTCCTCTATCAAAATGCCAACTCCCTATACAATGATCTACGCCATCTATATATAGGCCTATGGTTTGTAACGGAACGCTGACGTCACCCGACAGCCGTTAACCAACTTGCGTTCTAAGATTCTCTCGAGTTATGTTCGGTATAGCACCTCACATGAAAATGTTAGAGCTTGTCTCCCCGAATTATGTTCGTGTGTTCTCCGATTTTTTGCCTTCTCGCGCCTCTTTTCTCCCATTATGGGCCTTCCTTGGATCTGTTCCTACTGTATCCTCTTCTCTGGGCCGCGTTATGTCAAGCCGGTCCTATCACAAACTATCCTAATGTGCGAGCTTTTTCGTCATTCTTCGACGAACAAAGGATTTTAACGAGAATAAAATAATCCACAAGAATCACCCTTCACGGGGCTAGATTTAGGTACTAAATGCCCTCTTGATAGTATGAGAACCTTGACGAGAATCCACTATTGGCACCGTTTGGATATAGGAAGAAAGAAGAATGAAGAAGGCACAAATTTATTATAAACAATCCAAACTCTTCATAAAGTTACACACTTCCCAATACTTCTTTTCACTTCTTCCTTTTTTCCCTTCTTCCCACACATATTCAAACGGAGTCATTATTAAAGTTTATTATTTAAGGGTCCATTCTTTTCAACGTGCGCAAGCCTCCATTGTGGGGTTAATTATGAGAATTTCTGATTAAGGATCATAAAGGATTATGTACAAGATTGGAAAGAAGTCATATTTAAAACGATTTTGTGCTTTTTTTTTCTTATATAGACAAAATCTAACTAACAACACTAAACCTTAAGACATTTGGATTTAGTTTTGATTCATGCGGTGACATATTTTCATTTGGAGTCGTTTGAAAATACACTTGTCACTTGGAGTCATTTGAAAATTTCGGAATGTTTCACGTCACTTGTAGGCTCCGTTTGGATGCGTTGAGAATAAGGTAGGAAGAAGGAAGAAGGGAAGAAATTTAGTGGGAAGGGGTAAATTTATTGGGAAGTGTGTAATTTTTGTGAAAAATTTGGATGGTAAGAAATAAATTTATTGGTAAAAAGTGATTATTCCTTATTTCTTATTCCGAAAAGAAGCCATCCAAACGGAACCGTAGTGAAGGGATTTGGTAACTCTCAAGACTATGTTGGGTCATTGTGAGAGTTGGTTCCTGAACTATATTGGGTCAGTGTAGAAATAAAAAAAAGTTATTTTGGGCTGTTGTAGGAATTGGTTCCTGGAATCTTGGGACTATTTTGAGCCGATGAGGGATTGGTTTCTAGAACTATGTAGGAACAAGTTTCCTCAAGTTAAGACGTATTGCACACAACTCAGTCTAAGGGAGGCTGTTTTCTCAACTCTTGGTGCTATTTTAGACCAATGTAAGAGTTGTTCCTGGAACTATATTAGATCGTTGTAGGAACAAGAAAGTTTTTTTTTTTTTTTTGGGGTGTTGGGCCGATGTAGGAATTGGTTCCTAGGTTACATTGGGCAGCTGTAGGAATAATTTTGGAATTCTTTGAATAGGGAGGCCACTTGATGAGAATCCAATATTCTTTGAGCATTTCTATGGTACTTTCATTGACCATTTGAAAAGGAATATGATTTTTCTAGTCTTTTGAGATTGATCTCAATCCAAAGAGGAATTTGTTTTCCTCAAATGAAGAGATTTTGGTTTTGACTTAGGGTTGGTGTTTTGATTTTTTTAAGTTTCTGAGGTTTCTTTTTGGATCATGATAATTTTTTATATATTTTTTATTTTTTTATTTTAACTTTGAAATCTAGGTTTCAAAAAAAATATTTTTATCTTTTTTAATACTTATTTCGAAAGTATTTAGTTGAAAAGTTTTACCTTTTCGCAATCTCTTTTATTTTTGAAATTACTTGGGTTTTCTTTTTAGAAATTTAAACAAAAGACTTAGTATGTTTACTATTTTTTTAGAATTAGAATTTTATAAAATTTATTTCTATGGTGAAAAAACTTTAAAAATATAAAAGGCCATTATCTTTGCAGATTTTGATATCAAAATATTAGTGAAGTTGGTTTTTTGAGATTTTTAAGAATTTGTGGATATTTCGTTTTGATTTTTCGGGATTTCTTACTCTTTCTTATAAATTCCAAAGATTTCCGGTTGACTTGGCATTGTTGGAATAGCCGAATAGTCGCAAGAGGAATGAAGGGGTAACGCCACGTGGAACCGAGTTGGCCTCGGAGGAGAGTGAACCGACTTGTCACTCATGATTGCATGCCTTTTAGCCTAGGGGTGAAAACGGTCACCGTTTCGACCGTTCTTTCGTTTCGTTTCGTCCAAAACGAAACGAAACGGTTAAGATTTTTTGTTGCGTTTTATAAACGAAACGGTTAACGAAAGCTTAGAACAGTTTCGTCCATGTGTATTTTCGTGGTATTTTCGTGATTTCGACCGTTTCGTCCAAAACGAAACGGTTAACGCAAATGGTTGATCAATTTCGTTTTAAAACGAAACGGTTAACGAAATCGACCGTTTTCGTGGTCGTTTTAGACGTTATGCAGCCATATTTTAGCCCCGAATCCAGCACGTTTGTGAAAAGGAACGGGCTCATATCTAGTGGGCTTCTTTTTTTTCTACGATCTGGGCTTTTGCACAACGAAGTGGGATGCGCATGAGGGCCTTAGTCTCACGCTCTGGTTGTGGATTCGGTTGACTAAAGGTATTTCCCAACTCACAAGCACTTGGCACCGAAATTTTGGATAATAATATTAAAATAATATAATCCAATAAAATTAATATCAATATAATCAGTTTAATATAAATAGTATCGTAAGATCGGAATCATGGATTCCGAACGTTAGATCGGATTCTGGGATTCCGATCTAACATTAGATCGGATTCTGGGATTCCGAACAGTGCTGTAACTGCTCAATTTTGTCGTTTTTCATGGTTTTATTGTACTTCTATTATAAAAATTAATTAAATATATAAAATTTTAATATTAAATTAATATATTATGAAATTTTAGTAATATATTTTGAAGATAAAATATTAAATTAATATATTTTATTTTACTTCTATTTATAAACATTAATTAAATATATAAAATTTTAATATTAAATTAATATAATATAATTCTATATTATGAAAAATATTTTAATATTTAAAGTTTTGATATTAATTTTATATGGATGGTTTTATTTTTAATATTAAAAATTTTTAATTATGTTAAATGTTGTACATAATAAGTACATAATACTTTATGTAATAATTTATTTATGGCAATAATTATAATATAAACTTATAATTAAATATTAGATTTATTTCATTTAATTCATAATATAAAAATACAGGAATTATAAGTGTCATCATCGGCAAATATACCATCCCAGCCATCGATAAATACAAAGTGAACATATACTGTAAATAAGCTGAACATATAGACGATCTAAGTGAACACTTACTAACTTAGTTTTATAGAACTTATTTGTTTGTATGTGTTCACTTAGATCGTTTATAAGTTCACTTTGTTTTATGTATATGTTCACCATTAGAAGAAGAATTGAATTTTGTAACCATAATATAGATTAGCACACTAAAATAAAAGAAAGGGAAAAATACATGAAAATCATAATATAATTTAGCACACTAAAATAATAAAAAAGGAAAAACGTACATAAAAAACCATAATATAAATGAACACACTGAATTTAGTTTGGTACTTAAAAACAAAGTAATAAATATACTTAGAGATCTTGATCATCTATATGTTGCAGAATTTCCTCCCACCAGGGTTGATCTTCTTCCGCATTCATTTCTTGTTGATTACTGCCACCATGGTTGTCGGCGAATTGAGCGGCCTCGTTCCAGAAAGCGGCATCAGGTTGTTGTTCATTACTGGCACCGTGGTTTTCAGCGAGTTGAGCTGCTTCGTTCCAAAAAGCCTCATCATTTTCTTGTTGATTATTCGCAGCCGGGTTGTTTGCGAATTGAGCGGCTTCGTTCCAGAAAGCTGCCTCGGCTTCTTGTTGCTCAATCTCAGCCATTCTAGCTACTGCAATTTTGCGTTGTTCATCTCTCTTCTTGATCTTTATTAGGCTTTCCTTAATTTTTTTCCAATTTTTTCTTGTTGCAACCTCCGGCTCTCTTCGGCGGTCTTTTCTTCCATTCTTCTCCTTTCGAACCATTGTTCTTTCACTCTGAATCTCTTTACAATTTCATCCCTCTCTTCTTGTTTTTTGTGTTCATCGTAGTGGTCACGCAAAATGGTATCTTTGAAATTGAAAACCTGACCACACTTTGTACAGCTCACCGTGTGGTCTCCACGAAAATCGTATATGCTTTCGTAAACAATCATGGGTGTAGGATCTGGTTTCCACGGTTTGAGTTCCGGCATCGGTTCAGGTTCTGTGAAGTACTTTTTATAGAGTTCAGAGTTGCTCGACTCAGGTTTAGTAAGGTAATGTCGCAATCTCTCCCTGCGGTTTCTTTCTGGGCCACCATGAATGTGCCACTGATAGTGGGTGTATAATGGCCACTCGCCACCGTATTGCGAATGGATATTGTAGTCGAATTTGCGGTAACATTTATTACATATCGCATGATAATCTCCTTTTTCGATCTCATTTGGATTGGCAGGGGAATGTGTGTAATTTGGCAAGTACTCATGTCGAGTAGATGGCCATTCCCGCACTTCACTGTTGGAGGTATTTCCTTTCTCCATGGTAGTGAATGTTGAAGAAAGAAGGATTGAGTGGGTGTGACATATTTTTACTGAGGAAGAATAATTTTATAGATCAGTTTAGACTTGCAATTATTTAAAATTAATAAATATAATGTGATATCTTTTCAGACTTTATCAGAATACGTTTGTCATTTTGCATAGCTTAGGTAGGCATCAGTATACTTTTCAGACTTTATCAGAATACGTTTGTCCTTTTTGCAGTGCTTAGGTAGGCATCATTATACTTTTGAGCTTTTATCAGAGCACTCATGTCCTTTTGCAGTCCTTAGGTAGGCATCAGTATACTTTTGACCTTTTATCAGAGCACGCCTGTCCTTTTGCAGTTCTTTTCCAGACTTTATCAGTTGCATGAATTTAATGACATTAAAAATTAATTAAATAAAATTATTTAATAATTTGACTTAATTTAATGTAATAAAATCTTATTTAGTTGTTTGAAGTAATTAATTTAATTTAATTTCATTTAGTTAATTTAATTTGATTGAGCTATTATTTTTTTAACTACTTTAATTTAATTTACAAAACAATATAAATTATTAATTTAATTTTACAATTTTAATTAAAATATAATTATTAATTTACTTAAATTGAAAACAGTAAAAAGAAAAAGAAAAAGTATTGATTTGATTGTGCGTGGATTCCTCTGACAAATGCTAAGATCGGAATTCTGGATTCCGATCTAATTTAATTTAATTTAATTTAATTTAAATATGTACCTATTGAATATGTAATAATTTAATTTAATTTAACTAATTTAATTTAACTAATTAAATTTAATTTCATTTGACTAATTTAATTTAAGTAATTATATTTGAAAAGGATTGAATAATTTAATTTAATTTAATTTAATTTAACTAATTTAATGTAAGTAATTATATTTGAAAAAAATGATTTATTTTAGGTAATGAATTATTTTAATTAATGAATATGATAAAATTAAAATCAATTTTAATTACAAAAAATATAATATATATATTTAAATTTTAATTTATTAATTAATATAATTAAAATATTTATAATAAATATTATTAAATTAATAAAATAAATAACAGTAAAAAGGAAAAAGATCAAAAACTGATTTGATTGGGCGGTGGATTCCTGACATGCTTAGATCGGAATCCTGGATTCCGATTTAAGCTTAGATCGGATTCCTGGATTCCGATCTAAGCTTAGATCGGATTCCTGGATTCCGATCTAAGCTTAGATCGGAATCTGAGAATCTGATCTAAGCAATAAGTTCAACCAACAGCAGCGAAATAATTTGATTTGATTGGGAATTGACGTGAAGTTTTAAATCTGTTTGCTAATATCGGAATCTCAAATTCCGATCTTATCACTATAAATAGTTGGTCGTTATCACAATCTTAATATCATCTATCTTTTCCAATTAATTCTTAGTCATATAGAAATGTATTCAATTAGTGTTTTTGCCAATCAATCTCCCTTTAATCCAGCAAATAATTTTCGTTTTGATGTTTTTCCACAAACTGATTATGAATCTATTAAACAAATAATTTTGTCCTCATTGGGAATTTATCAAGGTGAGTTCAATTTGAGAATTGTTTCGCATTTCAACGTAATTATGGACGGAAGGTTTCAACAAATTATTTTGCCGGTCAACTCTCAAAATGAATGGCGATACGTTCAACACGAGTGCTTTGAGGCAAGGCGACTTGATGGTCTAGAAATGCATGTCGATTTACTTCCGGCACAAGGTAAATTTAATTTTGAATTTAATTATGTGACATTTAATTTTGAATAATAGAATTATGTGCTTAAATATATATATTTATATTAATATTAACTATGAAAATAATAATTATAGAATAATAATTAAAATCATATTAAAATCATATTAACTATAGAATAATAATAACTATGAAAATGCGATTTATAAATAATAATTAAAATCATATTGAAAATCATATTTTAGTAATATTAACTATGCATAAAAACATAAATAAGAACAATTTCTAGAAATGGCTTTTAATAAGTAATATTTAATATCGTTATTATTTAATATTGATCAACAATTTTTGTATGTGATTACTACAATATTAACTACGTTATTATTTAACTATAATTTTTGTATGTGATTATAACACATTTTTCTTATTATAATTAGGTGGTTATTATAATTATAATTATAATGAACAACAAAATTATGAGGAAGAAGAACACCAACAACCAAATGCAACCAATCAAGAAGAAGAGAATGAAACCATTACATTAGATTGGGATCCTTGGGACCCTAACAGTATAGATCCTCGTGATAGTACACTTCAGGAAGAAGAAGGTACATACTACGAGTCTTACACCGGTCAAGGCACTTGGGAACATGGTGGTAGTAATAGGCAAGAACATGGTGGTAGTAGTAGGCAAGAACATGGTTGTAGTAGTAGTAGTAGGCACGGCTGGCCACAAGAAGAAGAAGATGTCGTTCAAGTAAACGAAGAAAACGAAGAAGAAACACGTCGACACAATGATTTATACGACCGAGGTCCCGGTTTTCAGTCAGACCATGCAACATGTGAGGACTTTAGTGATGAAGAAGTGGACTTATTTGAGTCAAAGGGAATCGATGGTGGACCCCAATCTAACGTGAACCCCAATCACCAGTATTACCTTACAGGAAGGACCGAAACATACCATCCCATAGAGCAATTTCTAGATATTTCTGAGTATAGAAATTCCGTACCTCAACCGTCTCAACCTCATAGATCAGGGCCATTAGCAGAAGGGACAATTTTTTTCTCAAAAGAGCAACTCATAGGAGAGTGTCAAAAATACTCATTACGTTTAAATGTACAACATAAAACCACTGCTAGTTCTCCGAAAAAATTAATATTGAACTGTAAGGAATATGGTTGTAAGTGGCGTATGTATGCCCGTACAGAGAGAAAAGGCAAATTTTGGAAGATAATAACGAATGAACACGAGCATACATGCGTGAGGAGGGCCGGAAACTTCACACATGATAATTTAACGGCTGAGGTTATTGCCAACTGTATTACAAATGCAGTAAAGAGAGATGTCGGTATTTCCTTACCCGACGTTAAATCTCTATTGGAGAAAGAATACCCGAATGTGGTGCCCACTTATAACAAGATTTGGCCGGGAGGAGAAAGAGCAATCGAACATCTTTTTGGTTCATGGGAGGATTCGTACAACAAAGGACGACACCCGGCACACAGATAAAGTGGTTGTTTAAAAGCGTAGGTGATCCGAACAGAGCTATGTTCGAAGCAGCAGCATGGGCATTCAGGCCTTGTATCGCGGCGGTTCCGTATATTAGGCCCGTGATTAGCATTGATGCCTCTTTCTTATCAGGTCGCTACAAGGGTAAATTCTTAGCGGCTTGCGGTTACGATCCTGAGCAACGGCTTGTTCCGTTAGCATTTACTTTAGTGAGAACGGAGGATGAAACTTGCTGGGGTTGGTTCATGAAATTTCTAAGGGAACAAGTGGTGGGACCAAAAAAATTTTGTGTTGTCTCAGACCGTCATTGGGGAATAAGGAACATGTTTAAAAGACCACAGTACGGATGGCAAGAAAGTGCGGAGCCTGCATTGGCCGTACATCGGTATTGTATGCAACATTTATGTGAAAATGTGTACAAGGTTTCTGGTAAAGACAAAGGTATACCACACAAATTTAGAAATAAGTTGGCTAACAAGAAAAAGAAACGGCCATTCATGAAAATGTGGGATGAACTCCGAGTGACAAACCCTGAAGTTATCGATTATCTTAAGAAGTGTGGTAAAGAAAACGAGACAGATACCAATGAGCGAATGAGACCAGAGAGGTGGGCACAAACTTTTGACACTGGTGCACGTTGGGGTCTTATGACTAGTAACGGATCTGAAAGTCTAAATAGCCGGTACAAGGTTGAGAGAAGACTCCCAGTTGTTGGACTCGTAGAAGGCACTTGGTACAAGACTGTGCAGTGGTTTAATGAAAGGAAGAAAATAGCATTGGGAAGACAGGCAGATGGAGAACGGTGGCCAAAAGAGGTGCAATTAAAAGTTATGAAGCATACTCTTAAAGCGGGTAAGGATTACCGTTGTATACTTTACTAAAAATTAACCTTCATTTATATTTACATGTTTTTTTATATATTTTAATATTTACAGCGCTGATGACTGTGGTAACCATTGATATTGAACGTGGAGAGTTCGAAGTACATGTGCCCAACGAGAAAGATTTCCCTGGAAGAACGTGGAAGTACAAAGTTCTCATCAACCGCAATTATCAACCAGAAGATCCTCAACTACAGACCAGGTGTGTGACGTGCAAATGTCAAAAACCTCAACTAACCGGAATACCATGTGCTCATGTTGTTGCCATATGCGGTACATATAGATGGGAAGTAGATGAATTTATAGACCCACTATATAGTACAGAGAACATGGTTAAAATATGGTCATCAAGTGACTTCCACTGCTATGAAGACGAAGAGAACTGGCCTCGCTACGATGGACCTGTGGTGTTCCCTGATAAGAATATGATTAATCGGGGGCGGCGAAAGAAGGACCGTGATTGGATGTGGATGGATGCAATGCGAAATAATAAAAATAAAAAAAGAAGAACCATAGAGGACAACAACCCTCACTAGGGGACCAAATATACGGAGGACCTGGTGGCTGACGGGGGTCTCGTCCGCGAGCAAGTCCGACAGGTGGTGGACGAGCAGCCATCTGAGGAGTGGAATGACGAGGCGGTGCACTAGAAGAAGAGGCTCCGCCATATGTCTGACCAAATGAACCATAGCTCTGACCGAAAGGAGATGGATGAACTGGAGGTGTGTACGGCTCGTCCAAATGTACTCCAATGGATGACAAAAAAGCGTCACCCGGGCTCAAGATAGGCTCGCCCTGAGAATATGGTGGTGGTCCAGGTGGATACTGTGTCAGATACTGTGTCTGGTATGGTGGGTACTGGGTCTGGTACTCATAATGGGTAGGTGGGTCTGGATATGGACCAGGAGATGGGCCTGGTGGTGTCGGTAACTCGCTAGTGGATATGGGTGGCTGTGTAGATGGGTGGATGGGCGGCTGTGTGGATGGCTGACTCTCTGTCCGTCTGCTCCGCACAATAGGCTGGCTGGGTCTCGGCTGATCAAAATATGTGTCCCAGTCGTGTAAAGTATACCCAGATGGCTGTTACATACAATGATATTACAAATAATATTAATATTATCAATAACAGAATAATAAAAAATAATAATATTACAAATTTTAGGTTACCGTCATAAACTGCTGCTCCTCAAATCCAGGCTCTGGCGCGTGATCCTCCTCAGGCGAATCAGGTATGGAGTCTATGTCTGTAGCTAGACCCTTCGACTCTAAAAGGTGAGGTAACCGATGCGGCTCCCCAACGAGCTCCAACTGCGTCCTGCAGCCCTTCAGCATCTCCTTCCCAGCCCGTCTGAATCCTTTCTTCACCGCCCATGCACATGCTCGCAGAGCTTGCGTCAATATGTGCTTGACCTGTTTATTTGTTGTTAGTGACCTAAATACAAATCAATTCATTTTAATTGAGTAAAAAACTTACCATAGACACCCGCTCGGGCGCATCCTCTAGATAGGTCATCCGGCTAGCTGGAATCTGCTGTGCTACTCCCGGAATGGGGACAAGATGAGCACCTCCATGTATCCGCATCCATCTATCGTACGCGGGCAAAATATCGTCACTCCATGGCCGCGCCTCTGCCACCTCGACCTGCGTCGTGTCGGCCCACATCGCAACCTCTACTGAGAAAAGGTCCTGCAAATCCCTCTGCCGAAATGTGTTGTGCCGGTACTGTAACAAAGCCTCCATCCTCCTCCAAGCCTGTTTTTTTAGGTCATATGTAATGCACGTATTATAAATATTTCAATTTAAATCACGAAGGTGAAAAGAATAACGTATCGTAGGAAGAGGAGGCGGAACAGTCTGGAACAGCATGAACTGATGCATCACCCGATCGGCATAATGCCACGCCACGATCCAGAAATGGATGCATGGAACGCGGAGCCGGTAGTACCTCTGCTCGTAGCGGGCATAAGGAGGCACGACCACCTGTCTGAGCTCATCCTCGTATGGCCGCCACACCACGTGTGCATGCTCCATCTTCATTAGTACGTCTCGAGCGTACTCAATACCGCTGCGAACGGGACCTTTCACCTTTTTTGACCTCAGCCGTGTCGTCCATTGCCTGCCAAATCATTACAATTATCATTATTTCAATTGTTAAACTAAGTAATTAATTTTAAATTACGTAATTTAATTTGTTTACAATTATGAGTAATTTAATCTTAATTTGTTTACAATTATGACTAATTTTAATTGTTTAACTAACTAATTTCAAATAACGAATTTGGATTAATTTTAACTAATTAATTATTACCTATCAAATTTGTTTACCAAAATTTTGATTATAATTTTTAAACAAACAAATTGATGTTATATTACAATATTTCATTTATTTTATTTAAAAAAAATATTATACCTCCCATACGGCGGACATCTCTCAACTGACCGCTTCCCCCAACATTGGAAACTTTTCGTAACGGACGGGCGACAAAGCAATAACCGGGTGTACGACCACAACTGAAGCAGTAGCCACGGAGCAGGAACCTTCTGAGCGCCATTTGCCAGGACTGCCAAGTCCAGGCCGCGGTATAACATAGCAAGTGTGGCCGCACCCCAGTTATATCTAACTGAATCCGATGCATGAACATCCTGCAAATAAGAAAAAATATTTTTCGTTAGTTGCAAACTAAGTTATCCAAGTTAGTACTAATGTAATAGATGTTCTTAATATTTACAATTACTAACCCGAAGTAACTCCAGATAAAAACAAGGAACAGAATCTCCTGTGGTATCTGGAAACATCTCGCAACCCATCAACTCCAACACCAGGGCCCGAGTGTATCTATCGATCCTATCTGCGTCCTCTGACCCAGGTCCCTGTGCCCACATATCACGCAGTTTCCCAAACTGTACTGCGTGAAGTTTCCTGCATTACATAAACATTACACACACACACACACACACACACACACACATATATATATATATATATATATATATATATATATATATTGCAGCATATCTCAAAATTTAAATTAAATTTTAAAACGTTTGTTACCTCCCAGCACGTCGATCAGTCGCCCTCTCTCTGAAGCAATCTAGAAGGCGAAAAAATAATACCTCAAGAGTAATAATAAAGGCGACATCCTGCAAATTTTATTTACAATTTTTTATTAAACAACAAAAAAAAAATAATAAATAAATAAATAGCTACCAACATAACTTGGAAAAAATAATACCTCAAGAGTAACGGTCATCTCGCCTACGCGAGGAAAGTGGAACGTGTGGGTCTCGGGCCTCCAGAACATGGCTAGACCCTGTATCATGGAACGATCCAATGGCATGTGACCTAACTCAACGAAATGAATAAGACCCAATGTCACAAGACGCTGGTCCACCTCCTCGGTTCGTATCATTTTTGCCTTATGCATTTCGGGCGTCCACGCCTAAATAAGTTAAAAAAACATATTATTTACTATATATACTATTAACTATATACAAAAATTAACTACATAAATAAAAAAATTTTATTATTTCCTTAAACCCTAAACCCTATACCCTAAATAATTTAAAAAATAAATTATTTCCTATATATACTATTAAAATATATATATATAAAAGAATTAACTATATAAATAAAAAAAAACATACTCGTACGCCTCGAAGCTCAGACTGACTGAGATGCAGAAGCTGATCAGCAGGAGGAGGAACTGAGGGGGGGGCAGCAGGGGGGCAGATGAAGAAGCGCCAGGATCTCCTCCTGATGTAGATGCGCCAGGATCTCCTCCTGATGTAGATGCGCCAGGATCTCCTCCTGATGTAGATGCGCCAGGATCTCCTCGACGCCTTGTGGATCGACGTGGATCCTCTGGTATTCTTCTTCGCGGTGGCATTTCGACTGTTACTGCAATTAAAATTTAATAAAGTATAAAATCTATAAAAATTTCGGCAGCATCTCCCCTGTACCGGGAGAGTTTTTCAAAAAATCAGAACCCAATTAGAACCCAATTTCAACCCAATTTGAACCCAACCCAACCCAATTTCATTCCAATTTGAACCCAACCCAACCTAATTTGAATAAATCATTCAAATTTTACAATCATTGCATTTCACAAACCATTTCACAAGTATCAATGAATCAATAATTCAAACATTGCATTTCACAAATGTACAATCATTGTATTTCACAATTTTACAATCCATCAATCAATCTACAAGCAATTCACAAACATTTCTATTCAAACAATAATAAAATAAACATATAAAAAAGCTAACCTGGAGTAGAAAGGAATTGACTATCTTATAAACAATTTTTTACCTACATTTTTAATTAATAACATCAATTATTATCATTTTTCTAATTTTTTCCATATTTAATTATCAAAATCTGAATTATTAAAAGCAAAAAAAAAAATAAATAAATTAATTACACATAAATTTTCATATGAATTTTTCTTATTTTTCCGTATTTTTAAAATAATTTTACAATTTATTATCTATTTTTCTAATTAATTAAGTAGTGAATAAACAAATAAAAAGACAAAAAATATCCAATATAATTAATAAATTACATATAAATTTTTTCTGATTTTTTCAGATTTTTTGAATATTTTTCCAATATTTTCCTATTTTTTTATTTAATTAACTAAATTAAAAACTAATAAACTAAATAAATAAATAATTAAATTAATAAAAAAAAACTTACTGTTCTCTCGTCGAAGAAGTGCGTCCGAGAGCGAAAGGCAGCGAAATTAGATCGGAAACCCCTTATATATATAGTAAAGGTTAGATCGGAATCCCAGAATCTGATCTAACGTTCGGATTCCAGAATTCCGATCTTACGATACTATTTATATTAAACTGATTATATTGATATTAATTTTATTGGATTATATTATTTTAATATTATTTTTTAAAATTTCGGCACTTGGCACCAGGGCTGCTACTGGACTGGACAGTCCATGGACAGTCTGGACAGAAACAAATTGGATATTTATGGACCAGACACTATTTAGTATGGACTCTAAGTCCGGTCCAAGTCCAAGTAATAAAACTTATGTGGACAATTCGTAAAACCCAAATGGACCATTCATGAAAATTAGATTCGAGTGGATCGGTTAAACTCACTAATTGTATTGAATTATATACTCTATTATTGTATGAAAAGTTGGATGAAAAGTTTATACTCCCTTTTTAAGAATTATATACTCTGTTATTGTATTGAATTCTTATTTGAACAATTTGTCTGCTTATTAAATGCTAATTTGGTATTCAATATGTAGAAGTATATACTCCCTTACGGAGAAATATTTACTTCCTTAATATTTAAATTTTTATTTAATTATTCTTATTTTCAAATTCAAATATTTTCAAATTTTTATTTAATTATTCTTAATATTTAATATTTACTTCCGTATGGAAAAGTATGTACTCCCAGTTCAAATTTATATACTCCTTTACACTAATTTAGGTACTCCCGATTTTTAAGTGACGTCAGGTGGGTCACATGTTTTTTGGGTCGCATATTTTTTGGGCCACGGTCAAGTATGGAATGTCAGGGATGTCATTTTTATAGGATGCCCCATATCAGCTCCGGCCTTAGTCTCACGCTCTGGTTGTGGATTCGGTTGACTAAAGGTATTTCCCAACTCACAAGCACTTGGCACCAACTGGGTAAACTTCGTACATAATCAAATCTTTTATCCTGAACCCAGCTTTGCTTTGTGTGATTGTGTCTCTACACGCTGATTAACAAGTGGTCATTAGTTGCATTTTAATTTAGCCTATTCGACCTCGCATAGTCAAGCAATTCGGTACCGATTTGGCAGAGTTGTTATGGAGGCATTACAGCTAGTATACACATATACACATGCTATAATATTCTAAATTATTAACTTGTACCTAATCCTTCTTGTTAAATTGACGCTAAACAACCACCACATACTGACGGCCGCCTCCATTATCAAGGAGCATGTAATGTAAGGTATAGTATAGTTTGTACAGCAATTAACTATGTGTAAGTTAAGGTTAAGTAGGTGTTAGTTTACAAGGTCGGTACAGGTCCAGTGACCATGTACCAGAACCCATGGTCACGCCAAAATATAAGGCGAAATGTAAGGCAATTGTTAATATCATTAGGTACACTGATTATGGTTTTCAAACGCACCAGATTTGCTTTGGGCATTTTACTAAGGCGTGGCAACACATATCATACGTAGGTGTGCATACCAATATCACATAGGTATCTGATCATGCAATTGCTATATACAATACTAGCAACAGTGCCCACCCAATGTGTAGGCGGAGAGGATCATAGTGACGTCAGTTTTTATTTTTGGGCGATCGTCGCTGCTGCAGTTGATGAGGTTGGTTTTGTTAAAATCGTGTGAGTACATAGAATGCGAGAGTGAAGTGTGTTTGTGTTGCATCATCATAATGTGTGGGAAGACTTTAATATGTGATATATGAAAAAGAAAAGTCTTATTTGTCACGAATATGTTGTCCATTTTCAATAGATAAATAGTTACTCCAATAGGCGCAGCGATTAAGTTAGAATATCAACTTAGAAAGAATGACTTCAGCAACATAGAATGGTTCAAAAGTAGATTAAATTAGAAACAAGCATATTAAAATCAATGATTACATCATACAAGGAAATTTTGCATACATTCAATGAAGCGAGTTGTTATCATTGAACATTTGCACAAAAAACCCTAAAAATTTAATCATTTGTTTCCCTAGATCTTCCTTTTGCTGGAACAAAACCTGTGCTACACTACTATATTTATCATCTACCAACTGTCCAACTGGCAGTAGAGCTTCTGGAAGCACGTTAATTAACTTCAACTGACAAACAGTCTTGAACAGAAGGTACTTTCAGAAGCTCTACTGATAACTAATCGCAGATGCACCTCTTTGTCCTCACTCCCCTTCTCATTTCCTGCGTCATTTACCATGCGTGGAGTAAGATCAAAATCGAACAGCTTGCAAGAATACATCAAGAGAAACTTAACAAAAATGGCCCAACAATATAGAAATCGCAAAGTGACTGATAGATGTTGATTTGCCAAAAAAAAAAGAAAAAAAAAATGGAATGAGTGGTCCATTGAAGAATTAAAGGACTGCCATAATGCCATTAATTACTCTATAGCACAACCTCAGCATTGTTCTTTGAAACAACGATTAACATTTAGAGACAACTAAAAAAACTGACCATCTACAAAACTGCTACTTTTTTGTAAGGACTAATATCTGATGTACAAAAACTGATAAAGATAAACAGTCTAAAACATATATCTACTACTAAGTATTACTTCCTAAGGCTAAATTGATTAAGAGAAGGTTTCGTTCTTGTCAGAGGGTAGAATTTTGCAAAATCCCATGCTTATCGGGTTGGATCTTGTATTCTCCTTATTGGGTTGGATCTGAAATTCACAACTCTATTATTGGATATTGACCATTTAAAAGAGAGATAAAGAGGAGAGGAATTATGGGAGATTTCACACTGCAGCAAAAAGAATTAAGTATATAAAAAAAGAAGAAGAATGAACCAGCATATATCTCTTCTCTTAAAAAACTGGTTCAAATTCAAAACATATAGCAGAAAAGTAAACTGGCGCAGTAGAATCTCTGCTAGGTACAAACCCCTTTTTCTTGAAAAGTTTATTTTCAAATCAAATTGGTTTCATGTGAGAATTCAGAACATGATGAACTAAGAAACAAACAGCCATTAAATGAAAGGTAAAAGAGAGTTCTACAGTACTTACTGTGTATGACTGAAATGCCTTGATGGCTTGCCACCAAGTAATAAAGAAGCCTTTTTGTAGAACTCTGGACAGATCTGAAAGTTAACAAAAAAAATGCACGCATAAATATAATGACTTATTCCATACCTGCAAAACCAGATTTCTTATACAGTAGACCATGAATTAATGATCTAATCGAAACTTAATGACTACACAATTGTTTTCAAATTGAGATAAAAAATAGCACTGATTTCTATTTCACCCTTTCTTGTAAAAACTATATACATACAGAAAGGATGAATCATAATAATCATGGATTGTAGAAATAATTAGCCTTCATACAACGATTTTCAAGATAACTATTAAATGAAATAATGATCCAAAGAAAAAAAAATTCGTATTGAAATGCAAATACAAATCCAAATATGTTAAAGATAAAAGTCCAGGAAAGCATACCAGAAACAAGATAAAACGCGAAAATCGATATTCCTGTATATCCACTGACAAATCAAGCAGTTAGTAGATTTGTGAACCTCAGCCAGAGATTCAGAACACAATCTCTTTTGTTCTACAAAATACAAGAAACATATTAGATTGGGCTATTAAATATGTTAATAATGCTGGCTGATAACCTCCCTTTATCAAACTAAAGCTTCCAATAAACAGAAAAAGCATTGCACTAATCATTGCACAAACCATTACACCAACCAAGAAAAAGGATTTTTAAAAAAAAGAAAGCTTTTTAAGATTTGTCTGAATCGAGCCGAATTACACTAAACCATTGCACTACTTGCTGCATCAGTAGCATCCTGATAAACAGAATTTAGTAGGAATCTACCTCTTATATTCTTTGCTTAAAATCTGTTTTCAATTCATTTGTATTCTCCTTATTGGGTTGGATCTTGAACGATCAGGAGATTTTGCATCAAAGGCTTATCCATGATCTTTGGAGAGATAACATTGCCTCTGAAAATAAAAAAAAAAGAAAAAACAATATGAAACCAATTCATAGGCCATGTGTTATTTTGTTTATTATAATTGACAGTAAATCTACCTTGAAGAAGTCTACCCATATAATTCTGTAAATTATACATGCACTCACAGCCAATCAAACAAGAAGATGTCGATGAAAGGCATCATTTGTTGGGATGAGTCGTCAGCGTATTCGACATATTATTACGCCTTGATCCAAAATCATTTGTTGGATTGGGTCAGATAAAAATTCTTTGCTAATAGCTCACTGTTTTGGCTGAAAAGAATAAAAATTGGACTGAAAACGTGCAGACTGAGATCTTCAAATTACCGGTGATGCATCAGCTGAAATCTTGCTAGGATTAGAGAGCCTCTAGCCGCTTCTTTAGCTCTTCTAATCTTGCATACTGAGATGCTGCACTCTCTTGCACCTACAATATTTTATAAATGAGATGAGTGATATCATTCAATTTTGCAACTCGCAAATACCAGTACAAGTTTTGGACTGGCTTGTTACACAGATTCCAGTATTTACAATATTCAGCATTTCGACTATTTTCAAGTTAAATTTCTAAATGCAGTGTATACAAGAAAAAAGATTATCACAGTAAAAGAGATCTTCAAATTAAGCCCAGTGTTGGTCCTAATGTGCATTTTGCAGTCTCATATTGTTTCCCAAAAAACCCAATGCATCCAACTTTCACTTATATCATTGTTTTCAATCAAGCAGTACCATTTTGGTTTTTGTGGTTTTTTAAAAAAAAAGTGAAACAAAATAAAATATCAGATAAACTGTTCACATGGAGTGAGCAGCTTTTTGACTGCATGATACACCACCAAACTGAATCAATCCATGTGAGATCTTTGTTAAATATCTGATTTACAGTAAATGGTCAATGTTTGACCCTAAAATTTCGCGATTGGAGACACAGACCGATTTACGAGAAGTTTGAGAAAATCATGAAAAATAGTAAATGGATCCCAAAAATTATGGAAAAAAAAAACCAAAAAATTCAAGAGATGATGAAGAAAATTATGGTACTTTCAGAATAGTCAAATGAGCTACAGAATTTTCATTTTATGCAAAGAAACCCCTGAATTTGGAGAAATTAAATAAAATAGGAGGAGGGGTATTTTTGGAAATTTATTAATTCTACTGGATTCTACATATTTTTGTGAATCTACACACCAAATTTCATACGAAAACTCAGTGGGAAAAGACCCCAAACAATTTATTCAGTTTCAGCAACAAGTAAAAATTTAGTTTAGAAGAAGGAATGGAGGTGTCAAGTGAATGAAGGAAATGGAGAAGGAGGCGCTCAGTATTCAAACTTCCCTCCTACGTAGAGCAAATTGGCAGCACCTGTTTCTTCGTACACCATGCATAAAGAGTTGAATAACTTCAGTTGGTCTACCCTGATCCGAGCCTAAGCGAAGCCAAGGCGAAGAGAGGCGCTGGTTTGTGCCTCACTAAACCTGACATATGGGGCCCGCGTTAAGAGCCTTCTTCTTCCCCAACAGAAAAGAAAGAGAGAAATCGAAGAGAGAGGAATCGCGCAACAGACTCGTAACCGCCTGGGTCAATGCCTCGCCTCAGCGCCTGTTGACCATCTCGAAACCCCACTGCGACACAACGACAGCCGTTAGATCGAGTCCCAAAGAATCGACGCCTGAGATCAATTGGGGCTGCAACAAACCCTCTAACCGCCATGGCCAAAATCCCAATCCCGATCTGTTGACCACCCAGGAGAAGCACAGCGTAACACAATTGCAGCCCTTGGATCAGGAGTCAATCCGTGTGCCTCTGGATAGACGATCAAGATTGAATTGAAGACTGAAGCTTCTTAGAGAAGAGGCCAGGCCTTGAGGCCTATATATACCACCTCAACAGAGGAAGAGGGGTTGGACTTTTGGATCTCCCTCTGACCTCTCTTGGCATTTCACACACACGAGGGGTTCTCAGAAGATCGAATCCACCATCATTGTTAGGATTAGAACTCTCACATACACGCACTGTTAGGTAGACATTTCTACAAACACTTAGTAGACATTGTAAGAAGGAGGAGAAAGAAGAGCTTAGAAGGAAACCTTGTGAAGAAGAAAGGTAAAATCTGTGTAATTATGTGAGAATTGAGGTAAATTGTAATCAATTTGAGGAATTGAGACTAAATTTTGATTGAATTTCGATTTGCATGCGATTTCTATCTGTACTTTAATGTTCTTGAGAAAATTTCTTGAAATTAGCATTGGTCGATCTTGTTCTCCTCTTTTCTTGGATTAATTCGAAGCCATGGTCTGATGCATAGCTCAGTCATGGCGGAGATTAGGTAATTATTTTTACGGTATGAGCTGTGGCGGTTTCTTTTATAAGCTTGGCTGAATTCTATCCTTTTGTTCTTTAATTTCTTGATTTGGTTGCATCCTCTTCTTGTTCCCTGCTTATCTTATCTTTCACCATGGTCTGATGCATAGCTCAGTCATGGTGAAGGTGAGATCAAACCCTTTTCGAAGAGCTCATCTTCATTGTCTTTCTTTAGGAATTCGACTTGACTTTTCTCTCCTAAACAATCCAGCTGATCCTTTAGCCTCGGTCTGATGCATAGCTCAGCCATGGCTTGGAGAAGCTCCACAAACTCTCCCATGGATATCTCGAGCCTAGCTCAGTAGCCATGGGAAGGGTAACAACATTCCTCACTTCTCATGCGGTCTCGAGCATAGCTGAGTCGCTTTGAAGTTGAGTTCGAACATGAACCGAGTATACCTCATGTGTCACTCTGATGCATAGCTCAAGTCACACAATAGGTAGAAAAGTTTGTGTTTATCACCATTTTGGAATTAGAATGGTTATTAGGACTTCCTTGTAAATTTCCAATTCTGGATCTTTACTTTCCGTAACTCATCCATCTCGATCTTAGAATGATATTGCAACTATGTGTGAATGCATTAGTATCATCTAACCAGACCAACCTCTTAGTCAGGTATATTTCAGAATTGCTTTCTTTCTTTTTGTTATTTGATCCTGTAACAATGGTGACCTGAATGATAATCAAAGATGTCAAGAGGGTTTCTTCAGGAAAAGCTCCGAATCTGACTTGCTATAAGGCCAGTAACTTCAACCATTGTGTTTGGATAATTTGCTACAGTAATTTCTGCTCATTTCTTTACTGTTATAATTAGTGTTGTGTGAATTTGATTTGACCTGACTGCAATTTAGTAAGAAGCAGGGACCAAACGGTGAATCTGGTATAATTTGTAAAATGAAATCTGATTCATATAATAATTAGTGAAATGAGATATGTCCATTGTTATTCGTATATTGAGGTACACAAGGATGATAATAATTATACACGTATAACCATAAACCATGCATAGAATCATTTCTTTGATGTTCCATGTACAAAGGCAATGTTGTATTCATTTTTTTAGCAAGCAGTGTCAGTACCTAAACTTTGACTGTTTGATATTAATTGTTGCCATTATCAAAGACGAGCAATAGCATGGTAAATTGAGTCCATTTGTATACTCTCCCTACTACTCCAGTGTTAGAAGTACCTCCTCCGGTACAGACGAAATACATCTGAAGCCTCTCGGTGCCAGACCCCTTCTTCACTGCATCACCACATGTTTCACTCACTTAACGAAAGCAACGTGACAGAAATGGAGGTCACCATTGTGCCTCTCTCTCTCTCACGATGCTAGGAAGCCCTTCCTCGTTAGCTGTAGCTGTCGGAATTGTTAGCGGATTCGTACCCGTTTAGTCGGACCCATTAACTACGAAACGGAACCGCTTCCATGTTTGTTTAGAGCTCAGCGCGAGAGGGAGCCTGAGATCTTTTGTGACAGCATAAGTTGCAAAACCCATATGTCCGACTCCTGTTGAGTGATGGACTGTCTTGGCCCAATTCGAAACTCAGGGACAAGCCCATATAGATGACTCAGCAGTCTCAGTCAGCTGCCACCTCAGGCTGACGTGATGACGTGGCCCAATAGGAATAGGACAAATAGGCATGAACTTCAGCAATTTATTAAAAATAGTAGGAAGCCCCTAAAGATATAAACGACACATCCATAAAATTCTAAAATTCAAAATGAACTGACTCCACTGATACTTTGATATGAAAATATGTCAAGGTAGCGGCCTTTTGTATTTTTGAAGTATTTTCGCCTTAAAAATGGATTTTAGAAAACTCCTTGAAAGATGCTAAGTATTTTCGAAATAAAAAAACTTCAAATGTGCTATCTTCAAAAAGCTAAGTCTACTTGAGTACAAATACTTTCAAAAGTCCAAATAATTTCGAAAATTATATCTTTTAAAATCAAATATCTTCCAAGATCAGGTATCTTGAAATAGAAAAGTGTTTTCAAAGATCAAAAGTGCAAAAGGCCAAAGTGAATAAATCACCAACATCCCAAGAGAAACATCAAGAAATTAAAAGTCCAAACACGAAACCAAAGTCAAAGCCAAAACCTCTTCATATGAGGAAAAGTCCCTCACTAAGGTTGAGATCGACCTTAGATGACTTAGAAAATAAATTCTTACGGGCCCCCCTCGTCCAAAGAATTCTATTTGTTCTCACAAGAAGATCGACTAAGATGATCCCGAGAACCGACTCTTATTAAGAAGACCGATGAAGATGGTCCCTAGGGTCGTTAAAGAACCAACTCTTATTAAGAAGACCGATGAAGATGGTCCCTAGGGTTGCAAAAGAACCAACTTTCGTCGAATAGCCATTAAAGAGGACCCGAAGGTTGCAAAACTGCTTTTGTTCTCACAAGAAGATCGACTAAGATGATCCCGAGAACCGACTCTTATTAAGAAGACCGATGAAGATGGTCCCTAGGGTCGTTAAAGAACCAACTCTTATTAAGAAGACCGATGAAGATGGTCCCTAGGGTTGCAAAAGAACCAACTTTCGTCGAGTAGCCATTAAAGAGGACCCGAAGGTTGCAAAACTGCTTTTGTTCTCACAAGAAGATCGACTAAGATGATCCCGAGAACCGACTCTTATTAAGAAGACCGATGAAGATGGTCCCTAGGGTCGTTAAAGAACCAACTCTTATTAAGAAGACCGATGAAGATGGTCCCTAGGGTTGCAAAAGAACCAACTTTCGCTCGAGGCCGCCCAAGAGGTCCCGAAGGTTGCAAAACTCTTTTCACTCTCACAAGAAGGTCAGTCATAGCCCCGAGAGTTTATCAACAACCTCAAGTGAAGTCTTCCCTTTTATCAACCAAAAACCTCTTCCAAACCAAGAATCCATTCCCTTCTTTTGGTCAAGTCAGAAGTCTTTGGCCGATCCTTAATTGGGTCCCGTCCATTGAGTTTGGTACCATCAATTAAGTCCTCCGCGATAGCACTCCATAAGTCTCTTGCCTTAGCCCAATTACGTCATTGTCCTTCATGTACCTTAATCAGAGGTTCTCGTGAGCGATCACGAGGTAATTAACAGTAGGGGCTTGCGCCTACTGGAAAGAAAGGACCCGCTAAATCAAGAAACTTCTTTAAGTAGCGACTCTTTATAGGATTCTCTTGTGTTGAGAGATACCCGCCATAGAGATCGAAACCTTAAGGGAGGTGAATCTAGGCTATGTTCCCATTGTTCTTCGAGAAATCCCTTCGAGGAGAATAATGACGAAAAAGCCGCGACAGATTCTCTGGCACGCCCGGTGGGACCTCTTTCTCCTCTCATCTTTGGGACTTGAAGGGTGACGTAAGGGCTAAGGAAATTTTAATGAACACTCCTAACGGTAACACTTAGTTGTTGTTATTGCAGGTTGAAATGGCATTCACACCAATTGACGCTTTCAAGCCGACCGGAGTTCTTCAGATTGGAGGAGTGCCGATCTGCTACAACAACGAGTTCGCAATTGGAGGCATGCCGTTCGGACACTCTTATGTGCCCGTCGTTCAAGTCGCTGATGGTACTTTTCAATTGGCCAAAGTCGTGGTGGAGGAACCGCTCGAGGAAGTGGTGGAAGTCTCAAAAATCATGGGGGACCCTATGGAGGTTGCTGTCATCAAGAAGGAAGAATGGTCCATTGTTCCTCACAAGCGGGCTCGTTCAAGCTCAACCTCTTCTCCTCAACGGCGCCAATTCAACCGCCGCTCTCCTTCCAAGAAGATGGTGGTGAAGAAGGTGCATGCACCGATCTCTCAAAACGCAAGAACTATGAAGAAGGTTCAACGGGCCTATAAAAATGAGTTGGAAACAAGACCCAATTTGCCAGTGAGCAATCCTTTTGCCTCGCTCCGCTTGGTGCGGAAGAACTCACCTGTGGCCATACTCAAGACCATGGAAGAATTCCCTCAAGAATACCAAGCGCAATTTAGGGGAAGAAGTCCGCAAAACCGGCAATCGGCAAAGGAAAGATTGACATTCCCACGGGTATCGGCTCGCGATCGATTGGGGCCGAAGGGTCAAAAGAAAGGATTCTCTTCCGTGCACCAGAGACTGGGGTAAAGGATCAAGCCTATCAAAGAGAGAGTGGGGCCCAAAAAGGTGTGGGTACCCAAAGAGAGAGCTCAACCAATGGAGATAGATCAAGAGCCAAGAAATAAAAGGAGACATGTGGCACGGGAGAATGGTCAACTTGTGGTCCACGCCCGAGTTCACATGGTGGAGATAAGCGAAGAGCACGAGATGCACGCTTTTGTGAATATGGCTAGCGATGGAGAAATTCCCTACACCAAGAAAGATAGCAAAGATAAACAAGATCGTGCCTCTTCAAGTCACATTCTACATGGAGAAGGACCAACAGAAGAGGAAGGAGAAGATCTAAATGACAAAGATCGTTGGCATGAAGGGGAGAAGTCAAAGTTGATGAGTATTATAGAAAAGAATGAAAGGAAGATAGCGGCCATGATGGATGAAAGAGAAAAAGAAAGGAAAATGTTTAAAAAGATGCACAAGCTTCTAGAAAGGAAGAAGTTACTTGAAGATCTCGAAAAGGAGGATTCTTCTAGTGAAGAAGAAGATGAGTACAAAGGAAAAGTGCTCAAAGGGAGAAGAAGCAAGAGTAGATATGAGTATTCCGATTGGGAAGGAGAGAGGCCTAAGAGAAGACATTCCAAAGAAAGAAGGAATAGGCACAAGTATGAATCATCAGAAGAAGATGAAGAGAAGGCATACCGAAGGTATCTTAAAGGAAGAAGAAATAAAGTGAGATATGAATCGAGTGAAGAGGGAATGCTCGAGCGTAGGCATCGAACTGGGGCAAGAAGGCCCGATTCAACCAAGCAAGTCATTCAAGAGATGATTAATCTGCAGCTTCAAGCCACGAGAGTGGGCCGATTTGCTAATTTGCGCAAGAGATGTGGGAGACCATACCCTAAGGAATACGAGCACATTCCTTATCCTCTTGGCTACCAAGTGCCAAAGTTCAACCTATTCGATGGAACGGGTAAAGAAAGCATCACACCCGACCAGCATTTAATCCAGTTTCACAATGCATGTGGAAACACCGCTCACGATGAAGCTCTCTTACTCAAGCAATTCTCCCAAAGCCTCACTGGGGCAGCATTCGAGTGGTACTCGTCACTCGAGAACGATTCGGTGGAAACATGGGAAGAGATGGAGGATTTATTTAGAGCCAAGTTTGCTATGGTCAACCAAAGACTCCTTGTAGCCGATGTCGCGTGCGAAAAGCCAAAGCCGGGTGAAGCCCCACTCGACTACATCAACCGATGGAGAAACATGCACATAAGATGTTCTCATCAGATGCCCGAGAGGGAGGCAGTGGAGTTTTTGATAAGGAATCTCGATGACTAGATAAAGCGACCTCTCTCGGGTAGCGATATCTACACCTATGAGGACTTGGTGACACGGGTCGCAAGGATAGTGCACATTGGCCCTCCCAAGGAGACTTCAAACTTTAGAAGCGAGCCCAGAAACAAAATACAAGGGCCCATCAAGATAGCGGGTGCTAATGAAGCATCAACGAGTCAAGGTAGCGGTCAAAGGAGTTTCCGCAACAACAGCAATAGCAGCAACAATGGTAACGGAAATGGTCGCTCTACCTCCCTCGTCGAACGACTGAGTAGACCTTACTCATTCAAGAAGGAGAAAACTGCAGCCTTGTTAAAGCAACTCTTAGATGGAAAAGCCATAGAATTGCCGGTGTGTAAAAGGATGGAAGAAATGCATAAGACCAACGACCCAACTTATTGCGCTTTTCATAGAGTCCTAGGTCATCCAACAGGCGATTGCTATGTTTTCAAGAATATAGCGGAAAAGATGATCAAGGAAGGGGACTTGGTTTTGCCCGAGAGTTATAAGCAAACACCCTCTCCGCATGCGCAGGCCAATGTGGTAGCGCAAAGAGGCAATCCAAGGCGAAATGTGGAATGCAACGTCATTGTCATAGTAGATGAAGAGGAAGATGAAAAGGAGATGCAAAAAGTAGAAAGAGTGAAGGAGAAGAAAGATGAAAATAACAAGGAGAAAAATGTAAAAGAGAAGAAGAATGAAGGTGAAAATAAGGAGGAAAAAAAAGGCGAAGGTGAAAGCGAGAAAGACAAAGAAGTGGTGTTAAAGATCGAAGAAACGAAAAGAGAAAAGGAAGAAGTGATTACTTATTATTATGATGATGAGACGGAGGACGAGAATGAGGCACCATACCAAGGTCTTTTCGCCAAAAGCATGTTCAAGGAGAAGGATTGTCGTGTGAACTTGCGGTCGGGTACAAACATTCCCGAGAGGCAAGTCCCCAAGGAAAGTGAAAAGATGAGAGGCAAGGCTAGAATCCAAGAGGTGGAAGACGAGCCCGGGCCAAACTACAAGGCAAGGGAAATAAAAGGAGAATACAACATCTTGGCTCACCTAAGGCGCACTCCCGCATTGATAAGTGTGTTTGAAGCGTTGATGATGTCCAAGGACTTGCGGGAGACAATGATGGAGATGCTTAAAGATCCCGAGAGGTTTCAAGCCTACATGGCCGAAAAGTATATGACCGAGGCCCTTTACATTGAGCCACAAAGTCAAATTACCTTCACGAATGATGATCTGATGATGGGAACCTCTTGTCATAACAAGCCATTGTACATAACGGGCAAGACTAATGGAAGTCAACTGAGCCGAATGTTGGTAGATCCTGGGTCATCTATTAACATCCTACCACTCAACTCATTGAATCAATTGGCCTTAGGTGGAAAGCGACTTTCTGATGAGAATGTGTTCATACATGGCTTCAATCAAAATTCCGAGCGAGCTTTGGGAGCCATCACTTTGCCAATGAAATTTGAAGAACTTGAAACATTGGTGAAGTTCTATGTAATCGATGCCGATACCTCCTATCGGGCTCTATTAGGAAGGCCATGGTTACATGAAAACGGCCTTGTACCCTCAACCCTGCACCAATGCGTCAAATACATACGAGATGGTGAACAAAAGAAGATTAGAGGCGATGCTCAACACTATGGTGTACACGAAGTGGAATTGGAAGAGATTGATCGATTCTATGCTCCAACTTCACAAAGGAGTACTTCCCCAACTCTAAGGTCAAGAGCGGCACCTCGTGAAGAAAGTGAAGAGATGATAAGGCTAAAAGAAAGACCAAAGACCTCATGTGCTGTAAAAACTCCCATCTATATAAAGTCATCCGATGATGAAGATGAAGATAAAGGCCGAAGAGGAAAGATTCACATAACGAGCGACCCGGAAGAGGAAAAGCGAGAAACAAGAAAGGTAATTCATGTCTATGACACCGAATCGGATGAGGAATTCTACGGATGGGGAGAAGATTCGATGGCCATAGAACAAGTGCCCATGGGCTATTATAAGGAGCTTACAACAAGAGAAGTATACCAGATTAAGGAGTTAGAAACCTTTTACGTTCCGCCGAAGGTGGAGAAAGTGAATGGGAGAACAGTGTTTTACAAAGGGATCCTCTTCTATAAAGCTGAAAGTGTAGATTCGTCAAACAATCCTCTTGGCTCGAATGAATGGGTGAAATGGTTAGAAGAAGAAGAAGAGAAGTTTGAGAAAATAGAAGTAATGGGATACTACAATCAAGGGCTGGTGAGTCTCTTCCAAAGAAGTCGTTGTCTAGACCCGATCTCGAGACAAAGGGCCGAGATATTCCATGATTTGTGGAGTGGAAAATCTAGGCGGGTGATGGGTGTAGATGGAAAAGTAAGGAACACTAAAAGCTTAGGTTTTCAACCACCTCGAAACGATGTGGCTGAATGCCACATGATGGAGGTGAAGATTGAAGAGCCTCAAGGGGTGACACCCGAGGAAGGATTGGAAGAAGGAGAAGTTCCCTCTGATGAGGCGAGGATGAACGATGCATTTTTGTTAAAGGAGGTGGAGAGGCGGTTTCAAAAAGCAAGACAGTCTCAACAAAAAGCGGGACGCGAAGCGGCTCTTCTTTTGGTGGATAACATTGCTTTACGGCACGAACTCGATGTTAGAGAGCAAGAAAGGAAAGTGCGTAAGCAAAGAGAAGACGAACTCCAACAAGAAGTTGAGAAGAAAGGGTTGGAGGTGAAAGTTTTGCAGCAAAAGAATGAGAAATATGAGCAGGAGATAGGTGTATGGCGAAAGACCGAAGACAAGTATCGCCAAGTTCTGGATAGATTGAAAAATGAAAGGGATGCGAGCAAGAAAGAATCACAGAAAAGGGTAGAAGAGTTGCAACGAAAACTGTTATCCTTACGAGAAGAGAACAAGAAATGCAAACAAGAGCTACATGATTTCATAGCAGTATGGAGAAACGATTGGGCAAAAATGAACCAGCTAAGTCAAGAAAGTGAAAGTATGATTAAGGAGCTTCAGGGAAAAGAAGTAAAGAATAAGCAAATGGTAGCCGCTTTCAAACAACAGATAGAAGCACTAGAAGAGGAGATGAAAATGAGCGGACAAGAACAACAAAAGAAGCAGCAGGAGATAGGCGAAATCCAGAAAGAATATAAGAAGAGTAAAAATGAAAGATCAAAGCTTCAACGGAAGTTGATGACGGAGCGAAAACGAATGGCTCTACTCCAACAAGATAAGAAAGAATACCAACAAGAGAAGGTGAAGTATCAACAAGAAAAGATGAAATATCAGCAAGAGGAAGAAGGGTACCAACAAGAATTAGTGGTACTGATACGGGAAAACACGAGACTCCAAGCAGAAATCACTGTTTTGCGAGAAAAACAACAAGTGAACAAGGAGGGGCGTGCAGTTGCTCACGAACCAGTGTTGGTTTTAGCAACAGACGAAGTAAGGAAAAGTATAAAGAAAGAAGGAGAAGAAAACAGTAAGAATGAAAAAGAGGGTGACACATCTACAGATTCAGGCTCATCAACAAGAGAGAAAAGTAGCGTTGGAAAGAGAAAGCTAAAGGCGGAAGCAGAAATAGAAGCCAATGTCTCGAGTAAGAAGTCTAGAGGAAGTAGATCGTTGGTAGAGAGGAAAAGTATGCTATACTCTTTCAAGAAAGACAAAATATGGGAGGTAGCCATAATAGCAATGGAGCATGGTTGTCCAATGAGGGTGGATAAAGAAACTATAAAGTCACGGGAAGATCCTATCCTCTATACCCTTGGAGCAAAATTCTGTATCTATCATGAGAAGTGGGGACATAATTTGGAGGAGTGTTTCACCTTCAAAGATTAGGACGAAAGAGAATATCAAAAAGGTGTGCTACCCCTTCCCCCGCATGTCCTACAAGAGCCAGCACTTCATTTGTAAGGAGGCATTTCATTCGGGAACCATTCCAACGATTGATTCCCCAAAATTTATTCACCTAAAACCCATATTTCAAACCCAAAACCCATCCCACCAAGAACAACCAAAGCCAAAACCTATTACTTAACTACAATAAGACCTAGTCCACAAAAAACCAAAACTCCACTAAAATCCAGAAATCCACAAAAGCCTATAATAACCAAAACCTATTAAAGCCCAAAACCGCAAAACCATGTACATAGTCCAATAGAACTTTAGAATAAAATCCAACGAAAAAGTTAGGATCCAATAAAACCCAAAACCTTAACTTAACCTTTCAAACCCAAAACCTTAACTTAACCTTTCAAACCCAAAACCCGAAGAACAAGGTATTATGTCATGTCGGGCTAATGCTTGTAAGGGTGTTTCGTTCTTTTGAACATCATGGAACATTCCTTTGCAAGGCCCAAAATAAATAAGGCAGTTGTAGATAAATAAAAGTCCTCAACTTTAGAACATGTTAGATAGGAATTCGTCCCGCCGGGCCTAAGTGTAAAGGAGTGTCCTTGTCCTTTTGGGCGTTCATAGGGCATTTCCAATACAAAGGTCTACATTTTTATAATAAAACACACAAGAGTCCCCTTTTGCAACCGATGACGGATTCTTATGATTCTCGAGGGTGCAAAGTTATGCTACTAATATTGTTCGCATTGTGGGAGATAGTTACAAGAAAGAAGGACCACACTGGGGCAAGGATAAGCAATCAACCATGTTGAGATACAAGACGATGGACAATCACACTGGGGCAGCCGCAAAACACGCAAGACAAGTAGGGGAGAAGAGTAAAAGGAAGAAAGCAGAGAGCTCCATTCACTAAAAGAAGATACATCATTACAACCATTGCATAAAGAAGTCTGGTACAAGAGAGGCTTAAACAACAACCGATGGTGACTAAAGGGATACAAAACAGAAGACATAAGAGTGCCCTAAAGCTAACACTGGGGCAAGGCAGATCAAGATGGTCGTTTACTCTGGGGCAGCCACGACTTCATCAACAACCGCAGCTCCACCACCAGCCAAGTTGTTAAGAGTGACGGAGATAGCTTGAATCATTCCTTCCAAGGTGTCCAAGCGGGCATTCAATTCACCGAAGCGTTGATCAATCAAACCTCGAATTGAGACAGGGGCAGGGTCATCAAGAGCCATCATGGCAGAGTTATCATCCGGAGGAGAATCAACACCCATAGGACCATATTGATTGGGTGCCGCATTAGGAAGCAAGATGTAGTCATTCACAGGCTGATTGGGATCGGGAACTAACATGTCCATTGAAGATTCAACCCACCCGATAAGTGGCAATGAAAGGAGAAGGTTGAAGGGATGTGCCACATCAGCATCAGAAATACGATTGCCCCATAACATGTCAGGCACACGGATGCGAGCCCTAAGCATGAGAGCTTCAATAAGATGGCCATAGGGAAGCGGTTCTCGATCAGAGATCGCTACTTGGTGCATGTGGAAGAGGATCATGTGGGCCAGATTGATGGGCCATTGTTTTTGAATCAGATTACGGAGGTAGAAGAGGCTTCCAGGTTTGGCGAGATGGGTCATTGTCCCTTGCGGAAAGATGATGTCGTTAATCACCAAGAAAAGAAACCTAGAAGTCACGACGAAAGATGTAAAGAAAATGAGTTGATGAGAAACACGATCAAAAGAGAAGGCGATTAAAGAATAAGGAGAAAGAATGAAGAAAGAAAGTACCTATGAAGAGCAGGTAGATGGAAAGTAGACACCCTTCCTACATCAGGAGCCGCCGTCCGAAACCACTGGCGACATTCCTGATAACTTCCAAAACCTTGAGGCCATATTTGATAGGCATAAATGGTGGAACCGTTGGCAGTATTGGCAGCCCGCAAGTAGTTGGCTAGATCCCCGGCTGTGATATGGAAAAAGCGACCGAATAGATAGGAAGAGGCCGAAGGAGTTCCATAATGGTTGAAAGAGATCCTAAGATTGGCGTAGAAGAGACGGGTGATTCTAGGGTGGTACGGATGGTCACAGTCAGCTAAACCGCCCAAGCTCCATGAATCTAACCAACCTCTGATAAGATTCACTTGCTCCACTGGGATCCTCCTCATAAGACGAAAGAAGTAGCAATCAGCCACTGGCCGCTCTTCGTTACCCATGTCGTTGTAGTAAGAATGGAAGGCAGTTTCATCGCGGAAGAGATAGCGATTGTCGGGGGTAAGGGACCAGTCTGGAAAAGTGGAGTCCAGACGTAAGGCAGAAGAACTAGAATCTCCTCTGGCACGCTTGGATGAAGGAAGAGAAGACATGGTGATAAGAAATTGGAAAAGTATGGAGAAAGATGAAAGAGTACGGTGAACTTGGATGAAGAAGAGAAAAGAGCAAAGGTGTGCTTATATAGGCATGACAAGAGAAAGGTTGCAATTGGAGTTAATGGCGAACGTGTGAACACGTGAAGAAAGTTAAGGCCGTAGTGGCAAGAAGTGAAATGAATTGTTCAAACTGATTCTTTAAAGAAATGGTATGAAGTCAAGAAGGCGTAGAAGAAGTAGAAGCGTTCAAGGCCGATGTCGGAAGAAAATAACCAAAATCGGGTCAAGGCCCATGTAGGTTCAGGCCCAAGGAAATACAGGAGCGGGCCAAATACCCTAACCTAAATTGCGGAGTGGATCTATGTGCGTTTCGAGATTCCAAAAAAAAAAGAAAGAAGGAAAAGGAAAAGTGAGTTTGGGCCAAATTCCCATATCTCTTGAAAGAAGCGGTGGTAAGAGTAAGATTACTCGAACCTCAGAAGTCAAGTAAGAAGAAGCCTTGAGCGCGGAAGTCCAATCAGGCGCAAAAATGACGAAGTACCCGTCATATCACAAAAGAAGGATGAGAAAGAGAACCTTGAGCGCAAGAGCTCAATCAGGCTGTTGTGAAGAGAAAGAAGTAAGATAGGAGCAAAACTACTTGTTGCTTTGCAAGCAAGTATGTGGAGAAGTCCCGAATGCGAGAACTCAGTCAAGCACAAGATCAACCAAATATCACAAGGCAAAGAAGCACAACGGTCCAACAAAAGCAAGTATCCAAGTTCACCAATGGCCAAACATGCAAGCGTCACGAGTAATCAAGCATTCAAGCATCACGAAGCATCAGCAAGTCAACTGCAACAATTAAAGCTCAAAGTTCAACAAATGCAACATGTGCAGTCATAAGCGCATCCATGCCACACAAACAAGTACCATGATCCGTGACATGATGATCAAAGAGAAGAGATAAAGGAGAGCAAACTTGCTAGTAGCACCATGAGCCGCAACCTGATCATGTGCCACGACACTCCTCTCACGGGACTCTGCTAAATCAGGATATACAAAACTTTATAATCCCACCGGCAACTAAGAGATACAAGACCCCAGAATGAAGGCAAGTGTAGCTCAAATTCACAGCCAGCACATATAGTGTCTACAAAAATGTCACCAGAGTTTGTAAGACACAAAGATAATAGCCTTAGAGCACTACATTAAGCTAGCTTCTTGGATTATTAATTAAACAGCCTCAATCCTAGCCAGGGTTCAGTAATTAGGATCAAGCCAGATCGGGGAAGCAGGGAGGTAGTGTGCGGTGCTATAGTATCTTGAAAAGGAACCTTCCACCATGTCATAGATCAAGAGATCTTTACTCCCATGTCTCTCAAAAACTTGCTGAGGCAAATCGGTGAGGTAGAGAGCATTCTTCTTACAACCAGGATACTTGCTGGGATCAACAGTCATGCATGAGTTTGCACCCATAAACACCGAATAACCTTCAGTCGGCTTATACTCGGAGTATCTTTCATGCTCTAAATCAATCTTGAAGATGATAATCTTTTCTGTTTTATAGAGCTGCCCCTTGTACACCTTTCGATACCTCTGCACGATCAATAGCTCCCCCAAATAATCCACAAGGTATGTGAATGTGTCGTATTCCTTAACAAGGGGTCCAACTCGCTTGGCATATGGACTCAGTCCAGTGTTAACAAGGTATATCTCATTATACCTGCTGCAACATCCAACGGCATAAAAGTCCTCTTTATAGAAAATAATATCATTAAACCGAATGTATGCATCTGGTATCAGCGTCCAAGTTGGATCACCCAGTTTCCAAAATGCCAACCTATTCCTCTCACCGTACATAATCAGCACCTTAAAGTCCGAGCTGCGACTAGGATCATGATCCAAGATGGCCTTTGCCACCAATGAGAGTTGCATAGCTTCAAAGGTAAAATAATTTTCGGACCGTGGACCCTTCACATAAGTTGTGATGTTATTATGTGAATTATAAGGAGGAAGTGGAGGCAGGTCATATTGCTTTCGGGTAAGTGGATTGAGCAAACGAAAATTTAATTCGATATCCAAGGTGAACAGCCAGCCATAGGATGAACCGCACAAGCGCTGCCCCTGAAGCTCGGGAATTTCAATCAAGTAGGTTTTGTTTTCTTCGAGGCTAAAAAACTTGCTTTTGTGGGTGGCATCATCCTCCCCTAGTACCAGCCATGGCAATTGTCGAGGGGGGTGGCGCTTTTGCCTGGCCACAGAGTGCCAATTGCGACAAACAGCACCAAATCGATGGAAATCAGGCAGGGACAAGAAGCTGGTCAAGTGCTCTAGCACGTCGTCGTGGAGCTCTGACCAGCCTGCTATCGACATAGGTAGATCGTCCATGCTATAAGGATAAAAAATGTTGTTGAATTATCTAAGTGTCAATTCCAAGTTCTCAAAAACATATTGTTTTTAAATGCTGTGACGAATTTTCTGCAATTTTCAGAGTTCCATTTTCCAGAGAATGGGACAAATCTGAATGAAATGTGTTCGAACCAAATTAAAAAGCATCTATAGCGGATGTGTGAAACCTTTGTGGTGAATTCTCAATTCTCATATGAATCAACGTTTGGCAATGAAAGAAAATATATATCTAGCGGATGTATCCTCTGTGGCAGCTACAAGTAGCAGACCAATTTCTATCCGTCCGATCTAATCTCGACGGCCAAAATTTTTAAGGCCCGTACGATTCTCGACGGGCTTGGTATTAATCACGGGCATCCATTATTGATTGGATGGACAGAAATTGGTATGTACCCGCTACAGAGGACTACAATTTGACTGGCAATAACCAGGTCCGATAGGTTTGAATAAAACTCCCCAATATTGAGTTGGTTATTAACATCACAGATCCAATCGTAATTAGCAATGATTATGGTCTCAGCACCTTGTATTACAAAGTATGAAGGTAGAAAGAATAATAGGACTCGATCGAATATCAGAAACAGAACCGACAGAGAGGAGAGAGGAGAGCGAGAATGCGAACTTTTGGAAGCCGCTGCTCTGCAGGGAGCGATGAAGAAACTTGGGTGCCAAACTGCCGATGCCGAGAGAATTTCCAAGCAACGCAGATTTTGGTACACACACACTTTCTTAACTATCCCCCTCCAACTTTAGAAATATTGAAATATATTGTCCGGATAACAATGTTTGGTTTGACGAGTGGAATAAAGTGGAAGAACTTGGATATCCTTTTACCACTTTTCTTACCAAAAATAATTCATGTTTAAAAGATGTATAGCAGTTTTCCTATTCTGCTATTTATAAAATCACTAATTCAAGGTGCAAATAATTAAAAAGGGTGTAAACAATTTCAGACCGGGACAAATATGGAACATTAGTTCTTAAATTTTGATTTGATCGTCGGATAGATGGTAGGCTCAGGTGAAAAAAAATGACTCTTCATTTAAAACTGAAAGACTAATGATTAATTTTAGAATATTGTTGGCTGGCATATATATTTCTATATAAAACAAAGATAAATATCAATTACTTTATTTCTTTATTTACCAGTCAAACTCTATTAATTGAATGTGGTCAAACTATTATTGGGGGTAAGTTGTTGTGATACACGTTCACGTTACTAGTAATGAAGAAATATTTCCTGCTTCCTTAAAATATGCAACCCAATCTACCAAGCAAGCACAATTAATGTTCGATATATTAGCGTTTAAGAAAAGAAATGTTCAAATGAGGGATGGTACGGAAATTAGTACAGTTCTATTCTTTATTTCATTTTCCCAATAAACATAAATCATGTGATATGTTAACTTTAAAACAACTATATATGTAAACACTGATCATTTTATTTGCTTCGGCCATATTCCTAACTTTCTATAATGAAATATTCTTGAATTCATATATAGTTTCGTTCAAATATTATTTTAGTTGAATCATGTTTAAAAAAAATAACAACTTTAATTCATATTTGTTTGATGTTTAAATTTAACATATCGGAAGTATTATTCGGTGGAAGCACTCTACGAAAATTTTTATGAAAGACAAAAATACTCCTAACAATTTTAAAATGGACAAAGGAGCATCATGTTTTTTAATAATAGCACAACTATAGCGGCACTAGCATTGCCGCTATAGCGCAACTGAATTTTTATTTTTTTTTTCATTTTACTTTGTCTATAGTGGCAATACTAATGTCGCTATAGGAACTTTCTATTGCAATTCATATTTGAAAATTTTCACATGTAAACTTTCAAAGTAGAATGGAAATCTTTCTTCTTTTGTGGGAAGGTTTGCTTTAATTAATTTTTATACATTATTTTTATTTCTTGTATGTTGGATAATAGCTAAAATCGACAAGATTAGAAGAGACCTTTTATGGAAATCTTATCAGTCCCTGGGAATTGAAAAGTTTAGTTTATTTAACTGGAAACAATTAATAAGAAAAAAGAGTTCAGAAGTTGGAGGTTTAAATTTAAAGCAAATTAATCTAGTACTGATAGGAAAATGGTTGTCAAAAGGTTTTCATAAAGGGCATCAAAGGTTTTGGAAACTTTTTGCTCATATAAAATATGATCATAAAATTAGCATTTATATTTCTTATTTTTGGAAAGGGATTCAAAAAGTAATTCATTTTTTGGCGACTTGGTTCCAGTAGAATCGTTGGAAATGGCTCTTCTAGTAGTTTTTTTTTTTTTTTTTTTTTTGATAAAAAGCTCCCCGGAACCTGCTTCATTAGCCAAAGGAGTTTTACAACTATTAGAATTTTAAAGCAGCAAAAAGGAAAGAAGTTTCCTTCTTAGGCCATTTCCTATTGAAATTGCCAAGAAAAACTTAGCTGCAGAACCAATTACACACAGACAAAGTTTTAACAGAAACAAAGTAATAGCAAACAGTAGCAAATTAGTTTGAGGAGTTGTTTGTGGTGCTTCCATCCCTGTTGCCTCCTCTATCTGCTGCTTTCTGCAAGTCTGCCAAGTTCTGATAATCTCTTTCCATATCTGCATTCAGGTTAGTCCAGTTATTAAATAAGCTAAGAGTACTGAAATAAAGAGCATTAAGACAGCTTCTTTTGTTATCATTAAAGATAACTCCATTCCTCTCTTTCCAAACTATCCAGCACCAAGTGGCTAGTAAAGCTTTGGTGTAAGTCCTATTGTTTGAGTCTAGCCTATCTATTCCAAAGGGTTTGAAGATTAGAGACATCTAGAGTTAGATTCCTCTTGTTAAAGAGATTGAAACCCCTCCAGAAGCCATTAGTATAAGAGCAGCTCATGAAGAGATGATCCACATTCTCTGAATTTTTACAATAGGGGCATTTATTAGGGCCTTGCCAGCCTTTCTTCTGTAGATTGCCAAAAGACAGGATTCTGTTGTTAAGAGCTAGCCATAGGAACAGTTTTGCCTTTAGGGGAACCCTGCAAGGCCAGACAGTGGTATTGAGGTCTGTGATCACTCCAGTATTGTTGAGGAATGAGTAAAAAGATCTGACAGTGTAAACCCTCTTGCTGTCAAAGTTCCAGAGAGCTGAGTCAAACACAGTGGTTAAGGTTGTACTGTGAATAATTTCTAGAGCTACATTCTTTTGTTGTCTAACCTTAGCTGAGATACCCCTTGTTAATGTCAAGTTAGGTCTGCCATTGTTTAGCACTTGGCTGACTGTGGCATAGGGGTATTTAGTTTTCTCAAAAAGCTCAGGAAGTTCCTTATAGAGAGGCAAATCTTTTATCCACCAATCCAACCAGAATTGAGTGTTGTTACCATTACCTACTAATCTCTGAGTACCTATTCTAAAGATAGGATAGATTTTTGCAATTGACTTCCACATGACAGAGGCATTTTTATTTCCTAAATTGCCCTTGTACTTTGCTATTATCATATCCTTCCAGATTGAGTGGTGATTATCTGAGATGCAATTCCAGATCCATTTGCCTAGTAAAGCAATGTTCATTTGCTGTAAGTTAAGAATACACCATCCCCCAAATTCCTTTTTTCTACAGATTACACTCCAACTTGCCAAGTTGATTTTTTGTTTATTCTGTTGGTAGCTTCCCCACAGGAAATTTCTTCTCATTCTAACTAGTTTAGTTATGACCCAACTAGGACATTTAAACATTGAGAAGGAATACAGGGGAGAGGCTATAAGGACAGAATTAACTAGCACTAATCTACCACCCAAAGAAAGTAAGTTCTTCTAGTAATTAATGGTTTGATGTGGCATGATGGGATTAGGATATAAATGAGAAAGTTTAATATGTACCATAGTGCATAGGACTTTCTATGCACCATGGATTTTTTCAAAGATATTTTTGTAAATTGACAAATCAAATTTAACCAATCTAATCTATATATTGAAATCTCATAGCAAACCAAATTTTACAATTTTTGAGATTTTATTACTATTTTTTTTTAAACTAGCTATTTTTGAAATGTTATAAATAGTAGTTTGTTTCCAGTAAATAGTAATAAAATCTCAAAAATTGTAAAATTTGGTTTGCTATGAGATTTCAATATATAGATTATATTGGTTAAATTAGATTTGTCAATTTATAAAAATACTCCTATAAAAGTTCATGGTGTTTTTTTTGTGAATCATGATGCATAGGATTTTTTTATGCATCATGATGCTTTTTCATTAATATTATTTCAAATCAAATTTTACAATTTTTAAAGTTCTTTAACTGTTTTTTTTTCGATTTTCTTAAAACAAGCTAGATTTGGGAATATTTTTGCTATAATTTCCTTAATAATCCTCACCATCTCTCCCTGCGCTATCTATAAATACGGGTTGTGAGGTCAAATTTTTGGTTGGCTGTCGGCCTGTCGATATGAAAAATCTGAGGAAAAGAGAGTGAGAGGAAGAGAAAAGGAAACCGAGTTCCGAGCAAATTTTTTCGAAGTTCTAAAGTTCATTTATAATTTAGATTTAGTTCATCAACTTTGATTTATTCCTCCATAATCATTAAACTTTGTAATAATTCGTCCTGATCATCCCACTCAAAAATAGAAAGTCACTCTAGAGGAGTTCTTTTTATTTTAGTGCATTCATCTTCCTCTCTCATTTGTATGTAATAAACTGAACATTTATACTAAATAAACTGTACATATATACTTAACAAACTGAAACATTTACACTTACTAAATTGAAAACTTTTTAGACAAAAGAGAGGGGCACGCTAGGAGTAGAGTTGAAAATTTTTTAAGTTGAGTCGGACCGGTTCATGACCCCTTCTAAATTTTTCATGCATTTTTGTCTGGTTCATGGCATCTTTTGTTTCCATGTGCCCCTGTTAAAAAATTAAAAATTAATATTTAATAAATTGAACATTTGTACTTACTAAACTAAATATTTATTCTTGATAAAAATAAATATTTTTGCTTATAACATTTATGTTTTTTTATTACAACTAACTGAACATTTATACTTAATTAATAAAATATTTATACCTACTAAATTTAACAATTATACTTACTCAAACAGAACATTTGTATCTAATAAACGCACTAATACGATAATAATTTATACTTAATACACTGAACATTTATACTAGTAAATTGAATATTTATATTAATAAACTAAACATTTATGTTTATAACATTTTAATAACTGAACATTTATGTTTATAACATTTTAAGAAGTGAACATTTATGCTTATAATATTTTGTCTTAATAACTGAACATTTAGATTTAATAAATTGAACATTTAGACTAATAAACTGAACATTTATACTAATAAATTGAACATTTAAGTTTATAACATTTTATTAACTAAAAAATTGTACTTATAATATTTTGACTTAATAACTGAGCATTTATGTTTATAAAATTATTACAACTGAATTTACTTGTTATAACTGAATTTTTGTACTTAATAAACTGAACATTCATGTCTATAACATTTATGTTCTTTATTACAACTAACTGAACATTTAGAAAACTTAGATGCACTTTTTTCTTGAAGAGGCAGCAGAAATGTGGGGCCACTGACGATTGGTGTTGGATCGAGAGGCAGGAGGAAAGAAAGGGGAGCAGAAAGTGGCGGAAGGGAAGATGTGCCGTAACTCTAGCTTCGAGTAAATCCTAGGTGGTGGATTGCGGGACAGGAGGAAGGTAAGGGAGGAGAAGGCGACGTACGTCGTCCGGAGGAGGTTGAGAAGGGAGGCCCGATGAAGAAAAGGGGAGGAGAAGGCAACACACGTCATGCGGAGAAGGTTGAGGAGGGAGGGAAGAGGAAGGAAAGCGGAAGGAGACGAGCGGATATGGCGCTAGAAGAAGGTCAATGAGGGAGGACGTGCTAGATCTGGCTCTAGAAGGGGATCAGATCTAAAGAAGAGAGAAAGAGGCACGGAAGGGAGGGAAGATAGAAGGGAGAAGGGAGAGATGCATCACTGGATAATGCGTCGATGGATGACGGTTATAACATGTGCAGAAAATCCTACTAATACCAGCGTCGTTGCTCATCCTCATTTGACCTCTCCGATTTTCCTCTTTGATTTCCCATTACATCCAAGTGTTGCCACTCTTCGACCTCCTTAAAATTGCCTCACCGATTCCTGATTAAATTCCTGGCTTCTCTCCCTCTTTTTCCGCCTTCGCTTCGACCACCTCGGTTCTTCTCTGTGGCCACCGATGAGTCCATGTGCCGTGGTCGTTGGGTAGCCATAGAAACACACAGTTGTGCTTCTTCACTCCGTCGAGCTCAACGGTGACGATGCCAGAAAAATTTGGAATGGGGTTCATTCAGATAAATGAAAGATTAATTAATTAAATTTTATGAATATAATATTAATAAAATTTTCATGTAAAAAAATAAAACTTTTTAAATATGGGATGAACAATGGATTTTTTTATTTTTATGGGTTCAAACAGTGGGTTTCTTAGAAAAATTGTCTATATAACAACAAATTTATATATAAAAGTATTTGATTGGAAAAATAAATGGCTGACATTGGCCCATTGCACCTGGGCCTATCAACGGAACAAAAAAAACGTTATGTCGTTCCGTTAAGGAGAAACTGAATGAATAACGGCACTGAAATGTGTTTCGTTAACAAAATGAAACAGCAGACGGAATAGGCTGGTAAATCAGAGTAATAAACGGAATAGGTTGTTTCGCTATCGTTATTCCGTATTACCATATAGTATTCTACGTGTGTAAAATTTTTTCGATAGCAGGTGAGAGGAGCGGAGAGTCGCACGCGGAGAGAAAAGACGGTGAAAACGAAGGGGCACTGTCTCGAGTCTTCTGCTCCATTTTGGTCTCCCTCTGACTAAAAATTCACTCACCTCATTTTTCCATCTTTCCTCTTTACACCACTCGAGAAAAAGAAAAGAAAAAATAGAGAAAAAGAAACTAAAAATTTAGGTCTCTCTATACAAACCCTAACAATGGTCAATGAAGAAGCTTCTCTGCGACTCGACCGTCGCCTCCGTGGAAACCCTACCCTCCTTTGAGCACTTTCGTCTTCGCCACCATTAACGAGGGGTATGGATGGGGAGAGATCGCCGGACTGAAGGATCGGCAAAGGCACAAACTGGAGCAGATCTAGGATCGAGGTGTTGCATGGAAACCTCCGTCCCTAATCTAGATCTAGTTTTCAGCTTCGATTTGGAAAATGAAGGAGAGGCAATTTATTGAGGATGCAGGTGTATTTGTCAAATATTTTTTATTAAGAGATATTGAAAGTCTTATTCTTGGAAAAAATTAGTGAAAATTAGTACAACTCAAATAATAATTTTATTTTCGTTTATTTATTTTTCTCCTTTTTCTGAGAATTTGAGCAAAATATTTTTCGATATACAATAATTTAAGCGTTTGGCATATTTGGTTTATTTTTGTGGGAATGTAATTGAAACGTTTTTTTACTGATATGTTGTTGTATTAATGTAAGCATATTTTCTATATATTCTGTGATTGTTTTAACATTTTATATGATTTATTTTGATTAAATTTTATAGGCTTCGATAGAGCGCAAAAATTCAATACGGTTTAAACGTTAAATCGTTTTGCCGTTTATTTAAACGAAAACGATTAACGGATCAAAATTTTAAACCGTTTAATAAACGAATTGGTTAACGGCAATTAAATCTGTGACGTCTATTTATACAAAACGATAATGGGTAACGTCAATTATGTGATCGTTAGACAGGCCTAAATGCACCCCATTTCCCGTTTGTTCCATTTAAACTCGCTTATGGAGCTCAAGCGTGACCCTAGACCCTAGTCCTTGGTCCCTGGTCCTGTTGAAGGTAAGTGTGATACTTCTATCATCTATATTTATCGACTATAAAAAAACTGACTTGTGTCGTGTCGTGTGGCATTCACTGCCTCAGCGGGTAAGGTCATACGAATTCGAATTTTTTTTATTCGTACTTCTTAAACGTGTTGCGTTCTAAAAACCCACTCCATCTCCCAGTCCAACACAACCTTTTGTCCTACACTATTAGTAATTTAGTATTTGAAATTTTCCATTAAATTGTAGGTTCTCTCTCTCTCAATTTCTGACTTTCTCTCTATTTCATTCTTGTAATTTCATGCTTTGTCCATACCATACTTTCGTTGTTTTTTTTTTTTTTTGAAACAAGTAGGCATAGCCTACCACTTCCATATTTAACAGAAGTAAATGTTTAGAAAATTACATGGATAGAGAAATGCACTGATACCAACCGGTATGAAGTACCGGCACTGGTACCAGTGCGCTAATGCTATCAAAACCCTATAGAATGTAGAATAAGTTTCAAAAAGAGAACTAAACTGGATAAAACCCGCCCGTCACTCACTAACAAACGTATCCACACTTATTACAAACAACTACAAAGGAATTCTTACAATCAAAAACCCTCACTGTCACATTCCCACCAGAAAGCAAAATGATGAAAATATCACACATCAGTAACCGCTATTCCCCTTCTTTCCATTAGCTACTGCTTCTGTTTCAGCTGAGACTGCCGCCATCTGCATTTCACTTCCTTCTTTCAGGACTATAGCCTCCAATTGCAGTGGCAGCTTTGAGAACACTGCTGCAATCTCTAGCACAGTTTTCTTCAATTTCTCTGAGCACATCGCTGACCAATGAAGCAGTGCGGTAAAAAATGCCAATCATGTATTTCTGATAGTAGGACAAGGCTTTGCTTCAAATGTGAATTTATTGCTATTGTTCCATAAAATCCATAGAATTGCTCCACAACATAGTCTAAAAGCTACTTTAAGATGAGGTTCAATAACTTTTTCTAATATGCTTAACTCATCAATCTTATCTGGACTCCTAATTCCAAATTGTCTAATAAAGGTTGACCAGAAAATCAAAATACTGGGACAGTTGAAAAAAAAAATGTAATTTATCCGTTCAACCTCTGTACAATAACAACATTTCATATCTCCTTGCCAACATTTCCTTGCCATATAGTATCTGCTTAAAACTCTTCTTTTACTAACAAGCCATAAAAACATCTGAATTTTAATGGGTATTTTCATGTGCCAAATAAAGCTTGTGGAATTATTGGATATATCCCAATCATCAAGCCACTCATACATTGATCTAGTGTTATATATTCCATCAGTATTTTTTGACCACTTAACTCTATTTGGTGTATCTCTAGGTGGAAAATAATTTCCAATGTTAGAAATTAAATTCCTAAGTTGTCCTATCTGAGTAACAGTGAGCTGCCTTTGAAATTCTAAAGCATGAAAACCATCTCTAAACACCTCCCCTACTGTTATGTTGATATTAGAGCAAATTAAAAAATAAAAATATTATAATACGTAATGCTGACAGATTGCTCTCCACACCACTTATCAGTCTAGAATCTCGCTTGAGACCCATCACCTATTTGATATAACAAGTTAATGTTGAACATTTGTTCCATTGATTTCATACTCTTCCCCAACACAGACCATTTACTTCTATTATTGCAATTATGATATTTGACTAGTAAAATATCTTTCCACCGACCTTTATGATTTATATCCTTTAATTTCCATAACCATTTACACATGAGGGCTTGATTCATAATGAACAAATTCAATATCCCTAGCCCCCCCCCCCCCCCCGTTTTTTTGGTCTGCATACATTTATCCAATTCACTAGGTGATATTTTTTCCCTACCATCACTGTTCCAAAGGAATTGACTTCTTATCTAATCTAATTGCTTCTGTACCGCCCTTGGTAACACATGAATTGTCATCATACCATACTTTCGGACCGACCAGTACTCTCTAAACGTCTCTAACTAGCTCTCTCCTCCTACTATCTTTTTCGCAATTCTAATTGATCTTGATTTCTTTTTTCCCCTCAATTTCTTTGATCTTGAATGTATTTTTTTTCCCTCTCTTGGGTACCATTTTGATCGTTCATGACAGAAAGGAGGTGAGAAGAAAGGCTCGGCACAGTTGCTCGTAGCTGTCTTCAATTTTCAGTCTCCTGTTTTTCTTTGGTGTGTTTTCTTATCTATCTTTTTACTTTCTTGGCTCATCTTTGTCTCAGTTTTCTCCTCCTCACTCTTTAGTGATTAATTTTTTATTGATCTTTGGTTATTTCATTTGTTAGTTTATAGCAGGAAAATCATCAAACGAAGGTGGTTGTTGTCTGCCTTTTCTATTTGATTATCCTCTTTTCGGGTACTTTTCTTATTGAGAACTCTCTATTAGTTTTTTTCTATGATTTGAGTTAAAATTACTGGGCTCTATTTGGATAGATAGGAATAAGGGGTTATTCGGGAATAAACAGGTATTTCCGATTAAGGCACAATCCAAACAACTTAGATTAAGGGTTTACTCCGGTTCGGAGACGGATTAACTAATCTGACAAAACGGTAGAATAAGAGAGTGAGATTAAGTATTAAAAAGAAGAAAAAAGACACAACTCATTATTTATTCCTTGCATCGTCCAAACAAAAAATTTTAATCTGAGGTTAAACTTATTCTTAAGAATTTACGATTAAGAACTTTAATCCTGAATAACTAATCCTATCCTTAATTCCATATGATCCAAACAGAGTCAGTGACTAAGAATTTTGTTTTGTTAGTTACTTGTGAAGTAATTTACTCTTGAAGTAGAATTAAAATTTTATTTTTAAGATGATTATTCTATTTTCTATTGAGATTATTAAAGGCAAGCAATAACTTGTTTTGTAGGCTAAAATGAGTAAGGGTATGAAGGATACGGACAATTCAAATTGTTCAGACAAAATGGTCTCCAAGTTGAAAGATCGATATGGCAACGACTTTGCTAAGAAAACTCCTGGTGCTCTTTAATATTGAAAGTTCAAATTGTATATATTGAAAACATATATTGAAAGTTCAAATTGTTCACACATTCATTGTTTGATAGCTTTGCAAGTGTACTCTTTAATTGATTTGGTTTTCTCCAATATCTCATATTCCATAATCCATTGAGATTGTTGTATTTGCACGTTTGTTGGATAAATGTTTTATAAATGTCCATCTATAGAAATACTAGAAGTCATTATTAATTTTTAAGTATTTCTTAGCATGACTTTTGATCATAATATAGATGTCATCTTCTAGAATCTTATATCAATCAAAAATAGTATGATTAGCTAGACTTGACATGAATTTTGTATGTACCATCACGTTCTTTCAAAAATGCATCGTTCATATATATTTCATGTAAAACCAAACTATATAGGACTTGTACTATAACCCAATTTTCTTTTTTTACAACGCAATCAATATTAAACACTTTATAAAATATGCAAATTTGAATTAGCAGAATATGTATATACATTACACTTTTTCAAATGACCAAAAATACTTATTTCATCGTTCTGATAGTAATAGATTCGAACGAGAAACAAATTGCATATATATTATATCATTTTTTAGTGCCTTATCATTTTGATCATCATAATAACTATCAAACGAATAATTAAGAACATATGAATTTTTATTTTACTTTATAAGTAGAAAATTAAGAAAATATAAAGAATAAGTGATTTTTTTCTGTGCCATACAATCAATAATAAACGTCTAGTAGATAATTTTTCTTTTAGTATTTTTGAATTAGAGATTTTAAGAAGTTAGAAGCTATTTATATAAACGTCTAGCAAAATATGTAAGGTTTTCAACAACAAAAAATTATTTAAATATATAAATTTATGGGGTTCAATAGAAGGTGGATATAAAAAAAAATTGACATTTTATTACTGTTTATATTTATAGTTAATAGTATTATTATAAGGGTGACATTGACACCCCCTTTGTTATACACTAGAGTTGGACATCGAGCTTCGCTCGATAAATGAGATGTTATAAATTTACAAATAATAAATATTTTTGGTAAGCATGTTTGTTTGCGTAAAGTACATAGTTATTTATATGTTGAACTTTAATTTTTTTTTAAAAAATGAGCAATATCCACGCTTAAAAGTAAGTTTAAAGTACCATATCTGATTATATAAGAGTAAAAAAAATTATAAAATGCTACACCATCCTACTGGTACCAGTCATAGCCGGGGGGAAAAAAATTGAAGTATTATTCGATTTAATTCCTCATCATCCACCAATTAGACAACACATAATTATCCACATGGAAAGGAAAAAAAATCAAGTATAGCAGTGATATAGAACATATTACAAAAAAATTATGAAATTTCAAAACAAAGGGGAATTAAGGAAGAAAATTAATAAGTGAATTGCTACATCGGTTTAAATAATGAATTATAATATATTAATTAATTTAAATGTTATATTAATATTATGAATCAGTACAGCCGTTTTAGTAGCATATTACTAAAGAGTATGCAAGATAATAAAATCAGCAATCGCTATCTGAACCTGTCTTTGAATTGTCTAGGCTTTGTTATCAGAATTGAGTCGGAAAAAATGTTAGGAAGTGGCTTCTTCAAAGTTGATCTGAATTAACTGCAAATTGTATAATTCTTTAAAATTCAAGCACAGGTGATAATAAAATATAAAAATTTTGAATATTTTTGCGTATCTAACATTGAAAAAATTTCTCTCTAGACTATATTCTTTGTACATCCTTTGTACAAATCGTATTGGTTTGCAATAAGTATTTTCAATCCATGCGGTGATGTTGTTCTTGAAAGAGCCACATAAAGTTATCCATGGCTGAATACCGGTTCCGTTAAATATAGGCCTACCATATCCAGGGATTGGCCTTGACTCTTATTAATGGTCATTGCATAGCAAAGGCGGAGAGAAACTGTCTAAAAATATGGTAGGCCTAAATAAAATTAATTATTTTGGTTTACCTCTTAATTGACCAGCTGTTCAATTGTCAATGGAATTTTAACGTCAGTTTATCCAATGAAGCCTGAGTTGTCTCAATTTCATTTTGTTCTGATGCTGATAAATCAGGAAGTATGTCATCAAGATGCTGGCTCTGCATATATGAGTTTCAAATTAAAATTTTTTATTTCTCCAATGTCCTTCATTATCCACTTTAATAACAAATGCTTATTCTTTGTGTTGTTAATAATATCTAGTATTATCTATATTCTCTCACTGAAATTATAAATAATTGACCATCTGTTGAATTATCAATGCCATGTAATGTCAGTTTAGCCATCCAGAAATAATTACTTGATAACTAAATCTAGTAACAAAAATTTTATAAAATTCACGCAAACATATCAAGTAATAAAAATGTTGCAAAATTGATGCCATAAAAGATAAAAATGTGATTATCAAATTAAAGTGTGATTTTAACAAAATGAAATTCAAGTAAAATAAATAAAAAAACTAATTTATGAACAATATAAAATTTAACTATTCAAAGAGACAGACCTTATGTTTCTTACTTTCTTATGGTGCCAATGTAGATGTAATAATATCCAACATATCTCAGCCCCTGAAATATTGTTTTTTAAAACCAATTATTAGACCAAACGTTGAAACATCAATTAATAAATAAAGTTGAATAGCTCTTATATATTAAATTAATAAATTCATAATTCCCTTAATTGAGCAGTTGCCTTTATAAACTTGGAATTTAACTAAAGAATTAGCAAAATTCAATTATGTTCCCAGATTTAAAATTGACCTATTCAAAGAGAGACAGACCTTATGTTTCTTATGGTGCCAGTGTAGATGCAATAATATCCAAGATATCTCAGCCTCTGAAATTTAGCTTTTTAATGATGAGACCTCTTGAGATTCTTGCTTCTAACCTGAATCGGATCAGGGAACGTAGGACCAACGAAGAAAATTCTTATGGTTCCAGTGTAGTCCTAATGTCAGTATATTTTTTGGTAAATGATGACCTATTTGAGCATGTTTTTGCTAAGTTTAATTAGTATGAGTTAAAAGTTCTATACGAGATGAAATTGTGAACAGGCCAGTGATACAACTTAAATTTTTATAAGTACAATCACTAAGGCATTCTGACATACAATCATTTGAACAATCATGTTGCATGAAAAAAATTTTACATGCATCAGTAACTTTGAGCATTGAAGATCTGAAATACAGGGGCAAAGTGCAATGAAGAATCGGTCGCTTATCTCCACATATTTCCCTTTTCTTCTACTCTCGAGGTCGCTCATCTCCACATATTGCCAAAAAAGGGTTGGTGATTTCGATCAGTTTTCACTGGCGAAGTGCCGATGTCGAATTGGTGTCGGTGCTGACACAAAAAATTTTGAAAAAAAATTTAAAAATCCAAAAATGTTATAACAATAGCAAAATTTGATGAAGCAATACCGATTGGATCTATTCTCTAATAACAGATTACGACATCAAAAAAGAATTTGATACTTTCACCAATAAAACTAAAACAACAGTGAAATGAAAAATCAGATTGAACTAAACCTAGCCGCTTATCTTATTATTGGTTATTCTCTGCGATTTCTCAAAATTAGATCTTAGTTCAGTAAGAATACATCTAATATTGATATATAGACGCACCTAACCTCTCTATCATTTAATCTTGCAAATTATAAATTGTACCACTTTAACACATGTATAATGTTAGAATTAGCTTTTAAATTATATAAAAAAGATGCTACCTGATATTTTCTGTTGCGCATAGTCAGGACCTTAACGCAAATGAGTATCCATTCAAAAGTACCCAGACTTCTATCAAAATGGCAAAATAGAAAATTAAATAAATAATCTAATTCTTAGAACCATACCAGCAAACATGGACATGGAATATCAGTACTTCTAAGTAGAGTCCGAAGAGAAATTCCATGTTTCCAAGTGCTACATGAAATTTGAAATGATTGAATATAATCAGGCAAAGCAATCACAACATAATTTATCTTACAGAGAGATATACCAATATTTTATATGTCTAAATCAGCAGACATAAAGGGTCATCATTATTACTTGTAAATAAACAAAAAACAAAGAGTAACAATCAGTATCGGTTAGTACAGGTGGCAGACCTCAGAAACACAATGAGGAGTAGATAAATCGTGTCAGAGTTTTCTTTTTAGTGCAATTAGTTCTGACTTATCAGATAGGGTGAGGAGACGATGCAATGAAACCAATTTCTTCTCAGATGGAAAGAATCAACCTAGAAATCGAAGAAATAGAGAAGTATGCCCTAGAGAGACAGGCTTGGAGAGAATCATAAGTGCTCACAAACCTGGAGAAGAGAGGAAGCTGAGTTGACAGATATTGGAACAGAAGGGGTAGGGATCCAGCATGAAGGGCATATGTGTCTTCGGTGGGAGTCCAATAAAGAAGCCGCAGCAGTAGCGGTTTGTGGTGTCGTCGTGGAAGCGACCTGTAGTGGGGGTTGGTGTGATAACCTTAAAAAAAAAAAAAAAAAAAAAAAAAAAAAAAAAAAAAAAAAAAAAAAAAATCGGAAAATAAAAAGGTGACCTTTCTCTCTTTCTTCCTGTGCGCAAAACAAACCAGAGAGACACCTCTCTTTCGAAACAAAACCGAAGCCCCCCCCCCCAAATCCATCCACCTCTATTTCTCCACCGTTTCACCGGATTGAGGTACCCACGCGTTAGCCTCACCACCCTCTCGCACTATCTACCTTCGGATCGTCGATTGATGGCCTCTCCTCGTCGTATTTCTCGACGGAAGTTTTTCGGGAAATGGAGCGAACTCGTCGGTTTTGGCCGCCGTTCGACCTGGAGCACTATGGGGTCCTCTCCATCGATTTCCAAGTGGACTTGCAAGGTTTTGTCGGGGATAAGTGGTGAAAATCGAGAAATAGCGATTTCGGCTCGTTTTCTCGCGTCATCGGTCTTTGGCCGAAATTAAGTAAGTATTTTCTTTGATTTGTGGTATATATATAGCTATCTTTGCAATTTTCTTGTCAATTGCATGTGTGTTGGATTTCTAGGGTTTATCGAGAAGTTCACGAAATCTAATTAGTATGTGTAATTTGAGTAATGGGAATTTGTGTTGGATTGAATACTTGTGTTATTATGTCACCAATTGATGAATGGATTGATTGCTTTGATAAATGTTGGACATTTGGGAATTTTATGCATGATAGGAATTATTAAGCATATGGCATGGATTTAATTATTGCATTTATTGTTGGTATAAATAGTTGCATGTATATAAGGGTAAATATGAGATTTTCCATGTCATGCTTTGCATTGAATAATTATTGATTAGGTAACAATATAGATTTTATGAGTACAAGGGGTTGAATTGGTAATAATGATATTATATTGGGTTGGGTTAGGATTTAGTCATAAACTCTAAATTATGATCTATCATGTGTGCATGTATACATTAAAGATAGAAATGGATTTCAAAAATAATTAGTGATACTTATTGCAATTGAATTAGAAACCTAAATAAATTTGTTCTACTAAATATTATGTTATTATTTACATGAGTGTTGTATGCAAGGTTAGATGTGTATTTAGTACTCAATGGTACTAATCAAATGGCATGTCATATCATGATCATTTTTACGTATCTAAATTTAGAAGATAACTATTAAATAAGACTAATGCGAATTTAACTATTGCATTCCATACTGTCATGCATGTAAGAAAAGTTTATTAAAGTAGCTTGCTTGTTATTGGTTTAATCTTCTAAAAACATGATTCTTTTATTTGATATATATATATTGGCACATGGCATATTAGGATGCATAAACCATTTACTTTGGCATACATGATCATTAATGTAGAGATGACATAGTGTGAATTGTATGACTTATGATTATTGAGTCTAGTAAATGCATGGCATAATTATGATGCATGGTAGTATAGTTTCTAATCTAATTTATAAAAATTATAAGTAGCATAGATTAGTTGTTATAAACATTAAAAGGAGATTTATATTTGTTTTAGAGTTGGGTGGTTATGTGTCGGAATTAGGAGCAGCTGACTTGACAGAGCCACTGTAGAATTATTTTGCTTGCTTACTTGCTTATGCTTTGGATTTTGCTTGCAGTATAAGGTACGGATTTCACTTGAGTTTTAATTATATGTGATATGTATTTTGATTATTGTTATTATTGTTATTATTATTATTATTATTATTATTATTATTATTATCATTATGCATTCTGAATTCATAATTGGAATTTTGTTCATGAGATCATTTTGTGAAATTGTATATTGATGCATGATTGGAAAGTGGCATATTGAATGGTATCCGATTGAAATGTTGGAAAATGACATATTGAATGGTATCCGATTGAAATGTGATTTGATTGAGGTAAGTACAACTTGTGTGGTTGAGATAGACACTCGTAATGTTTGGAGGTGGAGTCATGACCCATCCTACCAAGCACCGTGTAATAAGCGCTTATGTACCGGGACTCAGTAGGTCTAGTCTGGAATGGACCGGAGTGTGAGTGTTCCCAGCTTGTTTGTACATTTTGATGATTTAATTGATTGAATTATGTATGAATTGAATTGGCCGTTGGCATCCATCTATAGGGTGGTTCGCGGTATCTGAAGGAAATGACTGAAATGATTGACTTGTGATAAACCAGACTTGCATATTAGGTAATTGCCCAACCAAATGAGTCGGCTTTTGCTATACATTGATATTTGAATTGTTATGGAATTGATGCCGAGCTCACATTTCATATTGCATTGATTGAATTGATTTGACCTTGCTATTCTTATTGGAAACAAGTTGTAAGGGTTGCTTTTAATTTGCACGTTAGTTATTACATGTTATTAATTATTTGTTCAAGTAATTGAAATGCTAATTGTCATACTTTGAATTTTAAGAAAGGAAAATTGATTTTGAATAATACTGAATTTATTTGTCTAATTGCATTGCTTGATCGAAAGTCTAGTTTTAATGTTATTTGAAATAAAATGAAATGGAAATTTGATATGGAATTTATTTGACTCAGTCTTGTATTTAGTTCCAACACATGATAATCAAAACTCAAGTGGCTGGAACTGAATACCGTACTGAGATAAATTTTATTTATCTCATTCCGTGCTTTTTGCATTGTTTTCCACTATTGGTTGTGGGTTCCAGGTTTCAGAGCAAGTGCTGGACAGCAAGATGAGTAGCAGACCATTGGATATTGTGGTTAGTAATCCAAAATACCAGGCCTTTATAGGATTTACTTTATATTTAAGTAATTAATTATAAATTTCTAATTAATCGGTATATTATTTGAGCAGAATCAGTATTAATTGGTAAATTAAGTATTAGTAAGCCTTGCGGGTGCAGTAGGCATCCGCGGCGGGCACTCCGTCGCGTGTTGTCATGTTACAGTATTCGACGGGGTGTCACAGATGGTATCAGAGAATGGTTTAACAACCAAACCAGACCAATAGATTGCGTGAGAATGGGTACGTCTTAAGGGTTGTTTTGTAGGTAAGTTGATTTCTTACTATTTGTGCTAGCAAAATAATATTTGTCTAGCTAAGTTATTAGTATTATAGGATACAGATGCTTTGTATTTGTATATATCTAATATATTAATTGTTTATAGTTGCTTGATTATTTTATATATGTGTTGTAATTTAAAAGTTATGTTTAATAGGTCGTAACAATTTTTGTGGATGAAATTAATAGAGCTTATTTTCTAATGTTTGAAATGTAAAGTGATTTTGATAAGTGCACAAAAAAAAAAGAGTTGGTATGGCAAGTTAAAGGATTTTGGTTATTATAGTAAGCATGTTCTATGTTATATTAATGCTTGGTTGGAATATTAAGGATTTCTGAATTTACTATAGTATGCACAAACTTTTGGAACTTATTTGAGTAAAGATTTTCTTATCTTTTGTTGGCACAAGGATCAAACAAGCTGACTGATCATCTGACTTGTTAATTGAATCTCAATAATATCAGAATTATTTTTACTTCCTTGACTGATCACCAAGGCAGCCAAGAATAATTTTGATATTACTGTGCTTCCTAAAAGATAAGAAAATAACTGGACATTTCAAAATGTTACTAGTTATAAGAATTGAAAGATTTGTTTTTTAAATGATAACGTAAGAAGTGGTAGTATTTTCTGCTTGTAGTACTTTGTTATTTGAATTGTTATAATGTTATGATATGGAATTGTCTGAATTGTAAAGGGAATTGAATTGACCGTTGGCAACCCTCTTTAGAGGTGATTCACGGTATCCGAATATCTGTAATCGCTGGTTTCTCTCTGAGAAAGAGACTCGCGATATCTGACTTTGAATTGATTGATCTTTGATTGTGACTTAGGATTGTCATGCTTGCATTTAAGTACCGAGATTGGGCCGACATTCTTGTATTATCATTAGTATTTTAATTTTGTATTGAATAAAATGTCGGGCTGAGTTGCATTACATAAATCGATAATTGTTGCATAATATGTTTGTACTATTTGATTGTATTATGGATTGTATGATTGCTATGTATTTCGATAAATTTCGAGGTCGAAATTTTTTTATAAGGAGGGAAGAATGTGATAACCTTAAAAAAAAAAAAAAAAAAAAAAAAAAAAAAAAAAAATCGGAAAATAAAAAGGTGACCTTTCTCTCTTTCTTCCTGTGCGCAAAACAAACCAGAGAGACACCTCTCTTTCGAAACAAAACCGAAGCCCCCCCCCCCCAAATCCATCCACCTCTATTTCTCCACCGTTTCACCGGATTGAGGTACCCACGCGTTAGCCTCACCACCCTCTCGCACTATCTACCTTCGGATCGTCGATTGATGGCCTCTCCTCGTCGTATTTCTCGACGGAAGTTTTTCGGGAAATGGAGCGAACTCGTCGGTTTTGGCCGCCGTTCGACCTGGAGCACTATGGGGTCCTCTCCATCGATTTCCAAGTGGACTTGCAAGGTTTTGTCGGGGATAAGTGGTGAAAATCGAGAAATAGCGATTTCGGCTCGTTTTCTCGCGTCATCGGTCTTTGGCCGAAATTAAGTAAGTATTTTCTTTGATTTGTGGTATATATATAGCTATCTTTGCAATTTTCTTGTCAATTGCATGTGTGTTGGATTTCTAGGGTTTATCGAGAAGTTCACGAAATCTAATTAGTATGTGTAATTTGAGTAATGGGAATTTGTGTTGGATTGAATACTTGTGTTATTATGTCACCAATTGATGAATGGATTGATTGCTTTGATAAATGTTGGACATTTGGGAATTTTATGCATGATAGGAATTATTAAGCATATGGCATGGATTTAATTATTGCATTTATTGTTGGTATAAATAGTTGCATGTATATAAGGGTAAATATGAGATTTTCCATGTCATGCTTTGCATTGAATAATTATTGATTAGGTAACAATATAGATTTTATGAGTACAAGGGGTTGAATTGGTAATAATGATATTATATTGGGTTGGGTTAGGATTTAGTCATAAACTCTAAATTATGATCTATCATGTGTGCATGTATACATTAAAGATAGAAATGGATTTCAAAAATAATTAGTGATACTTATTGCAATTGAATTAGAAACCTAAATAAATTTGTTCTACTAAATATTATGTTATTATTTACATGAGTGTTGTATGCAAGGTTAGATGTGTATTTAGTACTCAATGGTACTAATCAAATGGCATGTCATATCATGATCATTTTTACGTATCTAAATTTAGAAGATAACTATTAAATAAGACTAATGCGAATTTAACTATTGCATTCCATACTGTCATGCATGTAAGAAAAGTTTATTAAAGTAGCTTGCTTGTTATTGGTTTAATCTTCTAAAAACATGATTCTTTTATTTGATATATATATATTGGCACATGGCATATTAGGATGCATAAACCATTTACTTTGGCATACATGATCATTAATGTAGAGATGACATAGTGTGAATTGTATGACTTATGATTATTGAGTCTAGTAAATGCATGGCATAATTATGATGCATGGTAGTATAGTTTCTAATCTAATTTATAAAAATTATAAGTAGCATAGATTAGTTGTTATAAACATTAAAAGGAGATTTATATTTGTTTTAGAGTTGGGTGGTTATGTGTCGGAATTAGGAGCAGCTGACTTGACAGAGCCACTGTAGAATTATTTTGCTTGCTTACTTGCTTATGCTTTGGATTTTGCTTGCAGTATAAGGTACGGATTTCACTTGAGTTTTAATTATATGTGATATGTATTTTGATTATTGTTATTATTGTTATTATTATTATTATTATTATTATTATTATTATTATCATTATGCATTCTGAATTCATAATTGGAATTTTGTTCATGAGATCATTTTGTGAAATTGTATATTGATGCATGATTGGAAAGTGGCATATTGAATGGTATCCGATTGAAATGTTGGAAAATGACATATTGAATGGTATCCGATTGAAATGTGATTTGATTGAGGTAAGTACAACTTGTGTGGTTGAGATAGACACTCGTAATGTTTGGAGGTGGAGTCATGACCCATCCTACCAAGCACCGTGTAATAAGCGCTTATGTACCGGGACTCAGTAGGTCTAGTCTGGAATGGACCGGAGTGTGAGTGTTCCCAGCTTGTTTGTACATTTTGATGATTTAATTGATTGAATTATGTATGAATTGAATTGGCCGTTGGCATCCATCTATAGGGTGGTTCGCGGTATCTGAAGGAAATGACTGAAATGATTGACTTGTGATAAACCAGACTTGCATATTAGGTAATTGCCCAACCAAATGAGTCGGCTTTTGCTATACATTGATATTTGAATTGTTATGGAATTGATGCCGAGCTCACATTTCATATTGCATTGATTGAATTGATTTGACCTTGCTATTCTTATTGGAAACAAGTTGTAAGGGTTGCTTTTAATTTGCACGTTAGTTATTACATGTTATTAATTATTTGTTCAAGTAATTGAAATGCTAATTGTCATACTTTGAATTTTAAGAAAGGAAAATTGATTTTGAATAATACTGAATTTATTTGTCTAATTGCATTGCTTGATCGAAAGTCTAGTTTTAATGTTATTTGAAATAAAATGAAATGGAAATTTGATATGGAATTTATTTGACTCAGTCTTGTATTTAGTTCCAACACATGATAATCAAAACTCAAGTGGCTGGAACTGAATACCGTACTGAGATAAATTTTATTTATCTCATTCCGTGCTTTTTGCATTGTTTTCCACTATTGGTTGTGGGTTCCAGGTTTCAGAGCAAGTGCTGGACAGCAAGATGAGTAGCAGACCATTGGATATTGTGGTTAGTAATCCAAAATACCAGGCCTTTATAGGATTTACTTTATATTTAAGTAATTAATTATAAATTTCTAATTAATCGGTATATTATTTGAGCAGAATCAGTATTAATTGGTAAATTAAGTATTAGTAAGCCTTGCGGGTGCAGTAGGCATCCGCGGCGGGCACTCCGTCGCGTGTTGTCATGTTACAGTATTCGACGGGGTGTCACAGTTGGATTCTTGGCTGACGCGAGTGAGAGAAACGATCAGAGAAGGATAAAGGGGGTTCAGTGGGCGCTCGAGTGGAGAAGAGGACATACGGAGCGATAGCTGAGGCAGAGAAGCGAAGAGGCATTCGGCAGTAAGAGAAAGAGAGATAGAAAAGGGAGTGAGGGTTACAGAGAGTTAATTCTCAAAAGGGAGCACGCCTTCATTTTACAGTTGGAGGCCATAGAGAGGGGCTTGGGGAGACGATGCAGAAAGGCAGGAGGAGCGTCGTCGTACAGAGGGAAGAGCAGAAATCCGAAGGAAACCTAGAAATCGACGATGAGAAAAAAAGAGTGCATAAATTAAGAGGAAATAATCAGCGACGGCAATCTCAGATATTACCGTGTAAGGGCGAGCTAAGTGAAAGTTAACACATACAAAGTCACACAGAATACACCACAAGAAAATAGAAATATTGCTGACTGTTAATCTCACTGCGCGAATCATCGAAGGTTACTTTAAAATCCGCGCAAAAAAATCACGCGGATTATATTATACTACTATACTACTATATACTATATACTATATATAGATAAATCCTTCCATGATTGGGCCTCAAATCGAAATAAAAAGGTCTATAAACAACATAAAATATCTCGGGCTGTGTGATTAATTTTCTGAATATGTAATTTTTTAAAAAAAAATATGCACAGTCATTTTTCGGAACCATCAAATCTATTCCAATAATTAAAAAAACATAAAAAAAATATAGCCAAGAACATTTTTTTTAATCAGATGATCCACAATCCTGATAAAAAAAAGAGGTATATACACGTCCTTTATTTTCCAAGTCAGCTAATTAGCATGAAATGATGTGTACTATACAGCATATATATTTATCTGAATCATCCATCCAATTTTAAATGGAGAAATTCAAACAAATGCAATTTATAAAAAAAAAATGAAAGCTTGGCATCCGACAAATCTATTTTCGGATACATAAATTTCAAAAAAAAAATTTGTCACGGTGTGCGAAATTACTTTGGACGCCCGATGGATTTTAAAAGCTACAAAAGCAATTTGTTATGTAAATATCGAACAACTAAATTTATAACTATTGGAGTCATATAATTGGACGGGGTGCATTCATTGTTCCAAAATGGAAAATAATTTCGTATCCCTCATGACATGAAAATGCCAAAAAGAGGAAAGGATGTAGGATGAGAAATAAGGCTTATCCAGTTATCCTCAATTCCTCACCCTTTTAAACAAGCACTAATATATATATATTTTTTTTTTTGAATTGTAACAAGCACTAATATTCTATTTTTTTATTTCTAACCATTCAAATTCTTCACGAAATTACACACTTTCCAATGTTTTTCATCTAGAAATAGACTATTCCTCTTATTCCTAAGCGATCCAAACGGACCCTTTTTGTATTAGGAAAGAAGGCGAGTATATTTGGCAAGAATCAATTTCCTGTGTTAGATTCTAGACAAAAGAGGAAAGGATGAGAACTTTAAACTTTGTAATATGGTTAGCGGTAGAACGACCTAAGTGTACTTCGAATGTACTTCCAGTGGTGTGCCTGTTATTCACATATTTATTTTACATCATATTGATCGAATTTACAAATTTTTGTTAACATTATGAAAATAATAATTTAGCAAGTAATTTCACCTGATTAATTACATTAATCGTGGGATACATTAACAATTATTAGTTTAACTAGTTTGACAAATGTCAAGAATTACTTGTAATCATTTTTTAGGGTCACTTGAGTGGTAATTTATATGATATATACACATTATACATGTGACACCCCGTCGAATACTGTACCTGGACAACATGCGACGGAGTGCCCGCCGCGGATGCCTACCGCACCCGCAAGGCTTACAACCACTCATTTTACGAATTACTGTTAATTATACACAATTAATATACGTGTCAATTATAAATTTATAACTAATAACTTCAATATGAATTAAATCCTACAAAGTCTGGTAAATATAGGTTGCTAACCACAGTATCCAATGGCTCGCTACTCGTCCTGCTGTCCAGCACTTGACCTGAAACCTGGAACCCACAACCAATCGTGGAAAACAATGCAAAAGCACGGAATGAGATAAATAAAATTTATCTCAGTACGGTATTCAGTTCCAGCCACTTGAGTTTTGATTATCATGTGTTGGAACTAAATACAAGACTGAGTCAAATCAAATCCAAATCAAATTTCATTTCTTTTTATTTCAAATAACATTAAAACTAGACTTTCGATCAAGCAATGCAATTAGACAAATAAATTCAATACTATTCAAAATCCTTTAAAATTCAGAATATACCAATTTTCATTTCAATTCCTTAGAAAAAAAATTAATCGTTATATATTAATTACCGTGTAAAAACATTCACCTCTTGTTCAAAGCAGAATAGCAATGTCAAAATTAATTAAATCAATGCAATATGCAATGTGAGCTCGGCATCAATTCCATAACAATTCAAATGTCAATGTATAGTAAAAGCCGACTCATTTGGTTGGGCAATTACCTAATATGCAAGTCTGGTTTATCACAAGTCAATCATTTCAGTCATTTCCTTCAGATACCGCGAACCACCCTATAGATGGATGCCAACGGCCAATTCAATTCATACATAATTCAATCAATTTAAATCATCAAAATGTACAAGCAAGCTGGGAACACTCACACTCCGGTCCATTCCAGACTAGACCTACTGAGTCCCGGTACATAAGCGCTTATTACACGGTGCTTGGTAGGATGGGTCATGACTCCACCTCCAAACATTACGAGTGTCTATCTCAACCACACAAGCTGTACTTCCTCAATCAAATCACATTTCAATTGGATACCATTCAATATGTCATTTTCCAACATTTCAATCGGATACCATTCAATATGCCACTTTCCAATCATGCATCAATATACAATTTCACAAAATGATCTCATGAACAAAATTCCAATTATGAATTCAGAATGCATAATGATAATAATAACAATAATAATAATAAGCACAATCAAAACTTATGTCACATATAATTAAAACTCAAGTGAAATCCGTACCTGATAACAAAATGAACATCAGCAAGCAAACAAATAATCATACAGACCCTCAGTTGCACCAGCCCTATTCGGCTTGAAAACCTGCCCCGACTCTACATAGACAAATACTAGACTAAGTCCTTACTTTAGCAAGCAAACATTAACAATTCACATTCAACAACTCCGTTGATCAAGTTAGGGGTTTGATTAGTCCTTTGATTACCTCATACAATTATAGTACACCTTATTAGTTGTACCAGTAGATGATTTTAAACACTAAACAGTGGTTAACAACTCTAGAAATCAATACACAACGGTAAAACAATAGTGCTGGACAATTTTCTGGCACAACCCGTGAAGGGCATTTTGGACAGTTTACAAAATCCTTTTTATTTTACGAACGGCTGAACGGAATCAAATGAAAATTTAACTGTGAATGAAACATAATATGAAACATCTACTGTAAAAATTTCATGTTGTTTGGACATACAGATTAATTATAGTGAATTTTCGAAATCAGACAGAATCAGGTTTCAGAAAATCTGTTCCAGCAAATTGTGCCAGTAAATACGTCTGAAAGTTCCTGCCTTGAAACCCTTCAAATAAATCTCTAAAAATTTTGTAAAATTTACAGAAGCTGCCTCTAGATGTCTAGTTTCATACCTAAAAGTTTCAAGTCCTAAATGCAAACAGAGAATAAATGAAAAATGAAAAACCACACTGGGGTCTGTCTGTTCCAGAAACTGATTTTCAAAAGAGGCCCTAGTTTCAAAAATCTTGTAAAAATACCAACCAATCTCAGAAAAATTCACTTTAGATACCAAAATTTTCATCTTGAAGTCTAGTTTCAAACAAAACTATTCTCACATCCAAATTCGAAACAGAATAACAACAGTTACTTAAAGACTGATGCAAGGTCACAGCGGTAACAGAAAAACTGCAAATACTTTATTCAATTTGGCCCTTTGAAATTAATTTGAGTAACAAAAGGGTAGAAATCTAATACAATCAACAAATTTACTTACTCAGTAAGTGTAACGAGTTAGAAGTTTGCAAGAAAAATCAGAAGAGACCTTCCCGAATTTGATTTTCGAAAAACTTCCATCGAAAAATACGACGAGGAGAGGCCTCCAATTGACGATCCAAAGGTAGATAATAAGAGAGGGTGGTGAGACGAACGCGAAGGTACTTTGATCCGGTGAAATGATGGAGGAATGGTGGAGATTGGATTTGGGGAAGGGGTTTCGATCTTTTTTTTTTTTGAGAAAGAGGGCACTGCCTCTGTTGGAGCCGAAAGGCAAAGAGAGAGAGGGAGAGAAAAAAAATAAAGGGTCGGCACCCACTTTTAAATTTTCCGATTTTTTTTTTTTTTTTTTTTTTTTACAAATCAATATCTCATAAAAAAAATTAAAGATCAATACTCCTTGCATAAAAATAATTATACAACATAAGAAATATAATTAAACTCTTTATAATCCAAACTAGAAATTTAGAAAATTTTCATATTTCTATTTCAGAATAAACAATAGGTTTACAAATTTAATTTCATACAAAGAAATTACTCATAAATAAACTAAGCAAGTGCACCCAAATTTATATAAAAAAAATTTCAGAAACAACAAAAATTTCGGGTGTCACATTCTTCCCTCCTTAAAAAAAAATTTCGACCTCGAAATTTATCTAAATATATAGCAATCATACAGTCAATAATACAATCAGAAGGTACGAACATATTATGCAACAATTATCAAACAATTTCAAATTAATGCAATGCAAAATGAGCTCGACATTTTATTCAATTCGAAATTAAAATACTACTAATAATACTAGAATGTCGGCCCAACCTCGGTGAATTAAATGCAAGCATGACAATCCTAAGTCACAATCAGAGATCAATCAATTCAGAGTCAGATATCGCGAGTCTCTTTTTCAGAGAGCTACCAGCGATTACAGATTTTCGAATACCGTGAATCACCTCCAAACAGGGTTGCCAACGGTCATTCAATTCCCTTTACAATTCAGACAATTCCTTATCACATCATCATAACAATTCAAATAACAAAGTACAACAAGCAGATAATACTACCACTTCTTATGTTATCATTTAAAAAATAAAATCTTTAAATTCTCTTAATTAGTAACATTTTGTAAGGTCCAGTTCTTTTCTTATCTTTTAGGAAGCACGGAAATATCAAAATTATTCTTGGCTGCCTTGGTGATCAGTCAAGGAAGTAAGAATAATTCTGATACTATTGAGATTCAATTAACAAGTCAGATGATCAGTCAGCTTGTTTGATCCTTGTGCCAACAAAAGATAAAATCTTTACTCAACCAAGCCACTGAAGCTTTAAAATAACTCAAATCTAACCTTTTTTTTTTTTTTGAAGTTCTTAACAACATGAATTGCTTACAACTTCTCTAAAAACCTCATGTAAAATATATATTATAGTTTAAAACTATGCAATATAAGCATCCAGCTTAATTCAACTATTCGACACGCAAAAAGAACAATCTTTGAGGAAAGTTTTTAAGAATCCAATTTAGTTGCTAAAGTAAGCACTAGGGCAACAGGGTAATCCAACATAAAACAATCAATATATATATATTAGTATATATACAAATACAAAGGATCATTAGTACATCATGTCATAGTTATAAATAAGTCAAACAAATTTTAAATCTACCGTCACAAAAACTATGAAATAAAATCTACTTATAAGAACAACCCATTAGACTTACCCCACTCACGTGTTCTATTGGCCTGGTTCGGTTGCTAAACCATGCTCTGATACCACCTGTGACACCCCGTCGAATACTGTACCTGGACAACATGCGACGGAGTGCCCGCCGCGGATGCCTACCGCACCCGCAAGGCTTACAACCACTCATTTTACGAATTACTGTTAATTATACACAATTAATATACGTGTCAATTATAAATTTATAACTAATAACTTCAATATGAATTAAATCCTACAAAGTCTGGTAAATATAGGTTGCTAACCACAGTATCCAATGGCTCGCTACTCGTCCTGCTGTCCAGCACTTGACCTGAAACCTGGAACCCACAACCAATCGTGGAAAACAATGCAAAAGCACGGAATGAGATAAATAAAATTTATCTCAGTACGGTATTCAGTTCCAGCCACTTGAGTTTTGATTATCATGTGTTGGAACTAAATACAAGACTGAGTCAAATCAAATCCAAATCAAATTTCATTTCTTTTTATTTCAAATAACATTAAAACTAGACTTTCGATCAAGCAATGCAATTAGACAAATAAATTCAATACTATTCAAAATCCTTTAAAATTCAGAATATACCAATTGTCATTTCAATTCCTTAGAAAAAAAATTAATCGTTATATATTAATTACCGTGTAAAAACATTCACCTCTTGTTCAAAGCAGAATAGCAATGTCAAAATTAATTAAATCAATGCAATATGCAATGTGAGCTCGGCATCAATTCCATAACAATTCAAATGTCAATGTATAGTAAAAGCCGACTCATTTGGTTGGGCAATTACCTAATATGCAAGTCTGGTTTATCACAAGTCAATCATTTCAGTCATTTCCTTCAGATACCGCGAACCACCCTATAGATGAATGCCAACGGCCAATTCAATTCATACATAATTCAATCAATTTAAATCATCAAAATGTACAAGCAAGCTGGGAACACTCACACTCCGGTCCATTCCAGACTAGACCTACTGAGTCCCGGTACATAAGCGCTTATTACACGGTGCTTGGTAGGATGGGTCATGACTCCACCTCCAAACATTACGAGTGTCTATCTCAACCACACAAGCTGTACTTCCTCAATCAAATCACATTTCAATTGGATACCATTCAATATGTCATTTTCCAACATTTCAATCGGATACCATTCAATATGCCACTTTCCAATCATGCATCAATATACAATTTCACAAAATGATCTCATGAACAAAATTCCAATTATGAATTCAGAATGCATAATGATAATAATAACAATAATAATAATAAGCACAATCAAAACTTATGTCACATATAATTAAAACTCAAGTGAAATCCGTACCTGATAACAAAATGAACATCAGCAAGCAAACAAATAATCATACAGACCCTCAGTTGCACCAGCCCTATTCGGCTTGAAAACCTGCCCCGACTCTACATAGACAAATACTAGACTAAGTCCTTACTTTAGCAAGCAAACATTAACAATTCACATTCAACAACTCCGTTGATCAAGTTAGGGGTTTGATTAGTCCTTTGATTACCTCATACAATTATAGTACACCTTATTAGTTGTACCAGTAGATGATTTTAAACACTAAACAGTGGTTAACAACTCTAGAAATCAATACACAACGGTAAAACAATAGTGCTGGACAATTTTCTGGCACAACCCGTGAAGGGCATTTTGGACAGTTTACAAAATCCTTTTTATTTTACGAACGGCTGAACGGAATCAAATGAAAATTTAACTGTGAATGAAACATAATATGAAACATCTACTGTAAAAATTTCATGTTGTTTGGACATACAGATTAATTATAGTGAATTTTCGAAATCAGACAGAATCAGGTTTCAGAAAATCTGTTCCAGCAAATTGTGCCAGTAAATACGTCTGAAAGTTCCTGCCTTGAAACCCTTCAAATAAATCTCTAAAAATTTTGTAAAATTTACAGAAGCTGCCTCTAGATGTCTAGTTTCATACCTAAAAGTTTCAAGTCCTAAATGCAAACAGAGAATAAATGAAAAATGAAAAACCACACTGGGGTCTGTCTGTTCCAGAAACTGATTTTCAAAAGAGGCCCTAGTTTCAAAAATCTTGTAAAAATACCAACCAATCTCAGAAAAATTCACTTTAGATACCAAAATTTTCATCTTGAAGTCTAGTTTCAAACAAAACTATTCTCACATCCAAATTCGAAACAGAATAACAACAGTTACTTAAAGACTGATGCAAGGTCACAGCGGTAACAGAAAAACTGCAAATACTTTATTCAATTTGGCCCTTTGAAATTAATTTGAGTAACAAAAGGGTAGAAATCTAATACAATCAACAAATTTACTTACTCAGTAAGTGTAACGAGTTAGAAGTTTGCAAGAAAAATCAGAAGAGACCTTCCCGAATTTGATTTTCGAAAAACTTCCATCGAAAAATACGACGAGGAGAGGCCTCCAATTGACGATCCAAAGGTAGATAATAAGAGAGGGTGGTGAGACGAACGCGAAGGTACTTTGATCCGGTGAAATGATGGAGGAATGGTGGAGATTGGATTTGGGGAAGGGGTTTCGATCTTTTTTTTTTTTGAGAAAGAGGGCACTGCCTCTGTTGGAGCCGAAAGGCAAAGAGAGAGAGGGAGAGAAAAAAAATAAAGGGTCGGCACCCACTTTTAAATTTTCCGATTTTTTTTTTTTTTTTTTTTTTTTACAAATCAATATCTCATAAAAAAAATTAAAGATCAATACTCCTTGCATAAAAATAATTATACAACATAAGAAATATAATTAAACTCTTTATAATCCAAACTAGAAATTTAGAAAATTTTCATATTTCTATTTCAGAATAAACAATAGGTTTACAAATTTAATTTCATACAAAGAAATTACTCATAAATAAACTAAGCAAGTGCACCCAAATTTATATAAAAAAAATTTCAGAAACAACAAAAATTTCGGGTGTCACAATACACATGAAAAATGATGATGCAGGTATGCCTTGAGGCAAGTCAAGTTGAAATTGCAATATATATAGTTCTAAAAAGAGAGACTAGAGATGTGATTTGTGCTACATACACATGAAAAATGATGACGAAGTCTTACCGAGACGTTAAATATGTAGAAATGAAATTGCAATGCATCCATATGTGACTACTCTTGAGGGCAACAATGCATTCTTTTAATTCTTTCGTATTTACAACTTTTAAACTTACTCTATCTTCCTAAAATTATGAATAAAAATATTTTTCACGAGATCCAAACTACGCATAATAACTATTGCAAGTTAATTAAAAAGACATGGTTCTCTCTCTCTCCCTCTCTCCCTCTCTCCCTCTCTCTCTCTGATCTGGAGGGACCAGCTGCGGCATCTCCCTCGTCATCTTCAGTCTCTCCACTTTCACTGCCAACTACATCTGACATATTTCCAGTGATCTGAAAAAACAATAGATTAGTGAGAAAAAAAAATCTAAGACCTAAATATGATAATTATCAGGGTTGGAGGAAGGAAATAATAGAAGGAATATGTCCTACGAACACAAGCAAATTAATTGCCAATACAACGTCGAGACTCAGGAAAAGAAACAGAGAGATATAATTGGACTAGTTTGCCTTTGTATTTTGCAGAACTATTTAAGATATAAGGGTCTTTCGTTAGGACTGTCAAACGTGCGAAATGGCAGCGGAAATATCGTATGCCGTTTTCGTTCTGTTTCAGCAACGAAACACACTGCTCATTCAGACTTTGCTTAGATTTTGTTTATGTTGACTTAGTTTGGATATTTTTACCTTGTAGAGTCGGTTTATTTTAGAGGGTATTTAAGGCTTAAATATACAACGTCCAACGAAACACACTGTTGCACACACCAACTGCTCATATCAAAACCAAGCCTTAAATAATGAAACCCCACTTACTTCTATGGTGTGTGCGCGCAGTTGGTGTGTCAGTGGCACAAAAGCAGGTTGCGGCTGATTTGCTTTTCATGTTACAACAGATTTGATACTCTTGAAGGCAAGGCGCAACATGTCAAAAAAAATGCTCTTTAATTAGGCCTTTTAAAAAGCTGTACATATGTTTGTTTATGAAATTATGTGCGACTAAGGATTATAACACCACAACATTATGGTATGCATCAGTAACATAATAAATTGTTTATAATATGTTTCCTCTGCGATTAAAATTTAATTTTCTTTTGTTTCAACTGGAGAGAAATTTGGTGCCACTTGTAAACTGTGTTGTAACACTATGAATTTCCATTAATTAATAAAACAAATAATTTCAAATTTGATAAGAAATTTAGTAATGTATTTTTGTTGTTTAAAAATTATGAATATTGCCAAGTTATTGATAAGCAATAAAATAACCAAAGTTGCAAATTATAAAATCAGAATCATAAAAACAAATAATCAATTCTATATAATAAGAAAGTTTGTCATAACATAAGACGATATAAATTTCATGAAATCAATATGATTAATAAATTTAAACAAATACATGATTATAAACGATCTTAACTTTAACATACGGTAAGTGTCGACTGAAGTTATATAAATTAACTTATAAAATTATCAGATAATGAAAGTCTAAATTTGAGCAAAATCAAGTTAAATTCTGAAATTTATAACCTTAAGATGAAGAAAAATCGAGTTAAAATCTGAATTTATATCCTTAAGATCAATTAAGTTAAGTTCCCAATTAATTTGGATAGTTGGATGGAGAGAGTTAATTTCAAATTTATCTAAAGTTCTAAACCATTAGATCTCCTTCTAGCTAATCCATAGTACCTCAAATAAAATTCAACTTCACTCTTCCTGATTCCTCGATCTCTCTCCTGTCTCTGTCCGACCTCATTCCCCCCCTTCTTTCCTCCGTTTTATCCTTCTTCTCCATCCCTTCATTCACTACTAGAATGTGACTTATCTGCAACGCGAAAAGGCGTCCGTAGTCCGACACGAAAAGGCCTTTACGTCCACTTAGCGACGCTACCTAAGGGACCCTAATAATCTAGCCCCTAATACTAAACATCTGGGTCGGACGGTCGCTAATTAATTTACTACGTCCTTAATTTTGGGTCCCTACAACGACGCAAGCGTTCTCGTTCGATGGCTGATTCGATGGTTAAGTGCGTCGCTACTTAGAGTTTACCTTGTCGTTAGACCGACGCCTTTACTCAGCGACCCAAATAATTTATTGTCAGAGTTTAGTGGGTCCCACATTTGATTATAGTCGGTATGGTGACGTTGTTAATTACCGACCCTGATAATATATCGCGGGGCCCACCCCCAGAATTTAGTGGGGACCATATTATATTCTTGTATGTGTGCGTTGCTTTTAATTTGAATCCAGGGCGTCATTATAGCGACGCAATTGTTAATATTCGTATCAATTTCATTTATACAGCCATTCAATTTTTCCCGTACCAATTAGGTACCATCGCTATTTAATTCATATTATTTTAATCCAATCACAGATATTTGCAATTCACAAGCATACATATATTTACATTGTATCAAAAAAAGATCACACAATCGAACACAAAATCTAATTGAATTCATAAATTTCATTTCATTAAAAAGAAAATCAACATTCAATACATTAATTAGATACAAAATCAGAGTTTTATACATAAGAACATGACAATCTAACTATGCCGCGATGAAGTCTTTATACCTTAAATTCTGAAAACCATCCATATACTCATGATCAACTTACTCGTGCAGTAAAGATGTGAATCCTCCAAGAGAAATTTGGTCGTGCAAAGTGCTTGTTGATGCTGCAACGGGCCCTATTAAACTGTTGTTGCCGACATGTGGTGGTGCAAAACTTCTATGTTGCTGAAAAATTGATCAAAACATGAAACCAAGCAAGTCCATCAATAAAGTTAAACAAAACTATAAAAAAAATTGACCAAACCAGATGGTCGGTGGACACAAGGTTCTGACTAGCTATTGTTGTGTACCCTTAGAGATCCATATCTCACTGACACAAGAAAAAGTAGCAAATTTAACTAAATTTTTTTAAAAATTCAGGTGGATTTACACATCAGTTTGGATCAATTAATTAAATCAAATATGTTTACATCAATATCCAACATCAAGTCTGTTGGAGAAAATTAGACAAATGAAATTGACCTCCATAGAATGGAACTTTTAGATCCGCTCCAGAATTTCATAGTAAGAAATCACCATTAATTAATAATACCAAATTTCTACATCAAAAGAAATAAATCTCAATTCACAGTACATTTGGAAGGAAATAAAATTGAAAAAATCACAGATCGGCTGTAGATACAGTTAAGAGATCTAAATTGAGAACATAAAAGAGTTGGTATTGTCTCACCATATAGATTGACACCTCGAAGCGTTAGGGTTTGAATAGCATTTTTGTAAGGCTTCGTCGGGAATTGGGATCTAGTAGAGATAGTCGATTTTCTCCTTCACGAGCTCGCCAAAAGCTTCCTGAGAGATGGTTCCTGAGTGATCCTCTCCTAGCAGATTAAAATCACCAATAACATGAAAGCATCATTTGACAGAACAAGAAACAAAACCATACAATTATAGTTTGAAAATGTCACAAAATGGATCTAGTTCATGGGTAGGATAAGTCTAAACTTGTAATGAAAATTAAACAGGGATAAGTTTCAAAAAAAGACACCAACAAGGTATGTTTAGTCCTCGACTTCAGCATCAGCAGACTGGTTGTCGTGCTTCCTAGCATACCTCTGGTTACAGAGAAACTTGGGGTCCATCTGAAATTTAATTACAGACATGCAAATAATTTAAGTTAAATAATGCTTATTGAATAGTATAAGATGATGTTTATAATAGAGAGCAGGACATGAACATGAGATGAGCAAACACAATATAACAATGGTGGTGAAAGAGAGCTTGTTAAACACAAGACAGAAGAATGAGGATTAATTATGGGGCTAATAAAATATGACACAACAACAACAAGTGAACTAAAAACCAATCCAATGTCCAACTAGTTTTGACTACTAAGAAGACACAAGTTACTTCAAATTGATTGATACATAGACATAAGCAAACAAACAAAGGTACAAAAAATTAGAAAAGTATGTATCCTCTGGTATGGCATCTTACTAAAAAAAGACTATCATATAATATTCATAGCACACATCAGGTAAAATTTAAAGCAGTATGGCAAATGAATAGAATATAATTAAAAGTAACAAAGAAATGAGAAAAAATGCACGGACCCCCTTAGTGGAGGTGTAGCGATGGCGCTTGGGCTACTTGATGCCGTTCTTGTGCGCCTTGTACGACTGGTTGTGCACCGTGTGGTTATTCGACTTGACCATTTCACTTCATCTTCTTCTTCTGGTTCTGTTCACACAACACAACTAAACTCTTAGATCGGAGAAGAGAGGAGGAGAGGAAAGAAAACGAAGGAAAGGTTGAGAAAACAAACCAAGCACGAACTCGACCGCCTTGGGAAGACCCGTCGGAGAAATTGCCGATAGAGGCGGAGCTCGTGCGTAAGTCGCAGGGGAGGATGACGTGGCGATGGAGTAGGGAACCAAGACGGTGGTGGTGGCAGCGACGCTTTGTTGCGCCGACAATTTGATGAGAACTCATTGGAGAGGAAGATCGAGATCGAGATCGAGAGCGAGGGGGGAGGGTTGGGGCGGCGAAGAACCCTAGCTAACTGAGATTTATTTTGACGAAAGAAAAAATAAAAATGTAAAAATTTTACATAGTGTAAGCAGCCTAATTAAATTAGCGCACAAATTTCATAGAGAGAAAAAGCATGCAATTCTACCATTTGCAATTAACAAGTTACTCTCATATCTTTGAATTCTATATGATTACAATTATAAAGGACTTATGTCTAGAATATTTAGGAGGGAACAAATTTACATCTCGCGCCTAAAAAATTTTATTGCTTTACAATATTTTCTTAATGATAAGTAAATTATGAGTGTAAAATTATGATAAATAAACGTTCTTTTGAGGATTATATATTGTATATTTAAAATTTCTTTTGTCGAATCATATTATTTATGTCACACCCCAAAACCAGAGGTGCCGACAGCCGCCGCGAATGCACGCTTACCTTCGCACACACGCAAGGCGTACTTTAAGCGAATGAATAAGAAATTAATTTTCTTTTTCTTCTACGTAATAATATTTCACAACATAGATACATATAACTATTTCTTTGCATACAGAAACTTATGAAGAGTAGTAGATAATATATACTTTTTATCATGCAGCATATGCGATAGAAAATTTCTAGATTGTAATTCTAAAGGATAGTGAATATAGAAATAAGAAAAAATTTACTTTCAAATTCAGAAAATAAAATCACTCAACTTAAAAATTCAGTCAGGTCCAAATTTCACAAGAAATTCATAAATAGCAAAATTTCATACTGTCACATTCCTCCCTCCTTGAAAAAATGAATTTCGTCCTCGAAATTTATCTAAATGCATTAGTCATCTTAGAACTAAACTACTATTGAGTGCAATCCAAATAAAAGAAACTTATAACTATCCCATACTGATAAAGAAGAAGATCCAAAATATATGCGAAAATCTTCAAATTGCTAAAACTTAACCAAACTCTTTTTAGTCAATAGAATTGAAATTGGTATACAAATGACATCATGAAGAAGGCTCATGTAATAAGATACTTCTCATAGCTAATAACATATTGAAACTTCTAGTTCAATTCTTATCTTTCAGGAAGTACGGTAATATCAAAATTATCCTTGGCTGCCTTGGTGATCAGTCAAGGAAACAAGGATAATTCTGGCATTATTGAGATTCAATTAACAAGTCAGATGATCAGTCTTCTTGTTTGATCCTTGTGCCAACAAAAGATAAGAAGATTTTTACTCAAATAAGTTCCGAAATTTGTGCATGCTATAGTAAATTTAGAAATCCTTAATCTTTCAATCATGCATCAGTATAAAACAGAACATGCTCACTATAATAAACGAAAGCCCTTTACATTTCAAATAGTAAAAAAATAAGCCCTACTAATTTAATACACAGAAATTGTTTCAACCTATAAAACATATCTTTCAAGTAACAACACATATATAGGATAATCAAGCAACCATGCTAAATGCAATGCATTTCCTAGGATATTGTTGGTATGTATAACAACTCCACCAAAAGCTTCTAATTATTTCTCCAAGTTTGGTTAAAAATCAAAATTTTATGTGCATGTTTTACAAGCTACCATAAACAAATGAATATATTAAATTATGAACTCATATATTATGGCTTAAAACTAGACAATACATGCACCAAGTTTAAATTAACTATTTAACACGCAAAGAATAGTCATCAAAGAAAGTTTATAAGAATCTAATTTCTTAAACAATCACCATTTGAAGCAACAAATCACTTAAAATTCAAACATGGAACAATCAAACAACCAATTAAGATATATTAAATATGTACATATACAAAGAATCTATATATTATCACACTTATAAATAAGCTAGACAAATTTTAATCTGCTGTAACCAATATTAAGAAATCATATTTACTTATGTGTAACCAATACTGCCTACACAAGACATGAAACAAAAGACAAATGAAATAACTAAATTACAACAATTCACTAATACATAAAATAAATTAAGTATATCTATATCATTACACTTCTAGATAACTAAAGAAATAAGACTAAGTTGCCATAAATCCTAAGAAACCATATCAACCTAAACAAACAACCCAGCAAATTTACCCCACTAACGCAACCTATTAGTCTGGTTTCGTTGTTAAACCATGCTCTGATACCATTTTCTGTCACACCCCAAAACCAGAGGTGCCGACAGCCGCCGCGAATGCACGCTTACCTTCGCACACACGCAAGGCGTACTTTAAGCGAATGAATAAGAAATTAATTTTCTTTTTCTTCTACGTAATAATATTTCACAACATAGATACATATAACTATTTCTTTGCATACAGAAACTTATGAAGAGTAGTAGATAATATATACTTTTTATCATGCAGCATATGCGATAGAAAATTTCTAGATTGTAATTCTAAAGGATAGTGAATATAGAAATAAGAAAAAATTTACTTTCAAATTCAGAAAATAAAATCACTCAACTTAAAAATTCAGTCAGGTCCAAATTTCACAAGAAATTCATAAATAGCAAAATTTCATACTGTCACAATTTAGCTCATGCATCTATATTGTAGTTTAAAATTTCTATGAGAATCATATAAATATTTCAATGGTACTATTTTAAGTTACATGGAACGGATATAAACTTGTTTATAAGAATGATATTTATTAAAATGAGCTTGTAACATACTAGTTATATTATGAGTTCTATTATTATTATTATTATTATTATCATTATATTTATGTAGATCTAATAATCACATTTTTATGACATTCAATTATGTTATTGACGGATAATATATGTCATTATAATTTTATTTTAAGAAAAGTCTAACATTGATCTAGACCACTGATCAAATCAAATTACACAAATCAATAGTTCATAATTGATATAAGAATTGTTTACACCCTTTTATATGACAAGTTTACTCCTTTTACATGACAAGTTTACTCCTTTTATATGGGTGCTTTATAAGTAGTATAGATATAGATATAGATAATTTAGTCTTTTCTTTTAAATAAATAGCTAATTTGGTAGTAACTTATTTTTTTTTAAAGAAAAGTCCAACATTGATCTAGATCACTGATCAAATCAAATTACACAAATCAATAGTTCATAATTGATATAAAAAATATTTACAGGGTACTTTATAAATAGTACATATATAGATATAGATAGATATAGATTTTGGATGTTGCTTTTTCTGTATATGTACCAAAAAGAAAGTCCGGCAACTATAATGAAATGGCCATCCACGAGATTGATTTTTTTTTCCAAATAAAAAAAGTTTAATTTATTTGAAATCATATTAATAAGATAGTTGCCACTTGTCATTGAAGAAGATATGGTTTATTAATCACCACAAGCTATCAATTTATTTCCTCCCTTCAATTTCCTATAACTGGCTTTGGGATATTCAATTTCAATTAAAGGGGACGGTTGGTAGGAGCGGCATAAAGTGAAATATAAGTTATTGCTACAGACTACAAATTAAGTATAATATAATAACTGCTATAAATGATTATGTGTTCTTACAAAAAAAGAAAGGTAAAATAGTTCCATAACACTCAAGAATTTTAAATTTAAAAAATATATAAAATCGTTCATCTAATTATATTTGGAATAAAAACATTAAATATATTTTCAGAATAAATAGTAAACAAATTTTCAATCTACTATTGTTCAAACTTTAGTATACTATATGGGAAATATTAATTTGCAAGTCTCACCATATATTTACATTACATGTAAATGTATGCAGTTTCAAATAATAAAATGAATATCCACAAGTTCTTAGATTTTTGTACGTATTGAGCCAGATCACCAGATGTCATAATGACTATATGAGTTTGTTGTGAATATAATGCATCACATTGAAACTATTTTGTTTTTTCATTAAACAACACATTAGAAAATATAATGATACACACGTGGGGCTCCCTATCGATGACATGTGGGGCTCCCAAATATTTTGCGCTTGCTCAAAAGTCAAAACCAATCTCTGCCTCAAATTAGAAAACCTTATCTCTTCACCAGATCCGAAAATTTTCAACGTGTCATGTCGTATTGTGGTAAGTGAAGAAATTGATTAACACGACATGCATTATGATACAACAACTTAAATTTTTTTAGATATTTTTACTATTTTACTATTTTTATCTATTTTTAAAATGACCTTTTACGATACAAATTATAGTAAAATAATCGATTGTAACATTTCAAATTGATCTCATAATTACAAATAGGATTTCATAATTAAAATTTCAAAAAATAGTACCGAATTTGCATGCAGATTTCGTGGAAGGTTTATTTCATATTCGCTCATCATTAATACATATTATTATTGTAAGATAATAGACCTTGCATTAAGAGAAGTCTTTGAATTTGATCTAATTGTGTGTGTTGTGTCAAACATGATCATGTTGGAGTTTTGTGTCATGTCGTATCTTGCCGTATCATGCCGTGCTGAATGGTGAAAGGAGCGAACATGACACGCATTTTGCAATGAAACGATTGGCACATCGTGTTGTGTTAGTCGTGTCAAACTATTTTATTATTTTTAATGTTAAAAATATATGAAAAAAATATAATACGTAAATCACCATTCTACATATATTCAGCCCGTTGAATTATTTTATTAATACTTTTTATAGTTTCCTTGCATGAACTATTTTTTACACATTAGTTTTTATTCAAGACCGCCATATCTATGTCAATAATCCTAAAATCTAACTCGTATGATGGACCCTCTCTGCCCAATACATTTATTCTAAAAAAATTATGCTTTAAGTAATTGATTGTAACATTTTAATTTCATTTTTAATATATGATTTTTGTATATTTTTTCAGATTAAATGATGAATTGTGAAAAAAATAATTTTCTAAAAAAAAGGAAAAAAATTATAAATACATTCTGAAAACGTAAAAATTTTATTTTCCTCTATTTGCAATATGCATAAATGATTTTTTCTAAATCTCTAAATATAGCACATTTTACTTAAACATATAAATTCACTACATTAGTACCAAATTTCATAATTACAAATAGATCCACTTAAACCATTCCACTTTAGATAAACTGTAAAATTAATTAATTGGTAATTCAGAACTAATTGTAACAAAGTATTTGTTATTTAAATTTAATTTAAATTTACTTACAAATTTATAAAAAAAATTATGAATTTTAATTAAAATATGTCTTAATATAAAATATGACAAATTCAATGGTAAAACATAAACTTATGAAAGGGCAATTTTGTCTTAAATGTCACATCCATAAATTGTACGGTAGCATTTAGCACATGGAAGAGCAAAAAGTTAGCCAAAAAAAATTATGAAACGATATTAGATGAACGTTTTTGTTTGGGAATTTTGGAAATATTTATGGTTTGGAATTTCTTTCCCTGATTTTAAAATTTCTGATTTATTTTAGTGGCAACAGTGGGTACCATCTGTCATTGTCCCAAAAAAATTAGGTACGATATTTTTACCAAATCTTTTAGCTAGTTAATTTTGGCGGGCTTCAAATTATGGAAAAATAAATTTTTAATTCCTCTGGCTACAAAAAATAAATTTTGTAGGCACTGATTTGTGCGAAAAATTTTGGCGGGAGAAGAAAATAAGAAGGGGAAAAGGAAAATAAGAAGGGAAAAAGAAAATTTTGGCGGAATATTCAATTTCTAAAAGGGGACGGTTGGTAGCGGCGGCATAAAAAAGAGGCGCGCAATTTTGGCGGAGCCAATTCAGTATTTACTATTTCATTTCAATTTATCAAACTAACTAATAGAATCATGTTGACTAAATATTTAATTCAGCATAGAAAAGAGGCGCGACAATTAGTTTTCAGGTCATAAAAAATATTTAATTTGATGAGCTGTTTTTATACACTTGTCACATGGTACTTGGTACACTAAAATTGAAATATAGTATTTTTTTTTGACATGAGAATAGTATCTACAACCATAATATATCTTTTTTATATATTGAATAAAGTTTGGTACGCGTGTAACTCAGAAATTATATCTTTCACTGATGCCACTTGGGAACAATCTAAATATCTATATTATTATATTTTATTTTTTTTCTACAATCATATAATTATATATTTAATTTTTGTCGCTGATTTCAATTAACGACCTAGATTAATTACATGTCACGGATCCATGGGTAGAATCTGTGAGACTACAAACTGAACCAACCGAGCAGCACCACGTTTCCATCTCGAATTCTCGATTGATTATTTCTTGAGAAATAGATCAAAAACAATGTTATTCTATTTTTTGCGAGAAACACGTCATTTCCCTCTCCGCGTGTAGTCACATTAAAGATAAAATCCTTCGTTCCCCTCAATTTCAAACTTTCAATTGACGGCATCCTTTTAATTTTAACAGAAAACATATTAAATTGAGATGTATTGTTCCGTCCAGTAATAATGAATTGGAGGGAAGAAAAAAAAATCAAAGATAAAGCAAAACAGTGGCTTCGTGCATGTGGGACCCTCATCCACCAACACAATGAGCTGTCAAAACGGAGGGAATAAAATTTGATATATTGATTTTTGGCGCTATCAAAAAGGAGGGAAAATATTAACAAATTCATATTACTGTTATTCATACATTGCTGATGCATGAGACTAACTTTTTGACATTTTTGTTGACTTCCATTGAGATTAAACTCCATCACGAGATGGTGCTAAAATATTTTTTTAAATCCAATGAGGATATTTTGAAAATATTTAATTATACTAGCATATGTGAGAGTAATGATTTTTTAATTACTATAATTATAGAGAAATTATTGGCACAAAATTCATTTAAGTAATTTTTAGTGTATTTCCAATCATTAATCTACTATGACATATATTTAATTAATAATTTTTTTTTCAAATTTAAAAAGCTGTTGTTATTGAAGGGTTCAAAACTATTACAATCAAGAATTTTCTAAATTCCAAAAAAATTGTAAAAAAAAATGGTTGACATAGAAATTTCAATATGAAAATCACATCAAACGATATGGATCAATCATTTGAACTTCGAATTTGAGATTAGGTCGAATTTGAACTTGAGTTGTTAATTGAAATTGGTACACAACAGAAAACAAATGGTACTGAAACTAAAATTGGTACACATAAGAAAACGAAGAAATATTTATCAAATATTGATCCATATATGCATCGATATTCTTACACATTAAATGACAAAGTAATTTTAATTTAGAAAACTTAGTAATTTGTTTACTAGAGTCTGTATTGATATGTGTCAACTAGCGACTCCAATTACGTGCGACTATAAGAAAAATAATTTGCGTCTCTATCCGAAAGAGTTATGCGTCCTAACTAATACGCGTCCCTGTTGATATGTGTCGGTATACCGACGCGAATTACATTCAGCATATTCGCGTCCCTACAGAGAACTAGAGAGCGTCTCTAGATAGAGGGTTGTTGCGTCCTAACTAATATTCGTCGGGCTACCGACACAGCTTAGAAATCCTCAAGCCCGCTTTTTTCTTTCTGCGTCTCTATTTTATTGAGAGACCCTAATACGTTGGTGCTCCGACGTAGAAAAACGAAATTCTAGTAGTGATTTGATCAAGATCGTACGGCTATCTCTTGATGCCTCTTCTTCTCAGCCGACCTGCAAAAGGACCCACCTGCGCAGCTGCGCTGAACTTATCCTCTAGCCACCTGTGTTGATCTTGAATGATCTAGTGATGACTGATGACAAGTTGGTCGATCTATGTTGTTGTTAAGTTGTTTCGCCTATAAATAGCCTGCTTGGCCCTCTTCGTTCCCTCCTTTGGTACTCTCGCCATTTCTTTACCTCTCTCTTTTCCTCCTAAAAATCTGATGTTATTGTAATTTATCGGGAGTTTAACGTTATTAAGAAGTGCATGGGAATTTTAGTAACAATAAATAAGCATAACATAATTGAATAAAATTTTTAGAATGTATCTTGATATTCTTTCAGCATGACAGAACTGACACATGTCAGAATGATTAGTATCATTTAGAGTTTCCTTGAATTCTTCAACATTTACGTCATAATCAATAAAGTCTTTTCCATAAATAACATCAACTGACGGCTTTTGCTTTCATTAAAAATAAATTAATGATCAAATCATTTTAATCAAATTTTAAAGACTAGCAGCAGTGCCCACACAATGTGTGGGTGAACTTGAATAGACGAAACAGCTCCATGTGAAAGTAGCCTTCTCATTAGCAATAAAATTAGCGATTATCTTAATATTATATACTTTCTTAAGTGATACAGGATCATTTTATTTTCTTGCGTGAATGACATCTCCATGTGAAAGTAGCCTTCACCTTCACACAATATGATAATTTTTTTTTAATTATGATTGTTTATAGTTTGTTATGCCCCTTGTTGTTCAAGCAAAATAAATAAATTCTTATTTATAATTTGCGACGAAGTATAACACAAACTAATAGCAATGTGAAAGTTATACATTGTCAGTCTTAAACAGATCAACTACAAAACATCTCAAACTTCTGAACAAATACAAGAATATTAAACCTGCGAAAAAAAATGTGTGCAAAAAAAAAAACAAAATAAAACTAAACTAAAACCTATCCATTTCAAACTTCTGAACAAACACAGTCTTTTATCCATTCATAATTTTCACATCTATCACTCCTAGCAGTCTAATCTCGCCATTAAACAATTCCCGTTGTTTTGTTCCCCCTTCCTGCAGCCCAGTGCTACCGCAAATCAACATCGTCCCCTTCCTAAACGCATCCGGCGGCAGAGGCCGTAATGAGGTGGAACCTGGAACAGTGGATGGAGATAGTGGGGCACTTCCTGGGATCATACGATCTGGTCGGATCAAAGTGCTCCATGAAGTATGCCGCAGAGCTTTATGATTCCCCTTCGTTACAATAACAACAACAACTAAGTCTTTGTACCTCGTGTCGTGTCGTGCTAACAAAATACAGTAATTTGCGCAACTAAACTGCTCAATGTAGGATGCAATTAGTCCCGGACATTTATCTTGACGGAATCACTTCATTATTTATTCTTGGACTATGTCAGGTTATCGTACCAACCTAGATTAGGCCTATTCCATATAATCTCCGATTAACTTATTAACAATGGCTCCGTTTGGATGAGGTGTGGGAATAAGAGAATAAGAAAATAAATTTATTATAAACAATTCAAACTCTTCACAAAGTTACACACTTCCCAATACTTCTTCCCACTTCTTCCCTTATTCCTCTTATTCCCACACCATCCAAACGGAGCATAGGTGCATATTTTACTGAACATAATGCACCTATGTTAAAAAAATCTTTCAGCTCTTATTACTATCATTAGTATTGTTATTATTGTGAGAGTTATGATTATTTCATTTTCTATTATATTTATGTCGAGATCAACTTTAGTACTGAAAACTGTCTTAAACACTAAAAATACAGCATAAAAACAAATAAAAAAATCGAAAAATAGAAATTAGGAAGTCAATCTCATAAGCATAAACATAAATAAGATTACTTCGCTTTGGGATCGGAATAAGTCTGAAAGCATGCTAAAATATATTTCTTCTAATTTTATCAAACTATTATAGTGATATTTCGAAATCCGAAATTCGACTAATTTTTTGGTAAATTAATTTATCCAACCTTTTATGCCACTGGAAATATTTGAAATTATGGATATGCCATCACTAAAAATATTTGAAATTATTTTTTTGCCACTATAAAATTATAGAAATTAGTTCTTTGCCATCGGACAATTATTTAACAATTTTATCCTTTTAAATACGCCACTGTAAAACTTAAAAATTAGTAATATGCCATCACAAAAGATATAATTGGTTTTATGTCATTATAAAATCATTAATAATTTGTTTCATCAACTTAATACAAATTATTGCAACTTGTAATTACTAATATATTATTAGTTTTTATGTGAAAGAAGCAAATAACATAGTGATGTTTTTTTTTATAATTAAAGTAACGCTACATGTGTTCCAATATAAGATAAGAATTATTCTTAGAAATAAATGAGCAAGAAAGGAAATTTCTTACCAAATTAAATTTGGTAATATGAATGCCGACTGTGTTTTCAGCGTTCTAATTGATAATTAGTTTTTCATGAGGGGTAATTTGGTCATTGGAAAAGAATAATGACAAATTTGGCAATGGCAATTTTAGAATTTAGTATGTTTTTGGAGAAATAGTGGCATATAAATAATTTTAGCTATTCTATAATGGCATAAAATTAATTATTGATTTAAGAATAATATTTTCCTAATTAACAAAATTCATAGTGGCATAAAACTAATTATCTCTTTTTTATTTAAGCTCACAATTCTTTTTTTAAATTTCAGGCAGCCGACAAGTTTGATTCCGAAAGCTTAAATCTTGATTCATTTTCAGAAAGCCCACAGAGAAAAGCAGCTCAAGTTTATTTGGGCCCATTCCAAATTACATATTTCTCAACAGAGCCCAATAAGGATCGCAAGTCTCGCCATCATAAGCCCACAAAAACAGATATCAGGTCCGGGTGAGTGGTATCGGATTTGGTTCCCGACCCGAATGCAAAAATGTCCAACCCGTTCTGCTAATGTATCAGATCCAACCCGATCGGAGCACTCAGCACTCAGCAGAAGATGAAAATATGTCCGACTACGACTGGATAAACCCAACAGATCGGACGGTCTCCGATTATTCACATATCAATTAAAAGATTTTGGTTGCTAAATTTCAAGTATTTCATTTCATGATAATTTGATCAATCATAAATTTAATTATAATTCTAACTTAATTTAAAGTAATAACGGGTCATCCCAACAAGCTCTGTGGATTATTGAATGTCAGATAATGGAGAAAACCAAAAGAGTGCATTTGCAAAGCTGTACTGTACACAAGAAAAAAGTATGTAGGACGTGTTTTTTCTATAACTCGATCGCTTGATTACCACACAATATCAGTATGTATTTTATTTTTTGAATGAAAATAAGGGTCAAGCCCCTAACTCTATTGGTAACCTGAGTTAGTTTTACTAATATAAATCATAACAAAAGAATTGACTAGAGTTAGATTTGTGATGTAAAAATTTGATCGTATGGATTGTATGACATGGTGCACAAAAGGAGTACAAAGTTTTTTTTTTTTTAAGATAAATTGGAAGTCATGTTTCCCAACTTATTTTTAAATTAAATATAAATTAAAAAAAAATCGGATTTTGAACCTGCGATCTCTCATTTGAGATGCATTGCTCTTTATCATTAGACCAAGAGCTGGTTCTCCAAAAAAAGTATAAAGTTTTTCTTCATCAAGAGATTGGACAATATATAATGTTTAATTGAATATGCTTGGAAAGACTAGAAAGGTTTAAATTAACATATGTAGTCAATTAGTCATGCCAAGTTACCAAGTGAGCCACCACCTTCCACATTTGCACGGCCTTCACCGGATCCCCTACAAATACAATGCATAATTACTTAATTAGCCCACGGCCACGATTGACACCAGATAAGGCAGCGAAGATTGTGGGCTTTTGCTTTGAGGTTGGATGCAATGCTATGGTATGCGGGGACCATTCCCGATTGACAGTTTTGACGCAGATAAGGCAGCGATGCTACTTTTCGCAGGGGGCTCAACGGTGGGAATTGCTTGGTGCCCTCTTCAAAATTTGAAATTCACTCCTACTTGAACGAAAATGTCCTCCTCACTCCTTCAATTTACGTCTTTTAATTCACCTCAGTTTGAAAATATTTAAAAATAACAAGAATATTTTCGTTCAAAAGGAGTGAATCTCTAAATTTGGAGAGTGGACGAAACAATTTCCCTCAACGGTCAACAAGCCGTACGGGCTGAGAAACAAGGAATAGGCGGAGGAAGATACCATACCTCACAAAGTGCTGCACAGAGATGGCACACAAAGATATCGACAATGATAGACTATGGGGACGAGTACACCAAGCGCCACACTGCCAGTCTGCCACAGGAATATATCCGTATCTGTACAAGTGTTTCCATTATCCTCGCAAACGACCCCCTCTCTCTCTCTCTCCAGTCTCCGCACGGACCGCACACTATGCATCACATGCAGTTTAGTAAAGATAGTAGTATTGTATATAAATTCCAAAAAAAAAAAAAGTATTGTATATAAAAACCAAACCTTTTGGCCTTGGTTTGATGTCAAAAAATAAAGAGCCTTTTAATTATCATGAACATGAAATATTTATTATACGAGTTAGAACCTCATGAGAATTTTACTGATCAATGATTTAAATAACACTTTATGGAGTCAAGTAAAATAAATTTAAATAGAAAAAATTTAAAAATACGCATTATGGCCCTCAAAAGTTCGTAATGTAGAATCGTAGATAAATTGTGATTACGTCAACTACATCTCCAACTCCCTTCTGTATAGTATACAATTACAATGAGAACAGTAAACATACAAAAATAAAATCGTCTGTGAGGCGGGTAACTTACCCGAGGTAGGTCGGGACTCGGGATGCCTCTTCCGAATACCACGCACACGCGGGTAATTCACCCAAGGGCGAATGAAAATACCCATTTAAACTCCACGTAAAATATGAACAGTGTGTTTTTTTAAAGAACTAAATGATGGCACTATCTAAGGGCCGTTTGGATCGCTTAGGAATTTGGGAAATTTGGAGAAGTTGCAATTCTTAGAAATGAATTTATTGGAAAGTGTGTAACTTTGTGAAGAGTTTGGATCGTTTATAATAAATTTATGATGGGGCCGTTTGGATCCCCATGGGATTTTGGGGAATTTCATCTTCCTACCATAAATTTATTATAAACAATCCAAACTCTTCACAAAATTACACACTTCCCAATAAATTTATTCCTAGGAATTACAACTTCCCCAAATTCCTCAAATTCCTAAGCGATCCAAACGGCCCCGATAGGAAGATGAAAATCTCCAAATTCTTGGACGATCCAAACGGCCCCTAAGTGACTAAGTCCCGTACAACGTCTATTCTAGCTCACTAATATTGTTTAATTGAATTGATATGGCCGAAATTATTTTAAAAAAGAATTTGGACACCTAAAATTTTAATAGGAAGAACGTTTTATTTTTTTTTTTAATAAGAAGCAAGGAATAATAACGCGTTTTATAAACGCGTAACATCCTCTCACCTAATAACCCGTTTATAAAACGCGTTATTAGCCTAATAATCTATTTTATAAATACGTTATTAGTTTTTCGTATTTTCCATTGCATTAGAGTTGTCAAAAGCCGCAAGTGTTGACTTATTAAAAAAATATTTTCCAACAAGGTCCCTGAATGTTTCATATTTATAAAAGTCTCGAAATTTTATTTTCAATTAAAAATGTATTAAATAATATAATAAATATATTACACATACTTTATATGCATTTAATTGCACATATTTTTTTTGAACATGTGTATAATATCATTTTGTTTGAATAATTATTTTATTCTTTTGTAAATAAAAAAAATAGAGAGACTACAATGCAAAAGATAAGTTTGTAAATTAAATAGTAAAAATACAGGGACATCGGCGAATAATGTACAAACAATATAATTGAGTTTTTTTTGCCGATGACCCTGCATGTTTCATATTAACAAAATTCCCAAAATTTTATTTCCATTTAAATATGTAATAAATAGATATAATAAATATAATACACATACTTTATATGCATTTAATTGCACATTTTTTTTAACATGTGTATAATATCATTTTTGTTTGAAATATTATTTCATTCTTTTGTAAATAAAAAAATAGAGAGGCTAAAATTCAAAAGTTAAATTTGTAAAAATATAGGGTCATCGGTGAAAAGTTTCAGTTATATTGTTTGTGCATTATTCACCGATGACCATACATTTTTACTATTTAATTCTACAAACTTATCTTTTGCGTTGTAGTCTCTCTATTTTTTATATTTAAAAGGATGAAATAATATTTCAAACAAAATAATATCATACACATGTTCAAAAAAAATCTGTGCAATTAAATGCATATAAAGTATGTTTAATATATTTATTATATCTATTTAATATACATTTAAATGAAAATTGGGAAGTTTGTTAATATGAAACATGTAGGGACCTTGTTACAAAATATTTTTTTAATAAGTCAAAATTTGCGGCTTAACAAGTCGAAAAATATGAAAAAATAATAGCGCGTTTATAAAGCGGATTATTAGGCTAATAATGCGTTTTATAAACGAGTTATCAGGTGAGAGGATGTAACGCGTTTATAAAATGGGTTATCAAGTGAGAGGATGTAACACATTTATAAAACGCATTATTCCTTGCTTCTTATTAAAATAAAAAATAAATATTTCTTCTTATTAAAATTGTTTAGTATGATATTATTTATAATAATAATTTCGGTTGATATGGCGTTCTAAAAATGACCCCGCTAAGATTAAAATTCATGCTAAAAAACAGTTAATAATCTAATTAATAATAAAAAAATAATGATATCACATATTTTTCGTCCATTCTTATTTTTATTTGTATGCATGTCAGATGATATTATATGTTCAAAATACTTTTCATGTGCATCAACACATTCTTGATATGCTCACATCACATTCTTTTTAACAATGAGTTGAGTCACGAGATTATATGTGTGATATATGTATCAATCTAGATATTCGTTTAAAGAGGAAAACACTTGTAACATGAAATGCAATTACCTTTATCATAATTGACATTTATAAAAAATTTATCGTGCAACTGTTGCCACCACATGCGGACAACTGAATATGGGATGCCAGCGAAAATCAAATAAAAACAAAAATAAATCTTCATTCTTTATTCAAGAATAAAAAAGGTTAACCAAATTATTATATCAAACTTTGTTACTTTTCTTTTGATATACTATAGTTCACACATTAAATTATTATAATGTGTAGGCCAAGAAGGAAAGTCCTGCAAGGTGGTATTTTTCGCCTTTTTTTCAATATTTTAAGTATTTTGTTTTAGTTTTTCTTGTTCATTTGTGCCATGTACTTTTTTTTTTGGGACCAATCAGTTTACATCAAATCCATCCAAAAATAAACCAAAACATGTCTTTTTATCCCACCAAAATAATTCATAGTTGTGCCATGTACTTTAATATGGTGTAAGTTTTGTTTATAAATATACGACTATATAGGTTGTTCTTGAAAAATATCTTATATAGTAGAGCTTTCTATGCACCGCAGACTTTTCCGAGTGTATTTTTATAAATTGAAAAATCTAATTTAACCAATCTAATCTACATATTGAAATCTCATAACATAGAAAGTCGCAATGTATAAAAAACCCTATACATTATAGTGCATATTAAGCTTTCTCATAATTATTTGCTTTATTGTATTGTTGTACTATCAAATATTAATTTGGAGTTTTGGGCTGAAACTTTAATTGAATATTTTAACACCATTTTTAAAATACTAGGCAGCAGCTACATAGTAAATATTTTAACACCTGTTTGGTTTTATAATTGTTGTTTGTTTTATGTAGCTTTAATTTTGTGCTAACTTCTAGTTTTTGTACAATTGGGGATTTTTGGAATAATGTTAGACTATTGCTAATATTGTAGATTTAATCAATTGGTGATTTTAGCTGAAACTTTTGGAATGTTTAAAGTAGTCATTCGAAATACAACATTAAATTGTTATTTCGATACCATTAGCATAAAAATTATTATTTTGGATTTTAATACTTGTTTGGTATTTTAAGTTGATTACTAACTATTAGAATATTATATCTTTAAAAAAGTGTTACTTTTTAAAATTTTGTGTTAATTTTATTTGAAATTAGCCTTTGAACCAAATTATGTTTGTTATGTGTGATGTTTAAGAGGTAGACTAAAATCAATAATGACTGATATATGACTCAATTTTTGAGGTTCTAATGACTAATCCAAACATGTTGTATCTACTTACACTGGAGCATTAAATTCTGTGCAGATCTGTCAAGGAATCTTGCATAAGCCTCTCGTGTCACTTCATTCATTGCATTTCTTCATGTTTCCTTCTTTTTTAATTTTATTTTTTGGTTTTGCACCAGATTTTGATATTTCAGTCGTGTTTTATTAACATAGATGTTCAGATATGATTTCTTAATTTCAAGGTGATTTGCTTCTATTGAGTTTTGTGGTATTTTATTAATTGCTGGAGTAGTTTAGCTAACTGTGATATTGTTGGCCCCATGTATTGTTATATGTACGATCTTGTCGTTAGTTTGCTCTTAATTTATATATATATATATATATATATATATGAGAGAGAGAATTGCTAAAATACTATGCATAGCACGGACAGTCTTCGTGCTACGGATTCGTTCTTGAATTTCATACTTCAAACAACCGATCCAAACCGTTCATTATCTTCTTCATATTAAAATCTCATTAGAAACCAAATTATATATATATATATATATATATATATTTATTATTTTTCTCAGATTTTTGAAAATCACTGTTATTGAAGGGTCCAAAATTTATAAGATTAAGTATTTTAAAAAATCTGAGAAATAGTAAAAAAATAAAAAATATATATAAAATTTGGTTTCTAATAAGATTTCAATATTTAGAAGATAATGAACGGTTTGGATCAATTGTTTGAAGCATGAAATGCAAGAACGAATCCGTAGCACGAACGTTATCCGTAGCACGAACGAAGTCGTTTTTCACAATTTAAAATTCAAACGGTCAATCCGAACCGTTTAAGTTGTTCTCCATAATTTGATCTAAGGTTCTGCTATTAACATTTTGGTTGCCTCCAATTGTCAATATTTTGCTATTAAGTTATTTTTTTCAAATTTTAAAATTCAAATATTTAATCCAAACCATTGATCTTATTTAGTTTAAAGAGCGATACACTTTCATATAAGTTTGACAAATTTTGAAATTTATTTGATACTCAATCAAAAGCAAAAACATGAACCTATTAGAACAAATCTATTCATAGTTAACAAGATTCATTTGTTTTTCTATCTATTGATCAAGTATCAAATAAATTCTAAAATTTACAAAACTAATATGAAAATGCATCGTTCATTAAACTAAATAAGATTAACGGTTTTGATTAAATGTTTGAATTTTAAAATTTTAAAAAATAACTTAATAACAAATGCTGGTATTTTGATGCAACATTTTTTTTGGTAGTGGGAACTTTCTTAAAAAAAAAATAAAAAAAAAACTTTTGACGAAGCGATGCAGTTATTGCAACAAAAGGGGCAATTGTGTCTTTTAGTCTTTTTCTATTTGATGCTCGGTTTCTTTTTAAATACATCCCATTTTAGCAACGATTTCAGAGCAGATTTTGAGATCAAATTCTCTCCATCAGTGTTCATGAAATGTCACCACGGTAAGGGGTCATTAAATTTTGGGATTCATATGTCTGTTATTTATTGGTATCAATATTTAAAAAAAAAAAAACATCTTCCTGGCAGATGGATGCCACATGCTCTCACATTTCAATAATTTTAAGAGAATCTAGATTTATAATCCAAATCTCCTAGCATGAAAACGTGCAATCTGAGTAGTGACTGAACTTCGTCTTTTTTATCTTACGTAATAATTAATTAATTAATCTGATCCCTCCCACCACATCGAAGAGTAAATCGGGGTGTAACCAAGAGAAATTTGGAGATCAAATTTTTTTACCAACAACATCCCTAATCTATAAATTCTTCTTTCTCTTTAGAATTAAAATCGAGGGGCAAAATTGTCTTTTATATATTAAATGGAAGGTTATTATCATTTATTTCTTTGTATGGTTTTCCAATCTGGAGCAAATGACTATCATTTACCCGTACTATCTTAGTTCTGATTTCCTTGCAGGGGTGGAGCCAAGGCAGTGGCCTAAGTGGGCTTGGCCTCCCCGCATTTTTTAATTTTATTAAAAATCACAAAGTAAATTATATAAAAGTATGAACAAATATGTAGAGTGGCCCCTTCAAAGAAATAAAATTTATAAATTAGCTCCATTTAGATGATTTTTTCTAGCTTCGCCCTGTTTCCTTGCCATCTCTTTCCTTACCTCTGGTTTGTGTTTTCTGGAGCAAGCCCTAAAGCGCCCGATATTATGTAATTCTGCCTAGTATAAATTTTATTATGGTGTAGTAAATGTTGCGCTTCTAACAGTTCTATTAAAGCACAAATATACTTAAAATAAATTCCAAGATGCATGGTACATCATGCAAAACTCTTCCCTTTTTCTCTCCTCCACATGCAAAACTTTTATTCATATTGTTTTGACCGTTTATGAAATGTCTCTCCACATTAAATTCCAAGATTGCATTTGATCATAAAAAAGTCGCTTTCAACAATAATAAAATTTGAACAAACATCTAAAAAGGATGACTGAAATATATCAATTTAATTATTTGATTTAGAAAGTTTCATGAATTAAACACAAAAGATTTTTTTTATAATTTCTAGTTTAAACTTGTAATATGAAATCAAATTTAATTCCTTCTCTCCCTCACGTGTACATAAAGAAATTGCCACGAATTAAAATGAGATAGGCTATATTACAGTCTTTCTAAAATTTCTACCGAAATAATATCAGAACTCAGAAGCGCACTTATATTTTGAAATGTTGTATAACCCCTGGCATGTATAAGTTTTAAGGCTGTACTCATTTTTTAAAAAGAAAAAAATAGAAATGTCATTTGACAAATATTAATACGGATATAACGGAAAAAATTACAATTTTAAAGAATTTTTTTAATTATTTATTTATACAAGTTGAGTTTTCAAATATGAATATATCATATTAATAAAAAATATTACGTTAGTTTAAAAAATTATCATTAATAAAAATAGAAAAAGAAATAAATATTGGAACTATCTTAAAACCTAAAAACTATCAGACCTTCTCGAGAAACAATTGTTCATGCACATACCCGGAAATAATAATGTTACCAGTAGACTTACCAGTGATCAACTACGTAAAGTCTCTCTATAGTAACAAAGAAGACATTTTTATTTTTATAAATTATTGTATAATAGTAATACTCTATATATTTTTAAGAAAATAATTTATATATTTTACAAGTATATTATTAGACATACAATTCACGCAATCTGAGTGTCATTTGATGATGTATCAAGAATCATTAATTCAGGATCATTTAATTAATTATAAGTTTATAACATATACATAATAAAATCTTATTATTTTTTATAGGAATGACATATACACGTCATGCATATCATATCAATAACGATCCATATAAATTAAAAATTATATTGTCAAATAAATTTATCTTTATTATCAAATACACGTATACAACTATTTTCGTGCTTCCACTAACTACCATTTCTAATAAGAAAAAAATCACATCTCAAATTAACAATTCGTAACACAACAATAAATAATTAAATTAAAAAAAAAGAAAGTAACTGTTCTGACGAGAAAACACACAAATATACGGTCGAAGTTGGTTTCTTTTTATTTCCCCAAGCAGCCTTGTTACGTCGGGGCCCCCCCACAGATCCATCTCTCTCTCTCTCTCTCTTTCTCTTTCTCCTCCAATTCAATTAACGAAACATCAACTGATAAAACTGACAGCACCCCAAATCTCTCTTCAGATCACCATTCAACCCCTTCCATTTTTCAACAATTCGGTGCCAATTTGGCGTACTAGTCCGACAAATCCAGTCCAGTATGTGGCTCTGGTAAGATTCACTCCTTTTCCCTCTTCAATTTGAGCGTTGCGTTGCGTTTTTTTCCTCCCAATATTGGCCAATAATCGGATCAGGTAGAAAACTTCTCTCAATTTTAGTATTTTTAAGCACGAATGAACTGAATAGAGCTAGCCCTTCACTGCTATTGATGCAGAATCGGGATTGGGAAGATGAATTTGAGATTCAACATTTTAGGCTCTTTTCTATTAACACTTATCCCTTCCAATGACTGAATGAAATGCAAAATTTTAGGCTGTGTTTCTGAAGTTCCTCCCTTTCTGTGTTTCCCACTTTTTTGGAGGTTGTACTTGCAATTACAAATTAAATTGGGTGTGCAAGCAATTACCTCATTTAGCATCAGATCTTTATTGGCTAATTTTGTGTGATTTTAAGTTTTTTTACACTTTTCAATTATTTATTGGTTAAAATACATTCTCGTTGGTTGGTGGCACATGAGAAATGCATGGGGTTCCTCAACTAAAATGTGATAATGAAATAATAGATCTTGGACCTGAAAAATAATTTTTTTTTTTTTTTTTTTAGCATGGAGAAAATTTTCTTTGTTCTTTGGTTAACCGTTGTATGACTTAATTTTTAGGTGTGATTATTAAGTTATTTTCCTTTCTATTTAGTTATTATCACTTTTTTATGTAATAGCTACATTTTTTCTGGTGATGCGGACACTTGTATTGCTTTATTGGTAATAAAGAATTAATGAGATGTAGTACATAAAGGGACGTGAATTTTTGTTCTGAAGGATAAGTCATAATTTGATGGTTAATTTTTTGGGACCAGTTTTAAAGAGACTGAATTGATTATGGGAAACTGTTGACAATCAGAGTAACATGGAGCATTGATGCCCCAAATTCTGTTTTCATAATATACATTTATATATTTTCGACAGTAGGTTTAGAAATTACATAAGTAACTTTAAAAGCAAACTATAAAAAAGTAACATATTTGTAGTTCAGTTACAAGGTACTGTTTTGGTTGACTTTTGGCTTTCAGTTGCTTATATTTGCAAAAGTTTCATTTATCAAACTTCAATTGAAAGGTCTTTACTCCTTCATTTCTTATGGCATATTCTATAGCTGAAAGTAATTCTGATCAGATTTTATTGTCTTATCACTGAACAGATATTAAGGGCATACACGAATCAGAGATGCACTGGAGATACTGATTGGAAGTAGTGGTAGTGTTGTATAGGAAGGAAAATAAAGAAATAAGGGATGGGTTCTCCAAGAAAATCTGATAGAAAGGCGCTGTTAGATATAGGAGCATGGCTGTTCAACATAGTTACATCAGTTGGAATTATTATGGTCAACAAAGCCCTCATGGCCACTCATGGATTTACTTTCGGTACTTATCTTTTTCTTTTGCCTCTAAAATTTGATGGAATGAAGTCTATTTATTTCTTTTGACACACTTCTATTTTGTGGTTTTTCATTTTATTAGATTATAGATACGGTTGTCATTTGATCAATTTTGGATATAGTCCGGATCAATTTTGGATATAGTCCAATTATATATCAAAACAGAATGTGAATCTATTAATAATTCAAACAACTAAATTGTGGATTCAAATTCAATAAAATAGTAGGATCAAAATGCAGATCCATACCCGGCTGATGTTGTATCGGATTCAGATTTGTGTAAGCAGATTAATTTGAAATGATTTATGCATTGATATAAACAAAACATTTACAATTTTACATTACAAGTACGGCGAAATATGCAGAACACTAATTGAATTAACATCAGCAATACATCATAAAAAATTATGCAATTCACAATTGATTTCAATTTTTTGGATCCATATCCAAACCCAGTGAGCCAGTGAACCAAGATCCACATGCATATCTACTAACAATATAAGACTCATTGACAACCGTGTTGTCTATATATAAAATGAATGAAGGCATAACCTGAGTGAGTTGTTAGTGATACCAGGTACCACTCAGTATGTGCCAGTCACATTTCTGAGCTGCATGTACTGGGTTATACTTTCAATACTATACAAGTTTCATACCATGATTGTATAACTCTTAAGAAGGTGCTTCTGATACATCATTTTCTGTTTTTTGTAGCTACCTCATTGACTGGAATGCATTTTGTGACCACAACAATGATGACTATAGTGTTTAGATGGCTGGGGCTGATCCAGCCCTCTCATTTGCCTATGTCTGAAGTTCTCAAATTTGCTCTTTTTGCCAATTTATCAATTGTTGGTATGAATGTGAGCTTGATGTGGAACTCAGTTGGCTTCTATCAGGTTATTTTTCCTTTTTTTTTTTTTTTTGGGGGGGGGGGGGGGGGGGGGGTTAACCTTACAAGAATTTCATTGGTTATTTTTTCTTTATATGCTGTTGTTATTTTCCAACTGTTAATATATCAATTCTACGTTAACAAGTTTTAGGGCTTCATTTGTCTTGCAGTAGAATTTTAGGCCTCAATTAATCCTTCATTCTGGTATTAACTTTCATTAGACCATGGATAAGCCTAAAAAATGTAAATGATGATGGAGAGGTATTTTACCCTCTCTGGATTCAGGATTTTCCTACATATTGTTTGCCACCATCAAGCATGTGGCAGTACTCCTTGTTAACTTTTCCCCCCTAAAATTTAGATTAGTGAATGACATTGTGACAACTTAGGTATCTAAAATTTTCTTGTATTTATCTCAAGTAAGCTTCAGTAGCTATCATTACAGCTTTCGGGGGTCTTGAAATTTATTTATATATATATATATACATACAACTTCTTGCACTTTCTTCTAATCTTTTGCCCTTATGCTTTCTAGATTGCAAAACTGTGCATGATACCAGCATCATGCCTTCTGGAAGTGGTGTTTGACCAGGTGCGATATTCCCAAGGCACAAAGCTCAGCATAATGGTGGTTCTGGTTGGTGTTGCCGTATGCACAGTATCTGATGTCAGTGTGAATGCCAGGGGTCTAATGGCTGCTGTCATAGCCGTCTGGAGCACTTGCCTTCAACAATATGTAAGGGTCTCAAATTTTTAAAGTAAAATGTCGCCAAGGCCAATAAAGTTAATAAATAATAAACAACTTAGACCTATATGTTGGTACTGAAATAGTTACGGTCTATACCAGTATGGTCTTTTGCCAGATGTACTATTGTCTATGCACAATAAAATCTGATCTGGTAGTAAATTGTTGGAACGAACAATATAGACTCTAATGAATCAGTGTCTCTTGTAAAATGTATCAAATTAGCTTATTGCCAGTGCCTTTAAGTTGGGTCATATTTCTTGAATCTGTGCTTTGCATAATCATTAAAACGTCTCACTGCTGTCTGAATGTGATTTGTTATCATTACTGATACATTATTTGTTTGTGAACTCGTAGTATGTGCACTTTCTCCAGAAGAAGTATGCCCTGAACTCTTTCAATCTCTTGGGACACATGGCCCCAGTTCAGGCTGCATCCCTAGTGCTTGTGGGTCCTTTTGTTGATTTTTGGCTCACTGGCAAGAGGATTGACCAGTATGCCTATGCCCTTCCCTCAGTGGTAACTAGCCAGTTACTCAAATCTAATTTAATTTATGCAATTGGTTATTACTAGGTGCTATTGCAAAATCCCGAATAGTTACGTATCCTTTCTTGCGTAAATCAACCATGATTTTTAGTAGTCGCGGAAAAAAGCACCCAGGTTTGAATCTGTGAAAATGATCTCAGGAAGGGTTCTTTTGTTGTACTTATTTTTAATAAATTTGACTCTTTGGTTCATCTATAGCCTGAGGCATGAATAATTGGATAGATTTGACTCTTTGGTAATGCGTGTAACTGTTAAATCAATGTGCCTTGTGTAGTTTGTTGTCTGCTGTAGTATGGCAGTTGGTATAATTTGGATTATTTGTAGTTGGCTCTTGTAGCTGTACTGGACTATAGTAGCGCTATGATATTATTTTGTACCTCATTGGTTGACTTTCTAATTTGTGAGTAAATTCCACCAGACACCAATATGAAGCAACACAAATGGCAATCCTCTTTTAGAAGCAGCCTTTAGCTTCTAATAACTAGCATTTCCACATATTGAATGAAATAATTGCGCTTCTAAGAAACCTAATCCATAAACCCTTTTTTTTTTTTTTTGGCACAAATAACGTCTCATTTTGTCCTTTTGCAGTTCTTCATCACATTATCGTGCCTCATAGCAGTTGGTACAAATCTGAGCCAGTTCATATGCATTGGTCGGTTCTCAGCTGTATCATTCCAAGTGCTAGGTCACATGAAAACCATATTTGTCTTGATACTAGGATTTCTCTTTTTCGGCAAAGAGGGACTTAACCTGCAAGTTGTACTTGGCATGATAATAGCCATATGTGGTATGGTTTGGTATGGAAATGCGTCATCAAAACCAGGCGGTAAAGAGAGGCGGCCCCATCTTCCTCAGAGAAATTCTAATGGATTCACCGGAGAAAAAACCCATGATGATGATAAGGTCTAGGTTGCTAAAATGAAAATTTTTTAGGCAGTTATAGCTTGCTTAAATGCGAGAAAATTTTATGGAGACAGAGAAAGGCACGCAATTTACAGATACTGGGTTATCTTATTATTTTTTTTGTTTCTATTAGTAGTAAATTATGGGGTAAATTCCAGTTATATTTTGTTTTTAATATAGTTTTCCATGTTCTCCAATTTGGTAATTTAGAAATTCCCTTTCCTTCCCCATTTTAATCACTATTTAATTAGCAGTTTGTACCAAGCAAAGAGTACTTTTTTGTGCTTTCCTGATAAGGAAAAAATCTGTACCATTCTACGCCATGTACCCGGTCTTTCGGAAATGTTCTCAATTCATTTGTCCATGAGCCCGGTCTGTTTTGTAACAAGTTCACTACTGCCATGTAGGGTCTGTATTAATTCGATACATACCTATATTGCATAATAGCGGATACAATATTGAAATAGTGTTTTCATAGTTTGTAAATAGTATGATGATGTATAATCTCAAGTGTTATGTAGTGTTTTTCTATTCCGACTATGTCCACTACGAAGTCAATTCGTAAGTATATATATTTTTTTTTCTTCCATCTCTTTAATGCCTCCATTATGGTTGACTTAGAACTTTTCTTATCAAACCAACCATAGGTTTGCCCTTACATAATGCAATGGTGTCTATATTACTCGATTCTTTAAAGCTAACTTCCTCTCATCCTCTGCACTAGCTAGATAATTTAGTACTTTCGTGATATACTTAATTGCTATGTGTGCCAACAAATTCTAACACTAAATTGCCGAAGAATGAAGAATTGAAAAATAAATTCTATTCACGAGTACGAAGAGACAATTTGTATAATAATAATAATAATAAAATACATCAATGACCTCAACAACTTGGTATTTATAGCTCACATCTTGAAGCAGATTAGATCATGGTGGATTGCCAAGCACTTAAAGCCCAATACCTCCCCAGACACGCAATAAAGGCCCAATCCAAGATACTATCTCTTAAACACACACTGTCAAATTGAATTTGTTCTCAATGAATCCTGCTACAACTACATAAAATGAGATTAATCGGGGTTGGTGGCTGTTTGAAGGAAGGAAACAAACAAGAACACAATTACAAGAGCACATAAATGTCTAAGAGAGCAATGTGATGAGAAATCGATCACAGGAACTTGTCCAACTCTCGAGGGTTGTTTCTGTAACAAGTAAAACTCAGTTTTTTTTAATTGCCAAGTAAAACTTAGTTAACCTCTGTTCTGACCAATCTTAGCACAAGGCAATGTGTCAAATAACTACGCTCAGATGCAATCATGAAAAATATAAGAACAAAAAAAATTGTTTTATTTCAAATGTGATAACATTCAAGTTGTGATACCAGTAAAAATCTTTCCCAAATATACAAGGAATAAAGTTCCGTCAACGATGGTTGAAATAGTATGATTTGCTGCAAACTAGAACCGATAGCTGCCTTCCTATTCTATATCCATTTTATTTAACATCCAATCGAGTTTCGACTGAATGCCCGTGTCGATTTCAACATTTATTGCCTTTTTGAAATCTGCGTGCCTGATAACAGGTTAGAAAATCAACGGCAGATTAGTGTATTGGTTAAGATTTTGTATTTAAAATATTCAATGTAGGGGGGAAATTTGGAGGTACACTTTCTGTCGAATTAAAAACAACTGCATCACATTATATTCTCGAAAATTTAATGCTGTTTTCTTTGTTCGTTTGACAAAAGAGACGGAAGGTAACGAATCGAAAAAAATTTAACCAATGAAATAAAGGTATAAAATATGTACATTACGTGGAGTTTGAATTTGCATATTCAGTTTTGTTTCTGACGGTTGCGGACGGTTGTGAAATTGTTTAATAGTTTTACATCCTTTTAAAGTGTTGCTTACTATTTTTCCTAATGAAAAATAATTACAACTATGAAATTCCTGCCCTGTCCCTGGAGGACTTTTTGTGTAAAGTTCCATGAAGACCCGTTAAAATCACTCTTACTGACCTAAAATAAAAAGTAAAAAGTTTCATAAAAAGTTGTCTTATGCACTAGCGTGTATGTATTCTATTATAATATGACCATGATCATCAAAAAAATTATAATATGACCATTGACTTGGCGGTCTTTCGATTTGACCGTTGCTATTTTGTTTGAACGAGGTAAATAGTGGTCTTCACGGGTCCTCTACTCCTCTTGCACCCATTATAGAAAGGTGTGAAAAAAGATTGGCAATGTTTTTTCTTTTCAACTGCAAATGGTTGACTCAAAAAGTAAAACGCTTTTAATTCGATAAGCCCGAACAGTGCAGGACCCTAATTTTTGTATCGCTGTTATAATTTTTTAATAAATTAGAAAACAGATACTATTTCAGCATCTATTTTGTTTTAAACAAATACATTCAAGGTCAAAATAATCTGTAAACCGAATTAGCGATTTTGAGTTAATAACTATTCCGGAGTAACTAGTAGCCTCTATCTAGTATATCTAAAAAAACTATTCCGGAATACAGATTATTTTTATCAACTGTGAAATAGTAGTTGAAAGAGTATCATTTCGATCATCCAAATGTCGAAATAGTTGAAAGAGTATCATTCCACATATCTTAAATGTGTTTAATTTTTTTAATAAAAAATTATAGTATATTTTGTTTTTTTTAGTTGTAATTTTTCATTAAATGGTCTTAAATTATTTATAGTAATTGAAGTATTTTGGCAATTGTCATTTTCTTTTTATGGGTTCATCAACCCTTTGAAAAATACTAAAGTGGTCTTAGCAAGAAAATATGAGTTTTGCCTTCTCAGATTCCCGCTGACAGGTACTTCAATCCACCCCCAAAATATTTAATTTCTTTGATAACCTGGCTATTGTCTTGTAGTTTCTCGGCAATTATGCGACAATTGTGAAAATTACTGTCGTGATTTATTTATATATTTTCTAACTTTAACTTCCCGAGACCAGTAGACTTAAGTCAACTAACATTGATACGATTCCTTTCTTCACAATTTCACATCATCACTGACGTTATGGACAAATTGTTTTTTTTTTTTTTTGAGCTAAGAGCTCCCCAAGCAGGGGAACCAACATCAATTTAACGATAAAATTCAGTTTACAACCAAACAAAACAAAAGCTGAAAGATCTTTAAGAGATCATCTCAAATCTACCAAGTTCAAACTACCAAGTTCAAACTACCAAGTTCAATCTACCAAGTTCACTAACTCTACACAAGCATAAACCAGTTACAGCAAACAGTTAGAAGCATCTAAAGATAGCAGCCTGACACAACAAGTGACATCTAGACAGAGGGCGTATCATCAGTGGAAGCATCACTTTTCTTAGCCCCCTCTTGTTTCTTTGCCAAGTCCAGAAAGCTTCTTTCCATATCTGTTGTCAAACCAGTCCAGTTAGTGAAAAGATTGAAAGTATTGAGATAGAGAGTAAAGAGAGAAGCCTGGTTTTTATCTCTGAAAATTATACTGTTCCTTTCATTCCAAATAGTCCAGCACCAAGCAGCAAGTAAGGTTTTAGTGAAGCTTCTATTGTTTGAATTTAAGCTATTTATATTTGTCCATAAGGACTCTATACTGGTGCAGTCTAGACAGATGTTTTTGTGGTTAAACAAATTGAAGCCAGACCAAAAACCTTTTGCTAGGGGGCAATTTAGGAAAAGGTGTTCTACCGACTCACTATTTTTACAGAAAACACATTTGTTGGGGCCTTGCCACCCCCTTTTCTGGAGGTTGTCAAAGGTAAGAATTCTATTTTCAAGGACCAGCCAGAGATGTAGTTTAACTTTTAAAGGGGCTTTTATTGGCCACACAGTGATGTTCAAGTCTGTCTTAACCCCTCCATTATTCATAAAGGAATAAAAGGAGCTGACAGTGAACAGGCCTTTGCTGTCCAAACTCCAACTAGCTGAGTCCCTAGTGTTATCTAAAGTTAAGCTTTTAGCAAGAGCCAAAATAGCATCTTTTTGAGACCTCACAATTCTAGAAAGCCCTCTACTTAGGGTTAATTTAGTTTGACCATTGTTAATTACTTGGTTGATAGTTGCTTGAGGCTTTCTGGTTTTGTCATATAATTCTGGATATATCTTGCACAAGGGTAAGTTTTCATGCCAAATATCTTTCCAGAATCTAATGGAAGTCTCATTGCCTACTATTCTCTTAACTCCTACATTATAAATTGTGGCAATCTTTGCTAAAGATTTCCACATACAGGAAGCATTCTCTTTTTCAAAGGTGCCCTTGTATTTTGTTAAAATAAGGTCCTTCCAAATAGAGTTATGCCCATTGTAGTGAATTTTCCAAATCCACTTTCCCAGAAGTGCTAAGTTCATTTGTTGAATATTGATGATTCCCCAACCTCCAAACTCCTTTCTTCTACTTAAAATGCTCCAACTGACAAGGCTCATCTTTCTTTTAGTTGTTTGATAGCTTCCCCAAAGGAAATTTCTCCTTATAGAATCTATTTTAGAGATGACCCAATTTGGACACCTATACAGGGAGAAATGGTAAAGAGGGGAGGCTGTAAGAACTGAGTTGAGAAGGACAAGTCTCCCCCCCCCCCATAGAAAGAATGTTTCCTTTCCATCTAGAGAGCTTGCTTTTAACTTTACTAATGACAGCATCCCATTCTGCCTTTCTGGGGCCTCTCCAGTGCAGAGGAACCCCTAGGTAGGTGATTGGGAGGCTGCTTTTGTTACACTTAAAAATACTAAAAGCTGTGTTAGCTTCTTCAGAACTCAAGTTGAGAGGAATTACTTCTGACTTGGAATAATTAATTTTTAGCCCTGAGACACTTTCAAACGCTTTCAGGGCCCAGTTTAGTTTTTGGAGTTGAGTTTTGTCAAATTTAAGAAAAAGGAGGGTGTCATCTGCATATTGCAGATGTAGGACTTTGCCATTCTGTAAGGAGGGACCAAGGCCTTCAAAGTGCCCTTTTTCTTTTCCTTTATTAAGCACTTTGGTGAGTCCTTCAGCAGCTAGAATGAAGAGATAGGCCGAGAGAGGATCTCCTTGTCTTAACCCTCTTCTGCAGCTGAAGAAAAATCCAACTTTATCATTGATTCTCACAGCTGCCCTTCCCCTCCAAAGCACTTGTCTTATCCACTCAATCCATTTGGCATTAAAGCCTCTTTGCTTGAGTGTTCTTAGGAGGTACTGCCAGTTGACTTTATCAAAGGCTTTTTTAAAGTCAAGCTTTAGCAGAATTCCCTTCTCCTTGGTTGTATGCACATGGTGTAGGACCTCATGTGCAGTAGCAACACCTTCCAGTATATACTTGCCTTTAAGGTAAGCAGATTGATTAGGATGAATTAGAGAAGGAAGCACCAAGGTAAACCTATTTGTTAAAACTTTAGTGAAGATTTTGTAACTAAAGTTAAGTAAACTAATAGGCCTGAAGTCCTTAATTCTTTCTACTTTGTCTTTCTTTGGGATTAGGCATATTAAGGCTCTATTGAATTTGCTTAGAGCTAGCCTACCATCAAAGAAATCTTCAAAGATATCTTTTAGATCATCTTTGATGATGTCTCAGAAAGATTGGTAGAAGAGAATGGAAAAGCCATCAGGACCTGGGGCTTTGTCAGGATTCATTTGGAATACAGCTTGTTTTATTTCCTCTAAGGTAAAGTTCCTGGTTAGGCAAAGATTAATTTCAGAGTTGACTTTGTCATTCTCATCCCAAGCCTCATCAGTAAAGTACCCCAAGGTATGTCCATCTGTTCCAAAGAGATCCCTATAGTAATCTAACACATGTGATTTTATCACTTGTGTGTCTCTAGTATGCTGATTGTTAATAATCAGATGTGTGATAATGTTCTTTTTCCTCTGATTGGAGGCTGACTGATGGAAGAATTTTGTATTATTATCTCCTTCTTTGAGCCATTTGACCTTTGATCTTTGCTTCCAGTAGATCTCTTCATTGTTATACAAATCATAGAGTTCTTTCCTGGATTCAATTAGATCATTCAGATTTTCAGAACTTATCTCACTTTCTTCAGCTTTTTCCTCTAGTATTTTGATACTATGGATTAACTGCTTTTTCTTATCTTTGACTTCTTTCCCTATGTTTCTACTCCAGCCTTTTAACTTGTTTCTCATAATTGCCATTTTTGTATCCCAGTTAAGGCTCTTGTCATAACCCAGACTAATTTGATTCCACCAGTTTGGCAATTTTTCATAAATGTCCTGGTGTTGCAGCTACACCTTTTCAAACCTAAAGGGTGATGAGGTGGTCTGAATCAAATCTGCAGAGTCATGAATTATAGGGTTGTGATCAGAGTGTATCCTAGGCATACTGTAAGAGTATGCCTGAGGAAAGGAGTCAAGCCAGTCCTGATTGGTTAAAAATCTATCCAAGCAGGCAAACTGCTGACTTTTTCCTCCTCTGGCCCAGGTAAACTTTCTTTCTGGACATTTAAGGTCTATTAAGCTAAATTTTTCAATCCATTTGTTAAACTTGTTGATGTTGAACACATCAAAAGTAACTCCTTTCTTCTCTGTCCTTTTCCTAATAATGTTGAAATCACCTCCTATGACCCAAGGTCCATTAAAGGAGTTTCCTAGAATATTTAGCTCATTCCAGAAACTCTCCTTCTGACTATTAGAGGGGCCATAGACATTGGTGAAGACTAACCTAAGATCTGTTTTCCTATGGGTAAGAGTAACAGAGATAGAGTGTGTCATCACAATCCAATTCTCTATACTGTAAGTATTAGTATTAACTCCTACTAATAACCCCCCTGCTGAGCCTAAAGCTGGAATGGAGTTCCATTTAAAAGGAGCTACACTGAGGAGAAGTCTTTTACTCAACTTTTGCTTTTTGGTTTCCTGAATTCCAAGGATATCAATGTGTTCTTCTCTTAAGAGGTCTTTTAGGTAACCTCTTTTGCTTGCAGATTTCATGCCCCTACAGTTCCAGGACAGAATTTTCAAGGTTGGGTGACCTTTCAAATTGTCTGTTTGTCTGTCAGGGACTTGCAAGCTAGAAGTATCTTGAGTAGAAGGGTAATTGTTTTCAGAGTTGATGTTTGTATTAAGCTGAGAAGCATCAATATCAATGCCTATCTCAAGAAAGAAGTTGTTGTCAGCTAAGAACTGATCTTCTTCCATGCAATCTGCACTGTATTTATTTACTTCTGAGGCTGTCTGTATTAACTCTACAGGTCTTAAGAGATTAGGGCTGGGGTTGTCAATTGAACATAATGAGAACATCTCCTTAAGTTCTTCAGAGCAGCTAGCCAGACTGCTTCTGAGTGGGCTCAAGTTAATGAAAGTCTGAATAAAAAGACAAGACCTAAGGGTTTGAATCAACCTACCTATCAAACAGATCCAATTGCTATGAAGAGTTGGATACTTCACTCCAAAGTGAGAGGCCTGTGTGTTGGGAATACCCAAAGTCAGAGAGTGTTCTTTCCCTGTTCCCCAAATATCTAAAAGGGAATCAGGAGTCTCTGGGTTACCCTGCCACAAGTCATCAAGGGATATAGGACATCCCTCAATCCTACTCTTGACCAGACAATTTCTCCTTCTGCCACTTAAGGGGCAAGGAGGCCTACTTAAATCTTTACTACAAGAGTAATCTACATCTACTGGTTCCAAAAGTTGGAGCCTTACATTAACATACTCAAACTTGTTTGTAATAAAGGAGAAGTAATCTAGGCAAGGACTCTTGAGGGCTACCTGGCCTTCAGCCTCTTGCCATAGATTATCAGTGAGCATGTTCTGTGCTCCTCTATCCTTAAAGTTGAGAAGAAGAGTACCTGAGGAGGAAAGGGAGAATTTGCTTGGTTCTTCTGAGGGGGTCTTCATGAGAGAGTCCACTGGGCTGACATCTTGTGTATCATCTTCAGGGGAAGTGTCAGTGTCCATGGTCTCCTCCTCAGTATGAGTCTCCTGTGAGCTGAGACTGATGATCTCAGTGAGCCCAACCTGCTTCATCTTGAGCCCTTCCTTGAGCTTCTCAATCTGTACCAGCAAGGCTTTGTTTTTGGCTTGTGCTCTCTCCAGCTTCCTTTCAGCTTCTTCCTTCCCATCCTCATGCATCATGGAAGCTCTATCTGGGGGGGCATTTGTCAAGTACTACTTTGAACCCCTCTTTGCTGAGCAGACCCTGGTTAATCATGCTTAACAGCACATCAGGGATCTCTTCTACCTTGCAAACTCCTTAGGTTGGGATCTGTGTAGTATCAGGCTGAGCCTTGCCAGCAGCTGAACCCTCAGTTTGCACTTGGGTGGGGACATTAGTGAACCCAGGAGGTATGGCAGGTGCCCCTTTCTTGCTTTGGGGCCCACTAGTCTGTCTAGGTCCCTCATGTTGCTGTCTCTGACTCTCCTTTTTTGCCTGCTTCAGTTCCTTCCTGAACTGAGCTTCTAAGTCAACAGCAATATCCTTTCCCTTTTCTTTGCTAAGGGGGCTAGGTTTCACTATTTTCCTGTCACCAATCAGTATACCTTTCTCTTTCTCCCTGCTTCCAGCTTTTGTCTGAGACCTGGTAATCATATTGGGACTCACATTGTCCAGTTTTCTCTTCTTTGTTAGATTTGTGGGGGGGGGGTTTGGTCAAATTCACCCTCTTTTTAGGTTTTTTCTTGCTCTTACGCTTTGCAGGTTGGTTGTTTGCTAAACCAATTCTGTGAGAGTTTGTGCTACCAGTGTCTGCCTTTACTGGTACCACACTCTGCACTTTTGCTTCATCTGCTGGAGACCATTCAATTCTTGGTAGAGCTTTGATGTACTCATGGTACTCAGATCTTACTTGTGGTTCTTCCACCACAAAATTAACTCTGACCAGATCAACCTTGCCTGATTTTCTAAAGATTTCAAAGGCACGGGAGGCAGGAATTCTGTCTCTATGCTCAACTACAACTTCTACCCTTGCAAATCTCCAGTCTATCCCCATGTAGGTCGGGGCATCAGCATGCAAAATTCTACCAAAGCGAAAGAAAACATTGGCTCCATGCCAAGAATTCCAACCAAAAGGGAGGTCAGCGATTCTCACCCAAAGTCTGACTACATAAGCCCTCGGATCTAACTCTTTTGGTGCCTCAGTGAGAATCTGGAAGGGTTTTCTGATGTTGTTGCCATAGGTTATCTCCAGAGCGCCATTGCGAAACATCTCATCCCTCCACTGTTCTGAGGGTCCGATGATCAGAAATCTGTTGTCCATCAGCGTGATGACTCTGTGCTGTTCAGGCGGGAGTCTCCTTCGCATTTCGACCATCACATCCACCAAATTGACTCCTTCGGCGGTCTGAACCACGATGCAACGGGAGATTTCAGCGCTCGCCGGAGCAGTTATCTCATCTTCATCGATTCTGATGGGGTCGGAGTTATCCATTTCAGAGAGAAAGACGGAATCTTGAGAGAGAGAAGACAGTGAGAGAGAAGATAGAGAGGGAGTAGAAAGGTGGAGTGAAGAGACTTGTTGTATCGAGGGGTCTTTTGAGGAAACCGCAGGAGTGATGTGATGTGAGGAGTCGCGATGGAGACTAGTCGGAAGAGTGGGGTGGATGGGATTTTTCGCCAACTGTTCAAAGGAGTGTAATGGACGATCCAGATCATCCGCAGAAAGGGAATCAAGATTCTTGAAAACCGTCGCGTCTCTCGCCGCTCGAATATCCAACGGCTGCGACCCTACTAGTAACGGCACTTATGCTGAATTCCTCTGCAATTCCTTTCGAACTGGAGGGAGGCTTGTGCTGTTGCGGGTTGTTCCTGCTTCAGCTGGCAGGTGGGGACCATAGCAATTGACTAAGAAGAGGAGTCTATTGCGATCCGCCAGGTTGAGATCAGCTACTGAGCTAACGATTTTTTTCGTCGGAGACGAAGGGTCTTGATCCGATCTTGACTCTAGTCTTGGATCTAATCTTGGAGCTTCCATTTTTTTAGATATGCTTTTTTTACAACAAACCATTGTTAGTTGGCCACTATGCCAACCCCATCGTTATGGACAAATTGTAAATTTGTAATATGTGTCCTTCAATTTCTTTAAGTAAAATAAGGGGTTGTCCATCATTAACAAATGTTTGGAGAGAAAAAAAAAACGCGAAATGATAAAAAAACAACATATTTCCAACATTGACCTAGTACTAGATATCTCTCTTTTGCTTTTTTTTTTTTCCTCTCTTTGAACTGGAAAAAACTGCAGAGAAAAATTGTTTTTATTTAAAAATAAGAAGTAAAAAAAAAAAGGTAATTCATAGACTTGATAAAATGTATTGGTAGCTGGGTTGTTCGACCTAGTAGTTTGATTATATTCCGTCAACCAAGTGGTCCTTGATTCAAATCACGAAAAAAATATTTATTTTCAAATTTTTTATAACAAAATCATCGGTTCAAAACCAACCTTCAAAAAATAAAAAATAATAATAATAAAATGTAGTGGTCCATGTTTGAAAAATCACACAAGCCATGGTCCGAATGACAAAGAATATCATATTCATACTATAGAAACCCCAAAAAAAAAAAAGAAGAAGAAAGAAATAGTGTATTTTATAATTTTTTATTTCACTATGATTTATTGTTGGCGGAATTTATCACTTGTTTGGGAATCCACACCATAAATAGTGGATGAATTGAGAACGGACAAAATTGAGGGCATCCCAGAAATGTTCTGGAACAAATCATAAGAATTTCAAAACTAGACCAGTCAAGTTTATAATAATATGACATAAGTGGGTTAATTTATACAGATGCATTAGAAGCTATATAATAGTATGACTTTGTTGTTAGCTATGATTGCTGCATCTAATATAAATTTGAAATAGTAGAAATATATCATTGTTCAAGAATTGTTGTGGTACAGTAGAATAGAGTCATTATTCAGTTCAATTTCGGTTTTGTACGGTAGAAATGCGTCTCACGTAATTTATGATATTGTTCATGTCATAACCAGCACGTATTAGCATTAGCTGGGAAAAAGATAAATAAAGTTTTAGCAAAGTGTGGAAAGTGTGAACTGTTGACCATTGAACAAGACTATACCCGGAATTCAAACCATCTTCAGATTAGCAAGCAACGGTATGTCATTTATCGTTATGCCGTTTCGTTTAACCGAAATGGAAGGTTTGTGGCATAGAAAATTATACCGTTTTTTAAGTGGCAGATGGCACAGTTAATTATACCGTTTGGATCATTTCAACCTCATTTCAAACCGTTTTATGTGTAATATACGGTTGATGGCTTTCAGATCTGATCTGAGTTGTCTGCTTTCGGATCTGGGTTCGGGCACCTATTTCGTCAGTGGCCTGAGAAACAACCGTAGTGTCAGCGGAGGCGGCGGTTTGATGGCCGCCATACTGGTGGTAGAGAGCCTCGTTGCTTTTCCCATCTCCTAAACGAGCTCAATGGCTGCAACACCTCTGCTATGATGGACGCGGCCCGCAGGAGGAAGTAGATCTGGTCTTTGGTGACCGCAGTTTGCGTGAAGGCACCGAGAGCAATTATTCTAATTTTTGTCATGATTAGATGGATCCATTTGGTTAGTAGTGAGAGGTATTTGTTCAGTTAGCAGTCATTTCGAGTCTAGACGAGCTGAGTTATCAGTTATCAGTTCTGGTTAGGGGTGAGCAAAAAACTCGTAACTCGTGAGTTACTCGAGCTCGATTCGAAAAAAGCTCGATGAAAACTCGAGTTAGAAGAACTCGAGTTATAACAACTCGAGTTATGCCAACTCGTTAATTTTACGAGCCGAGTTCGAGTTGGACCCAACTCGACTCGGTACAACTCGAGTCAGAATATACTGGCTGAAAAAAATAAAATATTATCATATTAATATACAATCCAATAATTTTATTGATTTGCAGTCTAATAACTTGTTCGCTAAACCCTACTCTCCAAGTCCCCAGACCTTTTTCCCTCCCTTACACCCTCATGACTGCTCCTCTTTTCTATTTTCTAGCAAAATTTTAAGGTGACTAGTACCTCAACACCTTCTCACGAGTTCGTTGCCGAGTCACGAGTTGGCTCGAGTTAAAATGAGCCGAGTTCGAGTTAGCTCGAATAGCTCGGAACTGCTTTGCTGTCGAGTCACGAGTTGACTCGAGTTGTGACGAGTTCGAGTTCGAGTTGAGGCTAACTCGCTCGAACTCGGCTCGTATACAGCGCTAGTTCTGGTGGGTATGTGCTCCAGGTGATAGGTTTAGAATTTAGTTGTGGAAAGTTAGGTTTCTACCATGGATATTGGTACCAGTTAGGTACCAATACTGTTTAGAGTACTGGTATTTTTCTCTCATTCTTTGAATTGAGATGCATTTTTTTGCTACCAGTGTCATGTTGGATACTGGTGCGTGATGTAATTTTTTTTTATTTGAATGAAAATTGCTGGTTCTTCGGCCCTCAAAAAAATATACGGTTGATGACACATAAATTTGTTTCGTTTAATAAATAAAACGGTAAGTGACATGCCGATATTGTACTGTTTAATAAGTGATACGGTAACGATTTGGTATCATTCCGTGTCACTTATCACGTTTTGACAGCCCTACTAGCAAGACCCAATAACATAATAAAATATTAAGTCTTGCGGCACGGTCAATTCTAAAGTAACACGACCAAACAGTGAGAAAGAGTTAAAGGGGTTACGAAACAATTTCTCGCCAAGAAAAATCTATTAGCTTTAACGAAAATATGGAACAAATAAAATTTATTAGAATAATAGACTAAGTATATAGGGTGTGTTTGGATGAGCATGGAATAAGGAATAAGAATAAGAAATTTCGGTATGCGTGCTTATTCAAATTCCTTATTCTTATACTATGGTTTTGTTAGTATAGGAATAAGGGCCCAAATTCCTTATTCTTATGTTGTTTGGGTTGCACAAGAATAAGAATAAGTACGCATACCGAAATTCCTTATTCTTATTCCTTATTCCATGCTCATCCAAACACACCCATAGAGTTTCAATCCCCACGGTAATGTAACGTTGTTCAATTTATATAAAACAAATAGATTCATATAAACAAAAAAAAAGTAATAATTAAAAACGACATAAACCTACCCTACCTAAATCAGCAACCTAAAATCAGCTGAAAAACGAATGGAATTAAAATTTTAAGTGGGCCATTTAAAGGTAATTAATTTCAACCAGTCTGATACGATTAAAAATTTTAAATGAAGATTGATCTCCTGATCAAAATCTCATGATTTTAACATGGAATTTCATTTCATTTTATTTCGTTGGAAAATTCTTGATCAAAATGAACGGATTTGGTGTTATTTGGTTAGAATTCCTATGTAATTAGATCCAACAAAATCCTACAAAATCATATAAAATCAATTGAATTAAATTGAATTGAATTGAAATCCCATGAAAAAACCATTTTGATCAGGGCCTGATAGATCCGACCAAGCCAATTCAATTTATTTATTATTATATATATATATTTTGTAAAGATTCAAAATCCCTAACAAATGGGGATGGGTTTTCTGTTGAGCGGAGCTGTCCGCTGTTCGGTCTTCCCAGCAGATCAGGTAAAATAGTGCCTCGTGGAGCGTGTGGATAGATAAGCTTTTCCGCGAAACTGCGCTGAGTCAGATTTCAGCCTCTATTGACCGTTAGATCATGATCTGACCGATGTCTGTTCACTCTAGAGGCAGTAGTATTATATTATTCTTTTGGGGGTTGAGAGTTCCGATCGGAAGCGTGTTTGAGGGTCTTACCTGGAAAATTTTATTTCTGTTTTTTTACGTCTCCAATTTGTACCAGAATGTTCATCCGTTAAATATTTGTGAGATGTGTCTTAAACATATTTGTTTTGGTTTGAAAAATTTTGCCTGGATGAATCCGTTTTGAAATTCATAATCTAAGACACAGGCATTTTTTTTAACTTAGAAGTATCTAGTGCTCATGCCTACGTCAATTAGTATTCTTAATTTGATTAATTAATACTAGAGGAATTAAATTTTTTTTTTGTATTTATTCTATACTATAGCTACTTTTTTAATTTTATAGTGCATTAAAGAGTCGGATCCCCAAATAGATACAACTTATGAAGGTTCAGAACTAAAAATCAACTACACCATAAAAAAAATGCCTTGACACCTTTGTGTACTTGATAAGTTCTAAATTCATGTGTGCTAAATGTTTCTTTAGCTATTTGTCATCTGTAACAATCTAAAATTTAATTTTGAAAATTGACTTTCTAATTGTTGCATTTTTATGATACTTGTACGTTTTTATATGGACGAAGCAAAAGTTGATATCTCATTATTTATTTAGATTCGAAAAAACGGATTAACGGAAATGCCGCTCACAATATATGCACTTCATGACTTTCTAACGCAATCCATTACATGTTGACTATATAGAGGATAATAACATTTGAATTTAAATAATTAGGATTAATTAGGTTTATGTCACTGTCAAAATTAGATAATTAGGAATATGTCTATTGTTCGATTGAATTATGTCATTATCAAATTGTTTAAATTAGATATATGCGATTATCTTATTTCAAAAAAGATTAAATTATAAAAATGACATCATGAAATCTCTCATTATTTATAAAAATTTCCAAACTGTCCTCGTTAATAAATCCTAAAGCCAAAAGCGCCGAACAACGAAGTGAAATTTAGCGTGGTAATTTAGAGAAAGCTTCGCATAAAATTTGGCTCATAAATATGTTACCTTCTTATATATTAATTCAGGAAAAATACGAACAAAGGTATTAATTTGGGGAAAAATACGAACATATTTTGGTCCATCTTTACCTTTGCATTTGGACAAAACTACCATGATAATTTAATGAAAATGAATCACGCAAAGAATTAATTTTACTTCTATTTTCCAGCGCGAAACATATGTACTAATTGTTACCCATTATATTTCATTACCAATGATAATAATTTGGGTTTATTGTGTGTTTCTAGTGATAGTATTTTTCTAATATCAAATATTTATAGTGGCATAAAACTAATTTGTCATTTAGTAATGATATTTTTTTAGTTTTAAATTTTTTGGTGTGGCAAACTTAAAAGGGTAAAATTGAGAAACCAATTTGTTGATGGCAAACAACTAGTTTTTACTATTTTATAATGACAAAAACTAATTTGTCATTTAGTGATGACAATTACTAATTTCAAATTTTGACAGTAACATAAATCTAATTAACCCAGATAATTAATATAATTTTTTTATGTTTGGTTAAAATAATAAAATGAGGTTTAAATGGAAAATGAACTACTTCAAAACCAATGTTTTGTTACTTCTCAAATTAGAATCTAATAGAAAGCGATGCAGCCATAGCAACCTATGAAATAAAAAGGATGAGAGAAAATAACGAACCTAGTTTCTATCGTTTTGCTGCTACTAGGATCAGAATGCGAAAAAGAAGAAATAATAAATAAATACATATTCATTGAAATAAATTATCTCGTTTGTAAGTTGTAACATATTTTTGGCGTGCCTCTTGATATTTGAATTCATATCTTAGACCGTGAATTTGAATAGCGGCTCAATAATGACAAAAACTAAAAGTTTCATCCAGCAAGGGGATGACAAATATAATTTGGACTCCTCAAATTTTGATCCTTAATTTTTTTTTATTTGTCAAATTCTGTCCTTTTCTTTATATATATATATTTTTATTTCAATAAAAGTGAGTGTGTGCTTAATTTTATATTTCTAATTTTACTTTCAACTATTAATTATTTATTTAGCTATTTAATTCAAGTTTTTTATTTTAATAAAAAAATAAAATTTCGGCCTCCTTAACCATTTCCCATTTTTTCCAATGAAACTGTGAAGAGATAAATATGTGACGTCGGCAGATCACGTTAAACAGATCGGTACACCGCGATGCATCATACCTCGACCTCCTTCTTATATTACCAGTATTTGTTTCCCGCACTCAAAAAAGGTTCTCGAGTCTGGTAAAAATAATTGTATTTGGATCGGACATTGATACCAGTCTCGTCTCTCTCTCTCTCTCTCTCTCTCTCTCTCTCTGATCTCTTTCGATCCAAAACCCTTTCGGAGCTTTTCGATACGACATGGCGGAGATTCGTGTCACCATGGAGGTGGGGAGCGATGGTGTCGCGCTAATCACAATCACTAATCCGCCTGTTAATGCTTTGCATCCCAAGAGTATTTGTCTCCTCAAGTTTTTGTCATTGTTTAATTTTGTATTGTTTTAGTACGGTTATTGGTTAACTTTCCAAGCTTCTTTGGGTTTTGTTAAATGGGGGAATTAGCTCAGACTCTTGACTTGTTAGACTGATGGGAAATTTTTGCATATATGCCCTTGGTTTATTTGATATTTGTGTGCTTACCACTTGGAAGCTTAAATTTGCATTTCTGTGGCTTTCCTGCAAGTATGTGTAAAGCCGGTGACTAACATGGACAGGATCACCATTCTATGTGCCAGGAGAATTTTGAACTGCTACCATGCTTGATCATGTGACAAGGCAATTTATCATTTCTCTTATTCTCACTCTTTGTTTTTTTTCCCCCCATTCAATTAGTAATTGCGGGTCTCAAGGAGAAGTATACTGAGGCAATGAGCAGGCCAGATGTAAAAGCAATTGTTCTCACTGGTGAGCTTATACTGGATCAAATATATTGATATATAACCTTATCGTGTTCAATTTAGTTTTTTTTAATTTATTTCAAAACTTAGCATTAGATCCTTTTGTGATAATTTGATGGTTGTTCAACAGAAGTAATGGAATGTTGTTTTTTTTTTTTTTTGAATCTGGCACTTGTGGACCAATCTGAATTAAAATGATGCAGTTTTAGTGATCTGTTCTGGTTTTAGGTTATTTGTAATTATAGTAAAAAATAACAAACGTAGACTTTACAATTTATTTCTTTTTATCTTATGTTGCATTACATAATCCTTGGAAAAGTTTAATGGATGTTGATATTTTGAATCCTCCATATTTATCTGAATTATTATTGGATTGTTCTTATAGGCTATGGAGGCAAGTTTTCTGGAGGTTTCGATATCAATGTCTTCAAACAAATTCACCAAACTGGTACAAAGTCTACCGAGTTTCTTAGTTCGTTTCAGACCCCCAGTCCTCGGACCTTTATTAATATCCTAATGCATAGTTTTTATCAGGAAATCTGTCTCTTCTGCCGGATGTGTCTGTTGAGCTAGTTGTAAACATAGTGGAAGGTACATTTTATTGCACATTTAAGAATTTATTTACCTTAGGTTACTCTTATGTTTATGTTAGAAAAAATCATGAATTTTTTTTTTCCTGGTAAATTTCAATCTTGGTTTTGGGGAAACAATAATATTGTACATAGATAAAGCATGAATAATGGGTTACATCTTCAACAGTCGGAAACATATCATTTGTGGCTCTAATATTGCAAAATCACGTGCACCCATCCTCTCGGGAATTATTTGAAGCTTTACCCACTTTCTTCCTCAGTTCAGTAACTTGTGCAGAGGAAATATGGAAGGATTGGGGTACTCGGGCATGTTCTGAGTGGGGAAGTTGGGAGTTCTCTATGGTATTTTAAGTCTTAAGTAGATTAAACAATGTTTGCTTGTTAGTGAACATCTGATTTTTAGGGATACACTCAATTTTGAAGGTTTTTAGTGATTTACAGAATATTACCCCTGCTCTGAAATGTATATATTTGTATTGATGTCATTTCGAGCATTGACCATTGTTATTTTTTGTTTCATTATAGATGCTAAAAAGCCTTCTGTTGCGGCAATCCAGGGGCTTGCTCTTGGTGGTGGCCTCGAGATGGCTATGGTTTGTGCAGCAATATCATGTCTTTGATTTGCTAACAAATTTCATTTCTATATTTATAAAACTGTTATATCAATTTTATTCTTATTTTCAATCTAGGGTTGTCATGCTAGAATATCTACGCCAGATGCCCAGCTTGGATTGCCAGAACTGACACTCGGAGTTATTCCTGGATTCGGCGGTATAATAATTTCTATAGTATATTTTTTTGTCGGGCTCAATTGAACATACTCCACCTTTAGTTCTCTGGTTAATTACTTTATCCACATCTGTTTCTTACATTTACCCTATTTTTTGTGAAAGGTACTCAGCGCTTGCCAAGGCTTGTTGGGTTGGCAAAGGCAACTGAAATGATGTTGGTTAGTTCTATACTTAACCTTCTGATAAATTTCTAAAGATGTTTATGAATGTTCTCTGAATGTTAATCGAATGGCTTTTGATCATAGAAGTCCTTAAGCTGTGAATCGTACTGGATTATTGTTTGTTTATCGAGAAAAGTAATGTACTGTCAAATATTTTTTACACTTGTAAATTTGTGTAAATCTTCAATATATACATCAATCCAACATGAGATTTGCAATGACTACTCCGTGGGAAGTACCTGTTAACCCTATTTGAGGGCATAGTAAAGTTTGACAGATACCGGGTTAATTTGGACTTTGTAAAGAATTTGCAGAAATTAGCCGTGAATGGGGATTATTTGTTAAGTTCATGATAGCGTATGGTATGCCTCTGAGCTTTTGTAGGAATATGCGTAGATTCTGTGTCTATACTGTAAATTGCCCCATCACAGGACAATACTTTAACAAAGTTGTTATATGACTGATTTATCATCCAGCTGTCTAAGCCGATTAGAGCAAAGGAAGGGAAACAATATGGCTTGATAGATGAGCTTGTATCTCCAGCTGACGTAATCCGGGTTGCACGTCAGTGGGCCCTGGACATTGCTGAGGGGAGGAAGCCATGGCTGAGCTCTTTACGCAGGACTGACAAGCTGGGCTCGCTTGCAGAGGCCCGTGAGGTTTTAAAAGCTGCAAGGCAACAGGTTAAGAGGCAATTTCCTAATATGCCGCAGCACCAGGCATGCCTTGACTCAATAGAAGAGGGTGTTGTTGCTGGTGGTTATGCCGGTGTTCTCAAGGTATGCTGTTATTTTATTATTTTTTTTTCCATTGATTTTTTTCACAATCTTACTTCATCATTTTTGTCTGCTTGCAACCATCAAACACTTTCAATATAGAAAACAAAATCTCAATGTAACTTTTAATTTTTTTTTTTTGTGAGTATCACGGTATCACCTGAGGTCACCTCGAGCATAGATGACTTTTTTGCATGATTTATTAGGGGAAAGAATAAGTCAGTTTGGTTTTTTAGTCCTATATGGGCTTTTTTAAAATAATAATGAGGGGCATCAATAATTAATGAAATGCATCTTTGGGCCTTGTTAATATAATATAACAGTTAGGTTTAGTTTGTGGCTTTGTGCATATCTTAGAAGTTAGAACTATTATCTAATTATTGCAAACATAAGAATTGCTAATATTTAGTATATCAAAACTATGTTTAATTTACATAAACAGATTTCTTTATTCTGTAATAATATCATGTAGCATAATTTCTTGAAAAATAAAGGAAATTTAATACATCTAGCTTAATAGTGAGGTATTGTTAAACTGCAGGAAGCCAAGCTTTTCAAGGACCTGGTGCTCTCAGACACATCAAAGGGGCTTGTCCATGTCTTCTTAGCGCAGAGAGCTACATCTAAGGTTCACATATTATTATTTTTATTTGTACTTCTAATTCGTATTTGTCTGGAGTTTTCAATTTTTAATTCTATTCAATGCTATGACATGTTATTTGCAATACCTTTTTCAACAGTTTTACCTGATTTTGCTAGGATATACCATTTCTAATATGGTTAACCTTTTCTTCATTTCATGTGCATTTTTTTTTGCTGAATGTCCTTCATTTGTTTCGTACATTTTTCCGAAAATTATTTCTAAGTTTGCTATGGTCCTGAGCAATTCCTCCATTTACCTATAATTAAATTATATACGTTTTGTTCATTTTCTGTAAAGAATGCTGAGTATTGCTCATTTGCTAAGTTCTAAATGTCAAGCTCTCAGCATGACACTCTATTTATTTTTTTGATGAAATACAGGTGCCAAATGTGACTGATCGGGGGCTAAAACCAAGGCAGATCAAGAAAATTGCAGTGATTGGTGGTGGCCTCATGGGCTCTGGCATTGCAACTGCTTGCATTCTTAATAATATTTCTGTTGTATTAAAAGAAGTTGATCCCAAGTTTCTTGATAGGGGAGTAAAAATGATTTCAGGTTGGCATCCTAGTTCTTACCTAATTACAATTTTTGTAGGTGGGTTGGAATCAGTTTAGATCTGAAATTTAATCGACCCCATAGGACCATACAAGCATATCATTTGATTATGTTGAGCAAGCTATTCTTTTTTAGTGTACTCAATAAGAATACTAATAACTGTTTTGTGTACATCTCAGGCAATCTAGAAGGCCTTGTGAAGAAAGGCTCGCTAACTCAGGACAGGGCAAAAAAGACACTCTCTCTCTTAAAGGGAGTTCTTGATTACTCTGACTTCAAGGATGTTGATGTGGTTATTGAGGTAATGCGTACATACCAAGATTTTCTTACGTCTGAGCATCAATGATCTCTACTGGTTCCAAACTGACAAACTTGTTTCTAATTTAGGCGGTTATTGAAAAGATCCCATTGAAGCAGTCTATATTTGCTGATTTAGAGAAAGTATGCCCACCACATTGTATCCTGGCAACCAACACCTCCACGATTGATTTAAATATTGTTGGCGAGAAGACCTGCTCCCAAGACCGCATTATTGGGGCCCACTTCTTCAGGTATTGCTCACTCTTTCTGGGACTTGCAATGGAAAATTTGGATCTATTTTAATTAACATAAAGGGTTCTTTCAATGGGACTGCTTACTACAGTGAGGTGTAAATAGTGTCCTCTCAAAGCATAACTTGTAACTTTTTCCTTCTAGATCAGCCAATTCAGTTCCAGTTCTGGTACAAGTTAAATAAGTTCTCACTCTGCAAATGCAAGAACTCATTGACATAAATTAATAATTCTCAATAAGTTTGCTTAAAAATATTTTGCTGAGTTCTCACAATATATATATTTTTTGTTTAAATCTACAGGTCCCAGTATCAACTATGACAATTTAATCTTTCTTTGACATCCCTTTGCTAATCCTAGGTTTTTTATTTCATGTTAATATCAGTCCTGCACATATTATGCCTCTGTTGGAGATTGTGCGCACAGAGAAGACCTCTCCACAAGTGATCATTGATCTTATGACAGTAGGAAAGATTATTAAAAAGGTTCCTGTGGTGGTTGGAAATTGCACCGGCTTTGCGGTGAATCGTACGTTTTTCCCTTACACTCAAGGCTCACATCTCCTAGTTCACCTTGGTGTGGATGTGTTTAGAGTTGACAGAGCCATTACCAACTTCGGCATGCCTATGGGTCCCTTCCAGTTAAGAATTGTCTTCTAAATTTATTGTGAAGCTTTGTTTTTAAATAGCTTTTTCGTCCAGTTTATTAAATGACTGGAGTTGAATGCTTACCCAAAATCTAAGTTTACTAGTTAATTTTTGCACTATTTTGCGCAATTTAATGATGTCTACAAGACTTTTGAAAACCTTACAGTGACTTAATAGATTTGTATAAAATATCAGCTTGACATTTACTGAGCATACTGAGAGCCTATTTAGCAATTTTGAAAAACTTGAGGGCTAAATGGTCATCTTATGACTGTGCTTTTCTCAAAACAGACTTCAAGATGTGGCTGGATATGGGGTAGCCATGGCAGTGAAGAGCATCTATGCAGAGGCCTTTAAAGGCCGTATTTTCCAATCTGATTTAGTTGAGTTGATGGTGCAAGATGGGAGACAAGGTATATATAAATGATTTTGCTCTCATTCTAACAAAGAAGCTCCTTTTTTAAAATGTTTCTCTCTATTTTGTCTGCTTTCATATATTAAAGAAATTTCTTTTTGCACTGGTAGGTAAAGCGAATGGAAAAGGCTACTACATCTATGAGAAGGGCAGCAAGCCTAGACCTGATCCTACTGTACAAGCTGTCATTGAAGAGTCCAGAAAGCGATCTAATGTCCTCCGTGGAGGAAAGGTCTCTCTCTCTCTCTCTCTCTCTCTCTCTCTCTCTCTCTCAGCATTGCAATCTGCTGGCTTCTTGTGTTGACTAATATCGTATACTTTTTGCGGTATTTTTTCTAGGCTATCACTGTCAGTGACCAAGACATTGTAGAGATGATTTTCTTCCCTGTGGTTAACGAGGCATGCCGAGTCATGGGTGAAGGGGTCGTCAGCAAGGCTTCAGACCTCGACATCTCTTCTGTTCTTGGAATGGGTTTCCCCAAATACAGGTTAGACTCATTCATGTTGCGTAGTAGATTATATATTCGGAAACTCAAATCTCTAGGCATAGTTGGAGTCAGAAAAATTTTTAATGGGGTTCTAGTTCCATACCAACTATTAATATTACTATTTATATGATTACACCTATGATATAAATTATAATTATGGGGGTGAACAGCAGAACTATTTTCACATTTATGGTGGTCAAATATTATATTTTTCAACGCATATACTGATATAATACCAAAAATACAATGTAAGCATTTATGATTAGAACAAAGAATGGGGAAGACTGCACCAGATTTGATCCTGCTAGATCTGCCCATGTATCCATCCTTCTTGCATTTGTTTTTAACAGATGCTGAGAATGAGAAAAAAAAAAAATACCGAACCATCAAATCTGAAACTGTTTTCTTTTGTCTTAGTGATCTCTTTTTTGAAAGTAGTAAATTCATTTTTCCATTGCCATAATATGTTCTCAGCTGCTGAAAATGAGAAACACCAAACCATCAATCTGGAACTGTTCTCTTTTCTCTGTACTCTTTTTTTTTTTATAGTAAATTCATTTTTTCAGTGGAACTGTGGAAGTGCCCTTTACTTTATATTGATGTGTTGCAGGGGTGGGCTTGTATTTTGGGCGGACACAATCGGGGCAAATTACATATATTCGAAGCTTTCAAAATGGTCTGAGATATATGGCGGTTTCTTCACACCTTGCTCTTATTTGGAAGAAAGAGCAAAGAAGGGCCTTCCTTTGGTATGTCCCCATCATATTTTCCCACCTTAATATAACAATTCCCTTGTTGACTGCAGCATTATAGAAGGTGTTACTTGTCGGTTTAAATTATGCACTCTTGGTTAATTTCGAATTTCATCATTTTTCAGAGCTCGATGTCTACATCTTCATCACAAACTTCAAGGGCACGTTTGTAATGAAGAGGTGGAGATCTGCTGTACTTCTACCCTGCTACTTGGCCCCACGCAGGATAATAGTTTTTTTAGGACCTCCATGCAAAATACAAAACCAGCTTCTGTTATTTTGGTGGTTTTGATCTGTTCTGAAAATAAGGAAGGATTTGACCCAAGAGTCCATCATGAAATGTCCTGAATAAAATCTTTTTTTTCCTGTACAATGATGTTTAAGAAAATAGAAAGATGTAGAGCGTGTAATATGCAATAAGAGAGTTCTTTTAAGTTTCTCTCTGTTTCTTTTGCATTTTATTTTTCTTATTTATTCCACGTTCGATTCCTACGGAGGCTAGAGCCCCTTTTGAATTGTAACAAGTGCATTGGCATGTCCATATGACAGAGAATTCATAAGAGTTGCGTCTATTTACCTTACTAGAGAGAGGAAGGGACGGGGACCGATACAGAAAAAAATTTAACCCACGCCCAATTATAATATAATAAAACTAAAAAATTAAAATAAATAATAAATTTAATAAACATGTCATTCTAAACATATAATTGAAATATTACAAACTACATCTCTTTCATAAATCTAGTCATTTTTTTATGATCTTTGCTTCTCTATCAATCACCAAAAAATATAAAAAAGTTAAAATAAACACATTATTTTTTAAGCATGTCCAATATTTTTTGAATATTAGCCTTGGCATTATGATTTTTCAAGTCCGGACACCTATCAAATTCTACTGTTCCAGTCCTTAATTTTTCAAAAACAACCCTAGATAGATGCTGGTATGATTACAGAGTTGTCTTTATATTTTGTCTATCGGTAATTAAAAACGATGCTCACATACAAGTTTTGATGCACAATCTATAGATGAACTTGAATAAAAAGTTTATTTATAATTTATTTTATTTTTGTATAGTCATCATATTAGTCATGATAGGTTTTTTTAGATGACTTTAGTCATGATAGTTGCCAAATGAATTTTTGTAAACAATAGGCATATATAATTCTTTTCCAAAAAATTGGGAGAAAAATCTGAAGATTTTTAAGTAAGGGCCTCGATAGAAATATTGGGCTTTTCATAGATACTAAAAAAGAGGCCTATAATAAGCAAGATTAAAGGATCAGAAAATGGAAATGGGGCTTTCTATATTTGCGAGAGTCGAGGGGGAAACGCAGCCTGGAAAGTGGTCCCCACCTACTGTGTCTGGTCCGGTGTAGTCGCTTCATACAGTGGGAATCCTGCACAATCAGTCACTCTGTCACTGTAATTACATGCGAGAAATGTCTGGCATTGCTCGTACCATTGTCACACAAAACATATTTTTTTCTTTTGGTTTTGGGGACCATGATCCATGAACCATGATAAATGTTCATGATATCCTCTCCAGTACAGTGGCAAACAACATTGACCAACTGTTCTGAGTTCTGACTTGACTGAAAGTTGAGGCTCCTTCCCTCCTTCCTTTGAACCGTTTATTTTATTTTATTTTATTTTCATTTTTAATTTGAATAAAAATTTTTATGCTTAAAACATCCCTTTCAGTAAAAAAACTACAAAAGAAACGGGGGAAGTTGTTTGGTAATACAATGTTTTATTTTGAATAACAGCAATACAATGTTAGTTAGATACGTCTTGTGAACAGTAATGCTTAATGCCTTTTTATTTACTCCTCTTGCTATTTCAAAATTTTCTTTGTTAATTAGATCGAACAGATTAGGCTCCATCTGCCACAATGATGAGACTAACTTGTTGGACGACATTCATTAAGAATCAAAATTTCAAATTTGATTAATTTGTCTGCAATTTCTATTTAGTTAGAATATTTTTGTTGGCATTAATTCACGAGTCCAAATATATTTCAATTATTTTATTAACTTAACTATATTGCAAATTAATTTAGCCTAATTTTAACTATCAATATTTAATCAGTATACCGAATTCTATTTAGTTTAATTAATTATGACCTTCATTATTTTGCACTAATTTAATTTTACGAGATGGGATCCATGCATCATTGCATGGTGGCCGTACCTTGTAACAGCATCTTAGCACAAAATTCATATATAACTGGAGTGATCAATTCCAATTGTTGAACAAATATCTCTTGATGGGGCTGTTTGGATTCCCCAAATAATTTAGGGAATTTCATCTTCCTACCATAAATTTATTATAAACAATTCAAACTCTCCACTAAGTTACACACTTTCTAATAAATTTATTTCTAGGAATTATAACTTTTCCAAATTTCTCAAATTCCTAAGCGATCCAAACTGCCCGATGTGATTTCTATGATTTTATCCCTTTAAACAAATATGTTCACTTGATATTATTTCTATCCCTTTAAAGCTAAGCAATCCAACCCTAAGTGGTGCATCCCTAGGACAGTAGATCTGGACCATTCTTTCTCCAGGGTGCGTTTGGATAGGTGTGGGAAGAAGAGAAGAAGGAAGAAGTGGGAAGAAATATTGTAAAGTGTGTAACTTTGTGAAGAGTTTAGATTGTTTATAATTTTTTTTTCTTCTTCTTCGTTCTTCTTCTTCTTTCTTCCAACGATCCAAACGCACTCCAGAAAAGTTCGTGTTCGGCTGGCGGTTGATATTGGATCAACTCTTTCCTCTATAATTTTTAGCAGCAAAAGCTGCGCAGCTCATCGTACAGTGATTCATGATTGCATTTAAATTTATGGGCCGGGGGGTGGACTAACTTAGCAGGAGATGACGAGACCCAGAAAATAGGAAAAAAAGAAAAGGACTGCTGAGTGGGACCCAAATTAACCGTAATTTTGATACATTTTGAGAGCGCAAATTTATCAAAACACTATACTGATTGCTTCAGTGACTTTTTAGGTGCCTCGGTGTTCAACAAAGAAGGGCTTTAATGTACACATCTACGAAATGAGAAACAACGAATATTAAATGAGTTAAATTTGTTATTGACCGATATATATTTTTTATAATTATACAAACAGTACTTGGTATCTGTTGTTGTCCAGATCAGTCGATATCCATGATATCAATATTAGTGTAGTTATATATTGTTTTCTAAGTTAACAATATTTTATATATAACAATCAAATTTACAATCAGTATGATTGTGTTAATTATATTAATTATATAGAGTAAACGAACTAGTTTGATTGAGTACAATGAACAATTTAGTCCTATTATACATGAACTAGTTTTGGGTGGCATAGAAATTTTTTTTTCCTTTAATACATGATAACTAATTAATGATCCTAATTTTTTTTTATAATAATTGTACCAAATATGAGCCCATTAATAGGACAGATTAATCCCAAGCTTTTAAAAAACTCAGTTTTTTTTTGTCGTTGTATCACTGTTTTATCTTAGTTTTAGTTCAAACCGCACTACCAATTTATCCGTTTTATCGTCATTTTCTTCGTTTTATTATAGTTTTATCACCGGTAATCGCTATATCGCCACCCAACTGTCAAACCGCACAAATCACATTTTAAAATCTTTTTTTGAAGAAAGAGGAGGTTTTTTGTCATCTAATTTTTTCTGAAATTAAAGATGCATGCGGAGCTTGAACCCTTGACTTTTTTGAGGCCAATCTAGTGCTCTTACCACTGAGCCACTAGACCTTGATTAATCCATAATTTCTATCTTAAAAAGGAAAATTGTCCTTCCGTAAGATGATGGTTAAGTCGATTGCAAAATAGTTTGAACATAACTTGCGCAGAGAAATTAACGTTTCTGCATCGGCCGGATTAACAAATCATGTGTATCTTACTTACATAACAAAACACATGCCATACTTGGCAAATAAAAAGTTGGCAGAAAGAATATACTGACACCTTCAGCATGCGTTTTACACGGGCTAGCATATTTTAGTGATAATACGAGGCATGCCTGATGCATGGTTTGGGGGCAATCTGGGTAACCAAAACATTTTCCAAAACACAAAGAACAAAGAAAATCAAAATCAAGATCAGCATCATCAATTGAAAGAAAAATTATAATAACACAAATGCCAGAGAGTCACATCAACTAATTAATAAAGAGCACCAAATTTATTAATTAGGCCCCTTCCACCGAAAACCCAACTCACCTTAAAGCAATGCTCATTTGCTTTGCCTAGTTTTTCTTTATGGTTGAGGTAACCTTGTCCAGTTTCTCTACATTGGAGTCCCTGCAATTGCAAAAATGCCACCATACTAGGGATGAAAACGGAGCGGATTTTATCCGCTTCGATCCGTATCCGAATCCGAAAAATACGCGTAATATCCGAACCGTATCCGTATCCGAACATATCCGTATTCGTATCCGTATCTGTCAAAAAAATATGGATGCGGATATGGAAAGACTAATATCCGCTCTTTATCCGTATCCGACAAGGATATTATCCGTATCCGATAAATATTAATCCGTTTATCCGTATCTTTAACATCATAAGATGATTAATATAATATAATTACTTCTCTATATTAGAGAATACTTTCAATTAGATAATACTTAATTTTTATTAAATAAATTTTCTTATAATAAATATTTTTATTTGGACTAGTAACATAAAATTATTTTTACTTTCTATTAATTAAAACAATTATAAATGATAACAACACTAAAATTAATTTTTCTCTAATATTGACAAAGTAGTAACATAGACATGAGTATATTGAATATCATTATATTTATAGAAACTACTATTATAAATAAATAATAAAGATTAAAATGCAATCCGTATCCGACAAAATATATTCGTATTCGACTCCGTATCCGATAATATCCGAACCGTATTCGTATCCGTTTAATATTCGAACCGTATCCGTATCCGAATGCATTCGTATTCGTATCCGTATCCGGAAAAAAAAATACGGATGCGGATATGGGAAGACTAACATCCGCTCCGTATCCGATCCGTTTTCATCCCTAACCATACGCATCAGGTCTTTTAGCGCACTCGCAAAAAATCCCATAGCATAAAAGAATACATTTTTTATCTACGCTGGTTAGCTTTAACCATATAAATAATTAATATCAATTGCAAATAATCAAATATTAATTAATTAGACTATTAGTCAACCACAAACCAATATTATTTTTTTGTTCATTACTTGTAGTCAAATATATAATTGTCCGAAACGGCACTAAATCCTTTTAGTGTTTTCATACCGAACTACATCACAGATAAAAAAGACCAATAAATATATACAACTTGAACTTCTAGCTAAAATGGTAATATTCCCAACGAATCTTAAAACCTACTTAATTTATTTGATGAACTAATTTTTTGAACATTAATATTAATTAATTAATTAATTAATTAATTAATTAAGATATATAGATTCTAAAGTTCATATTATTTACTAATTTTTCATTTCATATTTGAGTATAAATCTGAAATATTAATTATGTAAGTAATTTTATGGCCATGGCCTCTTTAAGTAAGAAATAAAGCACACACATTTTAAGATCATATTGTTTACTAATTTTTCATTTTTATATTTGAGTATAAATCTGAAATATTAATTATTAAAGTCATTTTATGGTCATGGCCTCTTTAAGCCAGAAATAAAGTACATACATCTGCACTTGAGGCTTGAGAGAAGACAAGTCTTGGTAGCTATAATTTGTTAATATTATAAAATAATTTTTAGGATTCTGGTGCAAAGCAAACTTTTTAGCTGTTTTAAGATCGAAGTTACACATACTTCTTTAAAAGACATTGTCTACATATCAAGCCTTGTTGTACTTCAGAAATGGAAAGAGAGAAGAGGATAGGAGACGGGAGGAGAGAAAGGAAGAGACACATATAAGAGAAGGCTTTTCTTTCATTTTTTCTTTTTTTTATTATTTTTTTGTGGTGGGTAGGAGAGAGAGAGAGAGAGAGAGTCAAAATGGTTGTGTGTGAAACATATATACTCCTCTCCATTTGTTTGAGAGATTGTTTTTGTCATTCGTCTGATCCAGCCAAAATCTAGCCAATCAGAGAGAGAGAGAGAGAGAGAGAGAGAGAGAGAGAGGGTAACAGCTGGGATGAATCGGTGCTTACCAATCCATCCTTGAAAAAACAACTGGGATGAATTTGATGGATTCTATTGAGAGAAAGGAAAAAAAAAGAGCTTGACAAATTTTCTTTGATGACTTCCCTTTTACTAAAAAAGGTTACTTTGGTTGCAGAAAGATACGTGATATTAACTCAATTGATTTTAGTCAAAGTGGAAGGGTTTCATGTTTCATAATCTCGCCACAAAAAAAAAACATAAACAAAAAATAAACAAAAGAAACACATATAACAATAAAAAAAAGAAATACCTCATAGATGTACAACGTATATATTCCACCTTTCGAGCTAACGACTTATCAGAAAGTTGTTCAAAATATCTTGTGAACTAATGCAGGCATACGGGAACTAGTTACGCAAACAGGGGAAAAAGAGAAAAAAATGTATGTATTGATCGAGTATATATAGAGTTTTGCTGCGGTGAGTCGGACTAAAAACTTTTAGATCTAATTCAAACTTACTGATTCGAATCATCTAATACGATCTCCCTATTGAAATCTTTATGTAGATCAAATTTTATATTTTTCGGATTTTTAAAAACTGCTATTTTTTAACGGTTCAAAACTAATTAGATTAACGATTTTCTAAAATTAAAAAAAAACCTTAAAAATTTCGAAAAAATATAAAATTTGGTCCGCATAGAAATTTTAATAGGGAGATCGTATTGGACGGTTTGAATCGATCATTTTAAACAAGATTTAGGAGTTTTTAGTCTAACTCACACCCTCTAGTGAGTCGCGACTCACCATAACAAAACTCAGCACATATATATACAAAGTGGGATCGAATGCATGCATGCTCAATCAATATACTCAACATTCATTCACACGCTTTCCTTATTCTGATGTACACTTCGGCCGCCAACGTAGCATACTACCTAATTTTTGAAGTACGCAATAGTAGAAATATTTTTTTAATCAAATTTTAGCACAAAGAATCACACAATGCATGAACATCTAATTAATTAAACTAATAAGCACACACACAGACACAATTGCTGTCTGTACAGCTAGTTTCCGCTGGGGCCAAAGTACGTCAAGAAAATTCTAGTAAGACAAATTTATCTTTTTGAAAATATATATATTTTTTATCATCACTGCCGTTGTTGTAGTTGTTTACTTGTTTTCCATGCGCTATTTATTCGGGCTCATATATATATATATATATATATATATATATATAGAGAGAGAGAGAGAGAACCTATTGTGCATACTAATGTATTGGAGCTTCAATGTATACTAATTTAGATCGTTGGATCTGCTTCAAGATCCGAGCATATTAGATCGCTGGATTAAAAAACATAAGTTGTTCCTCACCTTATTTTGCTCCGCTTCCCTCTCCGACTAAATCCTTCCCCTAAAACATTTCTATTTCTCTCACACGACAACAATGAATACCTAGATCTGTCGAACCCTCTCTCTCGCCTCTCTCTTTCTCTCCTAGCTTCCAGTTCGCTTCGCATCTGTCCTAGTCACACCTCTCTTCATCCCCGACTCCGACTCCTTTGCTCTCCTAGTTGTGCCTTTCTTCGTCCCCATCACATTCTCCGCTGACGCAATGAAATCGAGGATTCGACTTGGATTTCCTTTTCCTCTCCGTCGACTTACCCTTCCGAGTTCAAACTTCCAGGTAACCCTCTCCTTCTCTTACTCTCCCTCCCTCTTACCTCTCTAGTCGGGTTGAGCAATATTATATGAGGATTAGATTTGGCCTAATATGTACAAAACTTTTGTACTGAACAATAGATTGCTAATTGGCCTAATTGTATTATTCTTATTTTGTTCACGAATTATAAAAATTGAACGACATTTATATAGCTATCAAAAGATGAAGCTTGTTGATTGGGTGTCTTGTGCATAGTTTTCTATTGTATTACATTTGAAAACACAAATGTTACATGTACGTACAATATTTCATATAATTCAAGTCATACCCAAATAGATGAAAGAAAACTAGTACAAAATTAGTTCTTGTGGAACATTTTGTGTGCCTCAAATTAGTTGTTTTGTCAAACCTTGTTTTTTTGTCTTTCTGAAAGGAAAAAATTAAGAGAGAACCAATTTAGTCCCTTTACTATTTTTAATTAAAACATTATGCCTAACTGGTCCTTTAACTATGAAAAAGGTCCAAGTAGATGTAAGGCATGCTGTGATTTCTAATTGTTAAGGAATTAACTTAATTTTTTATGCTACTATACTAATCATTTATAATCTTTTTGCTTTGCATTAGAAATTGTTAAGGAATTAACTTAATTTTTTATGCCACTATACTAATCGTTTATATTCTTTTTGCTTTGCATTAGAAAAGGAAGATGAAGGGATGATTTCAGTGGAGAAGAAGATAATCAGTGGAGAGGATTTCAATGAAGAAGAAGATGATAGAGAAGAGAGTGGCTAAATATATTAATTTTGTAATTAGGAAACATTTTGGGGTGGTTTTGTAAATATGACTCAGTATTGTATTTTGTGATTAGGTAATTACTAAAATAGCATGACTAAGTTTAACAATTGGTATATTCGATCGATATTGGCAATGGACTAATGCTTTTATTGCATATATACGTTTATGCAGTTGTAATATTTTGTCCTTGGTTTATTTTTCCCCTTTTTGGGTGCTAAAATAGTGATCATGGATCATTTCCGTTATATATGAGCAAAAGAAAGATATGTGAGATCAATCTTTCATTTCTGTTATATATAAACAAAACTGCATAAACGTACTGGTGTAAGAAACAGATGGAACGATTCAGGGGTAAAAAAGTCTAAAATTTATATTTTTGCTTCACTAAAATAATCCATCCAAACAAGAAATATGAAGGAAAGGGAAATTAATTTTCCTTTCCCTTCATTTTTCATCCAAACAAGAAATATATAATTATTTTACTTTCCATCCCATTCCTTTCCTTCCCTCTTTAAATTTTTCTTTCCTTTCCATCCTCTATCTTTGAACCAAACAGAGTGTGAGTGTGGAGGAAACAAGAATCAATGTGATGAGCAAGTATCATGTCTCGGTTAGTTGCTTTTGGGTTAGCAATCTGGTCACATTGATTTTTTGGAAATAACTTCAGTCTAAATCTTGAACCCAGCCCTCTAATGTACAGTTTAATATGCATTCATTTTGTCAAGTTAAGTTAGCGGCAAAAAATGCTCTCTGATGTACCAGTACCATATCACCGGTACAGATTTTACTCTTACATTTACAATCAAATAAAACTTGAATTTCAAAACAAATGTAAGCCCTAAAATCCTCAAACTGTACACTAGCTTGTCAAAGTATGATATTAGAATATTAAGTCCATTAATCACGTCCTTAGCTCAGTCTTGAACAGGTGCATGCTACCAGCAAAAGAATCTACAACCGCTTGATATCTACAATAATTAAAAGTGAAAAATCATAGTTCTAATAAATTCTTCCATCACAAGATTTAAAATAGTGAAAGATGTGCAAATAAATTGCACTCCAGAAATTCCTTTCCTTGCTGTACATGAATCAAATTTTGAAAAGTCATAAAAATATCACATGGTGCAGATCAAGTCAGCAACGACATGAAACAAATTTTAAAAAGTAATAAAGCATGCCAATCGTCATTTATCCCGAGAAATACAATTAAGACATGAAAATGTCTCACTTGGTTTGGCAACTGAACACCATTTGAAGGATTTGTGCCTGAGTTTTCTTGGAAATTAAATAACTTGCAATTCAATTAGTTGTTTGAAAGTCAGATGGAATTGGCTTCAAAAGCTATATATGTATGGTTATACTTCCCCTATTTTATCACAAAGATGTCACCTTGTTTGCAAATCTACTTCATGTGGCTCACTGGCAAAGAAATTAAGTTTATACCTAAAGTGAAAATACTCCAAATAACTTCATATGAATATCAAAAGCCAATAATTTTAGAAGCAGATGACAGTACGACAGTTTAGTTGTTTGAAATCGAAAACTCCCTGTCCAATTAAATTTATACCTAAGGCGAAACACTCCAAACACTCTAAATTTATGCTGGTCTACAAATCCACCGACCACCCTTCATCTTAACAGAGTGTGAGGGAAGGAGAAAGGGAGATAGAAGGTGAGTTACCTGGAAGGTTGAACTTGCTAGGGTTAGTCGGAGGAGAGGACGTGCGGCGCGTCTAGTCGAAGAGCAACGCTGCTTGTTTGTCGAGGGAGGTGAGGATGAGCGAGAGAGAGAGAGAGCGGGAGTATTTAGTCGGGGAGAGAGAGAGATAAGAGTATTTAGTCGGAGGTACGAAGGAGAAAGTATTTAGTCGGAGAGCCGGAGAGAAGAGGGGAGCGGAACAAAATAAGGGAGAAGTACATCTTAATTATTTAATCTAGCGACTTGATCTACACCAATCTTGAGGCATATCCAACGATCTGAATTAGTATGCATTGAAACTCCAATACATTAGTATGCACAATAGGTTTTCTATATATATATATATATATATATATATATATATATATATATATATTGGCTAAAGTATACTTCCAGCATATGGATCAAATCCGTATGCTAGAGTCGTTTATCAAAATTTAAAATTCAAACAGTCGATCCAAACCGTTCAAGTCGTTCTCCATGTAAAAATATCCTGCAAGACCAAATTTTATATTTTTTCGAATTGTTTTACTATATATTATGCTATTTTCAAATTGAATGGTCAGAAATACTCCTTTACAGTATTTTTTAAAAATAACATAATATATAGTAAAAAAATTTGAAAAAATATAAATTTTGGTTTTCTAGGAGATTTCAATATGGAGAACAATCCGAGAAACGACTTCAGTATACGGACTATCTGTGTATATATATATGTGTGTGTGTTGCAATGTAAAGCTATATTTAATCTGCATGCCAATGAAACGACTATATCACAGTACATATTATATATATATATATATATATATATATAGAGTTTAGCTACGGTGAGTCGCGACTCACGGACCCTCCGGTGAGTCGCGACCAAAACTTCTAGATCTAGATCAAAATGACCGATCCAAACCGTCCAATATGATCTCCCAATTGAAATCTCCGTGCAAACCAAATTTTTTATTTTTTCGAAATTTTTAAGTATTTTTTTCGGATTTTTAAAAACTGATGTTTTTGAATGGTTCAGAACCAATTAGATTAACGATTTTCTAAAATTTTAAAAAAATACTTAAAATTTTCGAAAAAATGAAAAATTTGGTCTACATGGAGATTTCAATAGGGAGATCATATTGGACGGTTTGGATCGGTCATTTTGATCTAGATCTAGGAGTTTTGGTCGCGACTCACCGGAAGGTCCGTGAGTCGCGACTCACCGTAGCTAAACTCTATATATATATATATATATATATATATATATATATATATATATATATATATATATATATATATATATATATATATGATCTATAACTATTTTGAAGAAAACAATGATTGGAACAACCTAGTATGTAGACCCCTAAGCCATTTTGAAAAAAAAAAAGACACACGTACACTTGCTAGTTGCTAGGTAGTCTTTTGGACAAAAGGTACGTACGTAGATCAAGCTATATATCCAGGTTAATTTAAATAATCACTGGAAATGTTTAATTAATTAGATTATAATTTGTTTTTAAATTCATGAGCGTTTGCTTTCAATCGTTAGCTCAAAAGTTGCTCTTCAAACTATTATAGTTATATTTGATGATGAACTCTTAATTTGAAAGAGGTTTTAACTTATTGTAACAACAAGTTAAGAAGACTATAGCATTGCACTCTTGAAATGGCAATGAAAGGTTTAAAAGTAGAGAAATGATCAAGTTTCTCACATAAATTTTGCTTATATAACTCAACAGCATCAACTAACAATGTTGTAATGGTATATTTCCACAACTTATAAATGTTATCAAAACATATGTATATAAGAGCGCATGCGTACATATATATTAAAAAAAATTTTGCTACAATGTGAGTAATTTGTCGTGATGAGTAATGCGCGACAATATGTGATTGATTTACCATTCCAAATTGAATACGTCTTGCTCGTTGTCTGAAATTGATTTTAATCAATTAGACTTCATCTCCAAAAGCTTTGATCCCAAAGCAGTGAGTAATTTTTGCAGTTGGGATAATTAATTGTACATGTTATATATTGCACTCTTGTGTAAGATTTTGGTTGATCAACGTGGGACCTGTATACATAGCTAGCTAGTTGAGTAGTTGACGGATCTGATCTCTTTAGAAATTATCCTACCGCGCGTATTTTAAGTGGACATATTGGTCTCTTTTCAGCTTTAGTTTCCTAACATGTCTTAACTAAAGAACTAATTAAACACGCACATATATACATGCCAAAAGAAATGCATGGGAAATTAATGAAGCACAACGATAATAACATCAAATTATTAAACAATGGTTGTAACGGCCGACCTCACCATGCATGACTACGTACACTTTCCAAAATACATAAAAAAAATTCTGAATTGGAAAAACGAACACCAGAAGGCACCTAGCTAGTTGTGAGAATATGCCGCTAACATGATCCGTCCGACTCATTCCTACTAGCGGGCTGGCAGCCGTCGACTATGATCAGTAACTAGACGTGGATAAATATAATGTACGTGGATGATCAGTTCCGGCTTGTCGTGACGAGCAGTCGCCCAGCGGCAACCAGACATGGGAATATGCATGCCGTTATGTGGCTCGACCCGTTTGCTACGAGTGGTTCGTCTATCGGCGACAAAACGTATGTAAAATCTGACTTGTTGCTAAGACAGAAGTTGGTTTATTCTTGCTAAAATTAGTAGAACTGGCTAGCTAGAACTGCATAAAGTTAAACTTCCAAGTCAATATCCCACCAATGCGGCAATGCCTGCTCAAATATATACAAACTGTTTCCCAGAGAATCCAAACACCAGTTTTAATTTCTAATTCCAAACAAGACAATTAATGAAATTTGAAAGTAGTATATATATGTACGGTTCTATTTCATTTAGCTGATTCTCCAACCAAACAAAAAGCCCAATTTAATTCGATCCAATAGCTAGCCTTGGATTTGGATACAAGCTGTCAATGGTGGCCCCCCTCCTTATAGACTATTTATTTGGGATCTTTTAAATTAATTAATCCCCTTTGTAGTGGTTTATTGTTAATTAATTTACTTAGTGTTCATGGATTAATTAATTAAGAAGTATATTGATGCGAAGGCGGAGGTACTTGTCTACTTGAACAGTGGAAGCAATAAACCAAAATAATTTTGTCCTGTCCTTGCATAGAGGCTTTACCAAACACCACAGAATTACTAGTTGCCTCTGACCCGAGTTGACAGGTCTAGTCAGGGTTAGGGTTAGGGTTTCTTTTGGGTGGTGGCCTGGTGGGTACAGTTTTTGTGTGTGGGTGAAGTTAGTGGGATGTATATTGGGTGGAAGGCTGGAAGCATCTGATTCGCCCCCACCCTCTTTCTTTATTTTTTGAGATCATTTGTGGCCTTTCATACCGGGGAGAATAATGCATTGGTAATTGACCAATCAAGAATAATGAAAAGGGAAAAAATATCATAATAAGATCAAATATTAAATGTTTCTCTATTTTCGCTTGGTTTTAATTACTATATATGAGATTAATTTAATGTAGTAATTACTAATTTCTTTTTGACTATTTTTTTAAAAGACAATTCACTCAACTTTTTGTTCATGTGGCATATTTCAAGTCAAAATTAACTGATACATATGCATTTGTGGTATTAGTATTTTTTTGTGATAATTAATATTAACTTTAAAAAATAATTTACTTTATGAAAATTTGGTTAAAATATGTTGGTTTTGTCCAAATAATTTCTTAAGTACTTCAATATATTTCTTTACTTGTAACTAAGCTAAAAAAAGATTAATTGGTTAATCCAGTTCCAACTAACAAACTCAAAATACGAACTTCAAGTGTCTTTAGAATATTTATGTTGCACATTTGAAGTTATAGAAATCATAAATTAAAATTGTAATAAAACAAAAATTATGAAGTGCAATTCATCTTGTGAGTTGCGACTGTACTTCTAACAACAGAAGTTCCACCTCACAAACTTTCAGTAATTGAGAATAAAAATTTAAAGCGTGCAATAAGAATTACATCATAATATAAATATAAAATGAACAGTGCTTGATAATTTATTTATTTGTTCATATATATTGTTTTCTTCTCTAAGCAAAAGATGTTTCTTTCCAATAAATGCCATTAAAAATGCATCAATTGATACATACAAATTTGTATTGAATGTTATTTAACAACATTAATCATCATCATTTTAGAAAATATTTAATAATATGCTTTACTTTTGTTGAAAGTAATTGTATAGTTTCTATATAGTTCCTCTTACCACTTGGCTTATGCCAACACCAATCATTAAGATTTTTGATAACCCAAGCCAGTGAATAACCCAATCATTAAGAAAAGAATCTCTTATATCCCTAGTGGACCATACATCTTAATTTTATATTCCACAACATATGAATGACCACAAAAGATCCATTACTTATTAATATTTTTGTTGCACTATTGTATTGTTTGGAGCATGACATGTCATCCGGCGCCTCTTCCCACACCCGAGACATTCATGTCCACACAACCCTATCTTTGCATTTATTATTCTTACCCCCTCATATATTTACTATTTATATTTTTTAAATTAATTTGCCCATCCCCCCTCTCTCTCTTCTTTTTCTCTCACTAAACCCAAACCCTAAAGTAGAAAAAGAAAGTATTGCTTTCTCTCCTTCGATCCCAAATTCCCCCATTGCGTACGTTCTGCTCATCTCTTGTGTTAAATCAGCTCAACGTTCTTCTCGCTTGGTGGTGTCTCTTCTAAGGGATAAGAGCCAAATCCTTGATGAACTTCACCAGCTAAAAAGTAAGCTTCTTTCCCCCAATTTTGTTTGCTTAATTTTGTTGGATTCAGCTCCTCTCCATTAGATTCCTTTTAATTTTAGTAAAACTTTGATTTGGATACCGTCGATCTCCTTCCAATTCCAACTTGTTTTATGAATTAGGTTTATTCCTTTTTTTTCTACCATTTGTTTTCTCCCAGCTAAGCTTCATATGTTAATTGGTTGTTTCTTATTAGGATCAATTACTTGATTGTGGGTTTCGAGTTTCCCTCTTTGTACGCGTAGTTCGGTTTTTTCTGTGGGTTTTCCCATCTTTAATAATCAGTTTCCCTTTCCTTTTTTTTTGGGAGTTTTTTTTTTATAACCTTTGGCTTTGAAATATCTCTTTCCATAATTGTTCCATGTACATGTACTGGTGTGGTAGGAACTGGGAAATTGGGTTATTGATAACCCAATAACTTGGCATAATTGTTATCTGATTTTGATTGGTCTAAACATCTGGGGTCATGATTTTATGGAGGAAAATCACATGCAACTTTTCTAGGGTTCGAAATGTAAATGCCTTTTTTTTTTTCTGTTTGTCCCCTTTGTAATCTTACTTAGCACGAAAGCTTCTGATAAAGCAAACTTAGTTCAGGCTGATGGTGGTATTTCATGTCGTTATTCCAACTAAAATCACAAGAGATGCTCCTTTTCGAGAAATTGATTTGTTCGAAGGCGAAAGAGTTTTGTTTTATACCTCCCATCTAAACTAACCCAGTCTCTTATACAGTTGACTCCTTTGAGCTAACACTTGAATCGAGGTACCCAAGTTGGGTTCTTCTCATCAAACAACTCGCAGAAATGTTCCCTTTTAGAAATAAACTTGTTCTAGAGATTTGTTTGAGTTCATCTCATGTTTTGTTCAAGTCTTGTTTATACTTGCCATGCGTATCGTTTATATTTAGCATTGCACGGTGGCATTTACTTGAGCATAGATAGTTGGGGTTGGGCACAACGAGCTTTCGCATTTAGCAAAGAGATTGTGAATGTGTGATATTGTTCTAAGCTCATAATATGCTAAGGTTAGCATGTTTGTTCTAGTTATGTAAGCTAATGTGGATTGTTTCATAACAAAGTTCTCATTTTGCATCAGAAACCTTGAAAAAAATATCTTGTGCGCTAGTCCTATATAGGTAATGACCATTGGCGAACAGGTTTCTTTAGTTGAGCTAATTAAGTACACAAGTGTTAATGTAGAGATTGACTTTTAAGTTTAGCTTGGTACGTACTATATATATAACAAGCAACTTCTACGCTCAGTTGCTTATTTCATGCGATGTTTCATTTCTTTCCTCATGGAAAAATTGCTTGTGCTCTTGTACAATATTTTCCACCTTTGATGACTAATTTGAATCTTAAATAAGGATACCATACGTGTAAGCTTTGCATTTTATGTGGAAGAAGGTTAATCTATTGCTAATATGAAGCTATAAGAACTTGTGTATTTTTATATTTCATGCACAATACACTGCTAAAGATATATCATCGTTCCGGAGACATAAGCATATTCTATATAAATGGCGTTTGCTTGTACCTTGTAGTACGATGGAAGTGATCTTGTCAGAGGATGACAATAATGGGAAGGAACACATACTCACCTCTAAACCTAATGGTACAAGCGATATGTTGCAAAGTACTAACATTGTGGTACAAGAAGATACTAATATAGATAGTGAAGCTTGCGATCATTTCTCCATGAGGTACGAACCAGACACTTTATATTAATATTTTAACTTTTATAACCAAAGGCATCATAAATTCTCTATTTCGTGCATTATTTCTTCTATCATAAATATAGTCCACTTAATGTTCAGTTACTTTTTAATTGAATATTAAGGTAGCAACGAACAATTATAATAGACATGAAAGCATGCATCTATTTGTGGTAAATGTAAGAGTGGCTGTACCTTTCTTGAACTTCAGTCGCAAATATTTAAAAACTTGATGCATTGGATAATATACGTTTGTTCGGCTGAGACATATGAATCAGGGACAAGGTCCTTTTATTTTATAGATACGTAATTTAGATTGTTAACAATAACAGGTTAACTAAAACAATATATACATGTCATTACAAATAAGATACATATATTCATATTCATTTAAAAAATTGTACAATATTTAATAACTTGATGCCATTTCTATAGGAAACCTAAAACTATGTAGAAATTTTTTTTTAGTCCTCTACTAAAAAGCTTCTATTCATACACTGGCCAAGAACTTCAGCAAGTAATTTCTGCCATAGGTCCTTATCAAAGTTTGGAGAAACACTACTGTAAGAGAAGATTTGATCTGGCTTCCAAAATTATGTAACTCCGTGTAAATTTAACCCCAAACAATCTCAATTAAACTCTAGTTACATAACCAATTAATGGTGAAACTAAGCTCCATTATTGTGCTGTCATTGCAAATATCCAATTTCTATTCATCAGTTAAGCCTTTATTGTGCTGTCACATTGTCAGGCCTCACATATTATCTCTTACTTTTCCACAGAGAATATGTAGCTCAGGCTAGCAAGCGGGACCCACTTTCTTGTTCCCCATTTGCAACTGACAACCTGTCATGGGGTACATCGCTACCAGTGCCTCCAAAGAAATTTAGACGGTGGGATTGCGATGACTGTCTGAGCAAGGTGATTTCTTCCGAGAAAAAAGGAAATCAGGACCTGGCTTTATCCTCCGACCAGAGTGCCAATAATAACATGGGTACCTGCTTGATTTCATTCCTCGGCACGAGTTTGGTGCCACATAATATTGTTGCCCATGTGGGGACATGCAAATCGCCCCCTTCTTCTATGAACGGAAGCAGCTCGAAGAAGGGTATGAAAGTGTGCAACAACAGGATGTAATTGGTATCAAGCATGTTTAAAGCTGGTATTGTGGCAAATAATACCTGTCTAGTATGGTACAAGCTTTCCTTCCTGTTGGCATGTATAATCAGATATTGTATCCACATCAAATACTGCACTGCAGTATGGTGCCAGTAGTGACCTGACAATATAATCCAGCAAGTACATATATTCAGCCTGTACCACTGTCAATAATACAACAATATAGCATTGCATGTGTATACCAGTGTTCATCTGACTAGTACCATTAAGAGTACATGATGTGTTTGTACTATTAATTTTCTCTTCTACTTGGCTCTCTTCTTCAGGTTGTCCCTTACAGACAACGCCAACTGCTGCAAGCCATGATACTTCAGATAACGAACCTTTAAGCACTTTGATAAAATCTGACAAACGGCGGGTCATGCAAGAACATGAGAGAACCAAAACTCGTGCCGAGTTGGAAAAAAGCAAAGAAATTCTTGAAATTATGGCTACAACATCCAGAAATAGTGACTTACCTGAAAGTGCAGTTTCAGGTAAAATTTGTAAAGTGCATGGAAAGAAGACAAGGAAGGTACGATCGCTAGCTGAAATAATAGGAAACCAGAAGTTGGTGCTACCTAAGAAAGACTGCACTCCTGATAATAGTATTACTGAAAATCTTATACCCATAAAAGAGAACCAGGCAATTGAATGTGATAAAAAATCTGTTTTGACCGTGGCCAAATCAAAGAAAAGGTGTAAGGAATTTGAGGTACTTGCGGCCCATCACAAAGAATGCACTGCTGTTGATGGTATGGATGAAAACCTTACACTCATAAAGGAACATCAAGCAAATGATAATGCATGCAAATCTGGGTTAAGTAAGGCCAAGTTAAAGAAAAAGTACAAGGCAATTGAGGTAGTAGGGCCATCTCAGGAAGGATGCACTCCAAGTGACAGAATAATTAAAGACCACTCACCCATAAAAGAGAATCAGACGAGCGAAGTTGCTTGTAAATCTGGGTTGGTTAAGGTCAAACTAAAGAACAAGTATAAAGCACTCGAGGTAGTTAATGATACCTCTTCTCTGAAGTGTTGGCTGAAAAAGAGGAGTAACAAAAAGCCAACTCACAATAAATTTGCAAAACTAATGAACTTGGAGGGTCAAAACCTATCTTTTCCTTCGTCATGTGGGCTCAGCTTGGAGAAGCCTAGCTTTAAAGAAAGTGACAAAAAAGAATTGCTGATTGGCACTTTTGTGAAAAAGAAAAGAACGAAAAACCCTAGAAAGTTTGTGTATGGTGCTGCAACTGGAGGTGAAATTGCTTGTACAAAGAGTTACTGTACATCCTTGCAGTTAACTGGAAACAGAGAAGCTAATTCCAAGAAAAGCCCATTGAAGGTAACTTTAATATTATATATTTGCTATCCTACAATGAGCATTTCAGTTGCAGATATCGGTTCTGGATCAGGTAGAATGCAGCCTATGATTATCAGTTTTCTTTATTTTGATATCTCCTTTATGTTTATATATTCCTTTTTTGGGAAATGGGATAAAATACCAGTTCATAAAGTTACTGGTACATATGTGCTATACTGGTATGTCAAAGAGATATTTTATATAATTCTTACTTTTTATATTGATCGTGTCACAGAAATGCAAGATGGAGAATTCAAAATCAGAAGCTAGTCCTCAGAGGATTTGGAAAAAGAAACAAAAGATCTCAGAAAAGATTTCCAATGATATCCCAATGGATATTGTTGAACTCCTAGCTAAAAGCCTCAGAGAGAAACACCTAACAGATGACACAGATTCCAACTCAAGAGAATCATCCCAGAACAAGCCACCAAACAGTACGCTTGTAGACTTTTCAAGGCAAAAATCAGCATTTCATAAGACCTCTGAAGCCAGAACCTTAAAATTTATGCCACACCCTCTACATTCCCATAGTTCAAACCATTCAGGGAATATTAACCTTAGAACAGCTAGTTTAGATCCTTCTTATGGGTACATCAAGCAATTCTGGAACGATTCTCGAATTCACCAACCAGGCATGGTGCGATGCGTTAACTGGGATTGCACCCAACTGCAGCTCAATGCAAATCTGTCAGCTCAGCCAGAGCTGTATAGAAACGAGGTCATCCCAGCTACACATCTTCTCCATTTGATGAATGCCTCGACATCATCTAGGCCAAGTCTGAATTTAGGTGGCTTCACTACTGCATATAACCTACCATTAATGCCTAATTATTATCAAAATTTGAATCAAAATCAACACAAACTGTTTCGACCCCAGCCCAGGATTGGAGTGTTCGGCTCTCAATTACAAAAGGAAATCACAAGTCCAACAAGTAACTGCGGGACCCAGTCTGGTTTTAGAATTGGAAATGGGCCTGTACCAGCAGAAGGCACTTGTATAATTAATAGAAACCCAGCAGATTTTACAATAATTGATGAGACCAATGAGTATATGATTGATGGTGGTGAAATTAAACCTATAACTTGGGCATACTATGGAAATATTGATGGCATTGCGGATGCTTCAAGAGGTTTTCGTCATGAACAGGGCACTTCTCGGAACAGGCTTCTATACAATAGTGTTGTAAATTAAAAAGCAGGCTTTCTTCTTGTCACCTTTCAGAGGTACTATTAAATTTCAAACTTTCCCCTTTATAATTGTTTACAAGCAATAACAGCAAGATCAAATCCCAAACGTAACTATTTGAGTAACAAAGGTACCTGATCGTGCCAGTAACTGGGTTTCTGGGTCACCTGGATAGAAAAATCCAGTTTGAAGCTGTCATTAATTGTAAAGAATGAAAATACTGATCTGATCGTTTCCCTTGGTCCTTCCTGTGAATTTGCAGTTATTTTGGCCCGTGAATAGTGATATAGGTAGTTGTTAGGGTTGTATTTTTTTTTTCTTTCTTCCTGTCAGTTATTTCAGCTTATTTTATTTTATTTTTTTCAGTGTGTTCATACCTTCAAAATTATAAACCCACTGATTGATCATACATACAAAATTGTTTGTTACAGGTTTTATAAGGAACTCATGGATCAGAGAAGAGAAAGGAAAGATGTTTCATGTTTTTGCTACTTGTCTAATATGGTCGAACAACCTACTTAAAATGCTTTTTCTTTTTTGGTTCTCATAACCTGTGAATGGCTTTTTGGAATAAGTTATGCTGATGGTTTCTCCCAGTTGAAAGACAATACAAATAGAGTGTTTTTGTAAGAAGTTGAAAACCATAGGGTATAACATGAACAGCTAATGTCATGTTGATATGATAGAAATTATGATAATAAATTTAACATGTTTTGTTGTAATATGGCTTCCCTCAAAATTTAAGGGGTGCTAAATGACTGTTGTAATATCTGTGCTTTGCCAACTATCATTTATAGGATCATGTTATGCAAATCATCTTGTTTTCAAGTGCAAAGGATTAAATGTCAATTTTTACATAGAACAAGAACCACAATCAAGTACTCCTAAACAATTCTACTTAGCCGAACCAAATTTTCATAATATAACAACATATGTTTCAAAACTAAGATGGCTCATCTTGTTTCTAAATTTCACCTCTTCAGTTGAAAAGCAGAAAGACGGCAATCCTCGGATGGTATAGACACATAGTACAGAGAACAAAATGTTCTCACTTAAACATTACACAACAAAACCTTCCCATCTCCACTCTGTCATTACTATTACATACTTGTCATTTAGAAATTCCATCTAGCCTCCTAATTTGCAAAGCAGGAACCGCAAAAAAGTCTCCTGCAAAAATAAATGATCATTGAGCAAACAAAATAATAAATTGATGCATAATAGGATCCAGATTTGTGACTAGATTGTACATAACATGATGGTGAATTACATGTCAATGACATAGAAAATCCATATTTGTAATTGTTAAGTACCTCATGGAGCTTCCAGAGCTTTTTGGTTGCTTTCTGATGGGTTCCTTCCTTCTCGGGGGTTGAAGTACCACTTTTATTGCAGTATCAAAAACTGCCTTTATGCTCTACAAGATGTAATTGATATAGAATACAAATTTATTATTGTAAAGGACCTGAAAGTGTACATCAGTCAATTGAAAAGTGAACTACTACTTATTGGACTGGTACAGGTACAAACTAGGTTCAGTGATGCTGAAATGATACAACTGCATACCTGTTGGGTCTTAGAGCTGCACTCAATGTAAGCAACAGCACCAATTTGTTTTCTCAGCTCCTCACCCTGAAATAATACAAGTAGTGCCCACACTAGATTTTGAATACAGATTGATAGTAGTACAAAATACAAATCAGTCTTATGCCAAAATTAAGAAAAAGTACCTGAGCAGTTGTTATGACAGAAGCATTTGGATGGTCGGCCAAATATGCTCTATCTTCACGAAGATCTGCAATTGACCATGCATTCAAGTTGGTTTATGGTTTTAAATTTAATTATTGGAAAAGAGAAGGATAACAGAGGCTCGAGTACACAATTGTGGTTCTTGTTTGAATACTAAAGGATGATAATACTTCACCAACCTAATTTGGTCCCCACGAGAACTACAGGAACATTAGGAGAGAAACGGCGAAGCTCAGGCATCCACTGTTTTGGGGATTAAATGAAAAAAAAAGAATTAACAACATGTGTTATCAAATCTAATATTAGATTATATAAAAATAACACCAACAAATAATATTACTTCACTTGGCCAGCATTGTGACAGAACTGGTACATTGCCAACCCACTGATGCACTTCCAATTTCTGATGGAAATTGTCTAGGTACAAGGACCAGCTAACCATAATTGGTCTTTATGAATGCAATAAAGCACCAAATTAGCCTGACTAGTGTTGGTCTGGTTAATGGTAATAGGTAAATGGTACAGTATGAACACCTTCTTAAGTACATTCTCATAGCTCGGTCGGCTGATCAGGGAGAATGCCAGAATGAAAACATCAGCACCTCTGTAACTAAGGGGCCTCAATCTGCTATAGTCTTCTTGGCCTACAAATATATATAATAAATTAATACAAATAACATCGTTAAAGCTCAAACCCAAAAAAGCCCCTGCAAGGAAACAAAAAAAGAAAAGAAAAAATAAAAAAGGGTAAGAGTTTCACAAGATAATATTTGAAGTACCTGCTGTGTCCCAGAGGCCCAAATTGACGATGCTTCCATCGACTGATACATTTGCGCTGAAGTTGTCAAACACCGTAGGGATATAGTCCTGTCAAAAATAGGTCAAATATTAAAATTTGGAGGTATTTCCCCTTAAATTGGACACATCTATAGGAGGAACATCTATTAAAATTGTAGAAAGGTACAATAATTAGTTGAGATTGGGTTGTAAGCCAGTACAATTGAAATTAGGTCATTGAATGCTAGTAAACAAGAGAAAGAAAATTGAAAATAAATGCATGTAGGGAATCAAGGGACAGCTCCAGTTTCCGTTCAACTTGGGACAATGCAATTGAAGACCAAGAGGGTTGGTAGCTACAGTAAAACCCTAGTGAAACCCAGGACCACAGATTGAAAACAAGGGCATTTGGCCATAAATCAAGGTACCACGTTACTAAAATTGAAAAGGAAAAAAGATTTGAAGATTAATGAAAGAAAAGTAAAGAATGGGAAGACTTAACAGTTGGAAATTTGTTACAAGTGTAGCAAATGAGCATGCAAGTTTTCCCAACAGCGCCATCACCAACTGTCACGCATTTTATGAACTTGGTCGCGCTCATCTCTCTCTTTTTCTCTCTCTCGACCGAGGTTCCAAAGTTGTAGAAGAAGTGAAGAGAGAGTGAAAGAGTGGGGAATCTTTTAATCGCTTGGTGTACTTGAAAGTTAAAAGGGAGCAAGTAGATTTCTTTATGAATTTGAAATCCAGCCAGATTCTCTCTTCTTTAATTTGAAACGATAGAAAACGAGGCGCAGCAGCTGCAGTGAAGGCGGTTCTGTTAATTTAATACGGTCAATTAATGCTTCACTTCACTGCTTCACTACATCCTTGGGGCCCACTCGTCAGTCACAAACTACAAAAAAGTGCTCAAGTGCAAACAGCCACAACGGTGTTACAGTTGCACACGCCGAAAATTTTCAAGATAGGAATCATATAAAAAAAATGTACGAAGGTAGGAATTTGAATTACAGATTTACGGAAATAGGAACCAATGTACGGCATCAGTTTCTCTCTTACCCCCTTGGCTCACGTCTGTGGTCAGTACATTTCTGATGATTTTTGTCCGACTCGTGCAAATGTAGAGGGCACCGTTATATTTCTATGAATCTAGGGCTATAAAAATTTCACTACAGATCATCAAAATTTTATAAGAACTCTTCACGCGTTTAGTTACATTAATTCATTTATGGAATATTTATAAAATTATTTTGTAAAAATATCATTCAACAATAAATTTTATAATTTTATAAGATTTATATGACATCACAAAAATTATAAATCACGCAAAATATCTTTTTAGTTGATTCCATTAATTTCTTTTAATTAACGATAATGTGGAAATATTTTGGTTTTCCCTCGGGTTGTTGCCATTATTTTTTTTTCATAAGTATTTTTGAGAAAATTTCAAAATTTCATAGATTACATAGAAAATTTGAAAAGAATATAAAGTTCTACAAAATTTTCAACAATTTTTTTAACGGTGCACATCAATATTCTTTTTTTTGAAAAAAAATGCACTAAAATACCTATATACAAACAAAAGAATAAGTCTAAAATGACAATAAAATAAATTCGATATCATTCTCAAAATTCTATCAATTCTATTGAAGAAATTTCATAGGCATTATAGTTTTATGATATTTTGTAGAAATCTAGTAAAGTTTAAAAAAAAAATCGAAGTAATTTTACATAAAGCCTTTTATATTTCATGAAATTTCTACAAAATAAGATTTTATAAGGCTACAAATAAAAAAAATTATCTTGTTGGGTATCACTAAGAAAAATCCTAAACTATATTTAATGTCCATAATCATGTATAGATATAGATTTTTTTTAAAAAGACTAAGATTTAAAATTCTATGAATCAATTAATGTCCAATACATCTAAAAAATTATTAGAATTATTCATATATATTTAAAATTCTTACATCACTCAATTCTTCATATTTGTTTCTATAAATTATCACAATTTTATATAAAGATAACCTCAAAATTTCACTCAAAAAAAATTATCTAAACTGAAAAATAGCATAATGAGTAATTGAAACTGTCCATTTTTTTTAAAAAAAATGAGAATAAAAATCAGAAATACTCTGACCTTCTCCCTGCACGCGAATCAAGAGGGATGAAGATTTTTTATCTCAAAGAAAACGTAGGCAGTTCCGTTTACCTAATTACCTGTTATATTATTCTAATACAGTTATTTTAGTGCAAAATAAAAAAATATTGTTGTGCGTCACTAAACGTTTTGTGAACAATTTTGCAAAACTTTATGCTTTTCAAGTTTTCTACGGCATCTAATCATCTATCAAATTTTCTAAAAAATGCCTATGACAAGAAAAAGCAATAATCCTAGATAAAACCAAAGTAAATTCCACACTATCCTAAAATAAAAAAAATTCTAATCGAATCTATCAAAATAATTTTATAGGTTTTATAATTTTATGGGTTGTCATATAAATCTCATAAAATTATCAATTTAAATGTTGAATGATATTTTTACAAAATAGTTTTATGAATAATTCTATAAATCAATTAATGTCATAATTAATTTTTATAGCCTAGATTCATATCCTTCTATGACAATAATCATTATATTTCATAGGAAAATGATTTAGAAAATGTCTTTAAGCAATTAAAAATGAAACGACACCTCAGTAGAAATATGTTCTGACAGCAGGCATGAACATGGGTAAAAAGGAGAAAAGCTGATGCAGTGGTGCCGTTAGGGATGAAAACGGAGCGGATAAAATCCGCTCCGATCCGTATCCGAATCCGAAAAATACGCGTAATATCCGAACCGTATCCGTATCCGAACATATCCGTATTCGTATCCGTATCCGTCAAAAAAATATGGATGCGGATATGGGAAGACCAATATCCGCTCTTTATCCGTATCCGACATGGATATTATCCGTATCCGATAAATATTAATCCGTTTATCCGTATCTTTAACGTCATAAGATGATTAATATAATATAATTACTTCTCTATATTAGAGAATACTTTTAATTAGATAATACTTAATTTTTATTAAATAAATTTTCTTATAATAAATATTTTTATTTGGACTAGTAACATAAAATTATTTTTACTTTCTATTAATTGAGACGATTATAAATGATAACAATACTGAAATTAATTTTTTTCTCTAATATTGATAAAATACTAACATAGACATGAGTATATTGAATATCATTATATTTATAGAAACTACTATTATAAATAAATAATAAAGATTAAAATGCAATCCGTATCCGACAAAATATATTCATATTCGACTCCGTATCCGATAATATCCGAACCGTATTCGTATCCGTTTAATATTCGAACCGTATCCGTATCCGAATGCATTCGTATTCGTATCCGTATCCGGAAAAAAAATGCGGATGCGGATATGGGAAGACCAACATCCGCTCCGTATCCGATCCGTTTTCATCCCTAGGTGCCGTACATTGGTTCCTATTCTCGTAAATTCCTAGTACATATTCCTACTTCCGTATATTTCTTTTATATGATTCCTATCTTAAAAAAATTTGGTTGCACGCACCTTTGTCCACATGCATCACCTTATTCGGATTCACATCCTCTACAGTCAACAATCTCGCTGGACGGTACAGCCAAGATAATTTTTTTTAATATTAAAAATTTTTAAAATTCAAATGTTAAATTTAAATCGTTAATGTTGTTCAATTTTATGAGCGATTCATTTTTATATAAGTTTAATAAAATTTGAAGTTAATTTGATACTTGATTAAATGATCAAACTATGAACGTATTAGAATTAATCAGTGATAGTTAACCATATTCGTTCATTTGTTGACCACTTGATCTAGTAGCAAATCAACTCCAAATTTTATAAAACTTATATGAAAATGCATCGCATATAAAACTGAACAAGATCAACGGTTTATATTTAACATTTGACTTTTAAAATTTAAAAAAAAAACCTTGGCTGGACGGTACAGCCAAAACCTTGGCTGTAGGGGATGCGAGTCCCACCTTATTCACCAATCCGGATTCGCTGTTGCGCTACACCGCGTGTCGCGCACTACGAGCCGTCTGATCTTGATCGGACGGTTCATTTTTACGGGCCTACCAATCTAGGTTACATGCATGGGGCTCCCTTGTCCATTGGATCTTAATCAAACAGGCCAGCAGCGGATCTCAATTTCCTTACTCACCTGTCACCTGATCAAAGAGGTCCAGATTTTCTAAGACCCAAATCAATACAACATAGCTCTAAGTTCGCTGACATGTTGTCTCATTCAATTAAATATAAATATGTCAGAACAGGAAACACGATGTTGGGTATAGCTTAAGCCATAGAGGATCTGTAGTACTTAATTTTGACCAGATGAAGAGGCATCATCCCTAAGTATTGACCGAGGTAAATCCGAATAGTATTGACCGCGGTAAATAGCCATTAATTAGCCACTGAGTCACTGTTCTCTTCTGTTCTTTTGAGTTTTCTTCCACTTTTGAGTCAAACGTGAATTAATAAGTTATTAATTATTATTAATAATATCACTCTCTTTTGAGAAATAGAATAGAAATAGAAGCAGTAGAGAGAGAGAGAAAGAGATGAATGGAGAGGAGAGGTTATCGGAGTGGGCGAAAGAGGCGAGGAGGTGGCTGGAGGAGTCCAGTGCGCGGGGCAGCACGATCGTCACTGGAGGGGAAGAGCAGGTCAAGGCGCTTTGGGAAGGCGAAGGCGGCCTCTTCAACGCGCTCGGCTTGCCTGGTCTCCATGTCTCTCTCGTAGAAAATGGCTGCGCTCGGTGCACGCTCCGCATCCCTTCGCATCTCACTGTTCGTCTCCGTTTTTGTTTCCATACATAGATCCTGTTTTCACCTTTTCATATTGTTTTAACAATTCTGTAATACTGGTACACATTCAACTGATATTGACCTAAATGGTACAACACTATTTCAGTACCAATATAAGTTTTCTATATATACTGTATGCTTATGTTTATAAGGCTTAATTGTGCCTCAATTTTGCTCCAGTTGTGTATTAAGAAAAAAATCATGCATTTCTGAAATTCCCCTGTGCTTCATGTCTCCACTGGCCTGTATATTACTGGTACAGTTAAGTACTGAGAGCCTGGGAATCATTTTGGCTATGTTTGTTTGGAAGTGTGACATGATTCTTTCTAACTATTTGCAAAGGATGAAAATGGAAATTGGCAAACAGGATCAATTGCTGCGGTTATTGATGATGTCGGTGCAGCGGCTATTGTGTCTGTTGATGGCATTATCAAAGTCTCGGTGCAATTCGACATATCATATTTCTACCCTGCCAAGTTCAATGTGCTTTTTTCCCCTTTTTTGTTATCTATCATTTTTTACACAACCTTAACCCATGTATGATGTATGTGCAAAATTACGCGTTGATTTAAAGTCCAACCATAATCTCAGCATGCCAAATATAGTTCAATCTTTTATCCCATTCCACTACATGTGCAACCGGGATCATAAGAGTAAGAAGCTGTTTGGAGTTAACTAAAATGGATGGCTAGTTATTGGTCAAACCCTAGTAAACAAGAAATGGAAAGATGATTATTATTTGTAGTCACTTGGCAGTATCCAACAGGTACAACTCAACTCTGGCATATCTTATCTGCGCCTGCTTGTCAGTTACTAATATCAGAGCTCTATATTTATGTGTTTCAGGAGGAGGTGGAGATTGAGAGTAGAGTGGTTGAGAGAAAGGACATGCTGACAGCGGTCGTTGTAGAAGTGAGGAAGAAAGGCACAGGAGAGCTTGTTGCCATTGGCCGACAGTGGATGTCTGCCTCCAGAGGCAAGAAGATTGCCAATAGTAGGCTTTGATTATACATTTATTTTTTCACCATTTCAGATATGTGTGCTAGGGAATTTTCCTTAGAAATTTCATTTCACTTTTGCAATATTCTACAATCTATGCCAAATCCATATTTACTATGTAAAATATAGAAGAGAGAATAAAACTGATAGTCGACTTTTCTTCTCAATTGTAAATATTGTATCAGAAATCTTACAACAATGACTCACTGCTTGTGAAAAAACCTTTTCAAAATGAGGAACAACAAACCAAAGTGATCCTTTTATTGTTCTTCCTTTTTATTCAATAAATAATCACCATACTGCAAATTGGCTGCGAGCAGGGTAGTAAAAAAATAATTAAAAAAATGATAAATTCATCTAAATTACTAGCTTAGCAAGGAGATAAAGTTTACAACGGCAGTGACAGCATTATCGGCTGCCAAAGAAGAGTAAATAGAAGCCTCATTTGACTGTGCTGAGCCACCACCAGCAAGGTCAGAGAGTGACCGAATCGCTATGAAAGGCGTGCCAAGTTGGAGAGAAACAAGCCCGACTGCAGCCGTCTCCATATCAATTGGTGTTATGTTGAATTTCGTATTCAAGAATTGTCGGTATGCTGCATTGTCGACAAACACATTGGCACTGCAACCTTTGTCAACCCTGGCTACTATGGGACTCCTTGGTAAGCATGTGGTTGCATTTACACATCTCGTCAGATTTGTTCCCTGAAAGAAAACTTATTTTTCATTTGAGTATATACATTGAGTGTAAAATACTTTTAATTCTCGACTGGTATATGGTTATACTGGCAGTGTTCTGAATTTAGTGGAATGGATCAAACTGGTACTTTTTCTATTAGTTTTTCTTAGGAAAAATGTGATTATATGGATGGTTCCTTAGTCCTTAGAGTTTAGGCCTATCTATCTGAAATAGGGAAAGAAATGTAAAAAGGGTCACCAGATGTCTAAAATGCCAGGGTCACATACGCACAAACTAGCTAAACTGAACAAAATAAATAAATAAATAAATATTTATCAGGTTAATAACTGGTACCAGTCTTTAATTTTTTTTCCATTCTTAAAGTCTTACATTGGCAATTAAATAAATAAGTTGTTGATTAACTAATAATTAATGACATATTACCTCCAGCTTTTCTGAGAGCTTGTAGTAGCTTTGATCAACTTCGACCCAGAATGCGTGTTGTCTTTCTTCTGGAGTTCCAGTTACCGGAAACACCTCCTCTGGTTGGTACCAAACACTGTTCAAATAGCTTCCTGATTTCTTTTTGTCAACGTCATAATCTGAGAAGTTTAGATATCCATATTGTCTCGTGTAATCGCCAAATGCCTCAAAAGCAAGTTCATCTTGAGGCCCGAAGCCGTACCGCTGTTAAATATGCACCACAAATAATGTTATTTATGGAATATTTGAAAATTTCAAGGAAGCACTTTACAGATTTTACTGCGAGAGTGCGAGTATTATGAACTTTAGGCCAATGTAAGAAGCCATTTTTAATTACCATGAAATCATAAACCGGTGATAGGTTTCAGGACGTGTATACCACATTCATTAGACTCGCTCAAAGAGTCAAAGTGCTCAGTGGTAAAAATTGATAGATGTTAAGCACTGCTAGTAAATTATCAGCTTCTACTAGGCAAAAAGCAAAGAAACCCTAGTGAAAGTAATTTTAGTTTAGCAAATGACTTCTCTTGTTAGGGCTGCAAACGCAACTCCATTTAACCGTTGATCGTTTCGTTTCGTTTCCTTTGAAACAATTAACGAAATAATTTTTTTGTTTGTTTGTTAAACAAAACAATTAATGGAACTGGCTTCTTTCGTTTCGTTTAACCTAGTATTTATAAACAAACTTTGATGAACCAAGAATACTATCAGGAAATTACTCTCCAAATTATCCATCTCTTTCATCTTATTTTTCTCATGCTTTAGTGCTGGAGGGAGGATATTTTGGTCATTTTAAAAAAATTGGGAGTGGATGAGTAATTGAGAGTGCACTGAGCAATTCCCATACTATAGTATCAAATCGGTTAGTTATGCATGCAAAATAAAAAAAAATATGTATCAAAATTAATTGTCAAATTAGCAAATCGAACACAATTACACATTTTGATCGTTTCGAAATAGAAAAACATGTAAACAAATTAATTGTTAGTTAATTGATTGTTTCGATCGTTTTGATCGTCTTTTGAAATGAAATAGTTAACGCGAATTAATTTTTATTTCGTGCCATAAACAAAACAATTAACGAAAATGAGTTGTTTCGTGCAACGAAGGCCTTGTTAATGGGGGCAAATAATAATAATAATAATAACGGTTTATGGATATTTTTACCTGCCAATTCCACAGGCCCGTATGAGCCCAGTATTTTGGGATTGTGACGTCGCCAATTTGCAGGTTTGAATTTGCATTTCCAGCAATTCCAAAATGCACAATTCCTTTTATCTCAAACAGAGTTAGCAATAGCTGTGTGGTCAATCCAGAATTAAGCTGCAGATAATAAAATTACGAATTACACCCTCTTTTCTGTGTAAATAATTAGTTTCAGAAAATTTAAAAAATTTAACAAGAAAAATATTAAATATTCATTACCATACTTAAGCCTGTCATGACCATGATGACCTTCTGGTTTTTGACAGTTCCAAGGTGGAATCTTCTTCCTATAGAAGCAGATAAAATTAGGCCTGCCGACGGTATACCGTCCTACTCGTTCCGTGCACGTTCCGTCCAAACGGAACGAGTGGCGGAACAGTTTTTGGTATTCGTTTTTTAAACGGAACGGTAAACGGAACGGATTTCGGCATACGTTGGTATGAAATACAGTGTAAATTGAGTCGTTCCGCTACGTTCCGTCCATTCCGTTGCAAACGGAACGAATAACGAATCGTTTCAGTGCATACCGTTTCTGGAACGGAACGGCAAACGGAATGGCCCATTCCGTTGCCGTATGACACGTTAACCAGGTCTAGATAAAATAAGTGATATATCAAATCAGTGATGCACGTATATATATTTTCTATAAGATCAATTATTATTGATCAACACTTGTCTCTCATTAGTCGTGAAGAATCAAAGTTTGAATTTCATATCAGAACAATAGATTTATTTGAGTAGGTAAGAATTTCAGATTTTGATCCCCGTTGACCTTTCATCTTTCCGTATGAAAACATGCAAACTGACTTACCAAGAAAAGGGGTAACATCTAGAGGTGACAAACGTGCAGAAACGGAACAGAAGCGGTATATTCTGTTTTCGTTTCGTTTTTGGTAACTTAACAAAATACCATTATGTTTTTGTTTCGTTTCATAAAACGGAACAATTTTCTGTTTCGTTAGTTATTCCGTTCCTTATTTCCACTAATTTCAACCTATTTTTCATTAATTTCAGTCATTTTTATGTAAAACGAAACACTAACGTGCAGAACAACCCGTTCTGTTTCCATTTCGTCTCTGAAAACACAACTCGTTTACCATTCCGTTTCTGTTCTGAAACAGAACGAAAAAGTCGAAACGGCAGACCATTGACACCCCTAGTAACATCTCCATCACCTTGGTGGCAATTCGAACGATAGCGCCCTCTAATATATTTACAGAAAAATACAATTTTACTTTCGAATTCTTATTGTATCCAAGTTGTATATGGAAAAACTTTTTGAAAGATACCACTCGTGAAAGATGACTCCATACATAGTTTTCTACGGTACGAAAATGACATCCAAAATTGTCGAATATTAGTGCTTGACTTGCATAATTGTATGAGGTACGCTATCTCATTCAACTTAGCAAAATTTCCGCTTCAAACTCAAGCAAATTTTCTTGTTCAAAATTGACTTCTCTAGCTAAGAAATGCTGTCAGTCAATGAAATAATAGAGGCCATTTGTTTTTCTTTTTTGTTTTTGATAAAAAAAAAACAATCAAATTAACAAACTTTTCTTTCCAAAATATTATTCGTGATCAATATATTTAGTTACATGGTTAATATTTACTTACTTAGTTAAAACCAGCAATCTTCTTCTTTATTTGAGTGGCCAATCAAAGAGTTCCACAAACTTGTTCGTGTTACGAACGACTATAATATTGGGTGTCTAATTTCAAGATCACATGAAAAAGAACACATACATGCAGTTATAAACAACAAAATAACAAACAATTGATGTAGCTAAGAGTTTGATAAGATTAAATACCTTGAACATCCAAGTAAGGGAGATTCGAGTTTGCTACAAAGTTGCTCGAGTTGAGAAGAGGGTTCATCTCAAAGGCATTCGGCACAACTATGCCGAGATATGACCCCTTTTTGTTCACATCATTTATAGTCTTTCGGATGCTAGATGGAATGGCTGCATCAAGTGTTGTTATGCAAATTGCCACCATAATACAAGCAAGAATAACCATGTTGTTTTTTAGATCTCTCATCTTTATAAGTTGCTTTAGTTGAAGACACTAGAAAGAATGAATTACAACTCTTAGAAGGAAGAGAGGCTTTTATAGGAAACAAAAATAAGTAGGCGAAAGGGAAAATAATCACTTGAGGGACAAATTTTCTATTCAAATTAAATTAGGGGGCAAATGATAAAATTTTTTCAAACTAAAAAAAAGTACACATGAAATTTGAGCAATTTATAGAGTAAGGGGGCCATGCCCAAGATAGCCACCTTAGTGGCGAGAGCTCCACCCTGGCACCTTCTTTTGTGCATATACCCTTTACTTTTCTATAATTACAGTAAAAATATATATCTATAAGCTGGAAGAAATAAAACTCTTGCATGTAATTAACAAGGCTTCTTTTGTACATATATCCTTTCTTTTTCGGTAATTCAAGATATATAATTAAATATATCTATAGCTACTAACAGCTGCAAGTCCATACCGCGCGTCTAGCGAAACAACGCGAGAAAACGATTCAAAGTCCGTACTTGCTAGCCACTGGGAATGGAGTGAATAATCAACAAGCGTTAAAAGTCGGACCATGTATAGATCAAACATTATTAAATGGAAGTTGAAGTTTGACATCACAATGGGTTGAAAATGGATCAGATACGGATCGGATAGTGATAAACCACATCTGTATCCATATTTTTGTCGGATAAGATACAGTTTGGATATTAAACATATATGAATACAGATCGGATATAATCGAATATAGATACGAATACAGATATATATATATTCTTACTAGTGGGATTTCACGAATTGTGCGAACTAATTTTTTTTTTTTTCTTAAAAGATTATGCTATCTATTTTTGAAACTTTTTTTTAGACATCGTCGATAATTCTCTAAAAAGTTAGCGCATCAAATGCCATATATCCTAATTCAGCAAATCGCAACAGAGGATTATATTATGTCCATACTTTTTCATCAACAATTTACTTTTCACTAATGATATGGAAAATATATTGATCTAGCATATTTAACACCAAACATAAAAGAATATTGAAAGTATTGAATTTGCTTCCATCTTGTCATTATGATTTTTGAAACGTATAATTTAATTTTCATCTACTATTTTAGAAAATATTTTTTTTCCATTTTTCCATAAGTATAATATTGGTCAACCAAAGTATTAGATCTGCATCGACCAAAGCATAATTTAATTAAACACAGTATTTATCGACCAAAGTATTTATTTTTTTTATAATATAATATTATTTTTCTAATTGCTTCCAAATGAAAATTGACCATAAAACTCGTTTTTTAGACCAAAAAAGAATACGGATAAACAAAAAAATATTCAATTTTTTTTCAAAAAAAAAAAAGACAATCCATTTGACTTTGAACTTTTTTTTTTGTTATATTGTGTCATGTGACTTTCAATACCGACACCCATGTGCAGTGACGAAGTTAGGATTTCGTGTCAGCAGGGCCCGTAGAAATTTTTTCTGCTGAAAATATATGTATGATGTAACGTCTAATATAGACACAGTGTAATAATAATTCTTAAATATATAACTCTAAAATAATATTAGATAAAAAAGTAATGAGAAATCAAATATATATTATAATAATAGAAAATCTAAAATAACATATTTAATATACAAGATAATAATTCAAATGTCAAGACTGAAGGATGTGTGTTTTGAAAGTTATCTTTATTAATGATAATTTATGTATTGTTCATGATGTTGAATGTTATTATGCATTCTTGTTCCTCGAGATTAATATGTTATATTTTTAGAAGTGTTCAAGAAGATGCTCGTGGTCTTGAACCATAGAACTCTTAAGTTTAAAACATATATTTCTAAATATGTTCACAATCGTGGTAATTAAAGAGGAACAATAATTACCTAGTAAGATTGTCATGTCGATTGAAAGTACATTGTAGTTCTATAAATGTTGATAAGTGATTATCATTCAATGACATGAGTATATATAAAATGAGCATGCTTTATATATATTGAATATGACCTAACTGGATGGAATATTATATGGATTGTGTTTTGTGTCATTAATATTTCCATCGTGTCTTTGAATCCAAGATATGAGATGTATAGATTTCTCACATGAGAAGTATGCAATGTAATTACTGATTAAGACCATCTTTTTACTGATCTTAGTTATATGTTGATGGAGGGAATTAGTAGTTCATTATGTGTGACTTGTGCGGGAGAAATTTATATGTTGATTATTATTGTCCCTCAGTTATTTGAGTTATGATATTACTGGGCCTCTTGGTAAAGTGGAATTATATAGCATGCAATATAACTGATGTAGTTATAATTATAATTCACTTAAGAGACCAAGAAAACGAATATAATGCAAAAATGACACGATCCTATTTTGCATATTATTCATAATGTCATGAGACAAGGATAGACACAAATCAAGTGGATTGAGTACGTAATAACTATGTCATTTGGGTGGCTATAATGTAGTGATAGAACCTCTTATAGTCTATAATATAAAATATTTTATATTATTGTCAAGATGACGTAGATCCTCTGTAAGGTCACACCAACTGAAGAGAAATAACAAGTGTTTTACATTTTATATGATGTATGAAAATACATGTGATAAAATGTTAAAATAATATGTCATGAAAAATTGACATGCTTAGACCATAAATAAATTCATGAAAGTATATGAATATTATTGGTATAATGTTGGAAAGCATTATAAGAATAATATAGTAATATGTTTCATATTATTAGTTCATGAATTAATTTATTAAATAATTTATAAAATATATAAAAATATGAAAATATGTTTTTCTCCTTTTTCGCTGGCCAACAAACTTTTCATTTTTGGTTTTCTTGCGATTTTTCCATATGCTGAGATTTCTTGCGCAAAGGAAAAACAAGAAAAGGAAATTGAAAAATAAATGGAAAGATGATATTTCTCTCTCTCCTCTTGATGATTGGCCGACACCAATTATTTTAATTGGTTTTATCTCTTGTGCAAAAAAAAAAAAATGGTGTGGTTCTGTTCACTTGCGCAAAAAGAAAAAAAGGGAATTTTCATATTTCTTTTGCATATTAGTTTAGCCACTAAGAAATCAAATAGTTCGTTGATTGAAGATCTAAGGTGGTTGGATCTAAGCTTGAAACTCACCATCGATCTATCTAAGTGTTGGTTGAGTTTGTTGTTTAGGTTCAAGGTGAACCAAGAGAAAGAAACGCGCTGAACAATAGCGACAAAAACCGAAGGTTTCCAAGAGACCTAGAGAGAAATCGATTTCTCTCTACCAAGAGATTTGACAATCTCTTTAGGTAAAATATTCCTTCTTCTCAAATGTTTAATTGTTATGCACATGAGATGCATGATTAAATGTTTAATTGTTATCTTGCTTGCTATTGTCATATAAATAAAGTCCTTTGTGTATCGAGTCAAATATTTTTTAAAATTCCGCTTTCTTGACATACACACGAAATCCCAATAAAGACAACACAAAAGTAAAACAATTTCCTATGAATTTTTATTTTTTTCATAATTTTGCATAATAAGTTCTTTAGAAATCTCATTGAGCACTTATTTTTCTTTTTTTTAGTGGTAGTTGATATCGTCATTATTTGTAGGCATTTGGATCGTACTTGGCACTCAAATAACACTCAAACTATTGAATTATTCAATAAATTGTTATGATTTCCAAGGAATTGGCTCTACCGTCGTTTCTTCTCTTATTTTACAGGACTTTGATGATTTTTGATGATTTTTGGAGCATATAGATAGATTCCCGACATAGCACGCACGCTATATGACTCATTCCTAGCATTGGAGGCTCTTTTCTCTCTCCTGGTCGACCCGAACAATCATCTGTTCGATCCGACCCAAACCTATGGCAGCCAAGCGTCATTTTCTCTCCCCTGGTCGACCCGACCACAAGCCTGTTCGATCCGACTGGACATCATAACAGCAGACTTGTGCAGCTGTCATTTTCTCTCTCCTGGTCGGTTCGACTGCAAACCTGTTCGATTTGACCAGGTTGCCGCCATATCACACAAGTCATTATTTCTTACATAGAAACTGATGGAAATGGCAATTTCTTGCGCCCTGGTGCCCTAACCTCCATCCTTACGACCTGGGACATCCATATATACACCTCTAGACCTGAAGGAAAGGATCCAACCTTCCATACCACAAAATTCCACTTTCCATAGGCGTTTTTCTCTCTTCCACCATTGGAGATCATCAAAGCTTGGTTCTTTGAACCGACGGCAGCAAGGAGACGAGTTTGGTGACCATCTTGCAACACACCACTGCCTAGAGATCGTAGTTTGAAAGCATAAAGGAGTATTCGGTTTATTCTTCTATGTTTTCTTCTCTATTTATAATGGGCTTGTATCTTGTGATTTCTATGTTATTTGTTGTGTGTTTTAATACTATGTTAGGCTAAATTTATGTAGTCTTAGGGGTAAGGTAGTAACTTAGGTTTGGATGTGATGTTTTGACTTGATATGCTATGATATGTTTTGTTGATTTGTTTTGTTGAGAATTATTATAATTGCTTGTTTAAATTGCTTGGTTAAGTCTAATTAACTTCTGGATGAATGGCCACATTTAGTTAAGTTCTAAAGTTAGGTTAATCAAGATAATTTAGATAAAGTATTTGGGATAAATCGTAGATCCGAAAGGGAAGATTAGTTGGCACCAAAAGTGTAACTTTTAGACAAGTCTAAAAGACCTCTAGATATCCTTATGAACTCCAACAAACAAGTTTAAATTGATTGAATTCTATACCAAAAGTTGTGAACCAATCGAGTAAATTAGGTTAGGTTGTGATTAAACCAGTTTCTAGTCCAACAAGCGACAGCTGAGATTTAGAGAATCTAGGTTTAGCCAACAAACCCTAGCACAAAGCATAAAATATCATAAAAGGTCAAAACCACACACTTTCACCCTCTGTTCGGACCGAACAGATCCTTGTTCGAACCGAACAGAGAAGTAAACGCTTGAAAAACACCGTTCGATGCACGAAAGTGATAAGTTCTGTGTTCTAGAGTCCAAACCAAGGTGAAACCTGTACCCTAAGACGCTTTTTATACTGTTTGAAAACCCAAAACCTTTACTTTAGTTGTTTACATTATTTTAATAGACAAAACAACCAAAAATATATACTTTACTCGCACTTTTACATTTAATTCAACAAAACTCCACAAAAATATTATTGTCTAGCTTTTAAAAAAGGATAAGTCCGGTAATCAATTAAACCGTCCCTTGGGTTCGACCCTAAAGCTGTACTCCAAAAGACTAGTGAGGTTAGCTCTAGGTCTATAAATTTATTTGATTCCTAGGTCTTAAGTCCTTCATCAGTAGTTTTTATATAATATCTGAGTTGTATTTTTTATCCTTTGTGGTAGTTTTTATTTATAATGTCCTAAAGTTCACAAAATATTTATAGATGAATAACGTAATGCACGAGAGTCACGCTAGTATATATATGCTACAAATAATTTTTCATCCAAAAATATTTCATTCTATTCTAAGTTTTGTCTTAATAATATTCATTGGATAGGAAGGAAGAAGACGATTAGCCATGAACAAATGCTACCTGGTGTTGACCCTTAAAAAATGACGATCCCTTGAAAAACAAAATATAAATTTAAACCAAAACCAAATTGCGAAAACCAGAAGCCAAACCAGCGAAAACCAAATTTCCAAAACCCAAAATCAAATTACGAAAAATACCAAACAAACTCCAAAAATCCTCAAAATTTACCCAAAAATTCCTGAAGAATTATGATGATTTATCATAATTTTTAAATATCAAAAATGCCCACACAAATTCCAAAATTTGCAAAGAAACCCAAAAATTTCACAAAATTACCAAAATAAATCTATGAGGAATTTAGCAAAGCCAGTTGAACCATTAAATTCCTTATATTTTTCTAAGCATACCCATGAAATTTCATCCAAAAATACCCAAAGGAAGACCTCCAAACAATTTATTTTGGTTTGGCCTAAAGGAAATAAAATGGGAATTATGGAAATTGAAAGAAAATTCCACAAAAATCAGAAATGTCTGGCGCGTCCAACCATTGGAGGGGATCCAAGGGGGGCCAGGTGTATCGCTGCCCCTTAGATGAATTCCAGTCCTCATTTAAAATCGTGGATGCTCCTGTCCTTTGTAGACCATGCACATGAGTTCAAAACAATAAATTGGTGCACCGTGAGCCGAGAGTACCTATTTCTCCTTCCTCACTAAATCCGACAAATGGACCCCGCCTGTCAGGGTTGCCTTCCTCAGAGTAAAAAAAAACAGAAGAGGATGAAACCTCGACTCTTACCATGGACGCCGGGTAAAAGAAAAGAAGAGGCTAGAAGCGCGACGACGTGGCCTTCTCCTCGCCACCAACTCAAAACCGCCAGCCCCAGCCCATGGTTTACCAAAACCAGAGCCCTAGCGCAGCTGGAGGGGAGCCATCGGATTCAAATCAAACGATGGGGATTGCACACGGCCAAGGAGGTGAACCCTAATTCAATTGCCTATATAAAGACCCAAATCGAAGCCAGAAAAGAGAGAGGAAGGGAGGGGGTTAAGGTCGGCTAGGGTTTAGCTACTGTAATTCATTTTCAAATAGGCTAGTTAAGAGCAAATTGAAGAGAGGCATTGTATCGAACAGTGAAAAAGAGAGAGAAGAAGGTGGAATTGAGTGAGTTCTGCTTGTAAATTCTGGTGTTTAAATAAAGAGAAAGAAATTTGAAGCGAAATTGTGCTGTTTTGCCTCTCCTCTCTCCCCTCCAACTCTCCACCTCTCTCCATTAAGGTTTTCCATTGAGGTCTCCTCAATTGAAGACTGGAGAGAGGTGCCTACCTGCTTACCTTGATGCTATGCTCAAGGATAGGCAAAACAATGGCTTTGATTGAGGTCTCCTCAATTTTAGGCCAAGGTTTCATAGTTTGAGCTCAAAATGGCTCAAATTGTGAAACCTTTGTATAGTATAAATGTTATTTAGGTGTTATGCTGCCAAAATGGACCTAAGTACATAAAGTAGCATAAATTGTGCATACTCTTACGTGCCTTAAGTCAATTCCATAGTATTACCAAATCAAAAACATGTTTGTATATAAATCTGACCAAAGTTAAAACCAGCAAAGATTGAGTGCTTCATTTACATAAAAACACAAAAAGTCCACATGGACATGTTAAGTGATGTTTCTGCAAATCCATAGAAATATTGAGTATGTATATGAGTGCTTTATGGGATATCCTCAAAAAGAACAAAGTAACATCAAATATATGAGCATAACTATACAAAAACATTAAAGAGAATTTTTAACTATTCAAATACACTTCTTAGAGTGTGTTGAGGTGTCTGCAATTAACTTTCTTGCAACTGAGGCAACTCAAAACAAAAACCCTCAAAAACAGTGATAAAATTGCATAATTGATTCAAGTCAAAACTACAAAACATGTATAAACGTTCCCTACACAATCTGCCATGCATCAAACATCAAAAACAGCTGTGAATTGAGCTAAATAGGGTGTAAAATCAAACTGTACTGCTGCAAAACGAGTTACATGCAAATGAAATTGAAGCAAAAATGCAATTCTGTCCCTTTGGCTCTCACACCAAATTGTGATGCCTCAAATCAAATTGTATGTTTAAATAGCCTAAGAATAATCTCCTGAAGCCATTTGTAAAGTCTCTGGCATAAGAGAAATGCTCTGTGGGCCCCACAACAGACGCTCAGATTAGACCCAATCCATGCCGAAATGTCTCAGTTTGGAGCACCTTCTTCCAGATCTCTTAACGTCAAATTAATCTCACAAATATCATCAAGGCATCTCATGGAACGTATATAACCTCAAACTGGTAAGAGAGAAGACCCCTGGAGCTTCAAACGCCATTAATGGCAGCTCGAGACATCTCAAGTTTCGTGAGGCAGAAAAAGTCTTCTCAGCGAACAAAGGGTTCAAACCCTGTAACGCGGGTCACTGACACGACAGCCATTCGCTACACAAAGTATTCTGAAAATAAAAATATATTTAATACGTGGGACCCATTGTCAGAAAATAAAATAAATAAAAATAGATAAATGCTACGTCATCAAGCTACCTCAGTGCCACCTCAGCGCCAAATCAAGGCCATGTCAGTCCCTGTGCACGTGTGGACCAATCAGAAAAAGCCAAATATGCATAAACTTCAAAAATTCATTAAAAATAGTAGGAAACTCAGAAAAATACAAATAAAATATCCATAAAATTCTAAAAATCTAAATAAACCAAATTCACTGATATTTTGATATAAAAATCTGTCAAATTATTGGTCTTTTATATTTTTGAAGTATTTTTCATATTAAACAAATTTTATAAATTTCTAAAATGATATTAAACAAATTTTATAAAGTCTCAAAATGATTTCAGAACTCAATTAAACTCTTTTAACGAATTTCTAAAAATAAATGTTGATGTAATTTTAAAAATAGAAATGATTTTAAAAGAAAATACATTAAATATTAAGTATTTTCAAAATAAACATAATTAAAATTATAAAAAGAAATTTCAAAAGTCTAAAATTAAAAATAAAAATAAGAATAAAATTGAAAAAATGGTAAAACCCAAAGAGAAATTTTAGAAATTAAAAGTCCAAACACGAAACCCGAAATCAAGACCGAAACCTCTTCAAGTAAAAGAATGAAATCTCTTCAGCAAATTGAAGTCGACTCCAAGTGATTCAAAAATCAGAAAGTCTCACAAGTGGTTCAAAATAGCCCCGAGAAAACCAAATCCAAATCCAAAGGCCCAAAATAGCCTAGAAAACCAAATCCAAGACCCAAAATAGTCTTGAAATCCAAGTCCAAATCCAAAGGCCCAAAATAGCCTAGAAAACCAAATCCAAATCCAAGACCCAAAATAGTCTTGAAATCCAAGTCCAAATCCAAAGGCCCAAAATAGCCTAGAAAACCAAATCCAAATTCAAGACCCAAAATAGTCTTGAAATCCAAGTCCAAATCCAAAGGCCCAAAATAGCCTAGAAAACCAAATCCAAATCCAAGACCCAAAATAGTCTTGAAATCCAAGTCCAAATCCAAAGGCCCAAAATAGCCTAGAAAACCAAATCCAAATCCAAGACCCAAAATAGTCTTGAAATCCAAGTCCAAATCCAAAGGTCCAAAATAGCCTAGAAAACCAAATCCAAATCCAAGACCCAAAATAGTCTTGAAATCCAAGTCCAAATCCAAAGGCCCAAAATAGCTTAGAAAACCAAATCCAAATCCAAGACCCAAAATAGTCTGGAACCCAAATCAACTCCCGAGACCCAAAATAGTCTCGATAAACTCAAATCCAAATCCAAAGGCCCAAAATAGCCTAAGGACAAAAAACAACGCCCCAACACCAAGAAACCAAAACCAAGTCTGTCTCGAATAATAAAGTTATTTAAGTGTCCTCAATTGGGTCCCGTCAACTAGATCTGGTACACCAATCGAGTCCGGTCTAAACCAAAAGAAATAAATCCAAAATAAACACGAAACAAACGATTTTCCTAGCCTTTGCATAAAATTCTTCAGATCCCTTAATCAGAGGTTCTCGTGAGCGATCACGGGGTAATTAACAGTAGGGGCTTGCGCCTACTGGAAAGAAAGGACCCACGAAATCAACAAACCTCTTTAAGAAGCGACTCATGTTTTGGTTCTCTTGTCGTTAAGAGATACTCGAATGGAGATCGAACCTTAAGGGGGGGTGAATCTAAGGCTATGTTTTCATTTCTCGAGGAAGCCCAATTCCATTCTTCGAGGGATGACGAAAAAGCCTAAACACCTGGGTCATTATATAATTTTTTAGATATCTTTATGCAATTCAAATTAAACACGACATGTCTAGTTAGGTCCTTCAAATTTTTGAGATGGGTCCCTAACTTCTTGTGATTTTTTTTAATTACAAACAAACATATTATCAAATAATTTTCTTTTTCAGGTGGGTCCATGGACCCACCAATTTCCATGTAGCTTCGCCCCTGCCCATGTGACTTGTGCGAATTGTTCCAACTTTTTGCAGCAAGTTTACATATGATTTCATATAGCGGGTGCACAGAAGCAAATACAAATCACACATAAATCGATCTGCCACAATACTTATTGTGCTACTACTGTGTACGATTCTTGTTGTCTACGGTGGCGGGTCTACCACTGGGTCGGGTAGAGCTAGAGCTCCACCTAACGCCGTACAACCTCTAGACTTTAAACTATATCTTTAGTATTGTATGCGAATGATATATGATGAACTTATGTTGGTCCAATGTTCTTATAAACTCAGCCCCACCTAATGTTCTCCAATCGTGCGTATCGTGTTGTGTCACACACGATTGTGTTAGAGCCTCGTATCGTGTCGTGTTAACACGAACTACCTTTTTAATCATGTCGTATCGTCTCGTGCTTAGTGGTGAAAAGAGACAACACGACACGCATTCTGACACGATCGTGATGTGTCGTATTGACACGTCGTGTTAGTCGTGTCAGATTATTTTATTATTTTTAAAATAAAAAAATTAAAAGTGGAAAAAATTACTAAGCGTCATAATTTATTATTTGATTAAGTTAAAACTTTTTATTAATATTTTATTATTTTGTATAAAAAATAATAATTAGATTAGAACAATATTATGATTTAAATGATGATAAATAATATGATGTAGTATTATAAATTGAAATTAAATTATTAATTTTGTTTAAATAATCAACATTAATAATTAAATTTTTGTTGAGGTCTCTGTTAATTCGTGTTCGTGTCGTGTTGCGTGTCGTATTGAATCGTGTCAAACTTTCTAATGTACCAACACAACACGATTAACACGATCGTGTCATGTCAATTTTATATTCGTGTTGTGTCATGTCGTGTCAACACGTACATCGTGTCGTGCCAACACGATCGTGTCGTGTCATTTTGGAAAATACTAGCCCCACCTAAATATTTTTCCTAGATCCGCCACTGGTTGTCTACGACCATCTTTAGAGGGCAGTAAAGAAGGGAATCAGAAAGACATAATCTGAGCAATCAAATGAACGGTCTAGATCGTCAATTCAGACAAACAGACCCTATCTGTCTTCTACACTATTGCATGATTGTTCTTAAGAACAGTGCCTTAGTGAAATGAGAATTCATATATTGTTCTGATGTGAAATGTCATCATACATCAAAATACTATACTAATCATATGCAACCATCACGATAAGAGGGAAAAAAATAAATTTTATGTAGTTATCATATTTAATCATCTTGATAACAGGAAATAAAATAAATTGTATATTATTAGTCCAATCAAAATGTTATCGTAAGTCAATTATCGAATAAAAACTAACTATTATCTAGAGTTTTGCTATGATGAGTTGTAACTCATCAAAGGGTCAATAAGTTGCGATCAAAATTCTTAGATCTAGTTTAAAATGACCGATCCAAATAGTGTAATTTTTCTATTATTTCCTCATATTTAATCTTCAGATACACTTCTTGTAAAATTACTTCTTTCAACTCTCTGTCTTCCTCAGCTTGTCAGTAATTTGACCAGTGTATCTAAAAAAAAACACTACGTCTTCCAAATAAATCCAAACTAGCTGATTAAATTGTACCTGACCATTAATTTTTTTTGTACAGTTTTCATTTAATTTCATGTTCTAAACTATTAATAAAATATTATTTTATACAATTATATATTGTGTAACATTTGATAATAATAATATTTTATATATTAGTTGGAATAAATTTTTTGTTTAAATATTTTATCTTACATTTGAAAAAAAAATATATATATATCCTTATTTTCAATGATATAAATATGTTTTTTTTTTAATTTGAGTTTTAATTCTATTCATCCTGTTTTTTCTTGCTTGTCCGATTCTGATTTTCTTTTTTTTTTAATTTTTTTTTGAAAACTGGCTTAGCCAGAATTGTATTAAGAAAAGAGTTTATATACAAGGGATCAGTCCATAAATAGGCTACAAGAAAAAGAAAAAGAGGAGCAAACTAAAACTTTATCAATTAGCACGCCATTCTCTAACAATAGACGTGGAATTCTTAATATGTGGTATGTATATGGATTTGGATTGAAAAATCTTTGCATTTCTAGCCTTTCACAATGACCAGCAGATTACTACCCAAATTATGTCCCAAGTCTTCCTCCTTTCTCCATCCAACCGTCTCCTGTTTTCATACCAGAGGTGTGGTTGTTCATTCCAGCAGGTAATCAAACCTCTGTTGGCCTGTTTCACTGTGTTCCATACTAGCTTGGCAGTGTCACACGTTAAGAAGAAATGGGGTGCATCTTCGACTATCATACTTGTGCATAGTGTACAAGACTGATTAGGTGGGGCCCCTATGATGATAAGGTTATTTTGTGTCCAAAGTCTATCCTTAGGGGTGAAAACGACTATCGTTGTAACCGTTCTTTCGTTTCACGAAACGGTTAATGATAAATAGTTTTCATACCTAGTATTTCAACCATTTATAGGTCTTAATTTCATAATTTTATATGTTGTTTCTGACTTTTAATTATTGAATTAGGGTAGAAGCTAGGTACTGCCATGGTTACTTCTTTTGTATAGGATCTACGCGATTTGGCTACTCGACACGGCTATTTGTACTGACTTTGACCAGACCAGCGACCCACAGGGAGCTCAGCGGGTAGCAGATCATGACTGGCGATGTAGAAGATTTTAGTGGGCCGCTAGGTTTGACAGCCGACCGCTGGAAGATGGGAACCGACAGACTAAAAATAGCACAGCCAGATTTGCAACTATTTTCTAACTGCGATTTCGCCAGACTTCGAGCCTCTATTTGCACGACCTTCACCTTTAAAGAACCGACAAATGATTACTATATAAGAGAGAAGCATTAATGCCAAGGGAGTTGGCAGATAGAGGAATTTTCTCAGCAAAAGGAGAACAGAGCTGCAGGTTTCTAGCAGGTCACCAGTCTTTCCAGCGAGCCGCAGTCGAGTAGCATAAGACAGAAAGATAGAGATCAAGTTATTTTTCTGTTATAACTTAGTTTCTTTTTTATGTTTTCTTTTTTTTTTAGATACCTGGATGTTTTGTATGAAGTCTATTCGTGAGTAGATAACTTTTTAAGGGCCATGGTAGTGAACCTTTAGTTTATAGATTGATGATACTCTTTTAGTTGATTTCTTAGTTGCATGTTGTGTTTTATACCTTTATTTATTCGCTTAATCCGATTGAACTTGAATTGCTTAGGTTAATTTGCTTGTATCCGTCAAGTATAGGCCGTGCTTGATTGTTAGATAGTTAAGTCCAAACTACCCTAAGTTATTTGATAACAATCGTGACAACTGATGAAGGAATTTGACCTAGGATATCAAATAAATTTATAACCTAGAGCTAACCTCACTAGTCGTTTTAGTTAAGCTTTAGGGTCGAACCCAAGGGACGGTACAAATGATTACCAGACTTTACTTCCTCACGAAAGCTAAACAATTAATTTTTTGGAGTTTTATGATTTAGAAATACAATTATCTAAAGTGCAATTAAATAAATTATTTTTGGTATTTTCTGGACTCTAAATAAATGCAAGGATGTCCTAGGGTTTCGTGTTCAATTAGTTTATCTCCAAAGCACCTTTGTCTACAATTTTCATCAAGACAGAGGCATATTTCGGACCGAAATCCATGTTGTTTCGTTCCTAAACTTGCTTTAGACCTCTTGTTTTGACTTGATATTTTTACACAATGTTATGTGAAGGCTACTAAACAACCAGACCTAAGTCCTAATCTCAGCTATCGCAATTTTGGTTCTAACTTGGTTTGGAACTTGGTTTTTACCACGTAAACAACTAAACCTATACTTTCGTTCTGATTTAGCTATTTAAGTATGTTTAGTTGGATTTCTAGAGGTATTTAAAGTCATGTCAGATCAGTAAAAGTTACACCTTTCGGTCGTGAACTAACCTCCTCTTTCGAGCGATTGGCTTACCTCATATACTTAACTAATCAATTATTTGTTCTAGTTTAATGCCCTAATGGTGCTGCAGTTCATCAATAGGTAAACGATCAAACAAACAATTAAAATAACCAAGCAAGATATAATTCTCAACAAAACATATCACATATCATAATATAAAGCAATCAAATCATTACAAAATACTAAACTAATCTACTAACTACCCCTAAGACATCATAACTAGCCTAACATGCAAGAAAAATAAGATACAAACTCCATCGAATCAAAATATCAAGAGAAAAGGAACGAATAAACCAAATATCGCCTCTAACTCGAGATATTGATCGTCTAGAGCCGTGGTTGGATCGTTCTACCGCTGTCGCGTCCAAAATCGCTCCAAAGTTGATGCCATGGACGTGCTCCGCTGCGAGAGTTGGAATCCCATGCCTTTCGGCGTGAGAACGGTGGTGGAAGAGGTGGAAATTCTGCAATGGAAGGTTGGATTCTTTCCTCTCTGTATTTTCGTGCATATATGGCCAGGAAGGAGACTTGGGAGGAAGGTTAGGGCAAGGGTTCACGAGATCATACCATAAAATAAAGTTTCCATCTTCAAAACTTTCCAAAACTGACTTTTTCACGCAATTTCGGACCGAAATAAATAATTTCGGACCGAAATTATTTTCCAGCATTGCGCACCGATAGTATTTTGATCATAATTTCTTCATCCGGACTCCGATTGAGGTGATTCAAAAATCGTTGGAAAGCTTAGGATGAGCTCTACAGTGCTATGTATTCCATTTATTCATTTTCTTCCCAAAAATTATTCCTTTTATGCAATTATTGTATCCAATCCACCATGTTCCTACAAAACAAGTCAAATTCCACAACAGTATCCAATTTTGACAAATATAATTCAAAAGCACAGTAAATTAATTGGTTTGAGTGTTATTTGGGTGCTAAGTACGATAAAAATATATATATAAATAAGAGATATCAACAACTTGAAGGTTTCTAATCGAAGGATTGAACCAAGACTGTTTAACGAAGGTTAAAGTCTTTTCCGAAAGCGAAAGCTCTAGGAGTTTATAGGTTAGAAAGGTATAAACCTGTAGAAACTAGCCCACGAAACGAAAGTTGAAATCTAGATCCTACTTGATAGATTTAAAGTTACTTGAATTGATAACCAGACCTAAAACGAGAGTTTGATCTGCAACACCTCAATCTAAACTCAAATCTTTACACAAAGCAACTTCTAAATTAACTAAAAATTATTTCTGCCTTGACACTAGCGGGCCGCTCAGTGAACCAGTGAGGTGGTCTATGCCCGCCAAGTAGCCAGCGACCAGCCAAGTAGTCAAGCGACCTGAGTTCAATCAGCGGACCGCTACGAAAGTCAGCGGGCCGCTGGAACTGGAGTAAACTAAAGATTTGTCTTACCTTAAACCTCTAATCTTTAATTAGCTATTTAAATCTCTCTTTATTTGCAACCTGTTAACTTAGGATTTATTTGATTTTACTTTATCTTATTGTCACTCTGTTACTAATCAAAATATTCTAGCAAAAACATAGTCTAGAAAATTGAATTAAATTGAAATCTAATTATTAATTTCGTTCATGTGGTTCGACCCCGAAGTACTTAGACGATTGTCGTACGCTTGCGACTGAATTTAGGTATATTTGGGAATAATTTAAAAGCATTAGAAAAAGTCACATCAGTTAATGCAATGCGTAGTTAGTTTCTTCCATGTAGATTTTCGTGATTTCGATAGTTTCGTCCAAAACGAAACGGTTAATGCAACACATAGTCAGTTTCGTTTCCAAAACGAAACGATTAACGCAACACTCCACTTTCATGATCGTTTTAGATGTTATGCTCCCTATTTATCATGGATAAGCAGATGCCTTGATTTTCCAAAGACAATTGGCTACCAGCAATTGCACCCCCTGGTTAATCATTTTTTGTAGGCTCCGTTTGGATAGGTGTGGGAAGAAGGGAAAAAGGGAAGAAGTGGGAAGAAGTATTGGGAAGTATGTAATTTTGTGAAGAGTTTGGATTGTTTATAATTTTTTTCTTCTTCTTCTTTCTTCCAACGATCCAAACGCACCCGTAGAGAATAGAAGTCAAAGGCCCATTTGAAAATTAGAGAATTTTGACCATCCACCACAAGTAACCCATCTGAAGTTAGGGATGAGATTTTTCTAGATAGAACTATCTCGAGATCACTCTTTTATTTTATTTTATTTTTTTCTAGTCTAAAACTATTAGGCTTTACAGGCCCACGGGCCGTTACATGAGATTCAAAAAAAAAAAAAAAAAAAAAACTCAGATTCTGATTTTCATATCCTTGGTTGGAAGGGAAACGTGGTTGGTTCCTCGTCTGTCTTCTTTATTGTCCTTTCACTTAATTGATCTTTTATGGACTTATTTAATAGATGGCTCAATTTAATAGCACTAGAAACACCTTTTTCACCATATCACGGCAAATATAAATGTCAGTATAATTAAAGAAGAATAATTATTAATTAGATGTACACTTAATCGTCATCCCAAATTGTTGATAGGGAGAAAAATGTCAAATTAAGGCAATTTGGAACTTCCTGAAACAAGACGGAATTTGAGTTGAAACTTGAATAATTTGAAGAATAATTAGATGTACATATTAATCTTTTTCTTTTTCCTTGCCAAAAGGAGAAATTGGCCCCAACCCCCAACTAATACCTGGAGTGACAAACAAAACGAACTATGAGTTGACAAAATTAGAAACAACAAAGAAAAGAAAAGAAAAAAACAATGGTTGTGGGATCATAGAGCATGAAATATTAACATGCTTCCTGCACGGTATTAAAAAAATTATATGTATCAAATCTGTTGACGTGTCTTCCTTGCGTGGTTCGCTTTGCAATCGTACACAAAATGACAAGATTAAATCTCTGTTTCCAGTTTCCACGAACTCGCTGTGTAAGTTTAATTTTCTACTTGATTGTTACACAATAAAACTGATATACTTCCAACATTTATTTCAGTACATGTTAAAAAAAATTGAGAGCTTATCTCTTAGTACAAGGATTTTGACCTTGATTACCGTAAATGGTAGTTGTTGAGTCTCCATTGGATACGTTTATTCAATTGTGGCGTACTTCCTTAATTTAATTCACAACAAGCGTTGAAATTCAATTCAATTATATATCATTCGTTAAGATATTTGTTTTTTTTTATTTGGGTATTGTTCATTAAAAATGATAATGCAAGTACGCTAGAAGACTCAACTTGAGTTTATTTTACAGCGATTGTGTGGCCAATAACTGTCCACATCGCATATCACATTTAATTAATCTTCCCAATGCAGTGTGTGGGAAGAACGATTAGACCCTGCAATTTTCTTATAACAAACAGAACAACAAATATTAAAACAAAAACTATTTGGATAATCGTTTTTTATACAAGTGTCCTAACTTGCGTTGAGAACCAATTAAATTTAAATAATATGTCCAGTTTTCAACCCTGAATCAGCTGTAGCAACCTATCGTTACCAACATAAATGGGCACACATATATAATCACCTAAATGCAATTTCTCTGTTTATAATTTCACATGGGAATATCCGTCGATGTATATTTGTAGAAGGCTTGAAATAGCTGGTATTATAATATTTATAATATTTTTCGAGTAATTTATATAGATGGCCTAAATTTGCACATTAAATACAATCATATCCTTAATTGACCTGTTCTGATATTTCTCAACCAATAAAACTCCGTTTAGATAAATGTATCTAAGACTTAGTAGGCCAATCGACCGGTCTAAGTCTATATATGAATTTTTCTTATAATTAGGCCCATATTACACAGTTCGTAACATGTGTATTACAACTCAACCCTATAGCCCACTCTAGGTGTTCTCCCAATTTTATCTGATATATATATGGACTACCGTCCACGCGGCCTTTTAGTACGTATACGGTATACCCACCAATTTTAACTTTGTTAAATTTAGAAACGTTTCTTCTCCCACTTTGATTTTTAAGAAAAGAATGAAGCAAGTTACACTCTAAACTAATACTGCAACAAATCACACTAATTTTATCATGATGTACTAACATGTTGTACGGAAGCATTTGTGATATTATCAGTAATAAATGCCTCTGATGATCGCTCTATGGAATTTTGACTTCAGAGTTCAGACACATGTACAAATATATATTTCAGAAAAACTTTCCAAGAAAGTCTGAGAGGTATGTGTGTACATTGGTCATGACTCATGAATGCTTGTTAAGTTGCCAGTGTGAGAAGATAGAGAGGCTTTTGTTACTACTGCATGGTGCTAGTTTTTCCTACTTATTCTTTTTCCTCACGACTATTCTTCATATTAATTAACTTCAGCTAAATTATATAAATACATGCTTAGATGTAACATTTATCTATTGAAGGGTGTCAGGCTAAAGTGGTCACTACTACATTCAATCGGAAATGTAATTATTCATTCCGTAATTGATAAATATATTACTAAAAGTTATAAATCAGTGGGTACTTTTCTACAGAAGAAGGCCTAAAGTAATTAGTCATATAATAGACACCTGTTGTCGAATATAATTAAGCAAAAGCTAATTAAGGAATTTCATCCTTAACTACCTCTAGTATCTTGTTACAACTTTGCATTTCAAATATGAGAAGAGCAACTACAACAATTCAAATAACTACTGGAGAGTAGTATCACAACTATATATGAGGCCATCTTAATTTCCTGGTCACTTTACAAACCTTAATTGCCAAGAAAATACTAAATTCAAGTTCATAGCATCAAGAGCAATCAACCTCTCTGTTTTCCAATAGAATGACTGCTCATGATGTTATGTACCACCAAAAAGAACACCCCCCCCCCCCAACCACCACCACCCCAATGCCCACCAAACATAACTGAATGAAATAACCACCAAGGGAAATCATCTACCGAAATGCAGTACCAAGAGCTGCAGGCCAGTAGTCTGCAGTGGTATCGGTCCCGAGATGTGAAGTGCATGAAACCGGTACTAGACATAGGCCTCGACTCTTTAGATCCTTGGGCTTTTCTTCTTTTCCCACCTGATATTTATAAGATATTAACATTGATTAATAAACCAATTTATGAGAATGTTTTGCCATGACAAGTAATTTATATCAGTGGATAAATTTGACAACATAGCAATCAAGTATCAACAAAGTAAATAATTTCATGCACATTTTTGTTCATAATCGCAAATGATCAATTACATAATGTAGCAATTATATGTAACACTAATTGTAAAAAGATTTTCTACGTGAAGGTTTCAATCTTGCATATAAGTCAGGCCTTGGATCGAGCAGATAAAGGGTAATGTGAATTTTTAAATTATCCATGCATGTTCTTCTAGACTTTCTAGCTTGAAGTAGATAATGCAGTAAAGTATACTCCCTATGGGTGCGTTTGGATCATTAGAAGAAAGAAGAAAAAGAAGGAAGAAGAAAAAAAATTATAAACAATCCAAACTCTTCACAAAATTACACACTTCCCAATCTTTCTTTCCATTTCTTCCATTCTTCCCTTCTTCCCACACCTATCCAAACGCACCCTATAATTAATCATAACTATTTGTGTTTTGAAATAATGCATGGCCTTGAAGCTAAGCAACATGGAAGTAGATTCACTTTTGGACATAGTATAACAACATTAATTTCAAGAAAAAAATAATTATGTAAAGTGTCCATATATGTAAAGGTGACTTTACGGACACTTGTGGGGTTTCCGACAAATAAAGTGACGGATAAAAGAGCTGTAAAGCAAACAGTATTTCATTTGTTTCTTCCATGCATTAAAAGCAGATCAATTGATTGTGATTTGAAACCTGAATACGAGTAAATTAGGTGTAATTGGATAGTACCTGACCCGGGTATTCTGGAAAGAGACAATTCCTCTCTCCTTGTCCCTATAAGTTCAAAATAAAAGTGGAGTTAATAACTAAGAAAGGAAAAGTTTTCTTTAATCTGGTAAATAGTACAAGCGTGCAATGTTGAGAGTATTTACTGTAAGCTGGATTTAGATCCTGCAATCTATAGTTGTACTTTTACATTATGAGTTGTAATCATGCTCCTGTAATTATACAAGATCATTCTCCGTAACTCCGTTATCAACTTTACTGAAAGGAATAGGAAGCCACATCTACTATTATAGGAGGATATGTTAAATTGTGTGGAAATAGTATTAACTGAAAATTAGTTGTATTTAGTTCCAATTCAAACATCTTTTTTTTTTTCTTTTCTTTTCAAAGATAGTGCCAGTAAGTTTGATTTTACTAATTAACCTAATATTTTCTTTAACGAATAGCAAGTTAGTTTTCTCCAAGTTTTGTGCTATTTCTAATTATACAGTTGAGCTGCAAGAGCCGATTTGAGCCATTTTATCAAATTAAACAGCCTATAATGCATTTATAAGGGGTTCATTTTGGGTCGGTAAATAATATTATATATGGACCGTCTCATACTAGATTGATGAAAAAAAATTATGGTTGGTAACCGATTGAACTATCGCCCAAACAAGATATATAATTTATGTATATTGGTATATCGGGGACTAAGTACATGCATAGATGAAGATTAATAAGTATATCATTGTTATATATATAGTATCTTTTTCGTTCATTACTTCTCATCTTATTATACAATATTATATATATAATGTAAATATTTACTATTTGATAACTACTTGAGAGGGGAATCTGTTACATGTTCATTATAATTCTGAAACGACTTATAACTGCTAAAAAGCAACAACCAGCAAAGGTGCAGAGAAGAACCCATCATGTAACACCTTTCTAAAGACGAACGTGCAAGTGCACTCATGACATTATGTATTTATTTACTGTTTTTTTGTGAAACAATGAGAGTGCAAGAGAGAGGAGAGAGGGAGACTTACAGGCTGCATGGTTTTAGTAGTGGGCCCATGGCCCAAGTAGGGATCGGTCAGAGCCTGTATGATGCACCAAGACAAAAATAAATCACAGTCAATATCTATCTCTGGTGTAAAAATATGAGACACTAAAATACAAAAAATAACAAAAAGATAGATATCCCTGATAAAACAGGAATTTTCGCTGTTCATGCTCCAGGCCTCCAGCTTTAACTGCGTGCTCTTGCGCACAGTGCTTACTGTTTATACCCCCACAACCCACCCTCTCTCTTTATATATCTCTTTTTGTTTTCTTCTTAAGGGAGGGTCTCACAAAGTCATAACTTCCCCAATTCTCAACTCCAGTTTTTATCTCTTATAAATAATTCATTTTTCATATGGTATAATGAATTTAACTGAAGTAAACTAATTGTGATATTATACAGTACAACCCACTTATGGGTTAAGTTAAGTATTTTATACTTTTTTAAGTTATTGACTTACTGAATGCGAAAGAGAAAAAGTATATGTTAAACAGATATACATTGCCAACAGTTGTACGTTTTAAATAAACTGGAGATATAAATCAGGTCACAAAGTATGGATGAAAATTTTAAGAAGGAGAGAGAAAAGTGGACCTCAATTTGACTGACAAGGAATCTGATATAGCCAATAGTTTCTTGAAGTACAGAGGCTGTGTCAGTCTGTGAAAAAGAAAAGCCAAAACCATATAGATATGTCAGAAGAGATAGATCTATCACCTGTCATATATACTCCAAAACGTTTGAACAAATTAATTCACCACAAACAACAAAACCAAAGAGCTGCTGGTTCAAGAGAGATGGTCCAAAACCCTAATTTATTTTTCTCTGTGTAAAGGTGCAGCCTTTGATCAATCCAAGCTCGGTTGTTTGTAAACCGTGCAATGACTGGTTAAGAGAGCTGAGCTCTCGCATGGATCTAAAAAGGAGGTTAAAGGAATATATTTTGTACCTTTCCGAATGGGGAAACTATTTGATGTAGAGCTGTAATTCTATCTCCTAGTCTCTCCTTTCTGACCTGAAAACTCAGTTAAAAATCAATAACAACATCAACGTTAAAACTACCTTTAAAAATATACAAAATAAAAGAAACTTCTCATAGATGCTGTTATTTTCAACATACTTAATTGAACTTTTTTGTCACTACTTAACACCGCTTTCTTCTTTATAGATACCTTGTTTTCCCTCTTTTATATTCTAATTAAGCATTAAAAATATATTTTGACGATATTTTGGCTTTGTTTTGGTATTCTACTTAGTATTGCTATTTTTTATATATATATTTTTATTTCTAAGGGCCTGTTTGGATAGTTAGGAATAAGGGCTATTCTAGACTAAATAGCTATTCGGGACTAAGAAACCATCCAAACAGTCCAGGATTAAGAGCTTATTCTTAATCAGACTAAGATTAGTTAATCCGACATTTTGTTAGAATAAGAGTTGAGATTAGAAAGAAAAGCTCATTATTTATTCTTTCCTCATCCAAACAAAAAGTCTTAATCTGAGATTAAGCTTATTCTTAAGAATTTAGGATTAAGAATCTTAATCCTGAATAGCTAATCTTACCCTTAATCTCATACGATCCAAACAGAGCCTAAGTGATTACACAACACAGAACATTGGTAATTATAGTTTCATTTCTTAGTTCATGTTTTGCGGACAATATATAATGAAGAGTTAATTTTAATGTACGCTGGAAACAAAATTAAATTTTATCACCATAAGACCAAACATAATTTAAGTTCTTATCTCTAAATATTGTTTACTCAACATTGTAATTAAAAAACAATTCAAGGACAAGGTCTGCTACAAAACCAACTCCGGCAAAAGGATATCAACCACTATGACTGACTTCCTGTCATTATATTGTTCTTTAGTGATATTATTAATGCAAACACATGGTACTTTAATTAGGTCATAACCATGTTTTCTTGTGTCTTAAGCTCTTAAAATATTTGTTTTGTTTGTATCCAAGATTTAGTCAGATATTCTAACTACTTAAGTGTCATTTTTGTTTGTCACATAACTAAAGCTGTTGCTTTTAGGTTAAATTAGAATGTCAGTTTCTGTTTAGTTCTAGCATGGGTATCGTACTATATACTATATCGTTAGTTAGCTAGACAAAGGATGATAGAGGAGGAGAGAATTTGGGTTTAAAACTGTTGGCTAAGATATATATATAGTTAAAAAAAAAAACAAACAGAGAGGGAGAGGAAGGGAGGGTGAGAGAGAGAGAGGATCTGCTATTTTAAATAATTTTTCTTCTAAAGGGAAACTAAAAACTGATATAAAAAGGAGAGAGAGAAACCTTGAGAGTAGATTGAGCAGATGAGGTGACTTGAACCCTAGCCTTCTTGAGGGCTGAGCCAGTTGCTGTGCTGTTGCACTAGAGAGAGAGAGAGAGAGAGAACAAAAGAATAAAGAAAAAAGAATAATCAAAAGGAGAACATTTGAGAACCCTAAAAAAAGACAAGTGCCATGATTTATGACAACATGTGCCTCTTTCAAGAACTTCCATACACGCTTACCAAGAGATCATCCATTTTTTGCAACATAAAATAAAAAAAAGATTAAGAAAAGTCTCATGCTTTTCTTATTGTAAAAGTTTAATACTTTTCGCTTCTGATATTTTGCATGCCTTATAATGGTAAAACTTAAAAAAAAAAAACTAATGCCTGTAGTTAAATCTCAAACTAAGAAAATTGGAGATGAAATCGCTCATCTTTTGACACAAACCAGTGTGAATTCTATATTACCGTATGCCTAGAATTTAACCCCCTGCGTTTCATTAATTATAAAAAAATAGCTGGCATTATATTATAGTACTGCTTCATTGGTTGTGTCAAAATCTGCATGGACACATACATAGATCATACACAAAAAGGAAAACAAAATTGGAGGAAACTAAAGCTTTCAAGTTTCAGATAATTAATGTTGAATATTTTTATTGATCATGATTCATGCAAATATACTTAATGAAAAGATTTACTGTACTCCGAATACCAACGAGGCGTTGAATTAAAAAATCTCATTTAAGAGAAATCATGCATGAGATTAATATAAAGGACGTTTAAACCTACGCCTTTCATTGTATACCTAAGTTCTCTTTATATTGATATAGCCCATGCGGCGCAAAATTCAAAACGATAATGAGAGGAAATACTTGCAACATAGCTAAAAACCAGACAACAAAATTGAAGGAATTCCAATGCAAATATCGCAGTTTTATTTATGTGCTTCTAAGATTTGCATGCACCGATACCAAAGAATAGTACAATTTATAAATTAGTAACAGTATTATAAATTCATTTTGAGAAAAATGATGTCGTACTTTCTTGCACTAATTAAATTGTTTCAAGCCATAATTTACAAACTCAAGAAAAAAGGACTCAAATTTAATAGAAGTTCATTCTTGCATCACTACCAAGGAATTATAGAAAAGTACAAATTATGGAACAAATTCAACCTTGCTTCAAGACCCAAAACAAAAACAACAAATTATCTTTTCTTTTCCAGAGTTAGATGGTGAAAACTTTCTGCATTAGAAAACAAAAATATACCGCGATCACAGAAACTTGATACAACATAACTAATGCCAAAGTTTTTAAAAAAAAATAGCAAAGAATTCAATATGAAGTTATATAAAAACTTCATAACATTTACATATTATAATTCAAAAAGAAACTTCTATACATATAGCACGTAGAGAAACTGAGAAACACCAACAGATATCTCCTGAAAAATAACTATTATAATAAATTAATAATAATAATTACCTCGGATGAATTGTCTGACTGGTGTGGCCTTCTGTCAGGTATGTTATTTGAGAAATCAAGCATGTTGCTTCCCAAGCTTGTTGTAGTAATACAAGACCTAGGAGATGAAGCTGGTAAGAGCTGATTCCATTGAGATTTTGGTCCTTGGATTTCTTCATGGTTTCCATTAGCAGCTGCACCGTTATATACATACTGGTCCGGTTTGTTAGCGGACTTAACATCCCAGTTCTCTAGCTTTCGAGATTGGGATGCGATAGTATACGCATATCTCTCTTCTTCTGGGAGTACTCCTGACCTGAGAGAATTTCCGAAGAGAAACAGATTGAGTTTACTATAATTTAAATTATTCAAGTTTTGGCAGAATTTAGGAAAGAAGATTAATAAAGGTAGGGTTTCAAAATATGTGTGTGTTAAGGGAATTCTTCGGTTCTTATTTTGATGGAAGTTGAATGCCTAGCAGCCTTAAAATATCTAAAGGTTTTGACACTGAAAATTTCTATTCGTTCCTAATGATCGCTCGAGTTATGGATCAGAACCATATAGACAACTTGATTCTGCATCAAAATAAATAAAAGTGAGAAAATTCCATCAGGAACAAGGATTGAGTTATTCATCATAAAAGATTTATTTCTTTGTTGAATAGCAAGGCAGAAGAAGAGATAAAAAATAATAATAAAAAAACTATAGGAGCATATAAGCTTTCGTTAAGTATCATTTGAATTCTCAAAAACAAGCCACCTTTGGCTATGGTAGGATACTCAGAGAGAGAGAGAGAGACTAACAGCAAGAGCTGGCTGAGGCTAAGAGACTCAGGTTGGTCATGGTTTTCTGGCCACGGTGGCATCACAGGAAGAAAACATGAAGCCGGCACAAACTGAGAGAGAGGATTCAAAGTTGCAGTAGTATGGTTTTCTTCAAGATTTGGCCTTGAACTGCTGCTGTTCATGTCTATCCACAGATTGTTATTGTTTTGATCTCCTCCTATCATCTGTTGCACCAGAGAGCTATAGAAAACTTGTCCTCTATTCATTGATAATAAGGCTATATCACTTGGCCTTGTTTCTTTTGATTTGTCTCTATTTCTCCCTTTCTCGTTGCTTTTGTTTTGATTTCTCTTTGCTATAGACTCTCAAGTCTTTCCCGGAAGGTCAATTTTTTGCCCCTTTTTTTTTGCACCAGGTGAGATGAGAGGCCTCAGAGAAAGAATGCTTTAGAGGATGTTTTGGAGAATCTAACTACATCGGGTTTGTGGTTTTCATAATATTAATTATAAATTTTTTTATCTTATATTTTCGGATATGATAACGCGCTCCCACTTCTGTTCCCCACTTCTAGCTGTTCCCTTTTTTATTTTATTTCTGACTCCAGCTTATTTAATCAAAAAGTTTTTCAAACATATCAATTTTTTTTCTTAGAATGAGTACTATTTTTTAAACAAAAATGACTACTACAATCTACAATTTTGCCATCGCTTGAACAAAATGAACGTATAAGATAGACAAATTGAATATTTAATTTATCAGAGTTAACACATACATACAAACGAATTAGTTCAATAAAAATAGTTGAATATGCATGTAATCTGAACAATTATATATATATATATAATATATATATATAACTCATAATTGAATGAAGTGAACACATAGATAAACGAACTAGACATATAATATATAAATGAATAAAATGAACAAATACAAAGGCGATGATACGGGATGTCACGTGAAGAGATGGTAGATAATAATTTTTTTTTCTTCTAAAACCAATATATTTAAATATTTGAGTTTGGCTATGGTCAAGGTGATTAAACGGATTGTCCCATCAAAATCAATTAGATCTCAAATTAAAAAACTCAAATGGTTGATCCAAACCGCTGAATGTGATTTTCATATTAAATACAAAATAAATATTATACTATTGAACTCCATTTGGTTCATGGTTGCATTCTCATGAATATTTTATTATGTAAATCAAGTTAGTAATTCTTCTAATAAAAACGTATTTTGAGACAAGATAATTTCCAGTTAAGTTAGTGATTCTCCTTATTATAGGAAAAGCATACAATTAATTTGTTAATTAATTTACAACAACAACAACAACAACAACAACAACAACTAAGCCTTTTGTCCCAAATAAGTTGGGATAGGCTAGAAAGAAACCCAACAAGAGAACACATCCAAAAACAAAAAAAAAATACAAAACATAAAAATACTAATAGTAAGACTAGCCATACTAATAATAATACATCTAATAATAATAGTAATAGTAGAAACCTAGACCTCGACCGTGACCTAATAGAGAGACCTACAAACCTATGGCATCGCTCCTACCCCTAAGTTCCTACGTCATGGCTCCGGTACATGAATTGCTAACTTTCAAGCGCTCCTATCGATCGCCAACTCCTTGGAGACGTTCCATTCTTTAAGGTCTCTTTTCACCGCTTCTTCCCATGTCAATCTTGGTCTCCCTCTCCCCCTCCGGGTGTTCTCGAAATGATTAAGAATTCCGATACGTACCGGTGCCTCTGGAGGTCTGCGTTGGATATGTCCAAACCATCTCAAACGATGTTGGATCAACTTCTCCTCTATTGGTGCGACCCCAACCATATCTCGTATGTCATCATTTCTAATCCGATCTTTCCTTGTGTGACCGCAGATCCACCTCAACATACGCATCTTAGCTACACTCATCTTCTGGACATGTCGTCTTTTAGTAGCCCAACATTCTGCGCCATACAACATCGCAGGTCTAATCGCTGTCCTGTAGAACTTGTTAATTAATTTATATAAATTTTTTTTTGATACAAAAATTCAAGTTAAGTGAAATGTGTTATATATTGATATTAAATTTTTTTCCCATGTAGTAATTGATTAAATTATTTTTCAATTTTTTAATATTTAAATTTTAGAGTTTTGGTGTTTAAAGAAAAGATAAAAATATATAATGGTGTATTAGTTTATTTTAATTTAAAAAAATATGAATATTATAAGTTTGTTGAACTCCATTGCAAATTTTTCTGGCTGCGCCACTATGTCCAGTTTGTTAGATCACGTAGTGCTATATGTGCTTGGCACTAATCCACTGGTATACGGCTTCAAATCTTAAATTTGAAGTTCTGATTAGTTGATCTATCAAAATTGTAGCTCTAAATCTTTTTAAGGGCCAGGTAGCAAAGAAGCACACCGACAATTATAGTAATGAAAAAAAATATTTACAAAAGGGGTGTTACAAGGTAAAAATTAAAGCAGAGAAAAGATATATAAAGAAAACTATATCCTAAAAAATTTTAAAAAAAAAGGAAAAAAAAAACTAAAAACTAAAGTACATATATAACTCTAAATCTTAATGTGAATAAAATCTTGTTCAAATTCAAATTTTATATATATATTTTAGATTTTCTTTACTATAATCGATTTGACAATTCTTATGTTGTCAGGTGCCATCTTCTCCCAAAAGCTTGTAAAAAAATAATAAACATATATAATTTTCATTTTATCAGAAGTTTAATATGTAAGTCACATTGAACAGTTTGAATCCGCTAATCAAAACCAATTAAAGCATCGAGATTTAGAGCCATCATAGTAGTTTGTTGGCTTGTTGGTGCTATACATATATATTATATTAATTGAAGTGTTTGTGTGTTGGGTTCGAGTGTTTGTACCAAGTACCCACTAATATGAAGTTATTTGCCAAATCAATTTTATATATTTTTTACAGTAGATCAGTGATCGTTAACATCTCTATTTCAATAAATCTTTTCCTTCAATAGGATCGAGCAACGTACACGACCTTCGTAAAAAGAGAAATATCGTCTATAAGCTTATAATTGTACCAAAAAATCATATACTTAACGCAAAATTTGTTAAAGATATTAATTAGCAGCTAAATACATCCGAAGTTTACCGGGGGGGGGGGGGGGGGGGGGGGAGGGAGGCACCGCTAAAGATGGTTGATTTAGCTGTATGTGAACGAAAATACATATATAATATATGTTTATTGTATGCAAATTTCGTTAGTTCATTTTGTTATTAAAGGGACCTATTTCTGGTTGAACCACAATTTAATTTAGCACATAATTAAGTAAAATACTAACTACGATATACGCTTACATTCAAGATCGTCATGCATATATGCATGGCAAGGATTAATATAACATAATCACAAGCTAGCTAGCCTTCATTTTTTTTTTTCTCTTGTTAGCCTACAAAATGTTTTTGTACACGCCGAGCTGGAAATTACCATGCATGGTTTCGTTATTGTGGAAAATATAAATTTCTCAAGATAGCGACTACACATTTTCTGTTTTGGTAGAATTGTTATAATTTAATTTGTGAGTACTGCTACTTGCAGAAAACGTCAAAAGTTTAAGGATCTTACTGAACGAAAAGAATTCACAGCCAATTGCAAATTTTAATCAATATTTTATAATGTGAGATGAAAAGGGTCAGCTTAGATGAGTCTTTTGTTTTGTTTTGATCCCTTTCAAGTCCTCCTTTATTTGTTGTCTTTGTTTGCTTTCCTCTTTTTTCTCTTCCTTTATGTCCAAATATATATTTTTCCCCCTCAAGCTTTTGCTTTATCAATAAAGCGAAGCTACGAAAGGCAATGGCAGTGCATTCATACCAAAAGTCGGTTTTTTAATATAGAGTGGCCCTGATTAGCACTTATTTCAGTTATTAAATGAGATCAATAATTCACTAATTAGAGACCTTTCTCTTGAAACATACAAAGACTTTTTGAAATTAACACGTTTCGGGAGGTAATAAGATAGCTTCTTTCTTTTTATCCCAAATCATTATGATTAGTTATTCAAAGAGGAAGTTTTGAATGTATCTATTTTCCATGCGTCTAATTATTTTTTTTGTTTTTAATAAAAATTATAAAAATTGAACATAAAATATAATTAGATGTACTATATTAATTTTTTATTTTTATTACACATATACAGTTGTGCTAATTTGATTTTGTTTGATAATATAATATCTATATAGAGATAGGTTACAGCACATCACAAAGTAATTTGGAATCTTTATTTCAAATTATTTCTCGAAATTTAAGTTTCAAATTGTTCAATTTATTTCCATATTGAAATCTTTTTTAGAAACTAAGTTTACAATTTCTTCAATTTTTTTAAGTTTTTTTTTTTGGTATTTTCTGAGAATTATGGACCCTCCATTTTGATAAAAATAGATAGTAAAACAAATTTGATAATGTAAAGCTTTTGATTTATAACAAAATCCGAAGCCTAATTAATGGCATGCCCCATGTTTTGTACCAGCAAATTACATATGTAAGATCAACCCCTCTAATGATCAAATTTAATTTCTTCTCCGTCTCTGATGGTGGTGTTGGTGTTATTATTCACGATAAGTTATATAATTACTTCTGTGGCTCGTAATTTATTTTATATGATGGAAGCTAGCAAATAAGTATAATTGGCTAGGGATCTTCAGTTAGATTAGTGTCATTTATGATTATATAGAAACGAATGCAAATTTATATATATTGTTCTAAACGTATGGATGCATTCATATATATCTTTTTTTTTTAGGTAGTTGCATGCGGTAAAAAAATCTAGAGTATTTGAGCCAAACATAGATGTTGACATATAGTATTTGGAGGAGCACCAAACTACCGAACAAACAAGGCCTAATTAAAGTAATTAATTAGCCCGAGAAGAAGATCATTAGTAACAAAAGTGCTCCTTAATTATTATTTAGATGTTCTAATTACTTAAGTGACTAAATTATTGACTAAAATGGGTTGAGTCAATTACCATCTTCATATATACATATATACATCATTTTGTTAAATTATTATTCACCAAATATGTCGAGTTAATTACAGTTTTCATGTCTATATATATCATTTTTTTAAGATGTTGCATTTTGGATTTATTTGATAGTAACATATTTTTTTTTTCCTCAAAGTGTCCAGGATTACACTGATTTAATTGACGTATTCATGGGACCTCCATGTCATAACTTTCTTGAGAAATAAGAAAGTGCATCTTATGTTTTTATATGCTTTACTTTTAACATGTGAAGGAAAAAAGCAAACGATTCCTTCGAAATTTTACAATTCCGCCATTAAGTATACAAACAAAGACAACGACTTGACAACATTATGTTTTTGTTTTTTTTTTCTTTTATGATTTCCTCTTGCATAAATTTATAAAATAAATGATGTCCGTATTTTTTTTTTAGGGTACGTAGGGTGTGGGGATTGCAAATGCTAGCTGTCCGTATTTATTTGGAACATGTAGAGGTTATAGAGTAATTAACCAATTACATGCGGTATATATATAAGGTCTTAACTCTCTAAAAGCTAACTATGTTTCCTTGTTTTTTTTATTCTAATTTATTTTTGTTTCATTTGGAAGAGTTCCTATTGAATACATACATAGAGAGAGAGAGTGTTTTACTCACCAGAGAGTTTGTGAGTATTTTTCAGATTTTTTTAAAATTATTATTTTTGAACGGTTCAGAACTAATTAGATTAACGATTTTCTAAAATTTCAAAAAAAATACTTAAAAATTTAAAAAAAATATTGCATGGAGATTTCAATTGAGAGATCGTATTGGACGGTTTAGATCGGTCATTTTGAACCAGATCTACGAATTTTGAGCGCAAATCATAAACCCTCTGATGTGTCGCAACTCACCTTAGAAAAACTATATATATATATATATATACTCCAGCATACGGATCAAACCCGTATGCTAGAATCGTTTCTAAAAATCTAAAATTCAAACAGTCGATCCAAACCGTTCAAGTTGTTCTCCATGTAAAAATATCCTTCAAGACCAAATTTTACATTTTTTCGAATTTTTTTGCTATATATTATGCTATTTTCAAATTGAAGGGCCAGAAATACTCCTTTACAACTCCTTTACAATGTTTTTTTAAAATAGCATAATATATAGTAAAAAAATTCGAAAAAATATAAATTTTAGTTTCCTAGGAGATTTCAATATGGAGAACAATTTGAAAGCTTTGGATCGACTGTATGCATTTTAGATTGTGAGAAATGACTCCAGCATACGGGTTATCTATATGCTGGAGTATACTTTAGCCAATCTCTATATATATATATATATATATATATATATATATATATATATATATAGGGATATGCTATGGTGCATCGCGATGTATTGAGGCTTTTGTACATCGCGATCATTATCCGTCAACTATTTTATAAATAGACAAATCTAATTAAACCAATCCAATCTACATATTGAAATCTCATTACAAACCAAATTTTATATTTTTTGAAATTTTTTTACTATTTTTTTCGATTTTTCTAAAACTTTCCTTTTTTGGAAACCAATTAATAATAAAGAAATTCTAAAAATGGCAGGTTTTAAAAAAATCGAAAGAAATAGTAAAAAAATTCCAAAAAATATAAAATTTGGTTTGTAATGAGATTTCAATATATAGATTGCATTTGTTTAATTAGATTTTCAATTTGTAAAACTATCGACAAATATGATCGCGATGTACAAAAGCCTTAATACATCGCGATGCGCCATAGCATTTCTCTATATATATATATATATATATATATATATAGAGAGAGAGAGAGAGAGAGAGAGAAAACCTATGGTGCATACTAATGTACGGAAGCTCGAAGTACATACTGATCCGAACTCTTGGATCTGTTTCAAAATGACCGATAAAAACCGTCCAATATGATCTTCCTATTATAATCTCCTTACCAACCAAATTTTACATTTTTTCAAAATTTTTAAGTATTTTTTTCAAATTTTAGAAAATCACTAATCTAATTTTTTCTGAACTGTTAAAAAATAGCAGTTTTTAAAAATCTGAAAAAATACTTAAAAATATCGAAAAAATGTAAAATTTGGTCGGCAAGGAGATTTCAATAGGGAGATCATATTGGACGGTTTGGATCGGTCATTTTGAAACAGATCCAAGAGTTCGAATCAGTATGCACCGAAGTTTCCGTACGTTAGTATGCACCATAGGTTTTCTCTATATATATATATATATATACATAATATAAAATAATAATAATAATAATAATATTATTATTATTATTATTAATATTAATTCCAACATCATTAAAACACACATATATGCACATAATATTATATTCTACCATAAATTTTACTTTTGTTTTCTTCTCTAAAAAATTAATGTGGCGTCTCAATCAAACTCCTACTAGCGAAAATATTATCTTTAAACCTAAATTGGTTCCTGTGAGACATGCAGCTCTCTTCTCTTTTTCCTAATTCTTTTAGAAAACCTTAGCCGCCTTTTGGCGCTCGCCTTAAAAGATAACACGAGGAAGTAGCTAGATGAAATGTAATGATTTTACTTTCTCACCAAGTCAGAGGGTAATCAAAAGAGATCAAAGGGAGGAAGTCGAAACAATATTTTTCTTTCTTTCTTTAATTCTTTAGGAGCGTACCAATACATTGTACTTTAAGTAAAGCTACTTTAGATGAAAGTTATATTGTCCATTCTTTGGAGATTTGGTTTTATAATCAGGTAGAGAATCATAGATATCGCTATAGAGCTAACTGTGTACATTCTCTAGCCTCTTATATACATGAGGTTCCTTAACTCCGAAGAGAATCTGGATTTTCTGTGGCATTTCTTAGTAACTTTTACATGTAATTTGTTTATTACTTTTCCTATTAACAAGACAACAGTGATATATATTGTTTTTTTATTGCTTTTTCAAGTGAGATGAAAGGCTTTAAGCGCTCTCTTTTTATTAAAAGCACATTTCTCATCTATGCTTTGCTAAGTTTATTTTTTTTTAAAAAAAACGAAATATGGAGTAACTAATAGTTGGTATCAAAAGCTCTTCGAATGGATAATTCTCCGTGAAATATGCCACATGTCTTAGTCATTTCCAAATAAAATATAGCCAATGGAATTAGAAATCTATGATAACATACAGGAGAAACAAAATCTCCTGTAGCTATAGCTAGCTTGCTCCATAAAGTTTTTGGTGGTATGATTTCAATTTTTTTCAAATTACCTTTTCAAATTAATTCTATAGCCTAACAGAATTCACTTTTTTTTCCCTCTTTATAAAGTAGGGATTACATGTTTACGGTCCTGATAGTGTTTGAATAATTTTGATTTATTCTGGTGCTAGGTACATCTAAATAACATGACGTGTCAAACATGACAAAGCGGACAGCAATACATATTGTCAAGTTCCTATGTCGATTAGACATATAGTTAATTTTCATTTTAATTCAAAAATGCATGTGTTTTTTCTTGCTAGACTTGTGATTATGTCTGCTACTACATATTTTCATGCTAAAAGAGCAGCATTAAGCATCAACAAATTTTGAATCTCTAATTATTTATGTAGACAAGAGGCACACTCCGAATTTATAGCTGTGAATTTCGGTCCGAAAGGCCAGAATTTCAGTCCAAAACGTGACAAGATTTTGTAATTATTGTGTTTCCTTTTATTGTCTCCCAGCAAAAATAGGGGAAAAAAAATAAAAAGGAACTCTGTATTTCTATAAAAACGCATCACTTCCTTCTTCTGTCTCCGACTTTCTTCTTCTCTTGTACTCCAATTATTGAAATTGAAAAAGATATAAAAAATGGTGGTGTGTGTCGTGGATGTAGGTACAATTTATACTCAACCACATAATTAAATATCATGTGTTTTTCTGTGTTGAACGTTAAGTTTACAGTTTTTATGAGTGGTTTAGAACTTTAGATTATACCCTTAGCTAAAAATGACCAACAAGCTAGACAATTGATTTTAGATTAACAAATGATGATATAGGAGGATTTAATACATGCATGTTGATATTTTCGTTGATCCTCCCTCTATTAATTCTACAGATTTTGTTGGATGATTCTTAATTAAAAGATCGAAATACTATTGTAAATTCAACAATTAATCTAGATATCACTATATCAGTTTTACTCGTATATAACTACTAGAAAATTATATTTAATCCTAATTGTTTGGTCCGACGACTGATTAAATTAATTGATGTAAAATTATATTTCCTAAGTGTCTAATTAAAATAAAATCGATATTCCCTTGAAGCTTTGTTCCAATTCTAGTTCAAACAACTCAATCAATGCACCGTTCATTATGTTTCTTTGTCTATATGTAGAACTACTCAGGATATACAAAGAGCTTGCATGTGTTTGTAAAAGCTTCTATCTCAAGACACTAATGTTCATTCCTACTTATCCAAATAAAAAGTTTAAAAAAATATATAAAATAAGAAGAGAGAAAAGCTTGTGATCAACTAGACCATTTTCCATGATTTAAGGAACTTGGAGGAATAATAATGGTGGTGAGAGTTACAAGTTAAGAGTGCTGTCCGTACATCATAAAATAAGGAGATCTCTGTCGGAGGCGTTTTGTTTGTCATTTTATGTTTCTAACTCTCTTTCTTTAATTGCACCGTTTTGCCTCCAATCATTATTCCGGAGGCTTCTTCTTGTAAGTTGTAACTTGGTTTCATCATAGATATCACCCAATTTTTATAATTATGTAAGAAGGGAATTAATACGCACACTTTTGGGAGTAATTATAAGTAATTAATAATTATGCATTTGTAGATGGAGAGTCTTATTCAAGGGGTTTTGACATCTCATCAATGTAGTGCTTGGAATCTAAAAAAGAATGTCAATAGACAAACCATAAATTAATTTTCATGATATTGGACTTGACAAAACATTTTTTTGCTAAATTCATGCTAACGAAACAGCATCCACTCTTGCACATGCACCTTACATGTGCAAATACAGTATACCCAAAAACAAAAATAAACTCATATAGAAAGCACACTACATTTTGCCAAAAGTATGTCGCCAAAAATATCTACGTTGAAAAAAGAAAATACAAAAAAAAGAAAGAAAGTAATGATTGAAAGAGAAAATTCAGAAGTGGAGGGGGGTAAAGAAAAAGATTGACCTTCCAGATGAAGGTGGGCCCGATACGGTGGGACCAAGCGTGCTCCGGCCATCCGCTAAAGGTACGCTTATGGATAGAAGACAGTGGGCCCCATTTGAATAAAAATGGGACCAGTACCAATACTGCTCTGCTCTGCTCTCTCTCCTCTCATTTTTTACGGGCCTATCAATCTAGGTTACATGCACGGGGTTCCCTTGTCCGTTGGATCTTGATCAGACGACTACGATGCCGCGCTACACGGTGTGCCGCGCGGCACCAGATCTGAACTCCTCATCTCTCCCTCTTCTACTTTTGTTTGGTCTCACCCCCGTTGACCCACTTACCCACATACCCTCTAACAACCAGCTGCCATCTCACTCCATTTTGCACCACCATCTGTCTGGAGGAGGCAAATAATATGGTTTTGATCAAAATAGATACTGAACGAGATTTCATTTGATTAGAATTGATTTCACAAAACTTTGTTAGATTTAATAACATATAAAATCAGATCGAATGACCTCAAATATGTTAATTTTGATAGAAAATTTTTTTTCGAATGAAATCAAATCCTGTGTTAAAAAAATAAGTGATTCTAATCAGCGCATATGTGTATTTGGAAGAAGAATCAGTATAGAGAAAATAGTGAAAAAAAAAACACTACATCAATTTAGCGCTACTGCCATTTTGTATTTGGGTACCAAATCTGATCTAAAAATAGTTGAAAATCTAAATTAGAAATTATTATATAACCATTTCAAAGTTAAATGTAAATGCGAGCTCTATAATAGATAATAGATAATTTTTTTGTTGGCACTTCATCAGGAACTTAACATATTCTATTGTTGTTTTGATACTTGAGATAAAATGGACCTTAATTTATATATGCAATATATTCCTGTTAGAGAAATGAATTTGTAGAACATCTTGAGCTGTTGTCTTCTTCCCTTCTAAAAGCACCATAATCCGGAGAAGAGTTGGGGACGCCAAATAGCCCTGTACCGAAATTTTCTTTCTCTCTAGATTTGTTTTTTAATGATTATATTTTGACACGTGTCCCAAAATGATTTAGTACTTGAAATTTCAATTTTTACACCAAAGAGTGTCTCCATAATGTTTATGCTTCATTTCCATTTTGACATCATGCTTACATCCTATGAGAGTCAGCATAGCCTAAGAGCTAATGGCATGTAGACATGTAGACAAACGGAGGGCTTTATAATGTTATAATAAATTAGATATTCTAATTAGGGCATCAAGGCTTTGCTTTATTCCATGCTAACCTAGATTACTTTGGGAACGTTATATGCTTAGGACCTACTTTACAAGATTTTATTAGATTAAATAAATAAATAAAGGGAACTAGCCTTTATTGATATCCTCTTTTAAACGGAGGCGCCTGAGAAATGGGCTATAATAATTTTGGGTTCAATAATAAATAACATCCGGCCCATTTTCTCAAACTATTGAATGAAATTAGGCCTGGCCCATTAATAATAAACCGAACCGGACCGTTGCACACTTGCACTTGCACTGGTCTGGTAAAGTCCGGTTCGTTGACAAGCATCCGATTTTAGTCGGCTTGTCCGATTCGATCTGTGTTTTTTCTGATACTCCATTTGAAGTCTAGCAGTAATAGAATTATAGAAATAGAAGACCAGTAATAGAACAGGAGAGAAGAGAAGTCCGAGGCTGAGGCTCTCTCTTCTCCATTTATAGATCGGAGCAGCTTCTCTTCTCTTCTCTCTCGTCAAAACTAGCCATGGAGGCTAGGTTTCTTCTAGGGTTTCTCCTTCTCCTCTCCCTCTCAAGCTTCGCCTTCGCCATCTACGAGGATCAAGTCGGCCTCGCTGATTGGTTCGTCCAACTCTCCTTCTCCTTTTCTGTTGTTGAATCCATAATTGAGTATTGATTTTCATCTTTTTGGGTTGTTTAAGGCATAAGAGGTACATAGGGAAGGTGAAGCATGCAGTGTTTCATACGCAGAAGACGGGAAGGAGGCGCGTGGTGGTTTCGACTGAAGAGAATGCAATTGCTTCTCTCGATCTTCGCACTGGAGACATATGTTAGTAGTTCAATACTCTCTGATCGTTGACTCTGTTAATTTCATTCTCATTATAGAAGTTAGGTGATGATTAATTCACTAGATTTGAGAGTAAGTGGGGTTTTAGAGGATGTTTGACTGCTAATTTAGTTATTACGGTTCCATGCTAAATTGATGTTTTCTGGTACTGTCAGACTGTAGCATTAGTATGACCATTACCAGGCTTCAGCTGTGTTCCATCATCTATGTCATGTTACATTCTCTTTATGGAAAAATTGCTGTACTCATTCAAAAACTGTGCCTGAAGTATCTTTTGCTACATGATACATCATCTTTATTAAGTCTCTAAATACGGTACTTACAAAATCACCAAATAAACTAAAACATTGAAGAGAAAACCAAGAGCAACCAATACAATTAGTTTTTGAGATTGAACTCGTTGATCTAGGGGCAAGTAGTCTTCCATTACTTTTTGCTTTTTCTTTTACACTAAGATTTGAAGGGTAAAATGAAAACTGCTTCCATTATGCAGTATGGAGGCATGTGCTTGGGAAAAATGATGCAGTGGATCAGATAGGCCTCTCTCTTGGAAAATGTAAGACATTTTTTTCTCCTAGCTCATCATCTTTCCTCCTTTAATTGTGTTACTAGGAATCTGAAACCTCTCATTTCTAAATTTTGTTGTTCAGATGTCCTTACACTTTCGTCACAAGGTAGTGTGCTGAGAGCATGGAACCTTCCAGATGGACAAATGGTTTGGGAGACGGATCTTCAAATTTCAAACCCATCTAATTCATTTCTACATGTTTTGGTAACTAGGAGAACTTATATATTTTGTTTCATTATATATTATGTGCTTCATTTAATAATTGGTATATACAATTATTTTGTAGGGAAATGTTAAATCAGGAAGAGACAGCTTGAGTTTGGTATGTAATGGGGGTTCCATTCGGGCAGTGTCGAGCATTGATGGTTTGGTTGTTTGGAAAAAAGATCTATCTATCGATGGGTAAATCTCTCTCTCTCTCTCTCTCTCCACACACATACACATAGGTAAAGACATACATATTTATCCACTGTGCGCTGAAAACCTCAGTATCAGGCCTTTTTTTTTTAATAGATAGATTGTACAGCTGCTAGGCTTTTCCAATACTCTTCATTTATAAAGTCCCCCTTTGATCATTTGTTGTTATGCTTTTTCCCTAATATGCTTTATAAGCATGTCTTTCCAGCAGTCATTTAGATTGCTTTGAATTGATTATGGATTTCATTATATTCTAATGCAGTTTGAAGCTGAAGCATGTTTTTCAGCCTCCAGAGAGTGACACTATCTATGCAATTGGGTTTATTGACTCCTCACTGATTGCCCTCTATCACATCAATGCTAAAACAGGAGAATTGCTGAAGCATGCTACTCAGGCCTCTTCAGTTGATCTCTCCAGTGAAATATCAGCCATCTCCAGTGACTCACTTGTAGCACTGGACACAAGCAGATCGAACCTACTTCTCATTAAGTTCATGGCTGGAACCATAACTAACCATAAACTGCCTCTGTCAGACATTGTTCAAGACTTCTCTGGCTTAGCTGAGCTAATTCCAACCAAATCAAATGACATTTTCGTAGTTAAAACTCCATCAAATGTTGCTTTTATAAAAGTAAAAGGAGATAATGAAATTGAACTAATTGGAAAAGCAGATGAAGCAGGGATTGTGAGCGACAGCCTAACCCTCTCTGAAGAAGAGCAAGCATTTGCTGTAGTGCACCATTCAAACAATGCTATTAGTTTCCAAGTAAGAATTAATGGAAGAGAAGCCCTTACTGAAGGTATCAAAATAGAGGACCACAGGGGGCATGTGAAGAGGGTGTTCTTGAATAATTATGTGAGAACCGATAAGTCGCACGGGTTTAGAGCTTTGATTGTGATGGAGGATGAGTCTCTTTTACTCATGCAACAAGGGGAGGTCGTCTGGAGCAGAGAAGACGGGCTTGCCTCGATTTCTGATGCAGTTGTAGCAGAGCTGCCTGTGGAGAAGGAAGGAGGCGTCTCAGTTGTGGAGGTGGAGCATACCCTCTTGGAGTGGCTCAAGGTTTTATTATTTTTTTGTGAATACTTTAAGGCATATATCCTTAGAATTTTTCTAGGTGTAACTTTAAATGCACCACAATAGATGAACATGTCATGTTTAGTTATTGACTCTTAGTCATGGTGATATGGAGGAGGTAATGATGTTTACACATATTTGATTTCCTGTACTTCTATTTTTTGAAGTACCCAATTTACTTATTATCTCTTTGTCAAGGTGTAATTAGGACCAATATGACTCATGTACCCTGCAAAACACGAAAACAAATTGTAAATTTTTTTTTAAAAAAAAAAGACCACCCCTCCCTCCCGGTGTTGTGTTGGACAACATCCAAAATACCCCTTCACTCATTAATTGTATGTAAAACATGAATCAAATGTTAAACATACACCAAACAGAAAAATAGTTTATGAATCAAATGAGCATTCCTATCATCCCCTTGTACCATATCTATTGTACTATATGGAAACTGTCAAAGGTTGAGACTAGTTTTATCCATCAATAGCTTTTTGGTATTTGGGACCACACCAAACCACATTGCATTCCAGCTAACAATCTTACATCGTCTTTGTTTCCCCCCCCCCCCCCCCCTTTTCTTCTATTCATTATATTTAGGGACATATGCTAAAGCTAAAAGGAACTCTGATGTTGTCAACTCCTGATGATATGGCTGCCATCCAAGCAATGCATCTCAAAAGCACAGAGAGAAATAAGATGACACGAGACCATAATGGGTTTAGAAAGCTAATAATTGTTCTAACCCGATCTGGTAAGGTGTATGCTCTGCACACTGGGGACGGACGGATTGTGTGGGCCCATCTATTGACCCCTCTTCTTCAGTCAGAAAGCTGCCCTTCACCATCTGTTTTAACTCTACGGAATTGGCGTGTTCCCCACCGAAAGGCTTTGCAAGAAAACCCCTCAATTTTACTTGTTGGGCGATGTGGGGCTGGTCCAGAGTCTCATGGATTCCTCTTCATTGTCGACTCTTACTCAGGGAAGGTGCTGGAAACCCAAATTCTTGACCACTCTATAGCTGAGGTGGTACCATTGCCTTTAGCGGATTCGTCAGAGCAGAAACTTCACCTTGTTATAGACCATAAATTAAATGCACATTTGTATCCAAGGGGTTCAGATGCTTTGGAGGTGTTTGTTCGCGAGATGGCTAATATGTACTACTACAAGGTTGAAAATGCAAAAGAGGATATCAAGGGATATGCTTTTAAAAAGGGATGCAGCACTGGGTCATCTGCATACTGCTTTGGGACGAGGGAATTGTGGTCTGTTGTTTTCCCTTCTGATAGTGAGAGAATTGTTGCCACTGCCAGAAGAAAGATAAATGAGGTTCTCTATTTTTAATTTGATTTTCTATTGGAGTTAAATTATGGTATCCTTTCTTTTAAAGCTGACATTCTGAGTCTAATTTAAAAAAGCTCTGAATTACAAATTTGAAATCCATCTGCAACCCAGCTGACAAAATAAAAACGTTTGACATGATCTTCACAATTTATTCAATGCACTTGTGAAAATTGGGAAAGCTACGTTTCAAAGTTTCATAAAGTTTTTCGAGTAAACAATATAGATTACATCTAGAGGTTTTATATTGTTATTTGAGTTTCATAATGATTACGATGGAAGCATGAAAAATGAAGTCATGAATAATTAAGTCATTTGGACCCAGCTCATATATATATTGACAAATTTATGTATATTAGACTATGCTGTTGTTTTTGCTCGCAAATATTATGAGCGTTATATTCTTCTTAACTTTTTTATATGACTATTTCTGATTGGCATTGTATTTGGTCTGCTAGACACAGAGTGGACATGGTATTTGTTGTGTAATTTATATTTCTGGAAATCACCAGGAATTTTCTTTAAATAGTCTGTACTTGCTGACTGAATGGTTAATGCAATATATATGCTAGGTTGTGCATACACAAGCCAAGATAATGACGAATCAAGATGTCATGTACAAGTACATATCAAAGAAAATACTATTTGTTGCCACGGTTTCACCAAAAGCAGCAGGAGGGATCGGATCTGCCGCACCCGATGATGCGTGGCTGGTCGCCTACCTGATTGACACAGTAACTGGCCGGATTCTCCACCGAGTGACCCACCAAGAAGCCCAAGGCCCGGTACACGCGGTATGTGGTTCATCATCACGCTTATCTTGTATCTGCTGTTATTTATTAAGAAAATTCACATTGCAAATTCTGGGTTATAGAGTGTATATATACTTTTATTTGCCTTTTCTCCTTTTTTTTATCAAACTTTTACCAATTGTCTTTGGGTTATACCTGTTATTCGGGTCGTTTCTCCAGATTGCAATTCTGGTACTGATACTGACACCATATGTTCCTTCTGTTTCCCCCCTTTGCAATTATTCTGTAAAATCATACACTATCCTATTTATGGCATACCAGCATAATTCTGGTACCGGCACTGTGTAATAAGCTAATATGGTTAAGTTTGCTCACTCAAGTCTTTCATTAGTTATAAATAATGTGCTAATAGTGTGAATGCTTGGATTAAATTGTGGATTTCACGTGTTTAAGTTTTTTACCGTTTTGTTTTGAAGGTTGTGAGTGAAAATTGGGTGGTGTATCATTATTTCAATCTGAGAGCACATAGATATGAAATGACAGTCATTGAGATCTATGATCAGTCACGTGCTGTAAGTACTTCTCACATGTTTATTTTTTGTTTTTAGTTTTTTATTATGCTATTCACGTTGGCTTCCCTAAACTCTACTCGATATTTATTAATTTGAGAAGTATCAATTGTCATGCAACTAAAGTTATTGTTAAGCTCAGTTATGCTTCCTTGATAGCTTCAATAAAGCTGATTTTGCAATGGCATATCAATTACTAAGTTTAACCCACCTTCAACATAAGTAAACCTCTAATCCTGCAACTAAGCAGAAGAATAGAAGATATTATAAAATGATTTGCTAAGAATGCTCGATGAAATAAATATAACCTTCATATAACTTATTGCTAGGGTTTGTCCTGAATTAGGAAAAACTGTCTTCTTAACCTAAATTGTGCAACTGTGCAAAGGAATCAATTGATTTTGTCTCCAGATCCATAATTATTAAATTACAAGAGAAAACGATAACAAAAAGGTAAATTCACCTATATTTATGCTAACAAAATTTTTAAACAGGATAACAAGGATGTGATGAAGCTTGTATTGGGAAAACACAACTTAACAGCACCCATAACATCTTACTCTCGTCCTGAGATTGCCACAAAATCCCAGTCATACTTTTTCACACATTCTGTAAAAGCAATTGCTGTAACTACAACTGCAAGGGGAATCACGTCCAAGCAAATCTTGATTGGCACCATTGGTGATCAGGTATATTTTGTCCCCTTCAACTGGATAACTTTTTCCATCAAAAGGATCTTTATTTGAAGTAATGATGACCTTCTTTATTTTAGGAAAGTTAAATATTTCCCTTTTATTATTTGCAAAAAAAAAATATCCAGGTATTAGCACTTGATAAGCGGTACTTGGACCCACGTCGGACTGCTAACCCATCACAAGAAGAGAAAGAAGAGGGGATTATTCCTTTAACTGATACCTTGCCTATTATCCCTCAGGTTTTTCCTTTTGATTACTTTTTTCATTTCCTATTTATTATTTTACCTCAGTATCTCTTGCCAGGATTACAAACCAACGAGTGCCGATACTTACTAACCATTAATATAGATCACCAATAATAAATATCTAAATTTAAATTCCAAAATAATTAGTACAATATGTTGAAATTAACAAATAGCATGTAACCTATCGTACGAGTTTGTTTAATCTGCTATATGCACCAGCAGAACTGAAAATTTATTATTCTAATTTTGTGCTGATGTTGTTACTCTTTCTCAAACTTTCATCTGACATCATTTCTATTTCTCAAAAAAAATTTGTAGTCATATGTGACTCATACTCGCCAAGTGGGTGACTTGAGAGGCATAATGTCTTTTCCGGCAAACCTGGAATCCACTACACATGTTTTCTCTTATGGTATTGACCTCTTTTATACAAGAATCGCGCCATCTCGCACTTACGACTCACTTACAGATGAGTTCAGTTACGTGCTTCTCCTCATCACTGTAGTTGTGTTGATAGTTGCAATTTTAGTTACGTGGGCCATGTCCCAGAAAAAGGACTTGCAGGAAAAATGGAGGTGAGGTTGCAAAATTTCCCTTGTTTGGCTTTAATTATTTTTTGTAATATGTTCACTAGAAGTCAATTTCTGAGCCTTTTGCTTTCTTGAGTTTAGTTTTTTATTTATAATTTTGTTGCTCTACATGGATAAGAACAGATAGGTAACTGTTATTAGTTTCCCTTTTTTTTTTTTGGGTAGCATTTCTGTAAACTAAAAGCAAACTTGTAATGATTAGTAGACAACCATTAAGGTAATTCTTCCTTGCATTTTATCCGTGTACGTAAATTGGAGACGAGCAAGACTACTCGTTATAACTCCCATTGAATTTGGTTCGTGGGATGTTGCTTTGGAAAAATTGGTGTTGTGCTTTATGTATTGTGACTGGCAAGTAATTGAAATTGACACGTCCAAATCATTACACGATTGGATAATGGTCGTCTGACAATATTCAAAATAAAAATTGTATTGTCTGACTTTAATCCGTTAATAAATGGACCAGAACAAAAACACCTCATTAAAGTGTCTGTTCGTGTGTGTGTGTGTGTGTGAAAAGAACACTCACCAAAGGACGTGTGAGCTACCACCGCGTACATGACCGAGAAGGTATGCTTTCAATTTATTGTTCCAGCAGTGTTTCCCTAGTTTGGGACCGGTATAGATGATGTCATTTTCAGCTAGCTTCAGATCCTATAAAATTAAAGTTGCCAACAAACCGTTTCTTTTAATGTGGGCTTTCCGTGTCTAGGTCAAGAATTCTTTTCAATTAAAACTGATTCAAACCCTTTATTTTTTTCTTTTTGCGTTTCGTCCCTATAACAGAATAAAAGATCGTCTTCCAAAAATAAATAAATATGATACATACTGGTAATCCCTTAACAGTAAAAATGCGTAATATGCAGAAAGAATATATAGACATTAATAAAGAAAGATCAACAATATTGCGAAGATATAGTAGCCTTTAAATTTCCTCTTTATATTTGCTTATGGATTCTTTATTCCTAGGCCAAGTGGGCCTTGAAATGAAAAGGCCACCTGACAGTGTCTCGTAAGAATGTTTGATATTTCCTTTCACTAGAGGTCGTTTTCTTTTTTCCTTTCGGTGCTTGATTTAGAAGGATATAAAAATAACCGATGACATATTTAAATTTATAATAGGACCTCATTCTCACTAGAGGTTTCATGCATGTTATTGCCCTATTTCTACCATTAATTTTCCTTGTAAAAATCCCTGAAGTACCCTTTCGCAATTCAATCAAAGAGGGACAAAAGAAAGTGATAAAAATTGTATATCTAAGGACCCTGGGATTTTGGTATTTTTATATTTATAATTTCGTTTAAATGAATTTTTCTCACTTGCGACCAAACATGATATGACCCTAGGACCATTAACCAAACAAAGTAATTTATATTTCCAGTATGAAAAATTGCATGATGCAGCTGGCACCAAAAAAGTGGTCTTTTTATATGTGTGTGCACCTTTCAACTCAGACAAATATAGAAAAAGGAATTTCCAACTAAAACCAACTTGTTTGAGGTGAGAGGCATAAAGAGGCGTTCAAGTCTTCAAGGTTTAGCTGATTTCCAATCATGGAGAGGCAAATGTAGAGAGAGGTTTTAAAGTGTAGTTGCACAAGTGGCAATTGGATGTGAAACTTCTGACACCATTCACTAAATGAAAACTCTTGTCCTAATTGATTCCTATCTTCAAATATACACCGAGACAAGAGTGGACCTAGCTAGACATTGGTTTAGGTACGTGTTGGTCATACAGAATTTATTACCAAACTACTCTGTGCCTTTTCCCTCGCAACATCGTTTTTGGTGTACTGTGCCTCGTCTATATATTCATTCATCGGTATTTTAAATATATTCTTAATATCCGTGCGTTATTTTAAAATATGATTTTTATTTTTAATTGCCATATTATACTACAGATAGGGTATATGGCTACATATATAATTTACTGTTTAGTACGTAAGTACTTGTTATAAAGAGGATTAAGACAAGTTAAGACAGTCCGATCAGAAACTACAGAGTACTATGGGGTTATAGAATAACAAATTGTAATTAATTTTAACAAATTCAAAAAAAAAAAAATAGAAGTAATGCAGTTTTTATTTGGAACAAAGTGTTTTTTTTTTCTGTACAACGCTGCATATACAACCATTTGACCATACATACAGCAATGCGGCCTGTATACTGCCTGCTGCAGTGCTGCCTACATAGGAACAAGTACAATACCAATTGCATATTATGCATATAAGCATGTGTATGTGCAGTGGTTTTTTAAAGCACTAATATTGACAACATTTTTTTAAAACAAATGATATGCGTCTGTATCTAATATAATCCGAGATTTATTCTTAGTAAGAGTATTATATTATAACAGAGAACATAGCTTTTTCATCTAATTAATATGCTGCATCTTAGGACCCAATATGTACTCTGACCAAGAGTGTGATTTTTCTGTCACCAGGCACTTTTTGAAACGAAGAAATCAGAAAAAATATATCATTCCTGTTGTCGGCCATATAAAAATTGACTCTGGATTATTGAAATTCTAAATTTATATATATTCATTATGATGCAGATCGAATTATATAAAAGTTTTCAGAGGATCTGGTAGGACTATGTATCTAAGGCCAAGAACTCAAAATGCTTAATTCACTTTCACTTTTGGCTCAAGGTTAAGGTCTTTTTTCTCGGTGGAGATTATGTTGGTCCTGTTATTCAACACCTTCATGAAAGCCTAGTTTGATTGTGGAAACATCTCGTGGTCCCCACCACCAACAATCGGTACCTTTCAAGAAACTATTTTTTTGTGCTAATTTGTAACATTCCATGTGGGACTGTAATTTTCCTACTTAATCAGTCACAGTAGCAATCTAGCATCTTCCTAGTGACCACTAGACAGAACAAAATTCCCAAATTTCATTCACTCAATTTGTATTTTCATATATACTTGAGCATCCGGGAGGATATACTTGGTAATTAGTATTTCCTTTGATAATTAATTATAAAAATAAAGTTTAATTTAAAATTCAATATTACATACATGATTTATTTAGTAGTAGTAGTGGTGGTGGTGTTGGTAGTACAAATATCATATAAACAAAATGTGAGATTTATTGTTTGTTTTTTACCATTTATCATATATGAATTTTTCAACGGATTGATATTATAGGGCTCTGATACATCACCAAGGTACACTATCCATATATCCAACAATATAACAAAATTATATTGTTGAAATTCCAACCGTATTTAAATTTATTTAAAAATGTATTGTCAAGAGATTATTAAAAGAAAGCTATATAAAGGTATTAAGGTTCCTGATATCCCATAGCTAATTTACAATTGCTTTCGAATGGTTAGAAGTAAAAATTATATAAGAATCGCTCAAGTTATGTGAGAATGAGAGGTTCCAGTGAATTTGAAGATGATAATGTTATTAATTTCACTTGTTATAAAACAGAAATTGCGAACAGGAGCCACCTTATTCTCTCGCCATCACTCTGTCCTTCCTCCCAAGAAAAGTCAAAATTATTGTGTTGGGGTCACAAATGGTTTTAAGCATGCTAATAATAATATAATGTTTTCTTATGATAAGAAGTCAATTTTATGAATCCTGAAAGTGAAAAAGACAAACATACACCAATGAGGAAATAGTTGAGTTGGTAATTAGTGCAATAATTTGTATTTTGCTACGCAGTGCGCATGAATTTTACAAGGCAATAAATATTAAAATTCCATGTCAAAAAGAATCATCATTATACTGATAAATTGAAATTTTTTGGTGAGAGTTTTGAATTCTCATATAAACAAGATGTTGCATCCTAGGAGTCATAATTCCAAGACCACTATCAAATAAGAAGAAGAATAATTTCTTCATAGGAATAACATCTTTCAACAATTATATATACATAACTTCAACAAAATTAGCTAAATACTAATAACTAAACGAAATTTTATGTGCTCTTTGATTAGTACTTTATTTAATATTAAAATAATAATTTTTAATTATTTATTTAAATTAATATTAATTTGCTTATTCCTAACTCACCATCAAAACAACATTTCTTATTCCCGAAATAATATTTTTCCACTCTTTTCAAAGTTACACACTTCCTAATATTTTCTTCCTAAAATCCTTATTCTTTCCGTATTCTCGTACCATCCAAACGACCCCAAAGTAGTAAGTACAAATCTTTAGATTTGGTCCTTTTATAATTTTCCAATTTCCATACTGCATCACTTTACATAAAGTGCGTCCGTACAAGTCGCCGCTTAGGCATGTATTATCTTAAGAAAATCCCAATTATGCGAAGTTCTTAGCCTTTTAGTCTCAGATTTACAGTAGAAAATTCTAAATTGGAAATTTTCTTTAACTCAACAACTTTGAAGGAACATAAAGTTTACACGGAGCTATTGGACTATCTCTTGTGTGCGGTCAAAAGATGCAAGTGTTTCTCAACCCGATACTACTAATTCTAGTACTTATCAGTTGTCTTACAAGTTTAATAAAGGTAGACCACCGAAGAAATATATACCGCATGAGAATGGTGAAAGCAGGTATGCTATAGAAAAAATTTTATGACTATACTGTTGCAGTTATGTCATATAAGTCAATTATTTAATGACTTAATTTATTTTTATGTTATTGATAATATTAGATTATTTATTTTTTGAGATGTGAGTTATTATTGATAAATCATTCAGATTGAGGATCTAAATTGTAGATCTCTATGCCGAAATTATTATTATAAAGAATATCATACTAAACAATTTTAATAAGAACCAATATTTATTTTTTTGTTTTAATAAAAAGCAAGGAATAACGCGTTTTATAAATGTGTTATATTCTCTCACCTAATAATCCGTTTTATAAACACGTCACATCCTCTCACCTAATAACCCGTTTATAAAACGCGTTATTAGCCTAATAACCCGTTTTATAAATGCGTTATTAGCCTAATAACCTATTTTTATAAACACATTATTATTTTTTCATATTTTTCATTCTTCAGAGAGTTGTCAAGCCGCAGATTTTAACTTATTAAAAAAATATTTTGCAACAAGGTTCCTGCATGTTTCATATTTACAAAATTTCCAAAATTTTATTTTTCATTTAAATGTGTATTAAATAGATATAATAAACATATTACACATACTTTATATGCATTTAATTGCATAGATTTTTTTTGGACATGCGTATAATATCATTTTGTATGAAATATTATGTCATCCTTTTGTAAATAAAAAAAGGAGCGCTACATCGCAAAAGATAAGTTTGTAGAATTAAATAGTAAAAATGTAGGGTCATCGGTGAGATGCCCAAACAATATAATTGATATTTTTTCATCGATGACCCTATATTTTTACTATTTATTTTTACAAATTGAACTTTTGCATTTTAGTCTCTCCATTTATTTACAAAAGGATGAAATAATATTTCAAACAAAATGATATTGTACACATGTTGAAAAAAAATATGTGCAATTAAATGCATATAAAGTATGTGTAACATATTTATTATATCTATTTATTACATATTTAAATGGAAATTATATTTTGGGAATTTTATAAATATGAAACATGCAGGGTCATCGGCAAAAAAATCACAATTATATTGTTTGTGCATTATTCGTCGATGACCATGTATTTTACCATTTAATTCTACAAACTTATCTTTTGTATTGTAGTCTCTCCATTTTTTTATTTACAAAAGGATAAAATAATTATTCAAACAAAATGATATTATACACATGTTAAAAAAATGTGAATAAATGCATATAAAGTATGTGTAATATATTTATTATATCTATTTAATACATCTTTAATTGAAAATAAAATTTTGACAATTTTGTAAATATGAAACATACAAGGATCTTGTTGCAAAATATTTTTTAATAAGTCAAAAGTTGCGGCTTGACTACTCTGACGCAATGAAAAATATGAAAAACTAATAACGCGTTTATAAAACGGGTTATTAGGCTAATAACACGTTTTATAAACGAGTTATTAGGTGAGATGATGTAACGCATTTATAAAACGCGTTATTCCTTGCTTCTTATTAAAACAAAAAATAAATGTTGGTTTCTATTAAAATTTTTGGTGCACAAATATATAATAATTCAATTTCAAAGCCTCAGATCACTGTAGAAAGAGGTCAAATCGCAACGGTTCTCTTTACTGTTCAGTCTGCGATGGATTAAATCTTCTCCCTCCGTCTCCACTATCTCTTTCTTCCACCTGCTCCTCCCGCTTTTCTGTTGCCATCTCTTTATTTTTTTTCGTGCGTTCCTTTCTTCTCTTCTTCGCGCATGCATGTCCTTCTCCTTTCCTGCTGTATCTGATCAAACCTAACCCTTTTCCGGACAGAGGCGATGGGCTGCATGTACTTTCTCCGCATCGTGCGCACTATAGCCTAGATCTCTCGAAATTTCTCTCTTCCTCTCCACAGTAAAACCCTACATTGCTGTTGTCCTGCTTCTCCTCCTTGCTTGATTCGTACAAGATCGACGACCAGGCGATGCAGAGGTCAATCCAGGCAGTTACCAAGCTCCTTCTCTGCTCCTCCTCTTGGCGATTCCAGTGCCTTTGGCGATTACTAAAACAAGGAAGTCAATCCCTCTGTGTAACTGGATTGATTTCCAAGCTCCTCCTCTTCCTCTCCAGTGACACAGATTTTACTCTCTTTCCAGTTCTCCTTTTTTCTAATTGCTCTATGTCACATCTTGGAGGTGCTTTTGATTTGATCTATGTGTCGCTATTGATTTGATCAGCAGGTGCTTTTGATTTCATCTATGTGTCTACAAGTACCAGGAGCTTTTGCTTTTGATTGTAACAGGTGCTTTTGCTTTTGATTTGCTCTAGATCACGTTTTTGTAAATCATTCTATTCTACTGGCTATGTACCGTAGTTCAAATGAAATTGCTTGTAGGCACTTAGATCAATTGAAATTTAGTTTCATTATTGTTTAAAATAATTTCGGATCTCTATGGATCATTCATTAGAATAACGATAATATCTCAAAAAGTCTCTAATCTTGATTAACAAGAAACATTAATTATCATAAAATGACTAGTATACAAGTTAAGTGATGATTAAGTTCTACAAATCATGGATAATGAGTTACCAACTTAATTACTGTTGTACTAAACGTCTCTAGGTTTGTCGATTACAAAACAATATCATTTGGCATTTAACAATCTTCTTTGAGTTTTATAGGAAGAAAATACAATTTATGAGGACTTGGATAAAAACTTTAAGAAAGATCAAGATCAAGTCTTTAGAGAGTTTGTAGGCTAGTTTATACTAGGATAGAAGGTATACTTTAGTCCTTGTGTTATTCTTGAAATGGTCTAGATAGCGAAAAGCTCAATAAACCAGCAAAATTCTGTTTTCAATGACCTAGCGTCGTACAACGCTAGATAGTGGCACACAACGCTGAGTTTTCAAAACTAGAACAGCTGACTTTTGTGAATCAACGTTGCACAACGCTATATAGAGTTAGGCAACGCTGAGTCACAACGTTGTACAACGCTCAGTAGTGTTGTACAACGCTACAGTTAAAAACTTGGAAATTTTCCTGAGTACCATCGTGCAACGCCATATAGCGTTGCACACCGCCACAAAAATCCCAAGTTAGCTGTGCTGTTCAGACAGCGCTGCATCGATGTTCAGACAGCGCTGTCCCATATAAAACCCATGTAAACAGTTGTTTTTACATGCAAAGTTGCAGGTAACGTTAGCCAACGTCTCTTAGCGTTGGGTAACGCTAGCGTTGTGTGACGATATATAGAGTTGTACAACGCTCTGTTGAATCTGTCAGAGTTGTTCCCTTTGTCTCCCTTTAACGTTGTGTAACGTCATTCAGTGGCAAGCAACGTTCTGACAATTTCCAACGGAATTTTCGGAGCTTTTCTTTGGCTGTACACTCCTTCGTTGTGCGACGACAAATAGCGTTGCACAACGCTCTGACAGACCAACGGCTATATTATCTAGCCGTTAGATTTTACAACGGTCATATGTAACGTTGTACAACGCTACATCCAGTTTTTGCTGGTAAACTGCTCCTTTCGAGCCCTATATATATCCACCCCTTGTTCTCTCTCTTCAGAGAGTTTTGCCTTGCAAAATTAGACCAGAATTGAGCCTTTGAGCATAGGGATACTCTCCCACTTGAGCTTTTCATAGCTAGACCATCTTGAGAGATTTAGTAGCCTCAAACACTACCGCCCCGACATTGTCGCTAGGTGTAGGTTGGAATAGGTTGAGAGCTCTTCTCCTTTGAGGCCATTGTGTCATTCGAGTTAGGCCGATCCGCCTCGAGTGTCCTTGTGACGAGGTGATTCGGTTCAAAGTTGTAGTCCCGTTCGTTGTGAAATTGAACGGAGCGCGTCCTTGTGTGGTAGCGAAACTCCCGGAGACGTACGACTAAGGCTAGCATTTCCTAGCAGGTCGGAACTCCGTAATCATACCGAGTGTTCAATCTCTCTCTCTCTCTTTTTCTTTTTAGTATCTTGCTATACTTGAATTGCTTGTGTGCTTGCTTGTATTGGGTATCAATTGAATTGTGTTAGGATAGTTCATACCAAACCAGTCCGAAACCTCAATTGCTTCCGCTAAATCTTGGTTAAGCCGCCTCTTTTAGGGACAACAATTACATATATGTATACTAGTTGAACATAGCATAGGATTTGACCCGATGAAATAATGTATGGATTGTGTTATGTGTTGAGATTAGTTTCATTCAATTAATTGGCGAATTAGTTGAAGAAATGATACCTTAGATTAGACTATTTCTTCTTGAGTTGCTAGCACAATTTGAGAAGATGTTGGTTAATTTTTGTGGACCCTTTGATGATTGCAAGAAGGAAGGAGAACAATTCAACGCCACCTCCATTGCATATGAACACGCCTTCTCATTGCGATACAAGAAGAGATACAGTTTCTATTCCATCTGTTTGTTAAATTGCATGAAAAAGACTTGATTCTACTAGATTCTTGTTTATTGCAATTTGGATGAATTTAAAAATTATTTTGAATTTCTCAATTGCTTTGAACTAACTTTCTACATATGTCACACATGTTAGATCTTGTGAAAGAATTTGACAAGACTCTTGCCTCGATTCATATTCGAAGGAATTTATATGAAGTACTAAGTGATCCGAAATGGGTGGATGCATTGAAGATAGAGATAGATACACTTGAGAAGAATGATACTTGAAAATTGGTAAACAGACCGAGAGATAGAAATGTGGTAGGTTGCTAATGGATATTTACAAATAAATATGGTCCCGCTGGGGCAATTGATAGGAACAAAGCTCGACTAGTTGCGAAGGGCTACTCTCAGACATATGGAGTAGATTTTCAAGAGACTTTTTCACCGATAGCCAAGCTTAACACTGTTAGAATATTATTATCCATTGCAGCAAATCGAGATTTCCCTCTACACCAATTTGATTTAAAGAATGACTTCCTGCATGGTTATGTAGATGAAGAAATCCACAGGGATATCCCACCAGGATATGATCACTCGAGTGAACAATCTCTTGTGTGCAAATTGAAGGAAGCACCGTATGGTCTAAAACAGTAGCCAAGAGTATGATTTGCAAGTTGGTCATGCGAGATATCTACCTACCAACTTGAAAGGGAGTGTAGACAAGAAGCACAAAGGATCCAATTTCACAGTTGGTGAATTCGGTCTGAATGCTAGGGATTTCTGTCCGAAATTGGAGCTAAAATTCTTAGATGTTGGAATTATATCATTTTCTTTTATGAGGTAGACTAAAATTAGTTGTGATTGACAAATGAGTCTGTCAACTGCTATTAATCCTCAATTTTTGAGATTCTAACAGTCGATTTGAATCGTTCAATGTGTTCTCCATATTGAAATCTCGTTGAAGACCAAATTTTATATTTTTATGAATTTCTTTTAGTATTTTTTATAATTTACAAAATTCTTAATCTAAACAATTATGGATCCTTCAACAACAATGACTTTTAAAAATCTAAAAAAAATAGTTACAAAATTCAGAAAAATGTAAAATTTTGTCTCTAATGATATTTCAATATGGAGAACATATTAAATGGTTCGGATTAGCCATTAGAACCTCAAAAATTGAGATGTAATCGCGGCTGACGGGTCTATCCGTCAGTCTTGGCTAATTGTATTCTACCTCTTCTTTTATTGCTTTAGTGTAAATACCGAGAAAAAAATAAAAAGAGATGTTCGTATTTCTATAAAGTCTTTGTTCTTCCTTTTGGCTTTATTATCATCATCTTCTTCTATGTACTGAAGCCATTGAAAAAAATGAGGTGTGTGCGCGTCATCGATGTAGGTACATATTGTACTGAATCATGTAAAAATTTTCTATTTGTTCTATGTGATTGCTTGAGTTTACACCCTTTATATAATGTTTTTAATATAAAAAAAATTAGAAATGACAAATTTACCTTCGTCCAACCTGGTTTCAATTTCCATACGATGGCCAGAGCGAGCTCCACACGATAAATCGCTCTCTCGATGAAATCGAATGCTCGCGTGGTGGAGATGGTAGGAGGCACGACGGTAGTGTGTTGTTGTTGTCCATGCGTGGTGCTGGACTTTGTCGTGTTGGAGATGGTAAAGGTGTCTACGGGGATGTGCAACAGAGCAATTCATGTGAGAACAAGAAAGATTATGGTAAAGAGGAAAAACAAAAATGGGGGCGATGGAGAGCGGGAAGGAGCTGTTGGAGGTGGAGGTGGCGCATATAGCGGCCGTGGAGAGAGCGTCGTTGGAGGAGGCGACGAAGGTCAAGATGGAGGTGTGGATAAATTCGTCATTCTGAATAATAAAATAAAAAAGGCGATAGTTTAGAAATAAAATGGTGTTTTAGATAGATTGACAAAAAGTGTATAATTTAGACCGATTAATCAGAATAACGACTGAATAACCATTCTTAATGGCCGATTACGTATTCAGAAACAAAATTGTCGTCTGAAGATGAATATTGCGTCAACTAATATTTAACCGTCAAATTACTTTTACGTTACGGTTTTAACGTTTTATACATTCATCTTTTATCAAATTGGGTTCAATATTAAAAATTTGTAGTGCTTCTCGATCTTTTAACTTAAGTGAAGCACTAAAGAAAACCTGACATTGACTATTTGACGCATTAATAATATTTTGAAGGCTTTTTGTTTCTAAAGTTGAAAAGTTAAAGCAAACAGGAAGCTTTCAAATAAATTAGTATAATCACCAAAAAGCACTCTTTAAATAGAATGGGATCCTTGCTAGGTGGTGCATTGTATATTTAGGATTGCCAAATCTTTCATTTCCCTTAAAAACCGGTTGGTTGCATTTTATTGATTGATATTTCGAACTATTAAATTTTGGTCACCTTAAGGTGGGCCATACTTATGCCGATTTCTACAAGTCTACAGAATTACAAGTTACGTGCTTTCATTTTTCCAAAAGCACAATTTCCTAAATCATGCGCTACAAAAAGGAAGACCATGCACTGATGTAATCATGCAAAGAACTTAAATTTAGTTTTGTTTTTTCAAAGATTTTTTCTTACATTGGTCTGGAGCTACATTAAATTTGAGCACATATGAGTGAATTAAACTTCCAATTGTAGATTTGTATATTTATTAATCGAGTCGGACTGAAGCACTACAATATTTATTAGTACGTCTTATATATATTTTCAGATGTATATACTTAATATTTTTTGTTAGGAAAAAAATTATATTAGCATTTAGCAATAATCTAGGAAATCTTTCGAAAAAAGATTATAATTAATAAACTATGAGCTGGATCCATTGTCTCACCTCTATCCAAACTTACTTCTTCTGACCAATGGGTCTAAAAAACAACTAAGTATCATTTATTAGAACTTTAATAATAATGAAATAGCACAATCAATAATTCTCTTGTTGGCTGTTCCAAAATTGATTTGCAACTACACGTGGGCCTTGGTTTGGTTTTACTTAGTGAATTGCAATCTTGCTGTATCGTATCGTGTTGTAGCAAACACGGTCGTGTTTAGCACCGTGTCGTGTCGTGTTGACACAGGTCGGATTTGAAATCGTGTTATGTTGTGTCGTGCTAAATAGAGAAAAATATCGATACGCCACGAAAATTGATACGCCACGGTTGACACACCGTGTTGACACGATACAACACACCCGTGTCTATCGTGTTGAACCATGTCAACATTTTATTTTTCTTTTTTTCTAAAAATAATTAAATATATTTTAAAATTAGAGAAGAAACGAGCAAAATTGTATTAAATTTTATAAATCGGTTATATAGTTGACAAAAAATAATATGATAATAATTCATGATGATACAATATAATAATTAATTAATTAAATAATAAAATACGAATTACATAATATTAATTAGTTAGAAATTTTTAATTGTAGTTTTTGTATGATTAAAATTCAAATCATCCTTAGTTTTTATAATATATTAATATTTTTATAATATTTTTTAAATTTTAAAATAAAATAAAATCATGTTGTGTCATGTTGTAGCTGTGTCATGTCAAATCGTGTCGTGTTAAACATTGTCAATTTTCTAAAAATGCTAATACAACACAGTTTTAACATGACACACCAACACGGTCGTGTCGTGTTGAATCCGTACATGTATCATGTCGTGTCGTGGAAATACGAATATGTATCGTGTCAACACACCTAACACACCACAATTTGTAATTTACTAGTTTTACTCCTGTAGGCCTACTACTAAATGTTGCCTCTTTAAATGCTCATAAATTTACTTTCAAAATTATCTTGCATATTTTCTTTTTCTTGACATTCTCACCAACAAATATGAAATGGTGCAGTGTTTGCACTACATTAAATTTAATAGGGTGGCATTTAAGGGACAGTTCATTGGCAACTTTACATAAATAACAAAATGACAAATCTGTACTGGGTGAGACAAGAAAACTTGGCATTGACGTACAGTATAAATGTTGGACCGAATTTTGGCAACTAGTAGTAAATTTTTGACAAGATGCACATGGAATAAGGTGAAAAGGTGATTTAAAATTCTTCCCATAAAGTAAATCTAAGATAAATTTCAGAACTGACTGTGAGTTTTTTTTTTCATATAGCTTTTTACCAAATGATGAACGAGTTTCTACTTATTATTATTATTATTATTATTAATATTTACAAGAGAATAATTAATACAAAGCTTTATATATGCTGAGAGGGGTGAGGTAAAAATAAAAGCTTCATGTAACGTGCCATGGTTACTAAAAATTGTGAGGCACCTTTTTTTTTCCGTTTTTGGAAACAAGGTTAGCTGCCAATTGAAGCCTAAGGTGGCGTTTGGTAATGGAAGAACTTAAGAAGAAGAAATTAAGAGTAAGAACTTATGACAAGTTATGTCATATTGGCTCCGTTTGGATGGTGTGGGAAGAAGTAGGAAGAAAGAAGAAGGGAAGAAAAAAAATTATAAACAATCCAAACTCTTCACAAAGTTACACACCTCTCAATATTTCTTCACACTTCTTCCCTTCTTCCCACACCTATCCAAACAGAGCCGTTAAGAAGGAAAGAACTTATTTGTGTTTGGTTAAGCATATTGAGGAATAAGAAAAGAAAAAAAATTTATTTAAAGCTAAAATGTGAAAAGACAATAGTAGCCTTCTCATTATGACAAAAGATGAGTAACTTAATGCACGCATATATTCATGCCAAAAAACTAAAATGTCCTTAAATTTGAATTAATATTATGTATTAATATTATGTTGTAACCTAATTTTTGTTAATTATTAATTATTATAAAATTAATTACAAATGATGATAATAAATCATTTTTATTATTATGAATATTATTAATTATTTAATAAAAATATTATTGATTAATTATTATTATTAAATCGTTATTATTAATAATTAATATTACTTGTTAAATATTATTAATTATTATTTAATTATTAATTATAATAATAAATTATTTTTATTATTATGAAATATTATAATTGCTTTTAATTAAATATTATAAATATTATTAATTATTTAATAATAAAAATATTATTGATTAATTATTTTTAATTATTATTATTAAATTATTATTATTAATATTTAATATTACTTTTGAACTATTATTAATAATAATTATTATTATTAATTATAATAATTAATCTTTATCATTAATTATAATTTTTTTATAATTATTGTTACTTATTAAATATTATTATTTATTTATTATTATTCACTATTTGTAATTATTAAACACCAAACATACTTAAAAAAGAAAGGCTAGTTTTTAATTACTAGGGTAGTAATGGCAACATATGAAAGAAAAATAATTTTTAATTACTATTTTTCATGTGGGTCCCGCAGACAAAATTTATTCCACCATATTTGATGTCATAGGTTAAAGAAGTTTCTTCCTTGTTTAAACTACATAATTTTTTTCTTGTTTGGTAGGAAATATGAGGAATAACTCCTTATTCCACACTAAAGAAGCTTAAAGAAACTAACCAAACATGCCCTTAAGTCTTTGCTCCATAAGTAAGAAGGAAGAGGAAGAGTAAAGAAAGGAAGTGTAAGAGAGTAAATAGGATTCACCTTTAAATTTGTGGATAATCATATTGATTAAATTTTTATATAGAGTTTATCTCCATTACTCTCCATTCACTCAGGTTTTCATTGTGTTTTTTTAGTTGAAATAAAAAAAAGGAACATAATTCAAATCCTAAATGAACATAATTCAAAGATTTATTGAATCCACATTTCTCCTTATTTTTCTCACCACCGAAAATTAAGTTCAACGAGACCCGGAGCACTAAAACTATACAAACAAATTTCACAAAAAGAACTAAAGGACTAAAATAAATATATAAATGACCCGTTACACGAATTTCTGCACAAAAGCTTGAGAAATTAAAAACCAGACATGCAACCATGATAAATAAAGCGACATAATTTTAAATGAGAAGGAAAAAAAATTGTACTTCATGTCGGTTGTACGAACCAGCACACGCATGTGCATGTGCCCGTGCCAACACAAAATCTCCATTAATATTTCGTGCTTGATTATAATTCATTTCTCAATGGAACTAGTTAAAATATGTTCAAGCTAACTACAGGGGTGTTTGTATAATAAGGGATTGCATAAGTTAATGATAAGTGGTTATGTAGTGTTATGTAATAGGGGTGTGTTTGGATGAGTCTTGAATAAGGAATAAGAATAAGAAATTTTGGTATGGGTATTTATTTTTATTCTTGTGCAACCTAAACAACACAAGAATAAGAAATTTGGGCCCTTATTTTTATACTAACAAACCATAGTATAAGAATAAGGAATTCGAACAAGCACGCATACCGAAATTCCTTATTCATGGCTCATCCAAACACACCCCTAGATGTTTGATTATGCAGTAAGGATGACTAACTTAATACATGCCTATATTTATGTCAAAAGACTAAAATGCCCTTGTTAATTCATGCTTTAATTATTATTATTCTTAAATCATTATTATTAATAATGAATATTACTTGTTAAATATTATTATTTATAATAATTAATCTTTATTATTAATTATGATTTTTAATAATTATTGTTGCTTATTAAATATTATTATTTATTAATTAATATTAATTATTTGTTAATTATTAATTGTTATAAAAATTAATTTAATGATAATAAGAAATAATTTTATTATTATGAATATTATTAATTATTTAATAAAAATATTATTTATTAATTATTATTAATTAATATTACTTGTAAACATATTATTAATTATTAATTATAATAATTAACATTTATTATTATTATGATTTTTAATAGTTATTGTTACTTATTAAATATTATTATTAATAATTATTTATTAATTATTAAATATTATTATTAATTATTTCTAAAGGTTATTGTTGGGAAAAAAAATTAAAGGGGAACTGCATAAATTATGTACACTTAAAGTATCTTACATAAGAGGTGTTTGGTGACTAAAGATTGCATAACTTAAGTTATGCATCCTTTAAGTCACAAACAAACGGGACCATAGGACATAGACAAAGATACATTTTTTTTAAACTGGTTTAAAACTATATTACTACTGTGTAGTAGCACTTTGGCTTTTGCTTCTAATACTAAATTAAAATTCCGTACCTGATGGTTGGTTCCAAGCGTACCGAATCGATCTCACATGTAAACTTAAAATTCTCTTTCTGTGCTTTTGCTTTTGTTTTTTTTTTTCCCCCGGTATTATCGCTATTGCTTGTATTTATTGGGACGCCATCATTATTTAACGAGTAATGTTTCTTGAACAGCAAAAAAAAAGGGGAAAAGAATCGACAGAAATCCCACAAATTTTATTCTTTTTTTTGTTTCTTACAATGAAATCGTTCCAGATTTGAAAACGAATTCAACCAAGACATTGCATACTTATTATGTTCGAATCAAATTTTCATTTGATAGTTTAAAATTATTCGAATAATGACTGCTACCCAGAAATCAAACATAAAAATTTAAGAACAACTATTATATGTATTCAGTTTTCATTAGATGTTTGATTCCTCTGACTGGTATATTTTTACTTATTTCTTTTTATTTTCAACCAAAACCTCAATTTCCTTGCAAGGTTTATCATTTTTGTTCAAATGATGGCAACATTTGTTTATTCGGCCTTTCACAGATCGTGGTGGATTAAGTTACACGAAAATCGAAATAGAGTAGATAAATAGCTTTACAAGGTATTGGGAAATTGACACATACTAAACCTGTATCCTAATCTAAACTTTAAGTCCAAACCAGTCAATACTCTAATAGCAGTGTTTCTTTCAGACCACAAAATTCAATGAATATATTAGCCAAAATAGGGGGGGGGGATCAAATCTATGCATGTCTTTTGGTACAAAAGGTAGGGGTTTGACTTCTATTTTTCTTTTTTTTTTATCTTCATTAAAAAATGCATTTCTTTTGGTACGATGACGGTTGCGCTCGAAGAAATATTAATGTTTCTTAAATAATTTTAGTTTTATATACTTTCAAACACTAATTTAGTTATGAGAAAGTTTCCGCTACCAACATTTTAGTTTCCTTCAAATGTTAACATTTTACTATTTAGTTAATTTTTAAAATTTTAAAATTTAAACGTTACATCCAAACCATTGATCTTATTTAATTTAATTAGCGATGTATTTTTTCATATAAGTTTTGTAAATTTTATAGTTTATTTGATACATGATCAAAGGTTAAAACATGAACATATTAGAATGAATCTATCATAGTTAACAAGGTTCGTTTGTTTTTCTATCTATTGATCGAGTATCAAATAAATTTCAAAATTTACAAAACTTTATACTAGTCAAATGCCAGGAATTATAAAATAGGCACACAAGCACACAGAAAAACATTATTATTCTAAGTTTTTTATTCACGCCGATTCATAAATGTGTTTATCAAAAATTGGTTTAAACTTTAAAATTTTAATTGAACTAGGTATCTCATCGCGTTCGCGCGATGAAATTTTAACTACAGTCTATGTTATGATAGTTCTCTTGTGTTTATGTTTTTTGATTGCTGGCAATTATCATTTTGTTTATGCACCAATGCTACAGTTGACAACTACTTCAGGGATAATTTGCTTTAAGCGAATGATGATGAACCTAAGTCGGCCTAATAATTATGTAAAATGAACAACAAAATAATAGGTGCTGCAATCGATGACATAGCAGCAAAATAACTGAACCAATTGATCAAATAACAAAATCAGAAAAAAAAGGATCAAACCCAGAAAGGACAGTGAAGAGACACTCGTCTACTAATATATTGTAGTTTCCTTAAGCCATATGCAGAATTTTCTTCATGACGATCAAGCCAGTCACAACCTGACCGTGGCTTTTATCTTCATGCCATAGGCAAAGTTGATTGTGCCTTCTTTTTTGTGTCATCCACAGACCTGATCAAGTATTGAATGATTGTTAGCAGCTCCTGATATCTAAGTTCCCAAACCATTATGTCTCTCTCCATGCATCAATATTTTGTAATGCAAGTGTTCTCATCTTAAAACTGGATTGATCCCAACAAGACTCAAAAACAATAAGCTACGGTAGAAAATTTAAACAATCAAAACAAAAAACCCGAGAAAATTTGCACGCCATGAATATAAAGGGATTGAATTTTTTTTTTCATTTTTGGAATTCCAAAGTAACTTCATCCTTTCCTTTTTGTTTCTAGAATCTTGTCTCTATCATCTGGTGTGTCTATCCATCCCATCTTCTTCTTTTCTTTTCGTAACTTCTCTCACCCCGTCTACTCCTGCAGTCCTGCTATCCTTCTACTCTATTACCCTTCCTTTCTTTTCATAATATTTTTTTAAAAAATAAAACCAAGACAACTAGCAAACAGAACTAGGACAATTCTGTTAAAAAACTAGGATGGTTTCGTTATATAACTAGGATAATTAGTTTTTTTTTTCTAGGACAATTAATTTTTTTCTTTTGGACATAATATTTTTTTTCAAAACAAAACAAAGACAATTAACAAATAGAACTAAGACAGTTCTGTTAAGACAATTAATATATTTTTTTCCTAGATTTAACATTTTTTCAAATAAAATCAAGATAATTAGCAAACAGAACTAGAATAGTTCTATTAAAAAACTATGACAATTATACTATATAACTAGGACAATTAGCTTTTTATCCTAAGACAATTAATATTTTTTTCTGGACATAATATTTTTTTCTAAAACAAAACAAAGATAATTAGCAAACTCAATTATGTTACATAACTAGGATAATTAGCTTTTTTTGTACAATTATTTTTTTCCTTGGGGGGACATGTTTTCCAGAACAAAATCAAGACATTAGTTTTTCTTTTTCCATATCAAATTATTATGGAAAATGGAGAGTTCAAAATTAATTGTTACAAAAACTGATTGTTCTAGTTTCAAATCCTAATTGTTCTAGTTCTAGAGAGGAAGAAAAACAGAGGGAAGAAGGGAGGGGAGTACGCTCTGGGTGAGTGACAAAAAGAATAAGTTAATCAATGAGGACGTTGGATGGAGAAAATATGTCATTAAAGGGAATGATGGATAATTAATGAGGATGTTGGAGGGAATAATGGATGATGAAATCTCTGTGACGATGGTAAGTAATTTCGAAATAAAAAAATACTTCAAACGCAATAATATGGTAATTGAACTTGATAACTTGTTAATGAAGCAACAAATCAAAAAAAAAAAACTCCCATAAATGCTTTAATTATACTCGACAACTTATTTGGTATTTGAGTTATATTTTGGCCCCAAAATTCTAAAAGAAGTCAAAGTGAAATTGGCGAGCACAGGTAGCGTCACATCACATGGTGCCAAAGATTGGGTTTTAGAGATGCTTATATTTATTGTTCTTGTTGAAGTCTTGCACACACACGCACGAGGTATGGTAAAAAAGAGTTGAAACTTTTGGAGTGATTTTTGAATTTTTTTGCTCCTGATATTAAAATTAGAGACCACATGCAGAAAGTGCTTTTACATGCGCGTGCGGTTTGTATTTTGTGAGTTTAGATTTATGATTCATGTCTTTTACTTCTAATTTTCATATTTTATCTAGAAATTGGATTGAGTACATTGCTTCAGGATGATTTTTAAGGACGAAAATCAGGGAAAAACATGTTAAATGAAAATTAAAATATTATTTTTAAATAAGATGTCTTTCTATACTTGATGCAGTTTTTAAAAAAATTACAGACTAAAATATTCATTTTTTTAATCAGTGATCAAATGATTTGTGCGTTGTTTAATTATGATACAGAATTTATTTATATTAATTAAAAAATATGTATGTCGTTGTATGGAAAAAATAGACCACCACAGTATATTCTACTCTATTGTATACAAAATTATACCAAGTTGAGTTTTTTTTTTTTACTGATTAACCACTTTTGACATTTGGTATATATTGAACGGTTTACTAGGTGTTTGAGTTTTGTAGTATTTTGTTCTTTCATTAAACCCCATAAGTAGGGTAAAAAACGAAATACATCATAAGCCCTACGTATATATCAACTTTTAATGGGTTTCTATGCAAAAGTTTGAAGAAAAAACACCTGCAAAAGGTAACCTCTGGGATCAAATCACACTAATCACTTCTAATAGTTGTGTTAGTTAAAATAAGTGAATGACGAGGTTAAAAACGAGACTAAATTAATGAAATAGAAAAAAAGAAACATTTCCTGAGTCACCGCAGAGTGGTGCAGGGAAGTCCGGTCACTTGTCGGCCATGAGCCCACTCCTTTGATCTTCTGCACCATATGACTCTGTAGCCATTTCGTGTTGTAATCATTTCAACTAATCCACTTGTCAATAATTTACTTCTAGTTCTATCTCGCCCACCACCAACTGAAATTTTAACTTTGAAAATAGAAAATACAGTTTTTTTTTTCTGAACTTAGTAATGTTTATTAATGTTAAGGCGATGTTAAATAAAGTAATGATGTTTTACCAAAAAAGTTTTTATTTAATTTTTTTAATTAGAAAATTGGGTTGGCACTTGGCACTTGGCAGCAGGCATCCCTTACATGTGGAAGATATTTTTGGTCACATCAGTGACAAGGCTTTTCTTTAATGAAAAGCATTAAAGTAGAAAGCAGAATTATTGACAAATATAAGCAATAAAGAAATGGCAAATGCATCTACCTTCGCCAACTTGATTCTTGACTCTGACTTTCAACGGATATATAGGGTGTGGTTTTAACTGTAATAATTAATTAATATTAAATTATTAAAATCATATTACTAAAACAAGTAACAACTAATAAATTAAAAAAGAAAAAAAGGTTATAGAAAGAAAGAAAGAATAACAGTTAGGAAAATAAAAGAGAGCACTACAACTACAACTACAACTACACTATTACAGGAACCTTCTCTGTTCTCTGTTCTCTCCCAAGTCCCAACCCAATCTCTCTCTCTCTCTCTCTCTCTCTCTCTAAACACCAACCGAACAAACCTTGCGTCGAGTCGATGTGATGTCACCACCACAGGACCACCACTTCGCCGGAGGAGGCGGCGGCGGGGTCGTCGCCACCGGGGAGGATCTGAAGGAGACGGAGCTGAGGCTGGGGTTGCCAGGCTCCGCGCCGCACGACAAGAAACTGGGGCTCACCTTGGATCTGCTCCCGAGCAAGGGTTTCGCCTCCGCTGGCGCCAAGAGAGGCTTCTCCGACGCCATTGACACTTCCTCCAGGGATAATGGAGGCGTCCTCTTCTCCAATGCTGTCGCTGCTTCTGGGTCCGCCTCCTCCAAGGCTGACGCCTCCGCTGCCAAGGAGAAAGGTCCTGCCAAGTAAGCATCTCTTTCTCTCTCTCTGTTTTATTTTAATTTGGGTTCTGGTTTTAAGTTTTAACAAGTCAAGTTCCCAAAAGTTGGCGCTGATTTTTATTTTTCTATGAGTGTTGACTGGGTCTGGTCTGGGATGAATATGCATTACTTATTTCCTTTTTTAATTTTGACGAGAATTTTGTGTAAATTTCTAGTGTTCCTCTTGTCTTGAGTCGGTTTGTATATAGTTGATTTTTCTTCACCCTTTTTACTGGAATACTCGTAATTATTGGATCCATTTTTGTAAAAGTTCCTGGATTTCCGGGTTTTATTGCAATAGAGAGTTTTTGTAATTTTGCGGAGAAGGCTATAAATTTCCTTAGATGGGTTTCGGTTTTATTCCTTATTTCCTCTAGACATGAACATGGTTTTAGTTAATTTCTGTTGAATTGATTACATAGTACTGATTTAAAGCTTCTAGTGTTGGTTTTATTATACTTGAAAGTTGATACATACAAGCTTTTCTTAAAGTTTACATTATGCTCCATTAAATAGAAGTTTTGTTTCAGCTTTCCAAAAAAAGTAGTTTTGTTTCTATTTTTTTTTCCTGTTTCGTGTTATGTGTGAATTTACTCAAGTTTTTTTGTTTTTTTCTTATCAAATTGGGGACTCAAACATCTAGCTAGTTAACAACTCATGCCAATAGTGTGATACTGCAGAAATTACACAAGTTCAGAGCAGATTTTGAATTAGCATGTGAATTGTAATTGTATTAAGAACAACTACTGACCCTGGACGGATACCGAAATATATTTCCTCTATACTTCTGGATAAAGTACAGGGAAAATCTCAATTACTAGTTTTATAATTTTTTTAAACCATGATAGCTACATTTGACATCAAAATATTTGACCTATCTATGTTAAAGCTACAGAAACCCTCAATTGTTTCCAAAGCCCTTTTTTCTTCCTCATACACTGAAATAAAAATGGAGCTAGGAAGGACAACAGTTGAGGGATGTTGAAGTATTTTGGGGAGAATTAGGGCACACAGGAATATATATTTCATTTTTTGTTGGTTGTTTTATTTGTATTTTCATTTTCTTCATGCATGTACATGATATTTCTTGTATATCAGGTTTATGTCGTAGTTTGATATTTTATAAGCGCATACATTTAAAGGTATTTTGCAATTTCTGTACCAGATAATTTTCAGTACTACAAAAATGCAAGTAACACTAGAAAAGGTATTTTTTTTGCAATTCACACCCAAAACTTTCTTTGTCAGTTGCAAAAGGCACATAGATGTAAAACTTAGTTCACACCATGAAAACTTGAAAACAAGCACCAACCTATCTATGAAATAACATCTAATATATTCTGAAGCATGGACATTTTGTTTGTGAAAACTTGAATATCATCATACCGTGATGATTAGTTAATTAATTGATTGATTATTAACTGCATGTCTGACCAGGGCGCAGGTGGTGGGATGGCCACCAATTCGGAGCTACCGTAAGAACACCATGGCAACTGCCACAAATCAGGTGAAGACCAAGGATGAGGCCTCCTCTGCCGGCCCTGAGCCAAAGCAGAACACCAACAGCTGCCTGTATGTCAAGGTCAGCATGGATGGGGCCCCCTATCTCCGCAAAGTTGACTTGAAGCTCTACAGCGGGTACAAGGAGCTCTCTATTGCACTTGAGAAGATGTTCAGTGGCTTCACCAGCGGTCAGATGTTTGATCTGTTATTTTTTATAAAATTGATATATTTTGGATTAGTTTTATGCATTACCCTATAAATCATCAAAATGTTATGCATGCATGTGCAAACAGATGTATTATGGGCCACTCGAGGGCATGAGAGAGCCCTGATTTGTGGAAAATACCAGAATTTCCCTCTTTGTTCCTCATTTTTTTTCAAGATCCTTGGTCTAGGAGTGATGCTGAGGAAGTTTCAAAAATTGCTAGGATTATATATGGTATTTTTCATTGTTTTGGAGAGGAATGCCTCTAATTTCTCATTTTTGCATAGCTGTATAATAGTTTGACATTTTGTTGGTAACAAGTTCTTCAGAAATTGAGATACCTCTTTAATTTTCTTGATAGAAAATGATAATTTGACAAAATAGCTGTTAACAAAAATGTTGCCATTCATGTGTAAAGGTTAATACACATCTCCAAATTGATCACCAGCCCTGCATGAACCCTGTGATTATATTCCTAGTTTTTTTTTTCCCCTTAATATCTACATCTAAGGTTATCTAAAAGCATTTTGTTTTAGTTCTTAGAATTAGAGTTTCTGTTGTATGTTTATGTGGCCTTTAGGTGGAGGCAAAGATGAGTCCCATTCAGAGACACGAACCAAAGACTTGCTTAACAAGTCAGAATATGTGCTCACTTATGAAGACAAGGATGGTGACTGGATGCTTGTTGGCGATGTTCCTTGGGTGTACGTTTTTTTTCCTTCTCTTTAAATAATGCACTGCTGTTACTGTGCCAGTAGGTTTGTCTTGGTAGCAGACCAATGCATGTACTGGTAATTCCAGCAGGTTGTGCATTGGTATCATTGTTCCTTTATTGGTACCTGTTGGTAAAGCTTGGCATATGCTGCTAACTGACTTGATTGTTGCAGTATCAGAATATTAAGCAATGATATATCACATGATTGTGCATTCCACTATTTGCGTTGCATAATTACTAATTTCATATGGGCTTTGCAATTACAGGATGTTTGTTGAATCTTGCAAGAAGCTGAAGATTATGAAGGGTTCAGATGCAATTGGACTTGGTATGATCTGTTTTGGTCCTTTTTCCATTGTGGTACCATGTTCTTTTTTTTCTTTTTCTTTTTTAGCACTTATGGAAGTTGATAATTTTTGTCTACCCTGCCATTGCATTTGTTTTATTGTTCCGGTACCTATTGGCTACAGCAGAGTTTTTTTTCTGTCACATTTCAATTGCAGTTCCTTGCAATTCATAACTCAAGCTTTTGTGTCCATGAAGTACAAAGGTAGGGAGATACTTAGGCTGTGCTCCAGACCATTTTAGTAATGGAATGGAATGGAAGAGAGAGGTTGGGACTGGAATGGAAACTCTTACACCTCAATTTTGGGGGACAAAATCCAGTCATTTTAATGGTTGAAGAGGTAAATATTTCCATTCCATTCCATTATTAGTCTAATGGAGCAAGTAACTCACAAAGTTTTCTTTCGTTTCCATTCCCTTCATCAGAATTTTTGGTGTCCTGGAGCAGAGCCTTAGGATAGTCAAGCATTTAATGGCAGCTCTTTGATACATGATGCTGAATTAGTCAGCTTTGGTACCAACGAGTATACTGTCTCGGGACAGCTCAATCAAAGTCTTCCTTTGTTTATTGCTAGTTGGTGTCTCAGGGACCTTGGCCATTAAAATATTTGTATTTATTACAGAGGCATTAAGTCGAGAATTGTACCCCACTACAACACCATTCTAAACTTATGCAACTGATCAAATTGTAATGCAAAAATGTTTTATCTGTGTGCAGCTCCAAGGGCCAAGAACCAGAACTAGATCAACAATTGTGAAGGACGTGATAGAAGGGAAAAAAGTTTAACAAGTCGAGATATTTGTCTTATTATATTAATTGTGATTTGTGGTTTGTTGTTTGTTCCACGAGTCTTTATCTATTGTAGTTTGCAAAAATCAATTAGGGACATGAAAACTACTACGTTTGTGTTTTTAAGTATTTTGTTGGTATGCAAGTCGAGTCGTGCTTGTGTAAATGTCTGGTATCATTGTTGTCATATGCTGATGTTTTGTGGCTTGTATTGTTGCTTGCTGAACTCTTGCTTAACAGTATTAGAGGTGTCTATTCAAATGTGCAAATTCTGTGCATACTAAGTTGCAGCTTTCATTATCACTAGTGCAGAATTGCAGATGTATAACATGGTATATTTTATGTTCGCAAACCTGGTACCTTGTAGTTTGGTACCATGGCCACTGTGCTTTACTTTGTTGAGTAACTGGTGACCTTGGTTTTAGAACTGATTTCAGACATTGCCCAACTCATAAACTTAGATAATGTTCTCCTTTCAGCTTTCTCTTTGAGGATACTATCACTCAGTACTATTCCTATTTCCTAGTACTAACACTAAGACCTTTACAGCCATGAAAATTCAGAACGGGTCCGGGATAAGGTTTCATAAAGAACGAAATTCAAAAAAATCGTACACAACTAAAGTATCATTGTGGGATGAGAAGGGTCCCATGCCCATTGTCATGGGACCAAAAACTGGTCTGATGAGTGTCCCATCGTCTGATTAATTGGTTGAATTATTTAAATCAAATGAATTTGATGGGTGTGATTTATTTAAAACTCAGCTTTTCTGAATTTTGCTAAGTGGGATTTCAGTTTTCAATCATCAGATGCTCCCGATTTCAAAATTTTTTTGGATATAATTTTGAATTTTGATGCTCGATTTTTAAATTTTGATTCTCTTTACTTCAGGTACTTTTGAGGATCCCTTGAGGCCAATTTCAGCATATATGGACTATAAATCTATAATAAAAGTAGAGAGAGCATCACGGTAACATTTCACTTGGGAGTTGTAAAAATCAAGAGAGGCTCAGAGGCATCCCTGATAAATCTCAATGAAACCTACGTGCTAACAGTTTTTAATTTCAAGAATCTCATGCCAAATATGTAAAAAGATTTTAAGGATCTCAGGCCTAACAATTGATGCATTCATGCCAAATGTTCGCAGAGGAATGGTGGTTCTTGATTTGCGCCCATCTGATTCAAATTTGCTACTCAAAAAATCTGATTTACTGGTAGTTCTCTCATTAATCAACACAAAACAACAAAAGACATGTTTGTCATCGAACTTTGTCTTTAGTTTCAGACTCTATTCGTTTGGCTTGTTTGCTATACTGAAATGAAGAAATCATTTAAGTAGGTACATGCTATCTGACTAAAGCCGTTTGATCTTGATCCAAGGGTCTGAATCAGATACCCAAATCCCTAAAACCACAGATCTGAAGTTGTCTAGCTGCACCTGAAAAGGTAGTTATGGTGAAGTTAACATATCATAAATTGTCAAAATGGAGCATGGTATTGGTATAGTGTAGTAGTGCAGTGATTCTTCCATGCAGGCTTTTCCTTCTCAAACCTAGACAAATTGCATGCTACAAACCTCTGACCATGTTGTGTTCAACTTTTCTTTTTTTTTTTTGTGAATTTGGGTGTGTTTGTGTGTGCGTGGGGGACCTCCACTGTCCATACCTCACCTTTTAATGGCCATGATTATGATTTTGTCTATGTGGTGTTTCCTTGGAATCAGGCTTTCTTCTCTGGCCTTTTGTCCTCTCAATTGTCAACAGCGCTGGAGACGTCCATTGTTCTTGTGCATTTCCCAGTTGTTTCTTTTTTCTTCAAGTCTAAAAAAATCTGACGAGCTTTCGGGTTCTCGTTGATAGTGAAGTTGACATGAAACACTTTTTTTAAAATTCAGTGAGGGAAAGAGAAAAATATTAGCAAATTGAGTTCCACTAAGATATTTATTCAAGCCAAGAAGTTGCAAAATTCTTGTGAGCGAGCTTTCTTGGTTAACAAATTATAATAAGTAGTTCTATGTTTTAATTCGAAGAAGCAATATCTGTACAAGATTTTATTTCAAAAAATAAAGACAAGTGTCTGCCAAATTTTTACTTTAAAATACTATAAAACTACAAGATTTATTGTCACTTCTGAATGTTTGCACTAAATGTAATAGCAAGTATTTAACTATCTACAAAAAATTCCATTTGTCTCTCAACTTTTGCATTGAACTAAACTCCTATATGCCAAATTTGGTCACTGTTTCATAAAAGTTATAATTCATTTATAATACCTTTATTCTTTGAAAAATTTTGATAATACTTTTTTTAATTGTGTAGAAAAAATAACAATAGAAAAAATTTATAGACATATTAAAATCTCTATAAATTAGAAGTGCATCGAATTTTATGTAATTTGAATCTAAGTTTTGTATCCATTAAATATCGTTATAATTACGGACTGATAGAATTTTCAACTCGTTTGATGAATGATAAAATTACAGTTTTTTTTTTATATCGCATCGCAAAGTATTGGATTTCAACCGTATAAATTAGTTAGTAATTGCTTAAGTTGTCAAACTAATTCATTGTTAATGAACTTCCATTCTTTCGTAAACCCAACTAATGAACTAAATATCAAGTGCTATTTTCCCCCTCAGTACATAGTTTTCCTGCGATTCTAAGTTGCACAATTACTTTAAATTCAATATATACATATCACTTGAAGAAAAAGAGTGCTTATGTCAGTTATAATCTAAGTGAGTGGAATTTAAAAAAAAAAAACTAACTTTTTCAAAGTGAATATTCAAAATTATTGGCATCAAAACGGTATCAAATGGAGGAGGCACGTCTCAAAATGTCACCACCCATGCTTGGCTTTCTTCCAGGAAATGATGCTCCCACCTTGTCTTCTTCCATTCATTCTATGTTCCTTGTTATTTGGTAATTGGTTTTCTTCATAAAAATATAAAAAGTTAAATTGGACTATATGCTAGTTGGCCATGTGAACCGCTGCTAGATAGCCAGATAGGTGCATATATTTGCACCTGTCATGCTGTCTGACAATTGACCTTAATGTATAATTGCACCTATTCCACAGTGTAGCATGTGTCTTGCTACTACTCTGACAAATTGACTTTCTAGAATTGCTCTCTCCATTCTTAGCTTACCTATTGTAAGCCTAGTTGCTAAACAAGCATTTTTTCTTGTTGGGTTTGTTTAGGGACAAAAAGAACTCTTCCTTTTTAACAGTTTGATTTGTGTAACATAGACACAACAACTGTGTAGTTGTTATTAATTCTGAGCAGCTAGCCTTCTACCTGAACAAAATAAATAAAAAGAAAAGGGAAAAAAAAAATCTTATTAAGCTAATGTATCCAAACTTGTTATTCTACCTTTTCTCAAAATAAAGCTAGTCTTGTTTAATCATGCTTTATTTGCAAAAGAAGAAAAATAATAAAAATAGAGGAAATATATTCATCTATGCGTTCAATAAATTTGCTGTTATCTGCAGAAACCCAAAAGGATGATGAAGTAAAATTGATTACCTTCTCCTGATTTTTCATATAAATTGCCAAGAACTTAGTTCCATAACAAAGCTATGGGAAACAAGTTATATTGCAAACTAGGAATATGATTAGATGATTTATTATTTTATCAGACATGTATTACCTTGATTTGATGAGTAAAGCTGAAAGCAAAATTCAGGTACTGATTAATACTTCTTTTACTAAAGAGTTCTCTTTTTTGTGGTCCATGACCGCAAGAAAGGTTTATTAAAAGTTAAACCCCCACCTAAAGCATCTCTTAGCTAAAAAAAGTTGTGATCCTTCTCAAATGTCCTTGTGAAATTAGTATATCGAGATTTGTCTGTATAGCCCAAAAGATTTGAGAAATCTTTCAGCGGATTGCTTTTGAAAGCTTAGACTAAGGAAGAAAAACACATTTCACCTTTTTGTAGTTCTTGAAATTTATTCCTCGGAGGAATACGTAATGTAAACTATGCAAAAGTAATTTTCAAGACAGTCCGATAATGCCTTAATTGACTAAAGTTCTGACTCATAATATGAAACTAATATGTGCCCACTAAATGGTACCTCTTAAAGTTCACGCAAGAATTAATTTCTAGAAATATATATTTTTTATGTAAAAGTAAATTAAGATATGTTGAATTGTTGATGGAAGTTCGTTAGGATCAACCTGCACTGAAAGGCTTAAGCTGAGTTGCAAAAGATGTCTAGCTTTTTTGGGTTATTTTGCAAAATCAGGAGTTTTTACTTGGTATTTGTATACAAAAACCATGCATAAGCTAAGCATAAATAGTCAATCTTAGTTTAGTGAATAAGTAAGGCTGAAACATGCTTAACAGTTAACAGAGGTAAAGTGGGCCTTTAGGAATGTGCTTTAGGCCTAAAAGCAGAGCAGGCCTAAATCGGTGGGCCGTTATTTTGCTCCAAATCAAGAAAAAGAGAGGTTAAAAAGATTAAAGACTAAAGAGGAGCTTTTTCACCTTTTTTAACTTTTATTTGCTTTGTCCAAAAGCCTATCACTTTTGTTCAACTTGCATCTACATGACTACATGCATTATCCCAAATAATTGTGTAACACTCACTGATCCGAACAGCATGTGTTAAACTTGAATATGCATGATATACTCTTTCTTTTGTTTTGATAGGTTATATTATTCATACTCTGATTGGATTGTGTCAGAAAGATGAAACCGCAATTTGTTGAACTAAGCCTCAAGACTGCATGAAATTGTGGCCCAAAATTTCTATAAATTTGGGCCCTTAAGGCCTAAGTTACTACATGTTATTTTGATACAAACAAGTTTTCCTTTTTTATTTATTTTTTTGTTTTAAGACTAATAGAGTTTTCAAACAAAAAATTTTGGGCCTAGCGCCTAGGTCGTCGGTGGTTACTATAGTTAAGGATTTTGACTACTAAAATAAATAACATCAATAATTGTAACGATAAGTTAAAATAACAATAATGATTATTAGTTGTCCATCAACGTTGTTGTTATCAGTTTGAATACAAGAGGGATACTTGTACGAACTGGGCATAGTATTTATTTTATGGCATAGTCAGACCGTACGAACATACTGTCTGTTTAGTGGGCCCGCCGTGTTTGTATCGTGGACTCGGGAACTTTTCTGTAGATCATAAACAAGCTTATCGTTGATTGTTATATCAAATGTCAGGTTCCCATGATATGTGATGCATTAAAAAATAATTAAAGAAAGAGAACTCCATAAAGAATTGAAACGTTAACCATAAATAAATTAACAAGAGAGACAACTACACGTGCAACCTAGGGCTGAGGTGGAATCATGTGCGAGAGGAAAACTTTGTTAAATTAAAATTTCCAATGTAGCTCCAAATTAAAAATTTCCTTACTAAATTTTTTTCCACTAAAACTGTTTTCCGAAATTTATTCTGAAAAATAAATTACATTTCGGAATTTATTCAATATTGAGCTTATTAATTTTGCCTGTAAAAATGTGACAAACATTTTTGAAATAAAGATTTAATTTTAGTTCAAATTTTAAATTGATCATATATACATTCGAAAATTAGAATTGGCAGGGCTATGTTTGGCTATGTTTGGCAGAGTGTATTGGATCTTCATTTTTATTATTCCATTTGCTGTGTTAATTAATTATAGCTTTGTTTTCATTTTTGAACGCTTTTAGGGAGAAAATTTATTTTTATTTTTTATTTCACATATATATCAAACCAAAATTTTTTTTTTTCGAAATTTTTAAGTATTTTTATTTTAAAATCTCCGTAATAAGAACCTTTTTATTGTTCGAAGAACTTGGTTTATTGACCAATACTTTAAAGGCACATCTAATACATAGGCCTTTGTATCAACTATCAATTGTTTTATTTATCCTCCGAAGTCCGAAATGGTTCGAGAAGGTATAGATCTTTGTATCACCCATCAACCAATTTATTTTACTTCAAAAGCTTATTTTGACTTTATATATGTATTCCATTTAGAACAGTTGCACAAGTATATTTCCCATTGGATAAAATATTAAATTTTCTAAAAAATTCGAATGCAATATTCCAAATGGATGTTAAAATATTAATTTGATTTGAAATATATAAATGCATCAATAAAAATGTGTAATTTTTCAAGAGCAAGGTTCCGCTACTAATATTTTGATTGCCCCCAGGTGCCAACATTTTGCTATTTAGTCAGTTTTTTAAAGTTTAAAATTCAAACGTTAAATCCAAACCATTAATCTTATTTAATTTAATGAGCGATGTATTTTCATATAAGTTTTGTAAATTTTAGAGTTTATTTGATACTCAATCAAAAGCTAAAATATGAACGTATTAGAATGAATCTATCATAGTTAATAAGGTTCGTTTGTTTTTCTATCCATTGATCGAGTATCAAATAAATTTTAAAATTAACAAAACTTATATGAAAATGCATCGCTGCTGATTAAAATAAATAAGATCAATTATTTGAATTTAAGGTTTAAATTTTAAAATTTGCAAAATAATTTAATAATAAAATATTGACAATTAGAAATAACCAAATGTTGATAGTGAAACCTTCCTCAATTTTCAAATTGGAGATGTATTCTTGCCAGGACGGAAGCACGCAGAGTTTTGCTACGGGTGCGCTCTGCATATGTAGTTAAGGGAAGATGTTTGGGGAAGCAAAAATTGGTAACATTCTAATACTTTCTTAGTGACAAATTTGTCCTCTCGCACTGCTAGGGCTGTCAATGAAATCCGTTTACCCGTTTACCCAACCTGTACCGTACCGTATAAGATGGATATGGGTAAAGTTTTATTTTCGTTAAGTTAACGGGTACGGGTAAGGAAATTTTTTCGTTAAGTTAACGGGTACGGGTACGGGTAAAAGTTTTTCCGTACCGTTTTCATAATGGGTAATTGCCACAATTAAAAAGATACAATTACATGATACATATGGCATCTTATATTGCATGATTGGTAAAAAAATATTGCTAAATTTTATTTAAGATTTATAATTCTTTCCATTCAGTGTACGAAAAAATAAAAAAGCATAAACCTAAAATATTCGCCACCATTGTTGCACTTTATTAATATACTTATTGATATAATTTATTTATACAGAGTGCATAAATTTTATTATTATTATATTTATTTTTTACCGTTATCGTACCCGTACCGTTAATTCTTAACGGGTACGGGTAAGGTACGGGTAAAGCTATTTTTAACGGGTACGGGTCCGAAATTATTTAATATAAAAATTCAGACACCAAAAAATTTAATACAAAGAATTATTTATTTTTTTTAATAAGAAGAAAGTTCCAACGCGTTTATAAACCGCGCCTCTCTCTCTCCTCTCGAACGCGTTTTATAAACGCTTTACAAGCCTTAAAACACGTTTATAAAACGCGCTAAAAGCTGCAGTGATTGCGGCGGAAGTTTCTGACTTTGCGCGTTATTTTCTGATTTTACGCGTTTATAAAACGCGTAAGAAGCCTTCTTACCCTTTTATAAAACGCGTTCGAGAGATCTAATTTCTATATAAATACCCAACCTTCTGTCGTCCAAAATAAAAAAAAAAGGAAAAAGATCTGAAAAAAAGAAAAAAATGAGAGGAAAAGAAGAGTTAGATGGTGGAATGCAAAATAATATTAGTTGGTGCGAAACTAATAGCCATAAGGGTTGTATGCGGCACACTTATTCACTGATACAGAGTCGCACAGAATCCTTATGGCTATTAATATTCCACCAACTTTAAAATAAAAACTTTCCTGTGGAATCTGTTATTACGTGTAGAGGACGGTTTGTTGGGCTGGGTCTACGAGCCATAACACCGCAGCCGACATCCTTGGATGAGAATCTGCATACATGCAGTCATCCTCATCCAAGTCTCAGAAAAAGAGAGGGTCAATATGACAATCAGTCGCCCGACTCTTCTCTATTAGTTGCGGTGATGTTTTCTCTTCCCACCCTTAGCAATGGATCTTCTACAATTTTTTTTTATGTGGTTCAAAATTTTAATATCATGTATTTTGTAATTTTTTTTGTTGTGTATTGTGTGGTTCAAAATTTTAATAAATTGTAATTTTTAATTTGTATTGTGTTTTTTATTATAATGTTCATTGAGTTGTAATGTCTAATATAATTTAAATAAAAACTAAAATAAATTAGATAATAAAACTTACAACACATATACTACACGAATTAATACATATACTAAAACACGAATTAATACATATACTAAAACATAAAAGAAAACAGATAATAATAGAACACACAATAATAAAAACATCTAATTATAGAAAACCTAATTATAGAACACACAATAATAAAAACATCTAATTATAGAAAACCTAATTATAGAACACACAATAATAAAAACATCTAATTATAGAAAACCTAATAATCAGTCCAAATGATATATGTCATTTCCATTTAACGGGTGATTTTCAAATCCAGGAGGACATGCCTGTTGCAAACACAACCAAACGATTCCATCTCCACGTCGGACATGATATCCTCCATCCCTCTTAACTACATCCGTCCAATATTTCGGCCCTCTGACTTCAAAAACGTCGCGTTGAAAAACCTTCACGTAAAATTTATCGGAAGGATAGTGCAAGTAGACGTGCCGAAGAATATCTCGTTTACTTATTCCTCCATCTCCTTGTAGAAGCACACCGGTACAAACATGACGTGGTTTAGTTGACATTATGTTTTCTCGGTTTTTTTTCTCTGCGTAACTTCTCTAAAGTTTTGGTTTTTGATTTCTGAATTTTCGACGTGAATTTGCGGAGAAGCAGGACTATTTATAGACTCAACCCTTTGTACGCGTTTATAAAACGGGTAATAAGGTTTGAGCGCGTTTTATAAACGCGTACGAAGGGCTAAGTTAATGGAATTCAATACTTTCGCAGGCTGTCAGTCTGTTTTACTGTTTTACCTGGACACCACCTTTGTACGCGTTTATAAAACGCGTTCGGAGGCCTCCAACGCGTTTTATAAACGCGTACAAAGGTGGTGTCCACTTTTTGAGCAGCGTGATACTGCAGACCCCTATTCTAGCGCGTTTTATAAACGGTTAAATAATTGCTTATATATATCTCAATTCGTTCTCCTATTTCGTATCAAAAAATCACAAACAAAAGACGCGTAAAATCAGAAATTTGAGAAATGGAGAAGGATCAAAACAATAATAAGATGGGGGAGGAAACATCCAAGGTGGGAGAGGGAACACCTAATGTGGGAGCAAAAAGGATCCCATTATACGGCCCTCCGAAGAGAAGGGCCGTCTCGGCTGTACGTCGTTTCCCTCCAGGATGTGGCAGGAGCCCTGATTTTAGTATGGGGGTTAAAATAGATGAGAGTTCTAGTGAGAATAAGGAGGAGGAGAAGAATAAAGAGGTTAAGGAAGTGGAGAAAAATTAAAGTTTAATTGTGCTAGAATAATGGAATTTATGTATTTTATTTTCTATGAAATTTATGTTATTGTATGAATTTATGTTTTATCTATGTTTTAATATTTATAACTAATTAATATAAAAATTAAGAAAATTTTCCATTACAATAACTCTCATTAATATGAAAACAACGATTTAAATTAATAACAATTTTCATTACAATAATTCTCATTAATATGAAAACAACGATTTGCGGAGACTCATGGACAGTTGCCCAATTCTGCGAGAGCCTTCGACAGTCGTCGAGTTCTTCCCTAATTGGGTCGGCAGAACTCTACCGCCCATTACCCATGATCGTAGGCAGCAGAGTGTTGGTCTACCTCAGATGATGATGAAGTTAGCGAGCTGTCCATCTGGGCCGACCTTCGTACATAATAACAGATTCCACCGGAAAATCTCTTATTACAATTTCGCACTTATTAACATTGAGAGGTGAGAATGAGAGAGGTGAGAATGAGAGATGAGAATGATATTCAGAGGTGAGAATGAGAGATGCGAGAATTGGGCATTTTATAAAAAGGTAAAGCCTTTTAACGCGTTTTATAAAATGGTACAAAGCCTTTTAACGCGTTTTATAAAAGGGTACAAAGCCTTTTAACGCGTTTTATAAAAGGGTAAAGCCTTTTAGCGCGTTTTATAAAAGGGTAAAGCCTTTTAGCGCGTTTTATAAAAGGGTACAAAGCCTCTGAACGCGTTTTATAATAGGGTAAAGCCTTTTAACGCGTTTTATAAAAGGATAGAAAGCCTTTTAGCGCGTTTTATAAAAGGGTACAAAGTCTACGAGCTAATTAACTGCTTCTCAACGCTAAATAGTTAATTGAATGCTGAGGGTCCCATTATATGAGTTAATTAACTGCTTCTCAACACTAAACAGTTCAAGTGCCTCAGTCTTTGCATGAAGGTCGGATGAACTATAGAGTACAAAGCCTTTTAGGATTAGGGCTTTTTGTAGATAACAAGAATGCATGTCTTCAAGCTAACACTAAACCTTTCAACATTATATTATACGAGTTAATTGTAAAATTCTCTTACAATACATTCCATTACAATATATAAAATTACGACAACACTTAATCTTTAATTATTTCATTTTTTCTTCTTACCGAAAGACAGTACATTGCCAAATTTCCCCCCAAACAATCCTTTTCGTCCTCTCTCCCTTGATGTATTGCCTTGATCTGTTGGAAATCTAGCCGACTCACTTCTCATATTTCCAGATGCGACATCTCTTACCCGTGGATCAATGCTTATAGAATTTCTGTGTGGTTGTACAGATCCTTGGTCCTCCCGATTATTGTTGCTTCGTGGATCAACATGCAATGACATTCGTCCTGGTTGAATGGGTGTTTGACGAGTCCGAACCGTATGTTCAGTACTCGCTGCCCTTCTTGGACTGTTGGCCCTTGTTGGTGGTCTACTGGTGTATCGACCGGATTGCAATGCGTCCATCGGATATGGCGGTTGGGGTGCTGCTTGTCGCGGTTGACTGGTTGAAGCTTCACCTTGATTTTTCTTTTTTGTTTTTCTTGTGGAACCTCCACCTTTCCTTCCTTCCATCCTATCCATCCACATCTCTGCACGAATGATTTTGCGCCTTCCTCGATTAACCAAACTCTTGTCGGGGACAATTATCGGACCTGTATAAACTGGCCACTCTTCCTCATCTTTGTAACAATGAAACCGACCTGCTGACCAAATCATGTGCTGGTTTTGCATGCTATAGTGACCATCCACAAATTGATCTACATTGTAATTTGTCTCCCTGCAAACAGCAATAACATGTGCGCAAGGGATACCTGTCAATTGTGGTTTTTGGCACTCACATGTGGTTCGAGTGAAGGGCAATTGCACATCGGTTTGCTCCATGTCGGGTGGAATTTGAACTGTGTAATGCGAATAATCGTAGCCTACACCATCACGGTACTCCTCGCGAACTTTCACGCGAAATTCTCCAAGGTCCAATCTTAACACGAATGTGCTCATAAACTCCTCTGAGATTAAAACAAAAAGATGAAGTTAGTTCAAAATGGATTAAAATGAATGAATGAATTAAATTATTTTTCTTTAAGTACTTACGTGATTTTCCATCATGCTTGATCAATTTATTCTTTACTCCTTCCGGCCATCTTTCTCCTAAACTCAACCTTTGAAGTGCTTCTTGTGTTCGCTTGTTCATCCAGTTGGCACATTTATACCACGTGCCTTCTATAAGTGCTGTCACTGGTAATCTTCTCTCTATTCTAAACACATTATTCAGACTCTCCGATCCATTACTCGTCATTATACCCCATCGATGCCCCTTGTCAAAACTCTGAGCCCATTTATATAGTTTTGGCCGCTCGTTGTTGTCATTTTCATTAATTTTACCACAATTTCTTAGGTACTGATAAGCCCTCAGGTTGTTTTCCTTCAGTACTCCCCAATTCTCTCTAAAACGTCTAGGGTTTTTCTTGTTAGCAAGTCTACATTTGAAAAAGTTTTTCAAATCAGCATCTTGTGACCCGCCAGCCTCCTTCCATAAGTTTTCCGCAACATGCTGCATGCAGAACCGATGAATCGCTACTGCATGCGCACCTTGTGCCTTCCAACCGTAATCTACGGATGCAAATACCGCTTTTATTGCCTTATGACGGTCAGATATGACACAGTATCTAGTGTTCCGTCCTAAAACTTCACATCTAACCCAAGACATAAACCATCCCCAAGTATCCTTATCTTCTTTTTCGCCCAATCTGAATGCAACCGGAATTAATCGATTTTCTGGATCATAACCACACACTGAGAACAATCTACCTTTGTATTGGTCCGATAAAAAACTAGCATCAATTGAGATAACAGGTCTGGCATATTTCATCGCTTCTATGCACGGACCAAAAGCCCAGGCTGCCATCTTGAAGACGCCAACGTTAGGATCGTTTGTAGGCCAAGAAACTATTGTGTATTTCGTTCCTGGGGTTGTCGCCTTCATTGCCTCCAGGAGGCGTGGAAGTTTATTGTAGGCCCCTTCCCAAGACCCAAACAATTGCTCCAACGCTCGCTCCCTCCCACGCCATAGTTTATTATAAGTCGGTTCAATACGTGGATATCTAGCCCTTATGAGGCTTCCTATGTCCTGGACACTTTTTCCCAATTTTTTTTTCAATTCATCTCTAACGTGTTCGGCAATGAGACTAGCTGTAAGGTTTGCGTGACCTTTTTGGCCCGGGGGTCTCGAGCAAATATGCTCATTTGGATTGGTAGAGATCTTCCAATTTGTATTATAACTCTCACGTCTACCATACAATCGCCACTTACAATTCGGTTTTTGCATGCAAACCATTACAATTTTTTGTTTATTACTAGTTTCCGTTCGAACTTCTCGATTTATTTTGCATGAAACATCACAGACAGCTAGAATTAGTTGTTTTTTGGAACCGAATCGTTTACCAACAGCAAGTTCGCCTTGTGGCCCTAAACTACGCTCCGGCATACCAGCATACTCAAACATGGAAATATCACACAATTCACTTACAGGATGGTGCAAGTCCGTCCTTCCTGAAACGTATGGCTGGTCGCAGTTTGCATAAAAAGGCACTTCTCTCTCGGAGAAGTCCTCCACATCGGTATATTCTTCTCCGGTAGGAAGGTCGGAGTAAGTCGCCGGACCCTCATCTTCATCACCATCGGCAACCTCGACTTCATCTCCTGATGTGTTATTGTCTTGCGTAGGAATGGACTGTTCGCCAGTGTATTGGTAAGGGGTGGATTGCTGGCCACACATAAGGTTTAAGAAAGTGTTTGGCTCACTGCTACCGGGCTCGTCAAGGGGTGTTAGGTTCAGATCTGGTCCCGTGCCATATACGGGGATGAAATCAACATGCAACTCAATAATCGGTAACCCTCTCGTCTCGAATGTCTCGTGGTAAAAAAGGCGCCATTGATCTTCAGAATTTACAGGAAGAAATAGCGATTCATATCTCCCATTTACAATATCGTTGTAACGACCATGGATATTCAAAGTGTACTGGGTTTCTAAAATCTGTAGCCTGCTGTATAATTCATTTCGAATTTCAGCAAATGTGGTATGCATACTACAACCGATGTGGAAGTAAGAAGCACAAAAAATTGGACATTGGTTGACATATATTGTAATTGTAGACATTTTTGGATTTGATTGATAGGTTTTTAAATTGTAAGAGATAATCTGTTGTTGACGATTTCAATTCTGCGAGAATGTATAGTCTTATATAACTTCAAATAACGCGGTTATAAATTCACAAACTTATAGACATAAATGACTAAAGTTCGATCGAAATGACTAAAGTTTGATCGAAGTTGGAATGTTGCCCTCCCAGCGCGTTTTATAAACGGGTAACAAGCCTTCTAGCGCGTTTTATAAACGCGTTAATTGCGTTTTAACTATTCCGAAAGTTCAGCCTTCTAGCGCGTTTTATAAACGCGTTTTAAGGCTTTTTACGCGTTTATAAAACGCGTTCGAGAGGAGAGAGAGAGGCGCGGTTTATAAACGCGTTGGAACTTTCTTCTTATTAAAAAAAAATTTAATTAATTCTTTCTATTAAATTTTTTTGTGTCTAAATTTTTATATTAAATAATTTCAGGGTACGGGTAGAGTACGGGTTAAGAAAATTTTAACGGGTACGGTAATGAAAATACCTTCTACCGTACCGTACCGTACCCATTGACAGCCCTATGCACTGCCGGCCCTATTTAAAAATTGCATTCCTCAGCGCACCAAATGTAAAAGAATAGGTTAAATCTCACCTAGAATTAGGGGTGAAAACGGAGCAGATAAATATCGGATAGTGGTGAAAGCATATTCATATTCATATTTTTTATCGGATATGGATATAAATATGGATATATTCGGATACGGATACGGTTAGGATATTCAACGGATACGAATACGGATCGAATATTGTCGGACATGGATACAAATGCGGATATATTTCGGATATTAAAAAGGGTATTTATAAATTATTTATAAATTAACAAACTAATAAAAAACATAAACAAGATATAATATTTATATCAAATGTCATCATACATTAAAATAGTATATTAATCATATGTAATTATCATGATTAGAGAATAAAAATAAATTTTAGTGTTGTTATCATATATAATCATCTCAATAATAGAAAATAAAAATAATTTTATGTTACTAGTCCAAATGAAAATATTATTATAAGAGAATTTATCTAGTAAAAATTAAGTATTATCTAATTAAAAATCTTCTCGAATGTAGAGGAGTAATTGAATTAATCATCTTATGCCGTTAAAGATACGGATAAACATATTAATATCTATCGGATACGGATAATATTCATTTTTTTTGTCGGATACGAATACGGATTAGATAGTGTCAAAACTATATCCGCATCAATATTTTTTACCGGATACGAATACAAATACGAATACGATTCGAATATTACGTGCATTTTTCGAATTCGAATATCAAAATCCGCTCCATTTTCATCCTTGCCTAGAATTGGCTTGATTTCCCTTCCACGTACGGAAAGAAAAAAATATATAAAATAGTTGCTCCTTTTCCATTTTATTGTTTCTTTCTATCTTTTCTTTTCTAGAGACGAGACGATGATGAAACACAAATGATTATATTAGTTAAATTAACTATAATTACAATAGTAAATAAATGATGATTATAATCATAATAGGTATACTAATCCAAATAATAATAGTAATAATAATAATCATAATAAAAATTTATTATTATTTTAAACTAAAATTCAGTAATTATAATAATTGCAATAATAATGAAAATTCTGAAAATATGTGATGTGCATGTGATGCACATATAATAATCTGTGATTTGGAAAGAAAAAAAATGAACGCGTTCGGACCTTTAAAAATGTTTCATCTAAAATTATAAATAAATGATATATAAGGATTATTTATTTATACAGTAGATAAAGTCTGGTAATATTTCTATAGAAGAGAAAGCACTTATCTCTACTACTTATAAAGCACCCTTAGTAAGGTCAGCATTTTTCACACAAAGGGGTCCAAACAATTTTGTTAGCATTATTATAAACCATTGATCAATATGATGTACGGCTTGGATTGCTATTTCTACAAAAGAGTCGACTCTACACACAAATAAGTCACGGCGCTGTTAACAAATGTTAACAAAATTTTTCGCGAGTTCGAATACCAGCTTCCGCATATTTTTTTAATTTTTTCGGTCTTTTTTTGTTTTGTTTTGTGCAGCGTCTCAACCCTAACCCTTTTTTTTTTTTGTGCAGCGTCTCAACCCTAGCCCTTTAACAGCGGATTTTAAAGCTACATACACGACACGACATCCACGCCGTTGATCGTCTTCGTTCGAACCGCTCTTTCTTTTTTTTTCTTCGCCGTCTCTCCTCCTCCCTCTCATACTCGAACCTTCACAAACTCTCTTCTTCCCTTGACTCAGAACATATCCCTCTCCTCCCCTCTATTTTCAGCGCCCTATCGGCACATCACAAACCCACCTCTCTCTTGACCTACCACAACTCCTCGCTCATGCGAGCTCACCCCTCTTCCCCAATCGACCTACAGAGAAATCCATCTCTCTTACTCGACCTCGCACACCTCCCACCTATCTCCCCTCCCAGTCTCCCACTCGAGCTCGCATCCAACTCCTCTCTCTTTCACTGCCTCCTATTCCTTTACCCAACAGCCATGGCGATTAAAAAACCAAACGGAGGAGGGATACACATAAATCACTATTGCTTCCCGATTTGAATCGCGCACTTGTCAATTGAAGTCTCTTGGAGTTGTGGTAGCCATGTGGTCGGTTCGTGCGGCCGCGAAACAAGTGGCAGCGAGGTAAGCTTCTCTACTGCTTTTTATTTCTGACAATCTTTCAAATTTCTATAGATTGTTGTCAACCAAGGAGTGTTTGTTGTTGTTACTGTTGGCGTAACTGATTAATTGAGGTTGACTAAGCAATCTAATAAACAGTTGTGAGTTCACTGGTTTAGTAATCTAGATCCTTTCGAGAGCTTATTGTTTTGATATTTGCTCAAGATCACCAATAGATGGAAATAGTCAAATGGAATCAGCTTGTGTATACCAGTTTAATTAGCATATGCTTCTCTGTTGAATGATACATTAGATTGTCAGTCGCTGAAATTTAGCTCTCAACTCTAGCTATAGAGGTCACTCATAGCTGGAGCCCCTTTCTTTTATCAAGGCTAAGCTTCAGCATCAGTAGATCCGTAAGATCGCTCTCTCTTCTTAAAAGTTTTTTGACCTTTGTAGAGCTTGAACTTGGAGATTGTGTTTGATTTTTTTTTAAAGGTAACTCGATTTTTTTGTTGGCCTTTCCAATAAAGGGAACATGAACACAGCGATTTTGAAAATAAATAAGGTATTGAATCGATTGATTGTTGATGGGAGGATTAACTATGATACGAAATGTAACTCAAAACTGATTACATTCAATTGATCTTGAAGTATGCAATATGAATTAGCAACTTCATTTGGCTGCCACTTATTTAGGATCTGCTCTCAAATTTTAAATTTTCATTTAAGCAACTCATTAACCATTTTCATTATTCTCTTCATGTTGAGCAGCCCTCTTAAGATGGTTAATTTTCTCTTTCGTTCGCTCAATCGCTCATCGCACGTCGCAAAGGCGATCTCCACCCGATCTCACCGATTGTTGGTCCAGCTTGGCAGGGTTTTGAGTGAGCACCAATTTTAATTTCCTTCTTTGCTATTGTTTCTAATTCGATTTCATCATTCCTGTCGCAACTAATTGATTGATGGTGGCTAGCTGATATTTGGTTCGAGACCTCTTCTTTGTTTTGAGGTAACGTTCTTTTTATACTTTGTTTTTCATGTACAGATTGATAATATTTCCCTTGATATTATTGTTTTTATGATTTATGATCAGTGCGAAATCATTTGTGTGAAACAGGAGGCAAAAGCGACACAAGCAATGAACTTGCTTCTGGGTTTCTGATGCACAGTAATTGTATTACCTGAATTACGTGGAGATGCCAACTGTTGTAGAAGGCTCTATGCTTATACTCCTATTATGCTTAGGTGGGTCCCACATGTTTGTCATTCTTATTGTAAATAAGACTGGTACTTAGGAAGGTTTAACCAATTTCTGGGACATTGCAGAATTTATTTGCAGCATTGTTTCTTCATTGCTTATTACATTGTATATTTTTTTTCGTTCTAGCAGATTTGCAAGGTGTAAGAGGGAAGAACCACAGAGGCATAAGTACTGCATTTTTTTTTATGAAATCAATAAACTTCCCTCGAGGTACTGTTTCCTGAACCTTTTGACGTGGTGTGTAATTTGAGATTTACCTAAAGAATTTTTCATACTGATTTTCTTCATTGTTCACTCTTTTCTTTTCCAATGAATTACCTGAATCTTTTGATTTAATTTATCTTTTATTATTTCTATCCTTGAAATTACTTTGTAGACAATGAGCCGACATGGCTACTAAAAGCATTCTTTTGCTTGTTACTTTTCACATAACTATCATTCTATTTGTACAGTAGATGAAGAACATATATAAGATCAGTCTTTAATACAAATTTTGACATTTTTTTTGTTTCGTTACAGATACTGTACAACAACTAGCCTAATGCAAATAATTTCATATTCAATCTTGAGTTGTGGAAGCCTTCATGCCTATCGGAGATCATGGTGTCTTTTAAGCTATTGTAGCACTATTGTTTAAACATTTGAGATTAAATCTTTAATTAATATACAATTTGATCTACACATTAATTGTGATAGTTCTTTCAAAGCTCTCCGCTAATTCTGAGATCTACTACCATATATTTTGAATACCATATACTGTCTAAGATGCCTTCCTTACCCGTAGCAATGTATTGCGCAATAAATTCATTGCTAATTTGAGGATATGATCAACTTATTATACAATTAATTGAATTCCTAATATTTAGGGATGTGATTAATATTCTAGAACAATATATGGCATTATTAATATTCAAGGATGCAAGGAATTTTGTGCGTTTTTTGACAAATGCAAATTTGTAGCTGTTGTTTGTTTTGATTTACCTATTTAGCAAGAGATATATGCGGAAAGTAATCTCAATTTCAATTACCAATAGCAGTTTCCTATAAATGTGGGCTTCTCAAATTTGATATTAAGTGAGGCAAGTTAACAACATTGAATGCAGTATTGAATTGTACCATGTAACAAGACATAAATTTTTGCATAATTTCAGTCTTCATTTATTATTTTCCTATGCTTCTCAACAAGCAAAAACGAACTTCAATTCTCATATTGTTTGACCGTAATTTTTAAAAATGTACAACATATTTCCCGCCCACACATTGAGTGGGCGCTGCTGCTAGTATATTATATAAAAGGCTCAATTCCTACCGTTCACAAAAAAAAAATTTCGTATATATTTCCTGGTACACGAACTTCAATTGACAGCAAGAATTGACTTAAGAAATCATTTCTATTATTGTTTAAGATAATATTAAATTAAGGAAATTTACGTGACATAATTATAGATAGGCAGAAAATGGCAAAAATTGATTGCAGCTTATTGCTTTATATTAGAGGGGCATACGTGTCCAGAAATATTCGATGAAATGCTCCTAGTGAATTTTTGCGTGTCCAAAACGCGTACCTCCCGTAGTTAAGGGATTCATGTGCTATGGATCCATATTTTTATTCTATTAATATATGATACTCGACGGTTTAATTTATGTTCGTCAACGAGATCTCTATACCAAAATTTCGTAAAAAAACTTAACACTATTATAACCTTTTTTCTTTTACTATTTTATTAAACGATTAGAAGTCACAGTACGAAACAGTGACATGATTAAACGCAATTTATATATAAATATTAGAAAGAATTTTACCATTTTTTATTAATAAAAAGATAGTCATAGTTACGCAAATTTTCAATATATATATATATATATACATATATAGAAAACATATGGTGCATACTAATGTACGGAAGGTTCGGTGTATACTAATTCAAACTCTTGAATCTGCTTCAAAATGACCGATCCAAACCGTCCAATATGATCTCCTTATTATAATATTCTCACCGACCAAATTTTACATTTTTTCGAAATTTTTAAGTATTTTTTTTTTCAAATTTTAGAAAATCGCTAATCTAATTTTTTCTGAACCGTTCAAAAATAGCAGTTTTTTAAAATCTGAAAAAAAATACTTAAAAATTTCGAAAAAATGTAAAATTTAGTTTCCAAGGAGATTTCAATAGGGAGATCATCTTGGATGGTTTGGATCAATCATTTTGAAGTAGATCCAGGAGTTTGGATCAGTATGCACCGAAACTTCCGTACATTAGTATGCACCATAGGTTGTCTCTCTCTCTCTGTCTTTATATATATATATATATATATATATATAGAGAGAGGAAGGATTCAATCAAAGCGCTTTGACCAGAGTCCCGGTTAAGCTTCGTCAATTCTCAATTTCGAAAATTCAAATGACCGATCCAAACCGTCAAATATGATCTCCATATTGAAATCTCCTTGCCGACTAATTTTTTCATTTTTTTGAAATTTTTAAATATTTTTTTTCGGATTTATAAAAATATCAATTTTTGTAGGGTTCAGGACAAATTAGATTAACAATTTTCTAAAATCCGAAAAAATACTTAAAAATTTAAAAAAAATGTAAAATTTGGTGTGCAAGGAGATTTCAATATGGAGATCATATTGAATGGTTTGGATCGGTCATTTAAATTTTCAAAATTGAGATCTGAAGGGGTTTAATTGGGACTTCGGTCAAAGCGCTTTGATTGAAAGCTTTATATATATATATATATATATATATATATATATATATATATAGAGAGAGAGAGAGAGAGAGAGTTTTGTTATGGTGAGTTGCAACCACCAAAGGGTTCGTGAGTCACGTTTAAAATTTTGAAATTTAGTTCAAAATGACCAATCCAAACTGTCTAATACGATCTCCCCTATTGAAAACTCCATGAAGATCATATTATATATATATTTTAAAATTTGTAAGTATTTTTTTTATTTTTAAAAATTCTTATTTTTGAACGTTTAGAACTAATTAGATTAACGATTTTTTAAAAGTTCAAAAAAATATCGACAACAAAAATCTAAGGGCTTTGAGGGACACTTAGGGTGTGTTTGGATGAGCCGGAAATAGAGAATATGAATAAGGAATTTCGATTTGCGTGCTTATTCTTATTCTTGTGCAACCCAAACAACACAAGAATAAGGAATTTGGGTCCTTATTCCTATACTAACAAAATCATGGTATAAGAATAAGAAATATGGATAAGCACGCAAACCGAAATTTCTTATTCCTATTCTCTATTCACGGCTTATTCCATTCCATCCAAACACACCCTTAAAAATCCAGTCAATTTCAAAATTGAAAATGAAATTTAACAAACAAAACTTGAAATTGAAGAAGCCAAAATCGAGTGTATACCAGTTCGAGCTACCTACAGGTGTTTTGCTCTAAGAGAGGAGAGGTGTATACCAGATTGAGTGTGGGAAAACCAGTTCACAAGGGAGAGAGAGCGAGGGGGAAGCCTTCATACGAACCGGATCAAGTGAGGATGATCGTAAAGCAGATCGAGTAAGAGAGAAAGCGGGAGAGAAAAAACCTAAATGAAGAAGAAGAGGAGATTGGCCTCGGTGAGGCCAAAATAGACTAGGTTTTTCGACGGGATCCGTCGAAGCTTTATTTTCTCTCGTCGATTCTTTTCGATTTTGGACTGAGAGAAAGACTAGTAGAGAGAAAAGGCATGAGAGATGGTCAGATGGAGAGACAAGAGGGAGAAGGGTACATGATACGAGAGAGAGGGAACAAATTAAACGCGAAGGAACAATATAATTTTCTCATCCAGCGACATTGATAGCACCAATCTTAACACACATCCAAAGGTCCATATTATGGTGCATAGAAGCCTAGGTGCATCATGGTTCACAATAGAAATTATATATATATATATATATATATATATATAGAGTTTAGCTACGGTGAGTCGCGACTCACGGATCCTTCGGTGAGTCGCGACCAAAACTCCTAGATCTAGATCAAAATGACCGATCCAAACCGTCTAATATGATCTCCCTACTGAAATCTCCGTGCAAACCAAATTTTTTATTTTTTCGAAATTTTTAAGTATTTTTTTTAATTTTAGAAAATCGTTAATCTAATTGGTTCTGAACCATTCAAAAACATCAGTTTTTAAAAATCCGAAAAAATACTTAAAAATTTCGAAAAAATAAAAAATTTGGTTTGCACGGAGATTTCAATAAGGAGATCATATTGGAGGGTTTGGATCGGTCATTTTGATCTAGATCTAGGAGTTTTGGTCGCGACTCACCGGAGGGTCCGTGAGTCGCGACTCACCGTAGCTAAACTCTATATATATATATATATATATATATATATATATATAGAATGGCTATACTACTATCGGTATGTAAACTGCTCTTGTAGGCTAGTTTTTTGGACTGTTGGATTGAATCAAGATCCGTGCGAAGATCTTAGGGAAAGGTTCAGATGAAGGCGCTGAATTTCTTTTTTTGAGTTAATATTTTCCGCTCTCTTCTGTTAAACTCACCTCACTCTTCACAGCTCCGTTCCAACTTCCAAGGTAGGCGCCGACTCCTGTTCCACCATATGGTCCATATCGCTCCTAAAAAAAATAAAAGAGATGCCTGATGCACGCCTCTACTAGCTTGGTCGGAGGTGGGCCGGTCGACTTGCATTTAGCCAAGCTCTCCTCTTTCACCGAAACCATCTCTCCACCGCCAAGTTCACCTGATCTCTCACCCTTCTCGTCCCAACACTCCCACCTCAACTTTCGCCTCTCCTCTGGCTCTCCGCCTCGCACGTTGTGGCTCCATCGATGGGCCCCACTATACCCAGCGACATCTCACGTTCCTCCACTCTCCTTCAAAACCTCATCGTACCTGCTAACCTGCACCTTCTAAAAAGATGCTGAACATTAGTAATTAAGAAAATACGATACTGGTACAGGTTCAGATACAGTCCCAAATATGACATACTACTAGCATCAAAGCCTGAGTGTTTGAATTTCAAAGCCTGTTTTTACCGTGCCACTGAAGTCTGGTGCAGGTACAAGTATAGACATCTGGAACTCACCGTATCAATTATCGAACCATGTCTTCCATATTTTTGTTAGCTCTTTACTGCTACATGTCTTTACCAGACATGGTGGTACAGCAGGTATTGTACAGGTACAAGTATAAAGATGAGTCAGGTCGGGTCATGATGACAGAATCCAATTGAGAAGATCAAGCTCGTTCAATCAAGCTCGTTAATGGGGTATGAATGATGTGGAAACAAATAATATCTAGGAGTTTAATTAACCATAAGAATTGGCATCAGTCAATTATTACTTCCATAAATTAGTTATTAGTGGATTGGTTCCTTAATTTTTGACACCTAGGGCTTACTTTTGGTCTGATTTTGAACTGTATGAACTGAAATTGAATTGATTTGGGTTTGATTTTAGCCAAGCACCTACCTGCAATTGAGGTACAGATGTTAAGTACAGCATTATTGCTCTTGAGTAGTGCATTGTCCAAGTCATGGTTGATGGAGGCCTGTTAAATTGAAGCGGTAAAGAAAACTGGTAAAGAAAACAGCCCCTTTTAAAATTTAATTCCCTTTATTGGACCCGCACTGGTACCTATATTGAAGCGGTAATGGTGCATCCATTATTAATTTATTATCTAAAGTAAATTATGAGACCATTCTTGTAGGATAATATGCTTGAATTTGTTCAAGTAAAAAGTAATTTTCTGCAAACAAATACACTAAAATTGTTCGGTGAAAATCGATTCTGGCACAAGATAGTTCTGAGTCGAGCAGAGAAGTGTCAGAGAGACGATTTATTATTTCGTCAGATTAGTGTCAGAGATCGAGAGGAGAAAGAGATTCGCGTTGAGTCGAGCAGAGAAGGGTATAGAGTTGGGTTGAGCTTTTCCGATTTCTCAATCTTCAATTGTGCAAACGGAGAGGGAGTACAAGAGAGAAGGAGACGGAGGCAAAGTAATACAAGGGATAATTCACGCTCTGTTAGGGAGCCGTGAGTTTAACAGAGAAATAAACGGAAAATATTAATTGGAAGGAGAGTTTCAGCGCCTTCATCTAAGCCATTCCCTCTAATCTATGCACAGATCTTGATTCAATCTAACAGTCCAAAAAACTAGCCTACAAGAGCAGTTTACATACCGATAGTAGTATAACCATTCTCTCTCTCTCTATATATATATATATATATAGGATTGTTAAAATGTTAGCACGGATGGTATTCGTGCTACAAATTCGTTCTTGCATTTCACGCTTTAAACAACCGATCAAAACCGTTCATTATCTTCTATATATTGGGGCTGTTTGGATTGATGGGAGATTTTGGGGAATTTCATCTTCCTACCATAAATTTGTTATAAACAATCCAAACTCTTCACAAAGTTACACACTTCCCAATAAATTTATTCCTAGAAATTGCAACTTTTCCAAATTTCCCAAAATCCTAAGCGATCCAAACGACCCCATTGAAATCTTATTAGAAACCAAATTTTACATTTTTTTTGAATTTTTTTATTATTTTTATCAAATTTTTTAAAATCACTGTTATTGAAGGGTCCATAATTTATTAGATTAAGTATTTTAAAAAATCTGAGAAAAATAGTAAAAAATTCAAAAAAAAAACAAAAACGTAAAATTTGGTTTCTAATTAGATTTCAATATAAAGAAGATAATGAACGGTTTGGATCGGTTGTTTGAAGTATTCAATTCAAGAACGAATCCGTAGCACGAAGGATATCCGTGCTATGCATAGCATTTTAGCAATCCTATATATATATATATAGCTCTTTATATAGAGTTTTGCTATGGTGAGCCGCGACTCACTAAGGGTCTGTGAGTCGCGCTCAAACCTCCTAGATCTGGTTCAAAATGACCGATCAAAACGGTCTAATACGATTTCCCTATTAAAATCTCCATGCAAACCAAATTTCATATTTTTTTCAAAATTTTTAAGTATTTTTTTGAAATTTTAGAAAACCCTTAATCTAATTAGCTCTAAACCGTTTGAAAACAGCAGTTTTTAAAAATCAGAAAAAATACTTAAAAATTTTAAAAAAATATAAAATTTGGTCTTCATGAATATTTCAACAGGGAGATCGTATTGTACGGTTTGGATCAGTCATTTTGAACCAGATCTAGAAGTTTTTGAGCGCGACTCACCATAGCAAAACTTTCTCTCTCTCTCTCTCTCTCTCTCTCTCTCAGAGGTTTGCTATGATGAGTCGCGACTCACGTGAGTCGCACTAAAAAACTCCTAGATCTAGTTCAAAATGACCGATTCAAACCGTACAATATGATCTTCCTTTTGAAATCTCAATCTTGACCAAATTTTATATATTTTTTGAAATATTAAGTATTTTTTTCGTATTTTAAAAAACTGATGTTTTTGAACGTTTCAGAACTAATTAGATTAACGATTTTCAAAAATTTCAAAAAAATACTTACAAATTTCGAAAAAAATATAAAATTTGGTCTGCATGGAGATCTAAATAGAGAGATCATATTAGACAGTTTAGATCGGTCAATTTGAACCATATCTAAGAGTTTTGAGCTTGACTCACAGACTTTTGGTGAGTCGTGACTCACCATAACAAAACTCTCTTTCTATATATATATAATTTGGCGACCATACTTGCCAAATCTACCTAACTCGAGTACTCGACCGACAAGAAAAGAGTAAAATTGAGATGAATTGACTCATAAATTGTACTGATTAGTTGTTGTTCATAAATGTAATAACCCGAAAAATTATGTAATAATATTCTAACTAATATGAATTAGATTATAAAAATCGAGGAAATCCGACTCATGTACAGCCTTCCTATTATTTATTTTGTTCAACTAACCCATTTATCAATACTAGGCCTTTTAAGTCATCTAAAAGACGTGCTTATGTATGCATGTTTCTGGCCGAAGATTAACATATTTGATTTTTATTAGCTGTATATCTCATTTGATTTGGGAGAATAAACAAATAATTTGGATTCTGGTGTGTGAAATGAATGCTCTGTTTCTGATTGCCTGAAATTAACAAATTTTAAAAATTAATGCGGGAGTTTTCTGATTTATCATCCAAGTATAATATGGAAATATCCTCCCTTTTTGAAGAACAGATAAATCCTCTTAACTGACATGCTTATTAGCCTTATCACATGGTCTATTTAGTTAAGACTAAGTTATATTTTTGGGTTGTCCATTGAGTTGGTTAATTTGTTTCAAACCGAAATAAATTCATCCAACTAATCTTCCATTTAATTTGCATAAATATAAACGGAACTGACCGGATAATCCCATCAACCGAATTATAAACCAAACTTTAATTTGACTTTTTCGGTTAAATCAAATTAGTATGAAAATTTCAAATTATATAATTATATATTATCTTGATAAATTTGCAATAATGTGCGAAATGTTATGATACTAACAAAATATTTATACATGTTTCGATTTATTGGTATTGAATTGTGAAAATCGAACCAGAAATCCAAATCAATCGTGCACAATTTTCAAGCTACAGTCTTTTTTTTTTGAGCAAAAAACGGGGGTCAAGCCCCAGCCTTTTATTGATAATAATAAAATGTTTACAAACAAATTAAGTAAAAGGATAAGTGAAAACGGTACCAGTAACAAGATGTTACAGGTGCCCTTGAAAAAAGGGAAAAAAATTAAGAAAAAAATGCAGATCAGCCAATCAGGGTGCTGTTCTAAACAGAAATTGCCATTCATAAAAGATCTTACTTGCGAGGTCCAAGAGAGTTAAGCACATAAACTGAACAACTGAATTAGTTTATTCAAATTCAAGACAAATTTGATTCGGTTAAAACCAAATTAACTGAACTGTTAGGCACCCATTGACCCATTACTTTTAGATAACCAAGTTGCCTCTTTTGTTTTTCATTTTCTTTATGTCCCGAGGATCCTAGCTAGTTGTGTTAAGTACATTAGTAGAAAACTCACAATCGATTAATTATCAGAAAATTAACCAAAAGTTTCTTTTAGACCCTGACAAATTTTAATCAAGTTTGTACTTTAATTTCGTGCCAATCGAAAGGGCCTTTTATTATTATTTTTTACATGCTAAGGCAAGTTGGTTATTTATACAAAAATCTTTTTAAGATTTTCAACGAATCATTGAGATTCTGAGGATTCTTGATTGTATTTAATATTGGCTACAGAGAGGATCATTACAATCCAGTGCACATGGCCTAAAATAAAATAAACTTTTTTTTTATACTAAACCAACTTTTCATTGGGTTAAATCTATTTTTTAAATAGATTAACTAATGATGGTCTTTTGGTCATGTAGTAGTTTAATGAGAGAATTTAACAGGATCTATTTGTATGGTATACTTTATGATGTCAAGTGTCAAGGCCTCAAGGGAAACATAGATCTAGCTCCTAAATCTCATGACAGTTCATATTTTCTAATATTTTAACTCGCAAATCCTATCGGATCGTCTTTGATAAACTAATCAAAATCTTATTTTCTTTAGTACTCATAAGCCAGTTAAAGAAAAGAGCTTTGATATTTCGTACAGAACCCCCAAAACGTGCCTATATATGATCTACTCCAATTAACAAAGCTAGGGGACAGGAGGGAACTTAAATAAGGGACACTACAAATAGTAATTTAATTAAACAAATTCTCCTAGAGATAGGCTCAATAAATATAAAATATTATCTAGAAAAAAATATATTCATTTAAACTTCATGTATCTAAAAAATATATATACAAAAATATGCATCGGAAAAGCTTAGTTATATATATATATATATATATATCCTAGTTACTGATTAATTTTCTATAAATTATTTTGGATTAAGCAATGATTGAGAAAAAAAATAAATTATATAATAAAAATATATTTTTTTTGAGGGTCATATAATAAAAATATATTAATTGTCATAATTATTATAAAGTTGGACATGCAAGATAAAAGTTTTTGTTATATCATCTATAGTAAGCTTCTTTGAGAACTCTCCCTTTTGTGCTTGCTTGCATAGTAGGTCTTCAATAATCTCTGCAAAACAAACGCTAATTTAATTGCATGTACATTTTGTGGGTATACGTAGCAGTAATGCTTAAGTACAGGATCATCAGAAACGCGTGGTTACGTACTTTATAATGCTTCTCTGACCATGCAATAAAATAATTAAGAAAGCCAGAAATCTACCCAAAATCTCCCCAAAATCCAATATGTCCAGCCTTTCACCAATCACTAATCTTCGTTGCTTGTTAGCATTAGAACCCCTTTAAAAGGACCGACGTACTTTACATTCTAACAATCTCATCTTCTCCTTCCTCATACCTCTTTTGCTTCTGATCTCTCTCTCTCTCTCGCTGTCTATAGATCGATCGATATGGATAACAAGTACAACAATGGGAAAACAGGTTCATGTAGGAAAGGGAAGAGGAGCGGTTCTGATAAGCCAAAGCAGCCACAAAGAGGTCTTGGAGTAGCGCAATTAGAGAAGATAAGGATGCAAAATGAAATAATGGCTAATTATGTACCTTCCTATCAGACTCCATATCAAAATGGCTTCGAGGTAAAATATCCACCCCCTTCCCCACAAACATCTAGTCACAAATCCTAGTTCATTTATATAATATTAATATATATAGAGAGATTGTTGGATAGTTACAATTTTGAAAACGAATTTGTTGAATAATTGATCTAATTAAAAGATATTACCTAGGCGTTTTTGGTTTGGTTGCGAATAAGCCTATTCGCAAATAGGTCTTATTCGTGTGAATCATACGAATAACGAATAAACGCTTATTCGATTATGCACCAATTCGACCCTTTACTCTTGTTCCGCCATTTTTTAAGAACAAGGGAAATGAATAAGGGCTTGTTCGGACAAGAAAAATGACATTACTCTTTTGCTCCAAAATTTGTATTTGAAGGTTGGTTGGCTAGTGCCTAACAATTTCATTAACATTAAAGCAAATTAGTACATGAGATAAAAGTCCAAAAAAAAAAAATACATGATGCAGAAACCCAAGGAATTAATTTTTCTTTTTCTATTTATAAAATAAAGGTGTAATCCTATATTCCTAACAATTAAATAGCAAATTCTGATGTTTTTTTTTGTGAAAAGAGAATTATAAATCGAGTGAATTCATGTTTTGATATTTGATTCGGCATGCATGTGTTATGCTTAGGTTGGATATATAGATGCATCAAGAACAGATACTTGGTATGGCAGATCTCAACATAATGCAGTCAGGTAAATACCAATAGGGCTCTTTTTTTTCGTTTTCTTTTACAATTGTCATAATGTTTTTATTATTTTATGATCCCTTGACTTTAATTCTTTGACTATTCTCACAGATCCTCAGATCATGGAGAACCTGTTTCCTTTGCCCATAACGTCAATGGTCAACCAAATGTGGCACTTCCATTATTTGCACAAAATTTGGAGGTTTGTATTGAATTTAATATTATTAATTAAAAGATTACTTAATTTAATAGCAACCAGATAATTGTAATATGAAGCTTTAATTGAGAAAAGTCGCGAGTAAGATGTGAAAATAAAGGACACGGGATAATATTATAACCAGGATTTTTTTTTTTGCAAAGAATAACAACCATAAAGTTATTTAAGATTGTTTCAAATAGTTATAAATCAGTGAACTAACTAAATTGTATGTAACTGTATAATGCAGGACTCAATGCAATGGAAAAGAAACTACAATTACCAAGCTCCTTCGATGTGTTACCACTATTATAACGACTCAATGGAGACGCAAGAAGTAGATTTGGAACTTAGATTAGCATTATAATTTAAGTGAGCAAGCTAGGAACAATACAGTTTAGAATATTAGGAATGGTTGATGTATGTCTACTATCAACGATCTTTTCTTTATGCATTACATAAAGGAAACTAAAATTTGTCGTAGTTTGTATAGCTCCTTAATATATAAAAAGATTCCAGACAACGATCAACGATGGAGAAGCGAGTTAAATAGTGCATGTACTAGCTAATACCAATACCAATTAAGTAGCGTCTCCTTTTAGTTTGACTTCCAAATACCTTCAAAAAGAATTTATTCTACTAAAGCACTTATAATTTTAAAAGAATTTTTGTTTTCCAACTTAATAACCGGTAGATATACATATGTAGTATGAAATTCATTAAGATCAATATGCTTGTACACCAATATATATGTTCTAGGAGACAACTTAATTACAAGTGTAAATATGTATATTTTGAGTTTTTTGACTCTGAATTGCTGAAAGGAAATCGCCTCCAATTAAACGGCTCAGTTATTTTTATTTTTTCCTTATTATTTTAAAAGATATGCTTTGGATGTACCTAAGGCGTAAAATAACTTTTTAAAGAGAAACTTGTTTATTTTTTCTATATATAGAATGCTACGTTCAACGTATCGTCTTATTTTAACATTATTGGCTCCCAGTGTTAGCTAGAAAATATTTTTTAAAGAGAAATTTGTTTATTTTGCTAAAAATTTGTCTCATTTATAAAAATTTTTTAGTTTTTTATTTGATATTTTTTATCACGAGCGAGCGAAATCTAGGAAAAAAAAATGATAGAGTATTTTATACCTGTAGAAAATTTTGCTAAAGATAATACAATTAAAAAACCACAAATCTTACGACTTGCATGCATACATAGTATTCGTACGTATGTGATAGATATTAATACGAATTTGATTCACTCCTAATTAATGGATAGCTTTATTCTTTTTTTTTTTCTAATTCAGATACAATTGTGTTGCAAGCGCGCCATGCTTGCCATTTGTGCTTCTCATTTTCAGATTTTTTACTTTTTCTAGTCTCTCAAGCTAAAAAAAAAAATAATAATAACAAAAGTTTTTCTAGCCTCAGCAATGTTTTTAAAACCATACCGGCACTCAACTAGTCAGGTGACCGAAATCTGGTATTTTTCGGTATTTATAGAAATTCTCCGGTATTTCCTCTTACAATACTGAATACCGTTGTTCCGGTCACTATTCGATTTTCGGTATTATTGGAATTTTTTAGTATCCGGTACGGTTTTCAAAACATGGAGCCTCTGGCCTTCTGTTGCATCGCTCTCGTCTTAGAACCTTCTAGAATCAATCAGGCTGAGGTGGCGCCGAACCTGACAACTAGGGTGGGTAACGTTGATAACGGAAACAGAATGGAGCGTTTCATTTTTCGTTCCGTTTCAGTAACGGTATGTATCAGACTGATTCGTTATTTGACTGGCCTGACATGTCATCATCCCATTGGCTAATGCGCCTCTGTCTCGAATTGGGCGGCTCTTTTTTTTTTCATTTTTTTTTTCTGTTTTGTTAGTATGGACTTTGAATTCCGACAGGCCAAATGGGCCAAATTTCCAACCATAATTCTTTTTTCTTTTTTCTTTCGTCTCTCCATTTCAGTGAGCATTGGAGCTGCCTATTTATTGATTTTCAGCAGAAATTCACTTTTCTTTTTAATCATTTGGGACCTCCGCTCCGGAGTTTTGACTTACATTTTTTTTTTTTTTGCGCATTCGACATAAGTTATAAAGTATATATAGTTGTATAAATTGTTTCAATTAAGTTATCAGATATATTTCTTTATTATTTTACAAGTTTAGGACATTGTTTGAATCATAAAACTCAAATCTTAGGCATGCTCGATAAATTTTTACATGTTTAGAATTGGTTAAGCGCACCAACTTATTAAAGGATTTTTTGAGTGGACTCCTAAATTTTGAACATTTTTGTGACATTTCTGATTGTTAAGAAGTAATTTTATGTGAAATTTTAATTTTTATTACTAATTAATCTCAACTAAACAAGCATATAGTAATATAAACTGTAATTAGACATTAGTACTAATGATAAAGGAGGAAAAGTTTATACACCTTGTAATATTGTAATTAGAAGGTTTGACCTTAATATCTTAGAACCAATAACGTGCATACCATCACCACCACCACCATCACCACCTTGATCACGAATCCACCTAAATGATTAACCAACTTCTAATGGCTTGTGCTAGCAAGCCTTAAGAGTTGAGCTAATTTTTTACATGTGTTCTTTAATTAATCAACAATTTAATTTATTGTAGAACTATAATCAACTCATGAGCTCCTAAGGTTTAACAATGGATGAGAGAAAGGAAGAAGAAGAAACAAAATTTTCTTCTTCTCTAAAAAGTGGCGGCCAAGGAGAGTAGGAAAGAGAAGAGAGATATTAGGGTTAGGATTTCTCCATAAGCACCTCCTTTTATAGCTAACCGCTGCAACTTAATCCCCAATAATCAGGGGACCAAATTACCTCTCTTGGCATGCCTAATAATGGGCCATTAACTCTTTTGTTTAGTCTCTCATTAACACACTAAATCTATTATTTAGTGGGCTATTTTTATTGTATCCAATTTGAGCTCAATAAGGTTATTAATTAAAAATCTATACTTTAAATTTAAGGAAATTGATTACCGTCATCTACAGTTTTTGTCATCCTTACCATCGCTAAACACATAAAATAGACAAGGTGAACATATATAATGATCAAAGTGAACACATACAAATAAATAAGTTTAATGAAAATAAGTTGAATATGCATGTAAAATTCTGAACAAGTGATGACAGCATTTATTTGTTTATAAGTGTTTACTTAGATCATCTATAATTTAATTCCACAATTACATAAAAGCATGTTGAACAAAATTAATTATCAACTTATTGATAATTATTTCAAAATTAGCATGTGCATTAATTTATTTCTATATGATCCTTTGATTTAGTTAATTATAACGGTTTGTTGCGGTATATAATTAATTAATCAACTTATCATGTTATTATTGATTCACTGCTGCAAATAAATAAATAATGCACTGTTTGCTAAAGCTTTATTTGTGTGACTCTTTGAGAATTTATGTCACGTTGACCATGGAAACTAAATCGCTATTTATTTCCAATAATCAGAAGTGGTATCTAGCAACACGTTATGATTTTCAATTAACATAAATAAATATTGTACTGTTACAGTATTTCAATCCTGCATAACAAATAAACTATTTCCTTGTTTTGATTCTTATGTCACATGATATCATTGTATAATCCAAAATAGAAATGTGTCATTTTTGTAGATAGATGATTGTACAAGTTGCTAGCAAACAATCCAACTCTATCAAGGACCCAAACATGAATGAGAATGAAGGATAGGAGATGAGGGAGTAGGAAAAAATTGGTAGGTGAGAAAAGAAAAGAGAGCAAATTGAGGGGAGAAAAAGAGAAAGAGCGCTAGGTGAGAAGGGATGAGAAAGGCTCCTGGCGCGCTGGGTGAAAAAGGATGAGAAGCAGCGTGACGCTGGATGATAAAATATTATATGGTTAGTAATTTTCCTCTCCCATCACGAATTTTGCACATTCTAAAATCTTCCGCCAGGCCTTAGATTTTACACACTACAAGTGATTTCAATGCCGTACCGGTAATTGAAATTTTTTTTATAATAACAGGTACTGGAATAACGAATGCTAGTATCTAATATTAAAACATGAATTACCGGAAAATTTTGGAAAAAAAAAAGAAATTTCAGCCATTTGCCGGTAGGGTATGGAAACATTGTTATTTTACCATGATTTTTTTTGGCCCGACAATTACGGATTAATTAAGAAACTCTATATTTACAAACAAAAACCTACCTAGTTAAGCTTGGTGTTTGGAAAAAACGTACGTAGCTACCTGGTTTGACCAAGCATTGGTCTCGGACCGATTTGATTGATGGATCTAGGGCCGTCAATATCGTGCCGTTTCATATATTTTTCGTTCCGTTCTATTTGGATGGAACGAAAACATAATGGCATATGTTCGTTTTCAAAAACAGAACGAAAACGGAACTACCGTTTTGGTTCGCGGAATGCCGAAATGGAAAATTTCAATATAAAATAAATGCGAAAATGATGTGAAACAAAATTTCCTTTCCGTCCAAACGGAACAGAAAAGAAACACCATTCTGTTTCGTTACGTGGAATGGAGGCTTTTCCATTGTTTTTTTTTTTTTTTTTTGCATTTTAGTTTAAGCTACTTTGGTTGAATATGTGACCAAAGTACTAGCGCTGTTTAGTTTAAGCTTTTCCATTGCAGTACTAGCGCTTTCCTTTTCTTTTCTTCTTTTTTTTTTTTTGCGTTGACCTTCATTTGCGTTGTTTTGTTTTTTTTTTCCTTTTGAACATTTTGGACTCTTGGGAATTTCTAATATGCATTTATTTATATATTTATATATAAATGTCACCCGGGTTTACTATCCGGTAGCATAGAACCGATGTCTTATTTAATTTTTTTTTTAATGAAAATAAGGGTCAAGCCCCTACCTTTATGTATTAATAATAAAAAGTAAAGAATTTAGCCAGAAGCTAAATCTGAAGTTAAAACTACAAAGTCTTATTTAATTTTTTAAATACCAATAAGTTTAGGAAAGTTTATAATTCAAATATTATGTTTCTCTTTATTCTGGAAATCCATATATATATATATGCAACCAAAGAAAGCCAGCCTAATAAATTTACTACAAAATAAAAGTGTAAAGTGTGTTTTGTTTTGTTGTTTGTTTGTCCGTCGATCTTAGGAAGTTTGCGATAGATATCTAAGTATTTGCTAGGCAAACTGAACTGTCGATTAATATTAAATTAATTCAAGCTAAAAGTGTTAAACAGATAAAATGGCCTTAAAGTACACAGAAGGACCAAGGCGTATTCAGGACTGCATTTTTTTTTTTTTTTGTGTGTCAAACGTGCTTTTTGACAAATTTTTCAACATATTTGATTTTTCGTTAAGAAATAATTAAATAATAACGACACATTACAACTTAGCATGAATTCGATCGTAATACTCAGAAGGCAGTTATATTCTTGGTTTATACTATATATACACATATTCTACACCAAATTTCTACAAAAGAAGCAACTAATTAATATCTGAAATATATAAAATCCATTTTCTCCGGGTTTTTTTTTTTGCTTGCACATCACTCTAATTAATATATACATGGTCTGAAACAAGTTGAATGCTCAGAAATATTCCTGTCAACTAACAATGGAGCAAACATTGGTTTCCAAGTAATTAACGAGCATTACATCTTAAGATAGTAATTTAGTATTAAGAATTTATTAACGTACATTATTTCCGATTAAATTTGGAATATTTTCACCTTTAATTAAAATTGCCAAAAAAAATTTCGTTGGCTGAACGTTTATCAAAATACTAAGAGAAATGCTAATGTCAAATATATAGGACGGATGGGCCCGTTCAATATGATTGTTTTCATATTTTTTAATTTTAAATGACCGATCCGAACCGTTAAATATGTTATCCATATTGAAAACTTACAAGAAACCAATTTTTACATTTTTTTTCAAAATTTTTTACTATCTTTTTTTGGTGTTTTTGAAAATTCATGATATAAACATTATGATCGTCCAATAACAATGATTTTCTAAAATACCAAAAAAATAGTAAAAAATTTTGAGAAAATATAAATATTGATTTCTTATAAGTAAAGCGTACGTACTATTTATCCGTTCCAATAATTAAATGTGATTAAAAGGGAAAATTAATTGAAAGGAAAGGATACTCAGTTGAAGAAAATGTTTTACATACATCTAAATGCAAAATAAGGTGAAAAAAAAAAATACTGACATGATCATGTATTTGCAACACTGTAGCTTCGACCATTGAATGTTTCCTCAAACCTCGTGAAAATTATTGTACTAATTAATCGACTGGCAAATTTGCTTTTAGCTACGGTATTTTTCACGTACACACAACTTTACGTTTAATTTAAATTTACATTTGCATTACAATCAATAAATATAATTTTGATTTAACTAGCATAATTGATCAATGAACGTTTGGTATATATCTTTGTTTGTGTAATAACTAATACATACATGAGTAAGGTTCTAGTGCAATAAATTTTTTATGCCACAAATGCCACAACTTCTCTTTTCATTGATATTTAAAATTTTGAAAATTTAATTTTTAAATCCACACCGTTGATCTTGTTCAATTTTACGAGTGATGCATTTCTATATAATTTTTATAAATTTTGGAGTTCATTTGATATTCTATCAAGAGGCTAACACATGAACGTATTAAAATAAATATGTTATTATTAACAAGATTCGTTCATTTTTTGACTTCTTGATTAAATATCAAATAAACTTCAAAATTTATAAAAATTATATAAAAATGTATCACTCGTAAAATTGAACAAGATCAACGGTTTGGATTCGAAAATTAAATTTTAAAATTTTGAAATATTAATGAAAAAGAGAAATTGTGACATTTGTGACACCAAAAACTTGTGGCACTAGAACCATGCTCTACATATATACCATCAGGTCCGGACGTGCAGAGCATATGTAGCAAAAGAAAAGTAGAAATTTAGAAAGATATAACGGAGGCAAACTTTACATAAATTACCAAATTTAAATTCTGAATTTATATTTAACGACCATTTCGAAAGTCCACTTTCAAAAGTCTCGCAGACTATCTCTAATTAACGTCGACTTATGCACCGCAATTAAACGACCATAAGCAACAAATTTGACTCAGTGAAATTTAAAGCATTCTAATTGATCTATTACTACGCTTAGCACTTAGATTTTGAAGAAAAACTATCTGTGAGGACCCTCTCGTAACTTGTAAGCGTATGCAGCTCTTGAAATCGAGAAAATAAAACCCTTTATATTAGTGATTGTATGGAAAACCCAAAAATTTTTTTTGCATATAATTTGTGATTTAACGACTGTATATTGACTGGCTAGATTTTTTTGGTTGTCCTCACACAACATGCTAATTGCATGGTAATTACTAATTAAAATTAAGCTTTTACAATGATCGGATACATGCTATTTAGTATTTATTTGTTAATCAGTTTCTTATAACTTCCTATTGGTACATGCATCGATCTGAAGTTTTGGAACCCAGCTTGCATGGCTTCTCAAGTTATATCGTTTAAGAAATTCGCAATTTCAAAGTCAGATGTCGATTATTATAAAATTTTGAAATTCTATAGTTTCTAGGCTAGCTACTAAATTAATGAAAATATACCAAAGCGTGATGAAGTACGTACGCGCCGAGTAACAGAAGGTACTTGGTCATCCATTTGTTTTATAATTAATTAACATGAAGTCGCAAAACAGAGATATTCCACAGCCTATATATATAAGCAGCACCAATTCATCACCTCTCCACATCAAACAAAAGCTTTCTCCATTTCCCGAGCTAAGTACAATATCAAGCTATCTTCATTCTAGCAACCTACTTTCTCAGATCTGTTCCAAAAGCCTTTAACATATATCAATTCATCACCTCTCCACATCAAACAAAAGCTTTCTCCATTTCCCGAGCTAAGTACAATATCAAGCTATCTTCATTCTAGCAACCTACTTTCTCAGATCTGTTCATGGCTACGCTTGTCCAAAAAGTCACTGACGTACCTAGCTTCATTGCCAATGGCACTCAAAAAAATCTTCCGTTTAAATCTTTCTTGCCTGATGATGACATCGATGAAGAGGCATATGACTGGAAGTCCCTTTATGCAAGTCACAAAGATGTCGAGGCACCTATTCATGACTCCAGGGATGACGGGACCTCTGACGCGTGGATCAAGCGTAGCCCCGTTTTGATTCGACTTACTGGGAAACACCCCTTGAATTGTGAACCACCACTAAATCTACTAATGCAGTATGGCTTCATAACACCTGCATCACTCCACTACGTGCGCAGCCATGGTCCGGTACCACAAGGCGATTGGTCTACCTGGACAGTTGAAGTAACTGGCCTGGTCAAGCACCCATATCGATTCACTATGGATGAGTTAGTTAATGGTTTTGAACCAGTAGAGATTCCAATTACACTCGCTTGTTCTGGTAACCGACGCAAGGAACAAAATATGGTGCGCCAGACGATAGGATTTAACTGGGGTCCAGGAGCTACATCAACTTCAGTTTGGCGTGGAGCTAGACTTTATGATATACTAAAAAAATGTGGTATTATGGGTGCAAAATCTGGTGCAATGTACATCTGTTTTGAGGGGGCTGAGGATTTGCCAGTGGCAGGTGGGTGCAAGTATGGTACCAGTATTAGGAGAGAAGTGGCAATGGACCCGTCCCGAGATATCATGCTTGCATACATGCAGAACGGCGAGTTGTTACCACCTGACCATGGATTTCCAGTTCGGGTTATAGTGCCTGGTTTTACTGGTGGACGCAGCGTGAAGTGGGTTAAACGGGTCACTGTTACAACACACGAATCTGATAGTTACTACCATTATAGAGATAATAGAGTTTTACCATCTCATGTTGATGCTGAACTCGCTAATTCAGAAGGTATTCTAGATAGAAAAAATACAAATTATTTTCTTGAATTTGTATTAGAGATTAATTTCATATATAATTTATGTCAGCTTTAATTTTTTTATTGTGTTTTGATTTTTCTTGCAGGATGGTGGTATAAACCGGAGTACATTATAAATGAACTCAATGTTAACTCAGTTATAACAACCCCAGGTCACGACGAGGTGCTCCCAATCAATGCGTTGAACATGCAACGACCATATGTCATGAGAGGATATGCACACTCGGGTAAAATATACTATTTAAGAATGTAATTACTAACATGTAATATTTTAGACTTGGTGTTCAATCATTAATTATTTTTAATTATATAGATGTGGTCTCATAGTACAGCATTTAGATTAAATCTGTTTTGATTGGTTATATAATATGTAATAGTCCATCTTTCGTCTTTTCAATGTTTAATAAGATTATTATTTTATAATATTATATTTTCTATCATGCGAGTATATATAATTTAATTACTTAGTGTGTACACAAGTACTTAGTTTTTAAATGCTTGTTTTGAATAAGCATGCAATTATTTTTACAATGTGAAAGTTAGATAGCTCTTATATATACACATCTGGAAATTCATAACCTATGCACAATAAAAATGTGTAGTTGATTAGCTTTTTTTTTTTTTTTGTGATCAACAGGAGGTGGTAGAATGGTTACAAGAGTGGAGATAACATTAGATGGAGGGGACACATGGCGATTGTGCACACTCAACCACCCTGAAAAACCGAGCAAGTACGGCAAGTACTGGTGCTGGTGCTTCTGGTCTGTAGAAATTGAGTTGATGCATCTTCTTGATGCAAAGGAAGTTGCAGTTCGTGCATGGGATGAGTCTAACAATACCCAGCCCGCGAAGCTTAGTTGGAATGTCTTGGTACGTAATTCTACTTCCAATTGGAATGGTAATCATGCATACTTCAATATGCATCTTCATTTCATTGCTTGAAACTAATTCTATCCACTTTTGCTATTATGACCGTGTGCACGCTTCAAATTTTACTTATATATATCCATGCAAACTACCTATGCAGGGTATGTTCAATAATTCTTGGTTTCGAGTGAAAATGCATCTTAATCGTTCACCAGAAGGAGAGTTAGGAATTGTGTTTGAGCACCCGACCCAGCCTGGCAATGGAGTCGGCGGGTGGATGGCACACGAAAAACAACCAGCAACAACAACCCAATCTGACAACAGAGCACATCAAACAAGCACATCAACTGTCAAAGAAAGCACATCTGTCCCTTCCATAGGCACATCAACAAAGCAATATACAATGGAGGAGGTGAGCAAGCACTCAACCCGTGAATCAGCTTGGATTGTAATCCATGAACATGTATACGACTGCACTAGTTACCTGAAAGACCATCCAGGTGGAGCAGACAGTATTTTGATAAATGCTGGCACCGATTGTACCGAGGAGTTTGACTCAATCCACTCTGACAGAGCCAAAGGAATTTTAGAGAAATTCCAGATTGGTGAACTCGTCACAACCCCACAAACATCAAGTACTTCTCATTCCTCAATCACATCCTCACCGATAATTGAGAAAAAGGGTGCATCAAATATTTCTCACATGCCAAATCTTCAAGCCCTAACAAATCCTCGCGAGAAAGTGAAATGCACACTCATTGCCAAGACCGAGACATCAACAGACACACGTATATTTCGATTTGCATTGCCTTCGTCAGAGCAAGTACTTGGCCTTCCAACTGGTAAGCACATTTTCCTGAGTGCCATGGTTGATGGAAAGTTGTGTTTGCGTGCATATACACCAACTAGCCATAGTGATGTAAAGGGATATCTTGATCTTCTCGTAAAGGTTTACTTCAAAGGTGAAAATCCCAAGTTTCCTCATGGTGGAGTTATGTCCCAATACCTGGACTCCCTCCCTATAGGCTCCACCATTGACATAAAAGGACCACTGGGTGACATAGAGTATACTGGTCGTGGTAACTTTTTGGTCAATGGAGAGCGGCGTTTTGCAAAACGACTGGCAATGATTGCTGGTGGGACTGGGATCACACCCATTTATCAAGTAATACAGGCCATACTACGTGACCAACCTCACGACACTACTGAGATGCACGTGGTGTATGCAAACCGAACTGAAGACGACATTCTTCTACGGGAGGACTTGGATAAATGGGCAAGGATGTACCCGAAGCAACTCAAAGTATGGTATGTTGTAAACGAGGTGAAACACCCGGAGATTGGATGGAACTACGATGTTGGACATGTTAATGAAGATATTTTGAAAACACATGTACCTTTTGGTAAAAATGTTATGCCTCCTGCAAAGCCAGATCTAGAAGAGTATGCCACCACATCCTATGCTAATCGGTCTCGTACATCGAAGTTGTTCTGTGGGGCTCGTATGGGGTCTGTATTGCACAAAGGGCGGGGTAAAAGAAAGCAACTGACCTCCATGCAACCATATAATATGAGCCCTCTTTCGGCGAATATGAGCCCGCTCTCGGCTAATATGAGCCCGTATTCAGAAAAGCACACCTCTATAAATACAGCTAACATGAGCCCCTTTTCAGAAAAGCTCATCTCTTCAAGTACGACCAATGATACACTTGCTCTGATTTGTGGGCCTCCTCCTATGATACAGTTTGCGGTGCTGCCAAATCTTGAGAAGATGGGGTATGATCTGGCCAAACAATGCCTCATCTTTTAATCCCTGTATGCCAATGTGCTAAGGATGAATTGACACGTCATGTGTATCTATAGGTTACTCATTTGCTGGTGACCTGGTGTATGAGCGTATAAACAAATTGTATTAATTTATTCATGTGTGAGACTGTCATAAGTCAATAAACAAGCTCTCTGAGAAACAGAAATAAAGGAGCTTTTATAGTGTTTTAGGTTATATATGTGAATGTGCACAATAATAAGAACCTGCATTAATAAATTATATTATAGTTGTTAAATTTATTTCTATCCCAAATATCAAGATAGCTTTGAATTTCAAACTTATTACACGAAACTAAAGAAATACTGCTAGCCTGAGTCCTTAATTTTCATTTATTAGGCTAAATTGTCTCCTTCATTTCTACTGTAATTAAATTCAATTAATTCCCACTTGGAGGAACCACTGATTCTACAGATGCTATTGAAAAACAAAGTACCGCTAAGTAATTAATAATTAATTTCAAAAGAAAGCTAACACATAAATAGTTCTGTGAAATTTGAAGACATATAAATAGTTCTGTGAAATTTGAAGTTGATATGTCTGCTATATCAGTCACTGGTATATATGTTGATTGATTGCTGGTCACTTATGTACCTGTTACCGGTATATGGGGATAGAGCTCATATTTTGACAAGTACTTGCGTCACATAGTTTATTCCGGTCACGAGAATGGTTTTCTATCTTATATAAATCAAAACTGTTTATGTATTATTTAAAGATAAAAAAAGGAAAAGCGTAAAATCAAAGAAGAAAAATAAAAGAAAAGAAGTGACTATCACAAAAAAATAAATAAAGAAATTTGACCTGATCACGTTAAGATGTGCAAGATGGACGCCTCAAACATTTTTGTGGCCTTTAGATGAGGTGATGAGTCATTTTTAATGTAGCTTAACTTTAAACACACATAGGAAAAATGCATTTTTAGGAGAGAAAACTGTTGTGCCATCATACAATAGACCATTTGTGCTGCATCTCTCCTCCACAAAAAACTTATTTTGCAAATATTAAATGAAGTCTGGACTTTCTCAAACCAAATGTTAAATGATGTCTGGTCGGCTTCCATTTCGGTGTCTAAAAGCATATCATTTATTTCTCGAGTGTTTCATGTATAATCCTTGTAGACTTTTATTGACAATACCATCTATATCATCTATATAAAATTATAAATGAATACCCTTCTGAAAGTTCATTAGCGGTTGCTGGCTAAAAGGGCAATTCTCCTACTCATTTACGCCCCTGTTGCATGTATTATCTTCAGTTTGAAACCAATGCATATTTGCCTTCTTTGTCTTTACTAATAAATAATAATTCCTTCTTCCAGACAAACTAAGCAGGGAAACAACATCTAGAACAATTGGCTAATGCAATGCCATCCATATAGGAGTCACAGATTCTAAAGCCAGTATTAGCTAAATTTATGATAGAGTATTTTAATTTATTAAAAAAAATAACTAACTAGGTGTAGTAGTTGCAGATATAGGTGCTTGTGCGCCTAAATGGATCACTGACTTGTAAATTTATATTTGACAGTAACAATTGTTAGCGGAAATATTTTACTGGCACATAAAAACAGAGATAAGCATTTGACCAAAACAAGTCAGTCTGAAACTGGTAAGACATAATCATAATCTGCTGACTCCTGAGAGACACAAATTGAAAAGGGGGAAGGAAATCAATTAAGAAAGGAGAATTTCAGTGACAGTTGAGTATATTGTGCTGGCATAGCAGCCGCATGGGTTTGCAGAAATTTTTCTCGGTATAATAAGTATTTAATTTTTTTTATAATAAATATTTAATTCAAAATAAAATACTTTTTTAATTAAAATATCCAATAATTCAGATGTCATTTTTCAAAAAAAGAAAGGAGAAGTATTCTCTATTCCAAACATATGTTTTCTGATTGCAATAATGATAGAAAAAAGGGGAAAAAATGAAGTCTAAATTACTTGTCACAGTAGATCTTTATTAGTTTTTATATCCAGTAGGATGCATAAACGAGACGATCTTGATATTTGGTTACTCCACCGTCCCATCGACCAAAGCCTTAACCAATTGCTTCACCGAGCTGTCATTGCTTAAGTACTTCACCTCAACTTCGCTAAGGTTCTTGCATTTGATTGATAAAAGACGCATCGAGTTGTCAGCAGCAACCCCACCCATACTTAATGAGCTGTCGCTTGAACCTATATCAGTATCTGTTGATGACAAACTTGATTCTCCTTCCATATTGTGCATACACTGCATATATGACATCAAATCTCATTACAGCATACATACAAAAGAAACTTATCAGCTTCAAAATAAGAACAAACAAAGTACCCAAAAATATTGTCCATCGTAATCTAGAACTAGCTTCTCGAGATTAGGTGAATGCTCGAAAAATCCAGCCAGCACATTGAAGTGATATAAAATACATAACCCGACCAATTGAGAAATTCATGAGGTTGTTAAACACCGTCAATTTAGGTAGTAAGTCCTCCAAGAAGGTCTACAGTCAAATAGTTTATTGAACTTTAGTACACATGTTTAAAGAATTAATGCTTAAACATTGAGCTATGTCAATAACGTAATCAAAACAGCTACTTAGCATGTGTCAGTACCTTACCAATAATAGTTATGTAGATTTTTTTTAAATTTGTTTAGACATAGTTAAATTGAGGCCATGTGAACTTTTAATTAAAAGTTTGTGTGTCCTAAAATGGAATAATTACCTTGATTGGAGGGGTGCAGCAGGAACTAATAGATATGTACAACTATTTGAAAAATATGAAATTATAAGTTAAACTGTGACGTTACAATAACTGCCGCTTAAAACAAGGTTTTCAACAGAAGAAACAGCAGCAGGGATTCATAATGTTCCATGTCAAAATCACAATAATCCTGAAAATCCATGTGGCCATGGATCAGTGAAGGCGTATTCTCAAAAATTGTTTGTTGAATTGGTATTCCATCAAACGGGAAAGAAGTGAGATTAGGAGCATTAACTTTCATAACATGAGGGCCATCATCGACAGAAGATTCGCTTCTGCAATTATAGACAATTCTTAGGTGCTTCAAGCTGTTGGATGACACATCACAATCTTCCAAACTACAATCTTCTAAACAAACCTTTTCAAGGATAGGGAAGCCGCTGAAGAGCAGCTTTGAGAAGTAGTTGTCCAAATAAACTTGTTTGAGTTACAAGTCTCGGAGGTTAGGAAGATTAATGTCTGTTAATACATGCGAATCGTCACAATACACACTAATGTGCAGTTTCTCCAAAGAGGAGATGCCACTAGGAAACGAGTAATTTGAGTTAGTTTTTAGATGGAGCATGCGTACATTATGCTTCACCGCATAAACAATCCATGACTTGATGTAATCTTCTTTGAAATCCGACCCCCCCCCCCCCCCACTGCAGTTATGGTGTAAAATGCGAAGATCGATGGGCTGGTGTTTGAGCAGTACCCTGCTCACAAACAGAACAAATCGGTCGAGATTGCTTTTTCTTCCAGTAATTGGAAACAGGGTTCTTTGCTCAGGCACCGGCGGACTGCTTGACAAAAAAGTTTGGACATCAAAGGTGAGGTCGGGCAGATAGGTCCAGACATTTCTCCATCTCTTCAAGAGGGTGCACATACGAACAGCCTCATGTGTCTCTAACAAGGATGGAATGTGGTGGAGTCCTGCATCAGGCATGCTGCTTATGCTGTCACAACCTGATCTCCTCTTGGATGCTGGCTTTGTCCATGGCTGTTATTGGTCTCAGAGGCATATACTCAAACAGGTTGTGTGCAATAGCTGTATGGTCAGAGAAACTATGTACTTAGATGAATAAAAAGTAGTTGCATTTGCGTTACCTCGTCCCAATTAACCTCCAGAAAATCATCCAATAAAAATTTTCATATAACTGTAATAATTCCAATTACCCTGCAAATTTGGAGTTGAATTTGCATTACCTTATTATACACACGTTTGGAACTCCAAAATTCACCGAGAACTGAGCGAGTTTTGAGGTCTTTGATTGAATTCACTAAAGATCAGTCGAACAGATTAATCTAGAGGGAGGAATACCGGAGAGGACATTAAATATGTGGGAAATCAGGTTTGGATTCTATTTTTATTTTTTTCGGTTTATTTTTGGAAATGGATGTCAGTGTATTATTACACCAGACTATTTCGGCACTAATCCCCTTTATTTTCTTTATTTATAGATTCATTATAGGTCATAGATTTAATTGAAATAATTTATTTATTCTTTTAAGCTAAGAAATTTAATAATTGTGTTATCACAATTATAGATAAAAATTGATTAGTATCATCGCGCCCTCTGTGTAGCGATAGCGTCTCAGTAATGATCCGTCACCTAGTACACTTCCGTTGTATCTAAATATGCAGTTTAATAAATACAAATAATTTATTATTTAAGTATAAATGTTCAGATAGTTGCATATATATATATATATATATAGAGAGAGAGAGAGAGAGAGAGAGTTTTGCTATGGTGAGTTGCAACTCACCAAAGCGTCCGTGAGTCGCGCTCAAAAATTCTGAAATTTAGTTCAAAATGACCGATCCAAACCGTCTAATACGATCTCCCTATTGATATCTCCATGCAGACCAAATTTTATATTTTTTCGAATTTTTTAAGTATTTTTTAAAAATTTTAGAAAATCATTAATCTAATTAGTTCTGAACCGTTCAAAAACAATAGTTTTTAAAAATCTAAAATAAATACTTAAAAATTTCAAAAAAATATAAAATTTGGTCTGCATGGAGATTTCAATAGAGAGATCATATTAGACGGTTTGGATCGATTATTTTGAACTAAATTTTAGAATTTTGAGCGCGACTCACGGACGCTTTGGTGAGTTGCAACTCACCATAGCAAAACTCTATATGTATATATATAGAAATGATATGGTGCATCGCGATGTATTAAGGTTTTTGTACATCGCGATCATATTCATCGGTAGTTTTACAAATTGAAAATCTAACTAAACAAATCTAATCTATATATTGAAATCTCATTACAAACCGAATTTTATATTTTTTAAAATTGTTTTACTATTTTTTTCGATTTTTTTTAAAACCTGCCATTTTTGGAATTTCTTTATTATTATTTGGTATCAAAAAAGTAAAGTTTTAGAAAATTTAAAAAAAATAGTAAAAAAATTTAAAAAAAATATAAAATTTGGTTTGTAATGAGATTTCAATATGTAGATTATATTAGTTTAATTAGATTTGTTAATTTATAAAATGGCTGACGGACAATGATCGCGATGTACGAAAGTCTCAATGCATCGTGATGCACCATTGCATCTCTATATATACACATATAAATGTTATAAGCAAAAAAATTTATTTATTAAGTATAAATGTTTAGTTTAGTAAATATAAAGTTCAGTTAGATAAGTACAAATGTTCTCTTAATTGAGTATAAATGTTCAGTTAGTGACAATAAAAACACATGGAAAAATTAGAAGGGTCATGAACAAGTCTGGTTCAAATTAAAATTTTTCTGACTCTGTCCCTAGCGCGCCTCTCTCCAAAACTGACGCGCGATTTTATATTAAACTATTAGTTGACGAATAACTGAACACTTGTGGATATTAAAGTGAACACATTTCAGTATTAAACTCAACATTTGTAACAAACACATGCGCTGCTAGTCATGCGAAGCTCATGCGCGCACTATTTGTTTAGCGATGGCGCACGATGGTAAATTTGCCGATGGCAGCTATCATTCTTGATTATAGATTACAGATTATATAAGCCCTGATAAGAATGAAAACGACAATTGTTTTAACCATTACAAATTATATAGGCCCTGATAGGGTGAAAACAACAACGGTTAAAAATTTTGATTGCATTTAAAAAATAAAATGGTTAATGCAACACATAGTCAGTTTCGTATCGAAAACGAAATGGTTAACACAACACACTATTTTCGTGGTATTTTTAGACGTTATGCATCCCTAGGCTCTGATCAAAATCTCATTTTTTAAACTTGAGATTTCATTTATTTCATTTCGTTGGAAAATTCTTGATAAAAATGAAGGAATTTAATGTCATGTGGTTGGAATTCTCATGTAATTAGATCTAACGAAATCTGATGAAATCAATTCAAATGAAATGAAATCCCACGTAAAAAATCATTTTGATCAAGGACAAGGCCATAGATTATTTAACAGAGCTGATACGGGACATCCCACGTCAACTTGGCCCAAATATAGGCACGCTGGCAGGAGCGGTAAAATTCAGCGCGATTCAGCGACGCTGACGTCATTCAAAAAATGAGAGTACTTAAATTAGTGTAAAGGAGTATATAAATGTGTTTTCTAATAAAATTTAAAAATTTAATATATTATTAATATTTCAAATTCTGCCATCTGGAGCTAACAGTTGGAAATAGAAGGAAGTAAATAATTTTCCATAAGGGAGTATATACTTCTACATACAGAATGCAAAATTAGCATTTAAAAAGTAGACAAGAAATGTGCAAAACCAAATTTGAAAATATTAAGGAAGTATATACTTCTTCTGAAAGGAGTACATACTTTTCCATAGGGAAATATATAATTTTTGGTAAAAACGTTCAAATAAACATTCAATATATGAATTTGAAAATAATAATAATCATATAAAAATTGAACTATTAAGGGAGTAAATAATTCTCCGTAAGGGAGTATATACATCTACATATGAAATACAAAATTAGCATTTAAAAAGCAGACAAAAAATGTGCAAAACCAAATTTGAATTTGAAAATAAGAATAATCCTATAAAAATTGAAATATTAAGAGAGTAAATAATTCTATGTATGGGAGTAATTACATCTACATATGGAATACAAAATTAGCATTTAAAAGCAGACAAAAAATGTGCAAATAAGAATTGAAAATATTAAGTATATACTTCTTCTGAGAGGAGTACATATTTTTCCATACGGGATTATATAATTTTTGGTCAAAACGTTCAAATAAGCATTCAATATTTCAATTTGAAAATAATAATAATCAAATAAAAATTGAAATATTAAGGAAGTAAATACTTCTCCATAAGGGAGTATATACTTCTACATATTGAATACCAAATTAGCATTTACTAAGCAGACAAATTGTGCAAATAAGAATTCAATACAATAACATAGTATATAATTTTTAAAAAGGGAGTATAAACTTTTCATCCAACCATGTTCAAATAAGAGTTATTCCCCAAACAAAATTCACTCAACAAAAAACAAACAACACCAACTAAGTTATATTCAACGACCAAGTTTTGTAATCTTCTCAATCAACCACGAAGTTCAGCTTTCTTCCTCAAGATCAAAGAGAACACACTCACTTGCAGATCTAAATTTCGGCTTCACCTCATTGATAGGATCTAGTAGTAGATGGTAAGCAACAACATGTTTATCATCACTGACATTAATCTGCAAAACATAGAATTGTCCAATGTTAGAACAAGCACAACTGCCAGGTTCTTGATATGTACTCCGTTGTAAGATATTATTTACTCCCTTATCATATGTTTTGTACTCCTTTAAACCTATACTAAAATACCAAACACACCTGCTAGGTTCTTGATATGTACTCCCTTGTTAGATATTATTTACTCTCTTATGCTATGTTTTGTACTCCTTTAAGATTATGCTAAAATACCAAACACACCTGCTAGGTTCTTGATATGTACTCTCTTGTTAGATATTATTTACTCTCTTGTCCTATATTTTGTACTCCTTTATGATTATGCTAAAATACCAAACACATCTGCCAGGTTCTTGATATGTACTCCATTGTTAGATATTATTTACTCTCTTATCTTATATTTTGTACTCCTTTAAGATTATGCTAAAATACCAAACACACCTGTTAGGTTCTTGATATGTACTCTCTTGTTAGATATTATTTACTCCCTTATCATATATTTTGTACTCCTTTAAGATTATGCTAAAATACTAAACACACCTGTCAGGTTTTTGATATATACTCCCTTGTTAGATATTATTTACTCTCTTATGCTATATTTTGTACTCCTTTAAGATTATGCTAAAATACCAAACACACCTGTTAGGTTCTTCATATGTACTCCCTTGTTAGATATTATTTACTCCCTTATCTTGTATTTTGTACTACTTTAAGATTATGCTAAAATACCAAACACACATGCCAGGTTCTTGATATGTACTCCATTGTTTATTTACTCCCTTATCTTATATTTTGTACTCCTTTAAACCTATATTAGAACAATAAACAAACAACAAAGCTTCTTGATATGTACTCCTTTGTTAGATATTATTTACTCCCTTATCCTATGTTCTATACTCCTTTAAGCCTATGTTTTGGGGATGTATTTATGTTGTTTGAAAAATCGCAAATTGATGTCAAAATTGTCGCGTAAATGCAAAAAAGGTTTCGATTCTAATTTGATAGCAAATTGAACACAATTAATTGGATATAATGGTTCCAATTAATAAAGCTTTTATGATATGATTTGAACAATATAGGGATAAACTAACAGTGAAAGATCAAACCTAGCAGAAAAATAGATATAGGGAGCAACTAAAGTATTGATATGCAATGAAGTAACTAAATAAGTTACAGGGAGTATTTAAAACAACTTTTAGGGAGTAACTAACAGTTAACTTTCAAAACAAAGTATTTATATGTAATGGAGTAACTAAATAAGTTACAGGGAGTATTTAAAATAACTTTTAGGGAGTAATTAAATAAAATTACTTGTATTGAGGAGATTCATTTAGTTCATGGTTAACTTTACAATTAAAGTATTGGTATGCAATGGAGTAACAAAATAGTAGAGTATGTGTTGTCCCTAAAAGAGGCGGCTTAACTAAGGTTTAGCGGAAGCGATTAAGGTTTTGGACCGGTTTGGTATGAACTACCCTAACACAATTCAATTGGTACCCAATACAAGCAAGCACACAAGCAATTCACAATGCAAGATAATAAAGAGAAAAAGAGAGAGAGAAATTGAACACGCGATGTGATTACGGAGTTCCGACCCGCTAGAAGAAGCTAGCCTTAGTCGTACGTCTCCGGGAGTTCCGCTACCACGAAAGGGCGCGCTCCGTTCAATTCCAACAAGAACGGGACTACAACTTCGAACCGAATCACCTCGTCACAAGGACACTCGAGGCGGATCGGACTAACTCGAATGGCACAACGGCCTCAAAGGAGAAGAGCTCTTAACCTATTCCAACCTACACCTAGCGACAATGTCGGGGCGGTGGTGTTTGAGGCTACTAAATCTCTCAAGATGGTCTAGCTATGAAAAGCTCAAGTGGGAGAGTATCCCTATGCTCAAAGGCTCAATTCTGGTCTAATTTTGCAAAGTGAAGCTCTCTAACTCGTTAGTTGGAGAGAGAACAAGGGGTAGATATATATAGGGCTCGAAATGAGCAGTTCCCCAGCAAAAACAGGCCACAGCGTTGTACAACGCTGATTAGCGTTATACAACGCTGGAATATGACCGTTGTAAATTCTAACGGCTCTTTAATATAGCCGTTGGTCTGTCAGAGCGTTGTGCAACGCTATTTGCCGTCGCACAACGAAGGAGTGTATAACCAAAGGAAAGCTCCGACAATTCCGTTGGACATTGTCAGAGCGTTGCTTGCCACTGAATGGCGTTACACAACGTTAAAGGGAGACAAAAGGAACAACTCTGACAGATTCAACAGAGCGTTGTACAACTCTATATACCGTCACACAACGCTAACGTTACCCAACGCTGAAAGACGTTGGCTAACGTTACCAGAAACTTTGCATGTAAAAACAACTGTTTACATGGGTTTTACATGGGACAGCGCTGTCTGAACAGCACAGCTAACTTGGGATTTTTGTGGCGTTGTGCAACGCTATATGGCGTTGCACGACGGTACTCAGGAAAATTTCCAAGTTTTTAACTGTAGCGTTGTACAACACTACTGAGCATTGTACAACGTTGTGACTCAGCGTTGCCTAACTCTATATAGCATTGTGCAACGTTGATTCACAAAAGTATGAATTTAGCTGTTCTAGCGTTGTGTGCCACTATCTAGCGTTGTACGACGCTAGGTCACAGAAAACAGAATTTTGCTGGTTTATTGAGCTTTTCGCTATCTAGACCATTTCAAGGATAAACAAGGACTAAAGTATACCTTCTATCCTAGTCTAAACTAGCCTACAAGCTCTCCAAAGACTTGATCTTGATCTTGCCTAAAGTTTTTATCCAAGTCTTCATAATTTGCATCTTCTTCCTATAAAACTCAAAGAAGATTGTTAAATGCCAAATGATATTGTTTTGTAATCGACAAACCTAGAGACGTTTAGTACAACAATCTCCCCCTTTTGACGATTTGCAAAACAATATCATTAGTAAAGCGATTAAAATTTGACATTTCACAAGCTTTACTACAATTCTCCCCCTTTTTGTAAATCGACAAAAAGTGAAAATTGTACCAAGCTCCCCCTAAATTTATGGCTCCCCCTTAATTTTGGAGAAAAGGAATTGGAGAACCAATTTAGAGCACTACACAAAGTAGTGTGACCAAATTTAACCTTTCAAACAAAAAATAAGATAGAAATAAAGAGGCTCCCCCTAAAAATTTGGCTTATAAGTGTGAGATACGGCAGTTTTGACCCATGACCAGACAGTGTTTTGGCCACGTCAAGCGTGGACAGCAGCGGCGCTTGTCACGTAGTGTTGACGGTTAGCCACGAAACAATCTTGCATGTGTTGTAAAGCATCTCATGCATCATGTAAATAGGCAATTTGGTATTGAAAATGACTTGTAACAGGGACCCAAAGTATGGCTGTTGAATAGACCAAAGCGTGTTGCATTGGCTGCCGGTTAGCAACCGTAAGCCAGAACGGTGTTTAAGCCGCTTCCCCAACTGTGTATTGGGTACTTAGCATTTTTGGACAGCATGTAAGGGAGATGTCCAGTGAGTAGCAGCAATGGACCAGTCCAGTGGGTAGGAGTAATGGAGAGGTCCAGTTGGATGGTCTAACATGTCTTTGACCAGCCCCTAGTTTATGGACACCTAGCAGCTGCTTGGGCCAGCAAATAGAAAGGCTGTTGATACCTGTTCTCCCACCTCTTGAGCTGTCCCTCCCCAGCCATAAGCCCCTCACCATGGGAAATTTCGTATAGGCCATTACCAGCCCCAAAACTGACCATCTATAGTGCTGTTTGAGTGTGTTTGACGGTGAAACAACTAGCTGGGACCATAGCGGGATAGCTGGGGCAGTCGAGAGCAAGGTACAGTGCATGGTTTAGCAAGTAAACACCTCAAACCAGGCCAAGAAAAGTGGCAGGGGCTGCTGCCAAGTTGAGTTCATGGCTGCCATACCGAACCAGTCCCTAGCGGTGTTGTTGCGTGGTAGGCCAGCGATGTTGCGGTGTCAACTAGTGTCATGTAACCATGTCTTAATATGCCACATGCATGTAGAGAGCATGAGCATGGTAGGACAGTAGCATGGCCAAGAGACGGTATAGTTGTGTGAGCAACGTTAGACGGTGCGGTGCTAGGAACAGTGTAATCACCGCAAACCAGCCATGTAGCGGTGTCATGTCTGGTGAGTTGCCCATGAAACAACATGAGTTAGGTGCTAGTTATGCATGGTTGTAACCCATGGGTTTTGTGTATGTGAACCAGACTTCGCAGGACACGAAGCGGGGGACCCGAGCGGTGAGGCAACGACAATGCCTAAGCGACGGCGGGTCGGTTAATAGGTGTAAAGGTACGGATTCCACCTGAGCCCGAAATCTCATGTTTTGAAAGGAAAAGTATATATATGTATGCATGTTGTTTGACTGTTTGTGCATGATTTGCATGTAATTTGCATTTATGAATTGCTATATTACATGACTATGGACAGGAAAGGAATTGGTAAGTAAATGACATGCATATTGGATGGTATTCTTATTGGATGGCTGAATTGGAATAGAAAGGAAATGGTAAGAATGTACTATTGTGTGATGAATGGCATTTGCATCTTTGGAAAGCGGCGTCATGAACCGTTGTTCCAAGGGCCGTGAGATAAGCGCTTATGTTCCGGGACTCATGATTGAGGGGGTAAATGTCCTCAGCATTAGTACAGTTTGATGGCTCGTTTGGTAAGGCCGTTGGCAAACCCCGGCGTGGGTAAATCGCGGTCTATTGTATTGGAATGACTTGCAAGATGAATTGATATAGAACCAGACTTGTAGAGTGCATGGTTAGGAACCAAATTATGGCTGGCCTTCGTGTATTCTTATGTTATTTGATTTCCTAACCTCAATTGGCTGGCTATGCATTGCATGATGCTTCAAATGATTTTATGGCTGAAACTTATATTATGTAAAGCTATTTTCTCATGTATTTCGGTTGCGTATTTAGTTCCGCAACATGAAGCTTCGGGTTCATGCGTGGCTGGAACTAAATACCGCACTGAGAAATGGTTCCATTTCTCACGTTTCCATGTTTTCATGGGTTCCAGGTTGGAGGCCGGGTGGAGTGCAAGGAAAGGATAAGTCAAGTAATGGCCATGTTTTGCTATGCTTTTGAGCGTTGTTGTATAATTGTTTTGCCATGTAGTTGTGCTTGTATGTTATGTAAATGACTGTCTTGTGTGTTGCCATCATTGAACTGAATTATATAAAGGGTTGGGACTTGATAAACTGAAGGGAACGGGTGCCGTTATGGCTGGATGCTTATAAATACAAGAGAGATCATGCTGAAATTTTCATTTACACGATGTACAAGCAGAGTTGTTGATCCTGGGACAGTGTTGCTGCCATAAGTATAGTAAATACATGGTAAATTGTGCTGGAAATAGGATGGTAAGCCTTGCGGCTGCACGCGGCGCGTGTAGTCGCGGCGGAATCTGTCATGCTTGGGGCAGCGGGGTGTGACAATAAGACCGGGGGTTAACTTGGTATTTAGACCACATTGCTTAACATACCACTAGTTGTACCACTAGAGGTACAAGCTTTTGGAACCCACTTACTTTTGGACTCACCATTTGGTTTCCTAAATTTGCATTCCAACGAGATATGACCATTTTGACAACAATAGTTGCAATATGCATTGGTTGGCTTAGGCATGGTAGAACCTTTGACAAAATGAGAATAGTAATGGGCTCTAAGATATTCGGCCTTCTTCTTAAGATCATAGGATGAGGCATTAAAATCCTTTTTGCGATCCTTTTGAAAATGTTGGGAAACATTCTTTTTATGCCCATTGGATTGAGCTTTGTGATTTTGAGAAGAGTGTTGCTCTTTAAATTCATAAAACCATCCATCGGGTCCTCTAAAATAAATTTTATTGGACGCCTTTGGAACAAAAATCTTCTTTTCTTGATTTTGCAAATTCTTTTCGTTTTGCACTCTAGTGTTTCTAGGTTTCCTTTGGTACATATGTGCATGACCACGAGAATTCCTAGGTTTTTGAAATTGTGTGTTTTGTGCAACTTGTTTCCCATTTTTGTATGACAAGTTTTTTTTCTTGGTTTGATAAGACTTTTGGTAACCAAGACCGGACTTGTCATGAGGCTTTTGACCTTTGAAAAGGTTTTTCAAATCCGTTTTAGGAGCTTGAGCTAAAATCGGTTTTTCAAGTTGTTTTTCAAGGTCCTTAATTTTAGCCTCATACTCACCCATCTTAGAAGTAAGCTCATCTACCTTGGTTTTTAAGGTTTCTATGGTATCGAATTTCCTAACCAAGGCATCATGGGTAGCATCAAGAATAGAGTTCAACCTATCACAATCAACACATTTGGTTGAACAAGTTGGTTCATCATCACTCTCACTATCACTACTACTAAGAGATTCATTGAGAGGAAGATATACCTTAGGAGAGCATGCATTTGGTGATGTACATGGAGTGGAATGATTTGAAGGAATAGAGGATTCCATTTCCTTAGCAAGAAATGCATGTTCTTCGCAATTGTCCGAATCGGATGTACATGGATCGAACTCTGAATCCGGGTGTACTCCTCCCATTTGGCTTCCTTCGAAACAACTCAAGACGGCTCTCCATATGTCCCTAGCTACATCAAAATTGCAAACAAGTGTGCTACCAATTGATTCATGCACCGAGCTTAGGATGACATTGACCGCATAGTCATTATCCTCCTTTTCCCTCAAGGCCTCGGTGGTAAGCTTGTTAATATTTGGTTTAAATTTAGATTCATTTGCCACAATATACCAAACACCCATGCTTTTGAGGTAGCCAACCATACCATTTTTCCAAATAGAGAAATTTGTGCAAGTATGGTCCAATTTACCCGGTTTTTGTACCATTCTAGCCGCCATGATCGAAAACCGAGATTAAGAATAGCTTAATCAAGGTTCCCGCTCTGATACCACTTTGTTGTCCCTAAAAGAGGCGGCTTAACTAAGGTTTAGCGGAAGCGATTAAGGTTTTGGACCGGTTTGGTATGAACTACCCTAACACAATTCAATTGGTACCCAATACAAGCAAGCACACAAGCAATTCACAATGCAAGATAATAAAGAGAAAAAGAGAGAGAGAAATTGAACACGCGATGTGATTACGGAGTTCCGACCCGCTAGAAGAAGCTAGCCTTAGTCGTACGTCTCCGGGAGTTCCGCTACCACGAAAGGGCGCGCTCCGTTCAATTCCAACAAGAACGGGACTACAACTTCGAACCGAATCACCTCGTCACAAGGACACTCGAGGCGGATCGGCCTAACTCGAATGGCACAACGGCCTCAAAGGAGAAGAGCTCTCAACCTATTCCAACCTACACCTAGCGACAATGTCGGGGCGGTGGTGTTTGAGGCTACTAAATCTCTCAAGATGGTCTAGCTATGAAAAGCTCAAGTGGGAGAGTATCCCTATGCTCAAAGGCTCAATTCTGGTCTAATTTTGCAAAGTGAAGCTCTCTAACTCGTTAGTTGGAGAGAGAACAAGGGGTGGATATATATAGGGCTCGAAATGAGCAGTTCCCCAGCAAAAACAGGCCACAGCGTTGTACAACGCTGATTAGCGTTATACAACGCTGGAATATGACCGTTGTAAATTCTAACGGCTCTTTAATATAGCCGTTGGTCTGTCAGAGCGTTGTGCAACGCTATTTGCCGTCGCACAACGAAGGAGTATATAGCCAAAGGAAAGCTCCGACAATTCCGTTGGAAATTGTCAGAGCGTTGCTTGCCACTGAATGGCGTTACACAACGTTAAAGGGAGACAAAAGGAACAACTCTGACAGATTCAACAGAGCGTTGTACAACTCTATATACCGTCACACAACGCTAACGTTACCCAACGCTGAAAGACGTTGGCTAACGTTACCAGAAACTTTGCATGTAAAAACAACTGTTTACATGGGTTTTACATGGGACAGCGCTGTCTGAACAGCACAGCTAACTTGGGATTTTTGTGGCGTTGTGCAACGCTATATGGCGTTGCACGACGGTACTCAGGAAAATTTCCAAGTTTTTAACTGTAGCGTTGTACAACACTACTGAGCGTTGTACAACGTTGTGACTCAGCGTTGCCTAACTCTATATAGCATTGTGCAACGTTGATTCACAAAAGTATGAATTTAGCTGTTCTAGCGTTGTGTGCCACTATCTAGCGTTGTACGACGCTAGGTCACAGAAAACAGAATTTTGCTGGTTTATTGAGCTTTTCGCTATCTAGACCATTTCAAGGATAAACAAGGACTAAAGTATACCTTCTATCCTAGTCTAAACTAGCCTACAAGCTCTCCAAAGACTTGATCTTGATCTTGCCTAAAGTTTTTATCCAAGTCTTCATAATTTGCATCTTCTTCCTATAAAACTCAAAGAAGATTGTTAAATGCCAAATGATATTGTTTTGTAATCGACAAACCTAGAGACGTTTAGTACAACAGTATGTAATTCAGTTTATTAGAGTAATTTACTTTTATTCTTTTTTCGATTTTGTTGTAGATGTGTATCTTGTTATTTAGTTTAAAAATTCAACCATTGTGGTTTTGCAGAAAAAGTTGCTTGCAACTACTTTGCCAAAAAAAAAAAACACAGGAGTATATATTTTAGAATAAGGAATTATATAGTGAAATGTTAGGGACCTATTTATTCAGTTATTAAAAGTTCAACAATATACTATCAAGTAAGGTATGAATAAAGAATTATATAGTTAAATATTAGGGAGTATGTATTTATTACTATGGGATAAAAGTTGCTTGCAACTACATTGTCAAAAAAAAAAAAAAAACACACACACACACACACACAAAGAGTACATATTTTAGAATAAGGAATTATATAGTGAAATGTTAGGGAGTATTTATTTAGTTATTAAAAGTTCAACAATATACTATCAAGCAAGGTATCAATAAAGAATTATATAGTTAAATATTAGGGAGTATGTATTTATTACTATGGGATAAATATAAGCGTGTGCCTTATAATTAAGGAATTTACACGAGGGAGTATGTATTTATTACCATGGAATTAAATATAATTAATAAGGGAGTAACTACATACTATAAGGGGGTATAGTCCCTAAAAGCTTTTTTAAATACTCCCTGTAACTAATTTAGTTACTCCATTGCATATCAGTACTTCATTTGAAAAATTAACCATGAACTAAATGAATCTCCTCAATAAAAGTAATATTTTTTAAATACTCCCTAAAATCTTTTTCAAATACTCCTTTCACAGAATAAATGTAATCCCCTATATACAAATAAATAAACACATGAAAAACTGAGTGAATAAAATGCTGAATTTTTGCATCAGCACAAATTAACTAGTTTCAAACATTCATTAAAAACTCAGATATGATCATACAATGAAGAAAGAAAAACTAGATCAGATACTCATTGCTTTTGTTGGTTAAACATTTTCTCTCGATTTGCCGATTTACAAAACAACACCAAAACCTCTTTACTAATATATCCATTTAGTGTTTCATAGCTAGATTATTTGAAGAATGGATTAAAGCAAGTGTGGCACTCATCCTGGAGCTTCAAGAGATTGCTTTGGACTAGTTAGAGTCAATAGATTAGGTTTATTTTTTCTCTAAACTAATCTCAATCAGTTTGCTGTTAAAATGCTGGTTTTTCAGTACAGTGCGTTGTACAACGCATCTTTCGCGTTAGACAACGCACCAGTACTTTGTTGAACTTCCATTCGTTTTGTTTACAACAGACAGTGCGTTACACAACGCTCCAGAACGTTGTGCAACGCACCTGGAAAGTTATACAACGCATCTCCTCCGTTGTGCGACGTCTCACTTTGACTGTGTAAACAGAGCGTTACACAACGCTCTGCACGGTCGCACAACGCGCCTTTGTAAATTCTCTGGAATTTCTGGTCGCTCTTTTTTAGCCAAAATTCTAAGCATTTAATGCATTTAAGGAGGCGTTGTATAACGGACCAAGGCGTCGTATAACGCGTCTGTGCTCCTTTAATCCCTGAGCAGTTTTCCTTGCGTTGTGTAACGTGTCGTTACGTTACATAACGTGTCTGACACCTTTCTAGCCGTTGAGTTTTGTCTTTGCTCATGCGTTGCATAACGGGTCCCTTACGTTGTGTAACGCTCTGACAACTCAAATGAATGCCTTATCCGTTCTGTCTTTTTATACAGCTATCTGTGCGTTGCACAACGCCCTATTACGTTGTGTAACGCACTGGTAACAGATAGTTCAGCTTTTTGGCCTGTTTATAACGGCTAATTGAGCGTTGCACAACGCATAGGTTGCGTCGTGTAACGCACTGGGTATTTTTGAGTTGTTTTGGAGCTTTTGGCGCCCTCTATTTATAGCAGCCCCTTAGGGACTGTAAAAATACTTTTGCTAGCCTGCTAAATCAGTCTTTCTGAGCTCCAATCAACCAACTCTAAAACCCTCTTGTGTTTGAGCATTAAAATAGCAAAACCATTGAGATTAGAGTGTGTAAACCAATCCACTAGTGCTAATTGCTAGATTTGTTGAGTGATTTGGTTAGAGCCTCAATTCTTTGAGTGTTTGTGATTGTAATTTTGAGTTAGGCCAATCCACCTTGAGAGTTATTGTAACAAGGCGATTTGGTTCGAATTTGTAGTCCCGTTCGTTGTGGAATTGAACGGAGCGCGCCCTATTTCGTGGTTGCGGAACTCCCGGAGACGTACGACTAAGGCTAGCACTTCCTAGCGGGTCGAAACTCCGTAATATATCGCGTGTCACTTCTTTTCTTCTCTCTTTACTTTCCTTATTGTTTGAGATTTGTTGTTATTGTTAGACCAAGTTTGAATTGAACCAAATATTGACCATACCGGTTTAGAACTTTGTTTTTGTGCCTATTCACCCCCCTCTAGGCCTTAATTTAGGGACAACAGCTTTGATATCAAACAATTGAATTTCACACAAATTTGAAAAATTAGACCAGATCTAAGCCTATTTCCAATTTCAAACTAAAATTAAATGAAAAACTAGATCAGATCAGATCGAGAATTGATGTCAAACAAACCTGGGAACGATTAGAGGAATGCATACAAAAAATCCTTATCAGACCAGGACTGATTAGCTTCGTCTAGATTCAATGATGGCGACCTGTCCTCTTGTTGTATCGATTAGCAACCTGATCTGCTTCAAACATTGAAATTAATTCATGATTTATAATTCTAATCTAGTGAATCTTTGCTTCAGCACAAAAATTTTGATTTCAATTTCTAGATCAACAATTGAACACAATAAAATAATAAATCAAATAACAAAATTGAAAAAATAAGTAAGCTATGGAGATAAACTAACCTGATGCGCATAAATGCTTGAAATATGATCTGATCGAGAAATAAAAAAACCAAAACCACAAATTAAACAACGAAATTGAAAAATGTGAAAATAATGATGATTTTATGATATGATTTGATCGAGATATAATAAAATCACATGAAAGAGAGAGGAAGAGAGCGCGCTAGTAGTGGTAGAGAGAGAAGCTCCATAGAGAGAGACTCCATAGAGAAAAATGTTCCGTTGAGAGAGAAGCTCCGTAGAGAGAGAGAGAGAGATTTGATCTTTGATCTGATCGAAAGAGAGATTTTACGAAAGGGATTTCAATCACATGCATCACACGTGATTTTGTTGATGGGCCTAGGCTCCAGCGTGATAGAGTCCATTAGGGATGGCAGGATGTCATTTTAGAAGATGGCAGTTAGAATATCCGTTAGAAGATGGCAGTTAGAATATGGAAATGGTATAAACCATCCAACAATTTACCATCCAACCATCCACCCTCACCAGCGACAAAAAAAATAGGCTTTTTAGGCACCAGGCCCAGTTTTTCCGCGCTGACGTCATTTGTGCATGCTGACGTCAGCATTTCGTGTTCTGTTTGATGCCTTAAGGGATGGGTTAAATGATCAACAGTTTTTGAACTAAATACAATAAGGAATGAGTTAATTTGAGTTAAGTGTTCAGTTTGATGTATTTATAAAGTGACATATTAATGATTTTACATCTTTTTTCGCACATTCAACCGACAATTTTGGAGATACCACATAAATTTAAAGTTCATTTTGTTAGCACAAGGGATGATTTACCATGCGTTATATGTTCGATTTGATATATTTGTAATATAACAAAAAAAACACAGAAACTAATATCAAAATAAAACATTAATATGATCCATAAGAAAAAAGAACAATAATATTATCCCTAAAACAACATGATTAATTTTAACAATCCAAATAAATACAATTTTTAACCAATCCAGAATATAATACAATCACAATTCATCAAAATATTAGAACACAAAATTTTAGTTTGGTACAAAACTGAACAAACACACAACGCCACACCAACTCGATCGAATCACAGCCCAAAACTGCGTAATATGAATATAAATACATATGTAAATTGTTATCAACATGATCCCTTAATTTGACAAATAGATCACAATTTAATACTAAATAATAATTTCAAGAAACTTTGTGCAGAAAACAGTTTTTGACAATGGAACATAAGATCCTTTATGTCATTTAACATAACATTTGTAGTATCTAACACATCCTTTGTGCAAAATTTGAAGTAAGTAAACGTTTGCACAAGTAATCCATAGATGCATTTTACATAACAAATAAAGAAACTAACTGAACACTTGTAGAAATACACATGAATAATAGTGTACCAGTAATGACAATAATCCAATCCCTCGATGCATGTAATATAACATGTAAATCAACTAATTGAACATTTATAAAAATCCACATGAATTAGAGTGTGCTAGCAATGCCAATCTGTCCAATTACTATAATTTCATCCCTAAGTGCATTTAACATAACATAGAAAGAAACTAACTAAACACTTATAAAAATATACATGAATAACAGTGTCCCAATAATGACAAACTGTCCAAATACTATAATTTGATCCCTAGATGCATTTAACATAACATATAAAACAACTACCTGAACACACTTGATACATGCAAGATGAATAAAGAAGTAAACTGTCAAATACAAGGATAAATGAAGAAATGAGAAAAAAAATTAAATGAAAACCTGAAGGCGATGGCTATAAAAAAAACACGAGTTAGGCAATCGGGTCTGAGATCCAAGATCCGATTCAAGTCATAGGTAGATCCCCCGTTATTGAGCAACAGAGAGGTTCTGGTCTATGTCGGCGAGTTCTTGGCTATGTCGATGCAAGAGGCGACTGGGTACATTGAGAAGATAATCAAATCAGCAGAGAGGATGTGGGTTATAATCTAGAGCGCGCAAAGCGAGTCGGTGTCGAAGGCGGAAGAGAAGATGAGGAGAGGCGAGGAGGAGGACGTCGCCGCCGCCGCCGCTCGGAGGTCGGAATAGAACGACTCGATTTTGAGAGACTTCACCATGGTTTTCTCTCTCATTGAATTAGGTCTGAAAGGACGTGAATGGAAGAGAGAGAGAAAGAGAGAGAGAGTTGTTCTTATTGGTGGGTTTGAAAGGAAAAAACACAATCCGTGGGTTTTCTTCTGATTGGTTAAGAGGTTTGAGCCACGAATAGATGAATTGACATGTCACATGATATCATGTGCGGAGCACGACTGGATGGAATGGATGGAAATTATAAGGATGGTCAATACCAATTACCGTTAGCATATCCGATTATTTAATAAACGGATTAAGAAGACACCAATTTCGACGAAGCCCAGTCCAAATAAGTTCATGGGCTCGTTTTAGTTACAGATCCATCAATCCATCATAAGTATGGGCTGAAATTTTGAAGAAAATGCACACCGTTTTCTGGTTGATTGAAACTTTAACGGGCTGCTGCTAGTGTTCAGAAGTTGCAAACTTAAAATTAGTACTAACGATAGCGGCTTATCCAATCCAATTCCAAAGCAAGGAAATGAAAGGAACCGACAGCTGTATGTGTATCATATGAATATCAATCCGGATCCTCTGGTCGTTTGCAAAAAACCGACCACTGGTCGTTTCGTAAAATGAGCCGTCCGATCTAAACGGACGGCCGGATCTCAACTGATCCCTTCTCCCGTAAAAAATAACAAAAAGAAAAACGCGTATAATACGCTTCTCTGTCTTCGTGTACGCATCTCAGAATCGCGAGAGAGAAAGAAGTAAATTGCTAAATTTCACCTCAGATAATTGCTGAGGCTGCGATCAATTGCTTCCTTCCCAGTACCTCCGTTAATTGCTAAATTCTCTTTCCTTCCTTCCCAGTACCTCCGTAATTGCTGAGGCTGCGATCAAGTCAGAAGTCGCCGTGACAGCAAACATGGAGTCGAAGGTGAGGTTTCCACTGAGGAAACCAATGGCGCAGAGGCGCAAGTGGAGACTGCGATTGGTGGGACCAAGAGGAAGCGAGAAGAGGAAGGTGCAGAAGGAGAAGAAGGTAGTCTGAAGAAGGCGAAAGAGGAGAGATCTTTCGAAGAAGAAAGACTTGATAAGGTTGGGGCTTTGATATACTGTTTTCTATTATACTGTTTTCTTTTCTCTGCTTTGATATATCATATATTGATGGTTTGGCAAAAAAATAAATTGCTTGTTCTTACTGTATTTTAGTTATGTGTGATTGTTACCTGTCAAATTATAATGAATTTATAGGTTTCCTATAGCTGTCTTAAACTATTTCCGGCTTCCATTTCTAGCTTTGCTGATAGTTTTGTCATTCGTGGCTTTCTCTTGATTCGATTTTCTCATTTACATTTAGGCTTTGCACCTCATACTTTTGTCTTACTCTTACCTCTATAAATTTAGGGGTGACCAAATTGATATTAATGGTTATTATGTCTGACAAGCTATCCTGATTTGATGGAGCTTGTAAAGGTTTGTACAGAAAATAGAGCACTACGGACCCAATTGATTAGTAATCAGTAATCAGTTCAGTTCAAAGCCTTTATCCGAAACAAGTTGGGATAAACATGATGAAAAAACATGGTTATGACATCTACATGGCTTTCGATGCACATGACTTTTTTGTGGAAGTTATTATCCCCTCACCGCCTCATAAGCATGATTGGTACAGACTGGTATGATATCTTTTTCCCTGATAATATGTTCACTGTTGCTTTTAGAAGCAAACCAGAATTATTTTAATAACATGTTTCAGTGTTTGTACGAATGCCAGATACAACAATAATTCACTGATTGACCCGTTGCAACATAAAACAAGCTATTCTCTATTAATGGAGATTATTATCCAACACACGCACAACATACGAGTTGAATACATCAAAAGAGAGACGGTTGCACTGGCGCACAGTTGAGCCAATCATGCAAGAAGGCGAGGAAATCAGTATTTTGAACTGCCAAAGCAAGATACCCTCCTATCTCTACAAATTTCAGAGGAGTTGGGTGGCCATTTCTATATCACACAAGCTCCTAGAGAATCAGATGGCCAGGGGGTATAGACTAGGATTATGTTATTTTGTTGATCAATTTCATTCCCATAAATTAGTTAAATACTTTACATGTAATGGGGATAGACGGGGTTCTATAACAAGTGTAGTGTTTTATTATTACATTTAGAGTTACAAACCATTTTATCTTTCTTTTATCATGTAATGAAACACAATTTAAGTTGGTGTATTTGCCTACTGGCGTTCCTCTTTATCTTTCTATTTTGTTACCATTCATTCTTTATCTGACTGTACTGATTCATTCTCGGTAAAAGGCAGGAGTGCCAGACAGTGTGTACTAGTATGAAACGAACTTGCAATTAGGCAACACTATTAACTTTATCAACACTTGCCAATACATAAGCAGTAACAAATGCTAACATTAGGCTAAGCGCCTGAGCTCACTACAGTTCTGTTTCATTAAACCTTTGTAGAGTTATAATTTTCTGCTAGTTGCAAAGCAACTCTTATTGAGAACACGTCATTAAACAATTGGCAGCAATTTGGCCTTAATTGAACTTCACAGTTCAGATAATCACTTGAGCAAACAAATTTTCCTTTGACCAAAATAGCACAATATTCATATATTTTTGAAATAAGAAAACCTAGGTCCTATATAAAAGACATAGTTCTTGCCAATAACTGATTGATCTGTTGCAAGAAGGAACCGAGTACTTCGGTTTCGAGCACAGTTCTAAACGTGTTTTAAGACCAATATACATTTTGATTGATCAAAATTGACGAAGAACAGCTGTGATGAACTGAGTTCTTTGATTTCTGAGCATGTTTCTGGTTTCATTGGAGATCAGAGACATGACACCTGTACCTTTTGTACATAAATGGCAAAAACATAGGATTAAGAGGAAACTAAGGACAAAATTTATCTGTAGAACAGGCATCGGAAAAGGCCAGGTGGAGAAATGTTCCAAGTAGTTCAGCTAGGCTGTTTCGGCTGAGAGATTTACGAGATCAAAGGTGAGAAGTAGAGAGAGTGGGTTCAATCCATCTAGAGTTTTCTCAGAGAAGGCTCGTAGAGATTGACGTGATGAGAAATTCAGCTTGTCTCTGTCTTAGGCGGAGAGACCGATCGATCTGGTTTGATTTGGAGATCGTCCTTCCTAGGTTTACTCCTTTCTCTCTCGCGCGCGATTCTGAGGATGTGTATACGAAGAGAAGCGTATAATACGCGTTTTTTCTTTTTTAGACGGAAGAAAGGATCAGTTGAGATCCGGCCGTCCGTTTAGATCGGACGGCTCAATTTACGAAACGACCAGTGGTCGTTTTTTTGCAAACGACCAGAGGATCCGGATTCATATGAATATCATTGAACTTATCTTCACACGCTTCTGTTACACAATAGTGGGAATCACGTAGACCAGGTCCAGCCGAGAAATTTCTCTGACCTTACTCGCTTATTCCTACCTCAGCGACCCCAGCAGCATCCCCTCGCCACTTCAGACTTCCGACCTCGTTCCATTTTTCCAGAACCACCCCTCCTTTTTTTCCTATTACGCAACCTCTCCCCCTACCTTACTTACCTTCCTTCTCTCCACCTTCTCACCTTTGCTCTCTCTCTCTCTCTCTCTCTCTCTCTCTCTCTCTCTCTCTCTCTCTCGATCGACGCCATGGATCGCATAGTCGGTGGGAAGTACAAGCTGGGCCGCAAGATTGGAAGTGGATCCTTTGGAGAGATCTACCTCGGTTCGTTTTCGCTCTATCTGTTTCGTCTCAGATTGAATTTCGATTGAATTTAGTACTTTTGTACTAGAAATACCTGTTCTGATTCCTTTTTGAATTGTTTTCAACTGTTACAGCCACGCATGTCGACACTTTCGAGATTGTGGCGGTGAAAATTGTGAGTATCGATAATTTTTTTCTTAGTTATATGAATTTTATCTCTAGTCTTACTGGAATTTGATTTCGGATTAGGGTTGGAAAAGGGTTCTGACAAGAAATTACATGCAACCTTTCTTTTTGGTTTTCGGGATAAATTTGGAATCATTGTTGCTTCAGTGGAGGGTTCTCTAATGCGGGACAAGATTGTAATTCCAATTCCCATGCATAAGCTAGTCTAGCTATTACTGAATTTAAATTGCAATTCCACCTGAACTTGTGCCTCTGAGGTCAAATTTTGAGCCTTTACTCTAATGAGCTTGTCCCAGTATCAGTAATAAGGACTGATCCTGCATTGTTAAGTCTGAGATTATTTTTACTTTAATAATTTGTATGGGTATTCATGATTTTTTTTGTTCTTCGACTCCAAGGTTCTCTAACCAGAATTGTGATTGCAATTTATACAATAGGATATTGTGATGGGAGAACCCCTTTCCCTGATTTTGGATTAATATATAATTGAACTTCCTGATGATTGATGAACCTTTTTTGCAACCTTTCAAAGGTTCAAGCTCGCAGTTTTTGTCAGGCTTAAATTTTTTGCAATAAGCTATTTGTTAGTTTTTAACCTGGTACATATGTACTGTTGTGAAATTTTTAATGGGATTTCTACTTTGTATTTAACAATTTTTTCTCATTACACAGGAGAATAGAAAGACCAAGCATCCCCAATTGCTATATGAGGCAAAGCTGTACAACAATCTCCAGGGAGGAAGTATGTTATATCGCAACAGTTTTTCTACACTAATTTAAATCGGGATACTTGCATTGGACTAAGTTGCAATTAAACATGTATTATTATTAATTATCTTAAATCTTTTAATTCAGGTGGGATAGCAAGCATAAAATGGTGTGGTGTAGAAAGTGAAGATAATGTACTAATTCTTGATTTGCTCGGGCCGAGTTTAGAGGATTTGTTTGTATACTGTGGCCGGAAATTCACTCTCAAGACAGTTCTTATGTTGGCTGATCAGATGGTAAATTGTAATTCAATTTTTGAATCATGTTATCATTTAATAAAAGGGTCATTCATGTCATGCATTGAGAAACAGAGGGGGAGGGGGTGTGGGTTGTGTATTAGTGTCCTTTATTCTCTGAAAATATCGGGAAGAAGCATCTTCTTTTGGCCTATGTCTCGAGGTGGAATGAGAGTCTTTTGTGTAATTTTCAGAACCTTGTGGAGCCTCAGGTGTGTTTGGGATGTGCGCCGAACAGCTTGTTCGCGACCTTATTCTTGTTCCCCCAAATTGGTGAACAAGCGGCGAACTAGCGACCAAATAAGGGGTTGTTCGAACAGCCTATTTGTGGCTTGTTGATGCCACGTACCAAACACACCCAATATGTTGCATGTAACAAGATGAGATTCGGAATAATCCGATATACTTACATGAAACTTCTATTTTTTTAACTTGAAATTGCTCCAAGTCCCTTCTCTCTCTATCTTTTTTTCTCTGAAAGGATAAATCCGAGATGAATGATAATAAATGACTTATGCTAATTTATTTTCCGTTTGTTGGACAGATTTCAAGAATAGAGTTTATGCATTCAAAAGGGTATTTGCATAGAGACATTAAACCAGATAATTTTCTCATGGGCCTTGGTCGAAAAGCGAACCAGGTATTGCTGTTAGTACCACTTGATGTCGCATCTTGTATTTAATTAGTTATTTGACTAACTTTGTAGAAACTATTAACTATGCAATCTAATAATATTCAATTAATATTTAGGTATACATTATTGACTTTGGGCTTGCCAAAAGATACCGCGATGCCAACACAAATCGGCATATTCCTTATAGGTATATATAATGTTTAATTTATACTTTGGATCAACTTCACATATACTCTTTTTCCTCCTAAGTTTGTTAAAATGTTCTCATATTTCTTCTGTAGGGAAAACAAAAACCTTACTGGCACTGCTCGCTATGCCAGTTGCAACACACATCTTGGCATTGGTGAGCGCGTACAATCTTATCCTATATACAGATTTTTTCATTATATTTGTATGTCTATCAGTCTATGTATCTATTGTGTTATGATTTATTTATTTATTATTTAATGACAAATTTAAGCTTTTAATTTCAGAGCAAAGCCGAAGGGATGATTTGGAATCACTTGGTTATGTTCTCCTGTATTTTCTGCGTGGAGGGTAAGTTTTTTAAATGTGGCCTATAATTATGAGCCTCATCAATTTTGTGTCATTTGGAACTACTCTTCTATACTTATATGAATTTGTAAATCTGTAATGTGACATGGTTGTAATTGGTTGGTGCTTCATTAGGCTCCCTTGGCAGGGGTTAAAAGCTGCAACAAAGAAACAAAAGTATGATAAGATATGTGAGAAGAAGATTTCCACACCAATAGAGGTTTGTATTCTGATATGTTATATCTATATTTACTTACTTTTAAGCTACTCATGTCTTTATTGCCATTTAATCATCCTCAAGTTGCCTACAGGCTTGTTATAAGAAAAGAAAATTCTTGTATTAACTACAAGTAGATTGAGTTCACATCAATTATTGTGACTTAGTTCCTAAATTGTCTCATAATAAAATATATGGCTAGATATGCAGCATGGAACATCAATGGTTTTACTGAAAATCCTTTGTTTATTCTGGAGTATGCTTAACAAATAGGACTTCTGTCTATCAGGTATTATGCAAGTCAAGCCCTGTTGAATTTGCATCATATTTCCATTATTGCCATTCTCTGACATTTGACCAGCGGCCGGATTATGGTTTCTTGAAGCGTCTTTTCCGTGACTTGGCTGCTCGTCAAGGTTTGCTTCTTTTTACAAATTCACAGCATGCTAAAAAAACCGTTTGTCCAATGTTCATCTGTGTTTCCTGTATAGAAGCTTTGTTCACTTGCAATATATTTATGGCATGATTAGCTGGATATCTATTGGTTGTTTTCAAATTGAATCCTTGTTTTAAGTTCAACATATTTCATTTTTTGGCGACTAAGAACTCGTTCTTTTTTGTTCTTTCCTATTTTGGACCAATTAAAGTTAACAATGGCACGAGTATATGCATGAATTGTTCTTCTTGAGTCATGATCAATTGCTTTCCAACTAGCATAATAGGTTTGAATCCAATATTTAAAATATAAAGATAAAGCATAAGTCAGGGGCATTGTAATTGAGAGTTGGATGTCTGTTCCAGAAATGTTGGGTATTGTTTGCATATATTATAGAATGGCAGGTATAATCTGCCAAACAAGATTTATTGGCTCTGCTATTCTGGCATTTTGCTCATATCTCTTGAGGTATCCCACTCGAAAAAGCCTTGTTTTGGATACAAAATAAGCCAACTGAATTGTTTTGAAAAATTTGAATTAGTGTTCTTGATAGTATTAGCCTTGTCGTTTTAATCATATACGAGTTTTTATTCTGTTTTTCTATTTCTTGACAGGGTATGAGTATGATTATGTATTTGACTGGACAGTACTGAGAATTCAGAATCTGAAGAAGAAATCTCAATCTCAATCTCAGACTCAGAGTCAACCTCAGCCTCAGCCTCGGTTTTCTGTTAGTTTCCTTTACAAACACACTTAATTTTAAAAATTAGAACGTATTCTACAACTCATACAAGTCAGACGTGCTTTTTGTTCTTATATTTTTCTTCTTCTTTCTCTTTTTAATTCAATTTAGCAGGGGTCTGGTGTGACTACTGGTGCAGTAACTTCTAGGGATTCTGACAAGCATCATGGTAATTTTTTGTTTTGCATTAAACAAGGATTTATTACATATGTTATTGCAAAGTTCTTATTATACATAAGCCTGGGGGTGCGCTTGTATGCATTTGTCTGCAAATACAACACACATATTATACTTCAGTATTTGTAGATGGTATCTTTACAGTGGGAAACTGTTATCATATCTTGATTCTATGTCACATTTGAGAGATTGCGTGATGGGGTCTTCAATGTGATCGAATTTCATTTTCTTTGCTTGAAATTTTCAGTGGAAAATGGTAATACTCAGCAAGAAGAACTTGAGGATCATGTGGGCCCCAGTAATATGGCTCGGCAGACAGTTCAGGTACATTCAAGTACTCTGCTATGAGTTCACTGTCTTGAAAGTCGTTCTGTTATGTGTCTTGCTAGAAAACAGGATAAAATTGTGTACATCTTCTCGGAAACAAGAACATCTCTCACATGCCCTCAGAAACACATTAGAAATCCTGCATAGACTCCTCCCAGGTCATTGCCATTATTTAGACTCTAGAGTTTTAGACAACGAGAAGATCATGGTGTCTCCACTGTTATTTTTAATCAAAATCCATTTTTAGGCCCACTAAGACCTATTGCTGCAAGGGACATCAATAAACAGCATAGTTATAAAGAAATTTAAAATAAAGGAATGACAAATATTTAGCTGTTGCTTCCTGATAGATTGTTTAGCTTTATCCACAACTGCTACATATATGAATATGGCAGTCCTTAGGTGATAGCATGATAGCACAGTCTTGATGGTATTAGTAAATTAATAAATTTTATTAATCAACATCATATTAGTATAGTTTTATGTCTATGAAGATCAGTTTCCTAGTGTTATTTCTGGTAAAATGGGAGTTTATTTTGCCTATAGGCCTGTGACATCTTAGGTATCCTAAGATTTCTTGTCAAACATACATGTTTAAACTTTTTCATTTTCTTGATGGTTGTATGCAGAAGAACATGATAAGTAGTAAGTTTAGAAACACCTTTTCTTTTTCAGCTCAACTTAATAGTTTCTTAAGTTATATTTTTATTGATCTGTACTATTGATCTAAGATTAGGCTACAGTTTATAGGTTAAGGGAGGGTAAATCTCATGATATAGTGCAGTGTAATAGAAAGGTATCGTGCTTTGATATTTCTTTGTGTCATTGGCTTTTTAGTTAATTTGTCTGATCTGCTAGGTTCTTATTTGGTTGTGCCAGTTTTGCCGATTGTTATTGTTGTCCAACTTGGTAAAGAAAAAAAAAAAAAAAAGCAATGACATCGTGCTTGAAATAAATGACTGTTGTCCAAATGTAATGATAGGATAAGCTTACTGATGCGTCTAGAAGGGATCTCTTCTCCTTGCAGTGCATTTTAAGATTTTGAGGAAAGACTAGCAGTCATACACTGATTGACAGGACCAAGTTAAAACATATTAAAAGAAAATTGAAAGCAATTACTATTTAGGGAACTTTATTGTTTACCATATGCTGTCAATAAAATTGATGGCCATGTCAGATCCCGCAGGTTTCTTCCTATGAAGCTTCATTTTTTGCTTGTTCATCTGAAGATTATAATTCCCCGAATTAGGTTGTAGTTCTCCAATTACCTGACTGTATCAACCATGTCATTTGGGATGCCAAATGGACTTTTATCTTGGCAAGATGCTAAATTTGTGTGGTAAAGCAGATTTATTCCATATTGCCTTTACAAAAGAAAAACTAAAAATTTGCATAAAAGGCTCTCAATTTTTTTTCCTTAAACATGCCCGAGTTGTTTAGAAAACAGAATACTAGACTAATAGTTGGGTTTGTTAAATAGTTGTCTTTTTTGATACTGTGCTGTTTATAATAAGTCAACACTGAAACCTTCATTAAGAGTAAGAAATACTCTCTTTTTTAGTTTCCAAATCTTTTTGCATGTTAATTACGTCATCCCACAAATATTGAAACAGCTTAAGAAAATCAACTATGACAAAGGCTTATGTTTCTAAAATATAATCCAAATGTTGAATGTGGAGGGTCTTTTGTGTCATTGAATGGTTTTAAAGGATTTATTTTGCAAGTTTTTATGTCAAAAATGGAACTCGAGTATACTAGGCCTTGGATGGCATCCCTAAACAACAGTATATTAGGAAGTAGGATACATATCGTGTTTGTGAGTTTCCTTTTTGTTCCAAATGATGAAAGTAGAGGGACTCGTGTGCCATTTCATGATTTTGAAGATTTATTTTTGCGAGCTTTTAAGCGAAAGAAGGATGAACTTGATTTTGCTTGGCATGGATGGCCTAAGTACTAGTGATCCAAAAGATTGGATCGTTTCCCTTCTAGGTTCCTTTTTTGAATGTCACTCATGCATAGCTAAGCACAACTAAATGTTTGCGAGCATTAGGAAGTACGATATGGAGTGTAATGGTTGCGAGTCTTTTTTTTTTTGCTTTTTCCGAAATGATAGTAGAGGGACATTTTGCGCCATTGCATGGTTTTGAAGGATTTATTTTTGCAAGGTATTAAGTGAAGGAAGGGTGGAATTTGAGTATGCTTGGCATGGATGGCATAGCTAATAGCCAGTGGTCCAAAGATTGGATTGTTTTCCTTTTAGGTTCCTTTTTCTTGGATGTCACTAATGCATAATAGATACCAGTGGTCCAATGATTTTGAAACAGCATCTCTCGTACAATGAGTGTTAATTGGATGAAAGATTTTTTTTTATCTTGAATGCATTGTTCCATAAATAATTTCCAATAAATTTCTTCACCCCATCTAAAATGATACTAAAAAAGGTAGGCCTATAAGCAGATGTTAAATAAGGGAAAAAAATAAAACTATGATGTCACCAAAGTTTGACGCATGGCACCAAATAAACATGGAATCATTATTTCTTCGAAGAACTGATAACATACTTTGTTTGAGATTGAAGTTGCTTATAAGTAGCGCTGTCAATGATTGCGGGAACAACAAGAGTTATATAAGAGGTTGATATAAGAAGTTAAAATAAGAATAAGAGTCAAATCAGTTGAAGGGAAGAGGGGCTCTTAGATTAAGGTTTAGGATTTAAGAAGGTTAAACCTGGTTGATCTTTTATATATCTAATAATTCCTCATCCTCATTTGTAGAGAAAACAATGAGAAAATTGGGGGGGGGGGGTGATTTTAGCATGCATGGAAGTAAATCATAAGGTTTCAGATGATTTATTTCATGTTTTAGGTAATTTTGTAGTGTTTGCTCTGTTTCATAGTTGTACATATGATGTGGACACTTGGAAAGTTATATATGGCATTTCAGAGAGTATACATCAATGCCTGAACCCTTTCGAGCACCAACTGGACTTTGTTGGTGCCATCATTTATATGCTGATCTAGTTTACTATTTGATTTTTGTTTTTCCCTCTCTTCGACAAGTTCAACTCTCTAACTTGTTTCCAATCTGAACAGAGAGGTCAGGTTGCCGGATCATCATCTACCTTTACAACAGGCCCAGGTGCTCCATGGAAAAGCAGTGGTACGACTTCAAGGGTGTTACCACAGGGTGAGCCTTCACACCGAGCCCAAGGTTATGGTGCCAACAACTATCCTTCATCTAGCACATGGATCCCATCTACGTTACGGCGTAATGCTTCTGCAAAGTAATCTGTGGTGTGTTCTCTCTTATATAATCTTCATTTTAATTCAGGTTTAATGGATCTGTCAGCATCCCTGCTCCCCTTCCCCCCCTCCTCATCCACATAATGACAACCTCAAAGAGACCATGCACACTGTAGAACCAAAATGTGAAAAGTATCAACCCCTAAATATTATGTAAAGCTGATATGTACACTTTGTCTGTTATGAGCAAGACCATAATATTATATAATTTGCTAAAGTATTTGCATTCCCTTTTGTACCACTGTTTCTCCAAACAAAATAAGCTTTGAGGGATAATTTTAGTAATCGTAGAAGAAATTGGGATAGTTACTTGATATATTGGTTATAAGAAACATTGGAGTATTGCATCAATCAGAGTTGTACTGGCTGTCAGCTCATAATACCAATAGTTGACCCTGACCTATCTGGTACCACAGATATTGTGTTAGATGGAATTAGCTGTACCCAAGTATTAGACTTGGGTAGTTCCAGTCTGAACCGATACAGATTTGCACGATACAAATAGTGACATCAATCACTTGTCACTCAAGAGTAGCATCTAGAGCTGGTAAGGTGATCAACTAAATTGATTCTGTTTCAGGTTCATGATGTCATGCACTGATTTTAAAAAAAGAGGGTTGTGAAGGGTGGTTTAAAGAAAGATGTGAAGTACTCGTTCTACCTGGAGTCGCTGAATGGGAGTAGGGGCAGGATTGTAATTTAGTGCTCAGCAGCTTGCTTCTGGGCAGCATTTAATTTGACATGTGAGATGGCTGGTTACCTCAAAAATAGCTTTGGTTTTAATCTGACCAATTGGTCAAAACAGGTCAAAGAAAGAATCTTCTTTTATTGTTATTAACATGGGAGGGATGGTGTTGTAAAGTGGCACCTTTATGTCTGTCCATTGTTATTGTCAATAGTATTGTGATTAGCTATTAATTTTGCTTGTTAAGTTTATTTGTGATATTTTATCTTATCTATTGCATTTTGCTCTAATTGGCGCCTAGCCAAACATCAAACACGAGTATACTGTACCATATCTGTATAAGTTGGTACCGGTAAGGATTGGTTGAGCTCTTATCCTTGACCCATGAAAAGGTCTATTAAATGGTAACCTATGTTAAGATAGGGTGCTGTCTAGGGTGTGAGGTTGCTGATGTGGAAATGAGGTGTCAATTCTCTTTCGCATGAAGCGTTTTATACTATACTAGTGGGGCGTTTGGACCATCTAAGAATAAAATTAAGATTAGTTATGAGTAAAAAAATATTATTCCTAAACGATCAAGAATAAACTTTTTGGGATCTAGAGTTCTATTTTTAAGTAGTCCAACATTAAGATTAAATTTTTATCCATATTTTATTAGTAATATGTGATTGTTCAATTTTTTTAGAAAATTCATGCCGATTGTACTTCATATTTGATATTCCTTCGCTCATTGTATTGAGCATTTAGGTCAGAAGCAAATTTTGGAAGGAAACGTTAAAAAACAATGGGAGTTCAAAACAAAGCATCTGATATTTCGGTTAGGATATATAACATGTAGTAGTGGAAGAATTTTATATTTCTCGAATATATCTGCTGGGACCTAAATCCATTTGAACGGAATTATGACAAGCACCACTAGTTTATTTACTAATCTAGCAATAATAGAACACGTACAAATGGAGCATCATTATATAGTGTTTTGTTTGTTTTTCCTTTCTGAGTGATCAGTGCAATACATTTAGCATATAATATAATCTTTAAGTACACTATTTATTTGACTAATTCTTAACTGCGAATTGCTATAATTTGATCAGGTAGCCCACTTCTAAAATAAAAATTTTGTTAGGGCTTTTAAAGAAAACGTGTGGTGGTTGGCAGGTCAATATTTTCATGATTAAATTTTTATTTCATTCAGTTTGGCATACATCAAAGTACAGATTTGAGAAAATTCGCTATGATGTACCTGAAAAGAGAGCTCTTGTCGTAGAGCTCACAAAGTTTAATTTCTTCATCAAGTATATATCTAACTAAAATTATGGCGGCTTCTATCACGATACTAGAAAAAATATTTTAGGAATATCACATTTCCTTCCAATAATAAAAAAAACTTGTTTGTGCTAACTTAAGGATATTTGAGTTCAAAACTCTTTTGGCATGAAGTAGTATACCAAGCCTAATTGAGGTGTGATGCAGCTCCTATGTTCCTTCAAATTCTCCTAAAAGTAATTCCAATTCTAGAAATAAATAACAGTTTGTTAAACTAAGCAATCCTGTTTCGAACTGATACATTTATTACTGAACTCTGATTACCATGCTATTTTATTAAAGAAACATCAATTAACAAATGTAAAATGGTTGCACCTATCAGATCCACTAATGGAAGTGCGCCTTGAGTTACGGAAAAACCGGATGAATCATCTCTTCTTTCAATGCTCAATCTTCTGATGTCACCCTTTTAAACAATTATTATAACAATGCCAGAAAGAGGCAGGGAGAATAGAGGAGAAATGCACAAATTTTCTTTTGCAAAAACACATGCTCGGTTACATTTTCCATGACATATGTTCTGTTTCAAATTTTACACTGTTGAACCGCAAACAATAGAAGTTAATTCAAAATATCTTGATCCGCAAACATTTTCCATTATGTTTGATCCGTATTTTGCAAAGAATTCAAGCAATAAATATCTTTCGGGAAAAAAGTTTAATGTTTGAGATTTATGTAATCCGTATTTTGGAAAGAAGAGCAACATTATATTATATATATGAACATCAAAATAAAAAGTCTATATTTGAAAATTTTGCCAAGGTAATAATTTCTATTGGAGATGGGGGATGCACCTTGAGTCGATTTGTATTCAAAATCCAGCTGCGAAATCTGCTATGGATATTTAATCTTGAAAACGCTGAGAGACTTCAAACCTCATCTTCCTTAAAAAAGCAAGTAACAATATAAAAAGAATTACCAGTATTTTTTATAAAATAATAGTCTTAATACTACATATTTCATCGTAGAAATAAAAAACCAAAGTAAAAAGTGATCAACCAAGACACCACAAAACGTGAGCGCCGACAGAAATTTGGATGCAGACATTTTATCTTTTGTGTTCTTTGAGGCTAAAACACGATTCTTATGGCTCCGTTTGGATCGCTTAGGAATAAGATGAATAATATTGGGAAGTATGTAACTTTGGTTGTGTATGAATGAGTCTAGGAATAAGAAAATAGTTTTTTCCTACTTCCAAATTTATTTATGGCTCCGTTTGGATAGGTGTGGAAAGAAGGGAAGAAGGGAAGAAGTATTGGGAAGTGTATAACTTTGTGAAAAGTTTAGATTGTTTATAATTCAAACTTTTCACAAAGTTACACACTTCTCAATACTTCTTTCTTTATTCATCTTATTCCCACACCATCCAAACGAAGCATTTGTGAAGAATTTAGATGGTTAGGAATAAATTTACACCTAAGAAGAGACTATTTTCTTATTTCTAGCACCATGCAAACGGAGTTATATGTGAATAAGAGGATATTATTGTTGTTACTTTTTGTAAAATTTGAGTTTAGGTAGAAAAAAAATGTATATTGAAAGGAAAAAATGATTATGTATACAGAGATGAAATACAGAAATACATGCGTATGATAAATAGTCCATTAAAAATAATAAATAATAGCAATGAATACGTTTCTGGACGTAGAGAATTTACCAAAACCATCAACAGCGCAAAAATTAATAATGATACATGATGCTCTTTGAGCGGGCAAGAAATATTACTTTTACAAATTTGAGATAATGTTCAACGAACCCTCCTTTTTCATGGCTGTTTATTCTCAGATCGAAGGAAAATTAATAATAAAAAAAACCCAGATCAGTAGTCATCTCACTGTTCAATTTGCTTTTGTTTATTATAAATTGGTTTATACAGATGGGAAGTTACAATGTTAGTGCGGTAGCACATCCATCTAGTCAGTTAGTATTTGCACATCTTTTGAAATATTCTCTGGTAAGATTGTGACGCTAATAAAAATTATCTAAGAAATAATACGATCAATCAACAGCGTAACAATTCAGAGTTTTGCTGCCGCATGGCAAAACCTTAGGTGTGTTTGGCAAAAAGTAGAATAAGCCTTATTTCGAATAAGGCTTATTCGGGATGTTACCAAACGCATTCGGAATAAGCCTTATTCTGAATAAGGGCTTATTCAATCCCCTATTCTAATTCCACCAATATGATGGAATTAGAATAGGGGATTGAATAAGCCCTTATTCGGAATAAGGCTTATTCCGGATGCGTTTGGCAACATCCCGAATAAGCCTTATTCGGAATAAGGCTTATTCAACATCCATATCAAACACACCCTAAATGTATGCGCACAAATTGAGGTCCTTACAATTTTTTTAGTTTAATTAAATTTTGAATCCTAAGTTAATTCTTCGAAAATTTTGTTACGATAGAAATTGAAACATAGAGAATTGAACTCCAACCCAGGGTCACACTTTTTTTTCCCCTTAGTCATTGTTTCAGTTATTTATTATTTTATTTGATTTACTATACTATTTTGGAATTTTCGCTGAAGATAATAGTAGTAGGTATAATAATAATAATAATAATAATAATAATAATAATAATAATAGTAATAATAAAAATAATAATAATAACAATAATAATAGTAGTACTTATTGTTGTTGTTGTTGTTGTTATATCACTTATTTATCATTTCAGGGCGTGACTGACACTTGCAGAATGACGTCGGATCATCTGTGACAGGTACGATGTAGCGAGTCAATAACATTGGCGTTATGGTAGTATATATTCTAATTTTATTGAAGTTTAATGTACTACAATGTATCAAGAGCGCCACGATAATTTACATTCAAGTTGGTTTAATTTTTTTGTTAGTTTTATTTATTTATTTTTAGATATTCAAGTTGGCTCAATTTGGGAGGGACAGTTTGGGTCCCGAGAGTGCACTACCAGAAGCCTGAAACGAATCAATAATGATGATTTCTCACGCCGCTCCAAAAGCTCGGGCCAAGCTCTTCCTTTCACTAAAGATGTTGCCAAATTTTAATCAAAAGATACCTCAGAACACTTGCACTTAGCCATTTGATCTCCTGTGGCGCTTACAAATACAGCAACTGTATGACTTGTCACTGAGCTATGTATAACTTGTCAACTCCATAAGTTGTACTCGGATTAAATTGCAGTTTTTTTCTTGTAAAATAAATAGGTCGTAGTGCATTTTGTCTCAATTATATGATGTGTTGAGTAGGAATTTTGAACAGGATTGGAGTGTTAGACTAAAATAAATTTGGTCTTGTGCATGGTTTCTAATATGAACAGATATGGTTTTTGTAGCATGTAATTTTTTTTTGGGGGTCATTTCTAGTAATTTTATTCGTAACTACGTTGGTTTAAGCACTTTTAGCAAACGTGCCACTCACATAGTCGCAAAAATTTGAAGTACTAAAAAAGAATTGTGGCATCATTGTTTTCTTTATGTTCTCTTTTCACTCCACTCCAGATATCCCTTTAAATAATTAAAATAATTCTTTCCAGACTGCATCCTTAATTTGTTCTCTTCTTATATATACTGCCACATTCCTTAGCCAGACCATAGCATCTATTGTCAAAAATTAACTTGTTTTGTTAGGTATATATGGATCAATACATGAAGCACCATCCTCACCAATACCACCACCTATCCAAGAGCACATCTCAGAAACTTGAGAACATAGAGGAAGAGGATAATATCCAAGTAGAGTGCATTGAAACTGAGAAGAGAAACGAAGATTGTTGCCAAATCAGCCAGATGCCGATATTATCGGTTCCACCGCCTGAGACCCCAACAGAAACAATGGAGTTCCTCGCACGATCATGGAGTTTGTCTGCTGTAGAGATATCAAGAGTGCTAACTTTGTTAGAGAAAAGAGACAACATAGGAGAGAAAGGAACAGAGAGAAACCGCCTTCTAGTAAATGACAATGCTAATTATGAAGAAGTATATCATTACTTTTTGGGAATTGTTTTATATCTCATGTTAAATAAGGATCATAAGTGTTTTAATGAAACTCATGACATTGCCAATACTTTTGTAGTTGCCTAAATTAGAAGTAAAGGTACCTATTTCGAATGATGAAAACATGGTTAGCCCCCCGATATCTCCACGATCTAATCCTGATATAAAGGTAGCTAGAGAAAAGGAAAAAAAATTTTCTACAATGAAAATTACTTCTGGCATGTTTAAATTATACTATCAAAGTTTTCAATTTGCACACATATTGCAGCCTCTCAGAAGTGCAAGAACAAGGACAATGGGAGGATGGATCAAACAACAAAAGGAGAAGAAGCGAGCTGAAGCACGATCTCAAAATGCACAGGCATATGCGGCAACCTCAGTTGCTGGAGTTGCTGCTGCAGTAGCAGCTATAGTCGCGGAAACTGTGTTTGCACATGAAAGATCTGAATCCAACCGCAACTCAAAGATGGCTGCGGCGGTGGCCTCTGCATCTGCGCTTGTAGCTTCACACTGTGTAGAGATGGCACAACAAATGGGGGCGAGCCAAGAACAGATTTTGACAGCCATTCAATCAGCAGTTAATGCGCATACCAGTGGAGATATCATGGCACTGACAGCTGGGGCTGCAACTGGTATTTAGTGTGAATTTTGCCATTCTTAAAATAAATTATAAAAATAGACTTTTACAAAGTCTTTTTAATTGTTAAAACCTTTTCTCTTTCTAATTTTCTATGCTTAAGCTTAACTGAAGAGAGTTTGGTTACCTCAGTGGTTGCTTCTCGAAAGGACAAATTTATTATGTACCTCACTGAATTGAATTTCACAAATATGCGCAGCATTAAGGGCTGCAGCAATGCTGAGAGCAAGGCTCCACAGGGAATTTCAGGCTGGTACTTTTTCAGGAGAAACCAAAGAAACAAAAAGTTGTGCATCACCATTGTCTTTTGTTTCACAAGGTGGTGAACTACTCAAACGAACAAGAAAAGGTGTTTGCTTTGTTGCTTAACACATATACTGGCTCATTTATAATTCAAAACTTTCCTTTTACTTCTGTTTCCCATTTTATTTGGAGTGTTGGTGCTATACCTGTTTTGCACTGAACTAGCTGAGTTCAACATTACCAGAAATAAATATTTCATCAAACAAGCCATTCTACTTAAGAGAATAGACAAAAATAAGACATAAGGGGCCGTTTGGGTCGCTTAGGAATAAGAGGAATAGCCTATTCCTAGGAGGAAAATATTGGGAAGTGTGTAATTTTGTGAAGAGTTTGGATGGTTAGGAATAAATTTCCGTCCGGAATTTGCTATTCTTGCTTATTCCTTACCCATCCAAACAGCCCTATTAATAAAGAAAAAAATAACCCAAACAAACTAATGTCATTGCTTTTTCACATAAGGTTTCTGAATATCGATTTATATTGTTTTCTAGGAATTCTCCACTGGAAGCAGGTTTCAGTATATGTAAACTCCAACTGCCAGGTTAGTAACTAAAATATACAACTCCCATACCTCGTTGAAGTATTCTCGCATATATTATATCAGCTAAATTAGCGATAAAAAATTCTTCAGGTGATTATAAAAATGAAGAGCACACACATGGCTGGTACTTTCGTTAAGACCAAGAAAAGTAAGATTCCGTATTTGCATTTCACTTCTAAGCTGAATGACCTATTATAAAATTCAACAGCTAAACATTAAATTAATTCGGCTTTAAACGTCTGTCAGGTCTAGTTATAGATGTATGTTCTGAAATTGCGGCATGGCCTGGAAGAGAACTTGAAGAAGGCTTGAACCAGAAAGCATATTTTGGGATAAAAACACCTGAAAGAAGAATTGAATTTGAATGTAGAAACCAACATGACAAAAAATTATGGATCCTAGGGATTAAGGAAATGCTTAACCGCAGCGACAACATCAATACCAGTATGGTTGTGTGAAAGCAATGTAGCACTAGTCAATAATGAGAAAAATATTACTGTGTAAAGGTAGAAGATCCCACATAACCTTGGATAACATCCCATTTTCCCAAGATATGGATAATCCTGTTTAACTCTGCATAAACATGAGAAATACATGAATGAAAAAAGAGAAAATGATACAGCATTGGTTGCCCAGCAAAAGTAGAGATACCTTTTGGGCAAAAGGCAAGCTGGGAATTATTATGAAAAGCAGGGGCTTTACTAACCACAAAATTTAAGTTAAAGAGCAAAAAATTGAAAATACATAACTGGCTTAATGTACATGCTGCTCTCTATGATAAAAATCTGGCTAATTTAAAATCTGAACCATCCTTGTGTGAAAAAGGAAACAACTAATTTACCCTATCTACAAAACTACGTGCTTTACAACAACAAAGGATGATTCTTTGCTGGAAAATTTATTGTCTCAAATTAAACTGAAGTGGTGCTCTCCTAATTTGTCTGCTTACTCCAGTTCCTTCACAAAATCTATGTTGTCAACAAACACCTATACAGAAAAAAAAAATAATAAAGTTAAAAAGAAATGGGATAACAACAAATGACATGCGATTAAAATGAAATCATATCTAAAACAAACTTCAAGAATTTATGCGAGACAGTTTTTGCAGAGAATGGGGTATATAAAATAGCTTCTCATTTGGTACAACTAGTCAACTACTACCCAACTGTAAATTTTGCTAGACATCTGTAACCTTCAGATAATAAAGGAGTCAAATTACTGTAACACCCCTGACATTTTTATCATGCTTGCTAGTAATTTTTCAAGGCCAAAAAGTTTCTGTATATGCAACACAAACTAAATAAAAATTAATAATTATAACGTTTAAGCTTACAGTTTTCCAGCCATCTGGGTCCACACAGGCAGTAATCTTGGTGTTTATGCCGGGCAAAGGACCAGGTTCACGTGTGACTTGACCTCCACATATTTTAATAGCCTCGGCTGTCTTGTACACATCATCAGTACCAATAGCAATCTACAACAATAGTAACATGTAAATGACTCGTGACTGCACTGACTTATATCAACAAAACATCCATAATTTACAATGTATAACTTACTTGAGCATAGCCATTGCCTTTATTATATTCTTTCACACCATAATTATATGTCAGCTCCAACACTGTGCTTTTGTCCTCAGGACCGTATCCCATCATTACGACTGTATACTGAAACAAATAGCAATACATAAAGGAAAAAAAAAAATCTCAAACTCAGAAGCATAAGATATACAAATCATGTCAGGTCAAAACTGGAAAACAATTATTTCTCATTCTCTTGTCCTTATATATAGTTATATTTGGATTTGTGTTTCTATGGGGTTTTTATATATAGTACTGGTTCTGTCAGATAGTTCTGTGTGGAAATACCAGTACCTTATTCTCTGGGTTATCTTTCTTGCGCAGAAGCTCCATCCCAAATGCCTTTTAAGAGAAAAACAAGATCTAATGTTAGCCATTTTAGAAAGGGAGGATTTCAGCTTTGTAGGTTAAACAAATAATAACCAAAGAGAATGTAGCCCTAAACCCTTGAATGTAATACCATGCCACTAATGCCCAGTTTAAATGCAAGGTATTAAAAGTTCAGAAGGGAAAAAATTCTCAGTTTGCATTTCACCAATTCAAACAGCCAGCAATCAGTTTGGCACATATTGAAGAAACTTGGTTACCTTCTCATAGAAAGTAATGGAACGATCAAGGTCTCCAACTCGAAGCATGACTTGGCAAAGTGGCTCTGGTGTAGGGCCCCTTTCCAGAAGCTCAAATTTGTAACCATCAGGATCTTCAACAAATGCAATCACTGTTTCACCCCCTTTTACAGGTCCTGGTTCTCTTGTCACCTTGCCTCCTTTAGCCTTTATTAGATCCACTGTCTTTGCAACCTATAGTGAAAAAGACAGAAAACTCAAACTTGCAGAATAGAGAAATGTCAGCATAAACAAGACACTAAAATATGAATAAGAAATTATACATGTAACCCAGTAAAATTAAACAAAAAGATCCTGTATATCCCTAAACCTCCTTTTCTCATATTAAGGGAGAGAGAAAAAAAAAAAATGAAGTATCATCTTCTTGTATGGAGGATCAGAGGGCAATTGAAGTTGATTTTTAGAAAATGGTGAAAGGACTGTTTCATTAGAACTTTTGAGGTTTGTAAGGGGCGAATACACAAGTACAAAATAGTAAGAATCTTACATCCTCAACAGCAATTCCAAAATGGCCAAAACCAGTCCCTATATCATACTGATGGACACCATAATCTGTTCACAAGGAAAACAATTTAGCGAGCTGAATTCTAAGAACGACACGAATTTTGTTTTACTTTCATTAAATATAGGGGTTTTTTCTAATGAAGGCGTGAACAACTTAGTTTTCTTGCAAGTTCAACTCAGATGTACATTTTAGTAGAAATCAATAAAACTAGTTTGCAAATAACACCACAAATTTTATTCCTTGGACACGAAAGCTGTACTCCATTAAATGTTAAAAAGATAGATTTTAATTCCTTGCCCTCATTTTCTTTAAGCAATATAACATTTAAATAAGAAGAGCTACAAAATCATTGTTTATAAAAGGCTGATTGATACAAAGAACACAAATTGTGGATAGAAACAACACAAATATAATGGGCGCTTAGACAATTTTCAATTGGAATCTTTAAGTAATTAACTTTAACAAGAAGAATCCACAAGATAAATAGAGTAACATGCAAATATAGAACTGCCAGATGAAGGAGATTTTAATTTGTTTCAGGCCTATAGAGCAATATGGTTCAGAAAATAACTGAGTTCTACCATATTGTGTTTTGATCTGTAAATAATACAGACATATGCTAGCACCTGTGGTTTGGTAAACTTTTGGGGCTACTACAAAAAATGTGAAAAAGGGCATACTGTAAGTCAACTCGACCACAAAATGTGAATCTTCAGGGCCGTATCCAAGAAAAGCATTTGTATATCTCTCCTCAGGTATATCACGCTTCCTCAATAGTTTCATCCCTAAGCACTCTGTATAGAACCTGTATCAAATTTTCATTAGAAATTAGGTAATTAAATTCGATTTTCAGAAGGGACTTTAATAGAAAAACTTTTACAGCTTTGGGAAAAAAGAGCAAGACGTGACAAAAATATTTCCAATAGCAATATCCACTGTTTAATTCATTGATGTCGTAAGACTAAATCTTGTGAAATATTTGCAGTAGAAAGTGTTGTTGCATTGCAAGGATACAGATTTGAGTATCATAACTGATCCGATATGATATTGTATGAGATGATAAGGCAACACAGGAAATTTCGAACTCAGACACATCTCTAAGAGTACCAAGGTTCATTTCAGTTCAAGGATTATATCAACATATTGTGATAGGCAGTAGGGGTCAGATAAGTATCTCATGCGTATTGCGCAAGTATTTATCTAAAATACACCTTACACATGATGAAAGCTTAACGTGCATATCTGGGTAACTTGCATCTCGCACGGTATTCAAGTTGAAATATGATAAAATCAAACTGATCTAGACAGTGGTTTTGAGCATGTACAAGCTCCACATAACATGGCTTGGTTCATTTTCTACGAAAAACTTGGAAGGAAAAATGACAACAATATAAGAACCAAAACAAGGTAAAACAAATTACTTGATGGTCTTGTCAAGGTCACCGACGCGGTAAACTACATGAAGCATCCTTCTGTTGTCTTTCTTAACCCACTCCAAAGCTTCATCTTGCTTAAGTGCGATGCTTGCTTGTGCCATGTTCCCAGCTGCACCGGCTTCTACGGAACTAAAATTTCTAACAAATCTACTTCCTTTCGGTCCAAAAAAACCCTCTTGTTGCGAAACTGTACAGGTTTAACATAACATACTGATGACATTAAGACAAAGTTGGGTCTGATTTTGGAGCTACAAATAAAATTGAATTGAATCTGCATTCTGACAATAGCTGAAAAGCTTACTTGTACGGAGGCTTATGAGAGGAGGGCGTCGTAAGCTGGGAGCAGAGAAGAGGCGGCCGCTGGATACGGATCGGACGGCGGCGACGGAGGCGAGGTGGAGCGACGAAGTCATAGTCATGGGAAGAACCCTTACCATCGCAAGCAAAACCAAAATGGAAAGAAAGAGAAAAGACAAATCGAAATTAATTTGAACAGATTTTGGCGTTTAAGGTAAGCTCTAAGTCCTAATTATATTATTATTATTAGAATTGGAATTGGGAAGAGGAATATTGGAATAGGAACAGGAATAGGGTCACTAAGCTAAAGCTCTCTCGATGGTCGGAGAGGCGAGAGGAAGCTCGCTCTCTCCTTTCTCGCCAATATCCTCTTCACTGCGCACCTGAGGTTACAAATTACTAATTAGTGTTTGTTTTTCTCACTCTTGGCCCTTCTAGAAGTAGAAAGCAATCTTTTATTTTATTTGTTGTAGTTTATATCCTGCTAATTTTAATTTAACAAATTATTATATAATGTTTTATTTTACTATTGATTTTTTGAAACACTCTAGTATTTTAATATAGGGAAAATTAGATGTATGCCACTTCAAAGTTATAAAATAAGAGAGATGTCACCTCAAACTTTACTTTTAAAAAAATGCCACTCTAAATCTATTATACTTAGATATTTTGCCACATCTATACAATTATTATACATTTTCAAAATTAAAAAATTGTATTCTAAGATGTACTTCTATATTTCCTAATATGTCCTTCGACTCTCCTACTCTATGGCCCTGATCAAAATGGTTTTTTTACGGGATTTCAATTCAATTCAATTCAATTCAATTCAATTGATTCCATAGGATTTCGTAGGATTTCGTTGGATCTAATTACATAGGAATTCCAACCAAATGATACAAAATCCGTTCATAATGATCAAGAATTTTCCAACGAAATGAAATGAAATGAAATCCCATGTTAAAAAAATGAGATTTTGATCAGGACCTATTTCTCTTCATCCTGACGATCTCCCAACGAATACTCCCTAACCTCCAGGACGCCCTCTCTTGCCTTTCCCTCTTCCTATTGCGACGTCTCTCAGTCTCGCACAGACCTCTCGCACAGTCTCGTGTTGTCCCTCAATCTCGCAGAAATTCTATTGAGGACTCTCTGCTGGAAATTACTAAGCACTGAGGAACTATAATGAAAGTAGAATCTTATGTTAATATTTGAATTGTTATTTTACTTTGTGGTTAATTTCTATTTTGTATAAATGATAGGAGAGAGAAGACCCGATATGTTGAATATGTTATCTCAAAATCTCAATTTTATCTCTTGTCGTTATCTATTTCAGTTTTTATATATCAGAACTTAAATTTGCTTATTCGATTAAATTCTTTTCAATTTGTTACACCAATATTTTCGTTTTATCATCTTATTAGTTCTAGTATTCAATTTTGTCCACAAACAAGCAAATTTGTTCAATTTTTCATTTCTCTTGTATCTGGTCTGGTAAACCAGTATTTTGTGTGCTGAAACCACTGGTTCCACATCAGGAACGTGACAATTTTGTTGGAATCTGAAAGTAAATATTAATGTTTGCATGTATTAATCTGAAAGTAAACATTAATGTTTTTTCCAAGGCCAACGAATAAGGTGCAACCAAGATTTACGAAGGAGATATGCTGGACCAAGCTTGTTATTTAGTTAACTCAACAGACAAGCATGAATTCGCAACATATCCATCTTCATTGTCCTCCATGTCCCTCCGTACTGCACCGAATATTTCAACCAAAATATCAACTACTACTGGTACTAAATTCTTACAAGGCATTGTTTTGTTTATACACCTTCCCAGATGTGAATCACTAGCTCCCAATAGAATTTCTATGAGATTGAGAGAGAACATGAAAGAGATACTTGTGAGATTGAGAGCCATCACGATATGAAAAGAGTGGCGCAGGAGAGGGTGTCCCTGGAGTTGAAAGAAATATAAAAATACATTTCAAAATACAGTTGTATTAGTTTAAAAATGTATAATAATTGTATAAATGTGGCAAATATCTAAGTATAATAGATTTAGGATGACATTTTTCAAAGAGTAAAATTTGGAGTGGCATTTCTCTAATTTTGTAACTTTCAGGTGGCATGGTCCCAATTTCTCCTTTAATATAATATTGGAGATCATTTTATATAGTCTCTAATACTTTTTTTTTAAGACAAAACGAGATAATAGGCTCCTGAAACTTTTAAAAAAGTTAATTTTTAACAAGAACCCGTTTTGAAAAAGAACAATGCACCTTGAGTGAAAGGTTGTATGTTCAAAATCCGGCTAAGGGATCTTTCATTCAAAGTTATTTTTTAACCAATCAAGAATCACTTTATAGTCATTCAAAGAGACGATCATTGCAACTGCATTTTGGAGAATATGGTTAGAATGCAACAACAAGAGTTTTCAGACAAGAGAGCAGACCTCTGAAAGTCATTCATGATTGGATTGTATGTGAAGCAACTTTGTTTAGGAAGTACTGCTAGTGGTGTTCTTCCTTGCCGGCAGTTCACTACTGTTTTTTTTCTTTTTCTATTATTTTCTTTTTATTTTTTTATTTTTTAACTAGATAGCCTCTATCTAATCTGTCCAAAAAAGTTCGCTTTATAGTTTTTTTTCTTCCTCCGCACAAAGTCTAACAAGTATTTAATCGTTAAAATAAATTTTTCTTTTTAACTATCACAGAACAAGATATATTTTCTTCATAAAAAATACCCCCCTCCCCAAGAAATTTACCAAAGATCTCCTATTCATAAAATATTATCAATTCTCGATATAAGCATTATAGCAAGGAGAATAGTTCATACTTGCTCATTTTTTGTACCATAGCTTGCGATGCAAAATTTATACGAGAGAAATAATATGGTGCATAGTGATGTTTTAACTGTTTTGCATATCATGACATTATATTATTATCGCAGAGTGCTCGCCTAAATCAGCGAAGTCAAGGATTGCATTTGTCGTTCGTGCTTCCCGGATTTCTTTAGGGCCTGATCGGAATGATCAAATACAGCGTCAACGTCAATCGGAATTGACGGGAAATATATCTTCCATGATCGGAATGGATAGAGAGCCGCGATTTCCAACGATTTTGCGCGATTTGGGAAGAAAAAATAGGACTGTCGAAATCGCGTGAAAAAGCAAGGAATTTCCGAGGATTTCGCTGGGTGAAAAGAGGCGCAAAAATTTTAGACTCTTCTACCCTCCTTCCCGCTTCTCTCTTGCGATAAAAACCCAACTACAGCGGTTGTCTCTCTGCGCAGTCAATTAATTTTGTAGGCAAGCAAAGCACGAGAACCTTCCTTCTTCATTCCATAAGGTCTCCTTTTTCTTTACCTTTGTCTTTTACCTATAGGTTAATCTAACTTTTTACTAGTATTTATTGATATGAAGATTATCGAACAAATTTTTCTATTGATTCATATAACTTTTTACCTATTGGTTAATCTAACTTTTTTCGTAAGTCTTTGTACTGGTATTTCTGGTAAAGGACAACAAAATCATTCACAAATGTTTGTTGATTAATCTAACTTTTTCCTTGCAACTTTGTACTGGTATTTCTGATAAAGGATCAATGCATAAACTCATCTTTTTCACAAATGTCCGGCCGTAACTTTGGAAATCTATCTCCTTTATAAACTCCTCTTTTTCACAAATGTCTGACTGTATCTTTGTACTGGTATTTCTGATATAGGATCAATGCATTGGTTTATGCTTTTTTTTTTTTTTTGAAGAAAATGTCATTGGCAATCCATTAAACAACTGGGTGCATCTGATTATAAAGAGTTCTTGCGCATAACAGCTGGGTGGTACAAAAAGGTACCATGCTTTGGTACCAGTGTTTTGTTTTTGTTTGGTTTATGCTTTTTTTTTGAAGAAAATGTCATTGGCAATCTATTAAACAAACATATCAATTTACAATACAGGGATACAGATTGTGGGAATGAATATCCTACCGTACAAAGGTGATGAGGTCATTCCAGTCAACAACTGGTATTGTACCAAACTACCTGCAGCATCATATAAAACATAAGCCATACCAGCACCTTGATTATCATGATGCGACCATGAGGCATCAACCCAACAAGTAAAGGAAAAAAAACATCAAGAGTGCTTGTTAGCTGCTGACAAGTCGGGTTAGAAATGCTATTGAAAGACAAGCCGTTTGGTTTATGCTGAGACAATCCCTCCATACGCATGTGCCCATGTGATTTTGTTTGTTCCATGTTGAATTACTAGTTTCGAATCATTATTTTGTTCCGTGCACAATCCCTCCTGAAACAAACAAGTTCTCATTTTAAAGATAATAACAAGGGTAAAATAGACAAATTTATGGAGATCAAATCATTTCTTTCTTATTTTTATTTGTATCCGATCACAAAATTGAATTCCCTTCAATTCTTTTTCTATTTATTTTGATCACCAGAATTCATTTTAAAAATCATTTCTTTTCAACTCTATTCTATTGAAATGAATTGAACTCTTTTTCCTTAATTTTGTTTCATGACCATAATAAATCGAAAGACATACATTCCCTTCATTGGTTAAAAAGAAAGAAGCTTTTATGTGCAATAATATTTTAAATATAATTATTTTAAGGGACACAAAGCAAATGACCAATATTTTAATATTTCGGACGCACAGTGCCACAGTGGACAGTGCTCTATGGATTGGTTTGCAGAAGGTCCCTTTTTAGTTCAGAGAATACAAGAAGTTAACCGAATCGTATATATATGAATTATCAACTTTTACTGGGCCTAACGAAATTGATCAAATGCCTGATACTAGGCCCAGAAACTTTTCTACCCCGGCCCATTGCTAACTTTTTTCAATAAATCAGTTCCAACATAATAATAAGCGAGATTTGGAATATATTTAAGAACCCATCTTAATTCATGCTTTTGTACTAACGTATACATTAAATCCTATCCAATATTATGCTATTCATACTCAACTATGAAAGTAAACCTTTTCATGGCAAAGAAGCGACTTGATTGATATCCTTCCGACCATCTTCTTCCTCTTTTTTCTTAGCTTTTGTACCATCCAGATAGTGCTGATAAATGTATGATAAAAACCCCCATATTGCAATCAACATGGCCACCACCTTCACCCCATTCATTCCATCATGAAACAAAATTACCGCAAAAATCGGTACTATCGGCAGACCAAGTGTGCTAATCACGTTAGCAAACAATGATGAAATCACCGATATCAAGCCGATGAGCCCAACGGCAAAAACTTGCCAACTAACTGCTGTCCCGACCAAAGTCAAGACATATGAGGCCTTTCCTGTTTTGAACCCTTCATACTCCTCACTTATTCCTTTCCATTCACCTGACATGAACAAACCGATCACCGTCACTAGAGTTGAGACTATGCTAGGGTACATCTGGAATTCTAAAACCCATGATAATGTTTGGTCTTTTATCACCTTCTCGAATACTAATTGCGTGAGAGAAACCAAAAGAGAGAATGTCGCCGATGCACCTAAGGTTAACACAAATCCAAGAGGATACTTGCCTTTGGGTATGTTCGAGCCGGTAGAATCAGAATTCACACCAAGGAGTGCAGCCGAGAAGGTCAGTAGCACGACTGAGTTGGAAATCAAAGAGGTGAACTTCTGTTTGTTGATGAAATATGAGAAGATCGAATTGAACCCCAGTTGAGTGGCACAAATTAGGGAGTATGTTGATACAGGAAGGTATAGTAAACCATACGAGTACATGAGATTCGCACCGGCAATTACAAGGCCAAACGCTATATATATAATAGCAATCTTGTGCAATGGTGGCCGGAAAACTGATGATGAATTTTTTGGAATGAGAAGAAGCGGCGGTAGGAGAAGTGGTGCACCAGCGGACTGTATTACGGTTGCCATCCACAAGCTGTTACCGCCTTGGTCAAAGTAAAATCGTCCAAGCAAGGTGGCAACTGTTTATCCAGAGAGGACAGAGATAATATTAAGCAACACTAGTATCTGTTGAATTAATTGAGTAATTCGAGGCTTTTTGGAAAAGAAATATTTTCTATTATTATACCCTTTACAAGAATATACACGCCTTATATAGGCTGACAGAAACTAACGGTAAAAAGATTGTACGGTAAAGAGTTTACCGTTGGACCCTAACGGCTAATTTTCTATGAAAAGAAAAAAATAAAAATAATAATTTGCAGCCCTTTAAATAATAAAAAGGTTGGAAGACAAATAATAAACTAGCCTATGAAGATTTACATTCTGAGGTTAGCAAGTTTCTTCTTTATTTTCAACACTCCCCCTCAAGCTAGGCATGTAGATATCGTACAAGCCTAGCTTGTAAGAAATGTCTTCGAAAGCATTAATGCTTAGACCTTTTGTGAAAATATCCGCCAATTGTTCTTTACTCTTAACAAACGGAGTTTCGATCTCTTTGGATTGGACTTTTTCTCTAATGAAGTGACAATCCACCTCTATATGTTTGGTCCGCTCGTGAAAGACGGGATTTGCCGCAATATGTCTTGCCGCTTGATTATCACAAAACATTTTCATTGGCTCTTCATGCTTGATATTCAACTCGGCCAACAATTGCTTGATCCATATCAATTCACTTGCGGTGGATGCCATGGCTCGATACTCCGCCTCCGCACTTGATCGTGCCACAACATTTTGTTTCTTGCTTTTCCATGTGACTAGATTTCCGCCTACAAATGTGCAAAGACCGGTTGTCGATTTTCTATCGAAACTTCCAGCCCAATCTGCATCGGAATAGCCACATATAGCGTTAGTATCATTTTTTCTCATCCAAATTCCCTTTCCGGGAGAACCTTTTAGATACCTTAATATTCTATTAATGGCATCTAAATGAGGTGTTCTTGGTGCATGCATGAATTTACTAATTTGGCTTACGGCAAAAGATAGGTCCGGTCTTGTAACTGTTAGGTAAATTAATTTACCAACAAGTCTTTGGAAATGGTTTATATCCTTTAATGGTTCACCTTTTTCATTATCAAGTTTTTCATTTACATCTATTGGGGTTTTGGCCGGCTTACATCCTAATTTACCGGTCTCTTTAAGCAAATCAAGAATATATTTTCTTTGAGATAGAAATAGTCCCTTTGAAGAATGAGCTATTTCTATTCCAAGAAAATATTTTAATTTGCCTAAATCCTTAATATCAAATTTTTGTTTTAGACTTATTTTAGTCTTTTCAATTTCCGATAGGTCATTACCGGTTATGATTATGTCATCGACATAAACTAAAACCGCGGTGGTACCATTGGTGTTGTGTTTAACAAACAATGAATTATCGGCTCCACTAATTCTAAAATTACAAGACAATAAAAAATGAGAAAGTTTACCATACCATGCTCTTGGAGATTGTTTTAGCCCATAAATAGATTTTTTTAACCTACACACAAGGTTAGTAATATTTTCTTTTTTGTGGCCGGGAGGTAGAGACATGTAAACCTCTTCTTCAAGATTTCCTTGAAGGAATGCATTTTTAACATCCATTTGGTGCAAATTCCAATTATTATTTACCGCAATTGAAAAAAGTGTCCTAACGGTATTCATTTTGGCCACCGGTGCAAAGGTTTCATGGTAATCTACGCCATAAGTTTGGGTATACCCTTTGGCCACCAATCTAGCTTTGTACCGTTCTATGGTACCGTCGCTATTGTATTTAATTTTGTACACCCACTTACAACCAACCGGTTTTTTCTTTTTTTGGTAATTCACAAAGTACCCAAGTTTGATTTTTTTCTAAGGCATGAAGTTCTTCTTCCATTGCCTTACACCATTTTGGATCCTTTTTTGCAACCTCATAATTAGTTGGTTCCTCAATTTTGGACAAGGAATTTATAAAGGCATAATGCTCACGAGAAACATTATCATAAGAAATGTAATTTTGTATTGGATATTGTACCGAATAAGTAACAAAATCTCTTAATCTTGTGGAAGGTTGAGTTTGTCGATTTGATCTTCTCAATGGCATCTCTTGCTCTTGGTCTTCATCATCATCCTCAATGTGTTGTTCTTGTTCGGCTTCTTCATTTTGACTTTCTTCATTTTGTAGTATTCTTTCACTTTCTTCTTGTAATTCCTCACCTACAATATTTCTTGATTCTCTTCGAAACTCATTTGTTTCAATGTTAGTAACACAAGGGTATATAAATTCATTTGGAAGAATTTTTTCAACATCATTTTCATAAAATGGTTCGGTCTCAAAAAAACTAACATCTCTAGAAATGTAAAGTTTTTTATTTTTAGGGTCATAACATTTATACCCCTTTTTTTCAGACGAGTACCCAACAAAAATGGTTTTAATTGAAGTAAAATCAAGTTTGTCCAATTTTTTATTGTGCACAAAACATTTGCAACCAAAAACTCTTAAATGACTAATATCTAATTTTCTACCATAAAGAATTTCTAAAGGGCTTTTAAAATCTAATATAGCACTTGGCAACCTATTTATTAAATAAGTTGCGGTTAAAACGGCATCTGACCAAAAATTTTTTGGAACATTATTTTGAAATAAGAGAGACCTAGTAACTTCTAAAAGATGACGATTTTTCCTTTCGGAAACACCGTTTTGTTGAGGAGTATAAACACAAGTAGTTTGATGTAAAATACCTTTTTGTTTAAGAAAATTAGAAAAAAATTGATTAACATACTCGGTACCATTATCCGTTCTCAAAATTTTAATTTTTTTCTCAAATTGATTTTCAACAAAATTCGCAAAAGCTTGAAAATGCGAAAAAACTTCATTTTTATTTTTCATCAAATACAACCAAGTAGTTTTTGAAAAATCATCAATAAAGATAACAAAATATCTATAATCATTGTAAGAAGTTATAGGGGCCGGACCCCAAACATCGGAATGGATAAGTTCAAAAAAATCATTACTTTTAGAGTTTGAAATAGGAAAAGGAGGTCTAGTATATTTCGCAAGTTTACAAATTTCACACTTACTACAATCTAAACTAGAAAAGTTAAAAATTTTGTTTAAAATTCTATCGGAAGGATACCCAACACGCTTGTGCCAAAGTTTACTCAAATCTTCATCTTTACTAGTTTTGAAAATAAATTTATTACTATTTAAAAAATAAAGACCGTTTTCAAGAAAACCTTCACCAATTTTTTCTTTGGTGACTAAATCTCGAAAAACAACACTTTTGGCTTTGAAAATTATTTCACAATTCAAATCTTTAGAAAGTTTACTAATTGACAACAAATTGACCGAACAATTTTCAACATAAAAAACATCTTGCAAAATTTTTTTTGACAAAATACTAATCATACCCCAACCTTTAATTTTAATTTTTTCATTATTAGCAACGGTAAAATATTGGTCATTGCTAATTGGACGGTAATTTTCTAACAAATTTTGGTTTCCCGTCATATGATCGGTTGCACCGGAATCAAGAACCCATTTGGTACAATTAGTTTGACCATTTATAATGGTAGATCCTATAGTAAGGCACCTATTTTTTTTTTCATTCAGATTTTTCATATTGGACAAAACGAAATTAGGATCATTTAGCACCTTTTGACTCGGTTTAGGCCTCACAGAATTTGAGCCATCAAAAATTAGACCATGATTATCAGTATTAATGAGAGTTTCGCAATTTCGGAAATTTGTAAAATTAGGCTTGGGGTTATGGGCTGTACCAAGCCCATTTTGAGATAATACAAAATTTGGACCTTTGATGAGGTCGTGAAGAAATGATTCGAGGGCCCTTTCAATTTTGTCGAGTCTTTTACCGACATTACTCGGCTCGGTGCCGTTCTCCCCCTTTCCTGAGCAATCTTCTCTCGTTCTCCTCTCGAGTGTGTCGCCTCCTCTCTCTAACTCGGCTATGACACCTCCTCCTTCCTTCTTAGCCGATCTGAGGCAAGAATAAGGAAGCCAGCGTCTCTCCACTGCCTGACCGTACGAGCGGGATTTGTCGGCGGCTTTCCTTGTTTCTCCTCTTCCATGGCCGGAATGAGGGTTAAGTTGATGGACGATGTCGATGCCTTGATCAACACCAATAACCTGATTTTTTCTCGAGAGACCGAGGAGCTCAGTGTTAGGTGGCTGATTTTGAGATTTGTGGAAGGTTGAATCAAGGTAACACTGTTTGACATTGCGCTCGATTCTCCCTTCTTGTTCTGTCAGCTTTCGCGCTGAGCAGTTTTTCGATTCTGTTTGGATTATGCTTGTGGGATTTTGATGTTTTTCCTTAATGGATTTGGTTACGATTTGTGCCCATGAGATAGTACTCATCTCTTTCAATTTAGCTGCCATGGGTTGAGAGGAAGAGGCCTCAGTTGAGTGCAGCTCCTCTCGATTCTTTGCCATTAGAGCAGAAGGCATTTTACTGGTACAAGAATGACTTTGGATTTGCGGAAGGATTTGGATTTTATTGCTCTGATACCATGTTGAATTAATTGAGTAATTGGAGGCTTTTTGGAAAAGAAATATTTTCTATTATTATACCCTTTACAAGAATATACACGCCTTATATAGGCTAAGAGAAACTAACGGTAAAAAGATTGTACGGTAAAGAGTTTACCGTTGGACCCTAACGGCTAATTTTCTATGAAAAGAAAAAAATAAAAATAATAATTTGCAGCCCTTTAAATAATAAAAAGGTTGGAAGACAAATAATAAACTAGCCTATGAAGATTTACATTCTGAAGTTAGCAAGTTCCTTCTTTATTTTCAACAGTATCCACCACCTCCAGCGTTTGAGTATTGAAGGAGGCATTCTTGTGACTGATTGTTGCGGCAGTGATGTTGGCTGTAACGGTGGCAGTGGGCCGGCTTGATCTTTTTTCAAAACAGAGGCCATCAAGGCTGATGGATGACCTGTACATATATAAAAGCATTTTAATTTCTGATCCTTTCTGTCCATTTTCTCAACCAAAAACAAAATGATAGTAAAGAAATCAATAAAGACTCAGAAAACATGAACCGCAGCTACATTCTTTTGGAAAAAAGGCTTCAATAAAAAGAAAAGAGTTAAAAGAAAACGCTGTTTTGTAAATAGCCAAAGCAGTGAGTTTTGTTCATGACTTGGGAAACAATAAAGTATCAAATTTTAAAAGCGTCATATAACGATGGAGACAAGCTGTTGTTTCTCCAAAAGGTGTTCAATAAATTGTTCTTCTAAAGCTTGCGTTTACTTGTCAAATCTTAGTCGTCGTAATTGAATTGAAGTTTGAAATATAAAAGATTTCTCTCTACAATATTTGGAGCTGTTAGTCTGTTACCGGCCACGGTCAAAGTTAGGGTAGCTTTTACATTATTTCTTCTGACAGACAGAAACTTTTATAATAAACGAATCTAAATATGAAGTTCAATTAATTTTTTTTTTTGAAACAAAAAGTTCTATTAACTTTAAACTGCGTCAACCAAAAACGTGGCAAAAAGTACAGATCGCATGCTAATTAATCGAAACCAGTCTTTAAACTAATCATTATGATTTAATTATTGATCATATTCACTTCCTAAATAATGCATATTGACGTGTTAGATATCCTATGATTAATTCCTATCCTCAAACAGTCACACTCACAACAGTGACGTTGAGCTGCACAGATATATATCAGAGAATCGGTCGACGACTCTGAGCATGCTGCACATTGTGCTAGTCCTATGCGGCTATGCTGGAGACGACGCGTAATATGAGATTGCTGAAGGGAAAATTGACTTGAAAAAAAACTTTGTAAATAAACTGCAAATTAGGTACCCGGAAAAGTGCCTTCTGAGTTATCGAGTCCAAATGTCATTAGGCCTGTCAAACGTAGAAATGGAATACGGAACAGTCCATTTCAGTTTTATTCCGTTCCAGATGACGAAATAAAAATCTCTTTCGTTTCTGTTCTGTTTCGTCAAACGAAATAATTTTTTGTTCCGTTTAATGTTCCGTCTTTCATTTACCATTGATTTCAGCGGATTTTTGTCTTCCGTTTCGGTAACGTTTACAAATTTCAATTTCGTTTTCGTTTCATTTTCAAAAACGAAACTGATTTCTCTTTCGTTTAACGTTCCGACGGATGAAACGTCGATATTGACAAGCCTAAATGTGATGACAAGCCCTATATGAAGAAATTGGAAATACCCTAAATTCCCATACCATCCAAACGTCGATATTGACAAGCCTAAATGTGATGTATAAACGTCGATATACGATGAGTTCTTTCTTCATATAGGGCTTGTTTGGATGGTATGGGAATTTAGGGTATTTCCAATTTCTAGACATAAATTTATTATAAACAATTCAAACTCTTCACAAAGTTACACACTTTCAAAAAAATTTATGCTTAGGAATTGAAAATTCCTCAAATTCCTAAGCGATCCAAACGGCCCATATATTTTTGTTAGAACCAATTTGCAGTTCCAAATTATTGACTAGTTCCACATAGATGGCTATATAATGTTGTCATCAATTTAAGATCAAATGGTCCAAAATGAATATGACAAATAGCTACCCGGATAAACACTTGACTAATCGTGTTTTCATAATTAATGCGTCTAGCTTCTTACATCAAAGCAATGGACAATTAAACCAACCAACTTGCTGTTGGGTGCGTTCAGGGAAATTTTGGACCTCAAGCTTCACAAAGAATTAATGCCCATTAATACATGAGGGAAGTTTCAACTCATTTGGCTCAACCTGAAGCGAGGATCGAACAAACTACAATAAAAATAAGTGAGATTGAATTCTAACTAATTGTTAAGGAACAGGTACCCATTAGCCTGGATCAAGACGCCAATTTTCGATATAAATTTTGAGGACGATACAAGAAGAGGATAATATGTCTTTAATGGATGAATTAATGAGGCGCATTTGAGAATCTGAAGAATGACTAAATTAATTAAAACCTAGTAATGCGGCTAAAAGAGAATCTTAATGCATGCACATATTTTACAGAATTAGTGAGAATTAGGAAGGCTAAATGAAATATAAAAGAAAATTTTAAAATAATTTAATATATAGTGCTTTTCAGAATATTATTTATTCTTGGAATCAAGCTTTTAAAATGCGGTTTTTCGGTTTGACGGTTCAGAGTTGATTTAACGGTGCGGCGTTTTTTCGGTGAAAAAGCAATGCACATATAAATACAACTTAGTAACTTACTGTTTAATATTTAATAATTTATTTAATAATTAATATACAACTTAGAATTGTTATATACATCTTAGTAATTAATTAAAGGGGCTAGGGTTTGGTTTTAGCTCGACTGAAAAAATGACTATCACAATTATTATGTATAAGTATAATATAATATTGTATAAAGTCTCTCTGCTTTTCGTTTTTTCTCCGCTAAACGAAATTTTTTTTGCCATAATTACAACGTTATTTCGGAAATAACGCGTTACGCATTTTTCTGGTTTGAAACTGGAACGTTGGTGCATTTTTATCCGAAAAATTGAAATTTCGGAAATACGCCATTATTTCATCGAAATTTAAAAGCTTGCTTAGAATATATCATGTGATATATACTATTCACTCATAGGTGGCCAACAACTATTGTATACATACATCCTAAGCGTAATGAGGATCAGGTCTTTCAAGTTAAATCAAAGAGTTGCATATATGAAATGCTATTACTATTTACCAAGCAGATTTACTCTTATAATATTAATTGACTATCTTAGATCTTTAAATGGATAATTGAGACTGATCTTAGTTACCTCATACAAGGAACACATGCACTGTGTGCGTGTGTGTGTGAGAGAGAGAGGGAGAGACCTTGGAGGTGTAGCTGAATCTCCTGACCTTGAGCCATATGCATGCAAAGAGAAGGCTAGCTAGCTTGGAGTTATGACTTATGACTTGTGACTTAATTAGACAAGGTTTATTTAGTATGTGTGTATGACATATGGATACTTTCTCACCCACTCTCACTCTGTGGCACATATATATATATATGGCTGTCAAACGAAATCTGTTTGGAACATTTTCGTTCCGTTCTGTTCAAACGGAACAACTAATGGAAGAGAATATGTGTTTCGTTTCTGAGAACGAAATGGAAACGAAACAAGGAGTGGTACACGTTATTGTTTTGTTTTACTAAAAACTGACTGAAATCAATACAAAAATAGGTTGAAATTAATGGAATATTGATAATGGAACAGAAAATGAATGAAAAAATAAACGAAACGAAAACGGTAGAGAGTTTATGTTTCGTTGCCGAAACGGAATGAAAATGACAGACGGCATTTCCTCTGCCGTTTCACACGTTTGACAGCTCTGCATATATATCATAACAGAACTAAAAGACAATGTTGTCTTCCTGTGGACTCTGGAGACATGATATTTAATGCTGAGATGTCAGGCTGTTAGAGATAAGGCACCCGCTTTGTATCTTCTTCCTACCGGAATCGTACTAGAGTGGTGGAATCACGATTCTTTGTCACACTCACACATAGAGCTTTTCTGTAGCTTATGACCATATATACAAATACAAATGAGGCCACGGCATTCTAGAGTTTTGTCTAAATTAAATTTCAATAATTATTGCCAAAATAATAATTTTGAAGATTTTCAAAATAATAGTTTTCATTTAATTTATTGTTGAGCTTAATTGTGATGATATTAGATTTAGAATCGAGTGTCTGAATATTAGTTTTTTATCTCGCCATATATATATATTTTTATCGTATGCCTAATGATTCAAAATTTTAGGTCCGCCACCAGCCATAAAATTATATTATTAATAGCTCACATAAATGAAACAAGTAAAGACAATTATACTACAAAGAAATTTAGTGCAATAAATAAGTATGTCTTTCTAAATATCTATAATTTTAGAGAGCATGTGTTGACTTCTTAGGTCAAAAAACAAAATTATTCTTTTTAATAATACAACTGTAATATATTTTGTTCTTAAAAGAAAAATGCTCAAAACTTATGATCATGCAAACTAATTAACTACGTCTCACCAATTTCATACTGGTGACAGTATATAAAAAAAAAACCATCTCATCAAATAAAAAAAAATTCGAAAGATAAAAAGAGAACTAGCTTGTTACAGGAGTGGCTGTATGCGAATTGCTACACGAATATCTAATTTCTGGATTTAGTATCCTGGGGCCACCACCTACTATTGTTGAAATCTTGTTTAGCCAATAATGCCTATGATCGGAAATCATTCATTTCACCAAAGTTGTTCTCGCTTTTGTTTTCAACCGTAGATATATTAATAATTTTGAATATTTACAGTGACTCTATACTTAATTTCTATATATATATTTTTTTTCAATCCGAATATCTTATTAGAGAAGCGTATTTTATGACTAACAGTTGAGTCGAAATTAAGTTATGTTGTTGGCCGTTATGATTAGATACCATATATATGATAAAAAGTTAGTTCATTCGTAAACTTAATTCGATTATATATGGATGTTAATATTTAAAGCAGTGCATCACTGTAATTTGTATTTATTCTATGATATTTGAATACATTTGTTTTAATACTTTGATTTACATCCATATCAGAATTTTATATTTTTAATATTTTACTTTATAGTCTTATAGCCATATTCCATATATTAGTCTCCATATATGTATCCTATACGTAAAAGCCAGTATATGACTATTATAAAATCCGTTTTTTCTCCTATTTTTTGACATGTATAAATACGTACTAGGCATGGCAATCGTATCATCACTGTATTATATTTTCTTAGGGCCGTTTGGATCGTTTAGGAATAAGAGAAATAGTCTATTTCTAGACAGAAAATATTAGAAAGTGTGTAACTTTACGAAGAGTTTGGATGGTTAGGAATAAATTTCCACCTAGGAAGAGGCTATTCCTCTTATTCCTAAGCGATCCAAACAGTCCCTTAGTTGATAATAATTCAACATGAACTGTCTTAAAATAATGATTGACACAACTATTTTTAATATATTTAATCAAAAAATAAAATGGTTTTTTTTTACATTTTCTGTAAATATTACGGGTGTTAATTAATATTTTCGATTAGGTTGATTAGAAGGAAATTAATTGATGTTGCTCCATTATTTTTTTTAGTTTAACCATTAGAGTATATCTTTTAATAATAATTTTTTATTGTTTTTATTTTGGGTGCTAAGGATCATCCAAAATTATCATCCCATCATCCTTGTAAAAACACATTTTCTGTTTTCTATTTTCGAAACGTGATTAATTAAACGCTAACTATCTTTTTGTTTTTGTGCTCATCCTCATCATTCTTTGTCCAGAGCGTACTCCCCCTCCTAACACATGTTTCTCTCCGTCGTCCCACCTCATTTTTTTCTAGAATAATTAATTTTTTTTTCAGAACAATTAGTATTATTTGATGGAACAATTAAGATATATATGAGGACAATTAGTATTATTTTATAAAAAAATTATGATATGTATGAGTATAGTTATTGTCATTAAATAGGATAATTAGTTATTTTTTCAGAACAATTAGATATATTAACAAGGACAATTAAATACATCAACTAGGAAAATTAACATTTTAACTAGGAACATACTCGTATTAACAATTACAATTAATATTTTTAGAATAATTAAATATATTAACCATCACAATCAAGCTTTAAAAAAATGCCGTTTAACGTTTTTTTCGAAATAACGGTATTTTGTAGCCAACCATACGAACGTCACAGAAAAAAAATGATAAAATAACGTAACGCATCATTTACATTTTTTCGCTGAAAAAAACATAAAAAAAGATTGCGTTTTTTTAGCGATATCAAAAGACATATCGTGTATTGATAACATAGTGTATTTGGTACATATCGTGAATAAAATGCTTAGAGATATTCAATATCATGGACAATATCGTGTACTACTGCCTTTCTAAGTACAATATTGTATACTAATCATCCATACAAATGTAATACTGTACACAAAATACATATGAGTTTGACACAGATGATCCATATATACACTGTTTTTTTTGTCGTTTTTTCACCGAAAAAATTCCGCACCGTTAAATCAAGTTCAGACCGTCATATCAAAAAATGCATTTTAAAAGCTTGACCATAATTAAACATATTAAAAAAGACAATTAAATATATTAACCATGGCATTTAACATTTTAACCAGGATAATAAATTTTTCTTCAGTGAGGGTTAGGAGATCAGCATGGGGTGGGGTGGGGAAAAAGTGTATGCGTTAGGAGGGAATAGGGTGCGGTGCATATGTGCTGGATGATAGGGAGTTGCACTACGCCATTTTTTTCATTAGTACCGGTTAAATATTGATTATTAGTATCGGTTTTCAAGCGGTACTAATAATAGGGGGTGCTAAAGATAATTAAAAACCGGTACTAAAAATCCGGTACTAAAAACGCGCTGGAATTCATGGAAAAAAAGGCGGAGATCTTTAGTATCGGCTTTTAACTAGTAACCGGTACTAAAGATGACATCTTCAGTACTGGTTATTAGTTGAAAACCGGTACTAAAGATCCTCGCCAATTTTTTTTATATTTACTATTTTTAGTACCGGTTTTTAGGCTAATAACCGGTACTAAAAATCATTGTAAAAACAAAATTTAGGCTAGCGCTCTTTTTTTCAAATTAACAAAAATTCAAAATCTATATATTATACAAATAATTTACATACACAATTCATACACAATAAAATAAATAATAATTAACAAAATTAATAAAATTTTCGGATTTTAACCAAATTATACAAATTTCAGATTTTTTTAATCCAATTTCAATTATAAAAATTTTGGTATCAACCCAATTTCAAAATTCATTAACAAAAATTAATCTTAATTTGTCGGATTTAACCATTTAATACAAATATTTAACCAAAATTCATTAGTAGTGAGAGAATGAGGTTCCTTACTCGTCGTAGAGGTGGCGAAGTCGCGTCGAGAAAGAAAGAGCAATGAGAGAATGGCACAGTCGAGTCGAGTGAGAGAGAGAGACGGTGGAGAAGGAGGGAGATACAGTGGATCGAGAGGGACCAGAGAGGCAACGTGGAGAGAGAGGAGAGGCGGTGGAGAGTATATCAAGAGGAAGAGGAAGAGATGAGAGGCCTCTTATATTGATTTTGGCAGCATTTTATTTTTAAAAAAATTAAATTGATTTTTAGTACCGGTTTTTTATAAAAAACCGGTACTAAATGAATTAAAATTTTCGGTTTTTTTAAATTAATTTTAGTACCGGTTTTTTACTTTCTGTTTTTTTTTCTAAATTAATACTAATTCTTTTTTTTAATTAGGTTAATTCATAAATTAAATTATTTGAGCATTTTCTGTTTTACAAATTAATTATATGAAATAATTGGTGAAATTGGTGAAAACCGTTTTAAATTTAGTACCGGTTTTTTTTATAAAAAATCGGTACTAAATTTAAAACGGTTTTTTTTATTCTTTCAAACCTTTAGTATCGATTTTTTATAAAAAACCAGTACTAAAAATCAATTAATTAGTACCGATTTTTTATAAAAAAACCGTTACTAAATTAAAAATGTTTTTTTTTTCAGACGATTTTTATTACTGGTTTTTTAAAAAAACCGGTACTAAATAATAAATCTGACAATTACGAAATTGCCATGATTTATTATTAGTACCGGGTTTCTTAAAAACCGATACTAATGATCCGGTATTAATAATCCTTTTTGTTGTAGTGTTGATTGACATGAGATGAGAATCAAAAGTAAAAACGAAAAGAACACTAGACAAGTCCTTTTCGAAAATGGAAAGAATAAAATGCGTTGAGAAGTAAATGATGGAGATGACGCTAAGGAGGAGATAATGATAAGTAATTTTGATTTTGTTTAGCGCAAGCGCACATTAGATGCCATTGGATTAAATTAAGTTCCGTCATTATTTTGTCAGGACAACTCAATCTAATCAAACAAGAGATTGCATGGTCAAATTAAGTTGCGCCATTATTAGGTCTAGACAATTCAAACAAATGAAAAAGAGATTACATTGATTAAACTTTATAAAAATATCCTTTCTCTGAATAATCTATTTTAATTTAACGGTCAATATGCAATTATGTAGTAGATTTTTTTTTTTTTGAGAACTGTAGTAGATTGACAGTCATTCTTTAGCTATATATGATCTAACAAGGTTCATATATAATTATATCATAAACGCTTTGACACAAACAGTCAAACTTTTACCAAATGATTTGTCTATCTGAGGCTTCTAAACGGACAAATCTTTAATTCATGTCCAGAAATTTCATATTTTTTTTATTAAACAATAAATTGCATTTCTGATGCATCCAATTTATGACTTTTAGGAGCGACTAAAATAATGGAAGAGCGTTTTGACACGTTCAGGACTAAAGAATTGCTTTAGGCTCCGTTTGGATAGGTGTGGGAAGAAAAGAAAAAGGGAAGAAGTGAGAAGAAGTATTGAGAAGTGTGTAACTTTGTGAAGAATTTGGATTGTTTATAATTTTTTTTTTCTCTTCTTCCTTCTTCCTACTTCTTCTCAACCATCCAAATGGAGGCTTAGAGTTTAGATAGTATAATTTTACTCTTGCAACATATTAAAAATTTAATTAAAATATTGATTAGGATAATTTAGTTATTGAATGAAAAAGTACGTTGCACAGCAAAAAACATGTCGCTAAAACAATTCCACTGAATTTGGTGACGTACCATTTCTTGCTGATGTCGCTTGCCCCAGAATTTGTCTCTCTTCTTCAGATTCTCCGAACCGTTGGGGGACGTAAATTTTTTCTACTTCTCAATTTTGTCTCTCTTTTTTGATATGCGATAACTGACTCTCTTTTGAAGGTCGAAAGTTAGATAATTTTTTCTTATAAGATAATTATTTGTACACTGTATCGGTTCTAGTGCTTATAATTTGAATGTCTCCAAATGTCTTAAAACTTATTTTAGTTACTTTTTTTTAAGATATAAAATTCAAATTTAGAATCTAAACCATTGATCTTATTCGATATAAAGAGCGATGCATTTTTATATAAATTTTATAAAATTTGAAGTTTATTTGATACTTGATCAAGAGGTTAAAATATGAACAGATTAGAATTAATCTATCATATTTAACTATATTCTTTCAATATTCAATCTCTTGATCAAGTATCAAATAAATTTCAAAATTTATATAAAATGATTTTTCAAAATGATTTTTTCAGAATTAAAAATTTTCAAAATGATTTTTCAGAATTAAAAAATCTTTAAAGATGATGAAAAGGTTAAATTTCTATTATATTAATGATTGGAGTGGATTTTTCTAATTTTGAAGATTAGAAAGGAATATTTCTAATTAGCTATGATTTGAGGGTATATAACTGATTTTTCCAAAAAAGAAATGCCTTATGTTCTTTTGTGTAAAAAGAAATATTATATATTCTACAAATCATACTAATATAGAAAATTGCTGGCCCTTCTATTAAAGTTTCGTATAATTCTAAAGTTCAATTAAAGATAAAGTGCTGGTAAAAAATATATCTAATTTTAGTTTTTAACGTTCGAACTTCGAAACAATGGAGAACTAACTGATTTATGAGCAAGAATTTATTAATATTTCTCTGCTTTTGACTAGGGTGCCTAACGTGGTAAGTGACAACGAAACAGGATGTTTCGTTTGCCGTGCCACTAACGAAACGATACAATTTCGACGTTTCGTTTGCCATTTCATTTACCATTTCGTTAAAAGGCATGTATAAAATACATAATTTCAATATATAGACGGCATGTGCTATTCCGTTCCACAACCCATTTCGTTTTCCGTTCCATTAACAAAACACCACAATTTTCGCTGTCACTTAATATTTCACATACCGATAACGTGACGGCATAACGACGAAACGGCTGCCGTTGACACTCCTACTTTTGACGGCCCAATAGCAGCCTCTCTTGTAAGCAGCTTCATAAATTTAAAATAAAAATGGCTTTAGCTAAGATAAGAAGAGAATCTCACTTCGACATGGGCATGGCCTTGAAGTAGAAAAAGAGTGTGTTCAATGTTGTGTATAGACCTGTCAAACGTTGACAATGGATACAAAATTATACATTTATATTATCTGTTACGTTTTATCAACGGTGGAAATTTTTATTCCGTTGTACGTTGTGTTTGATGGACGACACAAATTTTTGAAGTCATTGATGTTCTGTTTTATTAAACGTTCATAACGTTATCGTTGCTTCAGACCTCATAGCCCAATGGGCAGCTTTGACTCTTCCCGTGTCCTTGAGATGCAGCCATGATAGAACCATGCATGTTACATATATTTGCTAAGCAAAGTGTTGCACATATAAACCAAAAAATCGATGACAATCTTCATAGCCTCGGACAGAGAGCAATGAATGGAGATGATGAATGGAAGAGAGAGAAAGAGAGGCGACAGAGAAGAACAAGAGAAAAAATAATAGGCGATTAGATCTAGGCGCAATGAAATATAGAGAAATGAGGAGATTAGAAATAAAAGAGGAGAAGTGAGTGAGCGGCTGAAGGAGGCGATTAGATCTAGGGTTTTCTCTTTTTCTCTGCCAAAATTTTATCTGCTATCAAATATATATTCCATATCCATAGAATTCTAGACGGAACAAATACAAACGTATACTGAAATGAGCTTATTTCGTTTACCGTTCGTTTCAGGCAACGCTACTACTCTAATTTCTGCTTACCATTTCATTTTTATAACAAAATCAATTTCTGTTCCATTCGATGTGCCGTTCCAACGGAACAGACATGAAAAATGTAAAACGTTCCTCCGTTGACGGGCCTAGTTGTGTAGATTTGTATATTGGCTGGCTGATCTTTCAGCAACCATTCATTATTTCAATAATAGATTTGTATATTATTAACGATGAAAGCTTTTTGCAACTTAAGCATGAATAATTTAAACTGCGATCTTGAATTGATACTATAAATGGAAGCTTTACATGTGCTATCATGGGTAATTTTTTATGCGAAGAGTCTATCTAAATGTGCTATAAGTTGAGGAAGTATTAGCACAACTAATTAAATTAAACTATACTTTTTAGTCAGTAATGATAATGACTATAAATAAAATAGCTTGTGCGCCACATGCCTGCTTTAATACAGCTTAAGAGGTAAAATCTGAATAGGAAGCAACAACAACAACTAAGTTTTTTGTCTCAAATAAATTAGATAGACTAGAAATGAAACTCATCAAGAAGAAGGTCACCAGAGAATAAAAATATAGTAATGAAAAATAATATTAGTACTAATACTGCTACTACTAATACTACATCCTCACCGTAAACAAAAATTATAACTTAAAAACTTATGACATTACTTCCATCCCTAAAGTCCTAAGTATAAGTGGGTGGGAGTAATGTCATAACTAAAATCTTTCAACATTTCCTCATTCCAGATTGGATTCCTTGTACTAGATAAGTATCCATATATAAAATCACCGGTGCAGTGCTGCTACAATTGCAAGTGCAATTGCCGCCATCTGGTCGTATTCCCCATTTTCTGTCTCCAGAGGACATGCATCCTCTGCCTCGGCAAATGCATCCTCGCAGTCACTTGATGCACCCAATGCTGCGCTTAGAAATATCTGTGCATCCGTATCTCGTTCTGCACCTATTGCCTGTTCTGCAGTGCGCAGATCATCTATGGCAAGTGAATACCCCTGTTATTTGGAAAGAAATGGTATATATTGTCAATTAATACACCATGCTTGATCAAGTCTTGCAGACATTTCCCTGGACCCTTGTTAGATTCAGTTGTTTGGGGTTTTATGATATTACAGGGGCGGATCTACCACCGGGGCGGGTGGGGCTAGAGCCCCACCTCACGCCGTCGAGCCCTTGGAGCCCCCCTTTAGCCCCAGCTAATTTTTTTTTGCCATTGGAGCACTTAAAAGTGGGGCTGGAGACTTAAACAGATGTTGTCAGACCCACCTAAATATTTTTTCTAGATCCTCCACTGATGATATACCTGTATATTTGTCTGCGGCTTTAGTTAACAGGTGCTAATTAACAAACTGCACTAACTGACTATGTGGTAGTTACGCATAGTAGAAAGAAAAACAATAGAAAAAAAAAAGGATCAAGGTTCAGGTCGTTGATCATTTCCAACCCGAGAGGGAAAGTAAAGGACCTTCCATTTTAAGGCCTTCGGGGTAATTAACCATAGAATAGAAGTGATAAAACCAACTATTTTGTTCTTGAATATACAAGAAACTATATTTGACAAAGGATACAAAGTTTCTCTTACTATAAAACCCATGCATATGTTATGTTCAAATATGTCATGTGTATCAGCTATAATGACCAACTTTCTATATGTTCGGTCTTGTACATTAAGATTCAGTCATGAAAGCCCAAATAATAATAATAATAAATAAATAAAATTTATGAAGTACGATCGATGTGTCTAAGGAGAAATTGGTTCTTTTGCCGAGTATGCAGACAACAACATGCATGATATAATTGTTAATGTCCCAAAGTTTTCTCAGTAGTTTACAATGCAAAGGTACGAAACGATGCGCTATTTCATACATGCATTGTCATCATGTCTAAAAAAGTACCTCCATGCACACATCGAGCCGGTTTTTTCTCGGCTGGTTCTTTTCTGCTTCCATCAACTCTTGGATGCGTGCCTGTGTCTTGACGGCAGTTGAATTTGCTAAGCGAGAGGCTATTATAGCAAGGGCACGTTGATCAGCTGCTTGAGAGCTAGCATTATATGACTTGAAGGAACTCACGCAAAAGTCATACGCAATGTAGGGATGCGAAGATGAGATGTTCTTGCATGTTTCTTCAACAATGGAAGCATTAGACAGAGATATGAACAGAGATATGAGAAGAAGATAATAGAAAGTTTTCATTTTGGTTATTCACTTATTATTCTTTCTTGGCTCTGCAATTTTCTTCGAGTATGTCGTTGGTCGTTTTAAGCAAGGTTTAAATACCTGGTACGGAAAATGCGCCTGCATTTAATGGGAATTTCATTCTCATTTAGCTAATATTATGAGATATATACTTTCTTTAGGTGGAAGATTAATTTTAGTTAATTCAGTCCATTACTTTCCTTTGGAGACATTCTTTTTTTCGAAAAAACAAATGGGAATATCGTTGTTGGCTGAAGGCGCTAATTATGGGATACTAGCATATTGCAATTAATGGGAACACCGTTTCCTTTTTATTTTCAGAAAACTGAATTATTTTGAATGGGATATTCCTCTAAAAATGCATCTGCAATTACTAATAAGTTTATCGCGTGTTTGAAAATTCGTTCCAAAATCCATCTCTCTATTCTGAATTTAAATTTGAAAGTAAGTTTATCTTTTAGTTGAATTTTCTGTATTCAGTATATATATATATATATAGAGAGAGATAGGCTATTGTCCTTTGGATATGACTGAGGTGTTTTCCTATCCAGTTTGTCACTGTTGGATCCCTTTTAAGATTCGTGTACAGATATAACTCTGTGGCTCAGATGCAAGCGCTGAGGAGAGGCGCTGAGTTAATTTTCTCCGTTCCTCTCTTTAATTTCCGTTAAGCTCTCTGTCCCCCTCTGTGTTTCCTCTCTCCGTCTCCGAAAAAAATAAAACGCATCCCTCAAAACTTGAAGTTGCTCTCCTCAACGCAGGGAAGAGAGTTGGAAGAAGGGTTCTCTCACTCAGCATCCCCTCCGCCCTTCGCAACACGAAACATATTGGAAAATCCATCTCGACTCTCCCACCTCATGCTAGACGGTCCCTCTTTTATAGATCCATATCACTCCACTCCATCCAAGAGACCAAGATCCTCATCAATCCTCCGCACGAAATCAAGGATGTGATCTCCGTCCCTGTCGAGCATGCCAATACCTGCCACAATGTGGAGGCATCCCAGCCCAACAGCGAGATCTGAGTTCAATTTTCCCCTTTCCCAAGTAGAAACCTTCAATTAATTTAATTAACCCTTAATTTATATAATTGGTTCAGTTATGCATTGTTAGGTACAAATGTGAAAAATTTATACTTAGTCTTGTGTAATTTGTTCAATTGGTTCAGTTGGTTTGGTTCTTCTTTGTTCGGTGACATTTGAATGTCAGTCAATTTAGTTAATAGTGTTGTTGAATTGCTAGATTCAGACGATTTAATGGTTGAGTTTTATGCAACTAAATTTGAAGTAATAGTTTAATGACTACTGAATTTGAAATGCATAAGAGCTGCTTTTGTAATTATTGCAATAAGAATCAAACTGTAGGGCTATTGAGTTTAAATTGGTACCAGATCAAATTGATTCGGCACATTAATTTGAACTTATGTGAAATTTCTATTCAACCATTAAAACATACATAGCGCTTCAGTAGGGGCTTAGCTTGCAGGGGCTTTTGATGTATTTAATTGCATAGCCCTTTTGATTCTATGGAGAGATCGATAGAATCCAACTATTTCTAAGTACAACGAGTGGGAGAGGGGGCACGAGGGGAGATTTTTTGAGAGAGAGAGAGAAAACACGGAGGGGACGGAGAGATTAAAGAAAAATAAAGAGCGAACGGAGAAAAATTAACTCAGCGTCTCTCCTCAGCGCTTGCATCTGAGCCACAGAATAATATCTGTACACGAATCTTAACAGCAATCCACGGTGACAAACTGAATAGGAAAACTCCTTGGTCCTATCCAAAGGACAATAGCCTATCTCTCTCTCTCTCTCTCTCTCTCTATATATATATATATATATGATCTCATCGGTTTTTTTGAACCAGTGCAACCGGTTAAATCGATATAATCCCGTACCCATATACGGCTAAGGATGAAAAAGGGATCAGATACGGATCGGATAGTGGTCGAATCATATCAACATTCATACTTTTTTTTTAATACAGATACGAATACGGATATGCTCGGATACCGATATAGTTCGGATGTTAAGCGGATACAAAATATCATCGGATACGAATATGAATACGAATATATTTCGGATATGAATATAAATGTCTATAAATTAACAAACTAATAGAAATAAAAATATATAAATTAAGATTATAATCTCGATTTCATATTTCTACAATACAATACAATCTGTTTAAATTATAATTATTATTAATCATTATTTATAATCTTCACTAATTATACCATATAAGTCGTTAACAATTGTAACATTTATAAACTATCTTAGTGATGCATTCAAAATTTTCAATAAAAATAAATAAGAATAAAAGGATAATAAAAAGTAACAGAAAAAAAACCACTTCGTTTCCATTTTTCTTTGTTATTTTCGTTGCTTGGGAGTTGGGAAGATGGTAAAAGAGTGAATATCCAATTCTATAAATTTTTTAATAATAAATGGCACAAACTAAATTTAAAAATAATTTTTGTATATTCACATATGCAATTTAAATTTTCCGGCGGCACTTGTATAATTTATGAAACTTAATATATTATTATAAAATAAATATAATCGCAAAAAATAATTATAACTAATCATAATCAAATCGGGCAATGTCAAGCAAAGCTCATAATAAAGTAATTTGGGTCCCAAAATATAAAAATATCATAAATTAAGTAAACTAAAAAAATTTAAAAATAATAAAATAAATAAAATGTAATTGGATTGTTTGTAATTTTTTAAGAAATCCACAAAATTTGATGCAAAATAATTTTGAGAAGGCTTGTAAATAATCAAACAAAGGAACTAAAATTTTTAAAATTAATAAATTATTGATATGTAATAAAAGAAATAGAGGGCCAATATATAAAAGTATGGTAAATAAAAAAAATAAAGGGCGTAATAAAAAAAAGCCAACTTCCTCTACATGCGCTCTCTTTTTCTCGTTTCATTTGATAATTCCCTGCCTTTTTCCTCATATTTATTTGATTTGATGTATATTCCCATACTCTTGTTTTAGTGTTGCATACAAAAAACTATAGTTGCATGAGGTACGTTGCATAAAATAACATGAAAAACACAACAAACGATCCGGGAAAATACACATGGGTCTGGCCTTTTCCTACTAACTTTTTTCTATAGTCAATTCAATACAGCTTTTTGTGTGCTTGATGAAATAGAAGTTTTTAAATTATTTGTTACATAAGTTAACGTCAAAGATCCACAAATGATCCGGAAAAAATGCACATGGGTCTGCTTTGTCCACTAAAACTTTTTTCTATGGACGATTATGTACAGTTTTTTATGTTGTGTAGAAAAATAAATGTTTTAATAAATTTGATAAAAAAATATAGACAAAATTGACGTCAAAAATCCAAGGAGCTTGGGATACTGTAGAAACCCTCCGATATGTACTATCTCTACATACTCTACTGCTTATAAAATACAGAAAAATACATAACAATTTCACTAGAAAAGATTCAAATATTTATCATATCAATTGTAGATCATTAACCTGCATAACTTAATCTGATTCACAATTTAAATTCGGGGGTGATAAGGATCATCCCCATCATCTCCAGTGGGAATTCATTTTAATTTTTTCTATTTTTAGAATATTTTTGGTCCCCACTATTTCTCTTCCTCCCATTCTTTTCTATTTTGGTCCCCATTGTTATTCTCCCTTCCATCCTTTCTATTTTTGGTCCCCACGAAAACTATAACAATTACTCATATTAACTACAACAGTTAGTATCCAAATTACAACAATTATTTATATTAACTACTTCAGCTACATACATAACTTCAAAAGCTACATATTTTAACTTCAACAGCTACATATTTTAACTTCAACAGTTACAAATATAACTTCAACAGTACATATATAACTTCAAAAGTTATATATATTAACTTTAACAATTACATATATAACTTCAACATATATATATATATATAACTTCAACATATATATATATATAGAGATTGGCTAAAGTATACTCCAGCATACGGATCAAACCCGTATGCTAGAGTCGTTTCTGAAAATCTAAAATTCAAACAGTCGATCCAAACCGTTCAAGTTGTTCTCCATGTAAAAATATCATTCAAGACCAAATTTTACATTTTTTCGAATTTTTTTGCTATATATTATGCTATTTTCAAATTGAAGGGCCAGAAATACTCCTTTACAACTCCTTTACAATGTTTATTTAAAATAGCATAATATATAGTAAAAAAATTCGAAAAAATGTAAATTTTAGTTTCCTAGGAGATTTCAATATGGAGAACAATTTAAAAGCTTCGGATCGACTGTATGCATTTTAGATTGTGAGAAACGACTCCAGCATACGGGCTATCTATATGCTGGAGTATACTTTAGCCAATCTCTATATATATATATATAACTTCCACAGTTACAATATTGAATTTGTATATTTTGTTATTACATGTTACGGTTCGGAATTTCAATGAATTATATGCTGGGAGTAGATATGGGATGATGCTGGATTTGCAATGAGGATGAATGGGATGATTTCATCATCCCTTGGACTTTCTTATTAATGACGATATGTTAGATAATTAATGAAGATTTAGAGATGATGGGAATGATAGAATCTATGGAATGATGGAAAGCAATTCCCATTTAAATTTGTATTTCAGATAAAAAGTCGGACCTCTCTTAACCGCTCCTGTCAGCATCCTCAAAAAAAAAAAAAAAAAAAAAAGTCGGACCTCTTAACAGAAAGGGTCGAGGCGCAGCATTGAATGAACGAGTTTCTTTTAGATAAAGGGCACCTCAACTCATTTCTCGCGCAAATTCTGACCTTCTCTCTCATTTCTTTTAGATAAAGGGCACCTCAACTCATTTCTCGCGCAAATTCTGACCTTCTCTCTCAATTCAATACAACTCAACAGAAAGGGTCGAGGCGCAGCATTGATTCTCCGCTCCGATATTTTTTATTCTCACTATAATTTTTCTTAGATCAGCCACCTCAACTCATTTCTCGTGCAAATTCTGACCTTCTCTCTCTTGGCGAGTTGTCATTGCCGCTCTCCTTTCCCCTCTTGATAAAGATCATCACCAATCTTGCCGGTAAACCAACTAATAAAGGGCACTCGCTTCATAACAAGAATAACAATAAGGACCCCACGCAACAGTGAATAATGTCAAGGAAAGCTTAGAATGGCCTAATACATCAGGGCCGTACAAAATTAAGGGAAGCTGGCTTGGGACCCACCAGAAATTTTTTGAACGTTTTTACTTATTCATTTATTTTTTTATTTTTTTTTGAGAAATACGAGCAAATACAAAAAGCTGTTGGGATTATTTTCTCCGTAGAACTATCGCACAATTTAAAAAAACTATAAAACATACGATCACCTACAAAAGCCGAAAAAGCAGGATTAAATAGTGCGTAGGTGGACCATTAAATTCAAAATCACGTTCATACAAAAAAAAATCATTTCTATTGTCCTTGCAACGCAATTCATGTGATCAAATATATAACGGATCTTATTTACAATAAAAATCGACTTACAGTAATTCAATTGTCTACTTTCAAATTGTACACAGTAAATCCTAGCAATTTCGGGCTATACAGAAATAGAAACAACACATTTGGACAAGGAATTCAAATTGTCTACTTTCAATACACCACTAATAGGCCTGCCAAAATTCCGTTCCGTTCCGTTCTGTCCGAACGGAACGTTAAACGAAATAAAAAATCAATTCCGTTTCTGAAAACGGAAATGAAGAAAACGAACGGAAATGTGCTGAAATCAATAGGAAATGGAAGACGGAACGTTAAACGGAATAGAAATATGTTCTGTTTGACGAAACGGAACGGAAACGTCGACTGGAACGAAACGGAAGTGGAACAATCCATTTTCGTGTTCTATTTTCACGTTTGACAAACCTAACCCCTAATGGTGCGTGACCACTGACCACCTCACACATTGGCAATTTGACACAATTGGACCAGGAAAACAAAGCAAACCAATTTCACCTAAATTAAAGAAGGAAAAGACCTCTCTCTCCCATATTCCCGTAGAAACTCCAACCGTGCGAACCCTAACAAAATGGGTCAGATGAAGGTATAGAACGGTCGCAAAATTGCCCACCACACTAAAGACTACACAGAGACACACCAAAAACCAAAGTCGCGTACTGTTCATCTCTTGTTGAGAACATATGGTTTTTACAATTTGGTACTTTTGACGGCCCAGTAGCACGAAATGAGATCCAGTCCCGCGCGGGACCATCCAACGCACCGCTGTGACCCGTATGATTTAATCTCAATGGCAAAGGGAGCCCCGTGCATGTAACCTGATTGATAGGCCCGAACCGTCCAGATCAGATCGGACGGTTGGTAAGCTGCGCTGGACGGTCCCGCGCGGGAGCAGAGTCGGATTGCAGTAGCACCGCTCTTGTAAGTAGCTTCATTATTTAAAAGAAAAAACCCAGTTTCTTTTGACATATTCAGATTAAAAGCCCAAACGTACAAAATGGTATTGTTTTCTTGATCTGCATTCAATTAATAATTGCAGACTATCTATTAGAAAATGAAAATTGATTACGGTCATCTACAATTTTGTTATCATTTCTCATTGCTTGAACAAAATGAACACATAAAATATATAAGGTGTGGTCAAAGTGAACACATATAAAAAAAATAAGTGCATATGAAAATTTAAACAATGGCGAAACTTATTATTTTGTATGTGTTTACTTTGATCATCCATATATTCATCTTGTTTATTTTGTGTTTTAATTTTGTTCAAGCAATGGAAAAACTACAAATAACAGTTATCATTTCTCATAGAAAATTGCTAATTGTCATCTATCCACGTTTCATCCAACGTCATCCAAGATGCTTCTTCCCTCCTTTCTGCTTCTTCCCTCCCTTCTGCATCTTCCCCTCCTTCCTCTTCCTTCCTTCGTGATCCGCTCTCTTCCTTCCGCGTTTCGCCTCTCTCTCTACTCCCTTCTTTGAGCACGCTCCCCTCCCTTCCTCCCATACCTCTACATATCTCTCTCTTTCTTTCCTCTCTCATTTGTGCTCTCTTCTATTCCTTCTTTATTTTTCTTTTTTTCCCTTTCTCACTGGCTCTAATAACTCATTTCATTTCTTATTTTGCTTATTTTTATATTTGTTCATTTTATTGTTATATACGTTTACTTTATTTATTATATTTGTTCACTTTATTTCTTACTCAGCTAATTTTAATATTTATACATTTTTTGTTGTATTTGTTTAATTTGTTTTATTTTATGTTCGTTTTGTTTGATCAATCTATTAATTTTATTTCTTATTTAGTTATTTTTTATATCTGTTCACTTTGTGTTATTTTATGTGTGTTTATTTTGTATGTTGAATATGGTTATTTATTTCTTATTTAACAAATTTGTATATATGTTCACTTTATTGTTGTGTATATTCACTTTGTTTATTGGATATGTTCATTTTCCCATGTATAGATATTCACTTTATCTTTGTGTATGGGTTTACTCTGTTTGTTTTATGTGTTCACTTTGTTTTTTAATTTGTTCAATTTGTTGGTTATATATGTTCACTTAGTTCTTGTATCAGTACAATTTAATTTTTGTTCATTTTATCTTTGCAACTGTCCACTTTATGGTTGCATATGTTTATCTTTGAGAAAGCAATGTAAAGTCCACTGGCAGATGCGAAATGAAGTGAGACTGAGATAGTGAAAGATAGGTGGAGTTGAAGGAAAATAGAAAGAGAGAACATATTTGAAGGCGAAAGAAGGGAAAAGAAGGGGAGATGCATGGCGCTAGGGTTAGAAAAAGAAAGGAAAATGACAGACGTTAGAGGTAGAAAAAAGGAGGGCGCAGAGAGGAGGAGGAGGACACAAAGACAGAGATGTTGCGAAAATTAGATGACAGAATGACTTTTTTTTTTCTTGAATGACGATTATCACTTCCGCTATCTATTATTCCAATTGCCAAAATCCTAATAATTACCAGTATATCTTTTTTTCTGTTCGAACAGAAATTAATATAACTTCAAACTGTTTTCGTATATGAAACTTTTTGACGGTCATTAATAGAAATGATATCCCCTAAAGACGGGCATGTAGGTCTCATAATTTTTTTTCTTTCATAAAAATTTGTTAAGAGTACTTAAATATGTGCTATCAGAATATACATCATTAGTTATTGACTTATTGTTTTATTTGCAGCAGTTGTTCCGACTCAATCGAAACAATACAATAACTAGTGCTCTTATATACCGGGAATGATAAGGATTATTTTCAAGATCTATCATCTCGGTCATTTTCAGTAACCCGTTTCTATTTTTGGAAATCATCCCTCTGACTCATTTTTTTTGAAAATTCAACACTCATCTCTTCCTCCCTCCTGCGTACACTATTCCCAACCCCCTCTCCCTCCCTCCTGCGTACGCTATTCCCAACCCCCCTCTCCCTCCCTCGTGCGTACGATATTTTCCACCCCCCTCTCCCTCCCTACCGCGTACGTTGTCCCCCCACCCCTCCCCCCTCCCTCACACTTCATAACCGTTGAAATTACTATACATAAATGTTGAAGTTAATATCGTAATTGTTGAAATTAAATAGATAGCTGTTGAAGTTAATATCACAATTATTGAAATTCATATATACAATTGTTGAAATTATTATCGTAACTATTGAAGTTAATATATATATTTATAACTATTGAAATTAATATATATAACTATAATAATTATATATATTAACTTCAACCTTTAAATATATTAACTTCAACAGTTATTTCAACGGTTAGTGAGAGGGTTGGGGCGACAGCGTATGCGGGAGGGAGGAAGGGAGGGGAGAGTTGGAGAGACAGCGTACACGGAAGGGAGGGGAGGGGGGAGTGTTGGGGGGACAACGTACGCAAGGTACGCGGAAGGGAGGAGGGGGATGGGAGGGGGGAGTGTTGGGGGGACAACGTACGCAGGAAGGAAGGAGCAGAGAGGAATTAGTTGCAGCGTGGCGTTGGATAACACGGAATGATGGAGATGATGAGAATCTTAGAATGGTCCTAAGCAATTCCGCTTATATACTTCTACTAAAATCATCTTAATTAGTTGCTTCGAGATTAATTTTTAAATCCACTTTTGGATATTGACCTCACAGTTCTTTGTTTTTATGTTCCCTTTTTTTCCCATATGATACTTTTTCATTTTGTATTGTATATTTATTTTTACATATGCAATTTATTATACGTACCTGATTAAACATTGGGTTTTGGCCAGCATTGTCTTTTTTTCTTTCAAAGGCTTCCTATAATTGGCTGGTTGATCTTTCAGCAACCATTCATGATTTCAATAATAGATGTGTATACTAATGAAAGCTTTGCACCTTATAAGGCTGAAGCTGAATTCTAATGTACCATCTTGAACTGATACGCTAAATGAAATCTATGCATGTGGTATCATGGGAAATTTTTGATGCGAAGTGTCTATCTAAATGTGCTATATATATAAGTTAAGAAAGGATTAACAACTAATTAATTAAACTTTACTTTTTAGTCAATAATGACAGTAATTATAAATAAAATAGCTTATGTGCCTACAAGTTAAGAGTAAAATTCTAAAATCAGAATAGAAAGCAGTTCTGAAATTTGATTTCAACCAGATTGATTCCCTCTTACCAGATTGGTACTCCTTTAGAATAAGTATCTATATATGAAATCATCTGCGTAATCCTGCTACAATTGCAAGTGCAATTGCTGCCATCTGGCCGTATTCCCCATCTTCTGTCTCTAGAGGACATGCATCCTCTGCCTCGGCAAATGCATCCTCGCAGTTACTCGCGGCATCCAATGCTGCGCTGAGAAATATCTGTGCATCCGTGTCTCGTTCAGCATCTATTGCCTGTTCCGCATTGCCCAGCTCGTCTATTGCATTTGAATACTCCTGTTTTTTGGAAAGAAATTGTATATGGTCGATTAATACACCTTGATCAAACTCTTGCAGATATTACCCTTGACCCTTGTTAGATTCTGTTGTTTGAAGCTTTCATGTTATGATTAGATATCAGTCAATCTCGCTGTGCATGGTTTTCACTTTTCAGTTATCAGGTACTAACTAAAACATTCCACTAACTACTCTCTATATGTGGCAGGTACTCATATATATACCCACACACACACACATACTATATATATATGCATATACATACATACATACATACATATATATATAGAGAAAGTTTAATATGCACTATATATAGTGCATAGGACTTTCTATGCACCGCAGACTTTTTTGGAAGTATTTTTGTAAATTGACAAATCTAATTTAACCAATCTAATCTACATATTGAAATCTCATAGCAAAACAAATTTTACAATTTTTGAGATTTTATTACTATTTTTTTCGAATTTTTTAAAACATGTCATTTTTGGAATGTTGTAAATAGTATGGCATTCCAAAAATAGTATGTTTAAAAAAATTTGAAAAAAATAGTAATAAAATCAAAAAAATTGTAAAATTTGGTTTGCTATGAGATTTCAACATGTAGATTAGATTGGTTAAATTAAATTTGTCAATTTACAAAAATACTCCCGAAAAAATTCGTGGTGCATAGAAAACCCTATGCACTATGATGCATATTAAAAGAAAGACCTCTATTTGATAAATTTATGAAGTTTCTCTTACTATAAACTCATTCGTTTGGATCAAGTGGGAATTTGGAGAATTTTCTATTCCTAAGCATAAATTTATTATAAACAATCCAAACTCTTTTACAAAATTATACATTTCCCAATACTTTATGTCTAGGAATAGGCAATTCGTCTTATTCCTAAGCAATTCAAACGGCCCCATTCATATGTTTTTACCAGCTAAAATGACCAATTTTGCATATATGCTGTCCTGTACATGGATTCAGACATGCAAGCCTTAAAAAAAGAAGAAGAAAGAACAGAGAATCAGTCATGCAACATATCTCTTGGTCATCGTGTTATACATACTTCTTACCAACATCAATTCATGAAGTATGATGTCTAAGTAGAAATTGGTTCTCTTGCGGAGTATGCAGACAACAGCATGCATGATATAATTGTCAATGTCACAAAGTTCTCACTAATTTACGATGCAAAGGTACGAAACAATGCTATTTCATACATTATGTCTAAAAAAATGTACCTCCATGCACACATCAAGTCGGTTCTTTCTCGGCTGGTTCTTTTCTTTGTCCATCAACTCTTGGATGCGTGCCTCTGTCTTGGCCGCTGATGAATTTGCCAAGCGAGAGGCTATTATAGCAAGAGTGCGTGGATCAGCTACTTGAGAGGTAGCATTATAGGACTGTAAGGAACTCACGCAAAAATCATATGCAATGTTGTGATGTGAAGATGAGATGTTCTTGCAAGTTTCTTCAACAATGGAGGCATTAGATAGAGATGTGAATAGAGATACGAGGAGAAGATAACAGAAAGTTCTCATTTATTGTTCTTTCTTGGTTCTGTATTTTCTTGGAGTATGTAGTTTGGTCCCTCTGTTTTAAGGTTCCGCGAGAGATCTTTGAGTACAAGATAGAAGACTAGCTTTCACAACTTCACAAGTTCTATGCTTGCAAGTTGCACTCCTCTACAATGATTCGGGTAAAATATACGTGAAATGTCAACTTTTGCTCTCTTAAAAAAAAATTGCGGCTGATCTAGATAATATGTTTAAATAGTTTTGAAAAAAAATACATAATTTATAATCTATTTTTAATAGTTTAGGGGATCTAAAATCAATAGATAATACTATGATACGAAATTACGACAACTCATATTGCAATTAATTTTCGTATGCGCTTTCCTTAGAAGTAGGATATGGTGTTGATGTAAATTTTAAATAGTATCAAAATAAAATAAATAATTTTACTTGAATGGAAATATCTTTAATTAAGCACATTTAATTTCAATGTGCGAAAAAAATTGTAATCAAGATAATCAAGTCTTGTTATTTCTTAGAGATACAATCTTGGAATTAACTGCAGAGAGCCTAATTAACAATGTCTGACTATTTCATGAATCAATAAATTGAAACGGTATCAAAGTCAATAATTTTAATCAGCGAATATTATATCCCTGCTGCTTTTTGTTGAAGGAATTACTCTCTACATATAATACCTGGAGGTGTGTTTGGATGGAGGTCGGATAAGTATATATAAGAATAAAGATTGGCATAAGATTCTAGAATTTCTTATTCTTATTCAAATTTCATAGTTTTGTTAGTATAAGAATAAGGGGCCGGATAAGGTCAAATTCCTTATTCTTGTGTTGTTTGGGTTGTACAAGAATAAGAAATTTGGGGCTTATTCTTATTCAAAGCATTGGAAGGTTTCTAGGAAGCTTTAATAAATTAAAAGATTGTTCTCTCTCTCTATATATATATTTATAATCTCCCAGTTTGGATCGTATGTGAATAGGAGGAATAGTTTCTTCCTAAGCATAAATTTATTATAAACAATTCAAACTCTTCACAAAGTTACACACTTTCCAATACTTTCCTCCTAAAAATAGGCTATTCTTCTTATTCCTAAACAATAATAATATTGTATGAAAAAAATAATATTGTACGTCAAATAATTCTAGCTCAGTCGAACCAATAAAATAATTTGAATTTTCTAAACCAACTCCAAAAGGAAGTGTAAGCAGGCCTGTCACGGTAGATTCAACGTTATATCGTTTCGTGTATACACGAGACGGAACAGTTAACGGAACTGATTTTTGATTCGTTTCAATAATGAAATGGCAAATGAAACACAAAATTGTACAGTTTTGAATAGTGTAAGAATGAATAACGAAATGAAAATCTATGTCGTTTAATTTGATAACGAAATCATTAATGAAATGAAATATTGTACCGTTTTTATTAACAAAGCCTCTGTTTGGATGAGAGAAGAAGGAGGAAGAAGAGAAGAAAAAAAATTATAAATAATTCAAACTCTTCACAAAGTTACACACTTCCCAATACTTCTTTTCACTTCTTCCCTTTTTCACTTCTTCCCACACCTATCCAAACGGAGCCAAAACGACAAACAGAATGGACTGTTCCATGCTATTTCGTCGCATTTGACAGGTCTAATTATAAGCAATTGCTCCACCCTTGACCGTTTGTGTACAGGATCCAAGATATTAGTGGAGAGGAGTATACTTAAACATGTCATTCTTTTTCTTTCTTTTGAACTGAAGTGTGCTTAAAGCCTACTGTTGGGTACAAAATGTTATCTACGTTAGGAAAAGTTGAAAAGAAAAATGGAAAGGTTACAATAAAGGAATTCCAATCTCCTTTTTCTTGTAGTTTATGCGATGACAAGCTGTAGTTGCAAAAGCAACATCCATATCCAAAAGCTGTTCTCTGCACGACTGCACTTTTAAAAAAAATACGACCTGTTCCCATAAACTGGTCCCCTGTTCCACTCAAGTGTTCTCAAATGCTTTGATCGATTTTCCTTTTTTGTTTGACATATTTTTTTCATATAGTACACTAGTTGTGTAACTAGACATATTTTATTTTATTTATTTTTTTTTTTGAAATTGTGCCCTTAGGCTAGACATTTGCACACTTTGGCCACCGCTGTCTAGGACAAGTGATAGTGGCACAGTGGCGGAGCTAGAAATTTCTCTTATAGGTTCAAAACATTCATAATACTAATATTATCATACCAACTTGAATAATAAGTAATAAATGAAGTTCAACAATAAATATCATGTGGTTATTTATGAGATTCAATGTAGTGTATTCATATAAAATTTCATATGTTAAGTATATATTTTTAACATAAAAGTAGCATTTTTTAAAAAGAAGTGGGGCAATTGATCCCCATATGATGAATATAGCTCCGCCACTGAGTGGCATGTGCCTCTCCAATCGGAGGGCAGTAGTTCGATCCCTGCTTGAGGCTGGTTGAAGTGTGGGTGCGTGTGAGGCTATGGCCAGATATCAAAAAAGTTTCCACACCTTGTCATTGTTTATTTGGTCAAGGAAACATGCTAGGTACACCCCTTAATTATAGTTGGCAATACATCGGGGTTGTTTGGATTGCAAAGAATAAGAAAGAATAACTTCTTCCTGAAATATTTTCTTCTTAGGTATCCAAACAAGTTAGGAATAAGAAGAAAAATAATTTTTCCTAGGAATAGCTTCTTCCTAGGAATAACATCTTCTAACAATTATATATACATAATTTCAACAAAATTAACTAAATACTAATAACTAAATGAAATTTTATGTGCTCTTCAATTAGTACTTTATTTAATATTAAAATAATAATTTTTAATAATTTATTTAAATTAATATTAATTTTCTTATTCTTAACTCATCATCCAAACAACATTTCTTATTTCCGAAATAAAATCTTCCCACTCTTCCCAAAGTTACACACTTTTCAATATTTTCTTCCTAAAAATCTTTATTACTTCCTTATTCTCATACCATCCAAACAATCCAGAAATGAACTTTGAACTCAGCCACCAAAGTTTCAAGTTTATGATAGTGACATATTTTCTCCGGATTAAATGCCAAACCAGAATTGGATTAAGCACATACCATAATTGGATTGAATGCCAACTGTAGTGTAATGATGTTGTAGTTTAGATCGGAAGTCTTATTTTTTAGTAGTATTAGTATTTTTAAATTACTTAAGATCTTCTTTTTCTTAAGCGTCATCTTCATTATTTTCTAAATGACACGTTTTACTTTTTTTCATTTTCGAAAAATACTTGTCCAACATTTTCATCATTCCTTTCCATTTATGTCTCTAATTTCCATCCAGTATGTATCAATTGTTACCCACCCTATACCTCTCATTCAACGCTTACCCAACCACTCCTCTCCTGACATCATATATTATGATACTGATTATTAATTGTCCTGAAAAAAGTTCGCCCTTAAAAAAAAATAATTGTCTTGAAAAATATTATTAATTGTCATGGAAAAAATTAATTGTCCTGAAAAAAATAGTAATTTGGAGGGCACCATAGGTGCTAGGAAGGGAGGGAGGAATATGTTCTGGATGATAAATTCAATAGATGATAGGGATGAGCGACAAAAACAAATAATTAGTGTTTAATTAATCATATTTTGAAAATAGAAAAGAAAAAACATGTCATCTATGAAATGATATAAATTTGTAAAAACTAAATACTACCTTAGTATTAAAAAAAATACTCCTTTTATGATATATAATAATATAAATTTGTTAGATACTTCGTTATGATAAAAACATACTCCCCTTGAGATAAATAAATACTATCTTAAATTAACCACGTATTTATACTTATTAGGTACTCCCTTGATAGTTATTATTTACTTCTTTGTAGTTGTTAGTTACTTTTTTTTTATTAGGTAGTAAATACATATAAAAACTTATTAGTTACTCCCTTATATGCGTTATTTATTTTCTTATGATTTTTAATTACTCCTTAATAAAGGTACACAAAAAGTTATTAGTTACTCTCTTATTTTTTAATAAATGCTCCATTCTACTATTTTAGTTCTTCATTGAAATTATTCTGTACAACTCCATTCTAAATTTTTCCTTCATGTTTTTTCGTGTCTTTTCTCTTTCGAATTGGACAGAATCAAGAGAGAAATAATTTGACATTAGCAAAGGCTGTGTTTGGATTGGAGTGGGAAAAAGGATCCAAATTTATTATTAAACAATTTAAATTCTTCACAAAATTACACACTTTCCAATACTTCTTTCCACGCCTCATCCAAACGGAGCTAAAGAGAAGCAAGAGGAAGGAGAGAGTGAAGAGAGTAGAGGCAAAGTTAAGGTGGAGCCTTAGATCGAGATGAAGAGAAAGAGAGGCAGCAATTGGAAAAGGTAGCAGATGGCTGGATCGGGGTGAAGGAGATGGTAAGGAGTAAGGAGAGAGGAGAGGCACATAGTGAAGAAAGAGTCGTACGAGGGTGAGGAGAGAGGAGGGACGTGTGAGGAGGAGAAAATTAGGCTCAAGCACAGTCACACAGAGGATGAGGGGAGGGAATTAAATTCAAGTGCGCGCTCTGATCACTTGATTGCGCAGGACGTTGATTGCAGCCTAGGTATTAATTCTTTATACCATAAATCCAATTTGGAAATTGGCAGAGTCTTGGACCGAATCGATTTGAACAAAACTAGCTTCTGCATCGCGCTTCGCGCGATGTATGATTAGTCTAAGGCGATTGTATTATTGATTTATGTGTGTTTCTAGTTTATTTAGTTATTTGGTGGCTGTTTTTTTTTTAAAAAAAGTTTTCTGCTGGTTCTTTTGTAAAAGAGCAATATGTAAGCACAATTTAATAAGAGCAAGAAATCCATATTATACAGCTACAATTTGATTTTATTCCATTCATGCCACACTTTTAGAAGGGCTGGAGCAATAATCTTGTTAATACATAAGAATACTCAAATGAAAGCTATATTGGTGGGAGGACAAATATTGGTATATTGGCAGGACATATAAAAAGGGAAAAAAACAATTCACATCTACAACAGTTCCCAGCTTGTTAGTCCCCTAATCATTCAAACGCAGATATTTTATTTTTATTGTCTTTCTTCCAATCAATTGATTAATTTTAGAAATTGTTAAATGTAGATTGGCAAGACTCGATAATTCGAAGGAATTATTTGACCACTAACATCCCAAAATATCAAATGGCAAGTATAAATTTAAATTTTTGAAAAATAAATCATGAATAATATATCAATGCATAGAATTAAGATATAGAAAAAAAAATACATAATGTATATATGAGGTTACCATTTTGCATTCCATGTAAGGCCTTTCCTATTCAGTGCATGGAACTGATAGTACAACTGCTCCAAATATGACCTCATCAACAACAAAAACACACATAAAATACTTCATAGGTTGGATATTAAAATTATTACGTAGCAGATAAATTTGTAAGCAAAAAGATGTCAGATCCCCACTTTTTACTAATCCTGAAAGGCAAAATCAAAACCCTATTAAAAATATATATATTAAACATAACCGCAATTATATATATTGTAAAGGATCATTAAGTGAGGACAAACTGAGCAAATTATTCTTTAATCGATAAATTTATGATCATCAGTCCAGACTATAAGAGAACCAAACTGTGTCCATAACAATTTAGAGCCGCCAAATTGGGGCCAAAAAAAAAACTATTAGATATCCAAACAAAATAATACTAACCTGTCCAGTCATTTTGAAAGGCTAAATTTTTTTGTAAAGCAGCTAATAGTGAAAGTTAAATCTCAAATTTGGCAACGAACCTAGATGATGGATCAGCTCAATATATGCAAGTCCTTCCTGCAAAAAATTGAAATATCCATAAATAATCTTCAAAATATAACTTGTTCAGTCAACATTTTTTTATCATAACAAACAGACATGCAGCTATAGTGATACATATGTCGATCCTTACAAATCGGACCAAAACAATTCAATTAGGTATCCAATGTACAACAAAAAGAGAGAACTACAAGAACCTATTGGAAATAAGATCAAACGAACAAATGATGCACTAAGAATAGTGATTCTACAAATTTGAAAAATTAGTCATTGCATGTTTTTATTGTTTTTTTTAAACCTCTAAACATATCTTTTATCAATTTCAAAAAAACTCTTCCATTCAACTTAGCTTTTGAACTATATATATTTAATAAAGTAAGCAAATGAATAGTTGCTAGCAACAGTATGAGACACCATCGAGAGAGCTTTGGTCAGCACAAATGGACTCGAGATCTTGCGGGGTTTTTTTTATCTTCTTGTTTGCAAAGCTTCTGTTACCTTTGCTGACAAATGTTCACGGGAGATGAAATTTTAATTTAAAAAATCACATATAACGCAAGTCGAGAAATTTTTTATATGAAAAAAATGGAAACTACAAACATTCACCACATATAATGCTCAAGCACCTTCTTTACTTTTTAGGTTCAATCAAAAGTTAAGGCCTCATTCGTGATTTAGTAAAAGCAGGACGATTCAAAAAGATGAAACCAAGGACTTACCATTTAACAGCCCAAGGAGAGAGCAGCTTCCTTCCTCGGGGTCGATACTTTTCCTGTTAAAATTTAATTACAAATAATTAGATGAGGAAAACAAATTTCAAGAGTTTGAAGAGTTTTAATATGCCCTCCTTCAGAATGATTAAGCCAAGGTTTGAAGAGTTTTAATCAAACTAAATTATGTCCTCTCCTAAAGATTCTCAAAGGTGATGATAATCTAACCCACAATGTCGAAAGCTGCTGCTTACTTTTACTATGTTAGATCATCACCACTTTTCATTATCTCAGATAACTCATTCCATTACTAATTTCTCGATTAAATACACATACATATTTAAGAAAATCAAATAGCCACCAATCTATCCTCTCTTATTCCAATTGAAATCAAACTGATGCTAAACAGAGATGGAGAAGAGCTCATTGTAGACTATTTGAAACAAAAATAGCAAAAAAAGCGAGAGAAAGAGAGGCAAAACGAAACTTTTGAGCATACGCGTGCTTCTTATTAGAAGCAACTCTTTCAGCACTACCTCAGAGCTTTTCTCGACCCTTCAATATCTTTTCTCGATCAAAACTTGAGTAAAATTAGATATATGAATTGTGCACATCAAGATGGTTACCAATGAACGACATGTATCCAATCTGCACATGAAAATTGAGAATGCCAGCAACATAAATCTCATGCTGCATTAAAGAAACTCTTCAAAATATATCAATGCAAATAGCTTTAGCTTCATGTTTTCTAACAGTCAGCAAATAGATATTACTCATTTAATCCTATCATATCACTGTAATCGTACTATCATTATACTGACACCTAGTTATTGCTGCAATTATGTTATCACTATACTATCCTGCAATTTAGCCAATACCAAACATGGAACCTAGCAGTATGGCATTGTCTAGATTGATCATCTAAAAAAAGTAAATACTATATATTGTATAAATTAAATATAACTCTCAGAAAACAATTTTTTTTTTGTTGAGGCAAAGTGTTAGTAATAACTTACTTCAGCATCTCGCACCATTATTGGCATGACTCTGATCAAATCAAACCGTGTCTGATATGGCAATATTCCTACATCAACTTAGAGATGTTAGATGGAATCACTTTAGCTAGATCGCAGTATAATTGTAAAAATTTTAAAGAAACAGCAAAAAAGAAAAGGGTCTGTCATCTAAGGCCCGACAAATTAATGCCATCAACCATGAAGAAAAATAAGAGGCTACGCAACATAATCTTCAATGTAGAAGCATTACTCGGTCACCATGTGTTCGGTTAAAAAAAATAGGCACGAACTAATGTACTAATAATGTGTTCAGCTGAAAACGATTGGCAAAAATTAATTTAATTTCCAAAAAAAAAAACTTACAACACCACCTATGCACTGTGCAAATATATTTTCATCTAACCTTCAAGAATGAAATTCAGACTGTAAATTTAACCCAAATTAGTTTTAAACATGAAACTAACCTCATAGCACCAGAAGTTCACTGGATTTGCCTTTATTTTATCCATTGTGTGCACTAACACAAACCGTAGGAAAAAAATAGAAAAGACAAAAAAATTTAACAGAAAACACAGAAATTGTTCAAACAAAATATCTATTGACGTTTCACAATGATATTCTTCACTAATTCAGCTAGAGAGAAAACATAGCTGAGAGAGAGAGAGAGAGACAGAGACAGAGAAATGACCTGATAGGGATGTCCTTCGAGCTGAGGTCGTTCAAATGTACAGCGCGTGATCAGCAGGCAGAGAGACACGGCACTGATTGTGCTCGTCAAGTACAGCGTCGCTCTATTACCTCTCTAAGTATCTCCCTTCCTCTCTGACTTGATATATTGATCTAGCACACTATCTGGGACCTGAAAGTTTATAATTACCATCAGATGTGATAGTTTTAATATACACATATAAGTATATAACACATTTAAAAAGATCTGGCAGAAGCATAGTCCCAACAAAGAGAAAGTAACAAATAGAAATTTATAATGTTCGATCTTACTGGTAACAACTTGTTGACATTTCTATTTCAACAAAACTCAAGTTGACAAACCAAGTCCAATTAGCACCAATCAAGCCTAAAGCAATCCTAAAACTTGTAATCAGGCCTCAAATTTAATTTAACCCAAATAAAGTCTCAATCTACTCTGACTGAGACAACACTAAAGAACTATTTAATACTGGAAAAAGCTAGAATGAACGTTAAAAAAAAACCCCTACATCTTAGTATCTGATTAATTTGTTGATGGTTCGACCACATGGTAATAAAATTACCTGAAATAGCTTCCTTGTTAGAGAATTTGGAGGAGAAGCATCTCTGGTCTCCACTTGGCCCATAGAACTTCATACTTGTACTCATCAGGCACATCATCTGTGTCGTAGGCAACTTCCTTCAGCTCCTGGAGCCAACGCTTGATTGAAGGGTCCTTAATCTCGTCAATCGATCCAGTCCACTCTTGATTTTGTCAGTCATTTGGAGAAGAAAGGAGCCAAGGAGAAAAAAAATGGAGCTTGATCGGAAGAGGAAGTCGCGATCTACTCGCCTATACCATTGACACTGACGACGGAGGCCTGAGGCCTCCAAAATACGGCGGCAGAGAGGTGCAGCGATTCGTCACTCTCACATCGGGACCTGCGCCCTCCCACACTGAGTAATAGAGCGAAAGAAGAATCGAGAGAGAGAGAGAGAGATAAAACCTGTACTAAAAGGAAGTGGGCACCCTATCGGAAGTGTAGCCCTTCGTGCATCTCTGTTGTCCCCATATGGAAACACAGTCACATGGATAGAATTACCAAATCGTAGCAGAGAGGAGCAACACGTAGGATGCTAAGTTATGAAAATAGAAAATCTGGAACGAACTGGGTTAGTGGAGCTGAACGCAGGAGATAAAATCTATCGCACGGAGCAAAAAATTAGACGGCTGGGATAATTGAACAGTAGAATCCCGGATTGAAATTGAAGTATTTTAGATTAATACAAACTAAAGGTAAATCCGAGCCCAGAAATATCCAAACGGCCAGTCGACGACAAAAGCTCTTATGCCCATATATAATTTCAAAATTCCCCTCCTACATTATTTGGAATTTCTAAAACAGTCCCTGGCCTTTTTTAACGCACCGTGTTGAAGTGCAATCGGAGCCGACCGACCAAAATCATTTCGCACTTGCGCTCAAATCGACAAATTATCCAAACCCAATGATTGCTTCGACTTGTCGAGCTTTCTTCACAAGGTAACCCAATTTCTGTTCTCACATTACAAAATATATAAGAAGAATAAAACCTTTATTTTTTTTTTAATTTGTCTTGCGAGCTTGTTTCTCAAACTTGATTCATCCCAATCTCCAAAAGTAGGATTGATCGTCTTCCTCGACTTCTGTCTGTTTCCTACGTCCCTTCCTATGCTGTACGAACTTTCCAGGTTTTAGCTTTGAATCTCTTGTACCATTTTTTTTTCCTTATTATTTTCGTTTCCAGTTTTAGTAGACCAGTTGCTCAATAGAGTTGTATTACTTTTGCTTCTTTGAAATGGAAGCGGTAGGCAGTAAGCCTACTAGTTTCAAAAAAAAAAAAAAAAAAAAAAAAAAAAAAAAAAAAAAAATAGAGGCTAATTTTCAAGTTTTGGGCTTTAAGTTTGGCCATATGGTTTAGTTTTTACTCCCTTGATGACAATTATGTACTTGATTTGAATATTGTAGGGGACAATCATTCAAGCAAATTTAAGATCTCTTACAACAATGAATGTGGGGAAAGGTGGTTCTCATCAGACAGCCCAAAAGAAGAAGCAGAGAGCTTTTAACCAAGTATGGAAGCCCATCTCTACCGAAGCTGCTACCAGTGAAGGTTTGTATGTTAGATGCATATACCAGTTCTTACCAACCAGACACATCCAGTGTTTTCGGTAATTGTTTGTGAGATACTAAAACTGGTTCTTAGTTATTAACTACCAATATGACTTGTGTGAATGATGTCTTGATCAAAACAGTTACAACCTTAGTTTAAGTATTTTAAACTTAAAGAAGAAAAAGAAAAGTCCAACGCTTAAAAGGGAAGATAAGGAAAATTGAAAACAAAATGAAAAGAACAATGATGAAATTGAGTTCTGTCTCACACCAGCTAATAGATACTAAGTTAAAATTCACTGGTCAATTGGTATTTTCAAAGCCATAACAGACTGCAAGTTTCTTAGTATGTTTAAAGACAATACTAGTCTGGAATTAATTCAGAAAAGCTTGAGGTAGATGGTTCGGTTAGTCTGCAGCCAAGTAGGGCAGATATTAGCAAAGAAGAGTTAGTTTCTGAGTCAAGTGTGACAGATGAGAAGTGCTCAATTACTATGCAGGTATGTTCCCTTGTACTGTGGTTAGTATATACTATATACAAAAAGAAAATAGAAGTGAACATTCCTTCAAAATGTACCAATTTATTTGAACTATGGTTTTTCTTTCCAGGTTGATACTCCCTTACTACGTTTTGTAAAAGGGGAGGGGTACGCTATATTTGATCATCTATAGTTTTTCATGCTTTTTCATGCCAACTTTTTTATTTTCTAAATCTTAAATTTATCTTCTCATTTTAGTGGATCTATTCAGAAACAAATTGAGGAAGAGCTAAAAGTTAGAATCATATTTCCTTCTTCTAAAGAGGAGAATTCTCTTGGTATGTAAGTTATTGTTTCATTTTTGTAATTCACACCAAACTATGATTGCACATTCAATGAAGAAGAATAGCAATGCTCACTGCCTTGATATGTATATTGAAAGGTTATTCGTGCTAATTTTAATGAACAGTATTCTTTTGGACCACTTTGTAGTTATTGAAGGAAATAAAGTCGAGAATATGACTAAAGCATCAGAAAGGATCAAACAAGTGTTAGAGGAGGTAAATTTGTCTTTCATTTGTTATTTCTTTCTTTTTTGTGAAAATTTATTACTTGTTCATTGTTGTCAATATGTATAACATATTTGTGTTGTTGCTTCATTTAATTTTTATCTTTTTTTGTTAATTGCTATGTTGAGATCTCAACCTGCCTAGAATTCCTTCATTTTATTATCGAGTTAGCTCAGTGCCACTATATACAGCCTGTAGATATAAAGGCAACCCCAGTTTTGCATGCTTGCTCGAGAAAACCTGACTAACATATTAAAATTAAGCTGATTATTTTTGTACTTTACTAGGCAGTGAATAGTCGAATGCTTGACTACTCGCACTTTATCTCCCTTCCATTGGCTTTGCATCCAGATCTTCTCAAAAAGCTAATTAAGTTTCAAAGCACAATTCTTGGAGAAATTGCAGTGGATGATTCAGGTGGAACGGATCATTCTGGGGATGAATTGGAGAGACAAAGTGTTTCTCAAATGGAGGTTGTAGAGGAAAAGGACCAAGTAAGGGTAAAGATTGCTGAGAGAGGAGCTGCTTCAGGCTCCAAATCAAGAATTTTGTCAGGTACTGGATATATTTTTTTAGCTGCATCTGCTTGTTATGCACTAAAATGGTTGTTGGCCTATTGGTTACTTGTCATGAGCAGTTGGACTGACTGATACATAGCTGACAGATACTGCTATCATGTTGAGGTCCTCTATTTTAGGAGATCTTAGGTTATTTTGCTAATATTGACTAACTTAGGTTATACTTGACAAAGTTGCAGATTTGGGTATAGATAAATCAATATTTATTAAACCAAAAACATTTCACTTAACTGTTCTCATGCTCAAGTTATGGAACAAAGATCGTGTTGCCACTGCGTCTGATGTCCTACAGGTAAATTCTATTGAATCTTAATGACTTTATCTTATTTTTGGAGAAACCTCTTGGCTTAAAAAGAATTTCTATCTATTGGAAACAGAGAATATCTTCAAAAGTAATGGATGCACTTGAAAATAGACCGATATCAATACAGCTCAAAGGCCTGGTAAGTGCCTTCTTTCTGAAAACTTAATTTAAATGAAAACATTGCATTTTTTAATGGCCAATTATCATTTCTGCCATGTAACTATTTTATCTTAGTACTGACACTAATCTTGACAAGTTTGTATTTTCCATTTCAGTACTTGGATTATTTAAAATTTTTATTTGTTCTTATCTTTATTGTACCTTCTATAAAGTTTTCAACTTTACTTCTCTTACTGCAGACTTGCATGAAAGGTTCACCAGCTAAGGCCCGTGTGGTATATGCTCCTGTTTATGAAGTTGGTGACGAGGGTCGTTTAGTTCGAGCCTGCGGTATCCTACCTCATGATCTTTGATTTCTTTTATTTTCGTTTAACACATGCCTTTTTTCTTTCATTGGGTGGGAGAGGATTTTCCTCTATTTGGCTTTGGCTGCATAATTGCGTAATTTGGACTTAATTAACCTCCTAGTTGTTTTGTAATTTGGTTACCAGAAGCTATATAAGGTAAGATTATGTTAGTATGTAGAGGTTTTTGCCTTAATAAACTTGAAACAGAGGTGATCAGAGATGCATTTGTTGAGTCAGGTCTTGTAGTTGGCAAGGATGCACAACAATCTCTTAAAGTAAGGCCTCCATAATAACCCTTATTTTTTCAACATAAAATCATATAAGAATACTTCAAGTTTCCTTGAAATTCATATTTGTCCTTCAAAGGTTCTGATCTTTGTTTCTTCATTAAATACAGCTTCATGCCACTCTGATGAATGTGAGGCACAGAAAGAAGTACAAATACTTTTCCTATTATTTCTCTTTGAACCTATTTTACTATACTACACAGTATCAGCACATACTGCTTGAGGCCTATTAGTATTGTCAACGGAAACCCAAGCTGCTTTAAACCTGACTTAAATTAACTAAGCCAATCAACTGAAAACTGATTGAGGATAGCCAAAACAACAGTGAAACTGTAGATCATGTTGTAATTTGAAAAGAGAACCTTTCTGCTGCATAAATGTCAATTCCAAACCATTTTGTTATCTGAAGTTGACCCAAATTTTGAACCTGATGATCTTTTATTTGTTCAAAAAGATCTGGTGGACCAAAATTGAACCAAATAAATAATACTAACACAGAAATAACCCAATCAATACCTAAACCCAAAATTAAAAAACTCTGAATTGTTGGACTCAGTTTAACCAAGCTGTAGTTGCAATATTTGAGAATCAATGCATACCATAAAGGCATGGCTGTCGATCCCAAAATTATACCCTTTCTGAGCAATTAACTATTTGCATTGTATGCCTTTGTAGTAAAAAGAAAAAATGGAATGATTCCTTTGATGCACGGCAAATATTTGATGAATATGAGTCTGAGGAATGGGGAGAATACCCAATCCAGGAGATCCATCTATCCCAGAGGTTCAAATTTGATGAAAGTGGCTATTACCATTGCTGTTCTTCCATTGCTTTGCCACATCCAACGCTTACCATCTAGAGGGGGGTGGGGGAGCAAATAAGACGTATATTTTTGTGAAATATACTTTCTGTAGTGTTTTCTTTTGTGTAGGACCAGATAGTTTAAAGATAAGTAGCTTTACTTGTTAGCAGCTGCCATATACCATTTACCTTGCAATTATTTTCCATCATGGCGGATGATAGTCATAGCACAAAACTCTTGTTACTAGAGATATATCTGTGTGATTAGTTTTCTTCTGCCGTTGTATAACCTTCTATTTCACCCAACGTCACTGAGACGATGTCCTCACACATCGACGGATTTCATCATTTAGTCATCTGTACAAATCAATTGATAAGAAATCACCTGCCAAGGTGTTAAATATTTTTGCTACAAAAACTTACGAACGATTGTCGTTGAAAAAACAAGTAGAAATGGGAATATGGCGTGGTCCACAAAGAGTGTCTTATGTGGAGTGAATAAGACGAATAAGGAATATGTTTAAATTTCTTATTTCTAATTCTAGATTTTTTTTGCTGGAATAAGAATAAGCACTGAATTAGTCCAAATTTCTTATTCATTTGTTCTTTAGTTTCATGCGAATAGAGCTTATTCCTTACTCATTTTATTCAGCCGTTTGGATGGTATGAGAATAAGGAAGAATAGCTTCTTCCTAAGTATCCAAATAAATTAGGAATAAAGGGGCTGCTTGGATCGCTTAGGAATTTGGGAAAGTTGCAAATCCTAGGAATAAATTTATTGAGAAGTGTGTAATTTTGTGAAGAGTTTGGATTGTTTATAATAAATTTATGGTAGGAAGATGAAATTTCCCAAATTCCTTGGGGAATCCAAACAGCCCCAAAGAGAAGAATAGCTTCTTCCTCGGAATAACTTCTTCCCACAATTGTATATAGATAATTTCAACAAAATTAGCTAAAATACTAATAGCTAAATGAAATTTTGTGTGCTCTTTAATTAGTACTTTATTTAATATTAAAATAATAATTATTAATAATTTATTTAAATTAATATTAATTTGATTATTCCTAACTCACCATCTATGAGGGCCGTTTGGATGGTATGGGAATAAGAAAGGAATAAGAATTTAGGAAGAAAATATCCGGAAGTGTGTAACTTTTGGGAAGAGTGGGAAGAGTGTTATTCCAGAAATAAGAAATGTTGTTTGGATTGTGAGTTAGGAATAAGCAAATTAATATTAATTTAAATAAATTATTAAAAATTAAATAAAGTACTAATTAAAAAGCACACAAAATTTCATTTAGCTATTAGTATTTAGCTAATTTTGTTAAAATTATGTATATAATTGTTGGAAGAAGTTATTTTTCTTTTTATTCCTAACTTGTTTGGATGCTTAGGAAAAAACTATTTTTTTTTAATTCTCATACCATCCAAACAGCCCATTAATAAGAGGGTAGGAGGGCTCTAGGGTAACACCGCATAAGCCTGCTGTGCTGTTTACGTTTCTTTGTATCCTTATGTATCCATTTTCACCACAAGATGCACCCCAGCAGGTTTTTACTATCCAACACATGGACCATATCCAACAACTAACATAAAGAGTTAGGTTGGTACCACACGGCCCTGTGAAAATACCGCTTTTGTAGAGATGAAAAGCTGAGCTGCTCGCATCTATAGCCACGCAGACAGGTTGGCTAGCAACAGCATTGTTTAGACATGACTCGCAATAGGTGGTGACATCTTGGTAAGAACGTAGGGAGACTGCATAATCGTAAGTTTTGGGATAGTTGCAAGTACCCCCTGCACCGGTTGAACCCACTAGTGTAAGGATAGTCCGACTCGGTGGTATTTCCACCATTATAGATAACCCATTGAAAACCATAATCTGAATATCCACCATTACAACCATCATTTGAAGTGTCACAATCAATTAGTTCCTGTTCTGATAAGCTTAACAGTGTTCCAATCTTGATTCTATTTATCCCTTCTATTTCGCCAGTGACACAACAGGCCCAACTACTGTCTGCAATTTTTTTAAATGGAGATTGAAATTATTTTCTGATTCTAAGTCAGTCAATAACAAAATAAATCGTTGGTCGACCTTATCCCAATTATATATTTTGTAACGATATGTTTGCTAGACAATATGGCGGTTCCATATATAAAAACTATTATGAGTGTTATGCATTGGAAGTCACAGTCTCAGTTCTCAGCATGTTACTGTTAATTTGCAAAATATATAGATTAAGCTTCGCGTGTGGAGCGCACCTAGCTATCTTGAACTTGATTATGTTTACTGTTAGTTCTTACTTGCTAGATCAATATTTTTAGCCTACGGGCGTTTAAATTTCAAAAAAATAGATCAAAATTTGTTGGTTCATTGTCATTTATCAGGAAAATTAATTTGGACTGTGCAAACAGTAGGAGCCGAGAATTAAAAGATTGTTATTTATATTTATAAAAGAAACCCTTTTAATTGTACTTAGTGTAACTTTTTGGACTACATGGAATTTGCGGGGAAAAAATTCCTATGTTTATCCGAAAACTAAATTCCTTTGTTGAGAATATATGCTACAATTACTTCAACTCCGTAGCTGTCACTGCATATATTTTAGCACGTTAATTTGACTAAACTTGTGCTTGTGGTTTAAAAAACTCTTCAAATCAAATATATATAACGCAATATCAAATTGTCTAGTATCAACAAAATTGATTTCATCTTTATTAATTGATGCAATATCAAATTGTCTTTGTTTTATCCGTTTGCATGGTGTGGGAATAAGAGGAATAAGGAAAGAAGTATTGGGAAGTGTGTAATTTTGTGAAAAGTTTGGATTGTTTATAATAAATTTGGGAATAGGAAGAAGCTATTCCCTTATTCTTGCACCCATACAAACGGAGCCTTATGAATAAAACGTCCAAATTTAATTGTACTGTTTATTACCGGAATAACATCTGAAAGACAGTTGAAAAGCCAATAGACGTGAACACGTTTAATTAAATAAAAAAAAAGCCAATGAATATCCAACAATAACTGGCAAAACACAGAGCCACGGTCAGAGATAAATGCAAATCCAAGGTCTGATGTAATTCTACGCATATACTGCAATAACCTGCTTTCTACTTGAACTCTGATAAAACAACATTAACATTTCCTAATCCATGCATGTCTTTAAGTAAAGCCTCTTTAAACTTTCCGATGCTCAAGAGATGCTTGCAAAATTTTATCTCGACTTCCTTAAGCTTTTTGCATAAGGAAAGCCCTACTGACAACGAGTTGTAGTAATGAATTTCATGATTTGGAACTACTTTTTTGGGCTTGTCCCCTTTAGTCGACTCAATTCGACACTTTGGATTGTATATTGTGAGCTGCTTAAGTTTGGGTGAATTCTGGAGGAACCAGGCAACAACATCAAATTCGTGAGGATCCATGCACCACTTGGCAAGTCTAACAGATAAGTTCTCCATATTGTAGAATGTTCCGATTCTTCGCAACTTCTTTTTCAGGTCAACCTACATATATATATAGGATAAAGTATTATTGTGATATAGTAAGAAAAATCTACTGATAATATAGCATATTAGCATTTATATGAAAATAACAAAAATGTTGTATCTGTAAATAAACGTGATGAAATGTTAAAGATAAACTCATACCTTACTATCCGGGGCATAAAACTCAAGGCTTTGAACACCTGAAAATATAGTAATAAGACCAGAATCTTTGTAGAAATTTGGTGAAATTTCTGCTGGGGAATCACAGATGAATTTCAGCAGAAAATGATGACAAATATTATCATAAGGATGTAAACTGCATTCAATAAGAATTGTTGACTTGGTTGTATTCCCACAATAGTTTGTTTCAATCACAGCCGCTTCAATGTCCCAAGAAGCTCCATCCTTAGGGATTCCCAGAATGCAACTTTCCATAGAAAATTTTTTTATTTTTTGCCTAAAAAGTGTTAAATATTCACCACAGCAGTTTTCCAAGGACAAATCTTCAAGAAGCGGGCAGCCGGCAAGAAACTTGCCAACGCTCTCTTCATTTAGATAGGCTTGGTGTAAGTACACTCTTCTAATGCATGGAAGATTCACAATCTTTGGTAGTTCACACGACAAAAGTGTTGACCAGATCATACCAGGGCCTCTGTAGAGATAGCCGCAATCAATTAAAGATAAACATATTAGCTTCTGGTTGAAAATGGGAGAAAAGTCACCATAACACATGTCCAGCGATAGTTCTTCAAGGACAGGGCATCCAGAAAAAAGTCTGGTGAGACTGTTTCCATCAAAACTTGTTTTAACTAGAGACAACCTTCTTATACACGGGAGATTGATTGCCTTTGGTAAAGAAGACCACGTAACCCCATGAATCTTCAAGGACATTTTTCTTAATTGATGCACTTGTACAAATAAACTCAAAAAAATTGGGATCAGGAAGATGAACCTCTATAGAAACTACTCGAGGTCTGAACTTCATGGAAGAACTGATCCATGTTCTAACAAGATCAGAGAAGTTTGGATCAGAAAAATTTATGTTGATGGTATGGATGTAAGAGATTACATGATGCGATAAGATCATGTTGCCAAATTCCTCAAACATTGCATAAAGCTTTGTCGTATTACCACTGGAGAAATCAGTTTCATTGATGTTGAGACAAGATAAAGAGGCCCAAAGATTCCTCCATCTCTTTGATATTATGCTTGTTTGTGCAGCCTCCTTTGTTGGTAACCAGGACAAAATTTTATCAAGTATTTCATCTGGTAACTTGCTTATTCTGTCAATCTGAGCGTGCTGGCGGCGCCGGTAAAAATTTTTGGAGGGGACCTTCTTTTTAGAAGGGGCCATATTGTATTATTTATACGTGCTATATCAAAATTTCCTAATCAAATAAAGGATATTTCAAATCTTTGAGTAGGCCAGCCCTCTAGGTCCCCTGGGGCCTCGGCTCCCATTGGCTCCAACCCTGTCCTGTCCGAGCGTCTCCCATGCTTATATGCTGGTTAATTATAGTTGCTCTCTTTTTGTACCTTCAATTCGGGAAAGCTATTTGTTCTGTATAATACAACATAAAAATTAGTCATGATCTACATAAAAATTTGAGCACAGATAATGTAAGTACCCGCTGCTGTTTCTATTATAGCGAATATGCTACTGAAACCAGAACATGTCTAGGTTGAAGCTTGTTAGTAATTAAAGATGGTGTTGTTACTTTGATACGGACCAAATTTAATCGGACTAGTGTAGCAATGATGCCAATCTCAAATCTCAATTGCATATATATTTTGTTTAAAACAGTGCACTGTTTTCTTATTTGACCCTTTACATTGAACAAGACATGTGCACTGTTTTAGAGATTAATGCCCTTAATTACGGGGAATCACAGGTAATGTATTGTTTCATTCAAATAGGATCATATCAGAAAATATACATTCCACATATTGTAGGTATTATATCTAAAATAACTTGAATTTAAAAGATCATAATTGTTATGACATATAATGATTTATGCAAACAAGCTGCAGCCTTCTAATATCTAATTTTAATTTCTCCCTAACACCAAAAGCAAAACATGAAAAAAGTTCCATTTTTTAATTTCTTCTGGCAGAATTAATGCAAAAAAAAAAAAGATAAAAACTCTCTGGCAAGAAAATATGCACATATATATATTGAGGTAAAGCAACCTGAGATAGGCTTCCATTGAAAATAAAAGTCAGAAAATATGTATAAAATAAATTGAAATATTTTTAATTTTTTTTGAGTTTCAAACCTGTAGCCAGATAGAATTGATGTCTCAGACACACACTCGTTTTTTTTTTGTGATAGACACAAGTTCTAAAAAAAAAAAAAAAGGTTTCTTTCTGTTATCACAGAGGCAAAATGAAGCACGGTTAGCTGATTTCATTACTGAATTAATTATGTTGATGAGCAATATATAGAGAAAATACAGAGCTTATAGATTAGAAATGTATAATTTTAACAGAATAGTCGGTTCAGACAAATAATAATAGTTGGTGTTGGTTTAAAAGCAAATGTTTCTTAAAATAGTTCCTAAAAGAGTATGGCTTAGAAAATGTTCTTAAATTAGAAGAATCGCTTAAAATAAGGGCAGATCAATATCAATATTCTAAACAAAGATTTGTGGGTGTCGAACTGGGCTTTGGTCTGTTTCTCGCACGACACGGCATCTACACAGTAATATTTTTTTTTTTTTCCGCTATGGTCTGGTTGCTCCATTTAACGCTCGTCATTTTTTTTTAAAAACTTTCTATGGCAACATCATAGCTTTCTATTTATTTTTTACGGCTCTGTTATAGGAAGATTAGACTCGTTGCATGATTAGCTATCTTTCCTTCTCTACCCGTATCTCCAACATTAAGTTCTGTAGAGGAGAGAAAAGGAGGAAAAAGGGAGAGAGCAAGAGTGTTTTGGAGAGGGGACAGAGAGCACTGGCCGGCCTCCGCCTCTCTGCCTCGTCATCACCACTTTTGATCAAACCCATATCTCTCCGCCTCCTTCTCAGCCAATTGCGCCCCACTCCAAGTCCTCATTCGCGTGCTCTCTCAGTGCACCTCATTCCCTTTCATCCTCTTTCTCTGGCTTGATTTTTTTTTTTTTTTTTTTGCTACAAATTCTTCACGCCAATTTATTTTTTACTGCAAATTTGTGTATTTATATATTTTTTTTCAACTCTTATGCAATCTCTCGCTTTTTATGAAATCAGGCTTATTTAAAAATTTTAATTGTTAGTAAAGTCTTTATGGATTTTGCGTATAAGGGAGGCTTGCACGAGGCCAAAAAGCAATGACGGTACGTACACTAGAGAATGTGCGGCTGTGCTCCAATTTCATATTGTCATAATATTTTTCGTAAATTAAGGGCAAATTGAACCGTTTCTGGAAATGAATAAGCATATATATCGTGCAGTTGAACCATTCATAAAAATGTTGTTGCAAATTGGGATACTTTTTTATGCCATGCTTTGTGTGATTGTTGGATATTTCCTTTGTTTAGTGCAATATTGAGTTCTTTCTGGCGTTCGGCTTTTGAGAAAGGTAAATATAATTTTTCTAAAAATTAGGAGGCCCACGAGCCCTGTTAGCACAAGCAAAGACCGAAATAGCATTTATAATAAAATAAATTGAGATTTCTTCTCTTTTTTAATTTGATGTGAGAATAGTTCGTCAAAATTACAACACAGCGAAACCATGTGCTGGGATTTGCAATCAGTAGTGTAACTATAAAGATGAGGATTGAATGAAGCACACTTGCCATGTAGCAAACCATCCAATGCACTACCAGCCACCATTTTTATGAGAGCTATTGCATACAAGACAACATTAATTTCACCTTTGGCCGCACTCAATCGCTCTTTTAGGTAAGTATAATCAAAATTGCTACCTTCCAAGTCTGATTCACATTAAAGAGTGTTGCCACAATTTTTGCATATGAATAAAAGTAGAAGGAATTAGAGTAATTTTTGTTTAGTTCACCAATTGAAGGAAATAGTTGAATACATGTATAACCCATGAGATATACATCCGACATTTTAGATACACTCAGTGGCGAAGTTAGAATTTCGTATCAACAGAATCCATAATTTTATTTTTATTGAAAACATATGTATGATGTAACGTCTAATATAGACATTATATAATAATAATTTTTAAATAAACAACTCTAAAATAAAGTTACATAAAAAATTCATGAGAAATCAAATATATATTATAATAACAATAAAAAATTAAAATAATATACTTAATATACAAAAAATAATAATTCAAAAATCAAAGGCAATATCTTAACTTTTTATTTTTCTCATAATTTTGCATTATAGGTTCATTATAAATCTTATTGAACACTTATTTTTCTATATTATAGATATATTAAGATGGAAGGCATACGAAGAAGTTCGGTCACTATTCAAAACACAATATTTCTAATTTTTTGTGGAGTTTGGAATTTTTTTGACATGAACAATATTTAGTATTTTTAGTGGTATTTTTTATATAATATCCGAATTGTATTTTTTTTATCTTCTGTGGTATCTTTTGTTTATAATGCCCTAACAAATCACGCAACGCGTGATATTCGCACTGGTGTATACACACACACACACACACACAGAAACACTATAAATAATTATTCATCCAAATATTCCATTCAATTCTAAAATCTGTCTTAATAAGATTCATTAGGAGGAAGAAATAAGACTATTAGTTAGAAACAAATACTAAGTGGGTCCATATGTGATTTTTCAGACGTCATTATGCAATTCAAATCAAACACGACATGTTCAGCTGGGTCCTTCAAATATTTGAGATGGATCCCAACTTCTTATGATTTTTTTTAATTACGAACAAATGCAATATTCAATTAAATTTTTTTAGGTAAAAATAAAAATAAGAAAACTAATCCTAATCCTGTATAAAAATTAATGATCAAATCATAAATATATAAACTTTAAGAACCATTAATTTTAATAGTTAATTAATCTTTTTATTTTTCAAACATTATCCATTTACTGTAAAAGCTAAAAGAAAAATTATATACACACCCAACTTGTCTCAATCTTTTTTTTTATGCATTTTTTTTATTTGAACTCATTTTTACAAAAGTTGGTTTTGATTATTAATGAGTTTCAATTAAATAAAAATTATTCATATAATTTCGAACAACTCCATGTCCGCACACCTGCGACGTTTCTACGTACATCACCTTCTTAATTTTTTATTTGGGACGGTATTATCGTCCATGAGGGGCCCTTTCGTTATTTCAAAATGCGTTGGAGATTGGGTTACATTTTAACTAAAAGGATGTGAAAAATAGAGAGAACAGACAGTTCACACTTCACAGTACTGATATTGTGGAAGTCAACGAAAGAGAGTGGAGCCGTGGAGGAGAGGAGTTCAGATCCACCGCCACTGTCTATGTTACTATGTACTTTATATAATTCAATTATATTGGTGCGTTTGGATAGGTGTGGGAAGAAGGGAAGAAGTATTGAGAAGTGTGTAACTTTGTGAAGAGTTTGAATTGTTTATAATTTTTTTTCTTCTCATCTTCCTTCTTCCTCTTCTTCTTCTCTCATCCAAACGCACAGGTTCATATATAGGCAGTTTCCGTTTACAACCCTCCTTCAGCACCTCAAAACTAATATACAAAAGTGCTATCCACTAACCCACATGTGTGCATTGAGAATCGATAATAGGTATTTACTTAATTTGGGACGATTCAACATCCCTAGCTATTCGTTTTAAAGTTGTTGTCAGAATTTTCGGAACTGATAAATGTTTCTCTTTCGGACGAATTAACATCCCTAGCTATTAACGTTTCTGCTAATTTTGTCTCTCCTCTTTGGCAGGATAAACTAGTTCGAGTTGCAATCAAGAACTTTTTTTTTTGGAAGAATTGACAGTGGCTGTCAATTGGGTTATTCTTTGGAAGAGTTGCAATCAAGAACTTGGGTTATTCTTTCACTGTTATATATCCTGTGCTTCTATAGAGCGATTATATATATTGAGTTAATTTTTTCAGTCCAAGTGAAGTTCTAAGGGGAAAAAAAATACAATAATGTTGCACAATTTAATTTAATTGTTACTGTATGTAAGAATGATATAAGCTTAATTACCAACTCCATAAAAGCATTCGACGAGAAAAAAAAAAGGAAAAAAGCTTCACCAACTCCATTATACACTTCGGAATTAATATTTTAGATTTTTTTTTGTCCTACTTTAGTTATAATTGTCCTTGAATAAACCTCTGTTGAGTGTTGACTTCTATATTGATATGCCCATGTGGTCCTCAATAATGCAAAGATGCGAATCATTAGTTATATACAACAGGACAAGGTGTCAAGGTATCATGTTCATGTATGAAGTATGAATCCATGATTCCTGCCTCTCCATCATAACACACCCTCACACACTAGCACCTTTTCACTGTTATAGTACTGATGACTGAGCTGTCACTAGCCTAATTTTGTGAAACTTTTTCTAGAGTGGTTGTTGGTGCTTATGTCCAAAGCGTAGTTATCAATTCCATCTTGTCAGTAAAAAATTCGATAGTTTTATTTTATTTATTTTTTTATGTTGAAGCTTTATTTCTTTGCTTCATGTGCATAAAACGTCCAGTTGGATCAATTTGTAATTTAGGGTAACACGTAATTATAATATACATGTGGCACTATAATTAATATTTAAAAACATAAATGGCTAAAAAATAAAATGACAAGAGAAATTTGTTAATTTTGTCTTACGTCACGATCATAATAATTAATATTTGTCGCACTTATATTTATTTTCTTTAACATCAATTGTCAATAAATCTAAAGGTTTTTAGTTTGCGATCATGTCAACACTTTAAAATTCAGTACTTGTTTTAATTCATTTTACGTTATGATATATATATAGAGAGAGAGAGAGAGAGAAGAGAAGAGAGAAAGAGAGATTGGCTAAAGTATACTTTAGTATTCAGATCATCCGTATGCTGGAGTCATTTTTCAAATTTTAAAATTCATCCAGTCGATCCGAATTGTTCAAATTGTTCTCCATATTGAAATCTCGTAGGAAACCAAAATTTATATTTTTTTCAATTTTTTTTTGCTATATATTATGCTATTTTTAAAAAAACACTATAAAGGAGTATTTCTGACCCCTTCAATTTAAAAATAGCATAATATAAAGCAAAAAAAATTGAAAAAATATAAAATTTGGTCTTGAAGGATATTTCACAATACCTGATCCGTCGTTTCAGACACTGTATCGATTTTCGGTATTATCATAATTTTTCGGTATCCGATTCGGTTTTCAAAACACTGTAGCCAACTAATAAGTACTCCTTTCAAAACAGAAAAAATACATCGAATAATCATAATTAATAATATACAAATAAAACGAGAATAACTAAAGTTATATAAATGCCAACCAATGATGTATATAACTAGAAATTTTATCAAAATCATAAATTATAAATATGAAGGTTAATAATTACATATTTTTATTGGAGTCAAATGTGATATTTTTATTTTTATTTTTTTTAAAATAAGATACATGTATGACACAAAAATACAATACATAAGTGATAAGTACATATAGTCAGATAAGAAAATGGGAAAATACACTACATACTCTACATAGGTTAAAAAAAAAGGGAAAATATCTCTATATCGCTACTTTATTTGTACTTAATTGGTTAATTGCCTCGAACCTCTTTTTATTATTATTTCCTTTTATAGTTAGAATCTTGCCTCATATAATTTCATTTTTTTAAGGTAAATTTCTAAAAATATGCTAACTGTACGCTAATTCCTGACATAATCATGAACAAAGATTCAAAGAAGCATGCCTTGAAATTACAACAAAAGAAAAGTAGTTCAAGGTATATTGGTCGGCTCATGTTAGTCCCAACTCATTCATTTGCGTTTCTATCACGTTGATGGCTTGGACATCATAACCCCTAGTATGACTGTGCTAGTATGCTTTGGTAAGAAGTTGGATTGTATTGTACGCTTTTTTTATCCAATATTTTCATTGTTTATGACATCATAATCTACAATTTGAGTACTTGAATGTAGTGAAAAGATAATGTTGTAAGGAGCTTTGACTAAAGTGAGGCGACCTCCCAAGGAAAGAAATATGTTTTTCCAACCATCAAGTTTGCACTCAAAAGAAAAAAAAAATTAGTGGTTGAAAGTCGATTTTTCTTGATTTATGAATTGAAATTGACAAATCCAGATATATAATATGCAGATTTTTTGCACTACAGTGGAGAAGCAATGCGTGATAAAGAAGTCCCTTTGAGATAAAATAGGGCCGAAAAGATATTTTGTATCGTTAACCTTGAGGCCCGATAACAATACAAAGTTGGAGAGAACCTCTAAAACCACAAGAAGGGAGCAAGTACTAGGTTCCAAAAGAATAATTGTGTCATCCGCATACAAGGGCGGAACCATGATTGAGATATGGAATATGCCAAATTAAAATTAATCAAATTTAAGTAATTTAGATCTCCAACATGGAGTAGGCCTAGCTAACACTTGATTAACACTCTATTTTACCATAATCCAAATTAAAATCCTTAATCATAACTAGACCATGGGGTAGCCGGGCCTATGCCTGCCTCCCATTTGATCTGTCCCTGTTCGCATACTGAAATGTGCGAGGTGGAATAATCATAGGGCCAGAAGTGACACTAGAAATATTGGAGAAGAAAGTTTGTGAAAGATTTTAGTATCGTCTTTGTTTCACATTTAAATCAATTAAACAACAAGCAAATACAAAGAATCTAGTGGAATCGACAAAATTGTGCGAGAATAAATAAAAAGAAGTCTACCTCTCTCTTCGTATCGTAACGAAGAGGCTTGACCATCTCTTTTGAAATCGATGATATGCTTCTCCACTTCTTCTCCTTGCACCTTATTAAATATTAATTAAATAAAATGTTACGTACTGCTTAAACTGTTAAACTGCGTCGATATGAGCTAATTAAGCATTTAAAAGGCACTTCTTCTCCTTGCACCTTATTAATTAAATAAAATGTTACGTACTGCTTAAACTGTTAAACTGCGTCGATATGAGCTAATTAAGCATTTAAAAGGAAGCTTATTATAAAACAGAAAAAGGAGAGATGCAACTAGAAGAGGAGAAGATAACATCGTCCTGAATACCTTTACGCTTGATTTGACGTGTTCTGTCTCTATTGTACCTTTTTGATATAATGTACATAGATAAATCACAAATAGGTTTTCGCCTGCTCTTCAGAAGAGAAAAAGAAAAGTTGGTAGTGAACATAGGTACACTTGTAGCTAGCTTCTTTTTTTCTTTGTTTGCAGCTTTGCGAAGTTTTGTGCGGTATTAATTTAATTTAATTGATTTGCTTATTTAAGTTATGATATTAGCAGTCCTACTGTCCTATTGCTATATGGACTCGGATCCTCTGGTCGTTTTTTTTGCAAACGACCACTGATCGTTTTTCGATCTGGACCGTCTGATTTAATCTGAACGGTTAACATTTTTTCAGGCCTATCAATCGTGGTACTAGCGCGGACATTTATAGCCGTTAAGATTAAATCAGACGGGTCAGATCTAAAAACGACCAGTCGTTCAATTGCTATATAGTTACTTGAGACTGTAAAAGTTATTGTTCAGTACAAGAACCAAGCGGAAATAAAAGGATTAAATTGTAATTTACTCTTTATTTATATATTAGTAGGAAAATTCCAAAATCTCCTTCTATAAAAGGAGCATATGCAAATCCAAAGCGCCTAACTCATTCCTGGTCACCTTCCATCTCCGTTGGTGACTTGATACAATTCTTTCATCTGATTTTTTTTTTCCCCTTCTTTTTGTTTATCAAGTCTTAGGTAGTTATAAACTAGACCATGGCAAAGATTGCACTTGGCAACCATAGTGAAGCGGCTCAGCCCGACTGTGTTCGTGCCGTGCTAGCCGAGGTGGCTCTCACATTTCTTTTTGTCTTTGCCGGTGTTGGTTCTGCCATGGCCGCTGGTATACTTCTCTAAACTTATGCCTATATGTATATCTTCCTGACTTTGTTCAAACAAGCACAACTGAATTTTCCAACTCAATATGTATAAATTGTTTGTCAATTTATTATTTTTTTTGTCGAAAAGGAGAACCAACCAAATTTTCCTTCCCCGTACAGAGTATGCCCCAAACCAATCTCGACAGAAAATTCAATGTAAATTACCATAGAAAATTTAATATAATACATAAACCATATAAATGTAAGTTGATCAAACCGAAACTGCTAATTAAATTATTAAAATGTTGCAAATAATACATTTCGCATTCGCAAAAAATAAAACATAATATTTGATTATTCGGCATGTACTTTATAAATCTAACCTTTGGGAGCAGGTAAAATGTCTGGTGGAGGCGACACGATAATGGCACTGACAGCCATAGCAATGGCGCACACACTGGTGGTGGCAGTCATGATAGCAGCCGGGCTTCACATTTCAGGTGGCCACCTCAACCCCGCAGTGACACTTGGTCTTGCCGTGGGTGGCCACATTACCCTGATCAGGTCAATTTTGTACATCTTTGCTCAGATGGCCGGCTCGGCCTTTGCATGTCTTCTGCTGAAGTACCTCACTGGAGGATTGGTACGTCTTCCTTCATCATATATTGTTATGCTTCTTTCTTTTATTATGTTATACTACAAAGAGTGTGCTATTGTTAATGAACATGTTTAAAAGCAAATTATTGCACATTGTAGTCAAAGGCATCTTTTACAGAACCAGTCGCTCTGATTTGTCCTAAAACTGTACCGATTACCAGTAAGATCTGCTTGGTTGTATTAAGATTATATTATCCTGGCTGATTATATACTTGGTTAGGAATTAGGAGGCAAATCAGAATCCATATCATGATTTAGTTGATTGTTAATTGTCAAATTTAGGTACATTAAATGTCGTTCCTTTGGAAACAATTTTATGTATAAAAACATTCTTTTTTATATATTTTATAAGTGCTTCAACCTTCTAATATTGCAATCATCAAGTAAACTTTTTTCTATTTGTGAAAGTAACGAAATAGTATTTGGCTTTGTTACAATAAAATAAAGAAACGCCAATAGAAGTTAATTGTAAGCGATGAGTTATCACAATAATTCAGCAAGAAGGATAGTGAAGCAGGAATTTGGTTATATTTCCTAAGATCATTTTCCCTTTTACATTTTCTATGTTTGCTGTTGAATTTTTTTTATTTTGTTATCTATTCTGAATTATTTGTCAGATACCATTCTGCATGTGCCATGTTGATTTAAGCCCATCCATTACGGTCGACCATCATTTGCGCAGCTGATGGATACTCGCATATATATCTATAAAAATATTTTTCTTTATCAAACATGCAAGCTTATAGATCAATGATGAAAAAAATAATTGACTAAGCTGATCATAGACAAATTAGTTAATCGTAATGAATATATATAAGCGGTGGGTATATTGGTCATAAAAGTCAAATTATTGTCAAATTGTCAAATTTTATTAATTGGTCATCCAATCCGATTAATTAGTTGCCAAATCTGATTGGTTATTTTTGAAAAGAGAATATATGTTATGTAAAATTTAAATATTTTAGCTCTTTAAGGTCAAAATGTTCAGTACATAATCCAGGAATTTTGACGATATAATTTTTAGTAAAGTTTACGTTTTGGCTTCAATTTTTTTATATATTTTTTTTCATTATTAACAATTTAGTGTAGCAGATAGTTTCTAATATAATAAGTGGATATTTCTTTTGCGTATTGTTATTATTCTAATAATCTAATATATAATAAAATTATGATAGTCTACTGAAAGTACTAATGATGAGATAAACATCCTTCAGGTTGTCATTTCTCCTCAAAATATGTAAACCATTGAAAATGTTATCCTTACAAATGATGGAAATAGTGCAGGAAACCCCGGTACACACTCTTGCCTCTGGTACGGATGCCTTCCAAGGGATACTGATGGAAATAGTGCTCACTTTCTCTCTCCTATTCACTGTGTATGCCACAATTGTAGACCCAAAAAAGCGTGTTACAGGGGGTCTAGGCCCGGTATTGGTTGGCCTAGTGGTCGGTGCCAACATCCTTGCCGGTGGGCCTTTTTCCGGTGCATCGATGAACCCGGCGAGGTCGTTTGGACCGGCTTTGGCTGCATGGAATTGGACCGACCACTGGGTCTACTGGGTGGGGCCCCTCATCGGTGGCTCCCTTGCTGGTTTTGTTTATGAGAATGTTTTCACTGTTCCAAGTTCTCATGCACCTCTTCCTCGAGATGATGAAGGATTTTGAGGGAATTTTCTCGGGCTTTTTCTCATGTGCTAAATTAAATGTTGCATTGAAGTATTGACATAAGTGCGCTCTGTTATAGTAGTTTATGAGCTGGAAGTCTTGTTGTGTTTCCTTTGGAACTATTGGAAATATTAATTTTCAAGTTTCTTTTGTTGATTTAATACTTATCCAATTTCTTAGAAGTTCAAGTTGGATAAAATTAATTACTGTTGTTTTAATTTATAGTTCAAAACTTCAAATAGAACAATATATATTGTTAGATGAGCAGGGACTGATAAACCGGTACTACGATCCATTGCTACTACTGACATCATATATCTGGTCCTAACATATTAAAGGTCGAATCACGACAAAAAAAAAAAAAAAACGTAAGTGAAAGTAATTATGTGAAGGAAGTTTATGGAAAAGAAAAGAAATTTATGAACTCATAAATAACTATGTTATTTCTCCGAAACGAAGAGAGACTGAGAGAGCTAAGTCAGCTAACTGTTAATACGCTTTGCCACTGAAATATGGGCCTTTCAAGGGTGTATTTGGGTCAAAATTGTGGACCCCAAAACGTGCACAACAACATAATATAGTCAGAGCCTGAAAACCTTTTTGGTTGACCCTTTTACCGGAAAAATTAAAACTAATTTTACTGTTCACTCGAATTTCGATAATAACAGTTAAAAATTTGAAATTTTAAAAATAACGTCGCTGGATCGTCATTCGGATTGACGAAACGGAAAATCCCTTGGATCGTCATCCGGAACGACGATCCAAGCTTGGATTGTCATTCCAATTAACTATCCAAGGTTGGATCGTATTCTCAATTAACGATCCAATTAAATGCATAATATCCAACATTCTGTTTCTAACATTTCTACATTATTTTTATTTGCAATTTTTCTTTTAGCCCCCAACTTTTTTTATTATTACAAATATATAATTAATGATTAGTAATTAAACATAATTAAACCTTCTATAATGAAATATAAGTATATAGTTAAATTATTTATGTTAAATACATAATATTGTATATGTGTATAATTTAGTCTCCTATGGTATTTCAATATGGTGATCAATTTGAACGGTTTGGATTGACCGATTGAATTTCGGATCTTAAAAAAAACTCATCCGAAGAATATAGTTCAATTAAATTTGTTGTTATACATTAAATGTACATATTATTATATAAAATTTTTTAATGTATAAATAAATATACATATTTGTATGCACCATTGGTTTTCTCTATATATAATTATAAATATAATATACATGTATAAAATTAAATATAATTTATATTATGACATGTGTAATACTTTCATTCGTATTTAATTTTATACATACATATTTGTATGTATATTTAATGTATATAATTTTGTTATATATTTATATGTATATTTATTTATACATTAAAAAAATTATATATTTTTATTTATATTTAATGTACAACAAAAAATTTTATTGGACTATATTGTAAAAATAATAATTTTAGGGTATAAACAAATATACATAGAAATATATACATAGTATATGTATATATGTAATATATTTTAATTATATATATATAGAATTTTGCTATGGTGAGTCGCGACTCATAGAGGGTTCGAGAGTCGCAATCAAAACTCCTAGATCTAGTTCAAAATGATCGATCCAATCCACATCTAATACGATCTCCCAATTTGGTCTGCATGGATATTTCTAAAAAATTTCAAAAAAATATAAAATTTGGTCGGCATAGATATTTCAATAGGGAGATCGTATTGAACGGTTTGGATCGGTCATTTTTATTCAGATCTAGAAATTTGTGAGCGCGACTCACCATAGCAACACTATATATTTATATATATATACACACGCGCAGGCGTATTATATATACACATATACAATATTATATATTTAAAATAAATAATTTAAATATATACTTATATTTCATTATAGAAGGTTCAATTATGTTTAATCACTAATCACTAATTATATGTTTTGTAATAATAAAAAAATTGAGGGCTAAAAAATAAATTCCAAATAAAAAATACAAAAGTTAGAAACGGAACTTAACACATTTAACAATTTGCATTTTATTGGATCGTCAATTGGAATGACGATTCAAGGGTTTTACTATTTCGTCAATTCGAATGACGATCCAACGATGTTATTTTTTAATTTTTTAATTTTTAACTGTTATTATCGAAATTCGAGTGAACAGTAAAGTTAGTTTTAATTTTTTCGGACCCTTTTACAGTTTTATTCGTGAACTGGGCTGACCATTAACCTGACATTATGATGTTACGCTGTTTTTTTCTGGGGCTACTGAAACGGGCATTAAGGCTCATAGTTGGTGGTGTGCTCGTCAATTTATTGGTTTATTTATGAGAATGTTTTCACTGTTTGACAAACTTGAGAGAAAACTTTTATTGAAATTGTGATTTGCTAATTGATATCTTGTGTAATAGCCGAACATGGCTGGTGTCTTTCTTTCCTAGATTACAATCTAATTTTAAATCTTTAACACATTACAATCCAATCCCTATAAGCCCACGGGCGTTATCTCAAAAAAAAAAAAAAAAAATCCAATCCCTATAAATATTCCTAATATATCATAAGATATCATTTGATATTATTTATTATCTGGAAACTTATCATTGTCATACTGTTTGTATCCATGCGCATCTCTTTCCTTGACAGATAGAGAGAATTGTTAGGAAATTTTACTCGTAGATTGATTGCGTTTTACATTATATGGATGAAAAATGCTAGAGTCCAATATATAGGACGGATGGAGTCCGTTCAATGCGATCGTTTTCATATTTTTAAATTTTAAATAACCGATCCGAACCGTTCAATATGTTCTCCATATTGAAAACTTATAAAAAATCAATTTTAAGATGTTTTTCAAAAAAAAATTTTACTATTTTTTTGGTATCAAAATTTTTTATTATTTTTTTGGTATTTTAGAAAATCGTTGTCATTGGACGATTCATAATGTTTATATCCTGAATTTTCAAAGATACCAAAAAATAGTAAAACTTTTCGAAAAAAATGTAAAAATTGGATTCTTATAAGTTTTCAATAGGGAGAACATATTGAACGGTTCGAATCAGTCATTAAAAATTTAAAAACGTGAAAACGATCATATTGAACGGACCCATCCGTCCAAAATATTAAACACTAGCATTTTCTCTACATGGATATATGTTGTGTTTTCATTTTTGTAATGTAGATATTTCAGATACTGTGACATGGCTTTTGTTGTATGATTTATGAGTTATGATTGCCAAGTTGTTTAATGAATTTAAAGAATCAATCAATGTTATTTTTTTATACAGACTGTAATGTCAAAATATACGAGATCAACATGTTTAAGTTTATTGAAATATATGTAATATTTTTTTTTAGATCATTTCTAAATTATTGTTTTTATATATTATTTGAATTATAAATATAACAAAATATTTCCGAATTGCACTCAATGGAGAAACCATAAAAATTTTGGATGAGGTCACTCAAATAAATAAAAATGGAATAACCAATTTTTCTTCCCAATATAGATAGAATTATCATGTAAAAAATTTGAATTTTTAATTATGGGGTCAACAATGAAATTTTATTTGCATTTTTATGAGATTCAAATAGTGATTTTCTTAAATAAAATGTCCATGTAATAACAAAAATATTTGATTGGAAAAAAATAATCGGTGACGTTGCAGCCATATACTCTAAGTAGGCTCTAGCGGTCTAGCCTATGATTGCATGCATCTTATATTTTACAGAATAATATCGCAATTTTAGATTTATCCAGATTTTTGTGCAAATAAAAAAGTGAATTTTTTATTTAAACATAATTTAAATTTTATATTTAATAATAAACATATAAAATAAATAATTTCAACATTAAACATCTCGATGCGCTACTGGTGTGGCACGCCTAGCGATAAAATATTGTTCTGTCGTCATTTGGAGTTTGAAAAATGGTGAATCTTCTGGACGCGTCAATGGAAGTGGCACGTTATTATTTTTTTTTAAAAAAAATTCTGACACGCCAATGCAAATGGCATGTTAATATTTTAAAAAATATAGTAATTATTTTAAAATTTACTATTTTAAAAAAATAATTATGATTTTTTTAAAATATTTTTTTTACATTTCAATTGGAATGATGCGTTAATATTTTTAAAAATAAAAAAAAATTTTATTATTTTTCAAAAAAAATTTCTGAATCTTTAAGCACAAATCGTGAGTCGCGTCTTGTTTACTGTTAAAATTAATTCTTTTATATGTTTATTATCATAATTGCTTAGGACCATTTCTAAGATTCTATCATCCCCGCGTTATCTAGCACACTCATTAATTATCTAGGGATGATAACGACGCGTACACTGCAACTAACTCATCCCAGCGCCTATCCCTAGCGACGCGTACGCTATTCCCTCTCCCACACACTGCAACTAACTCATTACCATACGTTGTCCCTCCCCTCCCGCCCCTCCTTCACACGCACACACTCTATGTTGATTCTCACTCCCATCTCCGTCGCCTCCCTTCCTCTCTGTAATATAAGTAATTATAATAATCCAAATACTAACTGTTGAGGTTAACATTTTTAAATGTTGAAGTTAATATATATAACTGTTACAGTTATATATATTAATTTCAACAGTTACGATATTAACTTCAACCATTATATATACTAGCAGCAATGCCCACCCATGGGTGGGCAAAATTTAATATGCGAAAATATTATTTGATATGAATATATTATCTATTATAAATATTTAAGGTCGATGCTATTTATGTTCTCAATCTACTGCACAAAATCTAAAACCATGTTCCGATACAAATACAATATTGTGTGATGAAAAAAAGATAGTTATGAGAAAAATAACAAATAAAAGAATGCTTTTACCTGTCATGTTTTAACTACAGGCCCATTCGGTACAAAGTAATTTCTTATATGTAGGCCTGCATAATGTGGAAAATGAAGACGAAAGTGACATCTTGCGTTAATCGTGTCGTGTAATAGACGAAAAATTTAATTGTTTCGTTTTGTGTTTCGTCCTTAAAACGCAACTGAAATTTGTTGCGTTGATCGTTGTGTTATATTTACACGATCAAAATGACAAAACCGTTTAAACTTGTTAACCGTTTGATTAACCTCTCTTATGCACAACAGCATACTGCACTGGTATAGGAAAAATTGAGATAATCAAAACTGTTAACTTGTTAACCGTTTGACCTTTTTATACAAACAAACACAAAAGCACAACAGTATATGGTACCCCTGTACCTATCGTAACAAGCACAACAATAAACGGTTATCCCTTATCTATCATAACAGTGCACCAACAAAATTGAGATAATCAAAATTAATCCCCTCTGTCCATCGTACCAGTATATTGTACCCTTCTAAATTTATCCCAGCATCAACAAAAATTAAAAAAGTCAAGTTAATAAAAATTGAGATTTTCACAAAGTCAATTAAAAGAAAAACTACAAACAAAATAAAAAATTTAACACCAATATGTAAGAGAGAGACACAATTCAAATCAAACAAAGAGAAAAAAAGAATTGAACATTGAGAAAATACCTCAAGCAACAAGAAAAACCAAAATCAATACTAATTTCAACTTATTTCTCTTATTACAACATGTTCTTCTTATTACAAAAACAGTTCAATCAAAATTCAAACCTCAAAAAATGTTTAGCAAAACTAACTACCTAGTGCCAACAAATTGATATGCGACGCCAGTTGATGCGACCTGACAAGGATTGGCGATGCCAGTTGATGTGACCTGACAGGGATTGCTACAAAGAAGAAAAGCAATATGTAACGTGAGTTTATATTTGAATCCAAATCTATACTAAAAAAATAATCACTACATTACACATTTGGAAAATAAAAGAAAGAGAGCATCAACAGAGTAAAAATTGAATCCAAAGGGGGAAATCAAGGTTTTGGTACATAAAAATTATACCCATCTTGCAGAAGAACAATAAATTAGTGATGAGGCGCCAGATCTCGTAGTGCTGCACCACAAGATTCGAATTCAGGTACAAATGGTAAAGCAAAATTATCTACACCCATTTCAAAACACCACCAAATTCAATCAATTCACCCAATCCAATAAAAAAAATTGATCAAAGAAAAGAATTAGGGAAATAAGCAATACCTCAAAGAGAGCAACCAATAGTGGTAACAACAACAATAGTTATGTAAGATCGAGTGATGATAGGCATCCGCTTGTACCATTTCTCTACGGTTTGCGCCATTTTTCTCTCTCCCCTTCGAAACCCTAACCCTATTTCTCAGATTCAGCGAACCGGATTCAGGTCGGAGACACGTACTTAGAGCGAGGGTGGCTTTATTGGAAGAAAAAGGAGAAGGAGAGGCGGAGGGAGGGTGTCGAGGAGGGACTGGTAGAGAGAGACGGTCGGCGTCTGCAGCCATTTGTCAATGCCTTTTCTCTCTCTAGTCTCTGCGGCTTTTCCTCAAATTTTCATTCGAATTTCAAAATAGAAGTTTGAAACACTGATTTAAAGGAGAAGAAGCGAAGGGGCAACATGTAAAGATGCGAAGGGGACAAATAGTTCGAAACTTGCAACATTTGTCAGTGAAAAAAAATGTTTAAATGAAGAGTCGAACCGTAGTCGGAATGAACTACCAGCGCTCGTGCTCGAATACCTCCCGATCAAACGAAAGAATAAAATAAACCTTCGCTCGGAGACATCATCTGATCCCTTCATCTAACGATCAATAGTTCGGAGAAATCATCTGATCCATTGATCTAATAATCAACGGTACATATCGTTCAGACCAAGGTTGTATCCTGAGATGTTACATCCTTCCATTGGTACTTTTAATATAGTAGAGATGGGGATTTAAAAAAGACAATTAGTCACCTACATTTAAAAAGGCAAATGCCCAATATCCCTGGAACCCACCAACATCACATGCACTGATGCACCTCTCCTAAACAATATATGTTTGGTTTGTTCATATTGACTAACAATATAGATCTTCCTTATTGCTTTGATTTACAAAAATAAGGGAGTGAAGAGATGAATTAGTTCAACTTTAGAGAAGAAAAAGGGAGGGGGGCATATATTGCATTTTCATGATGTTATAAAGAAATGTACATGAAAAAGTTCTACTTTTGCTTACTGCTCTTTTTATTTATAAGAAAAGGTAAAGGCTCCCTTGCTACTCTTTTTATTAAACATGCAGTATATCAAAGAAGGTTAGGGGATGTGCCGACAGACAAAAGGAGCAAAAACCAAAAAGCAAAAAACATACAGTGTGATTTATGTGTTTCTCAATTGCCTTGATTTACTGGTTGATATTTTCCACCTGAAAGCAAAAAGCAAAAAATAATTATAAACAAGTGGTCAAATTGACTCCAAAAGGGATTACGATGTTTTAGTTTCACGTGATACTTAGAGATCAATGATCTCTAAAGAAGTGGTTGCACTCTACTATCAGTTATTGTAAGAGGGTCACTGTTACTATCCCTCAGGTTATGTACCATCTAGTTTTGCCTTTTAAGAGAAAACTTGTCAAGTTAAATTTTTCTTCTTCCAGTAACAGTAACAATATGTTAGACATGTATATTAACCATAAATTCCAATTCCAAACCAAGAAAATTAACAGATCTAGATCAGGATAAAAGTTACTTACGGAAGCAAGATCGCCTTAATTCTTCTCTTACACCAAAATTTGCTGGAGTGAAAAAAAATCAACAAAAACGAATCAAATTAATTGAATGAATAGAGAGGTATATGAACACAATGATAACAACGAGGGATAGTAACAGTGACTAATTGTCTTTTTTAATATTGAATGAATACCCAGATCATATCACCAATCTAATATCTAATATTGTTTAAAAAAAATCTCCAACAATGATACCTGAGGTATATGAAGCCGATGATAAAAGCTTCAGTCACAATAGCTGATATGATCTGGGTATTCAACCTGTAGAGAAAATTTAATTCAAAATGACCTCACCTCAATTTATCTCTATCGAGAAAAGCCCTTTGCTTTTCCAGCCATATAACCCTAGAACCCAGATTTAGACTCGATAAGGTTCTTCATTAATGTTTACTTATAAGCATTTAATTCCTGCATTTCAAACATTGAAAAATACATAATATTTAGGTTTAATAAAAGTAAAAAATCATTATAAACCCAGTTCAGTTCACAATCAATCTAATTGCTGAAAATTTTGTAAATTACCTTTACAATCAATCTAATTGCTGAACCCAGTTCAGTTCCAAAAGTTTAAAGATTTTTAATATATATTTTTATGTAAATACTTTTTCCTTAAAAAATTGCGATATACATGATCTAATAAGGACTTCCATAATATAATTTTTCATTTGAATTTCTCTGCCTTGTACTCAATTGGTGGATTTAGGATGTCCTCTTGGCTTTGGACCAATCGGATCCCTAAGCTGCTTGTCTGCGGGTCAAAACCTGCCTTCTCATAATCTGCAACAGTTCTTCTCATAATGCTGGTATCACCTGGTAGGGTATACCAACCAACACCAATTCAGTTTTGAATCACAGTAAATGTACTTAAAAGTAGAAGTTCCATCATTAGTCAGATACTTACTGAGAAAGGTTAATGGCATAGGCCATATCACACTAAGAGAAAGCAAGTACGTAAACAAATTCAAATAGAAAGATAGAAAAGGGGGTAAAAGTGTACCTGTAGACTGGAGACAGCCAGTTCTGCTGCCCTTCTAAGATCATCAGGGTATTTATGTTAAACAGCACAAGATCATAAATTAATTTAGTGGTACAAGAACAATTCACGTTTCACATGTATATTAAATTAGCATTCTTAATCATCAAGAGAGAAGTCCATTTAATTCTACTAAAACCCTTGCTGCAAAAGTTTGTGAGTTTCTGATACAACATGCTTATATATATTAAAAACCCCACTAAAAGGGCACCCAGAAACATATTGCTCCGTAAGGAGTATACTTGATATTATAAATAGATATACAGCTACACTCATCTGTATAGAATAAACATGCTTATATAAAAATAATAGATGTATATGAAAAAGAAAAAGATTTAAATAATTAGAAAATTTTGCCATACATTGCTCCATCCCAGTAGAAAAGCAGTCATCAAGTCACCAATACCCTAAAAGTCATCAAAGAAATGCAACATATGAGACATTTTATAATCCTTAAAAGTATCACGTGATCATTTTAACAGAAGATAAACATAAACCCTTGAAAAGTGACTTATAAATTGGTATCCATACTGTGAAGTATGCTGGTATTTTCGGTACAACTATCTTGAATTGCTCAGGAGTTTGACCCTGGAATGTAGAAGATAAATATTATTAGATTCATCAAATCTGCAAATTGAACCCAAAGAAAATAAAACCCCATGATAGAAAATATTGAGAGAGCATACCTTTAGATGACTTCCGATTAAGTGGAGCTTGTCATCAATAACCATGCTAGTTATTACTACCTGAAATTATTGCAACATAGCTTATAAAAAATTGAGGTTTACTTACCTAATATAGCACCATACAACTCGGTATAATACTGACTTCCTCTCTTTAAAAAAATTGTTGCGTGATTGAATTTGACTCAGACAGGCTTGTAAAATATAAATATACTACCATCACTTGTTGAGATCAGAACAAAAGCTGCCATTAAAAAAAATCTTATAAAGAACATTATGAAACTAATCACTCAGTGATACTAAAGTAACCTTTGTTGGCCTTGCAGCATGAAGAATATTACAAGCTTCTAAACCGTCCTTTTCAGAAGTAACCCTGAAACAGCAAAATAATTTCCCAATAATAAAAGTACATGAGGATTTTACAACTTTAATTGGTGCAAAAAGGTAATAAAGGAAATATGTGAAAACCAATCACCATATAAGAAAATGTATCAGCAAACCCTAAACCCTAAACGTCCCTCCCACTTACATCCTAACCTCTTAAGTAGAACATATCAAACTTGGCCCATACTCAGAAATACGGATCTTCGTTCCCTGGAATCAAGGTGGAGTCAGGACTTGAGTCCTGGAGTGTTGTAGAGTCTAAGAGGATAGACCTAATGCGCAACTGACTGATTGTCTTATGCCAGAATAAAGTTCAAAGAAAAGTTATATTTATAGATGCAGCCTCTTAACAGGATTCAATTTTCTTTTGGACACTCCATGCAAACGTCATAGAAAATTATAAAAAGAAAAACCCAAAAATGTGCCAAAAAATGTACGGAGAGGCACTTCGCTGAACCAAGGTTGACTAAGAGCATCCTCAGCAGATGTGTTGACAAAAATGAATTGATAAATAAAAAATATACAAAATTATAAACTAAAAGGAATTCTCAAAGACAGGCACCAACCAAGTCTTGAGTAGGGTGATCAAGCTTGGAGAGAACTTTGAGGTAGCCAGAGCAGCCGCCGTTGGAGCCGTCTCTCAGAGTTGCCGACATAGGTGTCGTCGCTCGGAGTGGGGGTGGGCGATCGACCGTTGGATGTGGGGCGATGGATGGTTGGATGGGGGCCGATCGGTGATTCCGGACTGGCGTTGGGTTTTACGAAGGGATGGATGTCGGAAGAGATGAGACCTCAGTGTGGAGACGCGGCTCTTTAAGGCGGAAAAAAAATAAGAATAAAAAAACTGAGGCGCGCTGAAAAAAAAAATCAGAACGAATCGAACCGGCGAAAGTATTATAACGAGCTAACATTCGTTCCGCTCGCGCATCTGCGCTTTCCGATCAAATGAGATGAACCAATGTATAAATATCTCTTTGATATGGTCAGATTCGGATACGGGCTTAGTAATTACGAAAAGCCTTGTATAAAGCCTTTTTAGAGAGAGGAGCCCACGAGCCGTTGTGATGAGAGTGGGCCCGAGGCCGTTGCGCTCAGAGTGGGGTCAGGAACCGTTAAAGGGAGCTCTCACCGGTGGGTCCCCAGGAGAAAACGGTTTCTGAGCACAGATGTCCCTTCCGTAACGATCACGAGATGTTATGTGGCCTCTGGGCGATAGTTGTTCAAAGAGCCTCGACTCAACCTCGCACTCAACCTCGCCCGAATGGACGCTGGTTATAGGCGAGAAAGGAATATGTCGGGGTTGAGGGAGGTTACAGCGACCTTCATGTCGCAGTTGAATAAGGAAGATGAGAACACGAGAAGGCCTCAAAAGATCCGATGCGATGGGGGACCACCAGATGACTATAAATAGGAACCCCTCTCTATAGGGAAAGGGGGTTGGACATTCTGTAAACTAAGAAATATCATGTACTAAGCTGATTAAAAGAAAGATAAACTTCCTATTTCCTATTCTTCTTTATCTAAACTCCTTGTTGAGATCTATGAGCTAGATTGTAGGTTATCAACTGGCGCCCACCGTAAATTACAAAAAGCTCACCCTAACAATCGAGAAATACGACTTTTTTCTTATTGTTTGAGCTCCAATTCGCATGAAAGGGAGTAGGAATATTCATCCCAAAAAGTTAGACTTTAGTACACCATCCACAAACACCATGGCAACTAGCACCGCAACCTTCAATACTCCAGCAACGACCCCACAGCCTCCACCTCCAGGAACGGAGCAAACTTCCGATCAATCCGTTAGCATTTCCTTAGCCCCAAGACACAACCCCCCTACCATCTCCAACATTACTCCACAAGACATGCGCAATTATCAACCACCACCACACGTCCTTCCTTCTACAATGCCTTCCCTTACACCTTCTTCCGCTCACAGCAGCCACAACCATCAACCACAACCACCCTTTTCTCAGCAGTTTCAGGCTCCCCGCGATCCACCGTACCAACCCCCAGTTATCATCCCACCTCCCCCTCAACAATACCCCTACCAACATCCAATATTCCCTGCCAATCAGTCAGGGGTACCAACCCAACCATCCAATCAAACATACACCCGACAGTCAGAGAGAGAGGAACTAGCTTTACACAGTGACGACTACAGACCGCAGCCGTCTCACAGGCGCTCCCAATATACTAACATCCCTAATCATTCTCGTTCTCACACCAAAGGTCGCTCCAAATCCCGTTCACGGCGGTCCAGAAGACGATCACCATCTTCGGAATACGATACTCATAGTTCGAGCGACCTATCTTCCCGCAAGTCGCCTTTAAGGAGGCGTCGCGGTCGTTACAGCACTTTAACTAGATCCTCGTCTCCAAGTTTTTCTCAAACAAGTGACACTAGCGACGGGAGATCCAGACCGCGCACTCACCGTTTGCGTAAAATCCCCTGGAAGCGACATGGTAGTCCTTCGCCTCCTCGTGGAGCCTTGGCTCGACACTTATACAAAGGAAAGGCCCTTCGTCTCAAGGATTTTGCCAGCCTTGATAAGTATCCTGCTTATCCAGCTCATGATGCTCGAGCCTTTGTTAACACCTTCCGGGAGTCTATGCTCATCACTGGAGCATCTGAACGAACCATGTGTCTCGTTTTCCCTACACGATTAGAGGGAGTTGCTTGGGAGTGGTATGCGCAACTCCCTCCTGGCTCGGTGTCCAACTACAGAGACCTTACCAATAAGTTTCTTAAAAGGTTTGCCAGCGTTCGAGCACCCCCCAAAACATGCATGGACCTCATGAGTGTTCGACAGCGCCCCTCTGAGCACACTCGAGATTATCTCGATCGATTCTCCATCGAAGCCAACAAGTGCGGAGACTATCGGGAAGACATAGCATTGCTAGCTGTGCAGCGTGGGTTGCTGGAAGGACCTGTTCAGTGGGCAGCCATGACGGAGAAGTTCTCTGATTTCGCTGCATTTAGGGAACGAGCTGAACACCTTATTCGCGCAGAAGAGCACATCGCGGCCATCCAAGGCTATCATCACAACACCTTTGCTATGCCAAGCAACAGACAAAGTACGTCCCCCAGACAGCCACAGCGCCCAAGCCCACCCCGAGATCGTCAGCGCAGTCGGTCTCCACGCCCTCGGCGTCGAGAGACCAAGCCCTCTAGACGAAACCGTGGTCGTCGTGCTAACTCCGCAGAGGACAATGCACCGTACTATAAAATGTACCACGTCACAATCGAGCCTCAGGATCGTGTGTATGATAAAATCAAGCATAACAAAGAGATGAGAAGGGCACCACCCATTACCAGAACCGAAGTTTTCGACAGAAATAGCTACTGTGAATATCATGGCAGTAGCGGACATCGCACCAAGGATTGCCTCAAGCTCAAAGACGAAATTGAAAGGCTAGTGCGCCAGACAAACATTCTTGAACATTTCCTGGCAAAAGACGATAGGGGTAAACGGAAAATGTAACATCTTCACGAAGTCGAGACCCACACAGACGATCGTCGCATCGAGCATCCCAGTAACCCGCGACCCCAGGCAATCACATCTGACAGACAGCAACGCACGTCCCCTCCACCAGTGATGTTCATTGAGGGTAAAGCAACTGGTAACCCCCGGGAGGCAGCCACCTTTTCACATCTTCCAAATCGAGCATAGACTAGAATCTACCCAGGTCATCTCGTTTGGTCCACATGATTATGATGGTATCCAGTTGCCACACGACGATGCCATCGTCTTAATGCTCCGAATTAATGGTATTCGGGTAAAGCGAATTCTCGTTGATACAGGCAGTTCTGCCGATGTGATGTACTTTGATGCTCTCAAAAGAATGGGCCTCGGAAAGTATCCTTTGCAACCGATGACGACATCACTTGTTGGTTTTACCGGTGACAAGTTGAAACCTTTGGGGACCATCGACCTAGATGTCTTGTTCGGAGACGCACCCCAAACGGTGATCTCTAGCGTTCGCTTCATCGTGGTAGACGCTCCATCTGCCTATAATGCCATTTTGGGACGCACTTCCCTTAACAGCATCGGAGCAGTTGCATCCACTCCGCACTTGATGATTAAATTCCCAACCCCACAAGGGGTGGGTATAGTGAGAGGAGAACAACAGGTGGCCAAGGAATGTTACCGAATCACCATGGCACCCCAAATTGCTCACATCGAGCGCTCTAGGAAAAGCCAAGAATTTGTAGACAGTCTAGGCGCACTCAGCAGAGAACCACCAAAAACCCTGTTAACAGAAGCCATGGAAGATACAGAACCAGTCATGTTACGAGATGGACAAGTAACCCAACTTGGCACCTTGTTACCTGCGATAGACCGAAACATGGTAAGAGAATGCTTGATTGCCAATAAAGACATCTTTGCCAACGAGGACGACATGATGCCAGGCATCAGCAGAGCCATCGCAGAGCATCGCATTGATACATATGAAGAAGCGCGTCCAGTTCAGCAAAGGAAGCGCAAGTTAGGCCTGGAAAGGAGGAAGGCGGTACAGGACGAGGTTGATCGATTACTTAAGGCAGGAGCCATAAGGGAAGTGGAGTACCCCCGTTGGTTAGCAAATCCTGTCTTGGTGCGCAAATCCAATGAAAAATGGCGCATGTGTATCGATTATACTGATTTAAATAAGGCATGTCCCAAAAAGCCCTTTCCATTACCAAGCATCGATGCCATGATCGACTCTACTGCGGGCTTTAAATACCTCAGCTTTATGGATGCTTATTCCGGGTACAATCAGATACAAATGCACCCTGATGATGAAGAGAAAACAAGTTTCGTAACCGAGCAAGGATTATTTTGCTATAGAGTTATGCCCTTCGGTCTCAAGAATGCAGGAGCTGAATATCAACAAATGGTGAACAAGGTTTTTAAAAATGAGTTGGGAGGAATCATCGAGGCATACATCGACGACATGGTCGTTAAGAGTTGTACTGGCAAAGAGCATGTACAACACCTCAACATGATATTCCAAAAAATGAGAGACGTCGGCATGCGCCTCAATCCAAAGAAGAGTTTCTTTTGCTTGTCTAGTGGGAAATTTTTGGGTTACATTGTGTCTGAAAGAGGCATTGAGATGCACCCTAGCAAATGCCGGGCCATCATCGACATGGAAGCTCCCAAAACTGTAAAAGAAGTGCAAGAACTTACAGGGCGAATAGCTGCGCTGAATAGATTCATAGCGCGTTCGGGAGAGGTCTGCAAATCTTTCTTCCAGACCATCAAGAATACCAAAAAGTTCGAATGGACCTCGCAGTGTCAGGAGGCATTTGAACAGATCAAGACTTACCTATCCAATCCACCGATCATCAGCAGGCCAACCAAGGGAGAAACTTTATACCTATATGTTAGCGCTTCCGCGGTCGCAGTAAGTGCGGCGTTGATTCGAGAGGAAGACGGAGTGCAAAAACCTGTATACTTCGTGTCCAAGATACTGCGTGATGCAGAAGAAAGGTATTCAACAGTCGAGAAAGGCGCCTTCGCCGTACTTATCGCAGCCAGAAAACTGCACCCGTATTTTCAGGCACATCCCATCAAAGTGATCAGCGATCTTCCCCTGAAAAAGGCTTTGGGTAATCTTGATGTATCGGGGCGACTCTTAAAGTGGGCAGTGGAGTTATCAGAATTCGACATTTCCTTTTTACCTAAAGCAGCATACAAGGGACAAGTGTTGACAGACTTTGTGGTTGAAAGCACAGGAAGGACAGAAAAAAGGGATCAGGAAGCTTTGTGGCATGTTCATGTCGATGGCGCCGCCTCTGAACGGGGGTCGGGCCTAGGAGTACAGATCAAAGGACCCAAAGGAGAAGTCTTTTACTACGCCATTCACATAACCTTCCCTGTCACTAACAACATGGTTGAGTATGAAGCGTTGATTGCAGGACTGCGACTGGTAGAAGCAGTTGGTGCGACAAAAGTCAGGGTATACATGGATTCCCAGCTCGTGGTACACCAGATCAATGGGCAATACGAGGTACACGACCCGACCTTGGCGAAATACTTAGAGAAGGCCAAAGAGGTCTTAGCAACTTTTGAAGAAGCCATTATCGAACATGTCCCGAGGGGAATGAATGAAATAGCGGACGCTTTGTCCAAGCTAGCAAAGGGATCGGACATGAGCAGTGAGACACCTATTACCATCATGGAGATCCCTGAAGCTTGCATTGCAACAACGGAACCCAAAGTTTTGCCGATCAGTGCCCAGCTCGAATGGTATACTTCCATCTGGGACTATCTAACCACGGGACAGTTACCAACGGACAAACTCGCTGCGCGAAGAATTAAGAGATGGGCACCCGAGTTTACCATTTTGGAGGGGGAATTATTGAAGAAGGGATATCGTAAGCCTTGGCTCGCTTGCATCAGTGAATCGCAAGGCAGGAAACTGATTGATGAAGTACATAGTGGCATCTGTGGCAGCCATCAAAGCCCTTACACTGTTGACAAGCGCATCGAAAGGGAAGGCTATTTCTGGCCAACCATGAGGAAAGATATGATCGACATCGTGCGACGGTGTGAGCGGTGCCAGTACCATTCTCGCGTCTCACGAAGGCCTCCTGCCTCTTTGAACACCATTGCAAGTCCTTGGCCTTTCGATGTATGGGGAATAGACATATTAGGCCCCTTCCCGACTGCAAGAGCAAACCTGCGCTTCTTGGTCGTGGCGGTCGAGTACTTCACCAAGTGGATAGAAGCAAAACCACTTGCCCTGATAACCTCCCCACGGGTAGCTGACTTTGTCAAGCACAACATCGTCTATCGTTATGGCATACCTCATACCATCATATCTGACAATGGTCGACAGTTCACAGGCGCACCATTTCAAGACATGTGCGAAGGGTTCGGAATACTCTATCTCTTCTCTTCAGTCAGTCACCCTCAAACCAATGGATTAGCTGAAGTTTCCAATCGCACCATATTGGAAGGACTTAAGAAGAAGGTTGAGGGCAGCAAGGGAGCATGGCCCGACTTCCTTGATGAGATCCTATGGTCCTACAACACTACCCCAAGAACTGCAACTGGGCGATCCCCCTTCGCCATGGTATATGGAATGGAGGCGGTCACCCCTATGGAAATCGTGCAGCCCACATTGCGCACCATCGCTTATGAATGGACCAAAAACAATGAGAAAAAGTTAGTGGAACTGGAAGCGATTTATGAGCTACGAGAGGAAGCACGCGCAAGGATGGCCGAATATCAACGGAAGATGCGCAAAAACTTCGACAAAAAGGTCGCCCCAAAACACTTCCAACCTGGTGATTGGGTATTGAGGAGTGTGGAAGCAACTGGGAAACACATCGGAAAGCTCGATCCCGATTGGGATGGCCCTTTCATTGTGACTCGGTCCATAGAAGGACGCGCATACAGGTTGCAAGATTTAGCAGGACGCGACCTTCCCAATGCCTGGAATGATGTTCATCTGCGTAAATTCTACAAGTGATCAGCAAACCCCCCCCCCCCCCCCGCCTGAGCAATTAACTTCGATGGAGCGATACCGTAGCATAAGCCTCCAGGGACGAAGTGAAGCAACCTTAGGATTAAATTAGTTAAAACTTGTACTTTTTTTTCTTTTCGCATGCTGTCTAGCTTCTTTTTAAGTAAATGAAGAGAACCTTGTACCCAACCTGCATATCAAAGTGTACTTTGCTAGATTCAGTAAAATGTTTTCCCCTCCAGATTGCAAAATTCCCTTTACTTTGGAAATTCATTGTTACAAATTTTTCACGAATTATTTACACTATAGAAAGACATTAGCCGCGTAGCCATGCGCAGTCTGCCGTCACAACAGACCTTAGCCGCATAGCCATGCGCAGTCTGCCGTCACAACAGACCTTAGCCGCATAGCCATGCGCAGTCTGCCGTCACAACAGACCTTAGCCGCATAGCCATGCGCAGTCTGCCATCACAACAGACCTTAGCCGCATAGCCATTCCCAATCTGCCATCACAACAGACCTTAATCGCGTCGTCAAAACAAATATCAAACATAACGTTATCCGATAGAAAGTGATAGAAAGAAAAGCAAGAACAAGAAAAAGTTAGTACCAATATTCGATAGCCGCCGACAGGCAAGGACAGAAGAAGGAGGAGAGTAGAAAAACAAAGATGAAGGGTTCACCGGAGTAAAGGAAAGAATAAGGGAAAGAAGAAAATTCCTGCAGGGGTACAGTGAGTATGCTGGGAGTGGAGAGAGAGATGAATGACGGGTTTGAATCTATATAAAAGACACGTCTCTTCGGTTTTCCCGCCTAGAAGAGGGCGGATCCCTTTTTCAAATCCCAATGAGAAGACAAACCGTCGCGACTCGATCCCCCAAAGATGCAATAATGGGAAGATCTTGTAGGGAAGATCTTGTAGGATCCCTATAGAAGATCTTGTGGCCCCCTCCCCCTTTTCTTTATATTATTTCGCCAAATAATTTTTCTAGCATTGAATGAGGGTTCGACAATACCAACTCTCACTGTGCGACTGCGTCCGGAGGACTCAGATATTCGCTACATCATCATTATGCGACTGCGTTGGATGGATTCCGATATCAACAAACACCCTCTGAGGGCTTGCAGGTTTCATCATCTTATTCCTTTCAAAGAATTTAGATGATGAGCCAGCGTCGCTCAAACATCGCCCGATGCCCAATGAAGTCACCTAATAAGTTGCCATAAAAAACTTCTGATAAAATGCAAACATTTACCAGAAGCTTGAGGGCTAATGATATGGTCAGATTCGGATACGGGCTTAGTAATTACGAAAAGCCTTGTATAAAGCCTTTTTAGAGAGAGGAGCCCACGAGCCGATTAAAAGAAATATCATGTACTAAGCTGATTAAAAGAAAGATAAACTTCCTATTTCCTATTCTTCTTTATCTAAACTCCTTGTTGAGATCTATGAGCTAGATTGTAGGTTATCACTCTTCATTCTGCAAATATAATCCGGTCCCTTTATCAAATTTCTGTTTTAATAATCAACGATGTAGATTACAAATTAAAAATAATTAATGATGCAGATCGTTCAGATCGAGGTTGTATCCTGAGATGTTACATCCTTCCATTGGTGCTTTTAATATAGTGATAACTTCAAAAATTACGATATTACTTTCAAAATTTAAATATATTAACTTTAACAATTACGACATTAACTTCAATATTTATGAATATTAATTTCAACGGTTATGAAGTGTGTGAGAGGGGGAGGGAGGAGGGCCCGGGGGGGGGGGGGGGAGGGAGGGCGTACACGGGAGGGAGGGAAACAGAGCGACATACGGAAGGAAACAGAGCGACGTACGCTGGATTTTTAGAAATAGAAAGCGCGACCAGAAAAATGATGGAATGATTTCCAAAAATAAAAAACACATTACTAAAAATAATAGAAATAATGAATATTAGAGATGATCCTTATCAGTCCGGTTTATTATGCAATACATAAAATTTAAATTATGTTCATTAAAAAAATCACGGCAGTTTACATGGGTGCGATCCAGATCCTCTGGACTCATAAAAAAGACCACTGAACTACATGGGTGTGGATTGACGCGCAATACCTCTCGCGCCGTATAACCGTCCGGTGAGGTTTTTTTTTTTGAGGATCCCGGTGAGGTTGACCAATATATCGGAAGCGGAACCAAAGGTTTCGAGATTCGTGCCGAAATAGATCATGCCACGTGTTGAAAATCAATTGGATTTTATTAGAACGCGGGTACGAAGCAAGGAGGCAAGGCTAGCCATTCTTCTTTCAAAAAAAGTGAAAAACAAAAGGAGCCAAGGACAGTCAACCTCTCTTCTCCTCTCCTCTTCTCTCTTCTCTTCCCTTCCCATTTCTCATTTCTTTTTCTCTTTTCCTTTGTTATTTCGATCTTCTTCTCTGTTATGGTGCACCGCCGCCTAGACTTACAATTCATCTTTCCTTTCTTCTTCCCGATCGAAAAGGTATCGTCTTTTGTTTCTCATTTTCCTATGTGAAATCACCTTTCATTTTTTCCCCAATTTTATCGAAAACATTAATCTTCTGCAATATTATAAATTGGAGGAGTTTTAGAGTCGTGTTGCCTGAAATTCCATGAGAAAACATCGATTCTTTCTTATACATTGTTGAGATTGTGATTGAGAATGATGCATTTTGGATTTAATTTAAAATTTTTGTTTTCTTCATTCTTTTAACGTCAGTTCAACCTCAAAATTGGGATGAGTATTGTGCAATTTCATATTTGGATTAGCAATTAGTTAGTTAGATTATTGCCAGGTCATTTTTTCCCCCAATAAGAAATAACACAAAATTAGTACTTTCCGTTATAATTTAAGAAATTCACGCCAGTTATCATATCTCAAACATGCTAGAAATAATCAAAGGAACCTAACTATGTTAAGACAATTAAATTCTCGAAGGCAAGCATAGCCTTAAAACACACTTCAAACCTCAAAACAAACAATGTGTGTCCTATAAAACTCTTACCAAACTGAAAAACAACCCGGAGACAGAACCCATCAAGAGCAGCGCTTGCACTTATTAAACCAAACAAATAAATGAATTTAAAGCCATACCCCTGCAAAAGTATCAAATAGCCCCAGAATGAGTGATGATCACACTTGCCCGATTGCAGCCCCCATGTAACATAATTCTCCTTCTGTCTTGTCATACTAATCCCATCCACAACATCCATCTGAACTGACAAAATTGACACGTTAGCAGGATGTTCTGGATCGATTTCTTATATCACCTAATGCACCAATTCAGTATAGTTAATAGTGTAGTTGAAATAATTATTTTTACTTGGCATCAAAATACATATTGTTTCTTTTCATCCAACTGTGCCATAGAAACTTGAGACAGAGAATTTATTTTCCTTTTCGCTTTTCTTTTCTTTCTCCTCATGCATACTATTTAGAACTCTGTCATAGGTGAAGTGCTAAGTAAATGACTATTACATAAAGTAAAAGTTTGCTTCTTTTTCATGGACTTATTTCTCATTGAGATTAAATATAGAATTTTATCATATTAATTGAAAAAAGAGTTCATTATTTTCAGGAATGGATCATAGAAGATGGAAACCTGGTAGTGGGATTGCAAAAGATTTCAATGGAAGATTGAGCTGCTATTTACAAGACTGGGGTGGTGATTGCTCTACAGGTTTCAGGTTTGAATTTCCATGTTATTTTATCTTGCCAGACCTTGTTTTTTTTTAAAAAAAGTTTATCATATTAATACATTTTTTTAAACTATTTTGTTATGGAATGAAGGATATTGGCGCCAACTATGTACATCTTCTTTGCCTCAGCACTTCCTGTCATTGCCTTTGGAGAGCAACTAAGTAAAGCAACTGGTAAGAAAAACACTTTGGTTTCCTTTTTAGTTTGCTACAATTGTACTAAATTTTGAAGAACTAAAAAGAAACTACTTGAGAAAAGTAAATGCAAAATTAAAAATGTTAAATAAAGCACTTCATATTATAGATGGAGCTTTGAGTACAGTGGAGACATTAAGTTCAACAGCAATGTGTGGCGTCATACATTCTTTAATTGGAGGGCAACCAATGCTGATAGTAGGAGTGGCAGAGCCGACTATTATCATGTACTCTTACCTGTTCAGTTTTGCCAAGGATCAGGAAGGTCTGGGCCCACGCCTATACTTAGCTTGGGCTGGATGGTAGTTTTTCTACCCTATTTGCACAGAAAATGTGTACTTCAATTTTAGGTCCACTAAACAGGTGGTTGATTTGGTGTTTATATTAAGTAAAAGTCAATTTGTAAGTTCAAAAATTTGACTGCAGATTGAGAGACATAGAGTAATTGTTTGGGGTGGAGGCAGGAATAATTGTTTGGGGGGACTAATTGGTAATTTTGTTTTTGGGGAGTGTGCATTGAGGGGGGTTTGCGGAAATCCCCCCTACATGCACCCCCTGTGGCTCTGCCCCTGATACCACTATTAGCAGACAGTGATAACAAAATAGTTAGGAATTATGCTGATCATGTCAAACTAAATCCAGGTCAGTCTAACCCTAGAGGCTTGTTTTTAGAATGTTAAAACATGGAAAGCTTCTTTCTCTTAACGAGTTGATTCTTAGGGTTTCAGGTTCCTTGTTGTGCTTTAGATAGTACCGTTAAGAGAGCAAACTCTTTTGAGTAAGAAAGAATTTGGTATATGGGCTTTCTGAGATTTGAATGTTTTGTTTATATTAATACTTGCACCATTAATTTCGTCACATCTTCATTTATTATTGCTACTTATATATATTACAAACCTATTTGCCAACCCATCTCAGCTGGAACTTCAACTCCAGTCCTGAGAGACCAGAGGAATGCCTTTAACCACCCTACCAGGTAGTTTGTGGCGGTTAGTGGTATACCATGCTTTTGAGCTTATTGCCAATGGTGGAGTAGGTATGGCCAACTTAAATTGGCACGCTCTTGTGGATCTGTTCATTGCTCTCAATCTGTTGCTCCCCATTATTAATTTTTTTTTCCTTTCTGGTTTAATTAATGACTGTTATCAGATTTCATTTGCTATCAGTTGCATGAATAGTGTGTAATTGTGTTGCTCTGGTGCTGGGTCCTTTTATATTCTGTTAGATAGGGTGTATAGTGGGTGGCAATTTTAGTTGCATGCAAGATGTGTGCTCGATATGATTTTTGGAGGGCCAAGAAGGTGTCTCATAAATTGCCACATAGACACATTCTGCATGAATAATCCAAACAGTATAGCTACTATAACTAACATTATAAAACAGTAAATAATGGTAGGATACAAGTTAGTTAATTTGATTAATCCATGGATATTTATTGTGTATTTCTCTGTAAATTTTCAGCCTAGAAAAGAAAAAAAAAAGGTTGGATCACCATGGCATGCTTTGCACCAGAATTTAAATTTCTATCTGTTGTCCATTCATGTATATTCAACAATAAAATGTTTTGACATTTCTTAAATTTGAAAACAGGGTTTGTATATGGACAGCTTTCTTGCTGTTTCTCCTTTCGATTTTGAATGCTTCTTCCATCATTAGTAGATTCACAAGAGTTGCTGGTGAACTCTTTGGGATGCTAATCACTGTTCTATTTTATGAGCAAGCAATTAAGGTAAAACTTAGATTTTGGTATACATTGAAGATTGTATTCTATCACACTGATTGGCCAATTTAATAATTGAAAATTGTCTTATACAAAGCTAAATTTTATTACTGTTACAGGGAATAATCAGTGAATTTAAGGTGCCCAAAGGACAAGATGAAAACAATCCTGTGGACAGATTCTATTGGCTTTATACAAATGGCCTATTAGGGATCATTTTTTCAATTGGGGTATTATACACATCTTTAAAGAGTAGACAGGCTCGATCCTGGCGATACGGCACAGGTTGATGGGTGTACTCTTATCTTTTTTTCGTAGTTCAAGTTAGCTATAATGTCTCATACTGTATCTTCTATAATTATGACTTAAGGCACAGTAGTGCTTTGTTATAGATACAGTATTTTTATTTTGGCTCAATTGAATGCACGGGTGCTATTACTGCAGGTTGGTTAAGAAGCTTTGTGGCTGATTATGGTGTACCACTGATGGTTGTTGTTTGGACAGCACTGTCCTATGCCGTACCAGATAAGTTGCCTGCTAGTGTGCCAAGGCGGCTAGTTAGCCCTTTACCATGGGAACCAAGTTCATTGCGACATTGGACAGTCTCCAAGGTAATAACTTTACCACAGCTTTTGTTTCTTTCTGGCAGGTATTAATGTGACTTAGATCAAATTAACTCTGTGTCATGTTTTTAAGTTTACTTGAAAAGAAAAACTGCACTTGTTAAAATCAAATGTTAGAAGTAGTGTTGTGGTGGTATATTACCTAATTTGACTAAAGTCTTGAAAAGTCATTATCAGTAAACATTATAATTCCAGGCTCATGTAGCTATATTTCTCATGACTGTGAATGTATCAACACGCATTGTCATAAATGAAAATATAAATGCAGGATCTACTATTGGTCCCTCCAATATACATACTTGCTGCTATAATACCAGCCCTGATGGTTGCTGGGCTGTATTTCTTTGACCACAGTGTGGCTTCTCAGATGGCTCAGCAGAAGGAATTTAATCTCAAAAAACCCTCAGCTTACCACTATGACGTCTTGGTCCTTGGGTTCATGGCAACTTTCTCTTCCTATTCTTCTTCTTTATTTTTATATGGTGATGTGAATTGTTCAAATTGCATATTTTCTTCTCCTCCTATTATAAATAATCTCTGTATAGGTACTGATGTGTGGATTTCTGGGCCTACCACCTTCAAATGGAGTACTACCACAGTCCCCTATGCATACAAAGAGTCTTGTGGTGCTTAATAGGCAGGTCAGGATAATTTCAAAATTTCTGCATCTCTGTCAAAAGTGAATTTAAATATGTTATTACTTTAAATAGTCCACTTCCACTCTGAATTTTTCTAAGATTTTCAAATTAAAGGGTTTGAATATACTCTGACAGGCAACTCTTACTGTTTTGTAAGCCAATTCTGTAAATGAGATCTACCTTTAGTTCATGAATATGATTTGGACAACAGCAGCATTTTGATGCATTCTGTTTCAAAGTTAGATGCTTGTTGTTCAAGCCTTCCAGGCCATATTTAGCTATCTGAAAAACATACAAAGGCTTGTCCAGCTATTTTGTGCTTTTATTCAAACCCCGTCATACTGGTTCGATCCTGAAACTTGCTACCCGTTTAATTTAACTTTAACAGTTTAACTAGAACAAACAGCATTGTTTTACAATAAATGCAATAATAACATACAGTTCATATATTATATGGTTAAAATTTGGACTGAAGGATAAGAAAGTTTGGCCTCATTCCATCCTTTCACTGAAACAATTATCAAATTGAACTTTTCTCGTGACTGTCAACTACGTGTTCTCAGTTACTGCGTAAAAAGATGGTACAGAGTGCAAAAGATTGCATAAGAAATGGTGCAAGCAATGAGGAAATTTATGGCAAGATGCAAGAAGTTTTCCTTGAGATTGAGAGGGGACAAACTGTAAGTAGCTTCTCTGGTCATAGATGAATTCTTTGTAAACTTCATTTGGAACTCTATTTTCATAAAGTTTCATAAACGGAGGTACAACTTTCTGAAATACTTCTTACTATCCAAAATAAAATTGATCTATGAAACATACAAGAAAATTGTAAAATAATTCATATCCAGATATTTATATAGTATGAAGTTACAACAAAAATCAATAAATATTATCTTAAAAGGCTTGGTATTCAATTACTTATAAATTAGTGAATCATCTTCTCATCTGGGAAAATTTAGTACCAAAAGGCAGTTTTTTGTATTTTGTATCTTGTAATTTAGCTCTGACGTCATTTAATCCCTTCATTGGCAGCCAAAATCAGCTTCAAAAGAATTAAAATCCCTAAAGGATGCTGTCATGAGAGGTGACAATCAAGGAGAAGAAACAAATGGACCAACATTTGATCCAGAAAAGCATATAGAGGCAAATCTACCGGTGCTTGTAAACGAGCAGAGAGTAACCAACTTGTTGCAGTCTATGCTTGTCGGTGGTTGTCTTGGTGCCATGCCAATAATTAGGATGATTCCAACATCTGTCTTGTGGGGCTACTTTGCCTACATGGCAACCGATAGTTTGCCTGGAAACCAGTTCTTTGAAAGAATCTTACTTCTATTTATTACCCCTCGGCGCCGCTACAAGTATATATCTTGACCTTTTGTTTAACTTTTTTTTATCTATTTTATTATTTATATGTGCTTAGGGGTATCAGAACTTGATGGCTAAGAAAATTGGTTAACTAGATTTCTTGATTAAGTCTAGAATAACCCAGTAGAGCTTGATTCTAAGTCATAGTTAGTACCCTCGATCCTACAATTGAAGAATCAATAGCACAGTAAACAATAAACAGGATTCTAGAAGGTCTTATTAATTTCTTTTGATTACTGCTCATTAAATTGAATTTTGAATAATTGGATAGGATTCTAGAAGAAGACCATGCATCCTATGTCGAATCAGTGCCCTTCAAAGATATAGCTGCATTTACTGTCTTCCAACTTGCCTACTTCATGATATGTTTTGGTGTTACACAGATACCAGTAGCTGGTATTTTGTTCCCTCTTCCTTTCTTTATTTTGGTGGCACTAAGACAGCATGTGCTGCCGAAATTCTTCAACCCATGCTACCTTCACGAATTGGATGCAGCTGAGTATGAAGAGATATTCGGCATGTCTTTACAGTACCGTCGTTTAAGGTCATCTATACTGGTAATCCTGCACAACTATTTAAAGTCATCTGCTACATTGACGACGACAACAACAACAACAACAATAACTAAGCCTTTGACATATTGAAAAGTACAAAAATAGTAATTATCTGAATGGTATCTCTTTGACATACATAAATGACCTTATATGGTATTAAAGTGAGTCTGAAAGCACTTTCAAGTGCTAATCAGCTATCTAGTGTGTGTGTGTTTGTTGGTTTTTCTTTACAAAAAGAGTGACAGCGCAACTGATTTGCATTTTCATAAAAACCAGAGTATATCATGTATAGTTATATAATGAACAAGAGATGGGTACTAAGACAACACAAAATCAAGCAGTTGTGCAGTAAATGTTTTGGCTACCAAATCATTTCCATTTTGGTGTTTTTTTCAAGTATAATAAATTTTTTTTTGAGGGTCGGGTGGCAAAGTACCACGCCGGCAACTTTTATTATAAACAAATAAAATTAAATTAATTACAAGAATGAAAAAAATTAATAATTAATGTTGATGTTACTTTTCTTCTGTGTACAGGACAGGGCATCAGAGAGCGGAAGCGAAGGCCCTGGAGATGATGATACATGGGATTCAGAGATTCTAGATGAGCTAACAACCAGTCGAGGTGAACTCAAAGTCCGAACTATCAGTTTCCACCGCGACCGTCCCCAGCAGGTACCCCCCAAACCAAATGTGAGCCAAAAACTTAGATTCATGTATAAAAACTTTAATGATAATGACAGAAAACCAGAAACAAACTAACAAAACTATACAAAAAGAACACCGCCAGTTCCTTCAACTTGAAAATATTCTCTGGTAACAGCACTTTGCAGAGAGAAAAAATAGCATTTGTTGGATGCTGTGCCAATTCTGAAAATGAAAACCTTGATATAACTGGTTTGCAGGTTCATCCATAGGAAAATTACCAAAGAGAGCCAATATAATGGGCCTTTCAGAAGGGCCAACTGAGTCATGAATAAGCATAACCCAGCCCTCTATATGCATCTTAATGTATAAAAAATAATTTTCTTCCATCTGAGCTTGGTGGGAAAGGGGGAGAAAGAAATAAAATTGGGGAAAAGAAACAAGTAGAAAAATAAGGTAGTATCAACCATTTTATTTGGAACTTTCTGTATAATACAGAAAAAAAAATGAAACATAGGATTAGCAATTTTGACATAGCATTTTTTGTTACATTGGGCTTCAGATTTGTTGTATGGTCCTCCATTATTATGTATTATTTATATATATGTACATCTTTTGTATACTGGATTCAGCTTAAAAACCTAGAATGTTTAGCAAGTATAATGAAAGTCATGGTGATATATCACACTGTATTTGACAATATATGCCTCGAGTACTGACAGACATGATCAGCTTGACTTTCTGATAAATTAGTAAAGGTAGGGTAAGAATATAATTTTGCCTAGTTATATCAATTAAATCAATGTAATTACATACAATTAAAATATATGTATGAGTACGAATTCATGAATCTGCCAACTAGTAATTGAGATTTATCAGATATGCAGTGATCAATTACATAAATTCTAAGCTGTGTGGGGCTGATGTGAAGAGCTGATATCATTTATCATATAATGAGCCCCAAGCTGACAATTTTTTATGTTATTGAGACAGATCTGAGCAAATAAAATAGGTAGCAAAAAGGCCCACATCTATTGCATCTACAAGTTGTTAAATGATAAGCATTCCCATTTCCCGATGTCTCAAACTGACTAGATTATTAGCTTGTTGCAAATTGAAAGTTAACTGGAAATATAGTAAATTGAACGAACAAAGGTCAGACGTAAAAGAAATGGTTGCATGCATTAATGACGTAGTGTGGGGCTAAAGCTAAATTGGTACCGCATCTATAGTGCTAATTACTCACCGTTGCCGACGCCATCCTGAAGGTGAAGGGTTCTCTATAATTAATTGAGGAAGGTCATTTGGGTCTCATTGTGGTAATTGTACGGTTATTTATTAGGATAATGATAATGATAGGGTGAGGCCCGCTAGGTCCAGCCCGAGGAGAACAGAGAGTCCATTTATTTCGTAAGGCTGCCTTCAATTTTCATGAAAAATGAGCGGGAAAAGAAAAATGTAGGAAATACAAAAAAGTAGGAGGAATTCAAAGAGACCAATCTGTTTCAAAATAACCAATTTTGCTCGGGAGTTGTACTGAATTCTTAAACCGAGCCAGGTCGAGGAATTCTTTCTGTTTTTTGGATAAACTAGATAGAGGCTACCTAATGAAAATAAAAACCAAAGAAAAAAAAAAAACAGCAACAAAGCCCTTGTTATGTAAGTCCGTGATCTACTCGGGAGACTAAGTGGTCAAGTTGCCCAACGGTTGTGGGATGATCATTGTAGCACAATGAGAATTGAGACGTAATAAGGCCTCTATTGCTCATTGTATAAGGATTGGACTTTTTGGGGTGCATAACGTCTAAAACGATTATGAAAATAAGGTGTTGTTTTAACAGTTTTATTTTGGACACAAAATTGATTATGTGTTGCGTTATGGGCGAAACAATCGAAATCACGAAAATATACACGGACAAAACTGACTACGTGTTGCGTTAACCGTTTCGTTTTTAAAACGCAACCAAAATTTTTAATTCAAACGAAACGAAACGAAAAAATAATTAAAACAATCGCGGTTTTCACCCCTAACTACCATACACCATTAGGTAATAAAGATTTGATATTCACCTCTAGATCCGAATCCTATTATTGGCTCCGTTTGGATGCAAGAAGAAGAAGAGGAAGAAGGAAGAAGAGAAGAAAAAAAATTATAAACAATCCAAACTCTTCACAAAGTTACACACTTCCCAATACTTCTTCTCACTTCTTCCCTTCTTCTCACACCAATCCAAACGGAGCCATTGATCTCTCTATCTAGCTAAGCTAGCTAGATGTATTACATAAACTAATTTTATTACCTCTCTGTACCACCTCAATCCATCCAACCTTTGGAGCCACGTGGTAAGGTTGAGGGGACAATTTGGGTGAGAAAAAGAGAAATAGTTCGGAAATAAAGAGAGAATTTTGTTGTTTAGCCTATTAAATGATTCAGCCAAATTCCATCCTGACGAGTGACGACAGATCGGCGCTATGATTGGTGCTAGATCAAATGCGCTGACCGTTTCTGTTATTATTTTATTTTTCCGTTAACTTTTGTAATTGCTCCGTTTCCGTCCACTCTTTGGTTTCTCTAGCGCGAGCTTCATGTGAACGACTGAACCTCATTTCCCACTTTTCTTTCTCGCCTCCAAAAAGTTGGCAGAGGAGACGGGGAGAGTATCCTGTGCATGGTTATAATATTTTTCGATTCGAGTCGTCCGATTTAATCTTAACGGTTAAATTTTTTCGGATCTATTAATCTGTCTATTATGTACGGGGCACCTATATCCATTGAGATTAAATCGGACGGCTGAGATCGAAATTATCATCCAGAGGATACGATTCCAAGGATACGGACCCCCAACCTTAGCATAGCATAGCAATAGCAATAGCATCAGTCATCTCCTTCTCCTTCAGTCGTTCTCCCATCTCACCCCCCTCTCTCTTACTGCATTAGGCTCCGTTTGGATGCGTTGAGAATAAGGTAGGAAGAAGGAAAAATGGAAAAAATTTATTGGGAAGGGATAATTTATTGGGAAGTGTGTAACTTTTGTGAAGAGTTTGGATGGTTAGAAATAAATTTATTGGTAAAAAGTGGTTATTCCTTATTCCTTATTCCGGGAAGAAGCCATCCAAACGGAGCCTTAGGGTGCGTTTGGATAGATGTGGAAAGAAGGGAAGAAGAGAAAAAATGGGAAGTGTGTAACTTTGTGAAGAGTTTGGATTGTTTATAATTTTTTTTCTTTTTCTTCCTTCTTCTTCTTCTTTCTTCCAACGATCCAAACGCACGAAATCTCTCCCCGATCTGCTTCCACATGTTGCGATAACGCAAGCCTCTCTATCTCTCTCTCATTTATGAACACTATACACGATAATCTTCTTACTCAGAGTTGACTTTTGATTTTTATTTTCTACTTGCTAATGAATTTCGGTATACATACAATATTTCCCGGTATAAAACACATCGACCGCACATGTACGTAAGAGATAAAAGGAAATACAAGAGAACAAAGGTACACTCCTCTAAAATCGCTAAACGAATTTAATTATGTGCACATAATTGCAATTCTCTTTTCCCAGCCTATCTTTTATTTTATTTATTTTTATTTCTCTCTAATTTCTCCACAAATATCTGTGAAATTTTGCCATAGTTTAAGGACTTCGTGTTTACTGAGCTCTATGACTTTCTTGTTACATAAGAAATACTTCACTCATACAACAATTTTTTGAGGTCCCAAAAACATGATTAAACCTGAATCCGGAGCTGAGTGAGGCTAATTTGAAAAAAATAGGGCGGAGGGACAGGTGTTGTGGGTAGCGTTTTTCAAAATGACACGACACGAGCGTGTTGACACGACACGACACGTCTATGGAATTAGCACGACACGTGCGTGTTAGCGTGTCATGTCAAAGTCGTGTCGTGTTGGAGATTTCTAGACATTGACACGTCTTAACACGACATGAGTTGACACGTGACACGAGTTAACACGATAAAAAAAATATTATTATCTAGAATTTATCAAATCATATTGAGTTTATATTATAAATTTAATAATTTTTTATTCATAATATTTTGATTCAATCATTAATTTTCATTTTAATATATGAAATTTAAATAATTTATTATATTTTTCTATTTTAAAAAATTTTTAAAAATTTTTAATGACTTTTAGTGAATAAATTATAATATTGCTTGACACGTTTAACACGTCGTTTCAACACGACACGATATGTCGTGTTAGACGTGTCGTGTCATTATGCATGTCGTGTTAACCAATTCCTTTATTTGACACAACACGACACGCTGAAAATATTAACTCGTGTCGACACGACACGACACGAGCTCTGACACGTGCATGTTTGATACGACACGTTTGCAATATACTAGTATTTATTTTGAATTTTTAAAAACACAACAATTTGGATTCAAGTTTTTAAAAATCCGGAGCTGAGTGGGTATGGGTAAAACATCAGTTTCAAAAACACGACACGTACACGTTTGCAACTTGCGGGTATGGGCAATGTCCCCGTGTAAATTAGATTTTATGTGATATTTAGGAGAATTGTCTATTCATGGATAAGGAGATGTTGTTTGGATGGTGTGTTGTGAATAAGAATAAGAAAAGAAAAGAAAAGAATATAATAATGATTTAATTTTGTTTTGAACAATTTGTCATTATAAAAATGGATGAAAATATTACTAATAAAAAATATAATAATAGTAACAATATAAAAATATTAATTAAAAAATCATTAAAGTAATAATTTAGATAATATTAATAAATACAATAATTATTATATTTATTATTTTAAAATGAATAAATAAATTTATTTAAATAATTGTCATAATAATAATTGATTCAAAAGAATGAGTCAAATAATACTAATTATATTAATGATAATACTAATGACAATGCAAATGATTATATAATGTTAAATATAATACTAATTAACAGTATAATATAATAAAAATTATTAATACAGTAATTATTCTAATTATAATTATTATTACTATTATCATTAGATAATAATAATAATAATAATAATAATAATAACAAGAATAATAATACTAATAATAATAATAATAATCATATAATCATAATAATAATAAACCGTAAGATAAAATGAAATATATAATAATATACTACTAATAATAATTAATGTTATAAAAATAATTGTAATTACCAAAACAAAATTATTATTAATAATTATTATAACATACTACTACTACTAATAATAATAATAATAATAATTAACTGTAAGATAAAATTAAATTATATAATATATTAGTAATAACTAAAATAATACACTAATAATAATAATAATTTATATAATAAAATTAATTATAAAAAATAATTATATTAATTATTGTTTTAATTATAATAGTTATTATGATTACTATTAAATAATATTTATTATGACTAAATAATATTTTAATGTACGAATAAAAAGAGAGGAAAAATTGATTATTTTATTGCAAACATAATTATTGCCAGCACAAATTTTGTTGGCTACTAGCACAAACTTTCCTTTTTTTATTCAATGACCGTACTTCACAAATTTCTTTTTTAATCACGAAACGTAATTCACGGCTTTGTTCCATGGCTTCATTGGAATTAGAATAAGGTCTCGAATTACCAATTCAGTCTTAGTCAAACTTGTTTGGTGCCATCTGAATAAGGTCTGTTCTGGAATAAGGCTTATTCAAAGCTTGCCAAACACACCCTAAGATAAAATCGGTACTGATTGTCATCTTTTGATGGTTTTAGCAACAGTCCAAAAATATTAAAACCCAAATAACATATTTGTAGCAACCAATCTGTAGGTGTTAAGTTGTTGGACTTATGACCTGTCAGTGTCATCTATGTCCCCCCAATCTTTAAAATCCATATCATTTATTAGCTTATTGCAAATTAAAAGTAACGAAAAAAAGGTAAATTAAAGTGAACAAATTAAGGTCATGTGAGATGTTGGTTCGATATATTAATGTAGCCTGGGGTTTACTTATTAGTTCGTACAAGATATATATGTCTTCCTGTTGCTGATATCACTGGAGTACTGTCTAGTCTCTACAGTTTCATCAGGTGGACTGTTCGTTATGTAATTTATAATACAAGTCATATAGATTTAATTAATACTGCTTGCTATAATCGAACTTGAAGCTTTATCGGTCTAAAGTTGCATTACCTTTTCTTTTCAACAAGGCCACTTGTGCATATCAGAACCGGGAGTACTCCTAAATAAAATTAATGTATAACGTATATGTATAATATTACTAACCAAGTATATTTTATTATTTTTTGAACTAGTAAAACTAATTTTATTAAATGAAAATAAGTAATTAGAACACAATCAGCATATATATATATATGAGTTTTGCTATGGTGAGTTGCAACTCACAAAAGCGTCCGTGAGTCGCGCTCAAAATTTCGAAATTTACTTCAAAATGACCGATCCAAACCATAGAGGGCCTGTGTGCTGAAGTTTTTCAACCGTTGGATTAGGAGAGAGAGAGAGAGAGTTTTGCTATATATATATATATATAGAGAGAGAGAGAGAGTTTTGCTATATATATATATAGAGAGAGAGAGAGAGAGAGAGAGAAAGCCTTCAATCAAAGCGCTTTGACCGGAATCTCAGTTAAACCCCGTCGGTTCTCAATTTTGAAAGTTCAAACGACCGATTCGAACCGTCAAATATGATCTCCATATTGAAGTCTCCTTGCCGACCAAAATTTTCATTTTTTTGAATTTTTTAAGTATTTTTTTCGGATTTTCAAAAATCGTTAATCTAATTTGTTCTGAACCCTACAAAAATTGTTGTTTTTGAAAATCCGAGAAAAATACTTAAAAAATTCAAAAAAATGAAAATTTTGGTCGGCAAAGAGATTTCAATATGGAGATCATATTTGACGGTTCGGATCGGTCATTTGAACTTTCAAAATTGAGAACCGACGGGGTTTAACTGAGACTCCGGTCAAAGCGCTTTGATTGAAGGCTTTCTCTCTCTCTCTCTCTCTCTCTCTCTCTCTCTATATATATATATATTATATGGAGAGAGAGAGTTTTGCTATGGTGAGTTGCAACTCACCAAAATGTCTGTGAGTCGAGCTCAAAATTTCGAAATTTAGTTCAAAATGACTGATCCAAACCGTCTAATAAGATCTCCCCATTGAAATCTTCATGTAGACCAAATTTTATATATTTTTTAATTTTTAAGTATTTATTTCGGATTTTTAAAAACTGATATTTTTGAACGGTTCAAAAAAATACTTAACAATTTCGAAAAATATAAAATTTGGTATGTATGGAGATTTCAATAGGAAGATCGTATTAGATGGTTTGGATTGGTCATTTTGAACTAAATTTACGAATTTTGAGCACGACTCACGAACCCTTTGGTGAGTTGCAACTCACCATAGCAAAACTCTCTCTCTCTCTCTATCTCTACTATATTAAAAGCACCAATAGAAGAGTGTAACATTTAAGGATACAACCTTGAACTGAATAATCTGGACCATTAATCGTTTTTAATTTTTAATCTACACCGTTGATTATTAAAACAGAAATTTGATAAGGGGACCAGATGGTGTTTCAGAACAAACATATATTTTTCTTTTCGGAACACAAAACTGGCGATCGCTACTAGCGCTCAATGTAATCGGTTCGATATGCATTTCCTTTTATTTCAAAGAGCCGCAGTCTCTCGTCCCTCTCCGCCGACGAACCAAAGATCGCCACCCAGTCTCCCCACCCAACGAACCAAGGAGGCAAAGATCGCCACTGACCCAGCCTTCTCTCGCTGACCTCCCTTATTTTGTGGGACCCACCGGTCAGACTCTGATGCACCGAGGTCAAGGCCTTTTTGCTGCTCAAGTCTGATCGATCCATGTTCTTTTTTATATCTTTGGTCTAGGTAGCATTGATTCAGAATAGAAGCACTTCTACTTACTAGATGGATTGGTATGGCGAGAGTCACGAGCTTAAAGAAGGAAGAAGGGTAAGGACGAAGAGGAAGGTCTTGAAAAGGTACCCCTCTTTTATCACCCAGAATGAACTTTACCGAAGAAGAGCGGAGTGAAATTCTTTCCTTTTTCCCGTCTTACTCAGTTTTCGGGAAAGAGAGAGCAGACCAATGATGGCAAGCTGCCAGTTAGACCGCCAGCTCAATCCTTTCTCTCAGCCGGTCCGACAAGGAAGGGCTGCCATGTGGCTTGATCACTGTTGGTATGGAAGGAAAGTCGCCCGATGAAACAGACGCATACAATCTTCCTTGGCGGCAACAAAGCTGACGTGGCCACCCTTCGCAGCACCGCTGTTTTCAGTTTGAAAGTTGAAATTCGATGAAATTCGAAATAGGTATGCATCGTTTCGATTTTGAAATTCAAAATCTGAGATGCCACCCCTACAATTCAATTTCTATTTAAACTTTTTTATAGTTTTGTTATTTGCTGATCGATTCAACCGTGCCTTTCTCTACAATCCTATTCTGGATCTTCTCTTTTTCTCTTCGCATCTGCCTCTTCTTCGAACTGAACTCGGTTGGCATTGTTGAGGTACAATAGGACCCCCTCTCCCCTCTATTACCTTTACTTTTTAGTGGCTGTTTGTTTATTAATTGTGTTCATCTTGTTCTGAAACTTCACATGAAATTATTTCTGATTCAATTTTTATTTTCAATTTATTCAATTAATTTTTTTTTTTTTGGTATGTTGGGAATGGGAAAAGGTATAGCAACACAGATATGATCATACTCAGATGATCTATTGAATTTTATGTTGGCTTTCATAACAGTTTACTCTATTATCAAGGGATTTTAACACATCTTTTTGTTTCATGTTTACTTCTCTTGTTTCTAGAGTAGATCTGTTTTCAAGAATTACCACACGGATCATAACTTCATTTTATCTGCTGATACTTCTGACTAACTGGTAGGACCTTTTATTTTATCATAATTTCTTTTAATAGGTCTGATAGTGGAAATTGTATAAGAAGGCTATTTATTTTTATAATACATGATTACTATGTGTCATCTTTTCTGTATGTATATAGTTATTACAATAAAAGGTGGATTAGAATAAGTGATATTTTTATCTCAATTTGAAAACAATTGTGTACTCATTAAGCTTCAATTAGATCAATAATTCATGGTCTACGGTATAAGAAAACTGATGTTACAGGTACAGAATAAGACATTTCATTTGTTTATGTATTTTTTTATTACTTTCAGATCTGTCCAGGGATTAACCAAAAGGCTTCGATATTTCTGGGTTGCAAGACATCAAGGCAAATCTGTCTTACACAGTAAGTACTAATGTATAATAATATGTAATTGAATTTTACTATCCATAAGATGGATATTAGCCGACAGTTTTCACTTTTATATTTTGTATGCATAATTATGATCTAATAATGGTAAATTTAATTAATTATTTGAGGAATTTAGGAATCGGGCATGCTGATTAGTTGACTTGTTGCCTCAAGAAGACACCATTGTGTGGCTAATTTACTAACTAAGCACTATATTAAATCACATGATAGAAAAAATTTGTTAGAAGCTGCTTGAGCATGACTGTCCCCGTGCTTAGTTTGAATGAGAGATATTTCATTTACTGAGCATGACTGGCCATGAGTTTTCCTTTGAATTAAAGCGTATATAGATATTTCATTTACTGAGCATTTGTTCTAGCATGCATGGAAGTTGATATATACGTGAAGTGTTTTGGAAAAAGGTTTTGTAATAGAATGAATAAGATAAGGGCATATTTAGAATACTTGATCATGAATATATTAAACACTTAATATTTATGAAAGAAATAGACGCCATCAACTTAAACCCCGCATAGGAAATAAAGTGTTAAACCGAGAGGCTTAGACAGGAGATATGACTCCAAATACAAGTGGTAAAGGAGGTAATTAGTGTGGCTTTTTATTAGCACAAATAGAACTCTGTAATGAGAATTTTATTTCTTGGCAGTTTTTGCTTTTGCTTTATGCTGTAATTTGGCAGTATGATTTTCTGTCATTTATGAATCTAATTTTAGCTGACCCAGTAATATGAAGTGATTATGTGCATGCTGATATCATGTTTGTAGTTTTACTTAAAAAGGTTATATCAACATCATGGATGTGCAACTTCAGTTTTATTGAGACTGAACAATCATCAATCTATTAATTTATGCAGGGTTGACTCAAATTGAAATGAGGCAATTGAAACATAGATTTGCTTCAGGACTCGCATTCAGGTACATGAATATGCTGTTGTTTTTTTTTATTAGTTTGATAGATGTTGCTGGTAGAGAGTAAGGACTAAGTTTTTATCTTGCAATGTTTTTTGTTTCAGTAATGAAATAATGAAATTGTTAAATTGTTTATGTTTTCGGTACATTGACAAGTAGATTAAGTATCGTCACATTGTTTTACTGGTACAAAACAGTATTCATTTGGGTTTTTTCCATTTGTCATTTTACTGGTACAAGGTTTAAGCATGATTTGAGCTTAATTTGACTCCAATATATTATGTTTTGGGTCAAGTTACAATAACAATAACAATAACCGCTGCCTGATGTTTAATTACAAATCTAAAAATTTCAAGTCTTAACTACAAACATAGAGTAAATAGAAAATAAAAAACCACACTGAGGTATGTCCGTTCTAAAAAACCGTTTTCAGAAAGTTATTTTAACTTCAAAAAATCGAGTAAAAGTACCAAACAAATTAAAAATATATATATATATACACGGAACCAAAAATTTCCTTTCATAGTCTACTTTCAAACAAAAATGATTTCATGTTCAAATTCAAATCAGAATGGATACAATTGTGAAAAAACCAAACAAGGGTTGAGCAGTTTATGCAAAAAAAAAAAATTGACTTCAAAATAAAAATACCAAAATGGCATAAATTGTTAACCAGAGAGCCGTCTTTGTATAACCAGTTGAAGCATCTATGGCATTTGATAAACAACACAAAGGAAAAGATATCTAAATAAACCTGTACCCGTCAAAAGATATCTAAACAACACATAAGAGTGGTGATGCTCATTGTTCGCATGCCACAGTTACAATCAAAAGAGTCTTTGAAAGTTAATATATAAACCTGTCACTTATTAAAAGAGCCGTATATAATTTCCTCATATTGTCGTTGACATATCAATACAAAAGATATCTAAATATATTTTGACATATAATCTCTTAGGTGTACAGGATTACTTGCAGATTTATCAAATTCCAAAAAATGGATTTGTCATCTGTTTCCAAGCGTGCGTGCAGAAAGGAGCATATGTAAAAGAGCTATTGAAATGAGTAGACCGGCCTTATCCAGCGACGCGAGCGATGTTCCTCAAGGTATTAAGTCCATATTAAATTAAGCTATTGTTTCAATTGATAGAGAAAACTTCCAAGACGTTCGGGACCAAATATGTCATGTTAGATTTTTTTTTTTGTTTTTTTTTTGAGACGGCATATTTTATGTGAAACTTTTTATTTAGAAACATATTTATTTTTATCGAATTATTTTTTTTTAGTTGTTCACATATCAAATTTTATTGATTCTATTTGTTTAAACTGGTAAATATTGATGCTATCTTCAACGCCGATCAAGACGATGTTGACCTGAAATATTAAAAAATTACAATATATTTGTGTCAAATAATATTTTCATGTATTAAAGTCCGCCCACACATTGGGTGGGCACTGTTGCTAGTATATATATATATATATATAATTTTGCTATGGTGAGTTGCGATCGAAATTGCTAAATCTAGTTTAAAATGACCGATCCAAAACGTCCAATATAATCTCTCTATTGAAATCTCCATGCAGACCAAATTTTATATTTGTTCGAAATTTTTTAAGTATTTTTTTTGGATTTTTTGGATTTTTAAAAACTGTTGTTTTTAACGTTTCAGAATTAATTAAATTAAAGATTTTCTAAAATTTCAAAAATATTATGATTAGCGTATTTCAGGCCCTCTAATTTGAAAATATCATAATAAATAGCAAAAAAAATTGAAAAAACGTAAAATTTGGCCTCTAAGGGTATTTAATTATTGTGATCAACTTGAACTGTTTGGATCGACCGTTTGAATTTTGGATCTCGAAAAACGAGTCGATAGAAAATTGATGGCACGTGACATTGATGGTGCGTTAACCATTTTCTCAGGATGACTAACGTGCCATCGATGGCACGAAGGGTCGTGCGCCACCAAGTCATTTTTCAAGATCCAAAATTTAAATGGTCAATCCAAACCATTCAAGTTGTTCTCCATATTAAAATATCTTTGGAGACAAAATTTTATATTTTTTCAATTTTTTTTGCTATTTATTATGATAGTTTTAAAAACATTATAATTAGCGTATTTCAGGCCCTCCAATTTGAAAATATCATAATAAATAGTAAAAAAAATGAAAAAATGTAAAATTTGGTCTCGAAGGGTATTTCAATATTGTGATCAATTTGAACGGTTTGGATCGACTGTTTTAATTTTGGATCTCGAAAACCGAGTTGATAGAAAATTGATGGCACATGTAATTTTGGATCGACTGTTTTAAAAATCACTGTTATTGAAAGGTTCAGAATTTATTAGGTTAAGTATTTTAAAAAATTTGAGAAAAATAGTAAAAAAATTCAAAAAAATATAAAATTTGGTTTCTAATGAGATTTCAATATGAAGAATATAATAAACGGTTTGGATCGATTGTTTGAAGTATAAAATTCAAAAACGAATCCGTAGCACGAAGGCCATCCGTGCTATGCATAGCATTTTAGCAATTCTCTATATATATAGATACGAATATAATTCAACCACTATCCGATCTGTTTTCATCCCTAATTATAACAGGTTTAACCGTTTAATGGTATCTGTTTTACTTACCCCTAATTACAACAGATTTAATGGTATTTGCCTATTTGGAAGTAAAACAAGGACCCACGGGTACGCATGTGATCTGGCCAGGTAGTTAATGGAACCGACGATAACCAATCGAAAGCAATCAGATGATCAGATCCAACCAGAACACAAATCAAATAACTGGCCCCCGGCGATGTGCTTTTTGGCGTTTGGTGACAATTTGGGGTCCCCACTAAATTCTCAAGGGCCCTTCCTTCTGCTTTCTGTTTCCCAGTATGGCAGTATGTCTGTCTCCTAGGAAATGTTTCGGAGCAAATCCGTGTCCCTGCTAAATTCTCAATTTCTCAACGGCTCAAGGCCCTGTTGCTTATTGAAGGGAGAAAAAGAAATTAGGCAAACATATTGAATTAAATTGTTAGATTTTACTTTCTAGTTTGATTTTCTTTTTCTCGATGATATTGTTATATATTACATTTTTATTAACCGAAAGTTATTAAGATTAGTGGGCTAGCCTAATAAACTCTGCAAAATCACGAGTTAACGTTTTTGCTCCGTTCTGGAAGAGAGGAAGGAATAAAGAATTGATCCCTCTATTTTTTTTTATATTATTTTTTCTCTCTCTTCTTCTTATGTACCGCTGAATCACCATGATAAGATGCATTTCTTCTTTCTTTGATTTTCGTTTATACAGCAAATTATCGACCTTATCACCGTGCTGTCCTCCTCGTGACCAATCCAAAGAGATCACATTTGCTAAGTTTTTGTCTTCTCAATTCTTACGATGAGCATGAGTTCTTTTCTAGGTGGTGGTTTACAGATTTTGTCGCAAAATTTGACTTAATCTGTGTACCATTTGCCCTATTTGGAAGAAAATTTGTGTCATTTTGTGCAATTAACTGATATTCATGTGTAATTTTGTCCCAATTCTTACTATATTTTTCGGTTTGTTCTGTTCCCATTTAGACTTTCTCATCCCAAATTATTTTGATAAATTAAATTTTGTTTTCTGCCTATTTGCGATTCACAAATTGAAGTAGATAAGATCAAAAAGCATATCAAAGTATGCATTTACTGCCACAGGTACATAATATGAAATTTAGGGCTGTCAATGGATAGGGTAGGGTAGGGTACGTGTGAGATACGGCTGTCTGACGGTGTCCCGGTCATGTAAACACCATGCAACCAGGCCTTAGAGCGTGGGGGAAATTCAGGGGTTGGTAAATACGGTACTATGAGTTGCTCCAAATTGCATCCTGTCTATTAGGGGGGTGGTGGTGATTGAGACCTTGACTGACTAGAGACCCATGTAAATATACCCCCGTCCCTGTCCAGACACTAGTGCAGTCATGTAAAGCGTGGTTGGAAACGGTATAAGTCCCGCTATGATAACGGTGGCCTGACAATCAGACTATGTGTGTATGATGCATCATGTATGCCAAACTGAAATAAATTATTGCGTGGTATAATGACATGGTATGATGACCCAAATTGTGACCAAAATGATGACCAAATTATGCTGTAACGCATGACGGTTACAGCCGGTCTGAGTGTGTGATTGTTAATATAGCTGCCCAGTCATGAAATCTGTACTTAGGCATGTATGGTTGCATGTACTGGAGGTGTCCCATGCATGTAACACTGGAACTGTCCAGTGGTGTGCCCTTTGGAGCTGACCAAAAGGCAGTCCAACTTGATTGACCAGCCCCAACAGATTAGTGACACCTAGCTGCTTAGTCATTAGGCAGGGGGAGATTGGTTTGCTGACACCTAGTCCCCACCCCTTTACCTCTTTCTCTGGCCCAATTGTGTGGACAATTATGCCCTTCTTGTTGCTAAATTCGTATCTGTTCTGTTCCCTACCAAAACAGGCCATTAGAGCTTAGTTTTGAGGCATTAGACAGTGGAAAGTAGTGTTTGGGACATAGCTGGATAGTTGGGAAGGTAAAGAATAAGGTTGCATGCATGATTTTGGCCCTGGTTTACTCAAAACAGGTTGGAAAATTCATGATGGTGCATGAGTTGTGTATAGTGGCTGGTTTCCATGACTCAAACAGACCTTTGGGATGATGATTGTGATGCATTGCATAGTATTGTTGGTGCACCCTAACTGACCATGTGCTAATGAGCACCATAGGTCTGGTGTTGGTTAACTATCAAACCATGAAGCGGTGTTGCAAACACCCGCAAACCAGTCACGCAACGGTGTTTGGCTAGGTGCCTTTACCACGTAATTGCATGAGTTATAGGCTGGTGTTGAGTATGGCTGTGACATAAGGTTTTGATTGCTTGAACCAGACCCTGAGCAAGGTGATTCGGTGGACTTGAGCGGTGAAGCGGGCGCTTCGCAGCAGTGAACGGCGGGTAAAGCGGTATAAGGTTTGAGGTGCGGATTTCACCTGGACCCTAACTCTTGTTGCTGTGCTAAACTAAAGTATATTATGCATGTTGCTTGATGTTCTTGCATGACTTAGCATGTAGCCTGCATGAATGAATTGCTATATTATATGTATATATGCTACATGACTGTGCATAGGATGGATTGTTATCTCATGACATGCATATTGAATGGTTTATTTTATTGTGGCTGAATTGTGATATATGGTATGGCTGTGCTAATTGTGTGATGAATGGCATTTACATCTTTGGAAAGCGGCGTCATGAACCGTTGTTCCAAGGGCCGTGAGATAAGCGCTTATGTTCCGGGACTCATGACTATGAGGGGGTAAATGTTCTCAGCAATTAAGTACTATTTGGTTGTATTGATGGAAAGGAAATGACTTGGCTGATTGGTAACCAGCCTAGTATTGTGCATGGGTAGGTGTCCAACAAGTGTCGGCTTTTGTATGAATTGAATTTGCAGATTTCGGATAATCGTTGCTAGCTGGCCTTGCATTGCATAGCATGAATTGCTAACTGTTTTATGAATAAACTGTGCAAACTATGTTCTTATATATATTAAACAGTGTGTATTTAGTTCCGCAACATGAGACTTCGGGTTCATGCGTGGCTGGAACTAAATACCGCACTGAGAAATGGTTTCCTTTCTCACCGTACCATGTTTTCATGGGTTCCAGGTTTTGGCGGCGTGGGCTGAAGAGTTGGAGAAGTAAGCCATGTACTTATTGTCAGGCTATGTTTTGTGTACTGGTGTACTGTTGCTTGTTTGATTGTATAATTATATGCTTGTATGTGTGTAAACTTCAGTTGCTAAGTTTACTAACTGTTGCTTGATGGGTTGGGTTGGGATAAGACTTGATAAACTGTGTGAATGTTGCCTATATGGCTGGATGCCGTCTATTACAGAGGAAACTCTGTCGAAATTTTGTTTGCACATGTTACAAGCATAACCTCAACTTGGAGTATTTGAACTGTTGCTAGCTAAGTGCATGGTGCTTAGTATACTAAAACATGGCATATTGACTTGTGGCCAATCAGTAAGCCTTGCGGGGCGTGCGAAGCACGTTCTTGCGGCGGGAATCTGTCACACCGCCGCTGCGGGGTGTGACAGATTTTTAAAGTGGTATCAGAGCATGGTATGACCCAACCAGACTTGTAGGATGTCTGAGTGGGGTAGGTCTAAGGGCCGTGGTATGTCGGGTTCCTTTTCTTTACATGGCTGTTTGTTAACGGGCTTTGAGTTGAACAGGTTGCCATGGAACGTGGAGCGGGACAAGGAAGCAGGGCACGTGAGCGTGAGCCCCTCAACCGTGCAGATGATGAAGGCTTAGAGCCAAATCCTGATGAACCGGTACCGGTTGAGACGATACGCAGACAGGCTGCCATTGATGTTAGACTGCTGGCAGCATATGAACAAGGCCGCTATTTAACTCATGAACTTGGAGCAGTGCCAACAGCCCCAGCGAATGAAGCTAATGAGTTCAGACGGCTATTGGCTGACTTTGGTAGCCAGCACCCGCCACGGTTTGATGGCACAGGCGGGTATAAAGCGGCCGAAGAGTGGTTGGAAAGTATCAATAATAAGTTTCAGTTGGTTCGAGTACCGGATGGGAACAAAGTTGAGCTTGCCACTCCATACTTGGAGAACTCGGCCAGATTCTGGTGGAAAACAGCAAGGAGGAGCTTTACCGGTGAGCAGTTAAGAATACCATGGCAGTGGTTTGAACAAGTGTTTACTAGGAGGTACTTGAGTTCTGCCCAAAAAGAGAAGTTGAGGCAGCAGTTTCTCACTCTTACTCAGGAAGGCATCACTGTAGGGCAGTATAATGATACTTTTGTGGAGTTGTCTCGTTATGCACCGGATGTGACTGGTGATGAGTATTTGTACCGTAGGCAGTACTTAAATGGGCTTGACCCAGACATTGCACAAGCGTTGGATGCCACGGGGGAAAATGAAGTGCAAGAATTGATGGATCGAGCTGAAAGAATGGAAGGGCATGGCAAAAGGAAATCTAATTGGGGGCAGGCCAGAAATGTTAAGCCTAAGTTTGTAAAACCGGTTCCATTTAATAAGCCGGTTGCTAATGTGAAAGGATCTCAATCTTCTGCACCAGTGCAAGTCAAGATGGGCATGGGTAATCAAACTCAAAAGGCTTGGTGCCGTACATGTAATAGTCCGCATCCTGAGTCTCAATGTCGGGTTGCAAGGAGTTTATGTTTTAATTGTGGGGAAAGCGGGCACTGGAAGAATGAATGCCCAAAATTACAACAAGGAATTATTAGAGGAGGACCTGCCTTTGGGATGGCGGGTAGAGGGCGTGGAAACCCTGCATGGCGGGGTGGCAGAACGGGCGGTCGTGTGGCTGTCCATGCGGTGGAAGTGATTGAAGAGGCACAAGATGAATTAGAGCAAGAAGCTGACCCAAGTTCTACTGCACCCACCGAACTTATGACAGGTAATGTTTTTATTTCAGGTCAGAGAGCTTTTGTGTTGTTCGATACGGGGTGTAGTCATTCGGTCGCGGCGAGGGATTTCGTGGAGAGTTGCGGCTGGCCGACTAAGTCGCAAGAGAGAGCTCTCAGTGTTCAGACTCCACTTGGTTATTTTAAAGAGGTGCTGCAATGTTGTAAGGGACTTAAGGTGATGATAAATGGGCGTGATTTGGAAGCTGACATGTTAGTTTTGGACATAGCCGGGTATGATGCACTACTCGGTTTTGATTGGCTGACTCGGCATCATGCGATGATAGATTGTGCAAAGCGGCTGGTCCGATTTCAAGCGGGCAGCCTAGCTCCTTGTGTATTTAAATGCAAAGCTGTTGGAGACCCTATGATATTTATTTCAGCGGTGGAAGCGTGTAACCTGGTTCAGGCCGGGTGTGATGCATATTTGGCTGCCGTTATTGGTGAAGCGGTTGAAGAAAAAGCAAGTATTGATACTATTGCTGTAGTGAAAGAGTTTAAAGATGTGTTCCCTGATGAGATAGCTGGAGTACCACCTGATAGAGAAGTGGAATTCGGCATTGATTTGCTGCCGGGTACCACTCCAATATCCAAGACCCCATACCGGATGGCCCCAGCTGAGATGAAAGAATTGAAAGTGCAATTGGAAGAGCTATTAGCAAAGGGTTTCATTAGACCCAGCAGTTCACCGTGGGGAGCCCCAGTTTTGTTTGTAAGGAAGAAAGACGGTACCTTACGGTTATGCATTGATTACCGTGAGCTGAATAAGGTGACGGTGAAGAACCGCTATCCTTTGCCACGCATTGATGATCTGTTTGATCAACTGCAAGGATCATCGGTGTATTCTAAGATTGATTTGAGAACGGGCTATCATCAGCTCAAGATACGCCCTAGTGATGTAGAAAAGACAGCCTTTCGTACGAGGTACGGCCACTATGAGTTCTTGGTTATGCCGTTTGGCTTAACGAATGCACCAGCTGCATTTATGGATCTTATGAATCGGGTGTTTAAGGAATTTCTGGATGCCTTTGTTGTGGTTTTTATTGATGACATTTTGATCTATTCTCGATCATTTGAAGAGCATGCTAAACATCTCAGGATTGTATTAAGTAGGCTGAGAGAGTGCAAGCTGTATGGTAAATTTTCTAAGTGTGAATTTTGGCTAAATAAGGTGGCATTTTTAGGCCATGTAATTTCTGGAGAAGGATTGGCTGTGGACCCATCAAAAGTGCAGGCAGTGACTGAATGGAGCCAACCGAAATCAGTGAGTGAGATAAGAAGTTTCTTGGGTTTGGCGGGATACTATAGGCGATTTGTGGCTGGTTTCTCTCGAATTGCCAAGCCACTGACAGAATTGTTGCATAAGGGAGTAAAGTTTGTATGGGAAGAAAGGCAAGAGAAAAGTTTTCAGGAGTTGAAAAATCGGCTTGTGACAGCGCCGGTCCTTGCTATACCGATTTCAGGCCGAGAGTATGATGTATATACTGATGCTTCTAAGTCGGGTTTGGGATGTGTGTTGATGCAAGAAAAGCATGTAATAGCCTACGCATCAAGGCAATTGAGGCCGCATGAACAGAATTATCCGACCCACGATTTAGAGCTTGCGGCTGTTATCTTTGCACTTAAAATTTGGCGGCATTACTTGTATGGAGTTAAGTGTAAAATCTATACAGACCATCAGAGCTTGAAATATATTTTCACACAAAAAGAATTGAACCTGAGGCAAAGGCGTTGGCTAGAACTTATGAAAGATTATGATTTCGAGATATTGTATCATGCCGGTAAGGCTAATTTGGTGGCTGATGCTTTGAGTAGGAAGAGTCGAATGAATGCGGTGACTTTATTAACACAGGAGCCAAGATTGCTTGAAGAAATGAGGCGTATGGAGTTGCAGGTTGGGGTATCACAGGAACTCGGGCAACGGATGTTGAGCCGGGTCCAAACAGTGAGTGTTACATCTCCCGTGCTTATGACGGTGATCTTAGCTGCCATAGAAGTACAACCTGATTTACATGATAGAATTCAAGCAGCTCAAGTGGTTGATGATAATTGTAAAAGGTTCAAGGAAAGAGTAGCAACAGAAAATGAAACCCCGTTCCGTGTTGATGAAAGCGGTGTTTTGCGGTTCAGAAATCGCATTTGTGTGCCGAATGATGCGGGAATCAAGGCGTTGATCTTGTCTGAGGCGCATGAATCGGGGTATGCTTTACATCCTGGTGAGGTAAAAATGTATCAAGACTTGAGAAAATATTTTTGGTGGCCAGGCATGAAGAAAGAAGTGGCTCGATTTGTTGAGAAGTGTTTGATCTGTCAGCAAGTAAAGGCCGATAGGAAGAAAAGTGCGGGATTGTTGCAGACTTTGAGGCGGCCAAAGAGCAAATTTGAGTCTATTACAATGGATTTTGTATCTGGTTTTCCAAAAACAAAAGGAAGGATTGAGGCAGTGTGGGTGATAGTGGATCGGCTGACCAAGGTAGCCCGCTTCATACCGATTCGGGCAGATGTTGCGGCTAAGGAATTGGCTGAAATATTCCTTAGAAATTTTTGCAAATATCATGGCTGTCCACAGGAGATAATTTCAGATAGAGATGGCCGGTTTATATCTCATTTTTGGAAAAGTTTTCAAGAGGCTATGGGTACAAAGCTGAAATTTAGTTCGGCACATCACCCGCAAACTGATGGGCAGTCGGAGCGCACTATACAAACCCTGGAAGACATGTTGAGGGCGTGTGCATTGAGTTTTGGTGGCTCATGGCTTGATCATTTGTATTTGGCTGAGTTTGCATACAACAATAGCTTTCATTCCAGCATTGGCATGCCGCCGTATGAGGCGTTGTATGGGGAGCCATGTCGTACACCGTTATGGTGGCAACCCAGGGGCAATTTTGTCCCAACTGGACCTGAGTTAGTTGCTGAAAATTCAGAGAAAACAAAGGTGGTCCTGAGTAGACTCAAAGCAGCACAAGATAGACAAAAGCGGTATGCCGATGTGCATAGGCGACCGGTTGAATACAAGGATGGAGAAAGAGTATGGCTAAAGGTTTCTCCCATGCGTGGAGTGTATAGATTCGGTGTGACTGGAAAGCTAAGTCCTCGGTATGTTGGACCTTTTCCGGTGGAGGAAAGAGTTGGAGCGGTTGCTTATAGGTTGAAGCTGCCGGATGAATTGAACCGTATACACCCAGTGTTTCATGTATCACAGCTGAGACGGTTTGTTGGTGATCCATCTCACGTATTGGATTATTCTCAGCTGCATCTTGGTGAAAATTTGACTTATGAAGAGGCACCCATGAGAATTCTGGACAGTAGAGAGCAACGGTTGAGAACCAAAGTCATTAGGCTGGTACTTGTGCAGTGGGGGCAGCACTCAGAAAAAGAGGCAACTTGGGAGCTTGAGAGCACGATTAGAGAGCGTTACCCTGAGTTGTTCGTGAGTTCAGGTACGATTCGTTCAGAGGACTGAACGGATTCTTAAGGGGGGAGGAATGTGAGATACGGCTGTCTGACGGTGTCCCGGTCATGTAAACACCATGCAACCAGGCCTTAGAGCGTGGGGGAAATTCAGGGGTTGGTAAATACGGTACTATGAGTTGCTCCAAATTGCATCCTGTCTATTAGGGGGGGTGGTGGTGATTGAGACCTTGACTGACTAGAGACCCATGTAAATATACCCCCGTCCCTGTCCAGACACTAGTGCAGTCATGTAAAGCGTGGTTGGAAACGGTATAAGTCCCGCTATGATAACGGTGGCCTGACAATCAGACTATGTGTGTATGATGCATCATGTATGCCAAACTGAAATAAATTATTGCGTGGTATAATGACATGGTATGATGACCCAAATTGTGACCAAAATGATGACCAAATTATGCTGTAACGCATGACGGTTACAGCCGGTCTGAGTGTGTGATTGTTAATATAGCTGCCCAGTCATGAAATCTGTACTTAGGCATGTATGGTTGCATGTACTGGAGGTGTCCCATGCATGTAACACTGGAACTGTCCAGTGGTGTGCCCTTTGGAGCTGACCAAAAGGCAGTCCAACTTGATTGACCAGCCCCAACAGATTAGTGACACCTAGCTGCTTAGTCATTAGGCAGGGGGAGATTGGTTTGCTGACACCTAGTCCCCACCCCTTTACCTCTTTCTCTGGCCCAATTGTGTGGACAATTATGCCCTTCTTGTTGCTAAATTCGTATCTGTTCTGTTCCCTACCAAAACAGGCCATTAGAGCTTAGTTTTGAGGCATTAGACAGTGGAAAGTAGTGTTTGGGACATAGCTGGATAGTTGGGAAGGTAAAGAATAAGGTTGCATGCATGATTTTGGCCCTGGTTTACTCAAAACAGGTTGGAAAATTCATGATGGTGCATGAGTTGTGTATAGTGGCTGGTTTCCATGACTCAAACAGACCTTTGGGATGATGATTGTGATGCATTGCATAGTATTGTTGGTGCACCCTAACTGACCATGTGCTAATGAGCACCATAGGTCTGGTGTTGGTTAACTATCAAACCATGAAGCGGTGTTGCAAACACCCGCAAACCAGTCACGCAACGGTGTTTGGCTAGGTGCCTTTACCACGTAATTGCATGAGTTATAGGCTGGTGTTGAGTATGGCTGTGACATAAGGTTTTGATTGCTTGAACCAGACCCTGAGCAAGGTGATTCGGTGGACTTGAGCGGTGAAGCGGGCGCTTCGCAGCAGTGAACGGCGGGTAAAGCGGTATAAGGTTTGAGGTGCGGATTTCACCTGGACCCTAACTCTTGTTGCTGTGCTAAACTAAAGTATATTATGCATGTTGCTTGATGTTCTTGCATGACTTAGCATGTAGCCTGCATGAATGAATTGCTATATTATATGTATATATGCTACATGACTGTGCATAGGATGGATTGTTATCTCATGACATGCATATTGAATGGTTTATTTTATTGTGGCTGAATTGTGATATATGGTATGGCTGTGCTAATTGTGTGATGAATGGCATTTACATCTTTGGAAAGCGGCGTCATGAACCGTTGTTCCAAGGGCCGTGAGATAAGCGCTTATGTTCCGGGACTCATGACTATGAGGGGGTAAATGTTCTCAGCAATTAAGTACTATTTGGTTGTATTGATGGAAAGGAAATGACTTGGCTGATTGGTAACCAGCCTAGTATTGTGCATGGGTAGGTGTCCAACAAGTGTCGGCTTTTGTATGAATTGAATTTGCAGATTTCGGATAATCGTTGCTAGCTGGCCTTGCATTGCATAGCATGAATTGCTAACTGTTTTATGAATAAACTGTGCAAACTATGTTCTTATATATATTAAACAGTGTGTATTTAGTTCCGCAACATGAGACTTCGGGTTCATGCGTGGCTGGAACTAAATACCGCACTGAGAAATGGTTTCCTTTCTCACCGTACCATGTTTTCATGGGTTCCAGGTTTTGGCGGCGTGGGCTGAAGAGTTGGAGAAGTAAGCCATGTACTTATTGTCAGGCTATGTTTTGTGTACTGGTGTACTGTTGCTTGTTTGATTGTATAATTATATGCTTGTATGTGTGTAAACTTCAGTTGCTAAGTTTACTAACTGTTGCTTGATGGGTTGGGTTGGGATAAGACTTGATAAACTGTGTGAATGTTGCCTATATGGCTGGATGCCGTCTATTACAGAGGAAACTCTGTCGAAATTTTGTTTGCACATGTTACAAGCATAACCTCAACTTGGAGTATTTGAACTGTTGCTAGCTAAGTGCATGGTGCTTAGTATACTAAAACATGGCATATTGACTTGTGGCCAATCAGTAAGCCTTGCGGGGCGTGCGAAGCACGTTCTTGCGGCGGGAATCTGTCACACCGCCGCTGCGGGGTGTGACAGTACGGTACAGACATTTTCGTTATTCGTATTCGTTAAAATTCTATTTACCCATACCCATACCCTACTTGTACCCGTTAAAAATTGACTTATTCGTACCCTACCCTTATATATCCGTTATGAATTAACGATAAGGGTATGATTACGGTAGAAAACGAATAATACTGATAGTAATAATTCAATAAAAAAATATGCAATATGGATAAATAATAATTTCAAATAAATATATTATTAAAGTGCAACATTGAATAATACTTTAAATATAATAAAATCATGTAATATCTTCTCATGTAAATTATCACAAATATATATATATATATATATATATATATATATATAGTTTAGCTATGGTGAGTCGCAACCAATACTCCTAGATTTAGATCAAAATGACCGATCCAAACCGTCCAATATGATCTCCCTATTGAAATCTCCATGTAGACCAAATTTTTCATTTTTTTCGAAATTTTGAAGTATTTTTTTGAAATTTTAGAAAATCGTTAATCTAATTGGTTCTGAACCATTCAAAAACATCAGTTTTTAAAAATCCGAAAAAAATACTTAAAAATTTCGAAAAAATAAAAAATTTGGTTTGCATAGAGATTTCAATAGGGAGATCATATTGGACGGTTTGGATCGGTCATTTTGATCTAGATCTAGGAGTATTGGTCGCGACTCACCGGAGGGTCCGTGAGTCGCGACTCACCGTAGCTAAACTCTATATATATATATATATATATATATATATATATAGAGAGAGAGAGAGAGAGAGAGAGATAGGCTATTGTCCTTTGGATAGGATTGAGGGAGTTTCCTATCCAGTTTCGGACCCTTAGATGGCTTCAAGATTCTTGTTCTGATTTAAATTGACAGTTCAGATTGTGGCGCTGATGAGATTTAGATAGTTAAAAAAATTCCGTTTCCTTCTAATTTCTTCCGTTACTCCTCTCCGTAGCTCAAAATAAGGACTATATTTCTCTGATGAATCGTGCTCTCTTTTTTCTCCCTCTCTCGGTCGGAAAATTCAAGAAAAACTAAATCGAAGCAGGTTTGTGCCAATCGAAGGCGATCAGCTCCTCCGCAACTGTATCTCCCTCGATCCTCCACCTCTTCAGTCTTTCTGTTGATCCTTCTCCTTCGATTTGTGCCTCTTTTTCTCGAAACTAGGAGAAACCCTAGACGGAGCTCCAACCGTTTCTTCGTCGCCTCTCTGCCTCGCCTTCGTGACAGGTTCTTGTACCCTCTATCCTCCTCCTTTAGGTTCTCACTTTTCGTTGTACTTTTCAATTTCGTTGTCACTTTTTTTTTGTTGTAGAAGGAAAGGGAAAAGAAACAAGGCAATCAGAAACCAACCTTCAATTTCAACTCTAAAAAAAGCATTTATTTCATCAACTTTAATTAATAATTAAACTCAATTATGCGTTTTTCGTTCTCAGGATTATTTGTTACTTGAGCATACTTAAAAAAGAATTAAATTTGTTATCTGGAAAGGAAATAATTGGGTCAGAAAATTAGCTAAACTTTCTTTCATCACATCGTGATGCTAATTTAGGATTAGTGTGGTAGTTTATTGGTTTTCACTAGGGCAAATGAAATTGAGTTGGTACACAAGGCACAAGGGGTAATTAGAGTGGGGGTGTATAGAATTTTAATGAAATTTCGTTTACTGGTGGTACATGCTTTATTCACTCTGCCTTCTTCATTTGTGAGGTCATGTATAGAATTTTAATATACAATAGACCAATTGTTGCCTTTTCAACCAATCTCATGAGTCATTTATACAGCTGATAGCATTCTTTTTAACTTTGTTAATTTCTATATTTGTAGGGGCAATTGGTAATATTGTAGGATGCACTTCAGGAATTTATAGTATCAGTGTTGTAATGTCAGTTGTTTGATTAAGTCAGTGTTTGTATTTACTATAATGACAAGTATTACTTATATAAGATGAATGCAAAAGTTGTACTAGTATTTTCAATGTGTTCCCAATGTTCTATTTTAGTTCTTTGTGGCTTTTTGTGTAATGTGAGATTTAATGCCTGCAAGAACAGGGATGCGTTTAAGCGGTTTTATTGGGAGAATATATAGAGTTCTCCGGCATGTTTTGTGGTGCTCAAATTTAGGACATTTTTTGTGCAATATGAAATGCTCGTTTAAAGTGAATGGTCTTAGATTTTAGGAGATGAGGCGGAAAGGGAGGTGCTCTTGCGGAGGTGTTTCAATCTGAGGAGAGGGAAGAGCACGATCTGAGGAGATGAGGCGGAGAGAGAGCAAGAACTGCGATTTGATCGGAGATGAGTCGGAGAGAAGAGACGATTCTATCGAACGAGGGTTCAAATTGAACAGCTTGGGAGGTGCGATTTGGAGAAGGAGACGGCACTTTGTGCATATAAAGGAGATTTTCGGATAGGAGTAACGGAGGTTTTGAGAGAGGAGTAACAGAAATTTTTAACGCAAAATCCAATCTCAGCGCATCCATCCTCACCACCTATCAATAATCTCGCACGAATCTTATAACGATCCCATGGTCTGAAACTGAATAGGAAAGTTGCTAAGTCCTATCCAAAGGACAATAGCCAATCTCTCTCTCTCTATATATATATATATATATATATATATATATATATATATATATATATATATATATATATATATATATATATATATATAACTAATTAATAATTGAAAGTTTTAAATTGAAGAATCAATACTTCCTCATCATCATGAATTAGAAATTATTAATGTAGTATATTGTCTCAGTTAAATCTTCTAATCAAATTGCCTTATTAGCTATTAACATATTAATTGGATTTATAATCATAAATTTTTTCCATTAAAAATTATAATTTATAAATTATATATATTATATATATAACGATATGGGTAAATAACGGTTACGAAATAGCGTTATCCTTAACCTTACCAAATAAATTAACGAATTTTTTTTTTACCCATATCCATATCCGTCTTAGATACGGATAGGGTAAACGGTTAAAAGGGTACCGTGCCCTAATATGAATTTGAATTCATGTAATTAAATTGGATAAAAATGGAATATGAGCACCTTCTTGCTTTCCTTAATTATTTTAGAAGTTTTGATCAACAAAATGCTTGTCAATTCCAAACGATGTAAATAAGGCAAGTATGCTAGAAGCATTAATGTTGGTTGATGCCAAACGTTGTTTAAGCATTATTGCTTCTCAATGCCAAACGTAAGTATCCTGGGTATTAAGTAAACGGAATTGTTTAACATCATTCTCTCTTTCGTATCATCCCCATCATCCTCAGATCAAAATGCGTTCTTCCCGATTCTTTTCTGTTGAAGGAGATAAGTAAAACGTTAATAACTGAACGCGTCATCCCTCTCTTGTATCATCCCCGTCATCCTCCATCTAAACGCATTAATCTCATCGCATCATTAATCTCATCGCATCTTTATCCCTCTCTTGTAAAACCCAGAAAATATTAATTATAAGATAATCTAATAAAATGAAAATCTTCAAGCAAACAAATAAATACAAATAAATACGATTAGAAATCTAATCCAGTTAATTAGCGGATAATCGACTCCCATAAAATTTAGAAGTCCAATTCATTTCGAGTCTGATATAAAAATTAAACTTCGGCCATGTACAATATTTTCATGAAGATTTATTACTCAAATATCTAGTTTATATTATAGAAATTGAAATAATTATTTTTATAAAATTATTATGAGTTGAAATTGTGTTAAAATCCGTTTTCTACTGTTTTTATAATCAGTTTCCTAAAATTCCTTTGTTCTGGACCGTTAGATCAACTCCTAAATTCCTTGATTTTTCTGGACCGTCCGATTGATGTCAGTTTCTCCTCTTTTCGCTCTTTTCCGCTTCTCCTCACTCGCCCCTCTATTCGGGGAAAAACTCTCGAGTATTTCACCCCTTTCTCTCTCGTCCCTGACAGAGGCGTTCGACCCCACTCGATCTCCTTCTCCCCCACTCCTCCCTTCCTGTCGATTGGCTGGGACCCCACTCGAGTCCCTCTCGAGTGCATGTTGCGCTGTCACCTCTCTGCTCCATACCTCTTCCTCTCGTCCAATCCGATTGGAGCCCCCACATGGTGCCTGGTCTTGTCCCCTAATTTCTGTCAAACCGAGAAATTCACCCTTGACCCAAACCCTACCATCACATCTCTTGCCCTCTCTCCCTGTGCCACCTCAGCAGCTCGATTGCCCCCACTCTCCATCTCCATTCCATTTAAGCCACCCCTCTCTCTTCTCTCTACTCAGACCCAACACAGAGAACAGATACAAAGAAAGGGAAAAAAAGAGCAAGAGAGAGAGAAAGGTGGAGGCTAGCGACTGGAGTGGAGACGGCGGCGGTCGATGAGGCTAGATGATGGAGCTGACGGGAGGTGCAGTGATGTGCTGAAACCCTGTTTTCCCTGCTTGCTTCTGTTTTCTCCCTTCCCTGTTGGTAACCCCTTCTCCTTTTTCCTTGTTTCTGTGTGCTTGTTTGACTGTTGATTGACTAAGACTTTGTGTGGATGTCTGATCTGATTGGGGTTTTATGCCTCAAATTGAGATGCGAAACTGAGCCTGGTTTATTTGAATATGTGACTGTGATGGCTCAATTCCATCTGTTGAAAGTATTGATGCTTGTCTTTGACCTGTTATTTGCTGAATGTCTCGATCTGAAATGTGTTGTTTAGACTATGCATGTGATGGTTTAGGTCTGTATTTGGTTGAGAGGCCTTTCTAAGGCTCAATGATGTTGATCTGATGTTTGGATATCGATCTCGCTTGTTAAGGCTTGAGACTTGTGTTGTGAGACCTCTCTGTTGCTTGTGTTTGCCTCTGGTGCACGGTACAAGGCTGGTATCAGGCTTTGTACCAGTCTGGTACATGTGAAAACCTGCCCAGGGACATCTGTATGAAGTATTTAGTTTACAGGGACCTTTTTAGAAATGTTTTTGAACTATATTAGGGCCTGTTCATAATAACATCTGTTATTAGGGTCTGTTTGGTAATTCTTACGTAATTAAAATTAATTCAGGGTCCTTAGTGAAAGGTTACTATGTAAATTGGATCGGATTCCATTTCTGATGTTGGGTTTCGAATTTGATCCCCGGAACCCGTTTATATCCGGATCCGTTTGGATCCCTCTTTCCGTGTGAGCCGTGTGTTTCCCCTCTGGGCCTACCTGGCCTGCTTTCTGTTTGGGCCTCTGTTTACCTCTAATTTTTGCCACATGAGAAAATTTCAATAATTCGCAAGGCGATGAAAATGGGGCCCATGAATGTATGTCGGGTCCAGATTCTCAGAGAGATGGGGTCAATTTTTGAAGCGAAAGACGCACCTGGATTAAAGCCATAATATTGATATTAATATTAATATTAAGACAGTTCACCATATGACTGTGTTAATCTGATATTTAATATTCAATATTAATAAAAAAGGTGACAAAAATATCATAAGATGATTGGACAAGCAAGAAGCTAGAAGGAAGCAGCAAGGATGCGTGAATAAATTAATTATGTGAATTATTGTATGAACTTTAGAAAATTCATTTAATTAATCTAAAATTCTAAAAATGGAAAATTGATGACCATCTAGTGCTTCGCATTTTTATGAAGAAGTGTGCTAAATTTTATGCCGAAATAACGAAGAGAAAGGCTCCAATCAATTTTTCAAAGAAGAGCAAAAATCAAACAATGATTGAAATTCAATTAAAAGCTGAAAATGGACAGCTCCATTAAGACGGAAATGGAGAGGTTCGGATGACAACCTTCTTCTCCAACCTGATCTGCCCATCGACCTCTTCACAAGTGTCGAGCCATGATTGGCTCCCTCGCACCTGACCCCACCTGTCGGCTATTCATTTCCTCACAAATGTCGAGCTGTGATTGGCTCTCGTCCCAGGGCCCCACACTCAACAGAAAAAAGAAAAGAAAATAAAAAATCGATGAAGGAGACGAGCCCCGTGTCTCTGACAAAACCATTGCCGGCGATCCCCGCCGTCGTTTCTCATGTTCTTGGTACCGCTGGAAAGACAACATCGAGGAGAAGACGATGGTACCAGAATTGAGCTCTCTCGTTCCCTGAATGTGGCGAATTTTGCCAGTAAAGCCTCGAGGCAGTTGGGAAGAAGATGTGAAATTGAAGATATTATGGACACGGGAGGTTGAGATTCTTATGCATGCACTTTCACGAATGTCATTTGAGAATGAATAAGTCGTCAATTGCATATGAGATGGAGCCAATTGCTAGAGTCACCAATGGAGGTCACGGCTAGATGATGATGGTGATAAAGCAATGGCATACAAGAGTTCAATGGTTTAATTGATGTTCAAAACATGTTTAACATGTTAGCTAAGCGCCTTAATGATGAGAAGAATTAGTCTATGCTATTAATTTGAACCAAAATGAAGTAAAGAGATGAGAGCACCAATTGCCACCATGGCTGGGTCAATGGATGGTCAAACTTTGGTTAATAATGATGCATAAGTTCGATTAATTATTAAGGCATGTTAAACATGGTCTTTTATGCTCTAATAACAGTAAGCGAAAGATAAAGGGTTTTAAACTGACTGGAGACAATGTTTATTGCGGTTGGACTTGAGGAAAGTGAAAAAGTGAAAACAAGCAATTCTCTCACTGGTCCCCATTCCTACGGCTATATCTCCTCCACTAATTGACTTGAGACGTGGCTCATTCCTCTCCATCTACTGTTGTTCACCACTAGATGAATGCCAACACTTGTTCTTGTGTTCCTGACGCCAAAACATCCCTCCAAGGAATCTCCAAGCACAAAACAGTGAAGACAACAGAAAGTCTACAACTTCTCACTCAAACTGCCAAATGGCATATGACCCTACATATCAAACTGACTGAACCAATGATATGCTGCCATAACAGCCCCTAAATGCCTCTTGGTAGAAATTGGGTAAATGAACTAACAAAGGAAACAATTGAAGTTCACAGAGAAGCAACAGCAACTACAATCACTCGAAACCAAGGCTTACAGCCAACATGGCATGAATGAGAAACATAAGTCCTAGTCAGCATGCCACCTTACATGCTCGGTGGGCATCAATTGACACATGTCAAAGCATCATTGAAAGGTGCAATTGGCCAGTAAAAGAAGAGAAGTGAAGAAGTAATACAGTCGGCAGCCATACAAGAGCCCTTGGATCAAAACCCTAACTCCATGGCTCATCCATGCCACACAACGAAAACCATCCACAGTATAGCAATACCAGCCCATAGTTTTGCCAAAGAACTTGCTCCCCACGGCTCCATGACAGCCACTGGATCAAAATGAATGGTAAAATGTGCATGATTCAACTCCATGGAAACCCTAATGCCAAGCCTATATAAAGACATGAAGACTGAAGATTAAAAAAGCCTCCACCTACCCCAAGCTTACCATATACACTGAAGCTCTGCCTCCATCCTTGGTTAGGTTAGAACAGAAGAGAGAAAGCTCTGTAATTTCGTCGAGCAGTTAGCTTGTAATAGGAAATAGAAGAAAAGAAGAGAGAAGAAAGAGCCTAGGTAGCTTGAATCTGTAAACCACCTCTTCCATATATCAATAAAGAAGTTTTGAAAATTCAATTGCTGTTTTGATTGGTGTTTGAGCTAGCCCAGCCACCAGTCCATGGTGGTTGGTGCCATACTTTTGTTTCATTGATTTACTTGCTTTCTTTGCATCTAAGCATCAGACATCTGCATCTAACATAAGATAAAAGTGACTTAAAACAAGTAAAAAGGGTTTGTGCATCTGTTAAAGCACAAGGACAGCAGGTTGAGACACAGCCGCCATGGCCAGACCTCAAGCTCGCTCCATCGACATACTTGAGAAGCAAACCCACCTCCCAGAGACCACTACTCGACAAAGAGAGGAGGGAAGGATCTGCTCGACTCACCTAAGAGGCAAACCCACATGCCAGGAGGCGCAATTTTACGGAGCAAGTCCAGCCATGGTGAAGATCACAAACCAAGATGGGCCCTGCCAACCACAAGTCAAATGGAGAAATTGAGGTCATAGAAGTGAAGAGGAAGAAGAGACGATCATGGGGGACTCAACCACGCTCGAAATGATGGACAGATGACGCGAGTCAATGGCGAAGAGTTGTTGCGTCGTCGAGTCAAAGGCAACGGAAGAAAGGAAATCGAGAGAAGAAAAAGAAGTTGACCTGTTGACTGCACGAATCTTGAAGCCAACAGATGGATGGATTTCACTAGCAACGGTTCAAAAGATAGTGTTTCGTTTTGATCTCTTGCGACTACAAATCTCCAAGACACCAGATATGGGTCAGAAAATTCAAGGGAATAAAGTTGTTGCACAAAGGGCCATACCAATAGAAGCATAGAAAGAGAAAGTCCAACCAAGTAAAAGGACCAACCTGGATAAACCTGGTCCACCACAATACTGCATGGACCATAGGACTCATCAACCGAACCCAAGTCTGACTTGAGCCCGACATAGACTCCGCCCGGTTCATTGGCACGTGTGTAAACCAACAGGCTCAGTCAACTTAACCTCAGCGTCTCTTTCTGATCTGCTGCGACTCGATCCGTGTGGCCAGCGCTGTTGCATGTCTCAAGTCAACCTCTCCTGCTGACGTGGACGACCCAGAAGCTGACACCTCAACCTCTTTAATGACATGGACCAATCAAAGAATCTGCAGCAAACCAGAACTTCAAAAATACATTAAAAATAGCCAGAAAATCATAAAAATTCCCATAAAATACCAAAATGTCTAGAAAATTATGAAGAACATTTCTACCTGACGCACTATATACAAAAACCCAACTTAAGAGTCACTTTTATTTAAAAGTCCATAAAACTTTAAAAATATCATAAAAATAAATAATAAACATAAACATTATTAAAAACTAATATTGTTATTAAAGGACAGCAGGGATTCTTGGATGACAGGTATTCTTCAGAACCAGGACACTCCAGAGCCAGTCAAGTCAGAACCCATACTTCAAACTTAAGACCCAAGCCAAGTCATGACTTCAAGACAATTCCCGGAAAATTGAACCCAGGCATCTAAACTCAACTGGGACTCAGAACTGAACCTAAATCCAAACTTCATAACTAAATACCGAAGCCTCAACCAGACCCAAACCTAGAAATTCAGAACGAAGGCCTGAAACCAAGAAACTAAAATCCAAATGCCAATGTTAAACCATAACCAGACTCAAACCAAATCCATAGCTCCAGATTCTGAATCAAGTCTCAAACCCTAAATCCTAAACCTTAAACCCTAAATTCTAAACCAAGAAACTAAAATCCAAATACCAACGTTAAACCACAATTAGACTCAAATCAGACTCAGAGCTCCAGATTCTGAATTAAGTCTCAAACCCAAAATTCAATTCCAAATCCAAACTCAAATGAACATCCAAAAACCAAGTCCAAACCCAAAGGCCAATACCAAGTCAAACACCAAATCAAATCAAACAAGATCCTAAAGCCCTATATCCTGGTACTACACAGAAAGCCAAGTTCATATCAAGATAACCAAGACCAACCTGTGATCCAATGATCTGAATTTCTTATGATAACAATCTTAGAAGCAATAAAAGATATAATTATAAAAGATAAAGCATCGAAGTCTGCATATCACTTAAAGTTTAAGTTAAAATAGCATGCATATGCATTTTGCATCATGACCACATTCCTCATAGCACTAGCCATTATATCAAATAAAACTGACTCCAATTGTCTTCAATGCCTAATCACTTGATTATTCTCGATCTAGAGGTGCTCTTGTCTGATTCCCAACTCGGACTCAGATCGGAGGTAATTAACAGTAGGGGCTTGCGCCTGCTGGATGGAAAGGACCTACACACAAACAATCAACTCTTGAGGTCCCTAGGGTCGCATTGCTATCTTTCGTTCGTAAAACGGGTAGTGGTGTTCAAATTCTAGGGGACTCAAGGGGTATCTGATCCGCATTTTCTTCGCCCCATAGAGGACTATCTGATCTTCCGTGGTTGGACTGAAAAAGTGCGAGACAGCCTCCCTATTCTGTTTTGTGCCGCATGAGTTCTGTGGGCCTTGTTGAATTTACTTACGTGGCCTAAATGTTGTTTCTGTTATTTAAGCTTTGTTATGGATTTAATCAAGTTGGATTTTGAGAATAAAACTAGAACTTGAGAAAATAAAACTAGAGCTAATTGATGACTTGAATGAATGATTCGAATATCAAAGTATGAGATTTTGGCCGAAAAGCAATTATGTCGGATTCGAAATTTTACTCGTTGGCTTTTAAAATGGGAGATGATTAAAATGTCCGCAAAATAATACTTTACAAATACTATGATATAATTGGACAATATATGATCCCAAACCCAAATCAACCAAATTAAGTTTATTATCTTATTTCTTTTATTTTATTTTATTTTAAAGTTGTTTTTAGTTTAAAAATTTAAGTTAGAATAGTTTTCATACTTGATTAAAACACTGTTAGAAAACTGATTGAACTTGTTAACTATTTTTCGTTATTCGTTTCACTTCACAAATTACACACAAAACGGTTTGAAACTAAACTGAAACGGTTGAAACAGCATATATTGGTATTTTGTTTGCCATTCCGTTATTGAAACGAAATTCATTTCTCTGCTGTTATCTGTTTCGTTAGACAAAAACGAAACGGCATCACGCGTTTTTTGCTGCCGTTGACAGCTCTAGGGGGGGGGGGGGGGAGATGAAAGGGTCAGAGGGTATTTTAGTTATTTAAAAACCGGGGTGAATCTCTAAACATGCATGGGAGTGGGCAAAGCGATACTCCGTACTCGTACAGTCGTACGTATAGCACAGATTGGCTTAAGTATATAGGACCAAGCAAGTAATACATTTCACTGTTCGTGCTCTGCTTTTCTGTTTATGTATTAACTAACTCTGCATTTGGCGTTTAATGATAAAGTAGGAATGTCAATCATTTAATTGACCCCTCTGACAGCAAATTTACTGCTACTCAGACAGTGTAAGAACAAGCAAAAAAAAGCATCATAACGGCCAGGTTATCTTAATTATTTTTCAAATTCTTTTATGTACGAAACAGATTAATATCTTTTAAGTCTTTCAGCTGTTCTCAACCCTCAGGGTTAACTGAAAAATCACGTGCGCTTTATATCGGACGAAACAGATTTTATTAGTTTTTGTCGATTAATTATGTTTCATTTTTACAATTAATTAAGAAGTGGTACTATTTATTATTATTATTATTATTATTATTATTATTATTATTATTATTATTATTATTTCTTCTGAGGAAAGGTACGCAGTGGGGTTGTTACTTGGAATTTGCAAAGAAACGTGTCAGAGGGAGCCCCGGGGGGCGCCTGCACCTCTTGCCAATATGTGCATAAGGCATCCTGTGCACTACGAATTTTTTCGGAGATATTAAAATTTGATAGCAAATCAAAATTTATAATTTTTGAGATTTTATTACTATGTTTTTCGAATTTTTTAAAACATGTCATTTTTGGAATGTTGTACTATTTACAATATTTCAAAAATAACATATTTTAAAAAATTCAAAAAAATAGTAATGAAATATAAAAAATTGTAAATTTTGGTTTGATATGAGATTTCAATATGTACATTAGATTGGTTAAATTAGATTTATCAATTTATAAAGATACCTCCGAAAAAGTCCATGGTGCACGAAATACCTTATGCACTATAATGCATATTAAACTTTTTCAACATCATCCGATGCACATCAAATGTATACGTATACGGGGTACCGGCCTGATTGTATTATGGTGTATATTTGAAAATGACACGTACAATCGCGCTATTAACTAAAATTTGAAATGATCACTCATCTATTAAAATGTTTTATTTATGTTTGACAACAGTCATGAGTTGCCTTGATCTCTGAGACTTATTCTGCGGTCTCATTACACTTGCTGAAAAAAAAAAACATATACTTTTATATTGTGTATACTAAATAATATTATCTCGAACTATGAAATCATTACTCGAACCATTCTAAGATTATATACCTATATATTTTATTGAAAATTAGTACTCATTTCAAATAAAATGAGCAGTCCTCCAAACTAAAAACGAACATCTGTGTATTCGATTTTAATGGAACGTTTTTGCAGATTAACTATTAATTTTGGGTCATTTTGGGGAAGATGATGAGAAGGTTGCTGTAACATTTTGAACCCATAACATTTGAATTTCATTCTTTTTTTTTTAAAAAAATAATAAAATTCTCTCCCATAGGAGGACCGTATATAAGCACACAACACCAAACCCACACCACGCCAAAAAAGAGTTCTAGCACCAGATCATTAGTATCCTTTTTTTAAAAAACTGGTATAAACAATAGTTGGTGGCAATTTCGTAATTGTCAGGCTTCACTTTTAGTATCAATTTATTTAAAAACCGGTACTAAATGTTGACGAAAAAACTAAGAAAAAAAGGCATTGAAAATAGTATTTTTAGTACCGATTTTTAAGGAAAAACCGATACTAAATAAAAATCTTTTTTTTTTCCGCCAACCTTTACTATTGATTTTTCGTTAAAAACTGATACTAAAAATCCACAGATTTTTCCACTTATCTCCTTCCTCCCATTCCTGGCCGCACAACAAATTACCTCTCTACTATTGTTCATGGCGGATTTTTTCTTCTAAAATCGAAAAATTATTTTCTTTTTAAATCCACATTAAAAAATAGCTAAAACTTTAGAAAAATTCTGAAAATTTGAAAAATCAGAAGAGAAAGTAAAGGAGATCAAGAAGAAGCTAAAAAAATCGCATTTGAGGTATATTTTTTAATTTTTTATATTTTATTTATTATTTATTAGTTATGCAAATTTTTTTAAATTGATATTTTTTATTTTGATTCGATAAAATAGAAAGAGAAAGAGGAAGAATAAGAGAAGGTTATTCTATTGAAGACAATTAGTTTCGGTAATTTTCTATGTTAACCTTCAATAATTTTAATTCGGTAATTTATCAATTTGTATATATGTGCATATATATCGTTTGGCATTTTGCATTTATTAGTTGTATTGTCATATAGGACCAAATTGTAAGAATTTTGAACTATTTTAGGTCGTTCCTGTCCGAGACTAATCTTTTAGGCTCCGTTTGGATTGTTAAGGAATAAGAGGAATAGTCTATTCTTAGGCGGAAAGTATTGGGAAGTGTGTAACTTTGTGAAGAGTTTGGATTGTTTATAATAAATTTACGCCTAGGAAGAAGCTATTCCTCCTATTCCCATACGATCCTACCGGGAGTACTACTCTTTGGATATTATGTCTCATTTAGGACAGCGGGTTGTACGTTAGATGCAATGTGTTGTTTGAGAAAATTCGACGATTTCTTCCCTTATGTTCCCACAGATACGTACGCACGAGCAATCGTGTGTTGGCGTATTCAGGTAACATAAGGAAAAATGCTGCTGAAAAACTGACTCAGTTAGAAACCGATGCGGTTCAGACCATATGTAAGTTAGAGATGCTCTTCCCCCCTCGTTCTTTGTTATAATGGTGCACTTGACCATTCATTTAGTTAGGGAGACAAATCAGTGCGGTCTGATATTTTTGCGATACATGTACCCTTTTGAAAGAGCAATAGATCAATTGAAAGGGTTAGTCAGAAGCAGATCTCGACCCGAATGAAGCATAGTTGAAGGATATGTGACAGAAGAGGTTATTGATTTTTATACTGAATATCTAGATGGAGTTCAATCTATTGGTCTACCTAAGAATCGGCATGAAGGTATAGACTCCTGGAAAAAAGCATAATTAGTATGAAAAGTAATTATAATGGTCCTTGCAAAGAGAGAAAAAAACTCATCTTAAAATTCTGCAACAAGTCGCCGTTGCGTCTTCTTATGTGAATGAACATATAGCCGAGTTGCGAGAGCAGAATCCTCAGAGATCAGAAAATTGGATCACCAAGTAACACAACAAAAGTTTTGTAAAATGGTTCAGAAACAAGGTCTCACTGTCTCGACCTTCAAATGAAACTATGAAATGTCTTGTGAAAGGTCTCAACGCTAATGTGCAAACCTATCAAGGGTACGACTTTAATAGTTTCACTTGGTACACAAAGAAAAAAGATGGAAAAAATATAGTACAAAACAGCGGAGTCATAATAGTAGCCATATCAAGTGATGGAAGATCATAAGAGCCGTATTATGGGTGGATTGAAGAAATTTGGAAACTTGATTATAATGCATTTAAAATACCCATGTTTGAATGCAAATGGATGCTCAAAAGCAGCATCAAAATTGATAAAAACGGATTGGTAACCGTTGATTTTAAAAAGTTGGGATATATTGATTGTTGTATCAAACGATATCTTCACTTAATTTGTCAATTTACAAAATAACACATTTTCTTCTACTAATCTTCTCTCTCAAGTGTCTTCGCTTAGTGTAGAATGCAACAAGATGGACAAGATGGTAAAATCAGCAATAACACCTGTACAGGAGCTATTCAAGGCTGTTGAAGAATTTTAGGAAGTCTAGAAATCAATTGTTTGTATTTTCTAAACTAATCTCCATATTTTTATAAGCAAAATGCTGAAATGTCATTTGACACGTTGTATAACGCTATAAAAGGTTGTGTAACGCTTGCCAAAACATTACACAACCCTTGATAGTGTTGTACAACGTTACAGAACAACCTTACTTGGTCTTCTTTGCTTCCTCAGCCTTCATGCATTACACAATGCTTTTTTCAGTTGTGTAACGCTACTGACAAAGATTGTATAACATTTGGTAGGGGTGGACAACGTTTCCTTCTGCTTTTCTTTTTTATTCCTCAAACAAAACGTTGTATGATGCTATCTAACGTTGTACAACGTTTCAAAAAGCAAACGTTACAGAACGCAAGTTTAGATTTTTATAATGTTTGGTATTTTTCGCCAAAATAAGGTCGCTCTGTCGTATGTCTTGTAACGATATATAGTGTCACACAATGCTTGGTTTCAAAAGCTTTGCATAACGCTAGATAAGGTTGTACATGTTAGGAAAGTGCTAATTTTCAATTTTTGTGTTAATTACATTTAATTAACCATCCAAAACAAGAAGCACTTCAAGAATCTAGTGCTTAAGTAATCAACACAAAGAGAAGGATTGGAAATTGTACCTCTCTTGGTATAGCAACCAAGAGGCTCAATCCTACGGCTTAGAAATCGATGGGGTGCTCTCCAAACTCCTCCAAATTGAAACGCCTCGAGTCCACTAAGGTATTAACCAAGTTCTTCTCAAATCATGCTAGCGATGAGAAGAACAAGTCTAATCCCAAAACTTTTCCTTTCTTCAATCAATTCACCAATTTATTTGTGGAAAGGAGAGCTCAACACATGAGCAATTGTGTGGAGAGATGAGAGGAAGAGGGGCGGCACCCATGGGGGGAGAGTGGCGGATAGGAGAGGAAGAGAGAGAGCCATCCAAGAAGCCTCCATATAGAAATGAAATCCTGTGGCGCACGACACATGGTGTAGCACGCCACCCTGGCCGTCTTATCAAGATCCAATGGACAAGGGAGCCCCGTGCATGTAACCTAGATTGATAGGCCCGTAAAAAATGAACCGTCAGATCAAGATCAGACGGCTCGTACGTGCGCTACATCATGTGTAGCGCATAGCAAATTCGGATTGCTCCATATAGGTCCTTATATAGCATCCAAACCCTAGCACAAAGTTCACACTAATTATAATTGTATCACCCCACCTACCACCCTAATAGGGCCGGCCTTCTAGTGGGCCTAGATGGGCCATTAGCTCATGTCCATTTAGATCTTAATTCTATTAATTAAAAGCCCCATTCAATTGCTATTATTTGGACATTTAATTTACCACTAAATAAAAGCCCAATCAACTTAATTAAATTAAGTGTGTTGTTTATAAATAATTATTAACTTAATAATAATTATTTAGAGATTAGACAATGCATTAATTTATTTCAATATGATTCATTTGACTTAATTAATTATAACGGTCCACAACGTTATATAATTAATTAATCAACTTATCATATTTTGCAATACTCACTATTGCAAACAAATAAATAATGTACGTATGGTTAAACACCTTATTTAATTAAGTCAATAATCATAAGCGGTATCTAGCAATACGTTATGATTTCCACTTCGCATAAATAATGTACTGCTACAGTATTTAAATCCTGGATAAGTGAATAAAAGTATTTCTCTATTTTGATTCTTATGTCTCACGATATAATCGTATAATCCAAGATAGGAATGTGTCATTCTTGCAGATTGTACGTTTCTTGATCCAGAGTTGATCGCTTAGTTGTGCGCATACGATCCAACTCCATCAAGGGGCCCAAACAGATATCGTCACTCACTTAGTGAATTAATGAGGGACATACGGTTTTGTTGATGATTATCTTTTCCCCGCACAATTCAAGAGAACATTAATAAAGTCCGTATAGCAATCTTTATCGGAAATCAGCGGTAGACAATATTTATTGAACATATCCTCATGTGGAAAAGATAAATATCTCAAACTTAGAACCAAAATTATAACGAAATAAAATGACAAATAACACAATCCATATATTTATTTCGTTGGGTCAAGTCCTGTACTATGTTCCATAACATATACATATGCTATTAAGTTAGTAACTCTTTACCTATGATTTGTAGAACTTAATCATCACTTAACTTGCATACTAATCTTATATGATAATTAATGTTTCTTTGTTAATTATCAAGATTATGGACCGTTTAGATTTATTATTGTCATTCTAAAGAATGATCCACAGAGATCTACAATTCAGATCCTCAACCTGAATAATCTGTTAATAATAAACCTAGGAACAGATGATAAAATGTCATTGCACGTTACACAAGGAGCTCCCACCGGTATGGATTAAGTTTAATTAATCTTAGTATATATGACCATATTTTAGTTAGACTTAATTACTATTGTGGTGTAGTTTAGATTTTAAGATTTAGGATTTAGTACCAATTTTGTTATATATTGGTTTGGAATGAATTTTCATAGGTTACTAATTATATAAAATGTCAAAATGCAGGTTTTACAACCGGTGGGTAAGCGAGATTAATAGCACTGTAAATGAGTGGTTTGTTTTTTTACTTGCACTTGTAGGCAAATATTAATTGACTAAAAAATTTGTGATATTAATATATTATATGTATTTATATGTTGTGATAAATGTTAATTTCTATGTGATATTATTAATTTATATGTGATTTGATATATATTATTGTATGTGATGCATGCACATATATACTACTGGTATATCAATATAATTAATTGATGGCTAGCAAAAAAGACGCTAGCCCCATAAACAAATACAATTTTTTTATATAATTATCTTTAGTATCGGTTTTTAACTAATAATCGGTACTAGAGATATATTTCATACCGGTTATTAGTCTAAAAACTGATACTAATGATAGCAAATATTTAAGCAAATGACGACAAAGATCTTTAATATCGATTTTTAGTATCGATTTTTAATTATCTTTAACACTCCTATTATTAGTACCAAAACCAATACTGATAATATATATATAATCGGTACTCATAAAATTTAATGGCGTAGTGCCATCATCCCTTAGTCTTAGTGGGACTCGAACTGACAATTTCTCATCAGTTGGGAGGCAAAGCCAGTACCAACTCGCATCTTTGCGGAGGTGACCAAGATTGCTATTTGTGCAATCATCTTGCAAATTTTGCATAATTAATGCTCCAAATTGCTATTTCAAATTGACTACTCTGATGTGCATTGTCCCTCATTTACGCACAAGACCATAAAATATTGCACTTATTATCAATTAATTTTGGACAGCCTTTTCTTGGTGCATTTATCCATGCAAGTCGAGAAATTTTGAATTTTCCTGGAACTTGCAAGATGTCCCTTTAATTACGACGTTATCATTTATTTAAGCATCCTAATAACTAAGGGGCTGTTTGGATTGATGGGGAATTTTGTAGATTTTCATCTTCCTACCATAAATTTATTATAAACAATTCAAACTCTTCACAAAGTTACACACTTCCCAATAAATTTATTTCTATGAATTGCAACTTCTCCAAATTCTCCAAATTCCTAAGCTATCCAAACGGCCCCTAAGGAGTCAGCTAATAAGTAATAACCTATGATATGTTGTGTCAAAAAGCACGCTTAAATAAGGTTTAAGTAACTGATCTTGAAAGCAACAGACAGAGTAGCAAACTGTTGTATCTATATATATTACGACACTTAATATGGGTTCTTGATAGAAATCCAGATACATATACCTACCAAAGAGTCTCCTGAACAAGTCCAAGTTAAGCCAAACACCTCTAGTTCTCTGTTGCACCATACCTCTCCTAAAAATGGATCCCTCACGCCGCAGGAGCTTCCATACATTCCTGGAGGAAAACAAAGCTCCTTCGTATTTCCCTGCAAGTCCAACCGCCGCCGCTGTTCCCGAGCCAGGAAGGATGAGCCTGTCTGGTCTTTCATTGGCAACCAGCGTCCCCTCCACACCCGGTTGCAACTCACCTTGGATCCTCTCCCCTCTCCATCATGCCACTGAAAAGTTATCTTTTAATGATGGAAAACAGTCGCCACCACGATCCTCGACTCCTTCCATATACTACCATTGCCTGGCGACCCTTCACCGGCTTGAAGGTAACGTACATTCCATCTCCATATCAAATGGGTTGGTTTTCACTGCCAGTGACAGTGGCCGGGTACGTGCTTGGAGCCTTCGAGACTGTCTTGACAGGGGTTACATCCATATCGGTAACAGCAGAGACCATGTTACTGCCGTGCTGGGGCATGGTGGAACTGTGATGACAGCCCATTTGGATCGTCGAGTTCGGATCTGGGCAGTGACCACCGATCCCGACCTAGAACCTGACCCAGACCTGGCCAGGGTTAGGTCCAGGAAGATAGCAACATTACCACCAAAAAGTCATGTCGCTTCATTTTTACCATCCTTTTTTGGGAAGAGCAGTAAGAAATCACAGCACCACAAGGATTTGATATCATGTATGGCATTGTATTATGCTGAGGGTTTGTTGTACACTGGGTCGAGAGACAGTACGGTTAAGGCATGGAAGCTGTCCGAGCAGCGCTCAACTGACTCCTTTGTTGCACATGAGGGACAGGTTCGTGCTGTCACACTTAATCACTAAATTACTTTCACTTCAATTTTTTAATTTTTAAATTAAATTGTTTTGTGTATTATTTTCACCGAAGTGCATCTTAATTATCCAATTGGAATAGCCATCTCAATATAGGTAATCGCTAGATCATATAGCATGCATCTCTTCCCCCACGCAATCCCATTTTATGGGGAGTAACTGCAACAGCTACGCACTTCTTAATAATATGATGCATGTGAGAGTGTAAATGTGTAATGAAGTAGCGTGCACTGTTGCCGCATGGCAAGTGGCAATATAGCGATAGACTGCGTGATCACTGATCAGTCATATGCTTGATCTCCACATGCATAGAAATTGCACCATACAATTACAGTGGCGTTTCCGAGACTTTATTGTGTGTAGCACTTAATATACCTAGCAATGAAATCCGTTTATCCACTTATCATATTCGTACCGTATTCGATAAGGCGAGTATGGGTAAGATTTTATTTTCGTTAGACTAACGGTTATGGATACGGTTAAAAAAAAATATTCATTAACTTATCGGATACGGGTATGAGTACGGACAAGGGCTATTTCATACCCATTATCTAATGCGCAATATTTTACAAACATATATGTATAGATAATCATATTTTTAGCATATTAACTAAGATATATTATTAATTTCAATCTTCATCCAAATAAATTTGTGATGATGAAAAAATTAATTTACACTCTATATTATATTATAATATATAATTAGTTATATAGATTTTTTGAATTCAATTGATATGAGAATAAATTTTTTTATTTTGTTATATCTAAAATATTATCTAAATGTTTTACTTTATCTATATATTTATTTAGATATTATTTATTTAGCATATTATATATATTTTATTAAATTAATAATATTATTATTATCCATTATGTATCGTGATCCTACTCTTATCGTTAATTCTCAATGGATGCGGGTAGGGTACGGGTAAAATCTTTCTTAATGGATACGAATATGGGTATGAGTAAAGAAAATTTTTACGGGTGCGGGTATAAAAATATCTTCTACCGCACCGTACCGTACTCATTGACAACCCTATTTACAGCTCATCCTCAACCATAAGACGTTGGTCAATTCATGGGACCATTTTCTTTACAAAGGGACTCTAGAATTCACTCACTATATATATCTACTTATCTAGCACAATTCTTGCCATAATTATTACTACCATTAATGAATTACATTCAATTAATAACGTAGATCAATGCCATGCTGGTAAACCAAGATGACGGTTGCCTCTTCACAGCATCGTCAGATGGATCTGTGAAGATATGGAGACGGGTGTATGGGGATGGTTTACATGCCTTGATAATGGTCCTAAAATTTCAACCTTCACCCGTGAACTGTCTGGCGTTATGCCGGTCGAGCAATTCCTGCTTCCTATACTCAGGCAGCTCAGATGGGTATGTTAACATATGGGAGAAGGAGGCTGTCTCGGGCCGATTCAACCATGCTGGTTTTCTTCAAGGGCACCGTTTTGCTGTGTTATGCTTGGCAGCAGCTGCAGACAGAGTTGTGCTGAGTGGCTCAGAGGACACCACAATTAGGGTTTGGAAAAGAGAAATAGGCAGTGCTTTTCACACCTGTTTAGCAGTGATGGAGGGCCACCGGGGACCCGTACGGTGCATGGCAGCTAGCGTTGAGATGGAAGTTGAAGGCATCGGATTGTTGATCTATAGTGCGAGTTTAGACCGGATGGTGAAGGTGTGGCGGGTTAAGGTAATGGAGAAAGAAGAGGAGGAGGAACATAAAGACGAAGAGGAAGGAGAGGGAGAGAAAGAGGCCGAGTTCGAGATGAATCCAGTTTTGTCGCCATCATGGGTGAGGAGGCAGAAGAGCCGAGGGTACTAAAATTCTCAAAATTCAGACTCATTTTGATTGATGCAAGTGCAATCAAATTTACAACTTACTCATATTAATTCTTATTTGCTTCATTTCAGGATATGATTGAACAAAAAGGACGTTGAAGCCAAGCCGTTTTAGTAGAATTAATTAGAGCTAGCTATTGAGGAAGTAGTGTTGCTTAGAATAAGTTAATGCCAAAACTCTAGTTTATCTCTTTTTGTTTTAATTCTATTTTTGAGCAGTAGTTCAACAGCTCAACTCTAGTATAACAAATTGTTGGTTCGTATATGGTAGAACCTCTATGATATCTCGGTACTAATTATTTAAAGTTGAATAATATTTAATCTTTCAGTTCAAGACTATGTTTGCTATATATTTGATCAGGATTTACAAGTCTTTATTATTTTATTTTTGTAATTTAATTATGCATCCAATTTATAGAATAATTAGCTATAGAAATGATAATATTTAAATGGTAAAATATAAAATGACTAAAGTAAATGTAGTATATTAATTTATCCATCGGCATGCATACACACAATAAAAAGGTTTGGTCAGTTTGGTCTTGTTTTAATATAAGATTTGTTGGCTTCTAAAAAATCATTAATATCATGATGATAATACTTTTGTTGTTGTAAGGGATGCTGTTGATATTCATAAAAAGTAATATAGACAACTAAGTTTAATCAACTTTTATCTAAGTTCTGACTGTACTAGCTATAATTTATTAGCATATATGGAACTGTTCAGATATATGATGATGTGATGATAGAAATGCAGAAAGTAGAGAAATGTGTACCCTTTGTATCTTTTTAAACAATAGTTATAAGATACAAGAAAGTATCACTGATTGGTTTGCCAGAGGCTTGATAAATGTAAAGAAATGTGTACTATCTATAGTAAGCAATAAAAGCAATACATAAATGGTTCTGATACGTATATAGTAGCTAACAGTAGACTACTTCAAAATCTCTCCAGTTGTTGCGACAGTACTTCTCTCCAGTTGAATTTGTTAACTGAATAGTTCTGAATTTTTTTTTTTTGAGGAAAAGGCCCGTAGGCTTAATATTTTATTAATAAAAATCTTACAATCAATATTACATACCCATATACACTTTTTTTTATTTACGACATCATACAATATCAATCCAAACAACTAACCTATTAATACACACATAAAAACACACATAAGCAAATAAACTATAATTACATTCCACAATTATTGAAAATTAAAAGGAAGAAAAAAATGAAGATTCAAAAGACTTCCAACATGGAATATCTTCTTCTTCATAGGCTTCTTATTTTTAATGTCGCTTCACCGTCAAATAAGAATAATAATTTCGTGATTGTTAAGAAACCTGAAAAAAAACAACCACGGAAACCATAATATAATCACGAACTATATATTTATTAAACCGTTCATGTAAGAAATGGAGATAATATCAGAAAAGAAGAGCAGAAAAGCGAGAAGCCAAAAAATAATAAAGAAGAAGAGAAACGTCGAGAATAGAAAATGAGTAGAAAGACATCATTGAACATGATTAACAAATTCTTAAAAAAAAAGAAAAATTAAAGAGAAGACAAAAATAAAACAGAAAATTAAGAAAATAAATACTAATGGAACAAACTAAACGAAGAAGAAGAATTATAAAAAAATCTAAATTCAGATGTGGCGGCGGAGGAGAGGCGACATTAAAAATAAGAAGCCTCTCCCACCGGTGGTGTCCCTCGGTTTTAGAGTTTTTTTTTTCGCTTTTTTTTTTTCTTTTCCGAAGAGGCGCGAGCCCCTTAATTCTGAACAATCATATGCTGTAAAATCGAATACACTTTCGTAGTGCTTAAGCATGTATTCGATTAGACTTTTATTAAAAACATCGGAGACGGAGTCCATCCATAAGAAGAAAAGATGTATTACTTTCAAGGATTAATTGGTTTTATGCTACTGTTGAAAATTAGATAATTAGAAATATGTCATTGTTAGATTAAAAATTAGATTTATGCCATCATCAAATTATGTAAATTAGAAATATGCCATTATTTCATTCCAAAAAAGTTTTCATTCTAAAAATACCATAATTAATGCTCTCAATATTTTCAAAAATCCCAAATTACCCTTGCTAATAAACCTAGGTAAGAAAAACATAAGAAAAATAAGAAGCGTACGACGGTACGGTCTGCTTACTATCTTTATTTGCTGTCGGCCAAAAACCATGGACAGATTAGATCGGATTATATTTTTCATCCCAGTTGTGCACGGTCAAGGAGTACTAGCGAAAAATAGAATTGCATGGGCCAACGTTGTTTGACTTGGTACCATATTGCTTTCAACACTTTAAACTCTATTTAAAATGTCATAATTATTTATATTTTCCTTTAGTTTTTATGTCATAATTATTCTCGTTATTTATCTAACATCTATTTAAAATGTAATTTACCTATAAATAACACCTATTTAAAATGTAATTTTACCTACCATTATTCTTGTTATTACGATTATTTATTCAAACATATAAATATTTTCCATTTGAATTATTTTGAAATAAATATAATAACTTGGTCTTACATTGAAATACATTCATTCACAAAAATCCTTAAAAAATCGTTTCTATATCAAAAGACATGGCATTTTTATAATTTCAAAGTTTTCTAATGGCATAAAACTAATTTGTCATTTAATAATGGCATTTTTCTAATTTTAAATTTTTGTATTGGCATATTTAAAAGGGTAAAATTGGAAAATCAATTTTTCAGTGGCGAAAAACTAATTTTTGCTATTTTGTAATGGCATAAAACTAATTTGTCATTTAGTGATGGCATTTTACTAATTTCAAATTTAGAAAATGTCATTCTTTAAGTTTATTTTCAATATGGCTAAAATTAGAATTATGTCATCTTAAAACCTGCCATATTTTTTAAAATACCCAAATTACGCATTAAAAAGGGAAAAAAGGGAAACCTTATGGAAAGGAAGAAAAAGAAAATAAAGTCGCACACACCTCCCTCCTCCCATCATGTACGGCATACTGCCCTCTCTCATGGCTAGGCTTTGTCCAATTCTATAGTTTAATACCATATTTTTTAAAATTGTGCGAAGGGAAATACATAATCGATTTCTTGAGTTTTGTTTCTAGAAAAGATTAAAAAATGATTCTTTTTTTTTTTAGACATACCGGCCAGCGACTGGCAAGTGAAGATTAGAAAAAGTTGAGCGCAAAGGACATGTTTCTCGTGAAGACCCAGGTGAAACCCCTGTTTTCATTTTTGACTCGGCTTGGAAATTGGGAAGGGACATTTCTCAAATTGTCTCCATCTCTTCTTTTATTGTTTTGGAATTTTAATAATTGTAATTAGTAAAAATCACCTCACCTAGTATACAATTTATCCAAAAAATTTATGAAATGACAGGCAAATAAAAACCGAAGCAATGGCAAACAATTTTTTTTATCTGGAAATGAAGAACCAGTTTAATATAATTATAATTCAAATAAGTAATTAATGTAATGATGAACTAGTTTATTTCCTTGTAGGATTGAAATTAACAATAGATACAACGGATTTTGAGAAAATTGGAGATTCTAATGGCACAAAACTAATTTTTACAATTTAATAGTAGTGGCATAAACCTATTTTTATTGTTTATATATAGCGGCATAAAATCAAAATTTCTTTTTGCAGTGACATATTTGTAATTTTAAAATTTTATAATGGCATATTCAAAAGATTAGAATGATCATTTCAATTAACCGATAGCATAAATCTAATTTTGTCATTTAGTAATGACATAAAAATAATTTATCGTTTAACAATGACATATCTCTAATTTCTAATTTTTTAATGGCATAAAATCTAAATCACCCTTTATTTTAAATCTCCATTTTTATTTTCTCATTTCTTTTAACCAAAAACATGAGAAATGAAGAAAACAAAGACACACCACAACATTCGGCTCCTTTATGTCAATGGGGCCGTTTGGATCGTTTAGGAATTTGGGAAATTTGGAGAAGTTGCAATTTCTAAGAATAAATTTATTGGAAAGTGTGTAACTTTGTGAAGAGTTTGGATTGTTTATAATAAATTTATGGTATGAAGATGAAATTCTCCAAATTCTTTGGGGAATCCAAACAGCCCCAATGATATTTGAAACAGCAAACCTGACTGGGCTTAATGCAAAACAAGTGGGTCTAATCTGTTGACTGTTGTGGCAGTCGGCCGAAATTTTAAAAAATAATACTAAATTAATATAATATATTAAAAAATAATATCAATATAATAATATTTTTTAAAATAGTATCACGAGATCGGAATCCCAGATTCCGAACACAAGATCGGATTCCTGGATTCCGATCTTAGCTTTTTAATTTTTTTATATTATTTATTTAATTTATTAATTAGTTAAATAATTAGAAAAATAGATAATATATTGTAAAAATATTGAAAAAAAATGGAAAAAATCAGGAATAATTAAACTAATTTTTATATGTAATTTAGTATTTTTTGGGAAAATTTTTTTCCTTTTATTAGTTTAATAATTAGTTAATTAATTAAAAAAATAGATAATATATTCTAAAAATATTGAAAAATATAAAAAAAATCAGGAATAATTAAACAAAATTTTATATGTAATTTAGTATTTTTTTTTAAAAATTAAATTTATTTTCCTTTTAATTAATTTATTTAATAAAATATAAATTTAATTAATTTATTTAATTAAAAATGAATAATTAAGTATAAATTTTTAATTAATTTAAAATAAAATTATAAATTTTTAAACAACCATTTGATATGCGTCCCGGATGTCGTCCTCTGTTTATATTATTTTCATATTATATATTAAACAATCATATCGAGTCTCATGATCAAGGAAGCACTTTCTGGATAGCGTTAGAAAGGAATCACACGAGATTGATGTTTTACTGAGACGGAGAAAAAAGACTAAATTCACTTGATTTACTGCATTTCTCTTTTTAATGATTAATTTATGATTTTAAAAATATTTTTAGTAGTTTAGAGTGGTTTTTAGGTTTGCAAATTTTCAAAGTGGATTTTGGAGGTCCAGAGAGTGTTTTTTTGCTTCGAAAATGGTCGTTACGGGGTATCACCCCGGTAACATGTGTAGATCCCGTCGCCAGCTTTCCGGAATGTCCTCGTTTGCGCCAAACGGACCTTCTTATCAAAAGTTATGCATGTTTAAAGTTTTAATGTTCAAATTATGCCTTTGTATCCCTGCAAATGCAGAAAGGATTAATAAAACTTTGAACATTCTGAAAGGATTATGCCTTTGTATCCCTTCAAATTCTGAAAATTTATAATCCTTTCTAAATGGTACAATTCATTTAATTAAATAAGTTATAAAAATTTATATTTTAATTAAATAAATTTAATTTTCCCAAAAAATACTAAATTACATATAAAATTTAATTTAATTATTTCTGATTTTTTCCATATTTTTTCAATATTTTTACAATATATTATCTATTTTTCTAATTGTTTAACTAATTAATAAATTAAATAAATAAATTAAAATGAAATAAATAAATCCGGGATTCCGATCTTAGCTAAGATCGGAATCCAGGAATCCGATCTTACATTCGGAATCTGGGATTCCGATCTCGTGATACTATTTAAAAAAATATTATTATATTGATATTATTTTTAATATATTATATTAATTTAATACTATTTTTAAATTTTTCGGGCAGTCGGCGATGACAACAGGCCTGGTGTGCTGTTGCAAAAAAGTGTGAGTGGTCTTTCTATTCAACCGTTATTCTGCTTCCATTATTTTTATTTTTTCTACAACAGTACTTATTATTAAATTAATGTCCCTTGCAAATCATGCTTGGTACTAATTTTAATTTGGAAACGAAAAAGCGGTATTAGTCAAAGTTGTCGTTATTGGACAGATGGGAGATGCCACCCATCTTGTCTCACTAGAGAAGCATGCACTATTTAATTAATGCAGGTACAAAAATGATGTCACATGAATGGTAAATCCTCGTCAAGTCGTCATTATATTATAATTTTTTTTTTTGAAGAAGTCAATTATATTATATCAAACGTTACAAAAAATGACTAACTGGGGCTGTAGCTTTCACAAATTAATGCCACAAAAAAACGTCTAGCACGAAATCTAATTTTCCCTTTTAAGGAGTTTTTACTTCAGAAGCAGTATAATATGAATTCCATTTTTCCTGTAAGTGTCTGAAATTTCGCGTCTTGAGGTCTTTCTCTATTATTATTTCATATTAATAATTTGAGCCGACGGTTCACATGACATGGTCGGCATGTAATTAGTCAACTAATGAAATATTAATTGTTCCTAATTGTATTCTAATCTAAAATTGAAGGCCCTTGACATTTCCAAACTAATCCAGCAAAGTCGCCTATATTTTTGGAATCTCCTCCCTCCAGGGCTAAAGTACAACAAAGACTCCTCTTTTTTGATAATTTTTGTTTTATTTTGCTAATCCCACTCAAGGACTTGTGGTCTTGTGGATGACAAGAACTAATATAGTTGGTTTGTATTTAATTAAACTATACGTGTTTAATTATTTTGCAGGTGAGGTTAATTTTGTTTGTGTTATTATTAATTTTAGCAAAGCAAAGTAAAACAGAAGAATAAAATTGGAGATGTATTGGATTTACTGAGACGTCCGAACGACGTTTACAGAAATTAAGAGCATGGTTAAGACGTTTACAGAAATTAACGCAAATATATTAAGAGATGAACTAAAATCAACCACGATTCACGGATAGACCCGCCAGCTGAGATTATATCTCAACTTTTGAGGTTCTAATGGCTAATGAATGTGTTCTCCATAATGAAATCTCATTGGAGACCAAATTTAAAATTTTTCTGATTTTATTTACTTTTTTTTTTTGAGATTTTTAAAAATCATATGGCTCTGTTTGGATTATATAAGATTAAGGATAGTATTAGTTATTCGGGATTAAAATTTTTAATCCTAAACTATCAAGAATAAGCTTTTTGTCATCTGGAGTGTTATTTTTAAGTGGTCTAACATCCGTATTAAATTCTTATTCCTAGGATGTTTGGATCATCTTTTTAATCTGGATTAAGAAGTGGTCCCAACTATTTCTTAATCCACATTAAGAAGATGATCCAAACACCCTAGGAATAAGAATTTAATCTAGATATTGGACCACTTAAAAATAACACTCTAGATCTCAAAAAACTTATTCTTGATTGTTTAGGAATAATATTTCTTAGTCCGAATAACTAATCCTAATTTTATTCTTACTTATATGATCCAAACGGGGCCATAGTTATTGAAGAGTCCATAATTGTTTCGATTAAGAATTTTGTAAAATACCAAACAAATACTAAAAAAATTCAGAAAAATATAAAATTTTGTCTCCAAAGAGATTTCAATATCACATTGAACGATTCAGATCGACTGTTCGAATCTCGAAAATTGAGATTTGATCGTAGCTGACGGTTTCATCCGTCAGTCGCGAATGATTTTAGCTCATCTCATTATATATTAAACGAAATGAAAGTTCACTTCAAATTTATTTTCTTAAGAAAATTATGGTAAAATTTGAATAAGAGATTAAATATGTGCTCATCAAACTTTAATTATGTATTTTTTTTATGATTCTAATTTTACCGTGCCTTCCCCGTCACACCCCAAACCAAGCCATAATTTGGGGAGGACAGCCCCGCCACGCATGCACACACTACTGTGCACACGTAAGGCTATAAAATAGTATCACAGAAACAAAAAACCACAAATAACAATCACATAATAAAGGCATTATTGTTTATAACAAAAAGACTGGTAAAATATTTACATAACAGAATTTCCAGCCATGAGATAAACAAAATGCTACATAATTTACAACAAAAGTGACTATTCCAGCTTGGCTTGGTCTTCAGTTGCTCCTCTTCTAAGTATGTCAAACCTAAACCTGCTCCACAAATAAAATGTGGGCTGGGTACGCGAATACTCAGTGCAATAACAGGGTAAGCCAAAGATTTTGGTTAAACTAAAGCTAGAACTTAACCATACTTAAGTTGGTCACTTTTAAGATCATATTGTGTCTCTAAGTGTACTTAAAGTATTATTGAGACTATTCTACATGATAAGCCATACCCAAAAATAAAAGAAATCTGGAATGGTAGAGGATAGTAATAATATATAAGAGTCAAGCACCCAATCTTATGGTCATATATATATATATATATATATATATATATATATATATATATATATATATATATATATATATATATATATATATATATATATATATATATATATATATATATATATATATATATATATATATATATATATATATATATATATATATATAGATGTAGAATAAAATACAGAAGAAATCCTCACATATTCCCAAATGACAAGAATCATGCCTAATAAATATATATGTAGATCAACCCGAACGTAGCTCCTAGCTTACATCTCTTCGCGAAAGAGTGTGAGACAGCAAACACGGTACCGGTTAAACTGCACGAGAAGATCGAGAGGCAGTCCAATATATACATAATGGCACATAACCAAAGATCAAGGGAAATATAATAACAACTATACATATAATAAATAACCATGTGACCGCAGAGCCACCAGAAGGTCGGCCTGCAGAGTGGTTATACCACTCGGTCTCACTATCCTGAATCACACCAATGTAAGTGTTGAATAAGGCACTTTTAAGTATATTAACACTTTTATTAATATGAATGCACAATATCAACTAATCTTTAATTACTAGAATGCTCTTAACTGTTTACTTAATGTTAATGACATGTTATGCACACATAGAGTTAATGATCTAATTCTTAATCTAAAATTTAAAGAGAATCTAAAGCTTCCACACACCTGGAAAAGAGTCAGAGACAGAGCGACTACTCCTCAGGATAATTGAAGAAGTCCTGACTAGCTCCTGCAGTCTCGTGCTCAGGATAGAAGTCGTCTATCTGTCCAGAGGAGCCCAACGGTGCACCTGAAGAACGAAACTCCTACATTAAACATCTATCCTAACGATCTACCCCATTCTGATTATTGGTGTACAAACCATACTTAACTCTAGACATCTACAAGGGAATTCTGATTATGATTTGAGAAAAGTTATACTTAAGATTTCTAAAAAGAGATTCTGTTTTAAAATATGTTACTTTATTTAACGAAATACTTTATAAATTTTGGCAGAGTTTCATCTATAAAATAGTGTGAAGAAAGACGTTTAGATAAATTCGTACGGTTCATTATATGTGCTAAAGTCATTTTATATTTGATTGATTTAGAAAATCTTTTGATTTTAGTTTAGTTATACTTTTAATAGTATTTTACTCAAGTATGAATTTCTTTTACTAAATTTATAATAACTTATACTAAGATTTTAAATACAGTGTGTTGGCACGTTTTATCTCTTGTTATTAATATGCAGGTTTATGAAAACTCTAATTATAACTTACGAATTTTTTTTTCATTAGAAAATGGTAATATTAATTGAAAATTCCATTTTTAAGTTAACCATTTTAATTAATCTAATTAACTAATGTTAATCCTGAAATTAATTGGACCTGGCCCAGTCCGACAGTTAAAGTCCAAAAGTAAAAAATTCCAAAGTTTAGAATTTCAGTTCGGCCCATAAACATAGCCCAACACGAAGAAAAGAAGCAAGGCCCAGAAACAAGGCCGACAGGCCAGAGAATTAAACACACGACCCATGTGGGAATAAGGGCCCAAGCCTGAGTCTTAACGGATCGGGTCCAGCGGCCTGTGGGTTATGGGGATCAAATCCAAACCCACACATAAAAATCCGGATCCGATATTTCTTTTCAGATCCGACCCGCTAGTCCAACCATTTTACATACAAGACCTCATATTAATTTTATTTATACTGGAATTACATTTAAATCCTTATTAACAGATTTTATTCCAAACTGGTCCTTATCCAGTTTAAACACTTTTATATTTAAGTCCCTGATAACAGAAATCTTCACAGAAAAGTCCCTGGCAGCGATGTCAAGCATACCAGAGAACAACTCATCGCTGTCAGACCTGAACCAGCCTGTACCAACCTAGTACCAAGCTTGTACCAGTCTAAAACCAGGCCGAGAGTAACATTCAACACAAACAAACCATCACAAATTGAAATAGAGGCAAGTAACGCCTCACACTCAATGCATAACCACATATGATAAGCTCAGTTTTGGTAGAGATTAACAACGTGAGAGAGTTTAGAGATGAGAATGAGTGGAAAATGTATTTTATTGATTATTTGAGGATTACAATCTGTATTCTACAAGCTCTTTTGTCTCCCAAAATGCCAACCCCCTGTACAATCATCTACCCCCTCTATATATAGACCTATTTCCTATAACAGAATGCTGACGTCACCCGACAGCCGTTAGCCTACTTGTGCCTCCAGATTCCCCCGAATTATGTTCGGTATGGTGCTCCACGTGAGTCTGTTGGAGCGTGTTTTCCCGACTTTATCTGGGCGCGCTATTTAATTTTATCTTTTCCCACTTCTTTACTTCCGATGCGGGCCTCTTTTGGGATTGGTTCCCTATTCTTTTATTTGGGGCCGAGCTTTTATCAGGCTGGCCCTATCATAAGCCCTTGAACTTGGGATGAGTATTCATCGCAAGTTGGAAGTTAGGGGTCACTAAACGCAGGACTCCTAGATGAGGCACAAAGTGGTGAAGCCCTTGAGTCCCGAACATGTGACTTTTGGGTGAGGCACGAAGTGGTGAAGCCCTTGAGTCCCGAACATGTGACTCTTGGGTGAGGCGCGAAGTGGTGAAGCCCTTGAGTCCCGAACATGTGACTCTTGGGTGAGGCGCGAAGTGGTGAAGCCCTTGAGTCCCGAACATGTGACTCTTGGGTGAGGCACGAAGTGGTGAAGCCCTTGTGTCCCGAACATGTGACTCTTGGGTGAGGCACGAAGTGGTGAAGCCCTTGAGTCCCGAACATGTGACTCTTGGGTGAGGCGCGAAGTGGTGAAGCCCTTGAGTCCCGAACATGTGACTCTTGGGTGAGGCACGAAGTGGTGAAGCGGTAGAATTATCTAGCTGTCGCCTGGTATGCACCTTGATCCCAACGCCAACCCTTCATCTTCACCTCGTGATCTGTGAAAGTTTTCCTTTACCGCCTTTAATACTGTACTTTCAACTTCTTGTCTTTTATACTCCTCTCTCTCTCTTTTTCTGTCATTTACCACTTCTTCTGTCATTTACCTCAAACCTTCTCCTCTTCTTTCTTCTTTCCTGGGCGACTGTCTCTCTCCCTGCTGCTCCCAACTCGACGATCACTCATTCCTTCTCTTCTACTCTCCGGCGAATTCGTCTCTTCTCGTTCTCCGACGAGCTTCCCTCTTCTCGTTCTCCGACGAGCTTCCTCCGGCCATTTCCTTGCCCAGGTATTCTTTTCCATCCTTCTTTTTAGTTCTTTGTTTTCCTTATAGATACCATGGAGTTGCCCTTTTGTAACTTATGTATCGATTGGTATGAAAGGTATTGGTGTGCTTGCAATTGTACTGTTGGTATCTGCTTTAGGGTGGGTATGACCATTATTGTCCAGTATTATTGTTTCTTGAAAAGTAGAACCAGGTTTCGTTCTTAGGTGTAATTCATTTCACCAAGTTTCTTGAAAAGTCAATAGGAACATAATTGTCTCCTTAGATATTCAACCTTTTACTATCTTTTCATCCGAAAACATCTCGATTATGTCTTTGTAAATGTTATCCTTAGATATTTCGCTTATAACTTGGTATGTTTCTTTTTCAGTTTCTATGGCTTCTAGCAGCTCTAACCCACAAGTTCCATCTTCAGACGTCCCGGAAGAATCTACCAATTTGGAACGACAGATGGTTGTTCACTCTTCAACTGAAGGAAATCTTGAAATCGACACTTCTTCACCTGTTCGGGATCCCGAAAAGGGGAAAGGTCGGGTGGCTCCCCGAAAGGAAGTTTTTCGTCGCACTTCTCTTCCTCTGGATACAGTGTTCAAGAAAACGCCTACCTTTCAATCTCAACCCTGGAGTGAAAAGTCTCTATATACTTTCTCCTGTCAGATCGGACTTACTGAGAAAGATGCCTTGGTGGCTGCAGACCCAGAGAAGGGGGCAGTTCTTTTCAAACCTTTATCAAAATGTGGTTTCAAGATCCCTCTCACCAAGTTTGTAACCGACATCCTTTCACTCCTCGAGATTGCTCCTGGACAACTTCACCCTAATGCTTGGTGCATCATCAGATCTTTTGAGACTGTGGTGACCTTGTTTTCCTTGGCCATGGGTATGGAGGGCATAACAGCTTCTCTACGGATGTTCGGACATAATTTCGGGTTTTCGAAGGCTGGGGACCTCTGTACAGTTCGGAATAGGGCGAATATGATCTTGTTTGGAAATGTCAAAAAACTTGACAACTGGGAGTCTCAATTTTGTTATCTTCGCCAGACATATTTGGATGTGTTCGGGATCACGAAAAAATGGAACAAGGACACTGACAGTTTCAATGGTGTCTCCATTGATCCTCCTACCATAGAAGAATACGCTTTTCTCCTTAAACTGGACTCACTCATCAAAACCGAAGGTCCAATTCGCTTGGTCTTCAATGGGTCTTCCTTGGAAGAAGAATCTCCTATTCATCTCGGGATCGAAACTGTTATTCCTCCGCCAGCAGCTCCCCCAAAGATCTTAAAGAGGGGAGTTGGTTCTACTGCGGCTTCTGAACGCCGCCAAAAGAAGGCACGGCGGGATGTCGGGTCTGCCAAAATGACTCAGTCTTTGGGACACGATGGGGGTGACACACTAAAGGTGGTGAGAAGTACAGTCGGTGAGAAGGGTCCTCACGTGCATTCTTCCCTTGAGTCGTCTTCCCACCATAGTTCGGGAAAGACAGTTGTTGACGTTTCCGACGATGAATTGTTCATTGTGCCCCCTCGTCTGCCAAGGCCTTGTTTGCCTAAAGTCGTGACTCCATCTGTTCCTGAACCTATTCCTGAGTTTGTTCCCGAGTTCGTATCTGAGCCTGTTCCTTCCCATCAGGTTTCGGAGGGTTCTGCTCGTTCTTGTCCTCCGACTCATGCTCGATCTTTTCCTTTGGAGGATGAAGATTTAATGCATTCTGCCTCTACCCCTCTTCAGATTCCTGCGAGTTCCCTCGGAACTCACGTGGATGCTGCAGCTGTCTTTTTGAACTCAGTATCTCCCTCATCGACCCAGTTGACTCATTGTCTGACCGAACTCCGAGCAATCTTCTCTGCTCAAGAGGCTCGTATTGCTTCTTTGGAGGTAGAATTAGCGAAGGACAAATCAAAGGTACAAAATTTACATGTTGAACACGAACAGCATTATAAGGATTGGCATTCTATGACTCACAACTATGTTGACGCTAACAAATTCATTGTACTGTTCGCTCAGAATTTAGCGAAGGAAAATACCGAGCAAGACAAGAAACTGGAGGATTTCGAGCGGCTAAGGCATTTACTGCTTTTAAAACTGGATTCGTCTTTGAGGCAGAAGGATCAAGTTGTGGGTCTTCTGACTTCTGCTCGGAAAGTTTTGGCTGGGGAAACAGATAGGAGGCGGAAGGCCGAGAACATCTCGGAAATTCTTAAGGAAGAAGTGACAAAGTTATCTGTAGAGAACTCTCTTCTTGTCGGAGCTACTGAATTATCTCAGGATGACAAGTACAAGATTTTTGAAGAACAACTTCCTTCCTTCCTTCGTTCTCGAGCTTTTAAAAGGGCTGCTGGAATGCAGTCAGCGTCAGTTCTCAGAAGTGTTTTACTTCGGGTATGTCGTGGACTCCAATGGTCCTACCCGATTACAGATCGAGAGTTTGGGCTTCTTGCAGCTGACGAAATTCCACATCTTCCTTCTGTTGCCGAGTGTAGTTGGCGCCGCTCTGATGATCGACTTCTAGGCCCAGATGGGAAAGTGCTATCGGGTAACATCGATGTTTTGGGGGAGATGTTCGCTCCTCAATACCCATGGCCTGAAGAACAAGTGCCTTGGCCTGCAGATGTTCCGAAGCCTGTGGAAGACGAAGACAATTCGGGATCTGAATAGGATAGTACTTTTATGTTCTAGGTATAGCTGGGGTTATGGTAGTTTCATATAGTGAACTAATGTTTTGGTGATGTAATTTTTTGATGTAATATGGTGCCTGCTTGAATGGAAATTGCAACTCCTTTACTACAATAGTTGTGCTCTCTCTTTTTTTTTTTTTTTTTTTTTGAATGCGAGATGTTTACAACATCAAAACTGGGTAGATCTTTTACAGCTTCATTTCGAGATTTATTCTCAGAATTAACAAGTATACTAACTCGACTTATTGTCAAGTTTTAAAATATATATTCGAAGAATGCTAACTTCATTGATTCCAAAATGCGTTCTTAAATATAAAAGCACATTAGGTCCGAAATACATTCTCTAATAACAAGTACATTAACTCCGAGATACATTCTCAAGGAAAAACATAAAGTACATTAATTCCGAGATACATTCTCAAGAAAAATAAAAAATACATTAATTCCGAGATATATTCTCAAGGAAAATATTTTCTAACTATTGCTAACTGCACCGAGGTTAATTCTTCTTGACTCTCTTTCTGTATATATTCGCTGACAATCCTCAGAAAGAAGTGATTTAGGTCATCTAATACTAACAACCTCGGGTTAGTTATTAAATCTTCCCAGCCTTAGGAGACAATCTTCTAAGGCTAGGGAGATCTCCATCACCCGAAACAAGTTCGATCCATTGGATTCGGAACAACTGAGATAACAAAGCCGCTCCTGAATTCACTGGATCCAGGCGTTTCGGGGATGTTCGGAACCGAAGACTGGTGTATATCTGATGCGAGTATTTTGCTTTACATCAGCTATCCACCTAAGTCTCCGATTCCTATTCAGCTATCCTCCTAAGTTTCCTTATATTTTGTGGGATATATTTTATTTTTCTTTTTCTTTCTCTTTGCCATTGTTGACTTCAAGCTTGGTGAAGACTTTCTGATGTCTCTCCTTTGAGGAAGACGATGGGTTCTATTTATAGCTTTTTATCAGCTAACTGCCAACCGACTGTATTAATTTTCAGCATTTATTGTCAGATTTGCCAAGTTCTGTCTTTATTCCCAAGTACAAACAAAGTACAGTTATTTGTCAGCCTTTTCCGACTTTATTTTTCGATGCGCTTACTCCGAGAATTCTCTCGAGGAGGGTCACGACTTTAGTTTTTCATGCGCTTACTCCGAGAATTCTCTCGAGGAGGGTCACGACTTTAGTTTTTATGCGCTTACTCCGAGAATTCTCTCGAGGAGGGTCATGATAAGGGTTTGATAAGGGTTTTAAAACCTAGGTCAAATAAATTTATAACCTTGATCTACCTTACTAATCGTTCTGGTAAAGCTAAGGGTCGAACCCAAGGGACGGTAAAAATGAGTACCGGACTTAGTTTTTCTTAAAAGCTAGACAAATAAAAATTGTGAGGATTTAATTTAAAGAAAACAACTAAATAACAATTGAAAACTAATAACACAATTATAAAATATTTTGGGGTTGGTTTTTTTTTTGTTGTTTAAAAAGTCTAATAAATGCAAGCGATGTCCTAGGAGCTCAGCGTTCAATTAGTTTGGCCCTAAAGCACCTCAGCCTTTGATTTTCATCCAGACAGAGGGTGATTTCGGTCCGAAATGTAAGGGTTTCGGTCCGAAATCCTTACTGTTTTGAACCGAAATTGCTTTAGAGTTAATGTTTTGACTTGTTATCTCTACACAATGCTATGCGAAGGGTACTAAACAACCAGACCTAAGTTAAGACCTCAGCTTTCGCGATTTCGACTCTAACTTGGTTTGGAACTTGCTTTTCGCCTCATAAACAATCAAACATGTACTTTCGTCCTAATTTGATTGTTTAGGTGAGTTAAATCGGGGTTCTAGAAATATTTAAAGTCCTATCGGATCGATAAAAATTGCACCTGTCGGTCACAACTAACCTCCTCTTTCGAGTGATTGGTTTATTTCATATACTCAACTATTCAATTAATTGTTTCTGTCTAATGCCCTAACGGTGCTGCAGACATCATTAAGTAGACAATAAAGCAAGTAATTAAACTAACTAAGCAAACGATAAATCTCAACAAAATTCATCACATAAACATAGCATAAATGATCAAATCATCACATAATACCAAACTAATCTACTAGCTATCCCTAGAACATCATAAAGGAGTCTAGCCTAACATGCTCATAACAGAAATAATAAGTATCATGCAAATAAGTAAGATACAAGCCATAAAACAACGAAACATAAGCATAAAGGAGTAAACCGAGATATCCAATGCAAATACTCGCTGTTCTAAGGCCTAGGAATCGATGTGGAGATGCAAGATCGCTGCCGTCGCACACAAACACTGCTGCTCCTCAAGAAAACCCGTAAAAAGAGCCAAAAACGCCTAAAAACAATTGTGTATCGTGGAGAAAATCAAAAGTGGAAGAAGAGACCCGCCTCTGGTCGAGAACATGTGCCTATATACTCCCACTCGTCGGTCCAGAGGCGGCTAGGGCAAGAAACGCGCTTTCCCTCCTTGAAACTTGCCAAAATCTACTTTCCATAACCAGATTTCGGACCGAAATCAGACCATTTCGGACCGAAATCGAAAGCAAATGGGGTGAAATGGGCTGAAACCAGGGCCTGTGATCTATCTCGGCCCATGGTGGTGTAGTCTAGGTCTAGGCACGCATGTGTGAGCCAGGAATGAGTCATCTGGCTGAGGGTTGGGCTCCACTCTTCATGTCTTAGGCGTCTTGTCTTCAATTTCTACGGGAATTCTACAAAATAGAGATAGAAGCGACGGCAGTACAAAATCCTGGAAAACACAATTAATAATGAGACATTTATAATGGTTTGAGTGCTATTTTGGTGCTAAGTTTGGCCAAAAATATGTATATAAATATGAGATATCAGGTCACGACTTTAGTTTTTCATGCGCTTACTCCGAGAATTCTCTCGAGGAGGGTCACGACTTTAGTTTTTCATGCGCTTACTCCGAGAATTCTCTCGAGGAGGGTCACGACTTTAGTTTTTCATGCGCTTACTCCGAGAATTCTCTCGAGGAGGGTCACGACTTTAGTTTTTCATGTGCTTACTCCGAGAATTCTCTCGAAGAGGGTCACGACTTTAGTTTTTCATGCTCTTACTCCGAGAATTCTCTCGAGGAGGGTCACGACTTTAGTTTTTCATGCGCTTACTCCGAGAATTCTCTCGAGGAGGGTCACGACTTTAGTTTTTCATGCGCTTACTCCGAGAATTCTCTCGAGGAGGGTCACGACTTCAGTTTTTCATACGCTTACTCCGAGAATTCTCTCGAGGAGGGTCACGACTTTAGTTTTTCATGCGCTTACTCCGAGAATTCTCTCGAGGAGGGTCACGACTTTAGTTTTTTTTTTTTTAAAGAATGCTAGAATTAAGTAGCAAACAACTGTTTTCATTTATAAACCATCATTAAGATACAAAGGCCTTAATACCCATTCATAAAAACAAAAAAGACTCGACTACGATACTGGTCTGGTTCTTGTTTTTATCCAACTTAACAACAAAAAAGATAAACATAAAAACATCTCGGACACGAAGAGACCGGCTACGATATTGGTCGACTTCTATCCCTCCTAAATGTAAAACTTTCTGAGATAGGCAGCGTTCCAAGCATTTGGAATGCGCTTGCCTCTCATATCCCTGAGATGGTAAGTCCTGCCTTCAATAGACTTGATGATCTCGAATGGGCATTCCCATGCGGGATCAAGTTTCCCCACTTGTTTACCTGTGGCTTCAATCTTCCTGAGCACCCAATCACCTGGTTGGAAATGTTTGGGAGCGACTTTCCTATCGAAGCCTCTCGCATTCTTCTCTGATATTCTTCCATCTTCACTCGAGCTTCCTCTCTCAACTCGTAAATGGTCTCCAAATCTTCTTCCCTTCGAGTTCCATTCCTCTCCCAAGTATATGACTTCGTTCTCAAAGTAGGGTGTACTGCTTCCATAGGTGTGACAGCCTCCATTCCATAGATCATGGAAAAAGGTGAGCGGCCTGTGGAAGAGCGAGGTGCGGTACGGTAGGCCCATAAGATCTCATCTAGATATTCAGGCCAAGTATTCTTGCTACCTTCGAGTTTCCTCTTCAGTCCTTCCAATATAGTTCGGTTGGACACCTCAGCTAAACCATTAGATTGGGGATGACAGACCGAAGAGGTGCATGATCGGATACCCAGTCCTTTGCAAAAATCCTGAAATGGGGCGCCAGTAAACTGTGTGCCATTGTCGGAGATGAAGGTATGTGGGATCCCATATCTATACACGATCTGATGTCTCGCGAAGTCCACTATTTTTTGCGATGTGATGGTTGCCAGAGGTTTGGCTTCAATCCATTTGGTGAAATATTCCACGGCCACCACTAGGAATTTAACATTTCCTTGTCCTTGAGGAAATGGCCCCAACAGGTCTAGCCCCCCCCCATACATCGAACGGCCATGAACTGGAGATGGATTGCATCGGGTGAGGTGGTTGTCTTGGTATGCGGGCGTGGAATTGACATTTTTTGCGTCTGCGAACATATGTCTCTACATCTTTCTTCAAAGAAGGCCAGTAAAACCCTGCTCTGACGATCCTCCTTCCTAGCGAAGTTATTCCTTGATGGCTACCGCATATTCCTTCATGCACTTCGGCAATAATTTCGTCCGCTTTTGCTCTTCCAACACATGTGAGCCAGGGTATTCCATATCCTTTTTTCAGTAAGAGACCATCTCGGATAGTAAATTCGAGAGCTCACCTCTTGACTTTTCGGTCAACCTTGTCCTCTTCTGGGAGTTTTCCTTCTTTGAGGAAATTCCATAACAAAGCATACCACTCATTTCCTGCCTCAACTATATACACTTCGAATGCGAGAACATCAATGCTGGGGTGTGGTACTTCCAACATAAAAATGGGCTTTTCTCGGTCTAGATCGCTTTCTTTAGTAATTTTAGACAGAGCATCTGCTGTTTCATTTTGAGTTCGTGGCACGTATTCTACAGAAGCGCTTTCAAAGGCAGCTAACACTGTTTTCACTTTCTCCAAGTATAAGGCTAGCCTTTCGTTTATTGCTGCATATTCTCCTTTAATTTGGTTTACCACCAACTGAGAATCCATGTAGAAACGCACACTTCTTGCTCCGATTGCCTCCATAAGTCGCATACCTGCCAGCAACGCCTCATACTCTGCGACATTGTTGGATACCTCGAAAGTCAAATGTATCGCATAATGAAATTTCTCGCCTTTCGGTCCTTTTATCTCAACGCCAACACCCGAACCCTTCTCAGAAGCTGCCCCGTCCACAAATACTTCCCACACTTCTTCTTTGGGGTTTTCAATTTGTCTAGCTGTGCATTCGACTATGAAGTCGGCAAGAATTTGTCGTTTGTATGCTGTCATCGGTTCGAAACTCACATCGTATTCGGACAACTCGACTGCCCATTTTAACATCCGCCCTGCTACATCAAGTTGTCCCAATGCTTTTCGGAGAGGCATGTCGGTGAGCACTTTGATGGGATGTGCATGAAAATACTGTTTGAGTTTCCTGGATGCTATCATGACCGCGAATGCCACTTTTTCAACAGGAGGGTATCTTATCTCAGCATCTCGCAAAATGCGAGACACGAAATAAACAGGTTTTTGTTGGTTTTCTTCAATCCTAATGAGAGCTGCACTCACGGCCGTTTCAGAAGTCGCCACATAGAGGTAGAGAGTTTCCCCTTTCGTGGGTCTACTGATGATCGGTGGTGTAGCCAAATATTCTTTTATCCTTTCAAAGGCATTTTGACATTCTTCTGTCCACCGGAACTTCTTGTTTTTCCTGATCGTTTGGAAAAATGGTTGACACACTTCGGCTGATTTTGAAATAAATCTGTTTAGGGCAGCTATTCGCCCTGTTAATTCTTGCACTCCTTTGACTGTCTTTGGTGGTTCCATATTCACGATCGCCTGACACTTGCTCGGATGGACTTCTATGCCCCTTTCGGATACGATAAACCCTAAGAACTTTCCACTTCCAAGACAGAAAAAACTCTTCTTTGGGTTTAATCGCATTCCGACTTCTTTCATTTTCGCGAACACTCTCTCCAAGTGTTGCACATGTTCTTCCCCCGAACAACTTTTGATCACCATATCATCGACATATGCTTCCATAATCTTCTCGATTTCTTCCTGAAACAATTTTTTCACCATCCTTTGATATTCTGCTCCTGCGTTCTTCAGACCGAAGGGCATGACCTTGTAACAATAGATCCCTTTTTCTGTAAGGAAACTGGTTTTCTCTTCATCTTCTGTACACATTTTGATCTGATGATAACCTGCGTTGGCATCAACAATGCTCAAGTGAGAAAAACCCGCTGTCGAATCCACTAATGCGTCAATGTTCGACAATGGGAAAGGATCTTTCGGACAGGCTTTGTTGAGGTCAGTGAAATCAATACACACTCTCCACTTGTTGTTAGGTTTCAGAACCACCACTGGGTTGGCTAACCAAGCAGGGCATTTGACCTCGCGAATAAATCCAGCTGCGAGTAACCTTTGCACCTCCTCCTCAATTATTGTTCTGCGTTCGGGTCCGAACTTCCTTTTCTTTTGATGCACTGGTCTGGCACTTGGAAAGAGTTTGATTTTGTGTTCCGCAATCTCCCTCCTAATACCCGACATCTGCCTCCTTCAGCAACAAAAATCTCTTGGTTTCTCTTAAGACACTCCTTCACTAATTCTCTATCCTTGGCTCCGAGCGCTGTCCCCAGTTTAGTAGTTATTCCCTCACTCAGCTCTACTTCTTCCACATCTTCTCCTGGAGCACCCGAGTTGGGTACGCGCACTTTCTTCTCGATATTTCCCTTCTCTATTTGTGTTACTTGATCTATCACTGCTGCCTGATAACATTCTCTGGCCTTTTGTTGATCACCTTTTACCACACTCACTCCAAGTCTAGTGGGGAATTTGATCATGAGATGTTTGGTCGAAGCGATTGCCCCAACATCATTCAGAGATTTCCTTCCCAAGATCACATTGTATGCAGATGGTGCATTAACCACTATGAACTTCACTCTCGATATTACATTGTTGGGGGGTTCCCCGAACTCGACTTCCAGATCAATTGTCCCAAGTGGTATCACGGTGTCTCCTGCAAAGCCAACTAATGGTGTGTCCATCGGAGTCAGGGGGTATGAAGCCAAATTGAGTTGCCTTAACGCGTCGAAATATAGCACATCTGCTAAACTTCCCGTGTCCACTAAGATTCTTTTGACACGTCTGCCATGTATTCGCAGCATCAATACTATGGCATCATCTGTGGATAACGGACACCTACGCAATCTTCAGGCCCGAAAGAAATTCGGGTATTAGTTAGGGACCCCTCTGCATGCAAGTGAAATACCTCATAACGCGAAGGTTGAGATAACCTTCTCGGGTCTGCGTATGAAGCTCGTTGATGAGGTTTGTCACCTCCAGATGCGTCCCCTCCTGCGATGAACATCACTGCCGGGGACCCTTTATTTTCTTCTCTAGGTTTATTCGGAACATTTTGTCGCTGAATAGGAATATTGTTCGGGTTGTTTCGGTTGTCGGTTTTTTTCCATTGGTTATTGTATGATTTTCGTTGCCACTGGTTGTTGAAAGATTCTCTATTTCGGTTATCCTTGGCTCCTTCTTTCTCAATGTATTTCTCCAACAAGTGTGTATGTCGGATTAACCTTTCTATTTCATCTTTCAACTTCAAACAATCTCGGGTGCGATGTCTCGAACTGCGATGGTACTCGCAGTAAGCCGACTTGTCAAACTTCTCTGCTTCTACCAATGGTTCGGGTTGTTGTAACTCCTTGCTATCTTTGATGACGTTAAACAGTCGCTCCCTGGGTTCTGTACATATGTGGTAAGTGGAGTATAGGGGTGCATATGCCTCGCCTGTTTTTCTATAATTGTGGAGTTTGTATGTCGCTCCTTTGATCACCTTTGCATTCCTTCTCCTCCCAGGAGGAGATCCATTGCGAGGTTGAGGCAGAGGAGAACAACTTCTTCTCGTTGGCGTTGTGATGTGTCTCTCCGTGACATCTTGCCAACCCATTCGTTCTGCATCTTCTTCTGCCTGTATCACTTGTTGTGCACACTCCCTGAATTCTCCAAAAGATCCACAATCTTTTTTTATTAGCTCATATCTCAAATTTTTACTCCGAAAACCTTGTAACACTGCTGCCAGCACCAGTTTCTCATCAAAATCAGAAACCTTGTACGGCTCTTTGGAGAATCTTGCGAGATATGCTCGCGATGATTCATATGGTTCTTGCTTTATGGTCATGAGGCTTGTGCATTTGATGGTTGGTGCTCTTAATCCTCCGAATCTTCCCAAAAATTTGTCAGTTAAGTCATCAAAACTATGGATTGACCCTTGGGGTAGTCGCGAATACCATTCCCATGCAATTTCTGTTAGTCTTGTCGGAAAGACTAAGCACATCACCCTGTCGGATGCATGTGTTATGACCATCATTGCTCGAAAGCTATTCACAAAAGCTTGAGCATCTTTGGCTTCACCTCCTGGATATCTGTCAAGATGGAGATAATTTTTCATGTCAATTCGCGCCCCTTGGTATAACCTTCGCGCTAAGGCACCGACAGGTGGTGACCCTGATCCTTCTGATTCGCGTGCACTATCTGAACTATGTTCGCGGCGCTGCCTTGTTTTCGCACGGCCCCTAGGAGATCTTTTTTCTTCGCGTTCCCTTCTTTCATTATTCGGGTTCCTTCCCGACAATACCTCTCTGTCTTCACCCGTTTGTGGTGCCCTTGTTCTTTCCACTCGAGATCCTAAGGGCTCTTGATTCACTTGTGGGATAGGTAATGTCGGTACAGGAATTGCAAGAGATGGACTTGGGTTTGTTGGGATGATGTTTTCGGGTGGCCTTGGAATAGTTTGTGGCCTAGGATGTTCGGGTTGTTGAGGTGTTCGTGTCCATGAGTAAGGATTAGGGGTGTTCTATGAAGTATGTACGCCCCATTGAGCTGGATGGCCCCATGGAAAATAGGTGGATGGAACCTCTGGTCTAGGAAAACCATAAGTATTATGTTGGGAAGGATACCAGTCTGTCATATGAGCTTGTGGTATTGTGTGGTGAACATATCCCGTAGGATGCCATTGGAACATATGTGGAGGTTGTCCTTGGTTGTACACTTGTGGTGTTCCTTCTGCTCTCCATGCTACGCTTTGGCGAGGATCAGCGATATATCCGTAACTTTGAGGAGGTTGTGTTACGTTTGGAATTTGTCGCGGATCCTGGATCTCCGGTCTTGGTGGATTTAACTGTACTGTTGGAGCTGGAGTGGCTGATGTGAAGGCTGCTTGCAACGTTTGCTCTATGAGATTTGTGAGATCTGCCTGAGAGAGAGAGAGCGTTGGTTCTCTAAATTGGTGGTGCTTCTCTGCTTTGCTGTAGATGTTTCGGGTTTTTCTAATCTTGGCTCTTCGCGAGGTTGTTGAATAGCTTGTAAGATCGGGTGTATTGTAACTGGTGTTGCTCTCTCTGATTCTTCACGAGATTGTACAGCCTGCAATATCGGGTGTATCACAGCTGGCACTGCTCTTTCTGATCCCAGATCTGATGGTATATCGTTGTCTGGTTGTTCGGGGTTGACTGGCCTCGTAGTTAAATCTCCGACCACTGTTTGTGTTCCTGAAGCTTCAGCGTTCTGCTTGTTTTGAAGCTCAGTGTTCATCAGATCTGGTTGTAGTTGATGAACTGTATCGCCTGGTGCCTGAGGTGTGGAGAGATCGATCTGGGATTGAGATTCAGATCTAGCTTCGTGAAGAACAAATTGTCTCTCCTTGCTTAGTTTACCGGTAGCAAACTCCAGATCCAACCGCCTAGGTTGAATCGCACTCCTATTCTCATTCATTTTTCAGGTTACCAAATGCAATTTTGAATTGCCAATGGTCGAATTCAGGTGGGCGCCAGTTGGTAAGTTCAGTTTTGGTAGAGATTAACAACGTGAGAGAGTTTAGAGATGAGAATGAGTGGAAAATGTATTTTATTGATTATTTGAGGATTACAATCTGTATTCTACAAGCTCTTTTGTCTACCAAAATGCCAACCCCCTGTACAATCATCTACCCCCTCTATATATAGACCTATTTCCTATAACAGAATGCTGACGTCACCCGACAGCCGTTAGCCTACTTGTGCCTCCAGATTCCCCCAAATTATGTTCGGTATGGTGCTCCACGTGAGTCTGTTGGAGCGTGTTTTCCCGACTTTATCTAGACGCGCTATTTAATTTTATCTTTTCCAGCTTCTTTACTTCCGATGCGGGCCTCTTTTGGGCTTGGTTCCCTATTCTTTTATTTGGGGCCGAGCTTTTATCAGGCTGGCCCTATCAACATACAACACAGTCAAAGCCAGAAATGGCGATATTAAGCCACATAAATTTAGAAAGAGGCAACTAGTCATTTAACTGTTCAAATCAAAGCCTCAATCAATCATTCACAAGCACAAAGCAATTCAAACTGAGTCATCAAAGCAAATAGCAACACAGATCAGATTTCACAGAGGCAATGCACACTTCAATCATTAAATTGACTCAATAAAACATTCAACAGAATAGCTCAATTTAAATGCATGCCTCGACAAGCAAACACAGCACAACTAGAAAGAGAGGGAAAGGAAGTAACCAAACCGAGATAATAGCAAAGAAGGAAGGAGGAGGAGGTGCACAGTCTGCCGTCGCCTGAGCTTCCTCGTTGCCTTCGATTAGTCACCAGCCGCTGCCGTCGCCTTGGCCGTCAGGTTGCCACCAAGCACCATTGTCACCATTATCAGTCCAAGTTCGAGAGAGAGAGAGAGAGAGAGAGAGAGAGAGAGAGAGAGAGAGGAAGTGAGTGTGAGGTCACGGCTGCGAGAGAGAGTGAAGGAGAAGGAGAGAAGGGTGAGGTCTCGGCAGTTAGCGAGCGTGAGAGGGAGAGGTGAGCGCGAGTGGAGGTGAAAGAGGAAGAAAGGGAGGGGTTTGTCTGGCGAGTGAGAGAGAACGGAGATCTCGAGGAAAAAGTTTAAGAAGGATGAGAAGGACGGTGGATGCCAAACCAATTGAATTGTGATTTTGAAAACCTGACTAAATCCATAGAGTTGATTGGATAAACAAACGGCACAGATCCAACAGTCAGAAATAATGTAGATTTTTTTATATCTAGATCGAAGACTCAGAAATACAGAAAATTAGCTACTGACATAATTAATCAGTGGACTACAGTTTTAAATTAAATTTTAATCTATAGAAATTTTTGTGAACTTGATATCAGATTACTGGTTAATTTTTTTTTTTTGCTTGAAGTTTAGTAAATATTATCATCTAAATTTCAATTTTTGACTATTTTATATTATGATTTCTGAAAATTTTCTGTAAATTTCAAATCAGTCATTAATCTTATCAATTTTATTTAGTTTAGAAATTAACTATCAATTTAAAGCTAAATTTTATTTTACAATTTTACGAGTTTCACACCCCCCCTCCGAAATAATTAAATTTGGGATAAACTTTAATATTTTATTGTGTTTCATTATATAAGCAATGCGTGCGTGTTCTTAATTATGTATGTTACAAGAGTAAATTTAGCTTTGGGGTGATGCTCATTAATTAAGTTGTCAGAAGTTCAAATTGTATGTTAATTTTGTAAATATTCAGTTAAAATATGAAAAATATTCCCTCTTACTAATGCCAAGTTGCCAACAAAGAGAACAAATCTGACTCCTTTCTTCGGAAACATGAATTCACGAAATTAATTAATTAAATTCATACCATTGTTCCCTTTTCTGAACATAAGGGCTCCGTTTGGATAAGGTGTGGGAAGAAGGAAAGAAGAGAAAAAGTGGGAATAAGTATTGGAAGTGTGTAACTTTGTGAAGAGTTTGGATTGTTTATAATAAATTTATTTTTTATTTTCTTTTTCTCTTCTTTCCAAATGAAATCCAAACAGAGTCAAAAAGACTTTCAAAAAAAAAAAAACAGAGTCAAGAAGAAACACAAAGGCCGTCTGCCGAGATCTCTTGAGCGCAGTTGCACAAGGAGTTCTGTTCTGTACTCAATTGTCTCATTTTTTTTTCCACAAACCTTTTTTAATTTTTTTTCTTTTTGGCAATTCCATTATTACTTTTTCCCACCTCGGCACTTATTGATGTCCCTTGCAACTCATGCTAAAATAGTAATTTAATTTGGAGACAAAGCTGCTTCAGAGTTCAATCAAAGTCGTTATTTAATTTATAAATAAATTTGGAATATTTAGAAGACACATTTTCACAGGAGCAAACACATCGCGGCACTTGCTCATTGCTATTCATGTTGACGTAGATTCCTTGGAAAAAATATGCTTAGGTTTCTTTTTAGTATTATTAGGCGTTTTGCATCAGGCTAATAAGTATCATTCCAATATTTTTCATTTTCATCGTCTATTAAAAATTATTAATGATAAAAATATGCCAGTATTGAGAGAAAATATGTTATTAATGAACAAGCATATCATCTCTGAATCACCCCCTCTATTTTCATTGTCATTAATGAGAAAACGCTAATTACTCCTTCTATTCTCCTCCTTTCCCTCTATTTTCCTACCTCCCCCTCCCTTAGTTCTAAAATTTTTTTCTAAGACATTTATATCTAGTTAAAAACTAGCACAATTATTTTTTTTCCATAACAATTAATTTTTTTATAATTAAAATTATTTGCTAGAACAATTGTTCATATTAACTAGGACAATTGTTTATATTAATCAAGACAATTGTTCATATTAACTAGTACAATTATTCACTTTAACTAGCATAATTGTTCATATTAACTAGTACAATCATTTATATTAACTAGCACCAAGCTTTTAAAACACTTTGTTTTTTATGTTTTATCACCGTTTTATCTACATTTTTGTTCACACCGCACAACCGTTTTATCCGCTATATTGCCGTTTAATCGTCACTTTATCATCGATAAACGTTAAATCACCACCCAACCGCTAAACCGCACAAATCGCATTTTAAAACCTTGACTAGCACAATTGTTCATTTTAACTAGCACAATTTTAAATATTAACTGATATAATAGTTCATATTAACTAGCACAATTGTTCATATTAACTATTTGTGCTATGTGGTACGTATAGGGTGACAAGTCCCTAAGATGAGGACGCTAGATGGGGATGAGGATGCTGAAAAAGAAAAAAAAACATGTAATTAATGATGACGCTAGGTAATTAATGAGAACGTTAGATTAAGTATTAAGTTTCTAGGATAATTAATGGGGATGTGGGATAGAATTTTTGGAATGATGGTAAGTAATTTCGATTTTGTATAAATTTTTCTTTTTTGCTTTTTTTTTTATCTTTGTACATTTTTTTTATTAATAAAAATCTGTTGGTTGGTGTGAAAATTGCTACCCGTCCTAAAAAAGATTTATAAATAAATGAGAGGCGCCAAGTCCTATCTTGTCTTGCATGTCTGATGTCTCCTCGAGAATTATATTGCATCTGATGTCTGTCATTAATGCCTAATTGGGCCCGTAGCTTTGTAAAATGGCAGAAAAATAAATACACCTTGCACGTAAGCAAGCGTAAAACAATGTTTGCAACTGTTGAATCACCAATTTTAAAGTATTATGTTTGAAAATTTATTTTCTAACATATAGAGTTTACTTGGTGTTTGTGTTTTTTTAAAATGAAAGTCGGAACTTCTCAGAACACACAAATAATAATTGCAATCTCTAATATTGTCTTCGCTTGTACAAAGAAAACATATAAAATAGACAAAATGAGCATTTAAATAATCAAAATAAACACATACAAATAAATAAGTTCAGTAAAATTAAGTTGAATATGTAATTATGCAAATAAAAATCTAACCAACAATAGAAAAAATAAAATCTTACTCATAATTGAATAAAATAAACACATATATAAACAAACTGAACATATAAATACAAATACGTACTTTGGTATGGGATGAGATGTGGGGAGTGGGTAGATAGTAATTTCCTGGTAACATCGGATGATGCTTTAAAATGCGTCCAATGAGAGACGTATGAAGTCTTTAGTTTTAAGTCTATGAAGTCGCTGAAGAAATGAAATAAACCGGTTCTGCTCAGTGCCTTAATGTGGTTGTTCTTCCTTCCACTTGGGTTGTCGTTAATTAAATTGTTATAAGAAAATTCAATTACATAAGATCTACAAATTCGTGATTGACCGTCTGAAAATTACCCTATAATTAATTGGAAATATGTCCAATTCCAAAAGTCTGATTCTCTGTTTAACTTCAGAAGCAGCAAGAATTCGATTATTCCTAATCAAGTCTGAACGCTTGACTCCGAGGTCTTTATCTATTTTTATTTTATAATAGTATTTTGCACCGACGGTTCCCATAAATTAATATGGTCAAGTTGTGACTGGTCAACAAATTAACTATTTATTTATTCCTCACTTTCCACCAAACCAAAGTTGCCAACAAAACTTTTAGAGGTTCCTTCGGGGCGAAGGTAGGATAATCAAAATTCCTATTGATTTAATTATTTTTTTGCTGCTTTAGGAACAAACAAAAATAAGATTTTTTTTGCTACAATAAATAAGATTTTTTTTTGCTCCCATATAAGTTCATTCTACTTATTTTTCGTTTTTCCTTTTTGTATTTTTTGGAGAAACCAGGAGGAATACAACCCTACCTCTTTCATTACTGGCAAAACACACCGATACCAGGTTTATAGCATCTCAATACTGGCACACATACCAGAAAAAAAATGCAAACTTACCCAACACTCGTTATTGTGCTGGTACTACAAACGTACCAGCTCAACTGTACCACATAAGCCCAACTTCATTGCAACAAAGCACTGAATATCCCCTAATACCAGAATTCTACTTCTTTTAATTTGCAGGTGGTTTAGCTTTGTGTTATTATTTTTGCAACAGAAACAAGCAATAGAATGGGGGATGGATTGGATCTACTGAAACGTGGTCCAAACTACGTTATTCATTTGAATATGGTCAGGATTTGTGTTTGCTTGCCTCTATTAATAATTTTGATCGTGCTATTCAACATCTTCCATTTCCCCCCTTCATTTCAACTGAAAAGACTTTACATCCCTGCTCTCGACAAATCCTTAAACACGTCAACAAATGCAACTATAACTTTCCACTTCTCCTTGAGAAATTCAGAGCAGTACTCAAACATATATTATGATCCTATCAAAGTAACATTCTATGAGAACCCAAACCATAACCACTCCATTGCAAACTTCACCATACCTGAATTCTATCAAACATCAAGCAGCGAGGTCGATTACAGTGGAACAGTGAATGCAACCGGGCTTGATTTGGAGGCCGCCAAGAGAGAGATCGCAGCTGATGGGTTTAAGATTTTTCATGTAGGCTTGAAAACATCATTGAGGTACGATTTATATGGGTTTTGGAAGACTGGACGATCTGGTTATAGAAGTGGTGTTGATGTCAAAATTGGTGATACTGGTGCTGCAAATTCGGCCCAAGAAATTTCGATATGGGCCAGAGTCACACTTGTGGGTCTTGTGATCATGTTTCTTTCAACCGATATATTTCATGCTAATTACGGTTTAATTCAAATTTAATTTTCTAGGATAATATTATGTTAAAATTTGAATAATAATATAATTAATGTATGTGATCATAAACCTTGTGGCGATATGACATAATGTGATATCAGTCGTTAAGAAACCAAGATTGGGCACAAAGAGTCAGAGACATCAAGCTTGTTATAAGATTGAGGCATGGAGACTGGCGCAGACTCGACACCTCTTTCTATTGTTCAAATTTTAGTGTTATTGTAAAAGTTAAATTTAGATTGGCTTTAATTAATTAAAATTGAATCCTTTTTTTTTTGTGTTCATTATGTATTGGGTCTCTAACTTCATTATATATAATACCCATGCTTTTCATGTACGTAAGCAAAATAAAGTTGGCTCGGTTTGATGTTAATTAAGTTGTCATGAAGTGAAATTGTATGTTCATTTTTTTAGTATTATATTCAATTATGATACGTATTCCTTGTCACTCGTTAGCAATCATTTTACTGTGTGGATGTTTATTTTATAAATATTCTATTAAATGATGATTATGATGATGGTGGTGGGGGGTGGTGGTGGTGATAATCTATATATAGTATTAATTAAATTCCGTGGGTGTCGACGTCCGCTATTTGTCTCCTCTTCCGACACGCCATCTGAACCCTTCATTTTTTTCGTTGTGATCGATCTGATCCATTATCTGAGCGATTTAATTCTTTCGTCTCTCTTCTTTCTCGCCGAACAACAGAGAAAAAAGTCTATCTCCTCCGCCAAGTCCCTTCCTCACGCCCTCACCCTTCCCCTCCTCCGGGCTCCGCCAAGCCCTCCTACCTCCTCCTTCGCCAACTCCACCACACTCCCATCCCTCTTCGCACCTCCTCCTACCATTTCTTTTCCTTCTCCTCCTCTAGCAATCATGCCCTAGCTCTGCCTTTCTTCTCCGCCAAATTCACGGCACCGCAAAACCTTCGACAGATCCTCTTTCAAATCCGCCCCTTGATTAATGTGTTGCTTAAACCTTCATTATTCGTGGCACCTGGTTTCCTCCATAGTTAAATTCTAGGTTTTGGCCTCTCCAAATCCTCGACACGCCCTCTTCCCCCATCTCCCTAATTCGGCCTCTCCACCTCCTCCGCCAACACCACCCTACACATTCCTCCTCCCGCCAACACCCCCACCCCCACCCCCACTCTCTTCTCCTTCCTCTAATCCTCTCCGTCGACTCCCATGAAAAATCAAGATGATAGAGAGATGTTCAAATCCTTGCAATTTTTCAGTCCAAATTGCTAGAACTTCAAAGCAAAACAAGAGAACAAGAGAAAATTATACATGCCAGTTTTTTTGGGTCTGCACAAGAGGTGTTCGATTATATACCCAAGTTACAGAATAAGGCTTGGCATTGGAGAAGGTATTTCAACTTGCAATTACTTTATCTATGATGACTAAATTTGGAGTACTCCATCTATTATCACACATGTAGGAAAAATTCTGGAGGCTTTCACAAGTGCTTGGTTGGTTCCTTCGAGTTATCAAATTTTGGGAATATATTGTTCCACCCATCAATATGAAATATTTTGTCCTTTCAATTGGTGAAATCTAAAGCAGCGTTAGTAGTGCAGTTCGAAAGGGACAAAATAATTGTAAGCACTAGATTTGTTCTTCTCTGTTCAATTCAATTGGTTGTTGACCATTTAACATGGTTAGTTGCACAAGTTGCAGTTTGGCATTAGATAAACTTTTCCTGACATAACGATAGTAATACCTCTTTGGTTTGCACCTGCCAAATTTGATTCACAGCCATCCTGTTTGAGTAGTATTGTTTTAGTAAAAGTTTATGCTTTAGTTTTATTTTACCGATTGAATATATTTTAAAAACACATTTAATATTGCATTTGATATTCTACTATTTAATCTATTTATTTAAATTTTGTTTATACTTATAATTATAAATGTCTCCAATATTTTGATGACTATCACTATACCGAAGAAAATAAAAGAGGGAGAAAAAAGGGGTCAAAGATGAGGAAGATTACGACATGGGACAACTCTAGCTCTGCCTATCCGGCTATCCCTCCCATGCTTCCAAATCCAACCAAGGGAAATAAACGTTTCATTTTTCTGCACATTAATATGGTGATAAAAGCGCAATTGACTTATTTCTCCTGTTATGTTGATAGAAGCTTAATTTTGATATTTTATCGAAATATCTCTCTTATTACCACAGATGTGTTGTACCAATTGGTGCTACAATAATTTCAGGTACTTCATTTTTATTTTATTTTTTGATAGTTTATACATCAGACATAAAAATGACGATGAAAAAAGAATTTAAATTTATTCCATATGGAAGTGAGACAGAAATCACATAACCTTTTTTTTATTACATGACATTTGAAGTATTTATGATCATATTGTCTATTGTTATGGAAGACGATGAGATACATAAGATTTTTTTATTTAATAATTCTTCTTCAGTTTCATAAGTTTTCACTATTACCATATGATTCAAGACATGATAATTAATCTTATTTTCTATTGTAATTTATGTTGATCATTTGGGTCCATTTGTTGTTCTTAGCACGATTGAGATGAAAAGTTAGGGGAATATTTAGAAGATCAAATCTGAAAGGTAGAGGTTAAATAGACCAAGTGCTAATTTATATTTCTCCATGCTGGTACTGCTACAGTGGTACTATCCAGTGTATAAATGGAGAAGAAGGCACTGCTTCGTATCCTTTTAACTAATTTTTGCTTGCTTACAATTCTGGCCTCAGTTTGACAAATTTTATGCCCATGAATACGTATATTTACATCTTCTCCAAGTCAGGTTATTTTAGAGTAGTTCATAGGGGGTGTCGATGGAACTTTTAGCTCAAGTTATTCATGTTAATCGGGTATAATAGATCTTGACTGATCAAAGAAGTGTTCTGATGCAGGCGTTGTGCTATGTATGGTATGCCCTTTCCAGCACCATAACTAAATTCCCTGTAAAAACATTCAGATATCACAATTCTTATTTTGATCCAATTAATTTTGGTGCTTATTGCTCTCAAGAAAGATCTTATTGTTATTTGACCCTTAAGCCTCGATCTCTGTATGTTTTGGTGTTTATTCGGCTTCTAATTATCAAAGGCCTAAAAGTTTATTATTGCACAGCATTAACTTTGAAGTACTTCAAAAGACTAAATAACAAATTGCCGTGAAGTCTCTCAACTTCCAAATACACTGAATCCTTGAATAATTTAAAAAAATTAACGTAATGACAGAAGAGGCCCAAATTAAAAAGATATATGTGAACTTGATGGTTTTCAACAATTTCAGGTACTTCATTTTTTTTTCTTTTTTTGATAGTTTATACATCAGACATAAAAATGACGATGGAAAAAGAATTTAAATTTATTTCATATGGAAGTGAGATAGAAATCACAGAATTTTTTTTTATTACATGACATTTGAGGTATTTATGACCATATTGTCTATTGTTTTGGAAGACGCATAAAATTTTTTTATTTCAAATTATCATTTTGTTTTTTAAAGAAATCATATTTGCGGCATGAAGAGAGTGCAATTTGGGCAAGTTGATGAGAATATGCAATTTTTTTTTAATCAGGTTTTAGGATTAGCAATTTGTGTAAATTATATATGAGGCATTTTGACTGAACAGTGTATTTTGTATTTTGCTAATTTCTTAACAAGTATTCTAAATAATGAAATTTAACCTGTTTTTACATCTCAATCGTAATGAGGAAAAGACAAGTATATATGGAGCTGGTACTTTACTTTCAAGTGTTATTGCCATATGTGTACGAATTGGTAGATTGTGTAATCCAAATGCAAGAACAAGTATCTAGACTAAACACACGTACTTTTCTGTTGATTTATTTAAAAAAAAATTAACTCGCTTTTTGCGTGAAAGAATGACTAGGTTTATGAATATCGATCAAATGTACGATAGCTCTATTTGGGTCTCTTCGATTGCTTATATGTTTTTTTTTTAAAATTCAATTTATATATGCTAAAGCAGCTCATGTATGATGCTTATGCACTCAATTTTTTATATCTCATGTGAATACAAAAATTATGGGATTTTGTCTTTGCACTTATATACCTGTCGCACACAATTTAGACTTAATGACAAATTATTAGTGATTTTTAAAATTGAAATATAAAAAATTATCTCAGGCGCGACGAAGCCGCGCTTCCCCACCTAGTAATAATAATAATATGTTCGGCCAAAATTGTGTCGCAAAAACGAACAAGAAACCTATATATATATCGATCATACAACGGATATAGCTAAATAACTACTATGTTTTTATCAATACGCTACGCTCTGACAATGATTGATCAACGGAAGGCCTTTATTTATTGACTGCCAGCGCCATTAACAAAATCCACTCCAGAATAAACCTATTTGTTTAATTCTCTGATCTAGTTGCGTTGGTCTCATTGCCTTTATAAGCAAATTAGTGAAGCTAAACTCCAGCCAATTTATCTTTTGGCGGAAGTCAGGTCTCTGTTTGATCAATTTATTGCATTTGGCTGGTATTGCATTTAGATAGAATATTTATAAAATGAACACACACTTGCTCTTTCATGACAACTTAATTAATGTGCATTACATGAACTAAAATTTCTTCTGCTAACATACGTTGGTATACACGTATGTATAATGAAGAAACAAAATTCAGAATGGACCAGGAAAAAAATGAAATCTTCTTTTTTTTTTAAGATAAATTGGAGATCTAAGTCACCCAACATATTTTTAAAAACGAAATCTTCTATTTGATATAAAGTTTATCCAAATTTAATTATCCCTAATAGCGATATAAAGTTTGAATGACACTTTTCCATTCACTTTCTGATCAAAGTGTTTTTCCGTTACCATCTAAAGAAAAATAAAAGAAAAAATAGAAAACGGAAGGGTGGGCACATCCGCTGGGTGGGCATGCATCTCATACCTAGGTTGTCAATATTATGTCGTTTCGTTCATTTTCCGTTCCGTTCCGTTTAAATAGAATAAAAACGGAAGGGTAGATGGTTTCGTTTTAAGAAACGGAACGGATACAGAACAAAATGTTATACCGCATGTTTTAAGAAAGGGAACATCAAGGAATTACAATGGGAAATGGAACACATAACAGAAATTTCGTTCCATTTAATGACGAAAGAGTAGTTTTGTTTTGTTACTGAAACGGAATGAAAACGAAACAGCATGTTCGGTGACCGTTTTCCACGTTTGACATCCTACCCATACCTAGCACTATCCTTATTGCGAGCTTAACATCTTTGATGTCTGATGCCAAAATAATCCATATGCACACAAGATTGACAAACAAATACTTTGTATTAATTATTCAAATATTTCTATAATATATATTTTTTATTTTTCTAAAAAATTAAAGTCGAACCCTGTCTAAAATAACATACATACATCGTAAGAAAATAATGAAAAGAAATATGAATATAACAATGACAACGAACAAGATCATGAGACCCACGAGTATTGCAATGACCCATGCCAAAATTCCTATGCCTAAACTTGCATCGCCAGTATCGCCAATTTTCACATCAACACTCCTGCTGTATCCAGACCGTCCAGTCTTCCAAAACCCATAGAAATCGTACCTCACTGATGTAGCCAATGCCACATGAAAGACCTTAAACCCATTGTTTGCGATCTCCCTCTTCGCGGTCTCCAAATCAAGCCCGGTTGTATTAACTGTTCCACTGTAATCGACCTCGGTGTGCTCCGTCTCAAAGAAATCTGGGAGAATGAAATTGGCTATGGAATTGTTCTTGTTTGGGCTGTCATAGAATGTTATATTTATAGGATCATAGTATATTTTTGAGTATTGCTCCAAGTTTTCCAAGGAGAAGTGGAAAGTTATGGTTGCATTTGTTGAAGTGTTTGAGGATTTGTCTAGAGCAGGGATGTAAAGCCTTTTCAGTTGAAACAAAGGGGGTATATGGAAGATGTTGAATAACACAATAAAAATTAATATCAGAGGCAAGCTACAACAAATCCTAATCATGTTTTTTTTTAACAACGTAGTCCGCACCATATCTCCTTAGATCTTCTACATCTCCCATTTTTCCCCCTTTTTTTTGTAAAATGATGACACCAAATTCTAGCACCTGCTAAAACACGCAGAATTAATTTAATTTGGAAATTAAACTAAAGTATATAAAAATAAATAAAGCCATCATTACCACATGAATTTATTTTAAATACTTAGCACTTCAAACAGAAACTGCGTTACATGTCTCATTTAGCAAGTTCACGAGTAGTTTAAACCGTTGAAGAAACATATAAAAAAAACTATAGAAAGGAGAGAAAATAAAAGCTAACAAAAAGAAAAAAAAAAAAACTCGCATGATGCATCCATGCATGGTCAGTCATAAAAGTTCTTGTCACTTTGTCAGGCTGAAGTACTCAACAGATAGCAAAATCATTACTAAGTTTTGTATTGTACGAAAAATATCTTTAGAGTCAGAGGTTTTACCTTTGCCCTGGGAGGAGCTTCTAAAAATCTAGTTGGCAACTCGATGGATTTCTTTGAAGATGTCTGTGGGCCTTTTATGGACTCATTTTAAATTAAAAAAAAAAAGAATCAATAATAATTCATTTGTTGACTAGTCAAACTTGACCTACGTTCTTGGTGCCGTCGGTTCAAAAACATTGTTATGAAAAGATATAGATAAATTAAGACCTCGAGAATTCGGAGTTCAAACTCGTCAGCAAAATCAAATTCATACTTCTTCATCGCTTTTGTGAAAGCAATTTGACATAGCAATTTATTTTATAACATTTTTCACGGTTATTCATACAGTTTAGAAAGAATCTTTTTAAATTTTGTGCATTCCAGGAACAAACATTCTAGTTACATATCAATCTGCATCCATAAAATTCATGACATATGAATTCTTTCCTTTTTTTTTTTAATACTTGACTGTGATAGCAAGGAAATTAACTGGAGAAATTACTTTATTTGTTCACCATCTCTCCACACACCATCCCACGTTTGTATTTGTTCACTTTATTTATATATATGTCATGTTTATTTATCTATGTGTTCACTTTATTCAATTTATCTATGTGTTAGATTTTTTTTATTGTTGTTCGGATTTTTATATGCATATATTCAACTTATTTTTATTGCACTTATTTGTTTATAGGTGTCCATTTTGATTATTCAACATATAAATGATCAAAGTGAACACATACAAACAAATAAGTTCAATAAAAATAAGTTGATTATGCATATTAAAAATCTAAATAAGAGATGACAAAACTTTTTTTTTATATGTTCACTTTGATCATTTATATATTCACCTTATAGAAAAATAAAAATGAAAAGATGAAAACAGTCTTAATCAATTTTATTCTTGTTTTCTCTTTATACCGGAATTTTGTAGAAGAGGAACTGGTAGAGTGGTAGAGCACAAACTGAAATTATATTACACACTTCATCATCCAATGACATCCGTACTAGGAGCATTATTTGATTTATCAGTACCATGCATTGTTGCTTATTTGCCATAAATAAGAATTAAACAGTGTAGTTTGTACAAGGTCTATATATATTTTGTATGAACTGGTAGGTGCAATATAACATAATTCGCTTCAAATTTTACAATATTTATTATCTGTTGTACATTACCAAATAATAATAAAATAGGCTCATTCAAGGCCCAATAGAATCTCGGCCCATAATTTCGTAAACGAAATTGTCAATTTTCTTGGCATCCACTCCACGTTCCGAAATTTTAAAAAATAATATTAAAATAATATAATCCAATAAAATTAATATCAATTTAATCAGTTTAATATAAATAGTATCGTAAGATCGGAATCCTGGATTCCGAACGTTAGATCGGATTCCTGGATTCCGATCTAACGTTAGATCGAATTCTGGGATTCCGATCTAACGTTAGATCGGATTCTGGGATTCCGAACAGTGCTGTAACTGCTCACTTTTGTCTTTTTCATGGTTTTATTGTAATTCTATTATAAAAATTAATTAAATATATGAAATTTTAATATTAAATTAATATATTTTATGAAATTAATATATTTTAATATTAAATTAATATATTATGAAATTAATATATTTTATTTTACTTCTATTATAAACATTAATTAAATATATAAAATTTTAATATTAAATTAATATATTATAAAATTTTTGTCGTTTGTTTAGGACCGGATTTTTGATATTTTGAAGAATGTTAGTATAATATAATTCTATATTATGAATAATATTTTAATATTTAAAGTTTTGATATTAATTTGATATGGATGGTTAAATTATTAATATAAAAAATTTTCAATTATGTTAAATGTTGTACATAATAAGTACGTAATGTCGCAATCTCTCCCTGCGGTCTCTTTTTGGGCCACCATGAATGTGCCACTGATAGTGGGTGTATAATGGCCACTCGCCACCATATTGCGAATGGATATTGTAGTCGAATTTGCGGTAACATTTATTACATATCGCATGATAATCTCCTTTTTCGATCTCATTTGGATTGGCAGGGGAATGTTTGTAATTTGGCAAGTACTCATGTCGAGTAGATGGCCATTCCCGCACTTCACTGTCGGAGGTATTTCCTTTCTCCATGGTAGTGAATGTTGAAGGAAGAAGGATTGAGTGGGTGTGACATATTTTTGGTGAGGAAGAATAATTTTATAGATCAGTTTAGACTTGCAATTATTTAAAATTAATAAATATAATGTTATATCTTTTCAGACTTTATCAGAATACGTTTGTCATTTTGCATAGCTTAGGTAGCCATCAGTATACTTTTCAGACTTTATCAGAATATGTTTCTCCTTTTTGCTTTGCTTAGGTAGGCATCAGTATACTTTTGAGCTTTTATCAGAGCACACCTGTCCTTTTGCAGTTCTTTTCCAGACTTTATCAGTTGCATGAATTTAATGACATTAAAAATTAATTAAATAAAATTATTTAATAATTTGACTTAATTTAATGTAATAAAATCTTATTTAGTTGTTTGAAGTAATTAATTTAATTTAATTTCATTTAGTTAATATAATTTGATTGAGCTATTATTTTTTTAACTACTTTAATTTAATTTACAAAATAATATAAATTATTAATTTAATTTTACAATTTTAATTAAAATATAATTATTAATTTAGTTAAATTGAAAACAGTAAAAAAAAAAAGAAAAAATATTGATTTGATTGTGTGACTATCTTGGTCTTTTGTCATTTTTGTTTTGAACAAATGGTACGCCTAAAAATTTTGAAATTTAAGTTTAGGAAAATTCGTCCGTCAATTAACAGCTCAGTATTTTTGTTAGAATTTTTCAGAGCGTATTTCATATTTTTCTAGCGCCAAACTTCTCGAATCTAGAGCTGTTTTTTCAGTTCAAAGTGTGACTATCTTGGTCCTTTGTCATTTTTGTTTTGAACAAATGGCACGCCTAAAAATTTTGAAATTTAAGTTTAGGAAAATTCGTCCGCCAATTAACAGCTCAGTATTTTTGTTAGAATTTTTCAGAGCGTATTTCATATTTTTCTAGCGCCAAACTTTTCGAATCTAGAGCTGTTTTTTCAGTTCAAAGTGTGACTATCTTGGTCCTTTGTCATTTTTGTTTTGAACAAATGGCACGCCTAAAAATTTTGCGATTTAAGTTTAGGAAAATTCGTCCGCCAATTAACAGCTCAGTATTTTTGTTAGAATTTTTCAGAGCGTATTTCATATTTTTTTAGCGCCAAACTTTTCGAATGTGTGACTATCTCGTACTTAGGTGTGATAGCGCCAAACTTCATATTTTTCAAAGCGTTTGTCGTACTTAGGTGTTTCGTACTCGTTGTGATTGGTCGTAATTAGTTTTTAGTTATTATAAAATACAAATAAATATAGAAGTCATAAATATAGAACTCATAAATATATAAGTCATACATAAGTAAATAAAATATACAATACAAATAAATCCTAAATATGTCCAGTACGGTGGATCCACCTCCCCTCACTAGGGGACCAAATATACGGAGGACCTGGCGGCTGACGGGGGTCTCGTCCGCGAGCAAGTCCGACAGGTGGTGGACGAGGAGCCATCTGAGGAGTGGAATGACGAGGCGGTGCACTAGAAGAAGAGGCTCCGCCATATGTCTGACCAAATGGACCATAGCTCTGACCGAAAAGGAGATGGATGAACTGGAGGTGTGCACGCCTCGTCCAAATGTACTCCAATGGATGACAAAAAAGCATCACCCGGGCTCAAGATAGGCTCGCCCTGAGAATATGGTGGTGGTCCAGGTGGATACTGTGTCGGATACTGTGTCTGGTATGGTGGGTACTGGGTCTGGTACTCATAATGGGTAGGTGGGTCTGGATATGGACCAGGAGGTGGGCCTGGTGGTGTCGGTAACTCGCCAGTGGATATGGGTGCCTGTGTAGATGGCTGGATGGGCGGCTGTGTGGATGGCTGACTCCCTGTCCGTCTGCTCCGCACAATAGGCTGGCTGGGTCTCGGCTGATCAAAATATGTGTCCCAGTCGTGTAAAGTATACCCAGATGGCTGTTACATGCAATGATATTACAAATAATATTAATATTATCAATAACATAATAATAAAAAAAAAATAATATTACAAATTTTAGGTTACCGTCATAAACTGTTGCTCCTCAAATCCAGGCTCTGGCGCGTGATCCTCCTCAGGCGAATCAGGTATGGAGTCTATGTCTGTAGCTAGACCCTTCGACTCTAAAAGGTGAGGTAACCGATGCGGCTCCCCAACGAGCTCCAACTGCGTCCTACAGCCCTTCAGCATCTCCTTCCCAGCCCGTCTGAATCCTTTCTTCACCGCCCATGCACATGCTCGCAGAGCTTGCGTCAATATGTGCTTGACCTGTTTATTTGTTGTTAGTGACCAAAATACAAATCAATTCATTTTAATTGAGTAAAAAACTTACCATAGACACCCGCTCGGGCGCATCCTCTAGATAGGTCATCCGGCTAGCTGGAATCTGCTGTGCTACTCCCGGAATGGGGACAAGATGAGCACCTCCATGTATCCGCATCCATCTATCGTACGCGGGCAAAATATCGTCACTCCATGGCCGCGCCTCTGCCACCTCGACCTGCGTCGTGTCGGCCCACATCGCAACCTCTACTGAGAAAAGGTCCTGCAAATCCCGCTGCCGAAATGTGTTGTGCCGGTACTGTAACAAAGCCTCCATCCTCCTCCAAACCTGTTTTTTTAGGTCATATGTAATGCACGTATTATAAATATTTCAATTTAAATCACGAAGGTGAAAAGAATAACGTACCGTAGGAAGAGGAGGCGGAACAGTCTGGAACAGCATGAACTGATGCATCACCCGATCGGCATAGTGCCACGCCACGACCCAGAAATGGATGCATGGAACGCGGAGCCGGTAGTATCTCTGCTCGTAGCGGGCATAAGGAGGCATGACCACCTGTCTGAGCTCATCCTCATATGGCCGCCACACCACGTGTGCATGCTCCATCTTCATTAGTACGTCTCTAGCGTACTCAATACCGCTGCGAACGGGACCTTTCACCTTTTTCGACCTCAGCCGTGTCGTCCATTGCCTGCCAAATCATTACAATTATCATGATTTCAATTGTTAAACTAAGTAATTAATTTTAAATTACGTAATTTAATTTGTTTACAATTATGAGTAATTTAATTTTAATTTGTTTATAATTATGACTAATTTTAATTGTTTAACTAACTAATTTCAAATAACGAATTTAGATTAATTTTAACTAATTAATTATTACCTATCAAATTTGTTTACCAAAATTTTGATTATAATTTTTAAACAAACAAATTGATGTTATATTACAATATTTCATTTATTTTATTTAAAATAAATATTTTACCTCCCATACGGCGGACATCTCTCAACTGACGGCTTCCCCCAACCTTGAAAACTTTTCGTAACGGACGGGCGACAAAGCAATAACCGGGTGTACGACCACAACTGAAGCAGTAGCCACGGAGCAAGAACCTTCTGAGCGCCATTTGCCAGGACTGCCAAGTCCAGGCCGCGGTATAACATAGCAAGTGTGGCCGCACCCCAGTTATATCTAACTGAATCCGATGCATGAACATCCTGCAAATAAGAAAAAATATTTTTCGTTAGTTGCAAACTAAGTTATCCAAGTTAGTACTAATGTAAGAGATTTCTTAATATTTAAAATTACTAACCCGAAGTAACTCCAGATAAAAACAAGGAACAGAATCTCCTGTGGTATCTGGAAACATCTCGCAACTCATCAACTCCAACACCAGGGCCCGAGTGTATCTATCGATCCTATCTGCGTCCTCTGACCCAGGTCCCTGTGCCCACATATCACGCAGTTTCCCAAACTGTACTGCGTGAAGTTTCCTGCATTACATAAACATTACACACACATATATATATATATATATATTGCAGCATATCTCAAAATTTAAATTAAATTTTAAAACGTTTGTTACCTCCCAGCACGTCGATCAGTCGCCCTCTCTCTGAAGCAATCTAGAACATCCTCCATAGGAGTGTCCCGTGGCAATGCAAAGTCGGCTAGCTTCTGCACATCGTCGCAATCAGTACGACCGGTCACCGGTCGTCCAGTCGTAGGCAAGCCAAAAATGAAGGCGACATCCTGCAAATTTTATTTACATTTTTTATTAAACAACAAAAAAAAAATAAATAAATAGCTACCAACAGAACTTGGAAAAAATAATACCTCAAGAGTAACGGTCATCTCGCCTACGCGGGGAAAGTGGAACGTGTGGGTCTCGGACCTCCAGAACATGGCTAGATCCTGTATCATGGAACGATCCAATGGCATGTGACCTAACTCAACGAAATGAATAAGGCCCAATGTCACAAGACGCTGGTCCACCTCCTCGGTTCGTATCATTTTTGCCTTATGCATTTCGGGCGTCCACGCCTAAATAAGTAAAAAAACATATTATTTACTATATATACTATTAACTATATAAAAAAATTAACTACATAAATTAAAAAAATTTATTATTTCCTTAAACCCTAAACCCTATAACCTAAATAATTTAAAAAATAAATTATTTCCTATATATGCTATTAAAATATATATATATAAAAAAGAATTAACTATATAAATAAAAAAAACTTACTCGTACGCCTCGAAGCTCAGACTGACTGAGATGCAGAAGCTGATCAGCAGGAAGAGGAACGGGGGGGGGGGGGGGGGGCAGCAGGGGGGGCAGATGAAGAAGCGCCAGGATCTCCTCCTGATGTAGATGCGCCAGGATCTCCTCGACGCCTCGTGGATCGACGTGGATCCTCTGGTATTCTTCTTCGCGGTGGCATTTCGACTGTTACTGCAATTAAAATTTAATAAAGTATAAAATCTATAAAAATTTCGGCAGTATCTCCCCTGTACCGGGAGAGTTTTCCAAAAAATCAGAACCCAATTAGAACCCAATTTCAACCCAATTTGAACCCAACCCAACCCAATTTCATTCCAATTTGAACCCAACCCAACCCAATTTGAATAGATCATTCAAATTTTACAATCATTGCATTTCACAAACCATTTCACAAGTATCAATGAATCAATAATTCAAACATTGCATTTCAAACATTGCATTTCACAATTTTGCAATCCATCAATCAATCTACAAGCAATTCACAAACATTTCTATTCAAACAATAATAAAATATACATATAAAAAAGCTAACCTGGAGTACAAAGGAATTGGCTCTCTTCTAAACAGTTTTTTACCTACATTTTTAATTAATACCATCAATTATTATCATTTTTCTAATTTTTCCCATATTTAATTATCAAAATCTTAATTATTAAAACAAAAAAAAAATAAATTAATAAATTAATTACACATAAATTTTCATATGAATTTTTCTTATTTTCGGTATTTTTAAAATAATTTTACAATTTATTATCTATTTTTCTAATTAATTAAATACTGAATAAATAAATAAATAAAAAGACAAAAAATATATCTAATATAATTAATAAATTACATACAAATTTTTTCTGATTTTTTCAGATTTTTTTAATATTTTTCCAATATTTTTCTATTTTTTTATTTAATTAACTAAATTAAAAACTAATAAACTAAATAAATAAATAATTAAATTAAAAAAAAAACTTACTGTTCTCGTCGAAGAAGCGCGTCCGAGAGCGAGAGCGAGGCAGCGAAATTAGATCGGAAACCCCTTATATATATAAAGGTTAGATCGGAATCCCAGAATCCGATCTAACGTTAGATCGGAATCCAGGAATCCGATCTAACGTTCGGAATCCAGGATTCCGATCTTACGATACTATTTATATTAAACTGATTAAATTGATATTAATTTTATTGGATTATATTATTTTAATATTATTTTTTAAAATTTCGGCTCCACGTTTCGTTTCCTGATGTCCGTCTGACCAAGTTTTCATTTTTCAATCAGCAAAACCCATTCCAAAAAGTAAAACCTTCAGAAAAATAAAATTAAATAAAATTAAAAATTAAAAATGGAAACTTGAGAGCGAACACTCTCAAAACTGGAGGTGCCGATAATAAAACCCCCCGCTCTTCTCTGGACCCGCCACAATGCCCACTTCTCTTCGCCTCCTCTTCGCCTCGCCATCTCTCTCGCTCGCCTCTTTCTCCCGCCTCCTCTCCCTTCGCTCCCTCTCTGCGGCGCCAGGGCCGGCTTTGTGTGCCTTTGGTCGGTTTAGAAGAGGAGGCGGGTGCGGCGGCGGGTCCTATACTCAGAGTAGAGGGAACAGCGGGAGTTCTACGAGTAAAGAAGAGAGCAGGAGGAGAGATAAAGTTGCGGAGACGGAGATGGAAGGAAACGACCAGTTTGCGTTTAATAAGAGCAGGGCAGAAGGGAGAGACAAGAAGGGCAGAAGTCTCGAATTGAAGGAGCGAAAACTCAATCCTGTTAGCACCACTTGTTATGTACAGGTACCATTACCAAATCTATGGCTTCCCTGCTTTGATATATTCTAATTGCGTTTTCTGTAGTGGCTGACAGTTTAGTTTAGTTTAGTTTAGTTAAAATCTGATACTGAAATTACACCAACATTACAGTAAGTTGTTATGACATACATTAACAATGCAATTAGCCTAGCAGTATGAAACTGACTGCAACTATTATGAGAAGATTGTGTTTTGTTGTACTGCTGCCATAATTAACCACTGTTTAAGCCATTCGGTCATAATTGAGAAAAGATCTAACTTAAAAGAGGAGGACTTTTCACCATTACTAGCTTAAAGCCACTGCTTTGGTGCTGTAACAGCATAATACTTTCTCATGCAGACGGTTTTTTTTTTTGTTGGTTGTGTCGTCTTCTTCTAATACTTAAATTATTATTATTAATTTTTTTTAATAACAGATACTGGGAACAGGCATGGATACACAAGATACCTCCCCATCTATTTTGCTTTTTTTTGACAAGCAGAGATTTATTTTCAATGCTGGCGAGGTATGACGGACCAAATCATATGATGTATAAGTTAATAACGATCCTTAGTTCACAATTTGTCCTCGTGTCTCCACTATTATCAGTTTATCTAATATGCAATAATTTAACAGGGGTTACAGAGGTACTGTAGCGAGCACAAGATCAAGCTATCTAAGGTACTTGTGCACTGATGTAAAAACTACTTGTCCATTTCTTTTTTCTGTGATGTGCACAAGAATCTCGTGTTATATTTATATATGCAGACTCTTAACCATGTTTCCCTTCAAATTATATAGATCGATCACATATTTTTGACACGAGTATGCTCAGAAACTGCTGGTGGACTTCCAGGTAGTTCAATTGGCTACTTGCTGGTATACTTGCTCTTTCAATATTCCCTTAATTTCTTCATTAAGCTGAAAATCATAGTATACTTTCATTTGATTTACATGTTAGGTCTTGTTCTAACTATGGCTGGAATTGGGGAGGAAGGAATGTCGGTTAGTGATAATATAATCTTTCCTCTCTCTCTCTCTCTCTTATTACTTTTTGCCAAATTTCACATAAAATTTATGTTTGATAGTCTGATGTATTAGCTTTTTTTACAATTGTAGGTGAATATATGGGGCCCATCTGACCTAGAATTTTTACTTGGGGCAATGAGATCCTTCATCCCAAGAAAATCGATGCTCCATGCTCACAGCTTCGGGCTGGACCAGTCAAATTATGCCGCATCATCACCCTCTAGGGCACAAGATGACAGCTTAGCCGATGCAATTGTGCTCATAGACAACGAGGTTATTCGGATTTCTGCAATGTTTGTGAGACCCGTTAACCAGAAAATTTGTTTGGATTCTGATCCAGGCGAGTTTTTGAGACCTGGGGACATGTCAGTTGTTTATGCATGTGAATTGCCAGAGGTTAAAGGGAAGTTTGATCCGGTCAAAGCTTCCTCTATGGGCTTAAAGCCAGGACCCAAGTATCGAGAGTTGCAACTGGGTAAATCAGTGAAGTCTGATTCTCAGGATATAATTGTAAGTTTAATTCACTATGTCTCTTTTTATCATTGTTTTAAAGATTTTAGACAATAGAAAGTGTCCAGCTTACTCTGGGTGAATTACAGTTAAAACATTGTGTTGCAATTAGGTATTGCTGGGCAGAGTCTGATTCTACCAACATCATTTATGCATGAGAATAAACTTTACTTTTGATTATTTTTAGCTTAAAATTGAGGTCTAGGGCTGTGATGTTGGGCATGGTTTTTCTGCCAAAAAACTTGGTATGAACCTTCAATTCTTGGTACTGCAATGTTCCAGCTGACATGTACTGAGAGCAAGTGGCATCATATACTTATTATGTTTGTCATCTCTAGCATAAGCCTCTTAGCTTAAATACATTATTTGTAGGTAAATCCAAGTGATGTGCTGGGCCCATCTATACCAGGCCCGATTGTACTTATAGTTGACTGCCCCACGCTGTACCACACACACGACCTGTTCTCTCTCACCTCTCTCAGTGGTTACTACAAGGAGAGTGGAAAAGTTGTAAATTGTATGATCCATTTGAGCCCTGCTGTTGTTACAAGCAATGCTGAGTATCAGCAGTGGATGATGAGATTCGGCCAGGCTCAGCATATAATGGCTGGTCATGAAATGTGAGCTTTGGTTACGTTTTTTATTTAGGGTGTGTTTGGATGAGCATGGAATAAGGAATAAGAATAAGAAATTTTGGTATGCGTACTTATTCTTATTCTTGTGCAACCCAAACAACACAAGAATAAGGAATTTGGGCCCTTATTCCTATACTAACAAAACCATGGTATAAGAATAAAGAATTTGGATAAGCACGCATACCGAAATTCCTTATTCTTATTTCTTATTCCATGCTCATCCAAACACACCCTTAGTCATTAAGCAAGAAGATTGTAATTGACGCGAATATAGTTATTTAAAAAATGAGAAATATTTAATTTTCATTCATAGACTTTGAAATTTCAAAATATTGTTTCAAGCCGTTTAAGGGCATATACTTTAAAGTATGGTAATTGGATGTACTCCCACAAGAAATGGAAAGTTAGTTATTGCTTATATACATCAAAAGACCCCTATTTCACTTGATGGGAACCAACAAAAGAGGGTAATTGTCTTTCATTAACATCTTTGTAAGTAGGAGAGTGGTTCAGTTTGACATTTTCGACGTCCTCTCTCTTATAAAAAGGCATAGGTCCAGTTGTAGCTGTCCTTGAATTTATGCTTCTACTTTTAAAAAGGTGATTTTTGTTTTCAGAAAAAACATGGATAATCCTATCTTACAAGCAAGTGCTAGAGTTTCTTCTCGGCTAAATTACTTGTGTCCCCAGATCTTTCCTGTGTCTGGATTTTGGCCAAATGAATATACACATCTCATCCCGCCTGAGAAAAGCATGGATCTTGAAGTCATTTCTGCTGAGAATCTCCTGAAGGCATGTCACAATATTATTTGAATTTGTCAAGTGATGTTTTATCTTTTTCAGTTATAATTTGTGGCAAGTAGGTTCTGTTGCTAACTATATTTATTTATCTTTAATTTCTGACTTTGTGTTGCAGTTTCACTTGAGGCCAATATCTCAGCTGGGCTTAGATAGGTCAACTATCCCAAATAAGCTCACCCACGAACATATAATCAATGAGCTTTTATTAGAAATTCCTGAAATAAAAGAAATATCACGGCAAATTTCCCTGCTGTGGCAAAAACCTCTTAATGGAAAAACGATGATCCCTCCTGTTGAGAAAAAGGTACCCATGGCAGAAGAACCATGGTTGAAACAATGCTGTATGGCGAGTGATGTATCTATGGAGAAAAGAAGGTTAGAGACGAGTGAAGATGCTTCCCCTCCTGCTGAAGGAAGCTTGAGAAAGCGGTTTAGGGATTATTTGGATACACCATTCCCTCCTTATTTGGAGAATGTTACAAGGGAAGAGATGGAGCTAGTTTTCTTGGGAACTGGCTCATCCCAGCCTTCTAAGCATAGAAATGTCAGCTCCATTTATGTTGATTTATTTGAAAAAGGGAGCTTGCTTCTTGATTGTGGTGAAGGTACTCTTGGTCAACTTAAAAGAAGGTAATTTTAAGACTTCTCGTTCTTATTTTACTTTGGAATAATTTTACTGATATTCCTATTAGTGCTGCATAAATATGCCACGTCTAATCTGGGAAATTAGAAATATTTGATATGTTATTACAAAACACAAGGGATATCAGACACAGTTTCCTCTCCTAAGATATTTTAAGTCCAAATTGCCCATATTCTCTTCAAACCTCTAAAATAGAGGTTACTATGGGATTTTCTTTATTTAGGTGGGTAATTTAGTTGCCATCTTTCATTGTTATTACAGAGGTTACATTTGATATTTTGACTTTCCGAATCTAGGCTATATATGTGATATTGTAATTATAATTCTTAATAACCCTTCTTCTTGTCCTGGTTAGGTTTGGTGTGAAGGGAGCTGATGAGGCTGTAAAGAAATTAAGATTCATATGGGTCTCTCACATCCATGCAGATCACCATACAGGTCTTGTTAGAATACTGGCATTACGGTCCCATTTATTGAAAGATGTGGCACACAAACCTTTGATTGTCATTGGACCGAGGCCTTTGGAAAGATTCCTCGATGCTTATGCTGGTCTGGAAGACCTAGATATGCAGTTTTTAGATTGCAGGTATTGGTTCTGATCGAGAACCTAACCTTTTAAACTACATTTATGATCCAATAGGGATTTAAATAGATTATGACGCTATTGTTAAGGATTCCTACAAATTTTACCCAAACTTTTCTGAAGCAGCCTCTTGTTCGTACACCAATAGTGATCTGGCAATTTTTAAGAAATATCGAGAAAAAGGTAATGTGAGGCACTTGAGATATTCTGGATGGAACTTTTTGTTGATGATGTTGTAAAGGGTTTGGTCTTTTATTGTATACCTAAATTAAATGCAAATAACAGAAACTCTAGTACAGTTACCTTGTAAAATGTAAACCATTTTGCAGTACCTAATAACCCCATAATTACACTGCTAATTGCTAGGCAAACCATCAGAACATCGGACGACACAGTCCAAGCAAATGAAGTCGCATCAAGTTTGTTTGCACTGGGAAGCAGAATGGAGAGCTTCAAGAGAAAGCCAGGAAACCTCAGTGAGGCAATGCATGTTCTTGATAGATTAAAGGAGATACTTTCAGATGCTGGTCTCAATAGTCTGTATAGTGTGCCTGTTAGGCACTGCCCAGAGGCATTCGGTTTGGTTTTGGAGGCCAAGGATAGGGTTAGCAGGATAGCAAAGGTGTCGCCAGGTTGGAAAGTAGTTTATTCGGGTGACACCCGGCCATGTCCAGCTCTTATCGAGGCATCCAAGAATGCAACCATTTTAATTCATGAGGTAACAGTTGTTTATTATATAGTTGTGTTATTTAAATGTTTGTTTCTGGGTTAGTTGTTGCAAATTTGCAATAACTAACTTTATTTCTGGTTTCTTTGTTTCTAAACATGTATTTTAGCATCATTGTTCATGTTTAGCATTGACACATATAAAGAGAGAATATTTCATTCACCCCAAAACCTCAAGACCTCTGTTGCCTTCCAAAAGAGCAAGTAGCTATTGTATTTACTTGTTAGCTGCATTGGTTATCTTTGACAAAACAATTCTAACACTCTTTTGTTGGAAGTTCATAAAAAGGATGGTTTTGTGTCGAGATGTGAAGGATAATATAACAAGAAGGTTATTTCGAAGGTCTTTTAATTTGCCAGGGTCTTCTCAGTAACTTCCCTGTCATTGTGCGCTATGCCTGAAATCATTGTTAACTTCTTTTTTTGCAGGCCACATTTGAGGATAGCATGACGGAGGAGGCCATAGCAAAGAACCACAGCACAACAAAGGAGGCAATTGGGGTGGGTGTCTCAGCTGGCGTATACCGGATCATCCTGACCCACTTCAGCCAGAGATATCCCAAAATACCCGTTGTGGATGAGGTCAACGTTGACAAGACATGTATTGCTTTTGATTTGATGAGTGTGAACCTGGCTGACTTAGCAGCATTACCAAAGGTGTTGCCATACTTAAAACAGTTATTTAGAAACGAAATGGCAGCTGATGATGAATTGGATGATGTTCAGGTGTCTGTAACGTATTAATGATTTTGACCGATAATTTTGATTAATTAATTTGATTTTTCGAAAACATTTATCAAATTAAATTTATTTATTTATTAATTAATTTGATAAATTTTGTTTTCACAAAATTATTTGTTTCCTTTTAGTCTACCAAATTTTAACGTCTGTTGTGCTCAAGAATAACAAACGAACCTAACAAGAAGTAATGTATTGTTATAAATGGAATTATATATATTGATTGTCCATTTTCATTATTACTATTAATTCTATGAGATTTTTATCATTAATTGTAAGATTTGTTTTTGGCTTATACATAGTGGATGTAAGAATTACAGAGCACCACTTTACTCTCTCTTTTATCTTTGTCTCTTCCTCTTTTTCACTTTATTTTACAACACGTTATCAGCACGAATCGCTCAGGAGAAAAATGAAATGACTGACGCAATGATAAGTAAAGAAGATTCATGTCTAGTAGATAGCGGAACTACAAATACAATATTGAAAAGCAAGAAATATTTTTTGCAATTGCATCTCGGTGAGACTAATATCCAAACTATTTCTGGCTCAAGTAATATTATTGAAGGCTCCGGAAGAGCTTGAATTTTGTTACCTAAAGGAACAAAATTAATAATAGATGATGCATTATATTCAAGTAGATCCAGAAGAAATCTACTAAGTTTTAAAGATATTCGAAAAAATGGTTATCATATTCAAACTATGAATGAAAAAAATTGCGAACATCTTCATATCATATCTATTAAAAATGGCCAGAAAAATATTATGGAGAAATTACAAGCATTATCAAATGGACTATATGGTACATATATAAGTACAATAGAATCAAATATGGTGACTAACCAGAAGTTAGTTGATCCAAAATTATTTACATTATGGCATGATAGATTAGGTCATCCAGGATTATAATGATGAGGAGAATAATTGAAAGTGCAAACGGATATCCCCTAAAGGGCCTGAAGATCATGTTATCAAAAGAATTGACATGCCAAGCATGCTCTCTTGGAAAGCTAATTACTAGACCATCTCCAAATAAAGTTGGACCTGAAGCTCCATCATTTTTAGAACGAATTCAAGGAGATATATGTGGACCATTTAGATATTTTATGGTTTTAATTTATGCATCAACACGTTGGTCACATGTGTGTTTGTTAGCAACAAGAAATGTTGCATTTGCTAGATTATTAACACAAATTATCCAATTGAGAGCTAACTTTCCGGATTATCAAATTAAAAGAATCCGACTTGATAATGCAGGAGAATTTACATCCCAAGCTTTTAATGATTATTGCATGTCAATTGGTATTACTGTAGAACATTCAGTGGCACATGTTCATACACAAAACGGTCTAGCAGAATCATTGATTAAAAGGTTACAATTAATAGCTAGACCATTACTTATGAAATCTAGTTTACCATCTTCTGCATGGGGACATGCCATATTACATGTTGCAGTACTAATTAGATTAAGACCAAGTGCTGATCATAAATATTCCCCGTTACAATTGGTCTCCGGAACTTCTAGGTAGCTACTGCCTAGTTTTCTAAAAAAAAAAAAACAATTGGTCTCCGGAAGGAAACCAAATTTGTCTCATTTAAAGATATTTGGTTGTGCAATATATGTTCCAATTTCTCCTCCACAACGCACAAAAATGGGACCTCAAAGAAGTTTGAAAATTTATATTGGTTTTAACACTCCTTCCATTGTCAAATATTTAGAACCATTAACAGGAGATGTTTTTACAGCAAGATTCGCTGATTGTCATTTAGATGAATCAACATTCCCAAATTTAGAGAAAGGAAAACAAAAACCGGATAGACAAGTGACATGGAATTCATTGTTGTCTTATTTTGATCCTAGAAGTGGTCAATGTGAACTTGAAGTTCAACAGATTATAAACTTGCAAAGAATTGCAAATGAATTGCCTGATGCATTCACAGATATAAATAGAGTCACTAAATCACATATTCCAGCTATTAATGCACCTGCTCGAATAGATATTACAAAATTATCAATTGAATCTCATGAACGTAGAAAACGTGGAAGACCAATTGGTTCTAAGGATGTAAATCCACGAAAAAGAAAAGAGCAGAATAAAGCAGTTGGTACAACTTCAGAAGAGATTTACAAAATTCCTGAAGAAACTAAATCTCCAGAAGAGATTAATAAAGTTCTAGAAGAAACTAAAATCCATGAAGAGATTGATGAAGTTCCAGAAGAAACCGAAGTATCAAATGATTATGAAATTTCTATAAATTATGTGAAAATAGTACAACATTGAATAGGAATAAAACTCAAGTTGATGAAGTTTTTGCATTCGATATAGCTAGTGATGTTATAAGCGAAGAAGATAATGTGCCAAAAACCATAGAAGAATGTAGACAAAGAAATGATTGGCATAAATGGAAAGATGTCATGCAAGCTGAATTAAATTCGCTTGATAAAAGACAAGTATTTGGACCGGTAGTCCAGACGCCCAAACATGTTAACCCTATAGGTTACAAATGGGTATTTGTCATTAAAAAAAATGAGAAAAATGAGATTGTGAGATATAAAGCAAGGCTTGTGGCACAAGGATTTACACAAATATATGGAATTGATTATGAAGAAACATATTCACCTATTGTGAAAACCCGTAAAATTATAAAATAAAATTTAACTTTAAAATTGATAGTTAATTTCTGAAATAATTAAAATTATTAAAATTAATGACTGATCTGAATTTAACACAGAAATTCTCAGAAATCATAAATAAATTAATCTATTATCAAAATAGTAATCAAATCTTGAAATCTAGTAAATCTTCAAGCAAACAAATAAATATAAAATAAATAATATTAAAAATCACACTCAGATTAATTAGCGGATTATCAACTCCCATCAATTTAGAAGTCAATTTCGTTTCGAATCTGATATAAAAAAATATAATTCCGGCTATGTACAAAATTTTCTTGAAAATTAATTATTCAAATCTCTAGTTTGTGTTATAGGACTTCAAACAACTAGTTTTATAGATTATTATGAGTTGAAATTTGGATTAAAATCTATTTTCTATTGTTGTTATAATCAACTTCCTAATATTCTTTTGTTCTGGACCGTTTGATTGAGTTTAGGAAATCTTGATTTATCTGAGCCGTCCGATCAATTTATGTTTCTCTCCTTTTATCTCTTCTCTCTTCTCTCTTCCTCCGACATATCCGCCCCCACCTTCTTCTTTCTCCTCTTCTCCTCTCGCGATACGCCATTGGCGATCTCGCGTGGTCCCTCGACCAGTCCGCTTGGACCTCTCTCTCTCGCTTCTGACAGAAGCGCTCGACCTATCCCTGGCTCTCTCTCTGTCTCTCTCTTCCTCTCTGCCTAATGGTCGAGAGCCTTGCCCCCACTCGAGCCTCTCTCCTACTCGACAGCATGTCGCCTGCCCCCCCCCCCCTCTTTCCTCATTTTCTCCTCTCCTTACCTCACTTGAACCCCACAGTATCCCCTTAAAATCCCGGATTTCCGCTTACAATTTTCCCCAAATCGAGAAATGCACTCTGGACTCAGACCCCATCACTACCCTCTTGCCCTCTCTCCCTCTGCCACCTCAGCAGCTCGATCTGCCCCACTCCCCATCTCCAGTCCATTTAAGCCACCCCTCTCTCTCTTCTCTCTGCTCAGACCCAACACAAAGAACAGGTACAAAGAAAGGAAAAAGAGCAAGAGAGAGAGAAAGTGGTGGAGGCTTGGCGACTGAAGGTGGAGGAGGTGCTGGTCTGACGAGGCTAGGTGGTGGTGCTGACGGTGAGGCGCAGTGGTGCTGGCTGAGCTTGTTCTCTCCTCTCCCTGTTTGCTTCCTCTTCTTCCCTCAGTTTGGTAACTCCTCTTTCCTTTTTCCTTGCTTCTGTGGCTTGATTCTGTGTGATTGAGGCATCAAGATGTTTGGCTTTGATCTGATTGTTTGGTTGATGCCTCAAACTTGAATTGCGTATCTGGGCTTGTGATCTGTTTGTGTGTTGTGATAGCTCTATCTAATCTGATTGAGAGTGTGGATGCTTGTCTCTTATCTGTCATGCTTTGAAAGCCACAAAATGAGTGAATGATTGTTGATTGTGGGTTTAGGCATCTGTAGAACTATTAATATTAGTTGTTTAGACTTATGTTTGTGTGGTGAGTCCTTTCTGAACCTTGTGTGAGCTATTTGATGCCTTTGGTACACGGTACAGGGCTGGTACAGGCCCTTGTACCAGTCTGGTATGCATTCTGTTATGTACAGGGACCTCTTTGAGAAAGTTTTGCTGTCAGGGACTTGTTCATAAATACTTTTGAACTGTTGTGGGACCTGTCCATAAATCCTGCTATTATTAAGGTCTGTTTGGTAATTGTTAAGTAAATAAAAGAAATTCAGGGTCATTTGAGTAAAGTTTCTGAGTTTCTGGGTCGGATTGTGTTTTCTCCGTGTGGGTTTCGAATTTGATCCCCGAGACCCGTTGTAATCCGAATCCGTTTGGATCCCTCTCCCCGTTGTGGGCCTTGTGTTTTTACTCTGGGCCGCCAGGCCTGTTTCTTTCTGGGCTCGTCCCTCTGTCTTGATCCGTGTGGATTTCTTGTGGGCTCCGTGATTTATTTGTGCGTGGCCCATTTTGTGTTGTTGGCTGATGGAGTTGTAATTTGAATCTTATAAAGTTGGATTTTGAGATAAATTAAAACTAGAACTTGAGAATTAAAACTAGAACTATTTGATGGCATGAAATGATTAGTGTGATATTAACATAATTGGTTTTGACCGAGAAGTTAATTAAGTCGGATTCGAAAATAAAATCGCTGGCTTTTAAATGGGAAAATGATTGAAATGTCCGCAAAAATAATACTCTATAGATACTATGATATAATCAGACAATATATGATCTCAAACCCAAATCAATTAAACTAAACTTTCTTTTCTTTTCCTTATTACTTAGTTAAAGTCTTTTAAATAAAGTTTATTTATTTTAAAAAGATTAATAAAGAAATTTCATATTTAATTAAAGCGCTGTTAGAAATTAATCAAAGTTTAGCAAATTAATTCTAAAAGTAATCACCATATTTTAAATCAAACTTTCTACACAACAGTTTATAAAACAAACTATAGCAAAATATTTCTAAAAATCTCTTAGGTTAGCATTTCTTCACAACCAGTTTTAAATGAAACTTTGTCAAATTGATTCTAGAAAATAACTACATAAATTAATATATTTTGAAACAGAATCCCTTCTCTAAAATTCTAGGTCCAACTTTCCTGAAGTCAGAACCTAAGTTTCTTTGTAAATGTCTAGGATTTAAGTTTGGTTTTGTACACCAATAACCAGAATGGGATAGATCGTTAGGTTAGATTTTAACGTGTGAGTTTCGTTCGTTAGGTGCACCGCAAGACTTCTCTGGACCGGTAGACGACTTCTACCCTGAGCTCGAGACTGCAGAAGCTGGTCAGGACTTCGTTGACCATCCCGAGGAGTAGTCTCTCAGTCTTTGACTTTTCCAGGTGTGGATTGTCTTTTTATGACTTGTGGATGCCTTAAGTTTTGTTTATTCTTTAGTTTAGAATTAGATCAATAATTAAATGTGTGCATATCATAAACACTGCAATAATTCTTAAATGCATGGCATTAATTGAAGATTAGCTTTATTACTACATGTAGATGTTTGGTTGCATCTAGATATAATGTGCTCATTTATCAACATATGGTGTGGTTCAGGATAGCGAGACCGAGTGGCATATTTTATGACCACTCTGCAGGCCGACCTTCAGGTGGCTCTGCGGTCGCATGGTTATTTTATTTTATTTTCAGTTGTTATTATATTTTCGATTGTGTGACTTGAGATATTAGATATGTGCCATCCTTTGCTAGACTGCCTCTCGATCTCCTCTCTGCAGTTACCGGTACCGTGTTTTCTGTCTTACATCCTTTAGCGGGGATGCTAGGAGCTGTTTCTCATCGAGCTACTTTAAGGTCTCAGGGTTGATCTATCTTAGGCACGGTTCATATTATTATTATTGGGTTATTGTGAGGATAATTCGATTTAGGAATTCTCCAGCTCTTTTTCGATATAATCGCTCTGGAAGTTCCAACCATGACCAACATTTGCTAAATTATAATTCATCTTGTTGAGTTATGGGATTTCTATACATCTCGTACTATAGTGTATTATTACTATTATATCCCCAGATATTCTTCTATTTGCTTTTGCATGCAGATATAGTTGATTGCAGAAACACATAAAATCACACATAGATATTGCATTTGAGGATTCTTAAAAGTGACAAATTTAAAAGTATGGTTTAAGTTCTAGCTAGAGATAACCAAGACTGTAGGCCCACTCTTTTACCGCACTGAGTATTCGTATACTCAGCCCACATGCTTGTGGTGTAGGTTCAGGTTTGGCGGACTTAGCAAAGGAGTTCTTGCCAGAAGACCAAGCCGAGCTGGAATAGTATTTATCCGCTGTGCATTATTACTTGTGTTTGTTTGTATGATGACTGGAGATTTTGATATATGTATACTTTACCAGTCTCTTTTGTTGTATGAACAAACAATGCCATTATTATGTGATATTATTTGTGATATTTGTATCTGTGACACTGTTTTATAGCCTTACGTGTGCGCAGCAGATTGTGCATACGTGGCGGGGCTGTCCTCCCCAGATTGCGGCTTGGTTTGGGGTGTGACACCTATAGTGGATGCGACAACTCTCAGATTTTTAATAGGTCTCGCAGTCACAGAAAATCTTAAAATGCAACTTATAGATGTTGTCACAGCTTATCTATATGGTTCACTTGATAGTGACATATATATGAAAATCCCCGAAGGATTAAATATGCCTGAAGCATATAAATTAAAACCTAGAGAAATGTACTCCATAAAATTGAAAAAATCTTTATACGGACTAAAACAATCAGGTCGAATGTGGTATAATCGACTTAGTGAATATCTTTTAAAAGAAGGATATAAGAATAATGCAATTAGTCCGTGTGTTTTTATTAAAAAATCAAATTTTAGTTTTGCAATCGTTGAAGTGTATATTGATGATTTAAACATTATAGGATCTTGATCGGGTGCAAACCTAGTCAAAATATAACCTTGTTTTACCTGATTTAATCTATCGTAGTAAAGCTAAGGGTCGAATCACAGGGACGGTTGAATTAGTTCTTACTTAAATTATCTTATTTAATTAAACCTAAGGTATAAAAATAATTTATGGTTTAGGGAACAATTCTAAGAATTAAAATTTAAATTAAGAAAATAAATAGCTGGTTTAAATCTAAATCCTACGGTTGACTTATCGATAAAGAGAAAGGTTTAGGGGTTAGGTCAATGACTTCACCTATGTTGCAGGTTCCAAACGGTCCGTCTGATCTCTCAGACGGTTCGTTTGAACCTCGTGCTTGATGATTAATTAAAGGAGTTTAAGTTATTTCATATGCAGATTTATGGCTTAAACCTAATTCCCAGATTCTAACTATCGTTCAGATCTGGTAACTTAATTCAAGTCAGTTTATCGATTAAATCTCTAAGTTTGGTCATCACCAATACCTAAAGGCTTTAAAATCTATCTTTCATACAAAGGACATCTTATAACCATCGTTACAAGAAGGGTTCACCTATCGGTTACTCAATCCCGGTTTCATTCATCAATTACTTCCATCCTCAATTAAGCTTTTCATAAATCAACTAGGGTATAGATTATTGCAATCAAATTAGACAAGGCCTTAATCTAATAGATTCTAATCAATTCTACCTAATCAATTCATGAAAGAACATGGCAATTAGAAGTCAAAAGATAGAAATCATATGAAAATATCAAAAGCTCCAACTAATCAAATAAAAAAGCAACAACATAAGTTAAGTTCCCTACCATTGCCCCTAATAAACAACTTAGCCTATCATAGTATCAAACAGCATAAATAAGCAAGGTTTCTCCAAAATCATAGAGTTTAAAGAAAGATTACAACAAAATCAATCTTTTCTCCTTCTGTTTCTGCAACCTGGCGTCTTCAAACGGACCGTCTGATGAGTCAGACGGGTCGTTTGGCTCTGATTTCTGCTAGGGTTTTGAAGCTTCTTCCTTCTTAATTCGACACACCATCTTCTGGCCTCTCCTCTCCTTTTATAACTTCAAATCCTTTCCAGAGTCGGTGGAAAAACTGTCTAGGATCGTGCCAAAGTGGGGAGAGTTGGAAATAGAAACGGTTTCTTCTGAAATAGGACCTGCCCTGAATAAATCGGTTCTGGAACAGCCAAACGGTCCGTCTGAGGAGTCAGACGGGTCGTCTGACGGCAGTCTGGGCTGGGCTGAAATGCTGACTGGGCCTATCTCGAATTATTCCATCTAAAGTCGCCATAAATCATCAAAAATCATCGCGGAGAACCTGTAAACATACGGAGCAATAGCAGTACCTAGCTTCTTCCTAAAATCAACGATTTATCATCAAAATATGCAATATTAAACCAAATAATAGTCCTAATTAGGGTTGAAATGTATGCATGAAATCCGCCGATCAAAATCCCCCAAGCTTGAACCTTGCTTGTCCCCAAGCAAAACTTAGACTTTAGAAGATCAAATTAGAACTTAATTTAAGGTTTAACATTATTTTGATGATTCAAAGTAATCCTTGATAATTCCCTCGATTATGACTTGAACTACTTGGACAAAACATTTTTCTTTCAAGTTTAAATTCAAAGTTGTCTCTTTAGTAAAATCAAATTTCTCTCTAAAACTGAATCTAAGTTAATGACAAATCCCTCTTCATATCTCAACTTGGTTAATTTCAGATTTAGCAATTTGATTAAGGCTTGAAAATCTAAATTGATAATTAGTAAGAAGAAACTAACTCCAAACAATCGACTTGACAATAGGAACAATTAGTGCAATCCTTTACTTTTGGTTATACACCACTTGGTTTTGAAAAGCTCAATGAAATTTGACTAAAGTGAGGCAAAAGAAAGGGTACAACTCCTCACCCATCAACTTCAAGGTTTTAGGGTTAGCACTTTTAATTTCATCCCGGGGCTTAGGATGTTTTTCCCGCTGTGGAGAGGTCAGCCAAATTAGAGTGGATTTATTATTATTTTATTTTTTTTTAAATATATATATATCATAAGCCTTTCTGTTTCTACTTATGATTTATGGAATTCTTCTATCCACTCTAACCTATAACTTACCGCATTGTCCATGGCAATGCAAGCTTTTTAGTTCCCCTTTTTCTTATGCCTTTATTTATATATGTAAGGTGCGTATTTTACATCTTCGACTTTTTAAAAATTAAGAAAAACATGATGTATTTAGCCAAAACAAAGGGTCACTTAGAGGTTCCTAAGGTTAGTTGACTTGCTGGAGTTTGTTCTTAGTCCTAATTACTCAATTTAGATTGACTCCCATAAAAAAATTGTTAAACTCAAAATTCAACCAAACCAAGATATCATCAAGTTTGCCATTCACTTAAGGTTAGCCTTTTTCAAGAAATTAATTTTCAAAAAGTTTTTCATTGTTTCAATGTGTCAAGTAGTTTATCAAGTCTTAACCTCAGATAAGTCATCAAGTATCACTTCGAATTATCCTAGATGCAAAGTTATATGAATTAACATGCATAACCCTAGATGATGCAATTTCTGGTTCTGCCAATTCAGACGATCCGTCTGGGGATCCAGACGGTCCGTTTGAAGTGCGACAGAACCAGGGGTAAAATGCAGGAATGCCATGAAATCCTAGATAGAGTATATACAATCCACATATTTCGCAAAATTTTAAAATTTTCAGTTTTCTCTACTAATACCCCCCCAAGCTTAATCAATTGCATTGTCCCTAATGCATCAATCAATCAAAAGAAAAGTAAATAGGAGAGAAATTAGAAAATTTACCAACTTGCTCAATACTCGGGTGGAGGTTGAGGAGGATGATACCCGTACTGAGGATACCACCAATTGTAGATCTCTGCCACTTGAGTCCTTGAGGGGCCATCATCTTCATGATATTGTTTGAGGAGGTCTAAGTCTTCCCTTTGCTTCTTTTGCTCTTCCTCAATTTGATCTATCTTTGCATCTATCTTCTTTCCTAGCTCAAGTGAATCGGTGGAGAGTCTTTCGAGTGTCTCCAATCTACTCATAAGTGCCCTAAAATCATAGGGCTGGTCTTCGGCTGACGGACGGGCTGATGATGTGGCTCCAACATGGCCTGAGGGGCGTGTGACAGGTGAGGCGGCTCTCATCTCATCCCCAAAATGCTCACCCTCATAATCAATCAGTAAAACTGAATTCCTTCTTTTAGGCACAACCTCTTGGGTGATAGGAAGATAGTAAAGTGGATAGCCCTCAAGATGCCACAACCAACGGCCATCACTTGACTTCTTAATGAAACTTGCATTTTTGAAAAATGCCAAGTCCATTGTTGTATACCCCTTTGTTTCCTTCAAGTGTCTCACCGCCAATCCTTTCTTCCCTGCAATGATTGTCACAAACTGGCCAATTTGAATTTGACCCCTTCCAGCTCGGCGGTTTGCTGCGATTGTTGCCCAATAGTTGATCATCCAAGTTGCTATGTTAGCACGAGGGAGGTTTTGATGCATGATCCTTCCAAGTAGCCCTAATTCCTCAATTCTCACTTGAATGGCTGTCTCGCCCCTTGCAAACACAGTTTGAGCCAATGCTCTTTGGATTACACGCAAAACAGGGTGATGGATGTACTTAGCTCTTGGAGAATCCCTATTTTTTGGTGGATCTGTATCTGAAATTTCTCTCCAAATGTTCACAGGGTAATCAACATCTTCTTGCCCTCCGGGTGCAAACCCAAACCAATCCGCTATTTCAAGCTCAGTTATGGTGAATTCAGTTTCCAACAAGGTGCAATTGAATGCCAACAACTCATCTACCCTTGTCAAACTGAAGGTAGATAAGAATTCGGCAGTGAGTCGGTCATACGCCTTCTCTTTCAAGTCCCAAAATCTGGATTCAATACCAAACTGAGAAGTAAAGCCAAAGAACTGATCACTTACACCAAGTACTTGGAGAGTCTCTCGATCCACGGTCTTGGTGTTCTCATATCTCTTATCCTTGAAGTAGTCCATGGCCTTGCGGTGGTCGGTGTTGCGGAATAGGATAGGGCCACCTGCCTCTCTCCCTTGAGCCATCTCTGGTTCGCTTTCACTCTCATAAACCGTTGCTGCAGCGGCTTCAAGTTCAGCATCTCGGGCATTGTAGGAGGGGTCCGAGCTATGGGATGATGAAGAGGAAGAGGATGAGGGGTGGTTCTTGCGCTTCTTCTTGAAAAGGTTGGAGATTTTCGGCATTTTTGGAGACGGATATGGTCAGATTAGGGTTAGGGTTTGCTGTCAGGTCAGATCAGACGGACCGTCTGGGGTGTCAGACGGGTCGTCTGAAGGTAATGGAGAGGTTTAGGCAGAAAGGATGTGTCTCGGGATGGCTTCAAACGGATCGTCTGATGGTCAGACGGACCGTTTGATGTCGGGGTAGAGGGGAAAAAGTTGGACGAGTTTGGTGGTTTTTGAGGTTGAGTGGTACAGGGCTGGTACAAGGTTTGAGTTAGGCAGAGGTGATGATATTTACCTAGGTTTACCGGCAGATCCGAAGTGGAGTCGACGTGTAGCCTTGTTGGAGCCGAAATCAACGAAATTGAAGTCCGAATCGAGTAAAGCTAGGCGAGGAGAGGTGGTTCGAGGTGTTGGAATGCCGGTAAATCGCTTGGTTCGCCGGAAAATCGAGGTGAGGGTGTGGCAACGAGGTAGGGTTTGAGGGAAGAGGGTAGGCTGCTGTGGTAACGATGGAAGGGGAAGAGGAGGGGGGTTGGTTGATATCTGTTTGGGTTTTCTAAAATTAGGATCGTGGGCCGCGGTTTTTTGCTCGGTGGGCTGATGTTCAGACGGACCGTCTGGGGTGTCAGACGGGTCGTCTGAACTGGGCTTGGCTCTTTTCATCTCCTTTTGGGCTGATGCCTCTTTGCGCATTTAAAATGTTTTCAAACGGATCGTCTGGGAATCCAGACGGATCGTTTGAACTTTCCTGAAATTCCCCCAAGTTCAGCTTCTTAACACCCTGTATTGAAAATTCAAGTATGATGATCAGCAGAACAGTTATAAACTTGTCTTTTCTCCTCTCTCTCTCTTTTTTTTTTTTTTAAAAAAAAACTAATGTAATTTAACCCTTGGGTTGCCTCCCAAGCAGCGCTCGTTTAAGGTCTTGAGCTCGACCCCTCATGTCTAAGTTGATGCGGGTACGGGGTTGGTGAGGAGGCGAGTGCCCGTCTCTTCTCCTTCTTTTGACACATGTGAGATATATATTTTGAGCCTTTGTCCATTAACTTTGAATGTGCCAAACTTCTCGCTCCAAATGTCTACCGCCCCATACGGATAGACCTTCCTTACCTCAAATGGTCCAGACCATCTCGAACGAAGCTTGCCTGGAAACAACTTCAATCTTGAATTGAACAACAACACCCAATCTCCTTCCTTGAATGCCCTCCTTTGAATGTGCATGTCATGCCATTTCTTTGTCTTCTCTTTGTAAATTCTAGCATTCTCATAAGAATCATTCCTAAGCTCCTCTAGTTCATGTAAATCCAATACTCTCCTTTCGCCCGCTGCTTGAGAATCCCAATTAATTTGCTTGACTGCCCAGTAGGCCTTGTGCTCAATCTCAACGGGCAAATGGCATGGTTTTCCATATATCAACTTAAAAGGGCTCATTCCAATTGGAGTCTTGAAAGCCGTGCGATAAGCCCAAAGCGCATCATCTAATTTCATTGCCCAATCTCTCCTTGTTATCCCTACGGTCTTTTGCAAAATGTTTTTGATTTCCCTATTTGATATTTCAACTTGTCCACTTGTTTGAGGATGATAAGGTGTTGCAACCCTATGAGTCACCCCATACTTTACCAAGAGATTCTCAAATTCCTTGTTCACAAAATGCTTTCCTCCATCACTAATCACAACCTTTGGGATCCCAAATCGTGGAAAGATTATCTTTGAAAATAGCTTCCTCACCGTGGCCGAATCGGCATGTCTACTTGGAATAGCTTCAACCCACTTCGAGACAGTCCACCGCAACAAGAATAAATTCATTACCAAGCGAAGGTGGAAAAGGCCCCATGAAGTCAATGCCCCAAACATCAAAGATCTCAACTTCAAGGATAGGGTTTTGTGGCATTTGTTGACGACTTGAGATGTTCCCCACCCTTTGACATTGGTCACACTTCAACACAAACTCTCTAGCATCCTTGAAGATAGAGGGCCAAAAGAATCCAAATTGAAGGACCTTTGCTGCTGTTTTTGAGGTTGATGCATGGCCTCCGTAAGCGGATGAATGGCAATGTACAAGAATTGGTTCAACTTCTTCATAAGGAATACATCTCCGAATCACCCCATCAACTCCTCTCTTCCATAGAAAAGGATCTTCCCAATAGTAGTGCTTAGCATCACTCAAGAACTTCTTCTTTTGCTGGTAAGTTGCTGCATATGGTAGAATCCCGCTTGCTAGGTAGTTGGCTATGTCTGCGAACCAGGGCTTAGTCAGACGACCCGTCTGAGGATCCAGACGGTCCGTCTGAAGGTCGACCTGACAGGCACGCAGGAGCTGATCATCAGGGAATGACTCCTTTATTGGCAGTGGCTCGTGTTCAATGACTTTCAGCCTAGAGAGGTGATCTGCCACCAGGTTTTCTGTGCCTTTCTTGTCTCGAATCTCTAGGTCGAACTCTTGTAGCAGGAGAACCCATCTTAAGAGTCGTGGCTTAGCATCCTTTTTGCTCATCAAATACTTGAGGGCAGAATGGTCCGTGTAGACTATCACCTTTGATCCAATGAGGTATGATCTGAATTTGTCGAGGGCATACACAACCGCAAGGAGTTCCTTTTCGGTGGTTGTGTAATTGACTTGGGCCTCATCCAACACCTTACTTGCATAGTAAATGGCATATGGTTTCTTCTCTTTTCTTTGCCCAAGCACCGCCCCTACCGCATAGTCACTTGCATCACACATCAACTCAAAAGGAAAACTCCAGTCGGGTGGTTGAAGGATAGGCGCGGAGATAAGAGCTTCCTTCAACCTGCAAAACGCATCAACACAATTCTCATTAAACACAAAATCAACATCCTTCATGGTAAGATTGGTTAATGGCTTTGCAATTTTAGAAAAATCCTTGATAAACCACCTATAGAATCCGGCATGACCAAGAAAGCTTCGAACGTCCTTCACACACTTTGGATGATCCATCTTCTCAATCACTTCAACTTTAGCCTTGTCTACTGCTATACCCTTGGATGAAACAATGTGTCCTAAAACAACTCCTTCTCGAACCATGAAATGACACTTCTCCCAATTGAGCACAAGGTTAACATCTTCACATCGCTGCAAAACTCTAGACAAGTTAGAAAGACAATGATCAAATGATGAACCATAAACTGAAAAATCATCCATAAAAACCTCCATGTCCTTTTCAATAAAATCGGAGAAGATAGCCATCATGGCTCTTTGGAAGGTAGCGGGGGCGTTGCACAGTCCAAAGGGCATCCTACGGTAGGCAAATGTTCCATAGGGGCAAGTGAATGTAGTTTTCTCTTGATCACTTGGGTGGATAGGAATTTGAAAGAATCCGGAATAGCCGTCCAAATAACAATAGTAGCTTTGACTTGCCAATCGCTCCAATAGTTGGTCAACAAAGGGTAATGGAAAGTGATCCTTCCTTGTAGCTGTGTTGAGCTTCCTATAGTCGATGCACATGCGCCATCCTGTCACAATCCTTGTTTGGATCAGCTCGTCCTTATCATTCTTTACCACAGTCGTGCCACCCTTTTTTGGAACAACATGCACGGGGCTCACCCATTTCGAATCCGAAATCGGATAAATGATACCCGATTCGAGGAGTTTAAGAACTTCCTTCCTCACGACCTCCTTTAGATTCGGATTCAATCTCCTTTGATGCTCAACCGAAGGTTTGTGGCTTTCTTCCAGCAAGATCCGATGCGTGCAAATAGCGGGGTCAATACCCCTCAAATCTTCAATGGTATACCCTATTGCTCGCCTGTGCCTCTTTAGTTCCTTCAAGAGTTTGCTTGTTTGCTCATCATCCAGGCACGCGTTGACTATGACTGGGTATGTCTGGTCAGGTCCAAGAAATTCGTATCGAAGATTCTCAGGAATCGGCTTCAGTTCAACTCTAGGTGCTGAAATCGCTGGAACTCTCTTCATACGGTCCGTCTGGAACTCAGACGGTCCGTCTGACCTGACAAGTTCAGAGTTAGGGCTTGCGACTTGGTGGGGCCCTAGGTTGGCGCTTCCTGGTGGGCCCTGCTTGTCTGTCTCTTCCACTGCTGCCATCGTATGCTTTGCATGGCTCTGGACGTGGTCCAGACGACCCGTCTGGGGTTCAGACGGTCCGTCAGACAATAGTCCTGACAACATGTCAGCCATCTCATTGAACATCTTCCCTGCATCTTCATCAGTGGATGACTCATACAGTTCCTTGTATGCTTCAAATAACTTCGAATTGAAGATTTCTCCCATAAATTCTTCCGTCTCGGGTTCAACTCCATTCACCATGAAACACGAGCTTAGATCGGCGGGCATCTTAATGGAATTTGTCACTTGAAACTCGATTTTCTCCGATCCAACCTGAATGCTCATATTGCCTTGTCTACAATTGATGAGAACATCAGCGGTGGCTAGGAAGGGCCTTCCAAGGATGATAGGTACTTCGGGATCTTCCTCCATATCTACAATGACAAAATCAACGGGTACAAGGACATCACCTACTTGGAGAGGCACATCTTCCACAAACCCGAGGGGTAGACGCACGGATCTATCCGCCATTTGCAAGGTCATGCGGGTCGGTTTCAGTTCCCCTACTCCAAGCTTGTTGAATATCGATGCGGGCATGAGGCTCACGCTTGCTCCAATGTCCAACAAGGCTTGTTTGATGCTTGCGTTCCCAATTTTACATGGAATGGTGAATCTCCCGGGATCTTTCATCTTTTTGGGCATTTGGTTGAGGATCAAATCATTGCATTCGCCGGTCAGAGCTACCATGCCTACTTCCTCCAGTTTCTTCTTGTTCGAAAGAATATCCTTCAGGAACTTGGCATATGAGGGCATTTTGGTCATGACATCGGTGAAAGGTAGAGTCACTTGGAGATTCTTGAGGATTTGCCAAAATTTTTCGAACTCCTTAGCTTCACGGACCTTAGCTAGCCTTCTGGGGTATGGAACATCAGGTTGAGTCACAGCAGGGTCCTTCGGTGGCTCTGGATTGGTCTGCTGAGCACTTTCTCCTCCATCCTGCTCCTCAGTCAGACGACCCGTCTGAGGATCCAGACGGTCCGTCTGAAGGTCGACTGAAACCCTAACTGGAGGTGTCTCGTCAGGATTGGGCATGTCTGGTCCCTGATAACTGGTCCCACTTCGCAGAGTGTGCATCACGCTCTTGATCTCAGCATTAGGATTGGGTTCGGGTTGGCTTGGGAACATTCCCGCCTTGGTCATTACCCCTTGATTTGCTTGTTGACTTTGTTGGAGAAGGAGGTTCATGGTTTGTCGAATCTGCCTAACTTCGTCATACACCGAGTTGTTCCACCCGGATTGATCTGCCATGAACTTGTCCACCATCGCGCGATGTTGCTGCCAATAAGAGTTTTGATTGTTGCTCCCTCCTTTGTTTGAATTTTGCCCCGTCGATGTCGGGTTAGAAGCACCGCTTGGATCGCCATACGAAAAACCAGGATGACTTCTCCTGTCTCTATACACATACCCTTGAGATGCGTTAGAGTTAGGAGGGTAAGGAGGAGGGTTACCTATGGCATTAACCTCCGCGATTTGTTCGTCTCTAACCAACAAGGCGCATGCTTGAGCCGAATGTCCGTCTTCATTGCAAATTTGACACGTGACTGCTTGCGTGGGTTGTACGGTTGGCTTGGCACTCATATTCTTTACCAAAGTTGTTAGAGCATCAAGTTGAGATTGTAGGTGAGTCGTCTCATCTACTTTCAGCATTCCTCCTTTGTTTGATGCTTGTCGGACCGACCAATTGGTTTGAGATCTTGCCATATTCTCAATCAAAGCCTTCGCATCATTCCCTCCAAGGTCCAGCAATGATCCACCTGCAGTGTTATTAACATTTTGTTGAGTTGAGGGGGTTAGACCATCATAAAAACACAATATTAATCTACTTTCAGGTAGGTCATGGTGTGGGCAAAGCCTTTGGAGGTCCTTAAACCTCTCCCAAGCTTCAAACAGGTTCTCGTCATTGAGTTGTGAAAAGTTAACCAAATCTCTAACATATTTGTTAGTCTTAACCCTAGGGTAGAATCTATCCAAAAATGCAGTGGTCAAACTTTCCCATGTTTCAAAGGGCTTGTCACTAAAACTATTCAACCAATCCTCGGCCCTATCTCTAAGAGAAAAAGGAAAGAGAGTTAGTCGGATAATCTCGGGGTTGACTTCTTCGAAGTTCAATGTTGCACAATTTCGCAAGAACTTTTGGAGATGGGCATTGGCGTCTTCTTGCGGCGATCCTCCATACATGTTTTGTTGCACCAATGCAATGAGACCGGGATTGTAGAACCAGTCACGGGTTCTTGCAGCTCTTGGTGGCCTCACGCCAAGTCGCACGTTGGATGCGGTTGGAGCACCGATTTCCTTCAAAGGACGATTTTGGGCTGCGACTCGAGCGGCCTCCATTGCTTCATTGATGGCTCTTTGAACGGGGTCTTCTTCACCGCCACCAACGGGGTTACCATTGGGAGGAGGGTTGTTGTTGTTATCCATTGCTTCTGTCTTCGATTGCTGCGAATTTGAGCCAAAATCTGACTCGGATGAAGTCTCAGCGTCGGTCAGACGATCCGTCTGGGGATCCAGACGGTCCGTTTGGGCAGAGGGCTGAGGCTGGCTTCCTCCGGATGGGGTTCCTACGCGCCGCTTGGGACGAAACACGGGCGTCTGAACAGGAGAGGAAGAGGCTTGACCTTCCTGGGCTTCGAGTTGCTTCTCCGGAAAACGAATGGTTCGTGAAGCAAACGGAGCGGAAAGTCGTTGGTTCTTTTCTCGATTCCCCTTGCTTCTTGTAAAGTGGTTATGCTCGGTCGTGGTTTGAATTGAATTCTTTTTTCCTCGGGCCAGTTTGCACTTCCTAATAATAAACAAGTTGAAATCGTGAAGGTAAGGCTTAAATAAAATAGAAAATTAAGTAAAAAGCAATTATCACCGTCCCCGGCAACGGCGCCAATTTTTGATCGGGTGCAAACCTAGTCAAAATATAACCTTGTTTTACCTGATTTAATCTATCGTAGTAAAGCTAAGGGTCGAATCACAGGGACGGTTGAATTAGTTCTTACTTAAATTATCTTATTTAATTAAACCTAAGGTATAAAAATAATTTATGGTTTAGGGAACAATTCTAAGAATTAAAATTTAAATTAAGAAAATAAATAGCTGGTTTAAATCTAAATCCTACGGTTGACTTATCGATAAAGAGAAAGGTTTAGGGGTTAGGTCAAGGACTTCACCTATGTTGCAGGTTACAAACGGTCCGTCTGATCTCTCAGACGGTTCGTTTGAACCTCGTGCTTGATGATTAATTAAAGGAGTTTAAGTTATTTCATATGCAGATTTATGGCTTAAACCTAATTCCCAGATTCTAACTATCGTTCAGATCTGGTAACTTAATTCAAGTCAGTTTATCGATTAAATCTCTAAGTTTGGTCATCACCAATACCTAAAGGCTTTAAAATCTATCTTTCATACAAAGGACATCTTATAACCATCGTTACAAGAAGGGTTCACCTATCGGTTACTCAATCCCGGTTTCATTCATCAATTACTTCCATCCTCAATTAAGCTTTTCATAAATCAACTAGGGTATAGATTATTGCAATCAAATTAGACAAGGCCTTAATCTAATAGATTCTAATCAATTCTACCTAATCAATTCATGAAAGAACATGGCAATTAGAAGTCAAAAGATAGAAATCATATGAAAATATCAAAAGCTCCAACTAATCAAATAAAAAAGCAACAACATAAGTTAAGTTCCCTACCATTGCCCCTAATAAACAACTTAGCCTATCATAGTATCAAACAGCATAAATAAGCAAGGTTTCTCCAAAATCATAGAGTTTAAAGAAAGATTACAACAAAATCAATCTTTTCTCCTTCTGTTTCTGCAACCTGGCGTCTTCAAACGGACCGTCTGATGAGTCAGACGGGTCGTTTGGCTCTGATTTCTGCTAGGGTTTTGAAGCTTCTTCCTTCTTAATTCGACACACCATCTTCTGGCCTCTCCTCTCCTTTTATAACTTCAAATCCTTTCCAGAGTCGGTGGAAAAACTGTCTAGGATCGTGCCAAAGTGGGGAGAGTTGGAAATAGAAACGGTTTCTTCTGAAATAGGACCTGCCCTGAATAAATCGGTTCTGGAACAGCCAAACGGTCCGTCTGAGGAGTCAGACGGGTCGTCTGACGGCAGTCTGGGCTGGGCTGAAATGCTGACTGGGCCTATCTCGAATTATTCCATCTAAAGTCGCCATAAATCATCAAAAATCATCGCGGAGAACCTGTAAACATACGGAGCAATAGCAGTACCTAGCTTCTTCCTAAAATCAACGATTTATCATCAAAATATGCAATATTAAACCAAATAATAGTCCTAATTAGGGTTGAAATGTATGCATGAAATCCGCCGATCAGATCTCCTGAAGAGATTGAAAATACTGCAAAATTATTGAAAAAAGAGTTTGAAATGAAAGACCTTGGTGTAACTAAATTTTGTCTCAGTCTGCAGATCGAGCATTTAAAGAATGGAATATTTATCCATCAGTCAAATTATATTGAAAAATTACTAAAGAAGTTTATTATGGATAAAGCTCATCCTTTGAAAATACCAATGGTCGTACAATCGTTAAATATAGAGAATGATCCTTTTCGCCCCCAAGAAAATGATGAAGAAGTACTTGGTCCTGAAGTGCCATACTTAAGTGCAATCGGAGCATTATTATATCTTGCAAATAATACCAGGCCTGATATTTCATTTACTGTAAATTTACTATCAAGATATAGTTCCAAACCAACCCGAAAACATTTGAATGGAATTAAAGATATTTTTCGCTATCTTTGTGGAATCCGAGATATGGGGCTATACTATGAAAAGGATATAAAATCTAATCTAGATGGATATGCAGATGCAGGATATTTATCAGACCCGCATAAAGCACGATCTCAATCAGGATACATATTTACTTATAGTGGAGCTGCGATTTCATGGCGATCGACAAAACAAACTATAACGGCTACATCATCAAATCATGCTGAACTAATTGCTCTCTATGAAGCGAGTCGAGAATGTGTTTCGTTGAGATCAATAATTCAAAATATTCAAGAAGAATGTGGGCTTCAAAACATTAAGGAAAATCCTACTCCAATATATGAAGATAATGCAGCTTGCATAGCACAAATTAGAGAAGGATATATCAAAGGAGACCGAACTAAGCACATTGCGCCGAAGTTCTTCTCGGCACATGATCTACAAAAGGATGGTATAATAGATGTTCAAAAAATTCAATCATGTAACAACTTGGCCGATCTATTCACGAAGTCTTTGCCAACAAGAATTTTTGAACAACTCAGAAAGAAAATAGGTCTACACCGACTGAAGGATGTCCAATAATATCAAAATGAGGGGAAGCATTATACACGTTGTACTCTTTTTTCCTTATCCAAGTTTTATCCCAATGGATTTTTTCTTGGTAAGGTTTTTAATGAGGCAGTATAAATGATCTAGAAGTATCATATTAATATTGATCCTGAAGTATCATATTACTAGTGTATAATGAAAGATGAACAAAGGGAAAGTGTTATAAATGGAATTATATATATTGATTGTCCATTTTCATTATTACAATTAATTGTATGAGATATTTATCATTAATTGTAAGATTTGTTTTTGGCTATATATAGTGGATGTAAGTTGTATATTGAAGATTGAACAATTGAGAATAAGAATTACAGAGCACCACTTTACTCTCTCTTTTATCTTTGTCTCTTTCTCTTTTTTACTTTATTTTACAACATGTATAAGCTGGCTACTGTTTTTTTTTTCAAATAGCTAGTAAATTCAAGTTCATTTTATATTGCTACTTGGACTATACAAACAAATGACATACTCTCATTTAAAACTTGTAAATGTAACTTGCAGTGTTTGTATAGTTCTCAGGGGCGCATGTGTGGATGAATAAATAAAAATTAAAATAAAAATTAAAATAAAAATAAAAACGTTAAAGTAAGGGGAGGCTCGAGGACGAAAGCGAACAAAAAAAAGGCGCATGTGTGAATGAATAAATAAAAATGAAAATGGAGGCTCAGGAAGGAAGGAAAGCGGGGGGGGGGGGGGGGGGGGGGGGAATCTAAGCAGAGATTCGAGCAAGCGAGTTTAAGCAACGTAAGCAATGACCCAAACCAATCCAGCAAATTTTTTTTCCGTATTAGATAAAACCAAAAAATTATGTTGCCACTTTTGATGATTGATATTTAATTACATATCAAAATCAATAATCGATCGAACGGCAAAAATACGTATTAGCACGCTAGGTCTATTATATTAATACTTTTTGGATCCGTACGTTTATAAGTAGTAGAAATAAAAATAGAGATTATTGCATAAAAACTTTGAAAACAGACAACTATCAATCAAAATAAGAGTGGTTCCGTTTAGATAGGTGTGGGAAGAAGGGAAAAAAAGAAGAAGTGAAAAGAAATATTAGAAAGTGTATAACTTTGTGAAGAGTTTAGATTATTTATAATTTTTTTTCTTCTCTTTTTTCTTCTTCCTATTTTTTCTCAACGCATTCAAACGGAGGCAGTACGAAGCATTGTGTCATTTGTTTTTATAGTCCAAGTTTTAAATGTTGCATAAAATTTATTCAATATGTAATATAATATTCAATCGCATTTCTAGTTTATGTCGCCCTATAAAACCTCTTGAGCGGCCATCATTTTGGGGGTAAATTGTTTCCCAATTCCTATCTCTTGGCCGGTTCCAAATAAAGGAGAGAATAAGGACAAACTGTGAAGTATAGACATTTATTATAGTGCAACCCTTGTAGCAAGAGATCAAAGCCGTACCATCTTACTGTACTAAAACTACAACTTGTACCCAAAGATATTTGTGGTGGAATCGGGTGTGGAGTGAGGCAGGTGGTCAAAAGGGTTAAACAAGCAAATTAAAAGGAAGTTATATTAGCAAGTTGTTTGACATAAAAGGTGAACACTTAAGCTTTCTTAGTTTCTTTTCATTTTTACAAAACTTCATGGTTTTCTTGCATTTTCTTGCAAAACCGAGTTCTATTTTTGTATGGATTAATTTTGGGTTTAAGTACATCAGGAGCTGTGTGGTTTTTATTAAATTATTCTATTTTTTATATAATGAATTTGCGACTGATTTCTTACTTGTATGAATTAATTATTAGAATTTTTGCAAAATTTGATATTTGTACGATTTTTTTTATCAACTTCATGGTTTTCATAAGTAATAAAGGATGAATTTTTTTATATATAGAATCGTCTCAAGCAAATTAGAAATTATTTGGATGAATTTTGTAATCTTCACAAGCTTTAAAGAAAAGAAGATTTTACTGGATAATGTCATACCAGACTGGCCCGTACCTCAAAACCTAAAATGAATTTTACTTTTGTATTTGAATTAAAACTTAGCCTAGTATTTTATTTTATTTTGGTTTAGAGTTCGGTGATTAGGTGATTGAGTGTTGATGACCGGGACGATCATATGACAGAAGCGTCATACGAACACTTAACTGTATTTTGCTTGTTTCAGATCGAGACAGCGAGACAGGTATTGAGGCATTGGATTTTGTGGTTAGCAACATATAAATTAGATTGTTGAAGTATTTATTATCTATAGTAGATATTTGTAAATTTATGTTTAGTATTTATATTAATTGTATATTATTTACTCTAATTTGAAAATTAGACTTGCTTAAGCCTTGCGGGTGCATAGGCATCCGCAGTGGACACTTTGTCGTGCACCGTCCAGTCATCGGACACAACGGATGTCACAATCAGTGGCGAAGACAGCTAATAATTAGAATTTTTTCCAACCATATGTTAATTTATTAAGATAATTTATATAATTAAGTTTTATGGGCCTCCTCTAGACTCAAAATATTATGCTCAAAAATTTTTTGGTTAAGAAAAATTAATGATTGCTAGTATTATTTTAGGTAATTAATACTTAAACTTGTAATTTTTTTGGTTCTCAATTTCATTTAGTCAGATTTTGACCCGTCATTCTTGGCTTCGCCACTGGTCACAATAGGTCTCTGATACATTATTGATTATTAAATGACACTAAACCTTCGACTAGCTTTGCTTTTTTTTTATTTTCAATTGGCTAATTATTTTATTTCTTATTTGACTTTTTCTTTTTTTGACATGCTAGATAGCGGCTATCTAATTGTTCTTATTTGACTTCTTTCAGGTCGAATTTGGTGCATTTGGTTGCGACCTTGCCTCAAACCTCTAGAAATGATCTCTTGAAAACAGTACCTTTATCGTCTCAAATTCTGCATCTTTCCTTCTTTCTATTTTTTCCCTTTTCCCATTCCAGAGGAAAGGAATAATTTTAGAGGTTGCTCCAAACAGACTGAATTTTGTTCCACAAAATTTCATCACATTTGGAATTGTCTCAACTTGCCTAGAGATATTTTACACTGATGTCACACTTTTTGTAAAGTGCGTTAGAAGTGAAACTGTTGAGATTAAGTGCTTAAGGTGCAAAGATAGAACCTTTTATGTATATATATTATTAGAAAATTGGATAGTTCAAATAATATACTTGGGTCAAGGCCTAATAATTAACCTTATGTATATATATTTGTTGCTCAAATTAATCTTTGTACGTCAAGGCCTAATAATATATTATTGCCCCTTTTTATCTTTTATATTTGTATCGAAATCAGATCTCAAATTCTTATTCTGTTATGTTCTCTGATTTGCCCTCTACTTTACAAATCCCCTACTCTGCATAATCTTTTAATGTTAGGACATCATAAATGCATATTGACTTATGATTATTTTGGAATTAACCATTGCTCATTTTGCTCTCTAAGGGGCCGTTTGGATTGAAGTGGGAATTTGGAAAATTTTCTATTCCTAAACATAAATTTATTATAAACAATTCAAACTCATCACAAAGTTACACACTTCCCAATAAATTTATGCCTAGGAATAGGAAATTCTCCAAATTCTTAAGGAAATTCCCCTAAATGATTATTTTCCTCTGTTGGTGCAAATCTACACCAAATTTGCTCCTTTATAATTTGCTCATATCATATATCTTCTCATTATATTATGATAATTGGTAATCTATCTATCTAGCAAATAAAAAGGAAGAAGTGCGTACCAGTATTCCTTATAATGAAATGCTGCTCTTGATGATAATAATTAATTTGTTAAAAGTAGATTTATGGACATGCATGAAAACTGAAATAGTATGTTACTAAACCTAATTTGTTAGGTTTCATTTCTTGATAGCTCCACTTATTAATTTTTCTTTATACTCCGAGCTTTTAAGTTTTAATAGGTCGAATGAAATTAGTGAGCTGGTGCCAAAATAAGGTAGCATATTTTGATAATTGAGAATGATTGGACGTCTATATTAGATACATGAGATCTCCACTAATCTAGTCCAGTGATTCCTCTCTTAATTTTAATTGGCAGACAATGAAACATATATTAATAATAAAATAGTAATTTATATCTCACTTAATATCATTGGACAGAATTGAAAGCACATTAATAATATCACTTATCACCAGTGTTTTTAATCTAAAATGACAACATATCCTATTAATCATGAAAATATAAACCTTGATCAGATATTGTGAATTCAACTGAAGTACAAAAATGACTCTCTAACTAATTTTAAACTATATATTGAGACGAATTGGCTTAAAAAAAACGTATTAATAATAAAACGATCACAGCATGCATTTACCATCTCATATTTCAAATAATATCCGCACAAATCATCAAGAGTATTAAAGCTGTAAAGTGCCTCTTATTAAGAAACGTATTTATTTTCATCAAATTATAATTTTTTCTACTGTTCACATGTTTAGTTTATTATTGATTCTATTTATTTAAATCAGTGAATATTGTTACAACCTTTAGCACCGATCAAAGTAATGTTGCTTTAAATATTAAAAATGGACAACATATCCATATCAAATAACATCTTTCATATATTGAAGTCCGCCCACAAATTTAACTCCGCCCACGTATTTAAGTTTGTCCGCACATTTGCGGTCGGGCGCTGCTGCTAGTCTATAAGTAATATAGCGGCCAGCCGTTTCACTGGTCCTGGTAATCTTCACGACTTGACCCGGCTTCAGCCCATAATACCTTGCAACTGGATCTGTAACTTGAATTCTAGGGAGCTGGAAATAAAATCATTTGCAACAGACATTATTAAATGAAATTCAAATTAACAAACTGGGTCTCAACGCTCGGGAATTAGTGATTATACTACAGGTATAATAACTATCAAACGATCAAAGGTTGATGCACCTTGTTACTTACACTAAAAAGTTATAGGCTCATAACAGTGTTTCGAATACCCTAACTGCCCGGTTCAACCGGTCATTAAACTGGGAACCGACCCTGGTCCTATCTATTTAGACTCTAAATCCAGAATAGTAGATCCAAGAACCGGACTATTAAATTGTTTATGTTAGCGAACTGTGCTGAACCAACCATGAATCGGTCCAACGGTTCAAGAATCAATAAAAGACTAAACTTAAATTAAGTAATAACGCAAAATATGGAACCAGCCCAAAAATTCAAGAACAGAACTTAAATTACGTAAAATATAGTCTTCTCCCACTGTAAAATCCGTGCTCTCTCCCACTGGCTAAGGAAATGAAATCCTGTGTAGCACAACACAGGGTGTAGCGCAGCTCCCAACCATCCGATCTATGATGGATGTCCCGTGAATTATACCAGATTGTGAGGTCCGAAAAAATTTAACCGCCCCGATCAAATCGAACGGCTTGATGCTGCGCCACACGGTGTGTTGCGCTACACAGCCTACACCGATAAGGATTCCTGGCCAAGAGGCTCTTTTGCTACCTATTCCACTATGTTTATATTATTATTATCGTCCTGTTGAAATCTAAGCTTCGCTGGTTCGATGGCCAACAAAGTTTATATTATTATTATGTACCTGAGTTTCTTTCACAGTGTACCGCTCAAGCAAAGTTTTCTTCTCTTCAGTGGTCAACAACTGGTGCTCTGGAACAAGCACATGATTCGTTATATTAAACAAAAGCTCCCCCTCCTGAAAATGATATTAGAATGTTAAAAACCAAGCAATCAATCTCTGACACCAATTGGGTTAATCAAGTCAAGACTAATTGTTTTCGATGCTTTATGATTTTGTTAATAAAAGAAGTTGAACATTTAAATAGCCCAAAAAAGGCATTGCAATTTTATTTTTATAACAAAAAGGACTTTCAAAATCAACCAAGTTTGGAAATTTGGAAAAATCCAACACTACAAGACAAATCGACTGTTCCCAGTAGCATGTCAATCAGAACCCAGTCGATATTCCTCCATTGATTTGGTAGGTTTCATAATCCCCCACAAATAATATCTCTATATATTACATTGCCAAACTAATTAAACCTGGCAATTTACAACAGGCAGTTCTGTACGTGTTTATTCCTTCCATTTTTTAATCGATATTAAAAAAATTGAAGGGTTCAATTTTTCACTTCCTTGCCCAACAATATTTCTGGCCCACTATACCCACAATATCCAAAGTTCAAACACATAGACAAAAAGTATTCTTCAAACAAATGGCGAAATCAACTATAACTAATTAGAATGATCAAATTAATTGAGAAGATGGTAAGTACCATGAAGACTTCAAAGTGGACCTTTTGGGAAGCCACCAAAACTTTCCCAGCCATTTTGGTCAGACATGTCTTCAAAACAAAAATTACTCTGCTGACATTTTCTGCTTCGATTTTTTTTATATATTGCCTAATTTGGTTCACTCCGAACTTGTCGTCTGGGAAGAACACATATATCTGCTCCAATTCAAAAAGCAAAAAAATAAAAAAAAAACAAACAGCTGCTACTAGAACTGTTTAATTAAACCAAGCAATCCCTGTACAATTGGCGATACTGGTAATAGAAACTAAATTTGAATAAACTACCAACACGGGCTAAAGAAATAATGTAGAAATGACCAATTATGAGAAATTGTATCTCATAGACGTCAAAAGTAGAGAATAAAGCAAAGAAAGAAAATGAAAGGAAAATAAAGAACCTGCTGAGACAAATCATTCTTGAGAGCCTTGTTGATAGTGAGATCTTCGCGTCGAACAGGGTCGCCGAATTTCTGCACGAATTCGGCTTTTGTCATGGAGACCTCGTGATCTACGACGAGGTATCCCCTGTAACAAAGCATCTGCATCACCGTCTGTCGGATCCTGAACAGATGGCTTGTGTTGTCAACTGAAGCCATCTCTCTCTCTTTCTCTATCGAGATAGATGTTGATGAATGTAGCGCACAGGAAATGGAATGGAAGGAAAGACAGAATTTTCTGGTTTTAAAAAGAATGGAAAGCAATCTACTCATAATGGAAAGAAATGGAAGATAAAGGCTGGAAAAGGAAGGAAATAAATCTACTTATCAATACAAATCCTAAATTTCTTTCCGCAAGTTTATTACATGGCGCAGTTAATTAATGCCTAATTAACTTTCAAATAAATGGCCAATTAATTTTGTGCGTTCTCCAATTAATTTAGTGAAACCGAAGAAGCAAATTGTCATTTGAAGAGGCGCTAATTCTATAAATAATATTCATTCCTATGCTGGCACAAAACTTTCTTATTTTTGGTGTTTTAACTTTAAGTAATGTTAGAATCAAATATATAGGACATCATACACGATTCAAATATCAACCATTAAAATTTGAAACGGCCGATCCAAATCGTTCAAAATGATCTCTATATTAAAATATTCTTGAAAATAAAATTTTATATTTTTTTCAAAATTGGAGGGTTCATAACTTTTTAGATTGAGCATATTCAAAAATTTCAAAAAAATAGTAAACAATTTTAAAAAAATATAAAATTTGGTCTCCACAGAAATTATATAACGTAGAACAATTTGAGCATTTTGGATCGTTCATTCTAATATTAAAAATTTTAATTTTATTATGTTGAACAAGTGTATGTGTCATATATGTTTGACACTACTCACTATCTTTGACTTTTGTTTAGTAGACCATATTAATATATTCACTGATTTTTTTTTCTTTTTTTCCCTTTTTAAATTTTTCTTTTATTATGTTAATTAATTCAAGCTAGTCCCATGAATTCAACTGATAATTTAAATCTGATTTGAAAATAATGTAGTGGAATTAATATATAGATATATCTATATCTCTACTTATACTTATAAATGCAGGAACCTTAAAGGTATTACATGTTAGATCTAACATGTAAACATGTGTTTCTACCATTCGATCGATTTGATCTGTGGTCGGATATTAATCGTCATACGAAGTAACAATATATTTTGATTTTTCGTCTAATAAATAAACAAATTAAATAATATATCTATCTGTATCGATGCTAGATAAAGCAATATATTTTTATTATCTCATATTATTTATTTTCTTTATTTGCTCACATATGAGGGCATCTTAAGCTAGTGTGTGTGTAGTCGTTTTCGAAAACTAAAATTTAAATAGTTGATCTGAACCATTCAAGTTGTTCTTCATATTAAAATATCCTTTGAGACAAAATTTTATATTTTTTTTCAAATTTTTTTTCTAAATATTTTCAAATTGGAGGGCTCAAATATTTCTTTATAGTATTTTTAATAGCATAATATATAGTAAAAAATATTGAGAAAATATAAAACTTAGTTTTCTAGGAGATTTCAATATGAATAACAACTTGAGCGGTTTAGATTTTGAAATTCGAAAGAATTCTCCTATATATTCCTTCATTCGTATTGCAATTTTCACGTGGATCGTTGATTTCAACATGTGAACATGAAAAAGAAAACCTTAGTACTATTTCTTTTCAGCATCTTTCTCTGTTCAATCAACTAATTTGGTTCATATTGATTTTTTTTTGTTCGAGCAAATTTTGGTGTAAGAGGAAGAACTAAGGTGATTGATTACTGCTTCTATAAGAAATATTTTACCCTAAACTAGATTAGTTAATTTTTTTGTTTCAAATTTCTGGTGATTTGATGTGTGTGTGTATATAGAGAAAGAGAGAGAGAGTTTTGCTATGGTGAGTCGTGACCCACGAGAGAGTCTTTGAGTTGCGCACAAAACTCCTAGATCTGGTTTAAAATGACCGATCCAAATCGTCCAATACGATCTCTCTTTGAAATCTCCATCTAGACTAAATTTTACATTTTTTTCAAAATTTTTAAGTACTTTTTTGAAAATTTAGAAAATCGTTAATCTAATTAGTTCTGTACTGTTCAAAAACTGTAAGTAATTTTTTAAAATCCGAAAAAAATACTTAAAGATTTTGAAAAAAATATAAAATTTGGTCTGCAAGAATATTTCAATAACGAGATCATATGGCACGGCTTGGATCGATCATTTTGAACCAGATTCATGAATTTTGATCGCATCTCATGGAAGATTTTTTGTGATGCATCTCACCATAGCTAAACTCTATATATATATTGGTTGAAATTTATCAAACATTATAATCTAATATCCTTCTAGATAATTTTTGTTCTTGATTTGATACTCAGTTAATTTAATAATGTTTTTGGGATGAATTGTAAATTGAAATTTTACTCTTTCAATTCAAGTCCTCAATATCTGATTTTTTTACCATTTTTATTATGGATCAAATTTGAAACTTGTAATGTATCTGATATTTTATGAATCAAATTCAAGTCATCATCTTTGTCGGAATGGTAAATCCCTTTGATCTTAGGTGTTGATTGACCAGAGGTTTCACCTTAGTCTTGTAAAAGGTGGTACGGATATCTTTGTTCTTCTTTATTCTAGATCTAGATTGATTTTGAAAAAAGTTCTAGTTAAGTTGAGGCGATTAAATTTAATTAATCCATAGACAAATCAATGAGACCTAACTTAAGATCAAACTGAAGTTTATATCTTGTTTATTCAAAAAGATTAGATTATAATCCAATATTCTTAAGTTATTTGAGTATATCTTTTTGAATCTCAGTCTAGACAGTATAAAGAGTTTAAATGTAGTTTATTGTGATGAAATGACTTATAATGAATCTTGAAACGATTGAAATGCTCAAATGATACTCAGAATTTCATTATTCGCACTTTATATGCGTAATTACCATGTATAATCCAATATGTTTAAATAAATAAGATATAAATCATATTCTAGACAGTATGAAGAGTTGTACGGAATTGCATTATTTGCACTTTATATGTGTAATTACCATATATAATCCAATCATTTTGAACAATAAATATATTAATAATATTCTAGACATCATAAAAATTGTAAATGTAGATTATTGAGATGAAATGACATAGAATGTATTCAGAAACGATTGAAATGTTCAAAATCTAATCTTTTTGAATGAATAACATATGAATCATATTTTAGATTGTGATGAAATGATCTACTCATTATACTATCTAGAACATTATTCATATGTTATTTATTAAAAAAAAATATATTATACATGGTAATTACGCATATAAAGTGCAAATAATTAAATTCTGATCATCATTTGAGCATTTCAGTTGTTTCTGGATTCATCCTATGTTATTTCATCGCAATAATTCATGGAGGCTTAGGGATCCATGACTTATTGACTCAAAATCAGGCACTACTTGCCAAATGGCTTTGGTGGCTACGAGCGAGGCCAAAATCTGTCTGGACTACCACTGTGCTTCGGCTCTTTCACACAAGAGACCCCAATCTTCTACAGACTTGTTCATCAACCTCTACGATTCTAAAGGACGTTCTCGCAACTAAGGCGCTGTTTTCGACTGTGGAAGGATCAGTTCAACCGGATCCTGATGACCTTCGACCGATACTCGACTGGCGATGGACAACGAATAACATCTTCACTGTGTCTTCCGCTTACAAAGTCATGGCTTGGTCTGGGGTAGTCTCTCCGTATTACAAACAGCTTTGGAAAATGAAAGCCCCACCAAAAGTGATTTTCTTTTTCTGGCTTTTGCTTCGTGATAGACTCCTCACTCAGCACAATCTTACGAAGAGAGGATGGCCCTCTATCTCTGCGTGCAAACTTTGTCATTTACAAGTGGAAGAAACTGCTGATCACTTGTTCATTTCTTGCACTTTCGCTAAGGAGATCCTTTGGTGACGGCCCACTTCAACCTTACACCTTGTGTTTCGGTTGTTCAGGTTCAATCAGTTTGGCTCTCTACCTGTGAGGGTCTAACGAGTCAACAAAGAAGCCTTTGGACTACGTTATGGGCGGCAACTTGTTGGATTATCTGGAAACACCGATGTTTGGTCATCTTCGACAATCGCCGGGCTTCCATTCAAAATTTACTCTATGACATTTTGTCTAAGACAAAACAATGGCAAACTCTCTTTGCTAAGTGATCTTGTACTTTAGTAGTGCTTTACTTTCTTTTTTCCTACTTTATTTTTAGGAGAATTACTTCTCCTTTGTTGTAATTACTTTTCTTTTCTCTTAATAAAATTTGCCCCTGGCCCTTTGCCAGCCGGCCCTCAAAAAAAAAGTCTTTAGGCTGTCTAGAATATAATTCATATTATATTTATTCAAAAAGATTAGATTATACAACGTAATAAAGCATATAATAGTGCAAATAATGCAATCTGGATTCATTCTAAGTCATTTCATCACAATAATTTTATTTAAACTCATTCTACAATCTAGAACAATATTTATATGCTATTTATTCAAAAACATTGGATTATACAAGGTAATTACGTAATTAAACTGCAAATAAAGCAATTCAGTGTGCATCATTTGTGCATTTCAATCGTTTCTGGATTCATTCTAAGATATTTCATAACGATAATATACATCTATACATTATATACTGTTTAGAACATGATTCATATGTTATTTATTCAAAAAGATTGGATTATACATGTTAATTACGCATATAAAATACTAATAATGCAATTCTGAGCATTATTTGAACATTTCAATCGTTTCTGAACTCATTCTAAGTCATTTCATCACAATAATATAGATTTAAGCTCTTTATACAGTATAGAATATGATTCATATGTTATTTATTAAAAAATATTCGGTTATACATGGTAATTACGTATATTAAATTCAAATAATGCAATTCCGAGCATTATTCGAGCACTTCATTTCGTTTCTGGATTCATTTTATGTCATTTCATCACAATAATCTACATTAAAACTCTTTATACTGTCTAGAATATGATTAATATGATATTTATTCAAAGAGATTTGATTATGCATGGTTTACTCATATAAAGTGCAAATAATGTCATTCTGAGTATCATTTGAGCATTTCAATCATTTCTGTATTCATTCAAAATCATTTCGTCACAATAATCAACATTTAATCTCTTTATACTGTCTAAAATATGATTCATATATTATTAATTAAAAATTATTTGATTATACATGGTAATTTTGCATATAAAATGCAATTAATATAATTCTGAGCATCAATTATGCATTTCAATCATTTATGGATTTATTCTAAGTCCTGTCACCACAATAATCTACATATAAAAACTTTATACTGTTTAGATATGATTCATATGTTATTTGAGTAATGCTAGAATCAAACATATAGGACATCAAACACGATCCAAACGTAGCACATTAAAATTTCAAACGGACGATCCAAACCGCTCAATATGATCTCTATATTAAAATATCTTTGATAATCAAATTTTATATTTTTTCATATTTTCTAACTATTTTTTTCGAATTTTCAAAATTGAAGGGTTCAGAACTTTTTAGATTGAGCATATTGAAAAATTTAAAAAAAATAGTAAAAAAAAATTGTAAAAATATAAAATTTGGTCTCCATGAAGATTGTATAACACAGAACAATTTGAGCGGTTTGGATCGGCCATTCCAATTTTAAAAATTAAAATTTCATCGCGTTGGACAAGTGTACGTGTCCTATATGTTTGACACTAGCAACTCCCATGTTATTTATTCAAAAAAAAAATGATATTGTACATGTTAATTACGCATATAAAATGCTAATAATGCAATTCTGAGCATTATTTGAACATGTCAATCGTTTTTTGATTCATTCTAAGTCATTTCATCACAATAATATACATTTAAACTCTTTATACATTTCATTCTAAGTGACAATAGGACCTATAAGGGTAGCTAACGAAGAAACTACTTGCTATCCTAATGAAAGTGATATATATAAAATCACATCTGAGATTTAATTAATTGCATGTTTGCATTTTATTACACTTTTATTGATATACAATGAATGGTCTTTGCAGCTTATTGATATCTGCATTGCATTTAGTGATTTGCATAAGTGATGCACCATACGTTGTAATGTCTCTTGCATTATACATAATTATCTCATAGAGGTACTTGTTCAAATTGCATATAAATTGCAAATAATTGAATTTTGAGCATCATTTGAGCATTTCAATTATTTTTAGATTCATTCTATATCATTTCACCACAATAATCTACATTTACAATGTTTCTGTGGTCTAGAATATAATTCATATGGTATTTATTCAAAAAGATTGGATTATACACAGTAACCATGCATACAAAGTGCGAATAATGCAATTCTGAGCATGATTTGAGCATTTCAATCGTTTTTGGATTCATTCTAAGTCATTTCATCACACTACACTTAAACTCTTTATACTATCTGAAATTTGATTCAGGAATTTTTTATTCTAAAAGATTGGATTATACATTGCAATTACGCATGTAAAATGCAAATAATGCAATTCTGAGCATTATTTGAGCATTTTATTCATTCCTGGATTCATTCTAAGTCATTCCGTCCCAATAATCAACATTTAAATTATTTATACTATCTAGAATATGATTAATAAGTTATTTATTAAAAAAGATCTGATTATACAAGGTAATTACGCATATAAAGTGCATATAATGCACTTATGAGCACCATTTGGGCATTTCAATCGTTTCTGAATTCATTCCAAATCATTTCATCAAAATAATCTACATTTAAAAACTTCATTTTGTCAGGAATATGATTCATATGTGATTTATTCAGAAAGATTGGATTATAAATGATAATTACGCATATAAAGTGCAAATAATACAATTCTGATCTTCATTTGAGAATTTCAATCGTTTCTGGATTCATTCTAAGTCATTTAATCATAATAATCTACATTTATACTCTTTATACTATCTAGAATATGATTCATATGTATTTTATTCAATAAGATTAGATTATGCATGGTAATTACGCATATAAAGTGCAAATAATACAATTCTGAGGATCATGTGAGCAATTAAATCGTTTCCGGATTCATTCTTTGTCTTTTCATCACAATAATCTCCATTTAAAGTCTTTATACTTTCCTAATATGATTCATATGTTATTTATTCAAAAATATTATTACGCATATAAAGTGTCAATAATGCAATTCTGAGCATCATTTGAGCATTTAAATAGTTTCTGCATTCATTCCATGTCATTTCATCACAATAATCTATATTTAAATTCTTTATACTGTCTAGAATTTGATTAATATGTATTTTATTCAAAAAGATTGGATTATAGAAAGGTAATTACACATATAAAGTGCAAATATGCAATTTCGAGCTTCATTTGAACATTTAAAATGTTTCTACATACATTCTAATTCATTTCATCATAATAATCTGTATTGAAACTCTTTATACTGTCTAGAATATGTTTAATATGTAATTTATTCAAAAAGATTGGATTATACAAATTAATTATGCATATAAATTGCAAATAATGCAATTCTGAGCATCATTTGATCGTTTCATACGTTTATGGATTCATTCTAAGTCATTTCATCACAATAATCTACATTTATACTCTTTATACTGTCTAGAATATGATTCATTTGTATTTTAATCAAAAAGATTAAATTATACATGGCAATTACGTATATAAAGTGCAAATAATGCAATTATGAGCATTATTTGAGCATTTAAATAGTTTCTGAGTGGGGCTGTTTGGATTCCCCAAGGAATTTGGAGAATTTCATCTTCCTACCATAAATTTATTATAAACAATTCAAACTTTTCACAAAGTTACACAGTTTCCAATAAATTTATTCCTAGGAATTGCAACTTCTCCAAATTCCCCAAATTTCTAAGCGATCCAAACGGCCCCACATTCTTTCTAAGTCATTTAATCACAATAATCTATATTTAAACTATTTATACTGTTTAGAATATGATTCATATGTATATTATTCAATAAGATTGGATTATACGTCGTAATTACGCATATAAATTGCAAATAATGCAATTCCGAGCATCGTTTGAGCATTTAAATCATTTTTGAATTCATTCTAAATCATTTCATTACAATAATCAACATTTAAACTCTTTATACTTTCTAGAATTTGATTAATATGTATTTTATTGAAAAAGATTGGATTATACATGGTAATTACGCACATAAAGTGCAAATGATGCAATTCTGAGCATCATTTGATAATTTCAATCATTTCTAGATTCATTCTAACTAAACTTTTAAAAAATTCTGTTTTTTCCGTTTTATCGCCGTTTTATCTAGATTTTCGTTCACAACGCACAACTATTTTAGCCGCTATATTGCCATTTTATCTGTTTTATCACCGATAAACGCTAAATCACCACCCAACCACTAATCCGCACAAATCGCATTTTAAAACCTCGATTCTAACGCATTTGATCACAACAATATTTAAACTCTTTATACTGGCTCAAATATGATTTATATGTGATTTATGCAAAAAGATCTGAATATAAATGATAATTATGAATATAAAGTGCAAATAATGTAATTCTGAGTATCATTTGAGCATTTTGAATCATTTCTGGATTCATTCTAAGTCATTTAATCACAATAATCTACATTTAAATTTATATACTGTCATATTTTATTTATTCAAAAAGATTGAATTATACAAGCTAATTACGCATATAAAATGCAAATAATGCAATTCTGAATATCATTTGAGAATTTCAATCGTTTTTAGATTCGTTCAATGTCATTTCATCATAATTATCTACGTTTATACTGTTTATACAGTCTAGAATATAATTCAGATGTATTTTATTCAAAAAGATTGGATTATACACAGCAATTACGTATGTAAAGCTCGAATTATGCAATTCAGACCATCATTTGAGCATTTGCATCGTTTCTGGATTCATTCTAGCTCATTTCATCACAATAATCTACTTTTATACTCTTTGTACTGTCTAGAATGTGAATCATATGGATTATACTTGGCAATTACGCATATAAAATGCAAATAATACAATTCTGAGCATTTCAATAGTTTCTGGATTCATTCTAACTTTCTAAGTTATTTCAATGCAATAATCTACTTTTATACTCTTTATACTGTCTAGAATTTGATTCATATGTTATTTATTTAAAAATATTAGATTATACATGGTAATTACGCATATAAACTGCAAATAAAGCAATTCTGAGCATCATTTGTGCATTTCAATCGTTTCTGGTTTCATTCTAAGTCGTTTCATCGCAACATCTACAATTTCTTTTTTATGAATTGCACAACATCTACATTTTTACACTTTATACTATTTAGAAAATGATTCATATCTTATTTATTAAAAAAAGAATGGATTATACATGGCAATTACGCATATAAAGTGCATATAATGTAATTCTTGAGAATTTCAATCGTTTTTGGATTCATTCTGAGTCGTTTCATAACAATAATCTACATTTAAACTCTTTATACTATATAGAATATGAATAAAATGTTATTTATTCAAAAAGACTATATTATACATGGTAATTATGCACATAAAATGCAAAAAAAAATTGCAAAATAATGCAATTTTGAGCATTTCATTCGTTTTTTTAATTCATTCTATATCATTTCGTCACAATAATCTACATTTAAACTCTTTATACTGTCTAGAATATGTTTAATATGGTAATTATTCAAAAAAAATTGGATTATGCAAGGTAAGTATGTATATAAAGTAGAAATAATGCAATTATGAGCATCATTTGAGCATTTCAATCTTTTCTGTATTAATTCTAAGTCATTTCATCACAATAATCTACATTAAAACTCTTTATACTTTCTAGAATATGATTCATCTGTGCCAAGCTGATATCTTAGAAACAACTAAACATATGTTCTGCTACTGTTTAGTTGCAAAGGAACTCTCGTCATTGCTTCACCTTAACAACCTTAATCTTCATACTGTTGACTTGGTGCTGCAAGCCATTTGCAGTTACAATAACACAAATAATTTCACTGCAATCAAGCTGGCTATCTCTCTTTGGGAACTTTGGATGGAGAGAAATGGGTAAATTTTCAGAAATACCAGAAGAACACTTGTACCAGTACATGACTGGATTTTCATGAGGCTACATTGTTTTTAAGATATTGCTAATATTTCGGGCTTTGTTTACTTGCTTTCCATTTTGTTTTTTTGTTGTTGTTGATTGTTTTTTTCTTTGTTGTAACTAGGTAGCCTCAACCTAGTATCTCTAAAAAAAAAAATACGCAAATAAAATGAAAATAATACAATTCTGAGCATTATTTGAGTATTTTATTCATTTTTAGATTCATTATAAGTCATTTTGTCATAATAATCAACATATAAACACTTTATATTGTCTAGAATAAGATTAATATGTTATTTATTCAAAAAAGATTTGATTATACATGGTAATTACGCATATAAAGTGTAAATTATGCAATTCTGAGCATCATTTGATCAGTTCCATCATTTCTGGATTCAATCTAAGTCATTTCATCGCAATAATCTACATTTAAACTCCGTATACTGTATATAATATGATTAATATGTTATTTATTCAAAAAGATTGGATTATACATGGTAATTACGCATATAAAATGTAAATAATGCAATTCTGAGCATTTTCATTCATTTTTCAATTCATTCTAAGTAATTTCATCACAATAATCTACATTAAAAATCTTTATATTGTATATAATATGATTAATATGTTATTTATTCAAAAAGATTTTATAATACAAGGTATTTACAAATAAAGTGCAAATAATGCAATTCTGAGCATCATTTGAGTATTTCAATCATTTGTGGATTCATTCTAAGACATTTCATCACAATAATCAACATTTAAACTTTTTGTACTGTCTAGAATATGATTCATATGTTATTTATTCAAAAACATTGGATTATACATGGTAATTACGCATATAAAATGCAAATAATTCAATTATGAGCATTATTTGAGCATTTCAATCGTCTCTGGATCATTCTAAGTCATTTCATCACAAAAATATACATTTAAAAATCTTATACTCTCTAGAATTATATTCATATGTTATTTATTCAAAAAGATTGGATTATACAAGATAATTACGCATATAAAATGCAAATAATGCAATTTTGAGCATCATTTATGCATTTAAATTGTTTCTGGATTCATTCTAAGTTATTTCACGCAATAATCTTCATTTAAACTCTTTCTACTGTCTAAAATATGAGTCATGTGTTATTTATTCAAAAAATTAGATTATACATAATAATCACAAATACAAAGTAGAAATAATGTAATTCTGAGCATTATTTCTGCATTTCATGTGTTTGTTGATTCATTCTAAGTCATTTCATCACATCCACATGTATACTCTTTATACTGTCTAGAATATAATCACATGTTATTTATTCAAAAAGATTGGATTATACATGGTAATTACGCATATAAAGTGCAAATAATGCTATTCGAAACAACGTTTGAGCATTTCAGTCGTTTCTGGGTTCATTCTAATTCATTTCATCACAAGAATCTTCATTTAAACTCATTAAACTATCATGAACATAATTAATGTGTTATTTATTCAAAAAAAAAATTAGATTATACATGGTAATTTCGCAGGTAAAGTGCAAATAAATGAATTATGAGCATAATTTGAGTATTTTAATTGTTTCTGAATTCATTCTAAGTCATATCATCACAATAATCAACAATTAAACTCTTTATATTGTATAGAATATGATTTATTTATTATTTATTCACAAATTTTGGATTATACATGATAATTAAGCATATAAACTGCAAATAAATAAATTCTGAACATCATGTATGCATTTCAATCGTTTCTGGATTCATTCTCAATAATTTCGTCACAATAATCTACATTTAAACTCTTTATACTGTCTAGAATTTGATTCATATGTAATTTTTTCAAAAAGATTATATTATAGAAGGTAATTACGCATATAAATTGCAAATATTGCAATTCTGTGCATCATTTGAGCATTTCAATCGTCTTTGGATCATTCTAAGTCATTTCATCACAAAAATATACATTTAAAAATCTTATACTCTCTAGAATTATATTCATATGTTATTTATTCAAAAAGTTTGGATTATACAAGATATTTACGCATATAAAATGCAAATAATGCAATTTTGAGCATCATTTATGCATTTAAATTGTTTCTGGATTCATTCTAAGTCATTTCTCGCAATAATCTTCATTTAAACTCTTTCTACTGTCTAAAATATGAGTCAAATGTTATTTATTAAAATATTAGATTATACATAATAATCATAAATACAAAAGTAGAAATAATGTAATTCTGAGCATTATTTCTGCATTTCATGTGTTTGTTGATTCATTCTAAGTCATTTCATCACAATAATCCACATGTATATGTTAGGAAATTCTTAATTTTAATTTTTGTGACTAATTACACTTAATTAATCCAATTAAAACACAAGCAAAAGGGATCTAGTGCTCAAGTCCAATTCAACACAAAGAGATAGGTGGGAAATTTGTACCTCTCTTGATATTGTAATCAAGAGGCTCGATCCTACGGCTTAGAAATCGATAGGGTGCTTTCCAAACTCCTCCAATTCGAAACGCCTCGAGTCCACTAAGGTATTAACCAAGTTATTCTCGAATCGTGCTAGCAATGAGAATAACAAGTCTAATCCCAAAGCTTTCCCTTTCTTCAATCAATTCACCAATTAATTTGTGGAAGGGAGAGCTCAACACATGAGCAATTGTGTGGAGAGATGAGAGAGAGAGGCGCATAAGAGGGGAGAGTGGCGGCTAGGGAAGGGAGAAAAGAGCAACCATCCAAGGAGCCTCCATAAAAGTCCTTATATAGGCTCCAAACCCAAGCACAAAGTTCACACAAATTACATGGTGTGCCATCCCACCTACCACCTCTATAGGCCGGCCTCATTATGGGCCTAGATGGGCCACTAGCTCATCTCATCTAGACCTCAATTCTATTAATTAAATGTCACATTCAATTGCTACTTAATTGGACATTTAATTAATAAATGGACCCTTTCATATGCTTTCCATTTGGGCTCAATTAGGCTATTAATTAGAAGCCTATACTTTTAATTTAATTCACTCAATTAAATTAAAGTATGTTGTTTATAAATAATTATTAATTTAATAATAATTATTTAGAGATTAGATAATGCATTAACTTATTTCTATATGATCTATTTGATTTAATTAATTATAACGGTCCATAACGTTATTTAATTAATTAATCAACTTATCATATTTTGCAATACTAACTGTTGCAAATAAATAAATAATGCACGTATGGTTAAAAACCTTATTATGTGACCCTTTGAGGATTTATGCTATGTTGGACATGGAATTAAATAACGATTTAATAGTATACTGCTATTAAATAGTAACACGTTATGATTCCCAATTCGCATAAATAGTATACTGCTACAGTATTTAAATCCTGCATAAGAGAATAAAAGTATTTTTCTATTTTGATTCTTATGCCACACGATATCATCGTATAATCCAAGATAGAAATGTGTCATTCATGCAGATTATACGTTTCTTGATCTAGAGTTGATCGCTTAGTTGCGCGCATATGATCCAACTCCATCAAGGGTCCCAAACAGATATCGTCACTCACTAAGTGAATTAATGAGGGACATACGGTTTCCTTGATGATTAGCTTTTCCCCGCACAATTCAAGAGAACATAAATAAAGTCCGTATAGCTGCCCTTATCGGGAATCAGCGGTAGACAATATTTATTGAACCTATCCTCATGTGGAAAAGATAAACATCTCAAACTTAGAACCAAAATCATAACGAAATAAATAATGCACATAACACAATCCATATATTTATTTCGTTGGGTCAAGTCCTGTACTATGTTCCATAACATATACATATGCAATTAAGTTGGTAACTCTTTACCTATGATTTGTAGAACTTAATCATCACTTAACTTGCATACTAATCTTATATGATAATTAATGTTCCTTGTTAATTATCAAGATTATGGACTGTTTAGATTTATTATTGTCATTCTAAAGAATGATCCACAGAGATCTACAATTCAGATCCTCAACCTGAATAATCTGTCAATAATAAACCTAGGAACAGATGATAATATATCATCCATAACATAAACTAATATTTAAGTCATCAAATTATTGGCTTCTAGGACATAACTCCAACAGTATACTCTTTATACTGTCTAGAATATAGTTCACATGTTATTTATTCAAAAAGATTGGATTATACATGGTAATTACGCATATAAAGTGCAAATAATGCTATTCGAAACAACGTTTGAGCATTTCAGTCGTTTCTGGGTTCATTCTAATTCATTTCATCACAACAATCTTCATTTAAACTCATTAAACTATCATGAACATAATTAATGTGTTATTTCCTCAAAAAAATATTAGATTATACATGGTAATTTCGCAGGTAAAGTGCAAATAATTGAATTATGAGCATCATTTGAGTATTTTAATCGTTTCTGAATTCATTCTAATTCATATCATCACAATAATCAACAATTAAACTCTTTATATTGTAAAGAATATGATTTATTTATTATTTATTCACAAATATTGGATTATACATGATAATTAAGCATATAAACTGCAAATAAATAAATTCTGAACATCATGTATGCATTTCAATCGTTTCTGGATTCATTCTCAATAATTTCGTCACAATAATCTACATTTAAACTCTTTATACTGTCTAGAATCTGATTCATATATAATTTTTTCAAAAAGATTATATTATAGAAGGTAATTACGCATATAAATTGCAAATATTGTAATTATGTGCATCATTTGAGCATTTCAATCGTTTCTGGATTCATCCTAAGTCATTTTATCGCAACAATCTACTTTTATACTTTTTAGAATATGATTTATATGTTATTTATTCAAAAAAATTGGATTATACATGGTAATTAAGCATATAAAATGCAAATAAAACAATTCAGAGCATCCTTTGAGAATTTCAGTCGTTTCTGGATTCATTCTAAGTGGTTACATAATAATAATCTTCATTTAAACTCATTATACTATCTTGAACATTATTCATATGTCATTTATTTAAAAGACTAGGACATACTTTGTACTTACGCATATTAAGTGCAAATAATTGAATTGTGACCTTCATTTGAGCATTTCAATCGTTTCTGAATACATTCTATGCCATTTCATCGCAATAATGAACATTTACACTCTTTATATTGTCTTGAATATGATTCATATATTATTTTAATAAAAAATATTGGATTATACATGGTAATTACGCATGTAAAATGCTAATAAATCAATTCTGAGCATCATTCGTGTATTTTAATCGTTTCTGGATTCATTCTAAGTCATTTTAAAACAACAATCTACATTTAAACACGTTATACTGTTTAGAATATGGTTCATATGTTATTTATTTGAAAAATGGATTATACATGATAATTAGTGCAAATAAAGCAATTCTTAGCATCGTTGAGCATTTCAGTCGTTTCTGGATTCATTCTGAGTCATTTCCCTACACCTTTCACTCGTGAAGTCGCTGCTTCCATGGTTGAACACAACAACAACTGCAAAGGAGAGGTATTATTGTGCAACAGGGGTGTGTATTATGCCAGCTTCAACAGATAGAAACTTCTATCCATCTTTTTTTTTGAGTGCCCCTTTGCTGTTTCGATTTGGAGACAGCTTAACCTAGATTCTGCTACCAGCTTCATTTCTGTGCTAGACTGCCTCCTGATCTCTTTTACTCCCATCAAAGGAAACAAAGAAAATGCACACTACTGGCGACAGCTTTATGGGCCACATGGTTAGAGAGAAACAACCGGATCTTCCTGCAAAAGCAACGATTGCTTGTGCATGTCACAAGTTGGATTTCTACCGAAGCAATGGCTTTTCTGAAAAACAGCTGATATTAATTTGCTGATAGCCCTGTTTTGTTTATTTTCTTCTTCTCTGTTTTTCTTTCTTTTTTTCCACTTTCCAGTCACTGGCTAGTATATCTAAAAAAAAAAACTCTTTATACTGTCGAGAATGTGATTCGCATTTTATTTATTCAAAAATATTGGATTATACATGGTAATTTTTTTTTGAGGGCCGGCTGGCAAAGGGCCAGGGGCAAATTTTATTAAGAAAAAAGAAAAGTAATTACAACAAAGGAGAAGTAATTCTCCTAAAAATAAAGTAGGAAAAAAGAAAGTAAAGCACTACTAAAGTACAAGATCACTTAGCAAAGATAGTTTGCCATTGTTTTGTCTTAGACAAAATGTCATAGAGTAAATTTTGAATGGAAGCCCGGCGATTGTCGAAGATGACCAAACATCGGTGTTTCCAGATAATCCAACAAGTTGCCGCCCATAACGTAGTCCAAAGGCTTCTTTGTTGACTCGTTAGACCCTCACAGGTAGAGAGCCAAACTGATTGAACCTCAACAACCGAAACACAAGGTGTAAGGTTGAAGTGGGCCATCACCCTAGAAAAAATTCAGATCCGCTGCCGCGCGACACAGCGTGTCGCGCGGTACGCTGGCCGTCTGATTAAGATCCAATGGACAAGGGAGCCCCGTGCATGTAACCTAGATTGATAGGCCCGTAAAAAGTGAACCGTCCGATCAAGATCAGACGGCTCGTAGTGCGCTACACGCTGTGTCGCGCAACAGCAGAGTCGGATTGCCCTAGAAAGGATCTCCTTAGCGAAAGTGCAAGAAATGAACAAGTGATCAGCAGTTTCTTCCACTTGTAAATGACAAAGTTTGCACGCAGAGATAGAGGGCCATCCTCTCTTCGTAAGATTGTGCTGAGTGAGGAGTCTATCACGAAGCAAAAGTCAGAAAAAGAAAATCACTTTTGGTGGGGCTTTCATTTTCCAAAGCTGTTTGTAATACGGAGAGACTACCCCAGACCAAGCCATGACTTTGTAAGCGGAAGACACCGTGAACACGTTATTCGCTGTCCATCGCCAGTCGAGTATCGGTCGAAGGTCATCAGGATCCGGTTGAACTGATCCTTCCACAGTCGAAAACAGCGCCTTAGTTGCGAGAACGTCCTTTAGAATCGTAGAGGTTGATGAACAAGTCTGTAGAAGATTGGGGTCTCTTGATGAACAGTGGTTGATGAACAGTGGTAGTCCAGACAGATTCTGGCCTCGCTCGTAGCCCCCAAAGCCATTTGGCAAGTAGTGCCTGATTTTGAGTCAATAAGTCATGGATCCCTAAGCCTCCATGAATTATTGGCATGCAGCACTTGTCCCAACTAACAAGGCAATGACCACCCAGACATTTATTATTTCCTTTCCACAGAAAGCTTCTCCTTAGTCTATCGATTTGATTGATGACCCCTTTAGGCAGTTTTATAACCTGCATGTAGTGCAACGGCATAGCCGAGAGAACCGATTTTATCAGGGTCAATCTACCTGCCAATGAGAGGAATTTTGATTTTCATCCTTGTAATCTCCTCTGTATAGCCGCTAGAAAGGGTTGGAAATGTACCTTTTTGAGTTTTTTGACCGACAAAGGAAATCCTAAGTAAGAGATGTGTGTTACTTTTGTCTGGCAGTTAAGAATGGATTGTACAGTCTGAATGTGCTCATGCCTCATTGCAATAGGCACAAAACAAGACTTGTTATTATTGATCTTAAGACCTGAGAGGGCCGCATAATGATGCAAGATACTAGTAACTACGCGTAGGTTTTTCGGATGCGCCTCCATCACCAAAGCTGTGTCGTCTGCAAATTGCAAGGTTCGCGGTGGTAGAAAGACAGCAGGTTCCATTAGGTTCGTCGCATTTTCCATAAAACGCTGTAAGGCATCTCCTTTTCTGAGTCCTCGAAGGTGACGGAATGTCTCAGATTGTCGCCCATTTACTAGGACCGCCGAGGTTGAGGATCGTAGGATGCAAAGAACCCACAAAATCCATAATGAGGGGAACCCCCTTTCCACTAGCAAATTAACTAAAAAGCACCAAGAGACAGAGTCAAATGCCTTTGTAAAATCAACTTTAAAGAGAACAGCAGGAATCTTCTTCTTGTGAAGGAATGAGATGGTTTCTGAAGCCACGAGGTAAGACTCCATTATAGAATGACCTTTGGTAAAAGCAGTTTGGTACTTGCTAACCAACGTTGGAAGGAAAGATCCCAATCTATTTGCAAGAATTTTTGAAATGATTTTAACTGGTGTGTTAATAACACTAATCGGACGATAATCCCCTAGGGTTTCTGCACTCTGTCCTTTGGGAACTAGAGTAATGAAAGCTTTGTTTAGAATATCCAGCACAAAGAATTACTTTGAAAAGCAGCGACGAGGTCCATGAAGTCATGTTGAATAAGATCCCAGAATTTTTTTATAAAATTCGGCAGGAAATCCATCCGGACCAGACGCTTTTCCATTTCTGAGCCCTTTGATTACTTCTTTAACTTCTTCAGAGGTGATGGGGTCCTGAATGGACATCAGATCCATCTCATCCCCTACCTTGTTTGTCAAGTCAAAAGGTGGAGGGACAGGCGCTGGGGTGCCAAGGAGGCCCTTGTAGAAGTCTCGAAAAGCAAGGGAAATTTCTTCTTCATTAGTGACAACTTGATCATTAATTTGGACTGCACAAATATTATTTTTAGCTCTCCTTTCATTTGCTATAGCATGAAAGTATTTTGTGTTCTTGTCACCAAGTTTTAACCATGTTGCACTAGTTCTTTGTCTCCATTTTTCCTCTTGAATAAGTGTGAGCTTATACACATGTTCTCTGAGAGTAATCCTGAGACGGAATTCCCTCGACGTCAGTGTCCTTCTTTCCTCGATTAAATCAAAGAACCTGATAAACCATTTTGTTCTTTGGAGGAAAACATTATAATTAGAAAAATTTGTTCCAGCCCAGGAACGTAAAGCTTTGCGAACCGCATTGAGTTTTTGAGCAAATCTAAAGGCCGGGTTATTGTGCGTAGGAACTGAGTTCCATGCTTGAGTGACTACAGTCTCCATCTCAGGGTACCTGAGCCAAGATTATACATGGTAATTATGCATATAAAGTGCAAATAATGCAATTTTGAGCATCATTAAAGCATTTCAATTATTTTTGGATTAATTCTAAGTCATTTCATCGCAATAATCTACATTTAAAGTCTTTATACTATCTAGAATATGATTCATAAGTTATTTATTCATAAAGATTGGACTATTCATGGTAACTACGCATATAAAGTCGAAGTAACGCAATTTTGAGCATCATCTGAATATATAAACCGTTTCTGCATTTATTCTAAGTCATTTCATCACACTACATTCAAACTCTTAATACTGTCTAAAATATGATTTATTCAAAAAGAATGGATTATTCATTACACATACAAAGTGGAAATAATGCAATTCTAAGCATCGTTTGAGCATTTAAGTTGTTTCATTCTATGTCATTTCATCGCAATAATCAACATTTAAACTCTTTATATTGTCTAGAAAACGATTACGTAATTTAATCAAAAAGATAAGTTTATACATGGTAATTACGCATATAAACTGCAAATAATACAATTCTGAGCATCATTAATCCAGCTCAATCATTTATGGATTCTAAGTTATTTCAAAACAATAATCTACATTTAAACACTTGTACTGTTTAGAATATGGTTCATATGTTATTTATTCAAAAAGTGGATTGTACATTGCAATTACACATATAAAATGCAAATAATGCAATTCTGATAATTATTTTGAGCATTTCAATCGTTTATGGATTCATTCTAAGTAATTTCATGACAATAATCTACATTATGCAAATAATGCAATTCTGATAATTATTTTGAGCATTTCAATCGTTTATGGATTCATTCTAAGTAATTTCATGACAATAATCTACATTTAAACTCGTTATACTATCTATAATATGATTCATCTGTATTTCATTCTAAAAGATTGGATTATACATGGTAATTATGCATATAAAGTGCAAATAATGCAATCCTGAGCATCGTTTGATTATTTAAATCGTTTCTGAATTCTTTCTAAGTCATTTCATCACAATTATCTTTATTTAAACTCTTCATGTTGTCTAGAATCTGATACATATGTTATTTATTAAAAAAAAGATAGGATTATACATTGTAATTATGCATTTAAAGTGCAAATAATGCAATTCGGATATTATCTGAGCATTTCTGTCGTTTCTGGATTCATTCTTTGTCATTTCATCACAATAATCTTCATTAAACTCGTTATACTGTCTTCAAAATTATTCATATGTTATTTACACAAAATGATTAGATTATACATGATAATTTGGCATATAAAGTGCAAATAATTGAATTCTGAGCATAATTTGAGCATTTAAATCATTTCTACATTCATTCTAAGTCATTTCATCACAATAATCTATATTTAAACTCTTTATACTGTCTACAATATGATTCATTTGTTATTTATTCGAAAAGATAGTATTATACAGGGTAATTACGCATATATTGTGCAAATAATGCAATTATGATAATCAGTTTAGCATTTCAATCGTTTCTGCTTTCATTCTAAGTTGTTTCATCACAATAATCTACATTTGAACACTTTATACTGTTTAGAATATGATTTATATGTTTTTTAATTAAAAAATTTGGATTATACATTGCAATTACGCATATAAAGTGCAAATAATGCAATTCTGAGAATTATTTGAACATTTAAATCATTTCTGGATTCATTCTAAGTCATTTCATGACAATAATCTACTATTCAACTCCTTCTGCTGCCAAGAGTATGATTCATATGTTATTTATTTAAAAAAGATTCGATTATACATGGTAATTATGCATATAAAATAAAAATAATGCAATTATCATCAATATTGAAGCATTTCATTGGTATTCGCATGAATTCTAAAACATTTCGTCACAATAATCTACATTTAAACTCTTTATACTATCTAAAATATGATTAATATGTTATTTATTCGAAAAGATTGGATTATACATGGTAATTAAGCATATAAAATGCAAATAATGCAATTCTGAGCATCATTTGAGCATTTCAATCATTTCTGGATTCATTCTAAGTCATTTCATCAGAAAAATCTACATTTAAACTCTTTATGATTTATATGTTATTTATTCAAAAATATTGGATTAGACATGGTAATTATGCATATAAACTGCAAATAATGCAATTCGGAACTTCGTTTGAGCATTTAAATCGTTTCTGGATTCGTTCTAAGTCATTTCATCACAATAATCTATATTTAAACATTTTCTACTGTCTAAAATATGTGTGATGTGTTATTTATTCAAAAAATTGCATTATACAAAATGGGTTTGTCTGGGAGGCGCTTCGAGCAAGGCCGAACTAAGGATTCACGAATCCTAGTTCGCTACCCAAGGAATATAGGATTAGGGGTTTTGTTCACGTAGTTAGCCGAAAAGAGGGAATATAGGATTAGGGGTTTTGTTCGCTATTCTCGAAGTTCGTACCACATTTGGTTCACGCTAACATCGCGTGTTCGCAAACACCTCGTGTTCCGACCCAGCCAAACATGGCCAATAATTGCCCACGTAAAGTGGAAATAATGCAATTCTCAAGATCATTTTAGTATTTCAAGTGTTTGTTGATTTGTTCTAAGTCATTTCATCCCAATAATCCACGTGTAAACTCTTTATACTATCTAGAATATGATTCATATGTTATTTATTCAGAAAGATTGGTTTATACATGGTAATAAGCATATAAAGTGCAAATAATGCAATTTGGAGCATCGTTTGAGCATTTCAGTCGTTTTTGAATTCATTCTAAGCCATTTCGTCGCAATAATCTACATTAAACTCTTTATATTGTCTAGAATATGATTCATATATTATTTAACCAAAAAGATTGGATTATACATTGTAATTATGCATATAAACAGCAAATAAATCAAATCTGAGTATCATTTCTTCATTTCAATCAACTTTTTATTCATTCTAAGTCCTTTCAAAACAATAATTTACATTTAATCACTTTATACTATTTAGAATATGATTCACATGTTATTTATTCAAAAAGATTGGATCATACATGGTAATTAGACCTATAAAATGCAAATAATGCAATTTTGAGCATTATTAGAGCATTTCATTCATTTCAGGACAAATTCTAACTCATTTCATCACAATAATCTACATTTAAACTCTTTAGACTGTCTAAAATATGATTCATATGGTATTTGTTCAAAATCCATGGTAATGTTGCATATAAACTGCAAAATAATGTAATTCTAAGGATCATCTGAGCATTTCAATCGTTTCTAAATTTATTCTAAGTCATTCATCACAATAATCTACATTTAAACTATTTATACTGTCAATAATATGATTCTCATGTTATTTATTCAAAAAGATTGGATTATTCATGGTAATTTCATCACAATAATCTACATCCAAACTCTATATACTGTCTAAAATGTGATTCATATGTTATTTATTAAAAAAGATTGGATTATACATAATAATTACACATACAAAGTAAAAATAATGCAATTCTGAGCATCATTTGAGCATTTCAATCGTTTTTGGATAAATTCTAACTCATTTTATCACAATATTCTACATTAAACTCTTTATACTGTTTAGAATATGATTCATATGTAATTTATTCAAAAATATTAGATTATACATGATAATTTGGCATATAATATGCAAATAATTGAATTCTGAGCATCATTCGAGCATTTAAATCATTTCTGCATTCATTCTAAGTCATTTATCACAATAATATACATTTAAACTCTTTATACTGTTTAGAATATGATTTATATGATATTTATTCCAAAATATGGGATTTATACATGGTAATTACGCATATAAAGTGCAAATAATGCAATTCTGAGCATCATTTTAGCATTACAATCATTTTCTGCATTCATTCTATGTCGTTTCAACACAATAATCTACATTTAAACACTTTATACTATTTACAATATAATTCATATGCTATTTATTGAAAAAAATTAGATTATACATTGTAATTACGCATATTAAGTGTAAATTATGCAATTCTGAGCATCATTTGAGCATTTAAATCATTTCTAGATTCATTTTGAGTCATTTCATCACAATAATCTATATTTAAACTCTTCATATTGTCTAGAATAGTATTAATATGTGATTTATTAAAAAATATTGGATTATAAATGGTAATAACGCATATAAAGTGCAAATAATGCAATTCTGAGCATCATTTGACCATTTAAATTGTTTCTAGATTCATTCTAAGTCATTTGAACACAATAATCTATATTTAAAAAGATTGGATTCTAAGTCTTTATACTGTCTAGAATATGATTAATATGTTATTTATTCAAAAAGATTGGATTGTACAAGGTAATTACGCATATAATGTGCAAATAATGCAATTTTGAGCATCATTTGAGCATTTAAATCATTTTTGGATTCATTCTATGTCATTACATCACAATAGTCTACATTTAAACTCTTCATAATATCTAGAATGTGGTTCATGTGTGATTTATTTAAAAAGATTGGATTATGAATGATAATAACGCATATGAAGTTAAAATAATGCAATTCTGAGCATTATTTGAGCATTTAATTCGTTTCTAGATTCATTCTAATTTATTTCATCACATTAATTTACATTTAAGCTCTTTATACTATCTATAATACGATTCATGTGTTATTTATTCAAAAAGATTGGATTATACATTGTAATTATGCATATAAAGTATAAATAATGCAATTCTGATAATTATTTGAAAATTTCTGTCATTTCTGGATTCATTCTTTGTCATTTCATCACAATAATCTTCATTTAAACTCATTATACTATCTTGAATATAATTCATATGTTATTTATTAAAAAAGATTAGATTATAAATGGTAATTTCGCATATAAAGTACAAATAATTGAATTATGAGCATCATTTTAGCATTTTAATCGTTTATGGATTCATTCTAAGTCATTTCATCGCAGTAATTAATATTTAAACTCTATATTCAGTCAAGAATAAGATTCAAATGTGATTTATTCGAAAAGATTGGATTATAAATGATAATAACGCATATAAAATTCATATAAGTCATTCTTAATCTTTTCATCATAATTATCAGTATTTATAATCTTTATACTGTCTATAATATGATTTATAAGTATTTTATTCAAAAAGATAGGATTATACATGGCAGTTACGTATATAAAGTGCAAATAATGTGATTCTGAGCATCATTTGAGCATTTTAATCATTTCTGCATTCATTCTAATTCATTTCATCACAATAATCTACATTTAAACTCTTTATGCTGTCTAGAATATGATTGATAAATTATTTATTAAAAAATATGAGATTATATATGGGAATTACGCATATAAACTGCAAATAATACAATTCTGAGCATCATTTTTGCATTTCAATCGTTTTTGAATTCATTCTAAGTCATTTCATCACAACAATCTACATTTAAACACTTTATACTGTCTAAAATATGATTCAGATGTAATTTACTGAAAAAACTCGATTAGAAATAATTATAACGCATATAAAGTTTATATAATGCAATTCTGAGCATTATTTGAGCATTTCATTCGTTTCTGAATTCATTCTAACTCATTTCATCACAATTATCTACATTTATAGTCTTTATGCTGTCCAAATATGATTCACATCTATTTTATTCAAAAAGATTGGATTATAAGCGGAAATTACACATGTAAAGTTCAAATAATGTCATTGTGTGCATCATTTTAGAATTTAAATCATTTATGGATTCATTCTATGTCATTTTATCCAAATAATCTACATTTGAAGTCTTTATACTGTCCAGAATATGATTCATATATAATTTATTCAAAAAGATTGGATTATTCAATATAATTACGCATATAAATTCCTAGTAAAGCAATTCTGAGCATCATTTGTTCATATAAATTGTTTCTGCATTCATCACAATATTGTACATTTAAACTTCTTATACTGTCTATATAATATGATTCGTATGTTATTTATTAAAAAACTTCTTATACGCACATAAACAGCAGATAAAGTAATTCCGAGCGTCATTTGAGCATTTCAATCGTTTCTAGATTTGTTCTAAGTTATTTCATCACAATAATATACATTTAAACACTTTATACTATTTAGAACATTATTCATATGTTATTTATTCAAAAAATTGGATTCTATATTGTCATTACGCATATCAAGTTCAAATAATGCAATTATGAGCATTATTTGTGCATTTCAATCGTTTCTGGATTCATTCTAAGTCATATCATCACAATAATCTACATTTAAACTCTTTATACAGTCTAGAATATGATTCATATGTTATTTATTTAAAAATATTTGATTATACAAGGTAATTACGCATATAAATTGCAAATAATGCAATTGTGAGCATTATTTGAGCATTTAAATCATTTCTGTGTTCATTATAAGTCATTTCATAGCAATAATCTGCATTTAACCTCTATATACTGTCTAGAATATGACTCATATGATTCTAAGTCATTTAATAAAGCGGATGAATTTCTTACTAACCGTTAAATACTTAAAGTAACCTAAATAACATATTCCTAGACGGTTATGGGATTACCATACTGACTGTCTAGGTTAACTAGACTGGTTGGGATTTGAATAATTAAATTCAGGTTCTTGATTAAGAGAATTCTATTTTAAAATATATTATTAGATAATTAAATGTAGTTTATCAACAACTGATTTTGTTATAGGTGGATAAGGCATGATTAAGATCTATCTTAACCGAATTAAGATGTTTCTAGTTTAATTACTTATCAAAGTAAATGATGATTTGCATATTATTTCATGTGTTCCCAAGAATTATTAATTAAGTTGGGAATACTGGAAATATAAAGTTTATATTGTGAATCTGTTAAATGTGTACATGCTTTATCCTTTAAAACTACTTGAATTCCGCCATTGCATAATTCAAATCTATCTACTTGATTCTCCAACGTTTCCCTCCCTCAGTGATGAAGGCATAATGGGAAATGTATAATGTTGCATGAAACGTTGGAGACCGAGATTAATTACGGTCAATCGTGGAAATAAAAGTAACGAGGGAGGGTCTAGACCTGCGTCGTTTCCATTGGATGTCGATCTAACGAGGGAGCCTTCTTCTTACTCGAGCCAATCGGAACAGAGGGAGGGAGATGAGAACGAAAGAGGAGAAGGATAAGAATAAAGGAGGAGGGGATAATAATGTTTAGAGTCTGGACATCCAACGGCACAGAAAATTCTGGAATTCTAATTAAAATCCAATGGCTTAGATTGATTAGATAGTTGATATATTAAATTTGGTAGCTATAACTTTAGAATTTTCAATTAATGTTGATCTAAAAATTTCAGCATTCAATTGTAAATATTTTTATATGTTAGTCAACCTGATTTTGCACTATCTAGGTGTTTGGATTAAATTTATAAGTAGTTCATATCAAGGATGCTACAACTCATATAGATTAAGTATTTATAATTATTTTCATTGGAATTTTAATTGTTTTGACTATGAATTTCAGTATATAACTTAAACTTTCATTTTGCTAGAATCATGTAGATCATTTATTTAATCATTTCTGATTAAAAGTTGAAAGATTTTGATTTCGACTGAATTTCACTGTTGCTATTTATTTAATCATTTCTGATTACTAATTATAAAATTTTATTTACCTTAGTAATATTTTTTTAAAATTAACTTAATTAACTTACTGTACTAGGTCTGGAAATTATATGGTGTCACATATAAATTGCAAATAATGCAATTCTCAGCATCATTTGGGCATTTAAATCGTTTCTGGAATAATTCTAAGTCATTTCATCGCAATAATCTACATTTAACTCTTTATACTGTCTAAAATATGATTTATATGTTGTCTATTAAAAAAGATTGGATTATATATGGTAATTACGCATATAAACTACAAATAAAGCAATTTCGAGCACCATTCGTGCATTTCATTCATTTATGGATTCATTCTAAGTCATTTCATCATAATAATCTACATTTATACTATTTATATTGTTTAGAATATAATTCATATGTTATTTATTTAAAAAGATTGGATTATAAATGGTAATTACGTATATAAAGTGTAAATAATGCAATTATGAGTATCATTTGAGAATTTCAATAATTCCTGTATTCATTCTAAGTCATTTCATCACAGTAATCTACATTTAAGTTCTTTATACTGTCTAGAATATGATTCATATATTATTTATCCGATAAGATTGGATTATAAATGGTAATTACGCATATAAATTCAAATAATGCAATTCTGAGTATCGTTTGTACATTTCAATAGTTTATGTATTCATTCTAAGTCATTTCATCACAATAACTACATTTAAACATTTTATACTGTTTATAATATGGTTCATATGTTATTTATTCAAAAATATTGGATTATACATTTTAATTACACATATAAAAAGAAAATAATATAATTCTGAGAATTATTTGAGGATTTCAATCGTTTCTGGATTTATTCTAAGTAATTTTATGACAATAATCTACATTTAAACCCGTTATACTGTCTATAATATGATTCATCCGTATTTCATTCTAAAAAATTGGATTATACATGGTAATTTTGCATATAAAGTGCAAATAATGCAATTCTGAGCATCATTTGAGTATTTAAATCGTTTCTGAATTCATTCTAAGTCATTTCATAGCAATTATCTTTATTTAAGCTCTTCATGTTGTCTAGAATCTGATTCATATGTGATTTATTCAAGAAGATTGGATTATAAATGATAATAACGCATATAAAATTCTTATAATGCAAGTCCGAGCATTATTTGATCATTTCATTCATTTTTGGATTCATTCTAAGTCATTGCATCACCATTATCTACATTTATACTCTTTATACTGTTTAAAATATGATTCCCATGTATTTTATTAAAAAAAGATTGGATTATACGCGTTAATTACGCATATGAAGTGCAAATAATGTCATTCTGAGCATAATTTGAGCATTTAAATCATTTCTGCATACACTCTAAGTCATTCCATCGTAATAATCTACATTTAAACACCTTATACTGTCTAGAATATGATTCATATGTTATTAATTCAAAAATATTGCATTATACATGGTTATTACGCATATAAAATGCAAATAATGCAATTATGAGTATTATTTGAGCATTTCATTCGTTTCTGGATTCATTCAAAGTCATTTCGTCACAATAATCTACATTTAAACTCTTTTATGTTGTCTAGAATATGATTAATATGGTATTTATTCAAAAAGATTGGATTATAGATGGTAATTCTGCATATAAAGTGCAAATAATGCAATTCTGAGAATCATTTGAGCATTTCAATTGTTTATGGAATCATTCTAATTCATTTCATCACAATATTCTACATTTAAACACTTTATACTGTCTAGAATATGATTTTTACGTTATTAATTAAAAAAAAATTGGATTATACATGGTAATTACGCATATAAATTGCAAATAACGCAATTCTTAGCATTATTTGAGCATTTCATTCGTTTCTAGATTCATTCTAAGTCATTTCATCACAATAATCAACTTTTAAACTCTATATACCGTCTACAATTTTATTAATATGGTATTTATTCAAAAGATTGGATTATTCATGGTAATTATGTATATAAATTGAAAATAATACAATTTTGAACATCATTTGAGCATTTCAATCGTTTTCGGAATCATTATAAGTTATTATTTCATCACAACAGTCTACATTTCTACTCTCTACATTGTCTAGAGTATGATTCATATATTATTTTTTCAAAAAGATTGGATTATACATGGTAATTACGCATATAAATTACAAATAATGCAATTCTTAGCATTATTTGAGCATTCAATCGTTTCTGGATTCATTCTAGCTCATTTCGTCACATTAATCTACATTTAAACTTTTCATATTGTTGTGAATATGATTCACATGTGATATTTTCAAAAAGATTGGATTATAAATGATAATTACGTATATAAAGTGCAAATAATGCAATTCTGAGCAACATTTGAGCATTTAAATCGTTTCTGCATTCATTCTTAAGTCATTTCATCACTATAATCTACATATGTTATTATTCAAAAAGTTTGGATTATAAATTGTAATTATGAATAAAAAGTGTAAATAATGCAATTATGAGTATCATTTGAGGAGCATTTCAATAATTTCTGGATTCATTCTGAGTCATTTCATCACAAAAATCTACATTTAAACTCTTTATACTGTCAAGAATATGATTCATAGGTTATGTATTCGAAAAGGTTGGATTATACATGGTAACTACTCATATAAATTGAAAATAATTCAATTCTGAGTATCGTTTGAGTTTTTCGATCGTTTCTGAATTCTTTCTAAGTCATTTTCATCACAATAATCTAAATTTAATCTCTTTATACTGTCTAGAATATGATCATATGTTAGTTATTCAACAATATTGAATCATACATTGTAATTACGAATATAAAGTGCTAATAATGCAATTCTGAGAATACCTTGAGCATTTCAATCGTTTCTGGATTCATTCTAAGTCATTCCATGACAATAGTACATTTAAACTCTTTATACTGTCTAAAATATGATTCATATATTATTTATTCTTAATGATTGGATTATACATGGTAATTAGACATATTAAAATGCAAATAATGAAATTCTACGATTATTTGAGCATTTCATTCATTTCTGGATACATTCTAACTCATTTCATCACAATAATCTACATTTCAACTATTTATGCTTTCAAGAATAAGATTCATATGTTACTTATTAAAAAAAATAGGATTATACATGGTAATTATGTATATAAAGCGCAAATAATGCAATTCTGAGCATTATTTGAGCATTTCAATTATTTTTGTATTCATTCTAAGTCATTTCATAACAATAATCAACTTTTATACTCGTTATGCTGTCTAGAATATGATTCATGTGTTATTTATTCAAAAATGTTGGATTATACATGGTAATTAAACATATAAAATGCAATTTTGAGCATCATTTGAACATATAAATCGTTTCTGCATTCATTCTTTGTCATTTCAGCACAATAATCTACATTAAAACACTTTATACTGTCTAGAATATGATTTATATGTATTTCATTAAAAAATATTGGATTATACTGTTACATTTATGAAAATTAAATATATATATATATTTTCTGAAAATATTATTTAAAGAATTTGCTTAGCTAATTATCGATATGGTTAGTGTGAAGATAATTTAATTAAGCATCATTTCATTGCATGGTTTGAGTTATTGACTTATTGCACATGTTAATTGGATGCTCATTCATATGTTGCTTTTGTGGGTTCATTTTGGGGTTGAGTAGCAAAAGGAATTTAAGTAAAAAAAAAAGAGAAAATCCCAAACCCATCTCTTTTCCCACCTGTGCAACAGAGAGAAAAATCTCTCTTTTTCTCTCTCTCTTGCTCAGCCCCCATTGTGCCTCTCTTCTCTCTTTTGTTCCACTTGATTTTTACACCAAAATCCACTCAAAATAAATAGAGATAAAATCTGAAAATTTTGGGGAAAAAATCAGAAATGGTGAGTTGAAGTAGATATCTATGCATGCAGCTTTCTATTCTCAAAAACAAGTTATATTCATATAAGTTTCTAACTTTCTCTTTTTATTTCGAATTTTTGAGTTGCATGGTTGAAAATAGTTGCAAAAAAGGATTAGTTTGTGATTATTGTGCTAAATAGTGAGGTTTTCTATTTCTCTTAAGATTATTTTTGTTATTTTCGGATTTTTAGAAAATATTCCGATTTTGGATGAAATTTAGTGTTGCATGGAGGTTTTTAGTTATTTTTAAGGTTGTATATAGTTGTTGCTGCTAGGAAATTGTTTCTTTTAGTTTAAAATGAGATTTAAAACTAAGTTTGAGCTTGAATAATTATCTTACCCGAATTTAATATTTTTTCTTGGGATTTTGGTTAATATATTTGGTAATTTATTAGGAGTACTTGGCATTGTGTAAAATTTAGAGTTGTATGAGTTTTACAAAAAGTTTGGATTTTAGAGAAAATTTAAGCAAAGGAAAAATTTGGAAATTTTTACTTAGATACACCATAATGTTGTTTTTTTATGGTATTTTTGTAGTAAACTAATTTTCATGCATAACCTCATTATTGTACTTTTTGGACAGCAAAGAAGTGTGTTAAATTACATGAGTTTTAACATGATAAATGAGTTATAATGACTTGTTTAGTATCATTAGATGTTAGGTTAATAATTAGAATCATTTTATGCATTTTAGCATTTGATTTTGCAAAGTATGATAATGAGAGAAACTATAGAACTTTTAAATCTGGAATTTTTAACCTAATTATGAATTTAAAGGGTTTAATTTAGGATTTTGTTATTCTATTGATTTAGGAGGCGAGGGTTTCGTTGCGGGTGACGTTGGTGCTTCAAGTTCACGTTAGTCAGGTACTTTTCTTGTGGAGTTCAGGTGCAGAATCACATGAACTCAATGCTTTTAATTAGTAGGAATTATTTACTTATTATGCATGTTGATTCCTTGATGTTTGCATGACTACCATATGACCTTTGCATCTGAAATTGTTATCTTATATTATTGCAACTTGAATTGATAGTGGTACTTGAATTGAATTATTTGCATGTTGTATGGTATTCAAATTGTGAAATGGAAAGACTGAATTGTGTATTGGTTATGTTACTACTTGTACAGTTGGCCAGTTTCACGAAACATCGTGCGGATGCCGGCTAGCTACTGGTGCACACTATGTAGTCAGCGCTGTTACATGGGACTCAGATACCCGAGCTAGACGGGGTATGAGGGGAGTGATTATGGAATGTCAAGTATGGTAATTTGATATTGTTTTGGAAACAAGGAAATGAACTGGATTGAATTGTCATATGATTTGATTGATTACAAACTAGACTTGTAGTTGCATGGTATGAATTAACTTATATTGCCGACCTTTGTGATTATTTGATATGAAAATCTGATATGATTGAACTTATTAGTCGGCATTGCATCATACTTGTGCATTATTATTCTTATTTACTTATTTATTACTTGTTTGTTTCTTTTTGCGGGTATTTAATTTCAAACATGAAAGCAGAGAGTTCATGATCTAGAACTGAATACCACACTGAGAAATTTTATTTCTCACCGCTTCCACTTTGTGGGTTCTAGGTTTTGAGGCGGGGTCAGAGGCAGTTTTGGCGAGGAGTAGGTCCAGTCTTGAGTTATTATCACCACTATTAGTCTATTGGCCTTTTGGTTGGTATTCATGCCATATGACTTGTGTTACTTTTATTTAGGCTATGTATGTCATTATACTTGATTGTCATTTTGTGTGTACCATGTGGTATGGTACCATATTTATATTTTGATGTATGGTTATGTGTTCTTGATTTGGTACCATCACTTGGTACTTAGATATATGATGTATGAATTGTTGTGGTTGACTTATATTTGGTGGCATGACTTATTTATTGCATATGTTATGATGATGTAAGTTCAAATGCTATGCTTTGTCTTAACTTTTTTATTCGTGTATTATTTAATCATCTCAAACTCACCATGTACTATTGAATGTTGAGATAATGTGTTAGATTTGAACTCTATTAGATCTTATAGTTGGCTTGATTCATGTTAAATTGTGGTGATATATCTTGTTGTATGATTTATTGGATAAATTGTTATGCCTTGCGTCTACCGTGTGGTAGTCGCGGCGGGGATTGTCACGTGCTTGTTGGTTATGGGGTGTGACAGTTTTTTTTAGTGGTATCAGAGCATGGTTACCCTACCTAAACCAAACCTAAAGTACGTTTGAGTGGGGTTAGCTTAAGTAAGGATTGTTTTGTTTTGTTTTGTTTCTTGTGCGTGTACTAAATTGTGTGTAACAGGTCAAGCTAAGCACGCCATGAACCGTGGGCGACGAGCAACCCGTGGTCGTGGTCAAAGATAGGAAGAGGCCCCAGGTGCTCAAGGAGCGGGGCAGGATGTACCTGATCCTCGTGGCCCTCAGCCCACTTATGAGCAGCGATTGATTGATGGTTATGAGCGTGGCCGCTAGGCAGCCGAGCGTGCAGCTCCAGCTGCTCAGCCGGTTTTTGAGGAGGATGCTTTTAGGAGGCATTTCATTTTAGCATTTCAATTATTTTTGGATTCATTTTAAGTCATTTCATGACAATAATCTACATTTAAACTATTTATAATGTCTAGATTGTGATTCATATCTAAATTATTTGAAAAAATTGTATTATACATGGTAATTGCGCATATAAAATGCAAATAATGCAATTCTGAGAATTATTTGAGCATTTCATTCGTTTATGAATTCATTCTAAGTCATTTCATCGCAATAATCCACATTGAAATTATTTATACTGTCTAGAATATTATTAATATATTATTTATTAAAAAAAAATTTGATTATACAAGGTAATTACGCATATAAAGTGCAAAGAATGCAATTTTGAGCATCATTTGAGCATTTCAATCGTTTCCGAATTAATTCTAAATTGTTTCATCACAATAATCTACATTTAAACTCCTTATTACGTCTAGGTTGTTATTCATATCTAATTTATTTGAAAATATTGGATTATACATAGTAATTACGCATATAAAATTCAAATAATGCAATTCTGAGCATTATTTCAGCATTTCATTCGTTTCTGGATTCATTCTAAGTCATTTCGTTCCAATAATCTACATTGAAACTCTTTATACTGTCTAGAATATTATTAATATGTTATTTATTCAAAGAGATTTGATTATATAAGGTAATTACGCATATAATGTGCAAAGAATGCAATTTTGAGCATCATTTTAGCATTTCAATCGTTTCTGGATTAATTCTAAGGGGCTGTTTGGATTGGGGAAGGAATTTGGGGAATTTCATCTTCCTACCATAAATTTATTATAAACAATCTAAACTCTTCACAAACTTACACACTTCCCAATAAATTTATTCCTAGAAATTGCAACTTCTCCAAATTCCCTAAATTCCTAAGCGATCCAAACGGCCCCTAAGTTATTTCATCACAATAATCTACATTTAAGCTCTTCATATTGTCTAAAATATGATTCATATGTGATTTTTTCAAAAAGATTGGATTATAAATGATAATTACGCATATAATGTGCGAATAATTCATGTCTGAGCGTCGTTTGAGCATTTCAATCGTTTCTGGATTCATTCTAAGTCATTTAATCATAATAATCTACATTTATACTCTATATATTGTCTAGAATTTGATTCATACGTATTTTATGCAGAAAAATTTGATTCTACATGGTAATTATGCATATAAAGTGTAAATAATGCAATTTTGAGCACCATTTGAGCATTTAAATCGTTTCTGCATTCATTCTAAGTCATTTCATCATAATAATATATATTTAAAAACTTTATACTGTCTAGAATATGATTCATATATATTTTTATTACGAAAAAATGGATTATACATCGTAATTACGCATATAAAGTGCAAATAATGCAATTTTTAGCCTAATACGAGCATTTAAATCGTTTCTGCATTCATTCTAAGTCATTTCATCACAATAATCTAAATTTATACTCTTTATAAAAGATTGGATTATACATGACAATTACGCATATAAAATGCAAATAATGCAATTCTGAGTATCATTTGAGCATTTAAATCGTTTCTACATTGATTCTAAGTCTTTTCATCATAATAATTTATATTTCAAATCTTTATACTGTCTAGAACATAATTCACATGTAATTTGTTAAAAATTATTGGATTATACTTTGTAATTATGCATATAAAGTGCAAATAATGTAATTCTAATCATCATTTGAGGATTTTAATTGTTTCTATGTTCATTTTAAGTCATTTTATTACAATAATCTACATTTATACTCTTTTATTACAATAATCTACATTTAGAATATGATTCATATCTTATTTATTCAAAAAGATTGAATTATAAATAGTAATTACGCATATAAAGTGTAAATAATGCAATTATGAATTTCATTTGAGCATTTCAATAATTTCTGAATTCATTCCAAGTCATTTCATTATTATAATTTACATTTAAACTTTTTTTTACTGTCTAGAATATGATTCATATGTTATTAATTCGAAAAGATTGGATTATACATGGTAATTACGCATATAAATTGCTAATAATGTAATTCTGTGTATCGTTTGAGTATATCAATCATTTCTGAATTTTTTGTAAGTTATTTCATCACAATAATCTAAATTTAATCTCTTTATACTATTTAGAATATGATTCATATCTTATTTATTAAAAAATATTAGATTATATAATAGTTATTACGCATATAAACTGCAAATAATGCAATTATAAGTTCAAATGATTATTATGGCAGCAATTCTGAGTATCATTTATATATATATGTATGATGTATATACATGCATGTATATGCAATATCGTTGATACTATAAAAGATGATATTAAAAAGGATGTGTTACTTTCAAGATCGTTCTATGACAACACTGACACTATTGTTAATATGAATATTACCAGCTCAGCTTGATTAAAAACCCCTAATTGACATTAGCACTAACTAAAAAAAATAAATTAAGCAAATTAATATGAATATTACCAGCTCAGCTCAGCTTGATTAAAAACCTTTACTCTGCGCGCGCGTCTCGGTCTCGTCCGGCAGCCCCTATTGCGCAGTCAAAACATTAGCTGCACTCGGTTTATTGATTTATGAAAAGAGCCAAATTTCTATTATTCATAGCAGCTAAATTGAGATGAGAAGTTCTAATATCGGGATTTCCTACTCCAGGTGCATAATCAATGTATTTATCTGTTATTACCTCTAGAAAATAAAATAAAATAAAATATTTGCGTTTCTTCTCTCGTCTTCCACCCAAATCTCTCTGTCTCTCTCTCTTTCTCTGGATGCAATCGAAACCCTAGATTTCTCCGCTGATCTCTGTAACACTTGAAGATCCTCTACTTAAACTGGGTTCGCGAACTCATCTTCCTTTTTTGTCAATTCAATTAGTTGGTCGTGCTTCATTGGTAGATCTTCGCCAAGGCAATTGATTCCATCAAATTGAAGCATGGATACGAGTCGGAGAGCAGTGGAATCGTACTGGCGATCTCGCATGGTGGATGGGGTGACGACGGACGAAGATAAGGTCGCGCCCGTCTACAAGTTGGAGGAGATCTGTGAGTTGTTGCGCGTCTCTGATTCAAGCATCGTCAAGGAGATGTCTGATTTTGTTCTCAAGCGCCTCGATCACAAGAGCCCTCTTGTCAAGCAAAAGGTTCTCATGCACTACTAACAATTTCGATTTAATTCAATTCCTTTGAATTGTTCAAATTCAGCTGGTAATTTCTGACATTACTGTTCTTTCATTGCTATTGTAATTAGACATTGAGGTTAATTAAATACGCGGTGGGAAAGTCGGGAAATGAGTTCAGGAGAGAGATGCAACGTAACTCGACGGCTGTGCGCCCGCTGGTGCACTACAAAGGGCATCCTGATCCATTAAAGGGAGATGCACTGAACAAGGCGGTGCGTGAAATGGCAACTGAGGCCATGGCTGCCATTTTCTCCACTGAGGAGAGCAAGCCGGGCCCGGCTGTTTCAGAAGGCCTAGGCAAGCGTATCCAAGGATTTGGTAATTAATAAACTTTTCTTCTTGAATTCTGAACCTTTTCTGATTTGGACTTGCACTTAGAAAAAATACGATTCAGAGGTCCTGATCTGTTCACTTGAGAATTTGCTGAAAAGATAACGTTTTGTTGAATGCTTATTAGTTTTTGCTGTCTCCTCTCCCTTTTTTACAATTGAACCATAAAATAAACAAAAGTCCAAGACAATATTATATTTACATCTTTTTGAGTTGAGTGGATCAGCTTGGTAGATTTAAATAAAAATAATTATAGGGTAGTAGGTCTGTCTTTGTGTTCTTGATCATTTGTTTATAACTTAAAACAGTTAGACATTATATGTGATTAGTCCTAAAAACAGTCGTGATGTAAGTATGAAAATGTTGGGTATAATTTGCATTTACTAAAATAGTGTAAAATCTGGGTGTGACAATCGTGATTCTAATATGCAATAGTCTTCTGGTGAATTATTCTTCATCTCTGTGTACTTCCTTTAAAGTTGACTTACCTAGACAATCGTGATTTTTCCAGGTAATACCAATTATGAGCCATCGATGAGGGAAGATAAGAAATCCTTTTTAAGTGAGGTGGTTGAAATAGGAAGTGCTTCCCTTAAACAAGGCTTAAGCACATTTGCCGCTGCACATAACATAATTAAGCCCGAGAATAACAGCAGTGCTGGCTCAGGCACGTATAGAAGCCCTGCAACACTAAGGCGATCTCTTACCACAGAGAAGAACAGTGATGGTTATACTGAGGCTAGCTGGAGCGGAGCCTCTTCGAGCATCTCAAAATCTGTGCAGAATTCAAAGTGGGGCCCTGATTCTGGTGCTGGGTTATCAACATCAGGCATCAACGATGATGCAGGTAATTATATATTGAAAGTTTGAAACCAAATTCTCGTTCTTCAGTGTGAAGTGTTATCAAGAAGTACGAGGATAATGAAACGTTACATCGATTACAATAAGGAAATCTTTTTTTTATTTCATCCAATATCGATCTAATAATAATTGATCAAATTGGGTTGCCATAGGTTCCGGTTCGGGTTCAGGTCGAACGGGGATCAAGACCCGTGAGGAGAGGCTTTTGGAAACGATTGTTACAACTGGCGGTGTCAGGCTACAACCTACCCGGGATGCCTTGCAAGTGTTTCTGGCTGAAGCCGCAAAATCAGATGCTGTTGCTTTGAGTCGAGCTATTGATTCCAAGCTTCAGTCTCCTCTATGGCAGGTCAATGATCATTCCCTAGTATACATTTTTTTTTTCCGTCAGTTATTGCTACCTTTGGAGGGTGAAAGCTGCTGTTGCACAGACATATGGTCTGTTGGTACCATAAGGTTGGTTTCACATCAGTTGTCTTATAAATGAACTTGATTGTATCGTTTGTACTTCTCTTTTTGTTTTTTCAGGTTAGGATGAAAGCAATCTGTGTATTGGAAGCAATCTTGAGGAAAAAGGATGACGAGCCTTACTCTATTATTTCATCTTATTTTAGTGAGAACAGTGATTCTGTGGTCAAATGTTGTGACTTACCACAAGTCTCTTTGAGAGAGAAAGCATCAAAGGTAAGAAATTTTTATTAATTAAATCATTACTTCTATTTTTTGTATTTTTATTTTTATTATTTATTTATTTTTTGCTGAGAATGTGCAAAGCTTAACATAGGCAAATTACAGAATGCTTATAACTGGATGTTGATGAAATTGTATGCTTCTTAGAGTGCTTACTGCAAATGGGACTGCTTGGACTCATATACCATCTCATAAATGTTCTAAACTTGAAAGAATTTGGCTTCTTTGCTTGATATAGGTCCTCAATATGCTAGATGGAGAGCAATCCACTGAAACAAGAAGTGGGCCGGAGCCTATAGAGGTACAAATAAAACCTTCTCCAGCTGTCGAGTTACCTGACTTAATTGACACAGGCGACTTGCTAGATGATCAAATTCCCATCGAAACGCCGACGCAAAATAATACCAATAATAATCATAATGCCAGCCAGACAATTGATGACTTGTTTGGCAGTGTTGGGCCCACCATCCCTGATATCAGCACCAGCCCCCTCACTGATATCAGCACTGGCAATATTGCAGACATCAGCAACACTCCAACCAGCAATGGCACTGACCCATTTGCTGATGTGTCGTTCCATGTGAATGAAGATAAAGAACCAAAAGATGATCTCTTTTCAGGCTTGACAGTTGATGAGAACTCTTCTACTACTAGTAAAAATGAGATACCTGATATATTTGGTGACATCAGCCCTAAAACAGCTGATCAAAGCAATGTCAATGACCTGATGGCTGGTTTGAACATTAGTGGCAGCTTGTCTCAAGGGCAACCTAACCAGCCAGTGACAGGTGGGGCCCTTAATGGTGCACTGGGCTTGAATTCTCTCTACACTCAAGCACCGCCATCACAGTTCAACAATGTATCTCCACACTTCATGCTGAACCCAGCCTTTTTAGGTCAACAAATGAATATTGATTATAGTGCAATGGGGGCTTTTATTGCTCAACAACAACAGATTTTGCAAAATTTGGGCGCTTATAATGCTGGACCTGGTGCTAATATGAATATCAGTAATAGTAATATGGACTTCGGCGGTATGGGTGGTGGTTTCGGTACAAGTGGTGGTTTAAATTCACCATTGCCTGATATTTTTCAGGTGACTAATAACCCTGCACAGAGTCATGTTGCCACGACGGGTAGCTCGAAGAAAGAGGAGACTAAGGCTTTTGATTTTGTCTCAGTAAGTAAACTTTCACTTAGTATGTTGATTGATTTGTTACCATTTTCTCAGAAAATTTACACCAAAAAGGCAAAAATAAATACATATTATCAACGAATGTCAAAATCAGTTTTACAGTAATTTCTTCTATTGAGAAATGCAAATTTCAGGCCTGGCATTAATTAGCGATTGAAATTTCCAAAGTACCACCAATTATAGTAAGTTGAGCATTGTTGCCTTGAATGATTCACCAAGAAAATTAACTTCCAGGGCTTATTTTCTATTTGCAAAGGGTAATCCTTAACATCCTCCTCTAGTTATCCACAGTTGGGTAAAGAAGAGACAACATATTTAATACCCTACTAACCACAGTTGTTTAAATAAATTTGTATAGCTCTCTTTTGCAAGTTGCCCCTTGATCTGTTTCCGTAATGAATATCTCTCTCTTCTGACAGGATCACCTAGCTGCGGCACGTGGTTCCAAGAGAGTTATTTGAAGGCATTAAGGTTTAGACCAATAGATCTTATATTATGAGCCTTTAGTTATGCATAGTCAATATGAAGGTTGGAAGGGAGAAAGTCTCATTATATGTTCCAAATGCGGGTGGCTTCTTGCTTTATTTTGTTAAAATTATACTTCTGAGAAATTTTGGAGTATATTGGATTGAGAGTGTTGCTGGTTGTGTTGTATTATTTGTACTTTGGTATTGTTTCGATAGCCAGTTCCATTCTCTACTCGTAATAATAAATGGTGGTTGGTCGGATGGTCTTTAGCTTTGTTCATTGAATAAAATCATTGTGTGAGTGTACATGTGGAGTGTTTGTTTTATTTTTAGGTAATAATTCATGATTATTTGTACGTTTTGTTACTTATCCTTAGCTCCGCTTTGCATGTTGCTTGGGATCATTAAGGATTAGACATCTAAGTTCCACACGCACGACAGTCTATAGATTTGAGCATCTAAATGAAATTGTTTGCACTCGTGTGGAAAGTTGTCACGGTTAATATCTTGAATAGCTAAAACCAGGTGAGAAATGGACTTTTTCTGTAAACCGATGCAGTGTAGTTGGTGAAACATGGAAGTAGGGCTGTCAAGCGTGAAAACGGAACACGGAAATGGTCTGTTCTGTTTTCGTTCCGTTCCCGTCGATGGAATAAAAATTTATTCCGTTTTCATTCCGTTTTATCAAACGAAATAGATTTTCGTTCCGTTTAACGTTCCGTCCTCCATTTTCTATTGATTTCAGCCTATTTCCGTATTCCGTTTACGTTCCGTTTGTTTTCTTCATTTCCGTTTCCGTTACGTTCCGTGTTTGTAGCCTACATGGAAGTGGGCTACATGACTGACTCTTTATGGAACTTTTTATTCAAAGTTTTTCATTCACTCAGCAATTGTAAGAAATAAAGGTGTTTTCCTTTGATTTAATTTCGCAAAAAGGCAAGGTAATTTTAGGGCTAGGTCTGGAGACTCCAAATGATTAGCTAAGCAATGTATTTTTTAGGAAATTGATTACTGCCATCTGTAGTTTTGTCATCCCTGCCATCGCTAAATATAAAGTGAACATATAGACTATCTAACTGAACACATACAAACAAATAAGTTCAATAAAAATAAGTTGAATATGCATGTAAAATTCTGAACAAATGATGACAACACTTATTTGTTCGTAAGTGTTCACTTAGATCATCTATATGTTCACCTTATTTGCTGTATATGTTCACTTTATATTTAGCGATGGCAGGGATAGCAAAACTGCATATGACAGTTATCATTCTTGTATTTTTTAATCTAAATTTGTTAATAATTATTTCAAAGCTTAAAATTGTAGGATACCTTTTTTTTTGTCGTGACTATCTACTCAGCATCCACATAGGAATTAAAAAGATATAAATGTTGAAAAGTTAATATGTTTCGCTATCTTGGAGAAAAAATAACTTCCTTTCTTATAAATTACACTCAAGAAACCCATCATGTTACATTTTTGCTTTTTAGTTCTCACACTTCTCTTAATTACAACGCATAATGCACTAATAATTAGTGGGTTCTGCATTAAATGTCTCCATCTTGAACATAAAAAATGGAATGTTGCCTCTTACATTTCTTTTCAATATCCATTAAAAAAGAGAAACGGTAATGATACTAGGTAAAAGCATTGGGCTGCTCTGACACCGAAATTATGGTACACGATTTCAATTATTTGATCGAATGTGGACAAACGATCTGGTGCTTAAAGAGATTTTGAAACTTGTACAATCTTTTTTTTTAATTGACTGAAATTATGTATGATAATTGTGATATCATGACAAGGACCATTCTGCAAAATTTCCACAAGTATCTTTCCGTGAGGTCGATGAACACAAGTTCCTGTCCATGCAATGATGCAAATGTGAACTGAAGACGAGTAAGCGACGACCGAGCCAGGACCAGTGGACCACACTGGTTACCTTAGTAATGGCAAAATTGCAATGACGTCTCATTAGGGGGAGGGGGAAAAAAAACAAAAGTGGCAATGATGTAATTTGTACCACCCTATCAGATGTGTCAGTTGATAGAAATAAAATATTAATTTATCATAATATTTTTTAATTAATTTCCAGGAATATGTATTTCATATAAAATAATTAATCGTAATAAAAACTTACATGATTGGAGGGAAGACAACGTAAGGCGGAAATTCAATCTTCTCCAATTTTTCTTAGTATTTCTTTGATGGCAAGATTAATGGTGTTTTTTTAATCTGTCTAATTTTCTTAATTGGCAGAAAAATGAGGGAAAAGGTGCCACTTTATGACAGAATTTCAGAATTAACACTAAGGCAATTAAAGGGATCAAATCATGAATGAATCTGGACCATTTTTTCCATCAAAATCAATGCACCCTTTAATTATAGTTCATAAATGAACTTGGTTCAGATTAAATCATATAGGCCATTTAAATAATTAATATTTATTAATTATAACATTCTCCCACTTGGCCTATAAATATCATAATGAAACACAAATTCAGCATTGGCCAATAAAACTTAAACCTTGTTCAGTTAGAAATACCAAACTAAACTAACATAATCAAAATAACTATTATTGTTATTTGATCCCTATTAATTATAGCATTGGTATTCTTTCCAACAAATGGTTAATATAATTCATTCGATCCACTTAAGTAAATTTGCTTAAATTAAACATAATGCGCAACATAAGAAATAAGCAAATTTCATAATTCAAAGTCAAACTCATAATTTGAATCTTCACATCATAACTTAATACATAATTCAATGCAACAAAATCATAATTAGCAACCAGACCCATGCCGACAAAAATAGGTGGTTATACTTTATGGAGAGAATTAGTTAACGTAATTCTCAAATTAATATGTTGTATTACTATAGTCATATCTTTGACTTTGTTTATAACAACAAAATATGCCAATCCATTAGACACTTACTTGATTTGTTGTTCTTAAAAGACAAAATAGCAGTCGTTTGCATAATATAAATAACATAAGTGACCTTACAATATGCCACAAAATTTTGCTCGCATAGTAGAAGATGTCATTATAAACTGCTAAGCACTCTTCAATAAAATTAATCATCATATATACAAACATAAATAAATAAATAAGTAAATAAATAACCTAATGTGAATTTCTTATTGACCAATAAACTATCATCCACATACAAAATGAAAATGATAAATTACTCCCACTAACCCTGAGATATATACATTGATTTATAATATTTTCTTTAAATCCAAACTTGACCTCATCAAATTTGAGATATAATTTAGAAAAATTAGTATTTCATCATCGCTGCCTTTATTGATAATTGCAGCAGAATCTTTTCATAATGTCTTGTTTAATTTCAAAATACCAAGACAAATCTCAATTGTTTCTTTTCAAGTTAGGATAATTAGTTTTATTCAATGTGTAAAAAATTCAATAAGAATAAAGTGGTTAATAGTCGACTAATATTCACATAGCATAATAAAATTAAACTGAAATGAATAATAAAAACGTCAAATAATATTTCAGTTCTAACATAAAGTACTTCACGTTTTCAATTTATATCACCGTTGGGCAGAAATAAATTGAAAATAATGAGACAATTCTATTTAATAAACTAGAATGTCAATTAAAGTTGTTCAATTGACATCCTGAATATTTATTAAATATAAACATTATAGTGATACATAAACTAAAATATCACAACTAACATGATAAAATTAAACAACTATATAGACACTTGATTCTTAATCAAACTGAAATTAATAATAAAACACCAAAATTATTTCAGTTTTGTCATAATAGTTATTCCATAAAATCAATTTGTATCACCGTTGGGCAGAAACAAATTGAAACATAAATGAAATTCCACTTAATAAACTGAAATGACAATTTAATTTGTTTAAATTGACAATCATAATTTATTAAATGTAAAAATTTATTGTGATATATAAACAAAATATCATACAATTCCTTTTAATAAAATGGTAATTACAATTAAAGTTGTTAAAATTGATAACGACCAAATTATTAAAAGTAACTTAATATGGTTTAACTAATTCATATGCGAAATTTGTAACAAACTTCTGTTGGACTGTTTGTATACATAAGTACATATGAAACCATAAATTAAAAATACATATATGTATATATTTATTGGATGCATAAGTATTGTCCAAATCATGATAAAATTATCTGTATAATCGTAAACAAGATAACCGACTTGAACATTGTTATCATCTACTTCATGATGCTATTAAAAGGATGTGAATTAATAAAAATTTAGGCACATGAAATTGTGTTTGAATGTAACACAACAAGTATAATTAACACGGCTTAATCTAAGTGACTCGTGTAATAAACGAAACATAATTTGTTTAGACTCAATATTAAATTGAGCCTTTCGTTAATTCAATTGTTAAGCCAATAAATATTAATAAACATCATATCTATTAATCCAATGCATCCTTTATGGCCATTAAAATCCACCGTAAATCTTAATAATATGGAGATGAATTCAGAACTGTTAAGCCAATATAAATAATGCTTGAGATCATGAGTAAAGCCAATTGTATTAACAGCATAATATATTATGGATTAGTTTTATAAAATAAGAACCCACAAGAACATAAATATTTCTTATTTGTTAAGAAATTAAAATAAATAGAATTAACTATGGTGGGGCGTTAGATCAGGAATAAAAATGGTATAAGCGTAAACATAATCCATTCTAAATTAAATGAAATAGGACAAAATCCTAATATTTACATTTAACTACATGAAATCCCTCGTGAACAAGTAAAATCGTAATAAAATTTCAAAGTCCAACAATTTTGATTGCATCAGTATAGCATGACCCATAAATAATTTCTTTATTTGTTAACAAGTTAAAACAAATAAATAAATATGGCCTTGGCATAATAACGCGTAACGAAATTAGTGCAATTAGGAAAAATTAATCCATTACTAAAACTAGTGCATCCATCTAAGTGCACAGAGAAGGATTAGTTATTTCTCTAATTGTATACGCTATTTGAATATACGATATTGAATTAATTAGGGCCCGGGTACAAGTAAAAATAAAAAAATTTCATAAAAATGAAATCTCATGTGACGTAAAATTCCTTCCTAAATTCAGATTCTATGAATAACAACAGGGCAAAAGAAAGTGTATAATTAAAGAAAATTTATGTAATTAAAATACTTAAACTTTGTCGTAATCACCATACCAAAAGTTTAAGAAAGTTTAAGTCATAAGATATATAGAATCTACTTTTCTGATAAAAATCATAAGTTTATGAGGACCAGGGACCATGCCAAAACGCGTAAGGTAGAAAAAATATATGAGATACTACACAATTAAGAATTATACATGGCAGTCCTTACCAATTATGCACTCCCATAATTGCCGAAAGTAAAGACTAAGATTGAGTTTATACTTAGGAAGTATACTTAAGGGTTGTATCCAATCCAGTTTGGTATGTATATGTGCTTTTTCAAAGTTTCGCTGCGCACATGGATGGTAAAAATAAAGAGGGTAATAATCAATCTCTCCAAAACGTGCACACAGAGAATTAAATATAGAAAAATAGATAAGGAATGTTACAAAAATAATTTTGTAAATTTCAGAAAAAATTCTAGCAAAATACGAAATTACTGTATATTGTATTTTATATGAAAAATACATACTGCTCTGATACCAAATGATAGAAATAAAATATTAATTCATCATAATATTTTTTAATTAATTTCCAGGAACATGTATTTCATATAAAATAATTAATCGTAATAAAAACTTACATGATTGGAGGGAAGACAACGTAAGGCGGAAATTCAATCTTCTCCAATTTTTCTTAGTATTTCTTGATGGCAAGATTAATGGTGTTTTTTTAATCTGTCTAATTTTCTTAATTGGCAGAAAAATGAGGGAAAAAGTGCCACTTTATGACATAATTTCAGAATTAACACTAAGGCAATTGAAGGGATCAAATCATGAATGAATCTGGACCATTGATTTTCCATCAAAATCAATGCACCCTTTAATTATAATTCATAAATGAACTTGGTTCAGATTAAATCATATAGGCCATTTAAATAATTAATATTTGTTAATTATAACATCAGTTCCTTCATCAGCAGCCTTGTGGGTTTTATCATCAAAAAAAGACATTTCATTTGATGAAATTATTTTCTTTGTATTGTGTTTGGTATGGAAGTGTTTTTTTTAAAAGTAAAATCCAATGATATTCAATCATTATCCGAGTTTATCATCAGAAATTAACTATACTGTGTGAGGCAAAATTTGAATGTTTCGGGACTAATTATGGATTGAATGTTGCAACTCTGATTTAGGATCATGAGTTTCTGACAATGTCAATAAAATATTGTGCTAAACTTTGCAGGGTTATTGAGAAGGTGAATGATGGATGCAAGATAGTTGTCAGCCTAAGTGATGGCAAATTCATGTAAGCGTAATTAACTTAATTTCATTTTTGAAAACTCATCCATCATCCCCTCTCTCTCTCTTTGTTTTGCTAACTTTCCCTCCCTCCCTCTCTGATTCACTACTATCCAGCGCTCATCCCTCCTCTCCTCTGTTTTGATATACATAACAGTTCTAGTTAATATATGTAAAAGATTCTAGCTAATATAATAAACATTCTAGTTAATATATATAAAGGTTCTGGTTAATACAATAAAGGTTCTAGTTAATACAGTAAAGGTTCTAGTTAGTATATATAAAGGTTCGAGTTAAAACAGTAAAGATTTTAGTTATATATATAAAGGTTCTACTTATATATATATATATATATATATATATATAAAGGTTTTAGTTAATATATATAATAATTCTATTTAGTATAGCAACTATTCTAGTTAATATATTTAACTGTTCTAGTTAACTAGAACTTTTATTATATTAACTATAACCTTTATATGTATTAACTAGAACCTTTATTGTAACTAGAACATAACTATTATGTTTAATATACTAAGTTCTCTCTCAGCCTTCGCTCTCCTCTGTGATTCGCTCTCCCTCAGTCTTCGCTCTCGTCTTTGATTTGTTCTCCTTCTGATTCGCTCTTTCTCCCCTGACGCTCATCCCCTCTCATCCCTAGACTTTCGAAAATAGAAAACGCGTTTTCTAAAAATGAAAGGGGATAACATGGATGATAAAAGAGGGAGGATGACGAAAAGAAATTCCGCAAATTCGTCAGTAGACGATCCGGTTCATTTAATCTCTTTGATCCTCACAGTAGAATGACCCTACAAAGATCTATTATTTGTGCCTTATATACAAATTCTGTTTGTACGGATGTCAAACATCGATGTTTACCTAAAATGGTACAATATTCATATATAATGAAACTAAAAAGATGCACCGGTTGTAATTTATTAATTTTTGAGTGACAATTTAGTCTTTGTTGATGCTGGTACTTCTATTAATCATCATATTACTCACACCGCAATGATTTTCAATTATTACAAATATAGTTGCAGTTCATGCTTTCTCCATCATATTTCAATCAGTTTTTTGTTGCTTAAAAAAAAAAATTAAAAGATCATTAGGTCCATCATTCATTGGCTCATTGCGAAGCGTGATGCATTAGCTAGTTGCCGATTATAAATCTTGGACCTATATTCTTATGGCTGGCTATAATATAAAAATTTTCCATATAGAGGGAAGATAATAAATTCCTCACCATGGATTTTTGGTTCAGCAGCGAATAGTTTTTTCTTTTTTTTTTAAATCCCTGTGTTGAACCTTTCGTCCTTTCGTTCTTATTTTAAAAAGCAATAAACAAATTTGTGTTGTTTTCCTTTGAATAGAAACAGCAAATACACAGAATATAGACTATCTACTGGATGTTACATCAAAACTTGTTCAGACCCTAATTAAAATACCCTGGTAAATTCTAAATAACTAACTCGTCTAGAAGATCTATACATATTTACTAATTAACTTTCACTTTTTTTCTTGAACAAGAGACGACCATGTCGTCCGTTCTATTTATTACTAAATAATTTTGACTAATTGGCTAATTAAAAGTATAGAATTAAGTTAAATTTCCAACAAAATTGTAGCGGAACTTCTAAAAGACTTCACAGAGGGAATTATAACGCTATGCAAGTGAGAATCATGGGCATTTTGTTGAGTAGAATAAAAAATAAAAAAATTGAAAAAAAAGTAGTACGGATGAGGGACGGTGTAGTTTGTAATCCATTATACATGATTTAATTATCCCAAAAGAGAGGTAGAGGTGCTGTATAATCCTACATCTTACATATAATAAAGATGCGTGGATGGTCCCAAAGGGTGCGAATGAAAACGTGTCTATTTTAATATATATTCTATAGGGTGTCATTTAAAAGATGTCTCGCCAAAAGATACAATCAAGTTGATACTTTAAAAGGTGTGATTGAAAAGGTACATATCTTTACATGGTGTTCATAAGGTGTGTTTCCTTATCTTCACCATCTATTTCCTGTAATTCTCACAATTTCGTGATAAATGTTGATGGATACATTAAAGATCATACAGTGAAATCCGAATATCATACACTTAATGTCCCAGCTCCAAAATTGGGCTTCCGGGTTGAAATCCTAAATGTCGGATCATTTTGCCAAATGGTGCAAGTGTACGTGTCCTATATGTTTGACAAGTGTACGTGTCCTATATGTTTGACACTAGCAACCCCCATCAAATTTATGCCTCCTCCACCAAAAGATACCAACATTTTATCTATAAATAGTGCTTCCTTTATCAAATTTTCATTAACCATTTCACATTTACAAAATGACAAAATAAATAGATATCATATTACTCTCAACTAGAAATCTAGGCGTGATGCATGCACGGTAATTTCGCTCGCAACAGATTCAAAGATGAAAAATACATGGGGCATGCATTTCATTCTACTAGATAGTAAGGTAATTTTTTATGAATTTTATATTTACATTAAAAGAATTTTTTAAATTACACACCAAACAAAAATTCATGTACCATTTCTATTTCAATATGCATTAAGAATTCGTACGTTGTCAATACAATTTTCAAATTTTTGCATTCAAGCCAAACATATAAATTCAAAAAATATTCAAATCTTTTAACTTAATAATAATATTGGCTTAAAATATTCAGTGCAACTGCACATTGCATCTGCTCATAGCATCCGCTAATGACACACTTTCATGGCATCTGCTCATGGCATCCTTTCGTGACATCTTTACATGGCTTCTGCCGTTCTGCCCATGACATCTGATCGAGTGGAAACCTAGTCAAAATATAACCTTGTTTTACCTGATTTAATCTATCGTAGTAAAGCTAAGGGTCGAACCACAGAGACGGTGTTGGAATATCGGTCTTTTACTTTAATTAATTAGCTAGACGAGTTCAACTATTTTTGGTGTTCAAAGAATCGAAGGTGGGTTCAAATCCTAAGTCTAAAATCAAGGTCAAACTAGAACTAAACGGGAGATAATCAGCAAATCTGAATTCTAGGGTTTCTGGTTTCAACTTAATCTGCTCAGTTCAATTCCCAAACGGTCCGTTTGATATCTCAGACGGTCCGTTTGAGCCGTGAAATTGTTTACCGCTTAGCTATTCCTAATATGTGTGTGGAATCGTATTTTAATCCTAGGTTACCAGATACTAACCATCGTTACAGTTCTGATTTCGTAGGTTAATCTACTACTTCCCTTAAAAACCCTAAGATTTGGTCATCACCATTGGCTTAAGTTTTCTAAGTCTATCTTTCAATTCGAAGGATATCTCACAACCATCGTTGCGAGAAAGGTTCACCTATCGGCTACTAAATCCTGGTTTCACTCATCAGCTACTACCATCCTCAAGTTGGTCAATCAATTCATACAAAGGTATAGATTATTATTACCATACTAGACAAGGCCTTAATCTAATTGGTATAATCAATTCTACCCTAACAATCAATGATATCACATAATCAATTAAATCATGAAAGATAAAAACACATAATGAAATAACTAAGCAAATAAACAACTAAACAAATAAGTTTACAACCATAACCCTAAAACAACAAATCAACAACTCAAAGACATCGAACAAACAAGAGAAAATGAGAAATAAGAGAAGTTACAACCAATTGCCCTTGCTTTCCCTTGAATTTGTCGAAATCCCCTTCTAAACGACTCGTTGCTGTCGCACACGACCCGTTTAACGCTGCCACGATCTGATCTTGAGACTAATCTCTCGGATTTTTCTATGTCTAACCCTAAAAATTGACCTTGGATCTAAAACACCACCTTGTATGCCCTTTGTATGGCTTTGTATGGGCTTCTCTCGCCTTGTATGACCTTGTATCAGCTTAAAGTCCTCTTAAATAGGCATTGAAATTGTTTAGAGACGCAGGAGGTCTATTCTGGACGTGTTGGGAGTCGAAAATAACCACCCCACCAAGAATAACCACCAAATCGGGCACTTTCTGCTATTTCTGGAAGGTTCCAGACGGACCGTTTGAGCCCCCAGACGGACCGACTGAAATCTGGCTGAAAATAGCAGTTTTTCCTGCGAAAGTCAAACGGTCCGTCTGAATTTTCAGACGGCCCGTTTGGAAATTTCAGCACTGCGCACTGTTACTGTTTTGCCCATATCTCTTTCATCCGGACTCCGTTTGAGGCGATTCAAAAACCAGCGGAAAGCTTACGAGGAGCTCTACATCATTATTGATTCATTCAGGCCATGTTTTTGTCCAAAATCTGCATTCAAGTAGGAATTATGGTAGTAACTCATTCTTGACACAAAATCATAATTAAAATGACCCTAATTAACCTAACTCAAGTCAAATGGTTTAGTTTGGAGTCAAAATCCTACCAAAATATCTATATAAAATCATCTCATCAAATTCCCCCAAGCTTAAACATTGCTTGTCCTCAAGCAAATATTTATCTTAAAAGAATGGTTTGGCTCTAAACTAAAACAATGTCTTGAGACCTACAAGTTATGAAAATTCCTAACATGCATCAATATCATGATTTGATTGAATCATTTAGACAATTTTAAAATCTTTTTCAAACTGAATCGAGTTGTCCCAAATGACCCACGCTTACCCCACATGTGAAACACTTAGGATGCTTGTAACTATTGCCCATAACTTACCTTGTTCAAATTCTAAACTTGTTGATTTTTCAAAGTTTGACAATTGACTTGGCAAAGAGATTCGGGATCACACCCTACCAACACAAATAACATGTCATACTAATATATTTCACAACAAAGTCTTCGAATACTTTAACCGCTTTATTGATTTTCGAAAATGCATTGGAAGTCGAACTAAAGTGAGGCGGAAAAAAGGGTACAACTCCTCACCCATTCTATTCCAAAGTTTTTTTGGGTTGACACTTTTAAGGTTTGTCCCGGGGCTTAGAACGTTTTTCCCGCGGCGGAGAGGTCAGCCAGATTAAGGTGGATTTAATTGCAAGGTTTTCCTTGTTTTCTTTTTTTTACTTTTTTTTTTATATCATGAGCCTTTCTGTTTCTTACCCATGATTTATGGATGTTCTTCTATCCACAATAACCTATAGCTTTCCGCAATGTCCATGGCAAAGCACCGCTTTTTAGTTCCCCTTTTTGCACGTGTTTTTATTTATTTACAAGGATGTGTATTTACATCTTCGACTTTTAATATTTGAAAACAACGGTTGTTTGACTCTAGACTTAGTGTTTATTACCTTAGTTGACATGCATTTGGGTCGGTAGAATCGATCTTGACAAAGTTTGGAAATTAATTCAATTGGTGGTTGCCTTGGTTTACCGATTTCTAATTGGTCAAGTCATTTATATTACTTATCAAATCATCAAATTTAAGTCTCAATCAAGATAAATTATGATATAATACCTACTCCTTTCCTAAGGTCACAGGGGCTAGTCGATCAATTAGATGACCCACAATTCAAATCGAAAATTTTTTCTAGATGACCCACAATTCAAATCGAAAATTTTTTCTTCAAATCGAAAATTTTTTCTACAACTCCCTAAATATTTCATTCAATTCAAGATATTTGAACTTGTTAAGCATCTTCCTAACTTACCTAAATGCAAACTATATGAAGTTATAATGCAAATCCTAGATACAAATTCCTATTCTCCCCCCCCCCAAGCTTAAAACTTTACGTTGTCCTCAATGTAATGAAAACAAAACTTAAAAGAGAGAAAGAAAAAGAGAAACTCATCAAATCAATGTCGAGGTTGTGAAGAGTTGAGCCGCGCAACATGAGCCTTGCTTGCTTTGATATGTCAATGTGCTTCAAGGTGTCTCTAGGTTCATCCCATTGGCGAAGAAATATCATGTAAGTAGTGGAGATGGGTGGTTTGGGTTTAGGTGAAGGTTTGGTAAATGACTAAATTGAGCAAAAAATTTTGGTTCGTCGACTAACCAATGAAAACTCGAAATCTAGCCATTGGATTGGATTAGGTTAGGTCTCGGCTGAATGGTTTGGTTTTGATTTTCTGCTGAAAATTCGTGCTCTCAGGTCAGACGGTTCGTCTGTGGTGCTCAGACGGATCGTTTGGTTACAAATTTTCGCAGAGCAGTTAGGATTTTGGTGAATGGTTTCGGTTTGGGTAAGGAACGAGATGGTATCTCCACTGTTGAGACTTGTTGGGTTGAGACGATTCATATGCTCCTTCGTGGTGTATTCCCCCAAGCTTGAACTCTTGCATATGGTACAAATTTTCATCAACCCGCATTCTTCTTCCATGTGTTGAGATGTTGCGTTGAAGTTCATTTGATCTTTTTTTTGACACTTGCACGACTCGAACATTGTGCTTCCAAAAGCTTGTATTCTCATCTAAAATCTGAAACCAACAACAAAGATCAAAGAGTTATAACTAACTAAATCTAAACTAAACTAAACTAAACTAATGAAAGATTGAAATTTTGGGCCTTGGGTTGCCTCCCAAGAAGCGCTTGTTTTAGGTCACTAGCTTGACCACCTTGTATTTGCTCATCTTATCTTCACTTTTCTCCCTTTCATCGCATCATAGTTCTCCCAAAAGTGATTGAGCGGACGCCTTGAAACATGCTTGGAGTGTTCCTCTTTGGATGTCATCTTTGTTGGCTCGATTTTGATGTGATACTTGATATGCATTTTGTTGTCTTCCATCACATCGATTTTTTTCAAGCACCTTCTTGATGGGTCGCTCAATTCTTTGGTGAACTCTTCGTTTATTTTGTCGGATGCGACGATCTTCTTTTCATCACCTTGTTCGACTCCCTGAAAAGAACAAAACATGGTGATAGAGACTATTTTTGGATTTTTCAAGATAAAGATAAAATAAGTAAGATACAAGGGTACAAGGGTGTCAAGACTAATTTATTAAAACAAAATACCAATATTCTAGCAAACCGTCCCCGGCAACGGCGCCAATTTTTGATCGGGTGGAAACCTAGTCAAAATATAACCTTGTTTTACCTGATTTAATCTATCGTAGTAAAGCTAAGGGTCGAACCACAGAGACGGTGTTGGAATATCGGTCTTTTACTTTAATTAATTAGCTAGACGAGTTCAACTATTTTTGGTGTTCAAAGAATCGAAGGTGGGTTCAAATCCTAAGTCTAAAATCAAGGTCAAACTAGAACTAAACGGGAGATAATCAGCAAATCTGAATTCTAGGGTTTCTGGTTTCAACTTAATCTGCTCAGTTCAATTCCCAAACGGTCCGTTTGATATCTCAGACGGTCCGTTTGAGCCGTGAAATTGTTTACCGCTTAGCTATTCCTAATATGTGTGTGGAATCGTATTTTAATCCTAGGTTACCAGATACTAACCATCGTTACAGTTCTGATTTCGTAGGTTAATCTACTACTTCCCTTAAAAACCCTAAGATTTGGTCATCACCATTGGCTTAAGTTTTCTAAGTCTATCTTTCAATTCGAAGGATATCTCACAACCATCGTTGCGAGAAAGGTTCACCTATCGGCTACTAAATCCTGGTTTCACTCATCAGCTACTACCATCCTCAAGTTGGTCAATCAATTCATACAAAGGTATAGATTATTATTACCATACTAGACAAGGCCTTAATCTAATTGGTATAATCAATTCTACCCTAACAATCAATGATATCACATAATCAATTAAATCATGAAAGATAAAAACACATAATGAAATAACTAAGCAAATAAACAACTAAACAAATAAGTTTACAACCATAACCCTAAAACAACAAATCAACAACTCAAAGACATCGAACAAACAAGAGAAAATGAGAAATAAGAGAAGTTACAACCAATTGCCCTTGCTTTCCCTTGAATTTGTCGAAATCCCCTTCTAAACGACTCGTTGCTGTCGCACACGACCCGTTTAACGCTGCCACGATCTGATCTTGAGACTAATCTCTCGGATTTTTCTATGTCTAACCCTAAAAATTGACCTTGGATCTAAAACACCACCTTGTATGCCTTTGTATGGCTTTGTATGGGCTTCTCTCGCCTTGTATGACCTTGTATCAGCTTAAAGTCCTCTTAAATAGGCATTGAAATTGTTTAGAGACGCAGGAGGTCTATTCTGGACGTGTTGGGAGTCGAAAATAACCACCCCACCAAGAATAACCACCAAATCGGGCACTTTCTGCTATTTTTGGAAGGTTCCAGACGGACCGTTTGAGCCCCCAGACGGACCGACTGAAATCTGGCTGAAAATAGCAGTTTTTCCTGCGAAAGTCAAACGGTCCGTCTGAATTTTCAGACGGCCCGTTTGGAAATTTCAGCACTGCGCACTGTTACTGTTTTGCCCATATCTCTTTCATCCGGACTCCGTTTGAGGCGATTCAAAAACCAGCGGAAAGCTTACGAGGAGCTCTACATCATTATTGATTCATTCAGGCCATGTTTTTGTCCAAAATCTGCATTCAAGTAGGAATTATGGTAGTAACTCATTCTTGACACAAAATCATAATTAAAATGACCCTAATTAACCTAACTCAAGTCAAATGGTTTAGTTTGGAGTCAAAATCCTACCAAAATATCTATATAAAATCATCTCATCAACATCCTTTACTATATAAGACAATTTGATAAACTACTCATGGCACCCGCTAAAATTGCATGTAAAGATGCCATGAAAGGGTGCCATGAGCAAATGCCATGTGTAGATGCCATGAAAGGATGCCTTTATTTTTTTTATTCATTTTTCATTTTTCACGGCACCTTCATTTTTTTATTCACTTTTTTCATTCAATTCAATTAGAATTTACAATTTTATAATTATTATTATTTGTCTTTCATGATCAAATATCAGTTTATCAAATTGTCTTATACAATAAATATACTTTTATAATAGGATCCTTTCTATTAAAACTCTTTTTTAAAAATTTTCTCACTTCAAAATCATCTATCGACTTGAAAAATTAAAGCGTAATTTTTTATATATTATATATAATAAAATTCAATATCGTCGAGCTTCTCGACGTACAAATCTAGTATAAATTTAATTTACATTTGGATTCCGCAAGGAACTTTTTGTGGCTGCATGTGTTATGTATAAGTTTAGAGAAAGAAACATTAGTTATAATAATAAAAAAATGAGAAACGAATAATCAGCGGTGCATTATAATTAGAAAACCTAATCTATAGTTAGGAACCATTAGTCAAACAAACTCTATGACTATACCCTCAATAGCAATGCCAGGAACAGTCGGTACCGAGTGCAACTTGCCTTCTTGTTTATTCCTAACCAATCCAAACGGAGCCGTAAACAGAATTGCTTAGGATCATTCCAGCGTTGTTATCATTCCCATCATCCTTTACAGATTCGTTTATTTTTTTTCTATTTTTAGAAACCGCGTTTCAAAAGTCTCTTCCATTTTCGGAAATCCAGCGCCAGAGCGACTGCTCCCCCCATCCCTTCCCGCGTACGCTCTCCCCCCCCCCCACCTCTCCCGTGTACGCTCCCCCCTCTCCCTCCCCGACGCCCCACCCCCCCACCCTCCCCCCTCCCTCTCTCACACACTTCATAACCGTTGAAATTAATATTTATAAATGTTGAAGCTAATGTCGTAATTGTTGAAGTTGGCATATTTAAATGTTGAAGGTAATATTTAAAGTTGGCATATTTAAATTGTTGAAGTTGGCATATATAACTGTAACAGTTATATATATTAACTTTAACAATTATATATATTAACTTCAACAGTTGCAGTTCGGATATTAACTATTAAAGCTAATATGATTAATTGATATAGTTCAAATACTAACTGTTGAAGTTAATATTAGTAATTGTTGTAGTTCGAATACTAACTGTTGTAGTTAATATTAGTAATTGTTGTAAGTGTAGCTCAGATATTAACTGTTGTAGTTCGAATGCTTGACGATTAGAGCGTGAACGTCAGATCTAGTTAGAAACCGTGGAGTGAAAACAGAAAGCGAAAACGTGGCGATATGAAAAGTTGAAAACGCGTTGTCTGTGGGGATGATGGGGATGAGGAATCTAGTGGATGGTCCTTATCAGGTCCGAGCCGTAAATACTAAATGACTAGTAAAGTAACATTTTATCGTAGTCAATTGCATTAATTCTAAATAATTAACATATATAGAAAACCTGAATCCATTTACAAATTAACTTCGGCTTTTTTATTCGTTTGAATAAGTTATAAGAGATGACCATGTTATCCATTAGATTTACTAATTAAGACTCCGTTTGGATAGGTGCGGGAAGAAGGGAAGAAGTTGGAAGAAGTATTAGAAAGTGTGTAACTTTATGAAGAATTTGGATTGTTTATAATTTTTTTTCTTTCCTTCTTTCTACTTCTTCTCAACGCATTCAAACGGAGGCTAAGTTTGACTATTTGATTTTATTAAAATTAAAATGAAGCCCAATTTCCAACATCATTGTATCGGAACTTCAAAAAGTACTTCACCCGACACCCGTAGCCCGTAGGGGGATTATAGTTATGTCCGAGTGAATTATTGGCATTTTGTGAAACACACTTAGAAAATTTGAACTAATTAATAGTACAATTTTCAGGTTGCGGGCTGGCGGCACGTTACTATTCAATGAAATTAATTGTTTAATTTGACTTTCCATGACATAATAACTTAGTTAAAAGTAATAAAAAAAACCCGACTATGTTGTTATACACCGTAACTAATTAACTTTTGTAACAACCTGTTAAAGGAGTAACAATCATAGCAATAATTTTTTTTCTTTTTCTTTTTTTTTTTTTTAAAATAACAGTACGAATGTGGGACAGTGTAGTCTGTAAAGGTTACACGGTTACAAGCTGTATTAAAATTTGTAAGCCATTATACGTGAGTTAATTATTCCAAAAAAGAAGGTACTGTATAATAAAATAATATATATTTGGGTTCCGCAAATGACTTTTTAGTTTCTAACTTGGAAGACAGAAGAAGTACGAGCTTGGAGGAAAAAAAAGAGCATAGTTCTAAAAATAAATAAATTCTAAAATCGAAATAATTAGCAGTGAATTATTATTAGAAAACCTAATCTATAGTTAGGAAACTCAAATCTCTTTCTAATTTGAAGACACCTTATAATAAACCTTTTCATCTTCCATTGTTGTCACCGACCGGCTGGATACTTACTGCGTCTGCATAGACCAGGTCCAGGCAGAAAACTGCTGGTGCACGAGACTTCTCTCCAGTCCACTTTTGTCCAGTCAATTTCTTATGTCGCAAGACGTATAAAAAAAGCGGGGCCCACGTAGAACTAGTCTTGCCATCACTGGCGAACAATCGCTCTCTTGTCTTTTCCCTTTCTCTCTCTCTCCCCCCTAGTTTCGTTTCGTCGTCCCTTTCCCTCTACCTCTTCCTCTAACCCCCACCTCTCTCTTTCTCTTTCACTCTCTACGTATTCAGTGAGATGGATTCAGGGTATGTCCTCAGTACTCTTCTTCTCCTCCTCCTTGTAGTTACGCTTTTATAGCTTATTTCTTCTTCTTTTCGTTGATTCTTTTTGTTTAGCTTTGTTGTTTCGTCCAATAAACCCTTGATCCTTGTGATTTGGATGCGATCCTGTTGACTTGGTTTCTCAATAGTCAAATTATTTCGGGAATTTGCTTCTGGTTCTTCGCTTTTACTGAGATTGTAAAAAAGGACCTGCATTTTAGTAAAGTTTTGAACATTACTAATTCGAAAGTTTGCTTCTACAATAAGTCCATTCTGAAGATTTTGGTTCATTAGGGGTTTTTTTGTTGCCAATGAAAAAGATTAAGCGAACTTTCAGATGAGAACTTTGTAATGAGTCATAATTTCTTATTTTAATTTGATTATTGGGTCCTATGTCAAATTGTTCTACAGAAGAACGATATATATTTTTTTCATTGTTCTAAGTCCGATTCTTTGTTTTTTTTTTTTTAGCTTGCTTAATGGAGGCACCTCATGGAAGCTACCGGGCTGTCAGGTATCTTATGCTTTTTTCTTTTCCTTTTTTTATCTTTTCTTTATACTAGGGTTTTTACTGGTGGACAGCTTCATTTGAGTTGAAACAATTTATTATCGATTATTCACCTTTAGATTCAATTTCGTGACTTTGGGGATGGACTTAATCTTAATCTTATGTGGAGTTCATCAACAGCTAACACTCAGCTAGGGTTTATGGTCTGGCTGAGCTGTAGTTGAATGGTTTAATTTGGCTGAACTGTAATTGAATGGTGAAATTTTAAGCAGCAATTATTTAACTAAGATCATTTAGAACTCAGAGCTTTGTTTTTCAGTGTGCTATATTTTCTGTGTCTGTATATGATTTCCAACTTTTAGCCCAAATGGACTGGCCCATAAGTTTTTTGTTGCTTCTGATTTCAGCTTGAAGCAAGCACTTATTCGGGATCTGAACTCTCAATTGGCCAAAGTTCCTCTAAACAGAAAAACAAGGAGGTCGTGGATTATGATATGGAGTGGCAAGAAAAGGCACGCCTTTATCCGATTTACCATTTTTTATTTTTTTAATTTCATTTAGGTCATGGGGTATTTGAATGTGCTTTTCTTATTCCTCATATTTTTCACATCCGCGAATACATAAGAAATCTGATCGACTTGGTGTATTTTCTTATTCAACTAGAATTATGAGAAATCCATGTAATTGGCTATTAATGGTATGGCTGATTTGTACCCAGAATTGATCTGATTTGTCAAGAATTGTGAAAAAATATAAAGCCAAAAAAAATCAACTGCTCAGTTATTGTACTATTAAAAATTTCAGGATTCAGGAAAGGCCATGGAAACTTCTGACCCTGAAGACTATGGAATGATGGATGAAGATGATTGCATGTACGATGACTACTATGATGATGGCGATTGTGATGGTAATGATGATGATGATGATGATCTTGAGTATGATGTGATGGACAGTGTGGCGTATGATCAGTTCCTCGCAGCAAAGTTCGACAGCATGGACCTGCCACCTGGTGTTGAGGTGACTGTGCCGTGGCTCGCTCCAAAGGAACCAGAGCAAACCCAGCCTGAGATGCCGATCTCATACCGTCCCAAGAATGAGATTGAGCATGTTATAGAGAGGAAATTCAGGGCATTCAAGCAGTTTGATACTGTGCCTGAATTCCCAGATCATCACTTTCTAAGCAAAAACTGTGCTGGGAAGAAGGTACCTTTGATATTTCATACGTTTTTTTCACCTCTTTATGTTAAATTGTCCTGTGGATGCTTCTGATACTATAGTTTTGATATTTTTCACAAATATATGCATCCATATTTACATCTCAAAAATAATTGTTAAAATAATCTTGATGGTAATTTGTGGGGGTGGGGTGGGGTGGGGGGTGTCGGGGTGAGAAAGGGGTTTCATCATTTCATGGTCCAATTGCGATGAGTGATGCAATCTAATAGAACTGCACGAACACTGGTTAAGTGTAGTCGTTTTAGCTGATTCAGTTAAATAATAGGCCAAATGGAGTTCAATCAAATTTCAGTTCTATACTTAATTAGATTTCTTGTCATTACCAAGCCATAATGCAGAGCTATGCTGGTGTCTGTTTATTGCCAAGTAAAAGTTTTAAAAGCATTTCTACAATGATATTTGAAAAAAATTGCAATAATATGCTTGTAATTCCAAATAAATGTAAGATTATGCGCAAGTCTCGGACATTTCCCCCGGCCCTGGTATATTATAAAGGAGAAAAGTTTGTTTTTGACATGTATTTTATTTTATTTAGTTTTATTTTATATATATTCTGAACTTTTCTGGCTTTCTGGGTTGCTAATTTCTTAAATCTACTTGAGAGAGTCTAGTAGTAATAGTTGAAACAGTCATAATAAATTTTCAAAAAACTGTGTCTTTCTTTGTGAAAATTCCTATGTACCTTGTCTTCTCTCTCTGTTATATGTCTTACCATCTCTCCTTGTGTTGCCCCTTTTTATGTTCTCGCCTTTATGTTATTTCTCTTACTTTTATTTCCCTTTCATTTGCTAAACCCTAAGCCTAGTCACCCTCTAAACAATATTTGCTTCATTGTGTGAATATTTTACATTTCGTCCTGAAAGGAGCAAGTATATGGGATCCTTAATGAGAAATTTGTTCTAGTAGCACCTACTGAGATGTTCATTCTGTAGCAAGCATCATGTTCCTGCATGTATATTAATTTTAGAATAAACCTCCCAAAAAAATGGCATGGTAAACCTTTAAGAGGAGATACTTTACTCCAAATGTGGCTTTTTGGCCTACTCGTTGAGGTTGAATTTCATCTATTGTATTTTTTTTTTCAATATTTGAAAATACCAGCCTTCAAAAGATTGGGTCAAGAGGGTACAGCAAGACTGGAAGCTGCTAGAGAAAGACTTGCCAGGTACAGAATTTCTGATAAACAATAAGGGGGTGTTTGGCATGCATGAGTTTAGCCTAACTTTTAGGTTAGTAATCCAACTTTTTAACCTACAATTGCCCAAGGAGTTTGAGATCAACAAGGTTAGTACTCACGTTAGAACTAAAATTTACTAACTTCTTCTCAAACACTAATACCAAAAGTACCTAACGTTGATCCCTAACCCCACTAACTTACGGTGTTGCCAAACACCCCCTAAAAGGTCAAAACCATTGCAAGTACAAGTTAGTGAATTATGAATTCATTTGTCCTTTGGCAGATACAATAATGGTCAGAGCATGTGAAGACAGGATAGATCTGTTAAGAGCTGCTATTGTGGGCCCTGATGGAACTCCTTATCATAATGGGCTCTTCTTCTTTGATATCCAGTTTCCTTCTGACTACCCTCATAATCCTCCTGTAAGCATTGTATATATGGGTATTGTAATTCAGTTCTGTACCAAATTTTGTCGTTACAGTTGCACGCGTTTCTGGTGCCAAACTATTAACACTGGGGAATTGTGCCAATTTCATCTTTTACTTGATAATAGTTGATGGATTAAATAGTTAATAGGGCTTTAAAAAGTTTTTTTATGTAATTTCTACTTTGGTCCAAGTTAATTGGAATTTCTCATTCAGTCCTTAGACTACCAAGTTGTCTTTTTGTCCTATATTACTTTTTGTCCTATATTACTTTCTCATTCAGTCCTTAGACTGACAACTTTCATGTGTCACTTTGAATGAGTTTTAAAATTCCTTCATGTGAGATGTAATGAGCCAAATGGGCTATCTCGAATGCTTGAGGACTAAAAGGAATCATTTTATACTTTACCCCTAGTGTTGTACATATCTGAGTTTAAAGGTAGTCAAAGGCGACAATAATTGCTCAACTCTAGTTTGATACAAAACCAGAAAGCAAAGTATCGCCATGAAATAAAATGCTTGTACAATATAGCATTGTACTATCCCATGTTTATCTAAACAAAATTGTGTAAACAATGTCATTCCAGAAAGCACACTACCACTCGGGCGGGCTGCGTTTGAACCCGAACCTGTACCAATGCGGGAAGGTGTGCCTGAGCCTGCTGAATACCTGGTCAGGAAGCGGGTGTGAGAAGTGGAACAGCAAGACCTCAACTATGCTTCAGGTTCTGGTCTCGATCCAGGCGCTGGTGCTGAATGAGAAGCCGTACTTCAATGAGCCTGGATATGCGAGCAGCGCCAACACCCCAACTGGTGAGCGCAATTCCCTGATGTACAATGAGAACACCTTCCTCTTATCCTGCAAGACCATGCTCTACTCCCTGCGCAATCCACCTAAGGTACCTTTGTCTTGAGATTGTTGATGGCTTTGGCCTTCTTCCTGGGGAATTAGTTTTCTCCATTTTTCTTTTTATAAAGGCAAATTTGCCACTTTTATTTACTTGCCTTTAGACTTGGTTTAATTGGTTGGGTGCCATTTGCCTGTTACCCAAATATGCTGCCTCAGTTCTGAGGTTTTAATGGTAAAACAAAAGAAAAAAAATGTTTTTTTTTTGTTGTGTGTGGTGGTGGTGGGGGGGGGGGGGGGTATATAGAATGTGAGAACAGATTACGCCTTGAAAAATGATATTCGGAATTTTAAGCTTTCAGCAATGTTATTGACCATGCATAATCAGTTTTTATCCCTTTGCATCTTGTAGCATTTTGAGGACTATGTGGCGGGTCATTTCCAGGAGCATGGTGGCATAATCCTGCGAGCATGCAAGGCATACATGGAAGGTGTCATAGTCGGCTCCAAAATCCCTGATGATGAAGAGGAGAAAGAAGAGAACCCACAAGAGGTAGTGGAGGACCCAAAATCGAAGCCCCCGCCCCCTGCCTCATATAGCTTCAGAACCTCAGATAACTTTAAAGCCACCCTTGCCAAATTGTATGAAGATCTTCTTATGGAGTTTACAGTTAAAGGTGCCGATACTGACAAGTTTTTAGCTGAGAAACGCAAGGACAGACAAGCAGCCTCTTCAACTTAGAGTTGGTTCTGAAAAATTGACTAAAGAGAAATGAAGTGTACAGTTTTTGCTTTGGAAAGGGAGGTTGGTTTAGTTTGGTTTTGAAAGCTGATAACAAGGTGATATAGGAGTTTTATATCTAGCTAACTAAAGTGATCGCTATATATAGATGGTAGGTCCTTGTAGGAGTGCATCCAGCACTCGTCAAACTATATTTAAAAATAATTATTATTAGTGACTTCTTTCTTGTTGTGTTTACGTAATAATGGCTGCTTTTATGGTATAGTTGGTGGTTTGTATTTGGTAGGTTTGCCTTTCCGTGCTTCCTTTCTTCTGTTTGGGATGTCTGATTTGAGCTGTATTACCTGCATCGTATGTGCTGTTCTATGAAGGTAAATTCTCGTAAATGCCTGATTACACAGTCCTTGGAGGATCATGTATGGGTCTGAGAATCTAAAACTGTTTAATTATAAAGAAAGATTAACAAGGGAAACTGGTAAAGTACAGAGCTAGCTGAGTAATATCTTTATTTTTTTATATTTATTTTTATTCTGTTCTGAAACAAATTTTAACAGTAACAGTTGTTTAGAGTTGCTCATATGGACTCAGTACTCTTCTAACCTTTAGTTATACTTTGTTATTATTGATGCTATGCACTTTCCCTGTGATGTTTGTGGGCCTCAACAAAGGAGAAAATTGACAACGGATATTTCGTGACTAACAAAGTTTCTTTTGGCACCTGAGATACTGTTTATGATGGAAAAGATAGAAAGTTGCGGATGTATAATGTATGCTATCGCAGTGCACTTCAAGTTCAGTTTACAATTCAGATAGCTATCAGAGTCGTCTTTTTGAAGAACTCCACTGAACTTTTAATAGTACCAAGAAAATATTATAGGATGGTAACCGATGAAGCAATCTGTAAACTTTACTTGCTGCATGAGGTTCAGGTAATTACAATTTATCCGTGAAAAACATTCGTCCAGTACAAAAGAATATTATTTACCAATAAATAATAAAATTAAGTTGCACACCAAATAGCAATAAGGCAATTACCCTACTTTATTACAGGTTTTGAAGAGTACACAAATACACAAATGGTAAAGACAGCCTACAAGCGACACAAAGAGAGAAACTAACAGTCTGTTATTTTATTCACATTTTTTTATAAGAAATTAAACAGTAAAAAATAAAACCATAACGAAGCCACAGTCTCTGCAATAAAACTAGATTGGATAAATAAACTGCGTTTAAATTTGATGTCATAAAGTATTTGGAGTACAACCCATATTAAGAAAATAGACTTGTCTTTTTCAGGGGTAGAAATGCTGTACCGTGCTATGCTTCATGCTAATATGCTATCATAAAAGTATAAAACTTCTCTACATGATCATTATTGATCTCATCTCATTAACTGAAGGATGACATGAGATATATCTGATCTATCATTCGATCATGTTCTTTCGCAAATTCGCTTCGTACTTCTTTTTCGCCCTTTATTTTCTCTATTTCCTTTTTCAGTTTCAGGGAGTGGAGTCCATTATGGGCTCAATTAGAATCCTTCTTATAAGCCCAACGGACTTCAGGAGTTATTTTCTCATCGTAACAATTTATCCAAAAAAAAAAAAATAATATTAAAATATTCAGGAATTTCGATTTTATAACTAATTTAATCAAGGTTTTAACATTGTATGATATTGGAGAAAACTATAATTCTATGTGTTTCGAGGATAAGCTAACAAGTGATAATGCATGTATATATTGCTAGAAGTTACTCATTCTCTGAAACTAATTTGACATATACGCATGAGTTAGAAAACTGGCTTGATGATTGCTTAAAATTTTCTAAATTTCATAATGCCCTATATTTTATTTTATATTGTAATTAAAGATGTAACCAAATAGTTGAAAAGACAAATGAGATAGCAGAGACAAGCTATCAATATTCGAGACAAGGCTTCTCAATTAGTCAAGATGATTTGAGGATGCAAACATTCGTTGTATACGACAAGCACCTAAAGGTGATAAATGGATCTCTAAAAAAATATTTCTTTAATTATTTATAACTATTTTATATCATTTTGTCAAAGAAATTAATTACACAATTCCATTGATGTAATTAGTTTGTCGATATATAGAATGACCTCTTTTAAGAATATATGCAAATTTGTTTACTATTTCCAGAAATGAATAATTGCCTTTTAATTTCTTTATATCCACTTAGATGTTGCCACTCAACTTTCAGCATCTTCTTCTTCTCTTTTCTTTTTTTGTTTTTTTTTTTCGGCTTTATGAATTGTGTGAGTCCGTTGACCAATAATAATTTTGAACTTTTTTTTTTCCAATTGTTTCAACAATAGAATTATAAACAATAATAATGGCACCTAATGATACGTTAACTTATTTTCATATGGTAGGTTTGAGATTTCAACTACTTCACAATATTTAACTTTAACTTCAAGATGGACATGGCTGAGATAGGTGCCCGACCTGCACCGTCTTTATGTTGGCTTTCGAGAAACCGTATGCAAAGAATTCTGCGAAGAAGCTTCAAATTATAAAAAGTTTAACGAAATTTAATTAAGAAAATTTCCTGAAAGCATTGAGGACAGTCTTTCACTTTTATAATGTGTTTTAAATATACAGCATTCCTGTCAGTAATTAAAACTGGAACGCCGACCGGTATGGAGATATCCCTATAAAAATAGGAGAATACAGGGAACGTTCAGAAAATACTTGAATCCGATTGACAGCTGGTATGAGTTTTGGTACGGTGTTTAAGACATTGCACTTTTGTTAAAAACTTCTAAGACTAACTGACTACTATATCTATATATACGTAGCGTAGTGATCTCTGTGCGAAAAAAAAGTATTAATTTACGCATAACGAGGAAGGTTTTACTGTAACAAATTTTTGGGGTCACAAATGCCACAATTTCTCTTTTTTATTAATATTTTAAAATTTAAAAATCAATTTTCCAATCAAAACTATTGATATTGTTCAATTTTACAAGTGATGAATTTCTATATGTATTTTTTATAAATTTTGGGGTTTATTTGACATTTGAACAAGAGGCCAAAAAATGAACGAATGTTGTTAGTTATAACAGATTAATTTTAATACGTTCATGTATTAGCCTCTTGATTGAATATCTAATAAACTCCAAAATTTATATAAATTACATAACATATCGCTCGTAAAATTGAACAAGATCAACAGTTTGGATTTAAAAATTAAAATTTAAAATTTTAAAAATTTAATGAAAAAAAATTATGACATTTATGACACCAAAAACTTGTGGCACTAGAAGCCTACTCAATTTACCATATATTTGCATGCCACAATTTTCCAGCAATTAATCTCTTTCCATAAGTAATACGCGTATTGTACATATGATATTTATCCCAACAAAAAAAAAAAATGGACATGGCATGGGAAAGAAAATTACTAGATGCTATCGTACATATATCCAAATTAAAAACTTTCATGCGAAATTCATCCTAACAGAATTTGTAAAACAGCAAGAGCTCAACACACACGAGAAAAATTTACCAACCTCTTGGTCTTTATGCAAGTGTGTATTGCCATTAAGGGAATGAATTGATATATAAAACTTAAAAATGAGAAATTAAACCAAGCTTGCCGTACGTGCATTTCTTAATGAGGGTTTTTGTGGAAGCGACTTTTCTGAGCTAGCTCCCTACGTATGGTATGACTTGTGTTCTGTAGCCAATGCCCGAGATGAGCTGATAAAATGTCCCAGCCAGCCTCCAAGGTATAAGGTAGTACAAATGTACAATGCACGTCATACGTGTGGAAAGAATTTGCTGGACAATTATGGCGTGGATATAGCAATTAATGGCCAATGTAGAATTCATAACTCTTCAGTCTCTTCTAATTTTTGCACAAAGAATAATGACTTAGTAGAAAAACATTGCTTTGATCGTACACTTCATTTTGTCGCCCTATTTTTATCTGTTAATTAATTAATCAGTCAATTTTATTGCATAGAGTAGGAGTCTATAGTGGGCTAAATTTACAGCCTGTTATGTTTGAGCATCTCGGGCCAAAATTTTTATGGGCTTTGGTAACTGGTTAGCCTATACTCTAAACCCTAAATGCGCTTACTAAAGGAAATTGACATTAGCTTAATATGACTCAGTGCATGCCTTTGTACATAGTGACCTAGCGAAAGACACCCTTGCAATTTGCAAAGGCAGAAATAATATGACTCTTACCTTAAAAATCAGTTCTCTGGCGGTGGCACCAAGCCTATTTGGATATTGCCTCTTGACTTGGTCGACATTAGCTGTCAAGTTGATCATGTTCATGCATCATTTGATTAATTGTGAATGTGCGTCATTCATGTTTTGTTTTGTATCTCACTATCTCTCAAGTCACCATTTCTATGATCTGCCGAATTTAGGGGTTTGAGCCTATTTTTCGTCAAAAAATTAATAATAATTTGCCAACCAATAACAACTTAGCTGTCCATTACATCTTGAAAATTTTTGAAAAACGGTGCTCACAGATACATTTCAAGTAATTTTTTTTTATGCTAATATCCATTTTATTTTAGCTCTCGAAAATCTGGTTCTCAAGCAAAATCAAATGGTTTTAATTAACAATTGAAAATTTCAGTGGTATCTTGCTGTGGTTATGCTACATATTTCAGAGTTCAGACCTCAATTTTTACTATGTATTTGACCAGAAGGTTTGGTGAATCTTATTATTTTTTTTTTCGGTAAATAAGTCTGGTGTTAAAGTAAGCATGATTCAAGTTGTATTCTGCTTTTTTTCATTTATATTTTGCATGTTTTCCAAAATTTATGATGATTTTTCTTATTATAGAATCATTGATAATTCACAACTGTATTACAGAACTGCTTGCTGCATCGAAACACAGACATAATATATACTGATATTTTGCATGGGAAAAACATAAAAACAGATGAAGTAAGAAAGGCACACAAGCTGACAATCATATAATTCATAAGATACATAAAGACTCAAAAACATGGTAAACACACCAATTTAGAACACAAACTATCAAGGCTCCTAAAAATGGTATGCGTTGACACAAAAACACACACGATCGACTCTGAAAGACAACAGTATCCCCACCATTGTCTTTGAAATGATTTGGAGACAAACACCATGCCTGTTTCCAAAACCAGATCTACCATATATTAATTGAATTAAAAATGCAGTTTGTAAAATAAATACCAAGGAAACTTAGCAAAACAATCAAATTAACCAGAATCACAAACACCTTAAACATAACCAATACAACACAACAACAAATCACTCGGTGTTGTAGTCATGATCCTCTTCACTGTCACCGCCTTCAGTACTATCACTGCTACTCACAAAGCCATCCTGTCCTTCCATAGGACACTCACAATTGCCTAACACTTCCTGAGTCGAAGAAACAGCCGTTTCAGCAACACCTTCATTTTGACCTTGTTCTTGAAGGCTTAACACCCTAATCCTTTCATGTATACGGGACAACAGTTCATCCACAGTATCGTCTACTGCCCTCAATTGTTTCGTTGGGAGGTTGGACAAGTCCCGTCCTCCCAAGCCCTCGTAAAGTAATCTACGTCTCTCAAGCAGGCTGTTCACATTTTGAAGCTGTACTAATATTTCTGTCAATGAGGCATGACGCGCCTCCATAATGGCCAATTGGTCATTCATATTGTGCGCATGATTGAGCTCCGGGAGGTTATTAGAATCTGCTGTGACACGTCCCGCATCCAGGGTTTGCGACATCGTTTGTTTTGCATCATCTTCAGAGCTGTAAGTAATCACATACACATTAATGCCACATGGAAAACTGATCCTATGCACATTCATCTTGACCTTAGTCTTGGTCATTTCTTCAAATTTTTTTTCCCTTAGAGACTGGTGCTTTGAGAGAGGCGTGTTTCTAGTGGAGAAATACTGCATTTTTATAGAAAATAATTAGGGTTTAAGGGTTTTTTAAAAAAGGAAATTGTAATAAGAACTTATCTTTAATTTGAAGCCGTAACTTTCTTTGAACATGCAATCTCCATCGTTGGTTTCAATCATTCATAGCATCCTTTGAGCCAATCAACTCGTTAACTCGAATTCACGGTTTAGAACTGGTGGGTGACACCTAGTTTTCTTTTCCCTAAATTAATTAATGCCAATTTTTGAATATGTACAATGCACATCTTACTTGGGGAAAGAGTTTGCTGGACATGATTATGAAATAAATATGGTAATTAATGTCGAATGTAAATTTTTTTTAGAGAGTTCAAAGTTCAAACCTCTCAATTTTAAGTATCAGAAAAAAAATCTCCAGTTGATTTTTCAATTAGAGACGTGCGTTGTCCTTAACTTCAAGTCTACAAACACAGAACCAGCTCTCATTTTTAGCATCGATCGATCGATCAAGCTGATCCAAACAATTACGTTCGAGGAATATACCGATGCCTTTTCTATTGCAAGACTTATAAGATAGTTAAAATTATATTAATGTTGCGTACTATGAATATAATATTTGTCGTAATTAAGTTTTACGACATCACTAAAGTTACGTTTTCAACAATATTAATTACTATTACCGTCAATTATTATTATTATTATTATTATTATTTATGATGATGATGATGATGATGATGATGATGATAATAATAATAATAATAATAATAATAAATTTACAAAGAATAAAACGAATACTTTTGAGACTTTTCGAATAAAAATATTATTAATTTCGGTGATGTTGACTTATTTTTAAATAATTTTAATAATTTTAATAATTTATGCTATTATTAAAGATTAACTAATTCTCCCAGAGGCCCTAAAATTTATTATTATAAAAAGCCAATAGAATAACCACAATTTCGGAAATGAACGCCAAATATATTAGTATTGGATTATTCTACTTGTACTCCCAACGAGCAAACGGAATCATTGAAAAAAATTTACTCATTCAGAACCAAAATATTGTGCACATTTTGGAGAGAATGTCTTTATTATCTTTTCAGCAACTCGAAAAGCTGGTTATTTACTTGTATGGCTTTTCAATCTAACTTCTTTCTTGATTAAAAATGATGGCTCAGATTGGTATTTCAACCTTTGTCAAGTACGTAGATCAAGTTGCAATGTGCTCTTTTTTTTGAATTTTTATCGATCTTTACAATAATTTAAGATAAGATAGTCCTCCTTAAAATTTCGTAATCTACATACCAATTACCAAATTCCCTGAAAACCGCACCAGAAACCCTGATCTGTGGGCCCGTGCCTTGACCCTATCTCCACCACAAATTTATCCGTTTACTAACCTTCAAGCAAACAATTAATACAAACAACAAGCAAGACAACGATATATACTCATCGATGTTTTGTATGATTAATTAAGAGATGAAAACAGAACAAAAAAAAAAAATGACAGCAACTTAACATTTAAATAATTCATAAAAATCCATCAAAGACTTCATAACATTGAGAAATATATATGCTAAATTGGAACTTTAAACTACGAGAACTCTCTTTATTATGATGTATCAAACACTTAAAACTAACAACTCTCCTAAGCCTCTTGCCAGTTGCCACCATAAGAACACATCACTCATTGTAGTACTCACCATCATCACTGTCATCACCATCGTTAGCATCATTACTGCTACACCCAACATAATTCATCCCTTCCATAGGAAACTCATGGCCAAACAATGACTGAGTACAAGGTTCAGCTGGTTCTGCAGTAGCTAGTGCAGCAACGGGTCCCATAGCGGCCATAGGTACACCCGTCCTCTTATTTGCACCATTAGCAATGCTAAGCCATTCAAGTACCTCAGAGATCAATTGACCCAAGGCATCACCTACAACTCGCAATTGATTTCCTGAAAGCATTGCAAAATCGCTTCCACACAAACCTTCGTACAGTAATACCCGCATCTTGAGCTCGACATTCTCATTTTCAATTCTTATTAGTTTGTCCCTCAAAGTGGCCACACTATAGGCCATTACGGCAGTCTCTCTGTGCTCGCGCTTGAGGGCAAGTTCAGGCCGGTTATTAAAATCTGGTTCGAAGTTTATCGCATACAGGGGTTGCGGCAATACATGTAAAGGCTTGAGCTCACTTTTAGCCATCTTTTCCATTATTTTCTTCACTTTGTTCTTTTTTTTTTTCACTCAGAGACTGGGAGTTTAGAGAATAGCGAGACACGTACATATATACATTTATAGAGAAAAATTAGGGTTTAAAAAGGTTAAAAGAAGGAAACTCAAACTGCGTTCTAAACCTGTATTTTGAAACAACAAAATGTTTTACCGTGAATTTTTTAGCCATTTTTGGCGTTGGATATAATCATTTCATATAACTTTCTTTGCGCCAATCAATTGATTAACGCAATACTTTATACGGTTTTAGACCTGTTGAATGCGCACTTATTTTTATTTCCCCCCAATTTAATTTTGTATATATGCAGTGAATGTATCACAAATGGAAAGAGTTTGGTGGAAAATTATGGTTGTATGCTAATTAATGTCGTATGTAAAATTCATATCCTACCCAAAGAAGCACAACATACAGATAGTAGATTAGCGTGCCATATCATTTTATTTTAAATAATAACCATCCCAAATTTAATCAAAATTTGAACTAATGAGTACATAAAAATTGCCTTTCCACGAGAACATATGGAAAAAATCTAAATGATCATGGTAACAACTAATTATTTGAACAAAATTGTCGAACTCAAACTATTTATTTGATAAAAATATCCGAACACAGATTGTACATGACTCATATAGGAGTACCTCCATGCTCAGGGAAGAATCAAATGTAAATTTTTAAAAATTGACACACTATAGTAATGAGCAGCTTTCCGCTGCCATCATATTTTGATGCCGCAAGTTGCCACAACTTCATATTTTATCAATATTTAAAATTTTTAATTGATCTTGTTCAATTTAACGAACGATGTGTTTCTATATAATTTTTATAAAATTTGAAGTCAGTTTGATACTCGATAAGTTGTCAACAAATGAACGAATCTAGTTAATTATGATAGATTAATTCTAATACGTTCATCATTTGATCACTTGATCGATTATCAAACTGACTTCAAATTTTATAAAACTTATATAGAAATCGCTCATTAAATTGCACAAGATCAACGGTTTAAATTTAATATTTGAATTTTAAAAATTTTAAATATTGATATAATATGAAGTTGTGGTAAATTGTGGCACCAAAAAATGATTGCAGGAGAACGTTGCTCAATTATTATTTAATTAGCATGAATTTGTGCGATACTATAATTCTTGTCATTCTATTTTTTTTTTTACTACATCAGCGAATGTGATCGATTGGCAAAAAAAGCGTTTTCCCTTATCAATTTCAGTTTTTTATTAGGAGTACCAAACCGTTTTTCCCTTTGGATTTAATTACATCGTTGATATTTTGGAGGTGGGGTTTAAGATGTACATTTGTTGCCAGAAATTTGAAAGACCAATTTTGCACATAAGAGTGCAGCGCGGAAGATGGATTTGGAATCCTCTATGAAAGCCTATATTGCAATAGAAAATTAAAATGACTTGTGTCCGACTCCAGGGACTCGAGATCAATATTTTCAATTGGAAATAAGTTAGAAATATTGGCACTTATTTTATTAGACGGAAGAGATTCGTCAGCTGATAGACTCGATCAGGAGGAGTTTTCTTTTTTGCTTTTTGAGTAATTTTGTGATAGATAGAAATTTGAATCGGATTTAATTGAATCTTGATCATTCATCTATATATGTTCATGATTATAAATTTGAATCGGATTTTATTATAATAATAATTATCTGTTATCTAGTTGTCACTTGTCACCCGTTAATAAGCTAGTAATAATAGGGTACAAATAAGAAAACTTTGAATAGATACCATTGTGGATGAAAATATAGTTCCATCCATGTCGTACGTTTCTTATTGATACCCTAATCTACTGTTCCTGCTCTACCAGTTAGCTACCTGTTTAGTTGGTGTACTGTGCTTTTTAAATTTGTCCCCCCCCCCTTTTTTTTTTTCTTTCTTTCTTTACACTAGATAGTGACCACTGTCTAGTTTCTCCAAAAATAAATTTATTTTTGCAAGAAATAGAAGCATTCAGCACAGATTAATTAAAATATTTTTCTTAACATGAATTATAAGTGCCATCGGTAAATATACCATCCCAGCCATCGCTAAATACAAAGTGAACATATACAACAAATAAGGTGAACATATAGGCAATCTAAGTGAACACTTACAAACAAATAAGTGTTGTCATCACTTGTTCAGAAGTTTACATGCATATTCAACTAATTTTCATTGAACTTATTTGTTTGTATGTGTTCACTTAGATCGTCTATATGTTCACTTTGTTTGCGGTATATATTCACTTTATATTTAACGATGACAGGGATGACAAAACTGCAGATGACAGTAATCAATTTCCTTTTTTCTTAATCCAAATCAAAACAAAAAATTTTTCCTTAATTAGATGGCCTTTTTTTATTCTTAAGCTGAGTTGAGCCCAAATTATATATGCCTTTTTTTTATTAGGCCCAACGGACTAGCTACATGAGCACATTATTTCTTTTAGAAAATTCATCTGTAATTTTGCCATTGTTAAACAGAAAGTGAACAGTTAAAATAGACAAGATGAACATATATAATGATCAAAGTGAACACGTACAATTGAAATAATTTGATGTTTGATCACGTTAATATTGGTATGCAAATTCAGCAAAAATAATTAAAAGCAAGTAAACAAATTAATGAAATTTCGAAAAGAAAGAATATTAATTAAATGCCTTAAGATTAAATGGAAATAAATGTATAACTTGTCTATTAATAGAATTTGAGTAGAGCTTGGACACGATTTAAGAACGAATTAGTTCGACCGATATTCAGCCTAAGCTCGACCTGCTTTATAAACTATATAATAAAATCAAACTAGAATTAGCTCACTCAAACTCAACTCGTTTGCAATTTTAATATTGTTATAAGCTTAATTAATGAAGATTTTTGTCAATCGAACTCAATCATATCGCACTATAAGTCGTGTATCTCTGCATTTGTTATAGAAAAATTGAGTGAAACTAGAGAAAATTGTTAGATTGATTTTGAAAGATCCGAATTGTTGTGCTACCTGGTGTTGAGAGCTACACCGGATTTGCTTTCCTCTAAATCTCTAATATGTCCGATCAGCTGTAGAGCTGTCAACGGCAAGAGGACACACGTGATGCCGTTTCGTTAATACCAAACGAAACGAATAACAGCAGCGAAATGGATTTCGTTTCAATAATGAAACGGCAAACAAAATACAAGTATGTACCGTTTCGACTGTTTCAATCTAATTTCAAACCTTTTCGTGTGTAATTTGTGAAGTGGAACATCAAACGGTATGGGCTGTACCGTGACTTTTTTCAACGTTTGACAGCTCTAAATTCAGCTTGCAAGCAGTTATGTAGCGAATTTACTTTTGTCCGATTCCATGTCATCAATTACAGTAATAGGTATCGCTGCATGCCAAATAGTGAGAAGGTAGACTGCAAACTGTCGTAATAGCTCGTCCCAACTAACTCATGTCAAAATAAAATGAAAAACAACAGTTTTACTGCATTTGATGACTTTATTAAATATGGTAGTTGATCAAAATTTTTACTGCGATTAAAAATTGTAAACGCAAGCAATCAATTAGTTGAATGTGAGTTTAAATTTTGTAAAAGCAAACAATCAATTTTATTATAAATTATAGGCTTTCTTTTTCTTTTAAATTGTGACTATAAGTTTAAATTTTGTGGCACTACGTACGTTTTTTTAGATAATATTGATGGCTGCTACAAGGAAAATTTTGGGGAATTTCTTTTTCGAGAACTTGACAGTAGCTGTTAAGGAAAATTTTTGGGAACTTGCATGGTCCCAGTTCAACGTCCAAGTTGCTAGCTAGTTTTAATTTGTGATTGCAAATTGCAATACAATTTGCCGAATTGATACACATTCGAAACCATGTACTCGTCCTAATTGATTTGATCATACTATTATACTTTTACAACTACGAAATGAGAAATTACGCCACCAGCATTAAGCATGCATCCTTTTTGTATTGCTAGTAATCACAAATCGCATTTGTATGTGCCTAATATCATGCATGAACCAATATTATTAATATAAACATGGACCTCTATAAATAAGTAATTAAATAAAAAATCTCTTCAATGTTGATAGGGCTGTAATCAAATATTTAGCATAAAAAGTTCACATGCATTTTTCTTCCAGGATGTCAGATATTGGAGAAAACTATAGTTTTACAATATTCAATAAAGAGCTAACACTAAGTTCTGTTCGAAATGGGCGTTGCATTCCTGCTTTTCATATTACCAAATAGGTACATAAATGTGCTGCTATGAATCCCGACTCAGCATCGTCCACATGAGTGCGTTTAGTCCTTTTCACTGTCAATGTTTGGAGCAGGTTAACGATAATAAATGGAGCATGTAGTACACTAAAATGAAAAATGGCTCATGACCGAGTATGAAAAATCACCAACCGTTTGATTTTGAAACTTCTCAAGTCATTTTTTTTAGTTCTATAATATCATAGTTTTAATGAGAGCTCAGTTTTACTTTTACACACATTTTGTAAGATCTAAGTTTGCTGTTCCCATTCAAAACCTTCCAGGCTGTTTTTAGAATCAATCGAATTAATTAAAGTTCGTTGTTGCAATTCGACATCATGAAGCTTTATAAAGATTCAATCTAATTAATTAATTTTTTTTTTCTGATTTTGGTATTGTTCTCCAAAATGACACGTCACGAGCATCTTAGTACGCATGGCATGCATGCGTGTTGACACGGCACAATACGACACATTTATGGAATTGGCACGAAACATGTGTGTCGACGTGTCATGCCAAAGTCGTATTGTGTTAGAGACTTCCAGACATTGACACGTCTTAACACGATACGAGTTGACACGTGATACGACACGCCATGTGACACGAGTTGACACGACAAAAATTAATATTATTTAGAAATTATTAAATTATATTGAAGTTATATTGTAAATTTAATAATTTTGATTCATAACTATTTTATTCAATCATTATTTTTTATTTTAATATATGAAGTTAAAATAAATTAAAAAAATTTTATTATATTTTTCTATTTAAAAAAATATTTTAATACATTTTAACAAATTTTTAGTAAAAAAATTAAAATAAATTATAATATGACTTGAGACGTTTAACATGAAGTGTCAAATGTGTCATGTCATAATGCATGTGTTAACCAATCCCTTCACTTAACATGACACAACATGCCAGATTAAAAATATTAACTCGTGTCAACACGACACGACATGAGCTCTAACACACGTGGCCCGGCATGTTTGCAATACCCTAATTATGGCTTGAGTTCAATAATTATACACATTTGGCTATTATAAATATCATAATCTTTTATCGGATTTTTACTTTAAGGAGTTAAATAAAACTCAAGCAATGCATCTAACAGCAAAAGGATCGACTCCTTGAGAAAAAAAAAAATTCCTCATTTAAGTACTCTTTTCTATTACAAAAAATGCATCTATTCAGTCCACAAAAAAAAAAGAGTCTAAGTGCCCAGATGTGATTTTCTTTTTCCTGGATAAAATCATAATTCAAGTTTAAAACATTTTGATTTATGAGGCATTCTTAATCGGGGTCTACCCTAATATATATAATTCAATTTTCCCCTAATTTTTTTTGCAACAAATTAAATCGGTATCTCGTGCTTCGTGTGGAGACATAATAATTTAATATAATTATAGTTCTCTAAACATTTAAATCCTTACGGTCATAAATTTTCGTGGGAAATATTTATGATATATTTTTTGAGACATGAAACATATATTTATGTCGAAATAAAGTTTATAAATAAACTTGCAAGACAAAATATATTAGTTTCTACTAATAAAATGGTAAAATCTTAAGATCAGAATTAGTGCACCGCTGACAAAGTTTAATGACAATGCACTTTGAATCTTTGACAAGCAATATTTTTCCTGTAATTCTCATATGTTTCAAAAATGAATGAATGAATAAATGCATGCTAATGGGCTAATGGCCTAAGCTCATTTTGGTGTCAGTGTCACAAAACCAAAACTCGTCGAAGTTGAACTGGTGCAGTATCACAAACAAGTGCAGATACAGTATGATAGCTAAAATTATAAGTTGTACACTTGGTATCTTACTTGTCATTTATAATGAGTACTGATCGTTCTTCACAAAAGAAAAAAGGAAAAAAAAAATTACTACTGATCAACATTTGAAGTATTGCAACATTTTAGCTATTCATTTGGACGGGGACTATCAATCTGGACCTCGTTTTCAAATTGCATGAGCATGTACCCTGAGTCCCTGACCAACATGCTCAAATTATGCTTCGCCATTGTCGCTTTTAACCAGCAACGAAAAGTGGCCAGTAAAAATTAACTAATTAGTCGTCATTACATTGCAACCCGTCAAATATTCAGCCATAAGAGATCCTTTGAAATGGTACCAAAATGAGAAAGCAATCAAAGCATTATCTGAGACTTCGTTGCCAACAAACTTGCAGTCTATCCTGCAAAAGACGCATATAACTGATAGAGCGAATCCGAGTAAACGAGCCTAAATGGTACACAAAATGTTCTGAATTCTTATCGATTCATGAGAACGTTGGAAAACTGAGAGAATTGGAATTCCAAAGTGGGACATTTCCACAATACACGTCACACTAATTTTTACTTCGATGCTGAATGGAAGAACCGAAGGACGCCAGAGTTTATTCCTTCCCAATCTTATTTCATACAATAATCGCAGAAATAATCCAGATATACCAAAGCATCCCAATATCCATTTTACTATTTAAACCACATAACCATGCTATGCTGGAATATTGAATTTTTTTTCCTTGAGAACAAACCAATTCATATACAAATAGATTATACACTAAGCCGAAAGCCCAAAACTAGTGCAAAATGTAAACTACCTCAAACTTTACACCTAGGTTAAGAAATACATTTAATACAACAAATCGTGGTTTTTCACCTGTTATGTTCTCATTAGCATATCTTTAAACAAACCAGGTTGGGACATTGGTGGAACCGCTTTTTCATGTACAATAGTGGACTCCAATATCTTTCTTCCTGTTGCTTGAGACTCGCTTCCTTTAACTGAAGGTTTAGTTATGTCTTCTCCAGTATTAGTTATTGTACTGTTGCTGAGTTTTTGTACCATGGACTTCTCTTTTGAAAGTTGTTTAGCATTTGCAATTGCAGATGTGAAAACACCTGATTCTCTTAAACCCCGAATAATAGACTACAGAATAAGAATATAAAATTATATGAGTTGTACAGTAGATAGGATACAGCAAACTACTAGTACTTTAGTAGGAGAAAATATTTACCATTGGTGCATAAATACGGGTTAAAATGCCCTTCCTTAGAAGTTTGAGGTTGGTCTGTTTGTCTGTCCAAACAACATGTTCATTGTACCTGGCAAATAAAAATGTTAGCATCTAAATATGTAGAGAAATCTCCAAAGTTATATAATGATTATCTACTTATGAAATGAACCAAATAATGGATAAAAGGCTGCAACAGTTACCAGTTATGCATTTCCTCTTCAGTGCCAGTTGATGCAACAATAAAAGCCTACCATGTCAATTGGCACATAGTAAGCTTTTAATTCAAGAAGTTCGCAAAATAAAACTATAAAATTTAGTCAAAGTTATCTATTTTTTTTTTCAGTTAAGTTTAAGGAACTGCAATTTGAGCTTTAAAGAACCTTAATTGAGCTGAAAAGTCCAAACAAAGCAAAAAAGAACAAAAAATATCTATTTTAATTAGTCGGTAGAGTACTGGTTGGAATAAAGAGTATTCGAAAATGATAGTATTAATGGCTAATATACCAAGTTATTGTTCTCACTATGCAGAAAATATATTTAACTAGTAAGAAGGAAAATAAACAAAGCACATACCAATCTGTCAAATTCTAAGATAAAGCATCTCTTGACATCATCTTTTGTCGGCTTGCAACCACATCTGTCTCTTCTTGATGTTAGATCTGAAAACTTTGTGTATGTATAATGCAATATTGCTGCCTCTTCCAATTTAATCTCACTAAACAAAAGAAAGAAACCAAGGAACAAATTTCAATGATTGCAAAACAGATAGAAGCAAACTTAACTGGCGAAAAGCAACCTTTCAGTGTTTTCCAGGTTTTAACTAAAGCAATACAATTCAGGATCTCAATTGTATAAGAGTTGGCCTGTGGTACCTAAGCTACAAAGAATAAATCAACACTAAAAACTGATGAAGTCAGAGCATCTTACTTTGGTGTCTTCATGTAATTATGCCATCTGTGAGCCCCGTTAGGTCTGAGGTGATCTTGAATCCGAGCAGCAGATTTGCCATTTCCATAAGTCAGAAAATAATTTGGATTGTTACGTGTTGCTTCCTTGTACAAGCCGAAGTACGTATCTTTTGGGAGGTGATCATAATTTTTCTTAAACATTGACACCTAAATTGTTGGTACAAGAAGACCCATAAATTTTAGAAAGAAGAAGAAAATGATTTTCTTTGCTCTTCAGACTTAATTTTTTCTGCAGAATTATGTACATAGTCAATGGTAGATCCTTGACTAATCTAGACAGTGTTACCCAACATAATACGAAATATGATCCTGGGATTCCAATATACCCCCAAATCCAAATATGAAGCATTAAATTGGAAGTATCTAAGTTAATACAATGCCTACCTCAGTGAAAGGATCTTTAATGTTATCTCGTTCAATACTACTTTCCTGAATCAACAGAACAGTATGTCAATAAGCCATCATCAATCCAAAATTTGATGCAACAAGTATAGATTGGAGTGAGAGCACTTACATAATTTGGAAAAATAACCATGTCAACATTTTCAGGCACTTCAGAAAGCAACTTCCTCAAGGAGTATTCCTGGGCGCCAGCTGGATGCATCAGCTCATCAGTGTCAAGATGAATGATCCAATCCATGCCGGCATTCTTTTGTAAATTTTGTACACAAGTTTGTAAGAGGAAACACTAATATATAAAACAAACCAGTTTTAGAAGTGCTCTTTGCAATAAGAGTTTACAATTATATTCTGAAGGTATTGAGCGGAGCAATTACTATCAGATGCAAGAAAATTTTAAATAAAACTTCAATTTTGTTATCTACGGATATATAATTAAAGAATATTTTTATTAATAGATCATACCCTTGCCAGAATAATTGCCATCTCCATGTTAAGAGATTGCTTAACAAACAGTTCATAGTTGCAGGGCTTGTAAAAGAATCCTGATAACCATGTCTCGTTCCAAATGCGACTGTGCATGATCAATAGTTCAAGTCAGAAAGGCAATACTTAATTTATTATGGAAGATAGATATCATACAAATAAATTCAAATGATATTTTTAGAAGAATGCTAGACCCACCTTCTTGCTTGTTTCTCTTCAAGCTCTCTAGTTCTATAAATAACTTTGACCCCCTATCAAAAAATCAATTTATCATAACCTCACAAGCCAAATCAAGAGTTTTGAAAATATGTGAATAAAAAGGGAAAGAAGTGCGCTTACACGAATGGATTCCAGAACTGAAGAAACACCGGGCTTTGCAGCCTCCCCCTCCACAAAAAGGAAGAATCTAGAAACACCAATTACCTTGTGATAGTACAACCAAGGAAGAATTTGTTGCAGACCAGCAGATGTGCTTGTTGTTATACATACCTGGAATCAACCCAAAATAGCATATGACAAAAGCTCATAAGTACAGAAAACATTATTCTTTTATTTTCTACTCCTCCCTAAACACTCAAAATTTTGCACGAGAGAGGTCACACAATATGAGTGGTGTCTATATGATAAACACATTATCTCCAAAATGAGATCTAGATCTCCCTATGCAACCCATAATTGTAACAATACAAATTTAGAAGAAAGAAGCTACTGTGGTGATCCCAAGGAAATATATAGAATTGAGTTGCTAAAACACAATGCAGATCAAATTACCAACAAATCCCTCACTTGAGAGAAGATTAATTACGAAATATCAGCTCAAAAGGTCCCAGATCACTTCCTTCACCTAACTCAAGGAACCTACCAACCAAATCCAGATCTAGTAAATCCCAGATCACCAAACAAAACCGAAAAAGCAACCAATTCGCCATACCTTAGGCGACCCCTCGGACTCGAGATCGAAATTCCATCCCCGAAAGAAGGGAAAAGAAGAGGAAGAGCCTCCTTTAAGGATCTCAGAGCAATCAGAGCTGGAGCTAGTGTGAGTAGACACAGTCTCGAAGAAAGAACGGGAGGAGCCGAGAGGGCTGTTATCCATGCCTGGGAAGCTTTGTCGATCGGTGGGCCAGGCGGAGGAGGCGGGGTCGTTGAGGCCACCGCGCCATTGGAGCACGAAGGCGAACGCGGCGAGGAGGAGAGGGAGAAGAGTGAGGAGGAGGAGGACGCGGATAGCGAAGGCGGTGGTGGCGGAGGTAGAGGCGGCGCCGCCTGGTCGGAGAGGCGCGTACATACCCGCCATGAAAGAGAGAGAAGGATTCGGATTTCGGAAGCAACTAAGCAAGACACAAGTACAACAAGTTTGGTTTTGTCAAATGTTTAAGCTCAAGTACGCATCGCTTTGGTTCTGTACAGTTGCAGAGCAGACAAGACTGTCCGTTATCTCAAGATTCGTGCTCCTGATGCTTCCTTGTTAATCCAACGGCTACTGGTACAGTGGTACTGTTGTAACTTCTAAGTTAGGCTGTCAGCAGAATGTGGTTTTAAGCTTTCTGCCGTAAGTTATATTTATATTTCAAATTTTAATTATTGACATCAAATTATTATCTTGTTTATTGTTCACAATAATTTGTACTCATAACTTTTAAAGCTTATTTATACGTTGATCAAGAGGTCAACAAACACACATTTAATATCTCATGTCTCTGTGTCATACAAAAATGAATAACATAAGATAAGATAATATAGCCATGAAATCTTATCTTCATTTTGTTTAGTTCTAGTTTATGCATCGATATTTATTATTTAATGCACTATACAGCGTCCTATAAAAAGGGGGGAAAAAATATCTGACATGCATATCAGAGAGGGTCATGTACATTTTTCCTTAACCAAAACCGCCTAAAAAAGAGAGTCCCAAATGATTCGTGGTTTTATTTTCTTTTTTACTAATTTCCAATTTTTATTGTTTTCTTTCAACTACTTTTGGCGCGCAAACCTACAGAAAATTGATCCAATTTGTTTAGTGGTCTCGACATGGTATATGAAAGAACTTCAAATCAAAGATATAAGCTCCTACAACACCAGAAATGCAAATCAAAGATGGATCATCATATAACATTAACATACACTCAAAAATAATGTAGAATTAAAACTACGGTAGTGTACTTGTGTAGGTAAACTAGATTTTTTTCCTTCTCTTCGGATCTATTTTTTTTTATGCCCATGTTAGAATTTTTAACTATTTAAACAAGGGTCATGGAAGTAACAGTAGTTCTAGTTCCACTTGGCTGGAACTGTGTGGACAGTTTTATCGTTTAATTTGTTCTCAATTGAATAAGGTGAATACATTGACAAACTTAGCATCCTGGAATCATATGCTCTCAATATCAGCTTTTAAAGCACAGTAGTAATTTATACAAACACATATCAATTGAATATATGGCCAAAACTACAAACTGAAAAGTGTTTTCGTTATAACCAAATTCATATCTATAAATCGAAAAAATTACCCAAATTGAAGTCAATTGAACTAAAATACAAATATCGAATTGATCACATTTGTACAATTTCCCATCTCTGAGCCTATTTATCTAATTCCCTTTGTCTCATACAATTCAGCACCGAAAACCTAACACCGCACCATTCCTCGATGACACGGACACCGTACAGAGCTTTGTCGTCTCGACATGGTGCATGAAGAACTTCAAAACCTCAACCCTCCCCTTCAGCTTCATCCTCGATTCGACTTCCACGACCTCTGCATTTCCAGTTACAGGAAACCCCGCGACATTAAAACTAGCCGACATGTACTGTGTTCTGCCCCCTTCAATCTGCCCTGCTGGTATGAACATGAATCCAGCAACCTGTCTTTCAATTCAGATCAGTCAAAACTCAGATATTTTAAACCAACAAAAAAAAATGTGTTTTACATTCCTATTTTTGCAAAGGACGCCCAGCATTTTTGAGATATTTGCAACTGACAATTCCTGCCAGATCTGTTTTTGTAAACACTTATTGCATTATTAAATGTGGACATTAATGCCCCTCAATTGAACTAAATCTGACAACGAACATTCCATCCAGAAATATTGGTACAATCATTCACGAAATTATTACTCGATTCAGCAAAGAAATTTTCCTCATTCACATATAGAGCAAAACTACAGGGTCCAATCAGCAAAAAAATGCAGAAAAGTAAAATAAATGTGCCAACCTGGTTCTGAGGTCTAGAAAGAACAACAAGAGAACTGTCATAGTGAGAGAGCATGTTGCGATTGGGGTTCCTAACAGCGGCGAGCTGAGCAAAGGTGAAGGAAGCGCTACCATTGGACGAAGCAAAGCCGGGGAGCTGGACAGCGGAGACGACGATGGTGGGGTCGTGGGGGCGGAAGAGGATGAAGAGAGCGATGGCGGCGGCGGCGACGAGGAGGAGGAGGAAGGCGGTGGCGGCGGCGCAGGAGGCGAGGTTGGATCGGCCGTGGCGGTGGTCGTAGCGCGGGTTTTGATGTATGTGTTGGGGTTGGGGTTGATGAGGTCCCATTGCAATGAATTAGAATAAGATTGGATTAGAGTAGTAAAGATTAAGGAAGAGGAAGAGAGGGATTGAAGGAAGTTGAGATTTCGAGCTTTCGGTACAGTTGTGTCAAGTGTGCTCTTTTTTGGAGATGGGGACAGAAGTGGTTTTCTGATGCTTTCCTTTCTTCTTCTTTTTTTCTTTTCTTTTGTTAGTGAGTGGGCACTGGGAGTCTCCCAGAGTGTTGAGTGACTGACTGTTTTACTCTGTTTGACGCTGGTTGTTTAGTGTGGGATGGTTTCATGCGGCTGATACTCTGTGGAGGATTGTGTGAAGGTAACTGTCTTGTCACTTGTCAGGTGTAAAGTTTGTAATTGAGGATGAGTACACGTGTAATTTCGCATTATCAGTTCTCTACAAAGTACTAATAATTTTACAAAGAAACAGGAGCATAGTTGGCTTGGCAATACGTATCTATGTTTAATGCTAATTTCTTTTTTTTTTTGAATAAATACATTCAATATTAGGATATAATATGTTAGAATTGTTGATGACATAGAATAGTTCTATAGAAATATGTCATAAATAATCCAACTATGTATTATTGTAATTTACTTGTTTTCTTAGCACCCGTCTATTGTTGTTATAATATATACTTAATTTCTCGTGACTTTTTTAAAGATGCTTGCAGAGTTTGAACCGTTAATTTTTTGAAGACCGGTTTAGTACTCTTATCACTGACTACTGAGCCACTAGGCCACGTGCTATTTCAGACGGTGATTAAATTAGTTTTATTTGAACAAATCATTTTCACTCCAAACAGGAGAAAAAAAACTCGGCGTATTCAAATTTAATTATCTATCATCCAGTGCGAAATTTACCGATGATCACTAATAAGTGACTTGCTACATGTTACCTTCCTGGAAAGCAATTGGAAAAGTTGAGATTACGTAAATGTTCGGAGTAAGTGCGAACTGTAAAACGTGCCTTCAATCTGGGGAGAAATAAACACTGAGTAGCACGTGCTGGGGGGTTGGTCAAATTTCTTTCGAGTGCGCTATATTTTTCACACCGCAAAGCATCTAGGCGCCGAGCAATTCAGATCTGGTGCCGCGCGGCACACCGTGTAGCGCGGCATTCTAGCCGTCTGATCAAGATCCAATGGACAAAGGAGCTCCGTGCATGTAACCTAGATTGATAGACCCGTAAAAAATGAACCGTCCGATCAAAATCAGACGGCTCGTACGCGCGCTACACGTTGTCCCACGCTACACCGGATTCGGATCCAGGCGCCGAGGCATACGCAGCTACGCGGATTCAAATCCTGTGTTGCGCTACACAATTTGTAGCGCATAAAAAGACAAAAACCGATACTTATATTGTATAAATGTTTACTAGTACATGTCTTTCTTCATCTATTAATTCGCTACCTGCCTCCAAATAATGTACCAAAAGAAATTGTAACTGGAAAAAAATATATTTTTACATGTTAGGCATATTGCCAATATTGAACGAATATTCATGAATTTTGAAACTTTCTATCACAAATTTAGTATAAATATTTCATTTGGGATAAAAATTAATAAGAATTAAATAAGATTCCGGCATGATTTTTGAGACTTTGATCTTACAAAAAGTTTTTTGCTTTTTTAAAAATTTTGGCATTATTTTTTTATGGACAAGGCCTTAAATTTTCATAAACTTTTGGTTATTCTTAATTATCTTTAAAAAATAATTCTAAGATAAAGCAATCTATTTATAACATATTTACAAATTAAATTCTATCCAATTAACGGATGAAGGAAGATTACTAAGCTCGTCATTTCCTTACTCGCGCCTATATTTTTGCAGGTAGCTTTCTAATATATCAGTTGATTGACAGAATTCATTTAATATACTTTGCATGCACCTATGGAATGGATACCGAGCATAAAGCTTCTAAGATAGAATTTGATGCACAAATAAATTTGAGTATGTCCTAGAACAAGGGTACGTTTCTTTCTTGTGGTCCCCCCCCCCCCCCCCCCCCTTACCATTTCAATATTTTTTACATTCCAAATTTAATAGTTCCTGTAAATTCGAGCTTGCAACTTCTTTATTAATTCAATATAAATATATAATCATATTGGATGTTTTTACTTGAAGGGGCAAAAAACAGAGAAACAAGCCTCTGTTCTATTTAAGTTATCATATGTCTCAACCATGCGACAATGCCACATCTTTTACGTCTCTGCCACCCAATTTCATTTTCTCTTCTAATTAACTCCAATTAGATTAGTTAAGTGATTTTTTTTTCTTTTCACCTAATTTGATGTACTTTTCAATTGTCATGTCAAACTTGTAAGTTTGAATTATCATCTAAAATAAAAGGTCAAAAATTAACGTCACAATCCAATGAAAATTACTACCAGAAGTACAAATCTTCACTGATAATAGACAGAATAACATGGAAATACTTGCAAATTAATATATAAACCAATAAAACTTGCCCCTTTCCAGCATAATAATAATAATAATAATAATAATAATAATAATAATAACAACACTGATAAAAGGAAAAGAAACAGGGAAGTAGTAGTACGAAAGCATTCTGCTTTCAAAATACTAGAACAAATTCTGTTGAGGAAAACATGGTAAGTTGGTAACAGCACCCTTTAAGGCCTAATACAGAAATGTAAAAGAGGTCTATAATATTTAGCCAAAAACTAAATATAAGTAATACTGTAATAGTATTCAAGTGTTCTTCGAACGCAACTCCTCTAGAATTGTGGGGCAACTCTTAGTCATATGCTCAAATCCTTCAGTTTGCATAACAGCAGCAAGAACTTCAGGCCGTTTGATGAACTCGAGGCATGCGACTTTAAGCTCAGAGCAATTATGCTGCTCAGCCAGAGTAAATGTTGTTGCCACATTGTTCGCATCCATGAACTCATATATCTTTTTTTCACATAGGTTTTTTAGCCTTTCTAGACCATACCGATCGGCTGCAACCAACAAATGTTGAGCTAATGCTATTGATGCATCCTTATTATCTTTAACTTTCTCGAGCTCAGGTATTGAATCAGAATATATGAAATGTAGCATGGACTTGAAAATTGATGGTTCCATGTCCTTGATTTCTATACTCTGATTCACCTTACCTTTCATGGGACCAAAGAATTGTGCCCTGAAAACAGGTGATACTGCAGCAAGCACACAGCGGTGGGCATCAAAAATTCCTCCACTCACGTTGAAGGTCACATCTGTGCCATCACCAGATTCTAATAAACAAGTTAGTTGCTGATGCAAGTTAAAGGGCTGCACCACAAAAGAGTGTTTCTCGCAATTGGTTTTATTTGAAGGGCTGCCTTCAATAACACTGACAGTGCATCTTATTGTGAAATAATCATGCTTAAGATAACCTGATGCCTCGAATTCCCTTTGTTTCATGAAATACGGAGAAGAATACCAACCATTGGTACTGCTAAGGGTTACTAAAGCAGATGAGCTAAATGGTACTCCTCCAGTTTGACTGAGCATGGTTAAGGTAATCTTGACTCTGACCTTAGTGGCGTTGCTCTTTAGGTTGAGGCCGAAAGCTATATAACCTTCAGGATACATGTTACCATCTGGATAATATTGAATGGTCCAATCATATCCACAAAGAGTAAAAGTGCCCGAGGTGATGCTATTGCCTACACCAATTCCCTTATTCAAGGAGTATCCTGTAACCTTGAATAGGTGTGAACAAGTACGAGTATGAGTGTACCATGAGGATTGAGTTTCTGGTTCTCTAATATCAACGACAGAACCTGACATGGTCATTGTAAATGATCGATAAAGGTTTGTGTTTGAAAATATTCTGAACACTATTCAGTGCAATTGGAAATGCACTTATACAATAAGGAGGTCGTACGATATGGTGCAATGCAATTTATGTTATTAAACTGCAACGGGGATCAAAGGATTGGACATGGACAAATGTGCCAGGGAGAGTAAACGGTGACGATTATTAATTGCCAATTTTCTATCTCAATTTTTTTTTTTTTTTTGTCTAGATTCATTTTGGGAAGAGAACTGCGCTCTAATTCCCTTCATGCATTATTTATTATACTTTTCTCATTAAGTATCACTCATGCATGCATTACAGTTTATCTGTATGAATCAGACCATGGAAAAACGTGTTGAAGGTGCCGTTTGCCCGTTCGGCCTCCAGTCTGGTATTTAGTTAGCATGCTTTTGTTTTACAGAAAGCTGCAGTATATATTTAATCTAATAACAATGAAAATTAGTATCTCAATGAACTTATACCGATTGCCCCTCAATTTCATCGTTCATATATTTTTATGGTTTGCATTCATTTAAGTATTTCGGACGTTAATTGTGGACTATTCTCCAAATAAAAGCGATTCGAATTGTAATGTTAACTAATTGGGACTTATTTGATTGAACAAGGCCCAATTATAAAACGTATTGGTACTCGTAATTATTTCTTAAAACTTTAAGTGGAATGCTTAAATATTTATTTACATGATTTAATACAAGGCATCTAATTAGTACAGAAAATATATACAGTTCAATAAATTATTTTGAATAATGTTGTAAAGTATACCAGATGAGGCGAGAATTACTCAAGGTTCAACATTTTTGTTTTAAATGTAGTACAATTGTACATATATTATTTTGGGAAAATTATATAAAACCTACCATCTTCTCAAACCGAATATAAGTAATCTATGAAATCGGATATAACCCCTCTTAATTATTTTTCAATGGAAATAACATTTTTTTCCTTTTTTTTTAAATAATTTCAATATTTTTATAATTTTAAAAGAAAAATCAGGGAGGTGCTTTGGGCAACCGAAATTTTTCTTGGAACAACATATCTTTTTTCTAAATGTCTAAATTGCCCTTAGTTAATATTTAATTAAGATATATTACCTAATTTATTCCTTCATAGTTCCTTTAATTTATTTCCTTAGCTGCATTTTTTTGCCTTTAATGACATCTTACATGTCGCTATTTTAAAAAAATTGCATTTGCAAATCATTTGTGCAAATGATTCCAAATCCAAATAATCCGAGTTCGTTAAAAAATGAAGTGTAAAATTACCAATATTTTTTTATACGCACATTCCCAAAACTTTTATCTACAAATAATGAGCAGCTTCTTTAAAAAATGAAGAGTAAAATTTTGGTCTATTAAAAATTATTTTAAGCTATGAACTCACATAAAACAGAAGGAATAAACAGTTAAAATCAAACTAAAACTATCGTGCACATAGCCATTAAGACAATGTTTATATTTATATTTGACAGCAATTGCTGTTATGATATTTAAGGAAGAAAAATGAAAAAGGAGCGTAATTAATTAGGAAAAGATTTTAGAGGCAATAGATCTTGATTGATACTAAGGATAATTTTGACATTTATAAAATATAAATATGTTGCTCCAAGAAAAAATTCAGTTGCCCGAAGAACCTCCCGAAAAATCAGTACCAACAAATTTTTTTGACCAAACTGCCCCTTACTGTAGAGGAAATCTTTTATCATCATCATCATCATCATCATCATCATCATTATTTTAGGAGAGCTCACGTGTCATTCATCTAACTAGGGTTGGACATCGAGCTTCGCTCGATCGATACATGAGTTTGTATGTAGTTGGTTCTGACAATGACCAAATTTGAGAGAAGAAAGAAAGAGAGCCCACCTGCTTTTTTTATTTTTTAAGTAATTGTTTTCGATGTACAATCCATGATTGAAATAGATGTAAAAAAGAAACATCATTGTAAATTTAGTAAACCAAGGTAGTAATAAGTCTTGAAATTTTATTAATCTTTTATTAACAATTACTTGCAAAAAACCAATCTTCGTTCTGTGAAAGATATTTCAAACATTATTAACTAATTAAATTTTACAATGATTATTTCTATATATTATGAACAATATATATCAAACAGCAGCAAAAGCAATGAAATAAGAAAAAGGATAAAGTCTTGCTAAAAAAAATATTCCTTGGAAGGATTGAGATAGTATTACAATGCTGATCGTTATTATTTCTCCTTCAACTTCTTCATTTGTAAGAGAGGTAGTGGCTGCTAAGAGCCATCCTCTTCTATTTCAGACAATGACATCTGCTCGCCATATTGTAGGTTGCCTTAATACTGCTAGAAGAAAATTGCTTAAGTGATCTTATCGCTTCTCTATTTCCATGGTTCTGCCGCCCGTGAATGGATAAAGTATACTTCAATACTGCCAATTATATAGTAGAAACTCATTAGTCATTAGTATTAATTGCATACTTGGGACCCGTCATTATTGAAAATATTTGGCAAATCAATTGCATACAATTAAATTATTTAAATTATAATTTATATTTGGCTGATATGGTAAGTATATTCATTTGAGCCAGAATATAATAGAAAGTAATTAATGTCAATTATTGCATTATATGTCTTTAATAGCGCACTATATGCATGTCTTTAATTATTGCATTAAATAAATATTTTGCATTTTGGCAAAAGGGTAACGTCTTCACATCATGATGGTGAAATTGAAAGGAAAAACCGGATTGACCTCATTACTTGAAGCGCATAATCATGAAAAAAAAAATATATGTATCTCATGAGAAAAACGAAGCTTGAAAAATATTTCTTTTTGCATTGCATATATTTAAGACTTGCCATTTGATCCTCATTACTTGCATTACAGTTTCTCAATTATTTTTTGTCAAGAAATAATATTAACAATATTAATTTAAAAAATTGAATGATTACAAACTTCTGTGATAAATTAAAATGGAAATGGAAGACATACCTTGTCAGTCCTTACTAATTTTCTCTGCATAATAAGACTTAGACATTCTTTCACATTTTTCGTTTACATCATCATTATTTTATAATTTACGTTTTCATTATTATTATAATAGCGACCAAATTACACTAATAAATGAGTCGTTTTTATCAGAGTGTTATCATTAGTTCTACGTCAATTTTGTATTAGGTTCCTGCACTCCAACTATATTTTCTCCATGAACATCAAAATTTATAATCAATGATGCAAGTGCATTTTTTTTTCGTTCTTCATCAGATTCACATTTATTCTTCATACAATTATTCTTTAATAATTAATAATAATAACTTAATTTAAGACAAAGTAGTGATGAATTATTGATTTGATCATATGAAATTCATTTGCCTCCCAATAAAATTTGGCAATTCACATCAGAGGATGAATAATCCATTCCTTACATCCCTAGTATGTTAGATTTGAATGTCAATATATTGATGAAACACTTATGATATCTTTCTGTTTTTATGTTTTTGCTTAAAAGTGCACCTTCAGTTATTTTTTGGCTTGTGAATGCTTAATATATCTAGCTTCATCGGTTAATTTGATGTTTTGTGTGAATAAACATGAAATGACTTGTGTGAATTTTGATATGACTTGTAGGATTTCATGCTTATTATATACATAATTACATACTCATATATGTACTTAAGGTTCTTTGTAGGATTACTTAAAGTTCTTTGTATGAAATCAAATTAAAATATTTTGTTTTTTTAGGGTCGGGTGAGAAAGTACCACACCGGCAAATTTCATTAGAAAAAATATTTATAAAATTGATAAGAAAGAAAATAACAAATAGAAACCTATATACAAAGAACTAAACTATAAAATGCTTGAAAAAATAAATCAACTGTGCATGTCTTGACCAAGAGCTTGAAATATGCTAAGACTTCCTTCAATAAAAATCAAAATATTTTGAACGTCACTAAATGTTTTTAATGGTTATTACGAATAATAAAATCGTTTTTGATCTGGGCTTGGGGATCCCATGCATCTAATCAAGCACCAATCATAATTATGAATTATGAAAAACTCTTTACTCTTCCCAAACACGTCCGTCCATCTATCCACTATTCCTTCTATCCTCGTCACAGTTTAATGGCATAAGTAAATTGCATCACATCTACGGATCTACCGTCCTAACGTACATAGATATACACTCGTTCAGTAAATAGAAGTTCCCATTGCAAACAGAAGTACTAATCCAGTATACTCGTTCACAATTGGCCAAGTTATCCTCTGTTTTGTTGTTTGTTGTGCCGTTTATATTTTTTTCATTTGATGAAAAAATTGTGATTGTTAAATTGGACCTGACAACTTTTTTTTTTTTTATTTGAACCTGACAATTGAAAATACAAATAATAGACACCCATTATTGTAAGCACAGTGGTGCCATCGATCCCTTCGTTGCAGTTAATGATAATGAATGCATGAATTAATAAAGGAAACTCCATTCCAAATTGAACCATGCAATGTCAATAATAGCCATCCTTCACTCTTCCCCGGCGCGTCTCTCCATCTATTCCTAATTTCTTTATCCCAATACAATTAATTAATAGCATTCCATGTCAACCATCGTTATTATCCATATATATATTTGTAAACATGCAGTACATGGAAATCACCAATTCCAAACAAAATAATTAAATTAGATTTTGTGATCCTTCAAAAAAAAAAAAAAAAACTTCAGCGATCATTTACAATAGCCATGCCGTCCTCTGTTGCTGACATTAGAGAACCAGAGACAGCATCCACGAGGATTACAAGGACTTGCACTGGTTCACACTTGATCAAGTTTGTAGGATACTCTTTTGATAAGGGGACAGGTGTAGGCGAATGCATCAGCTCCGACACTTTTACTCTGGGTGGATATGATTGGAGCATTGAATACTATCCTGATGGCAAAAAGTACTATGAAGGTTATCTTACTTTCGACCTCAAACTTAGAAGCACCGCCACTAATGTCAGGGTTAAGATTACCTTAACATTGCTCAGCCAAACTGGAGGAACACCATTTATACGATCCTCATCCACGGCAGTAATCCTTAACTGCAATCAATCATGGGAATGCCAATACTTCGTGGAAAGACATAAATTTGAGGCATCAGAGTATCTTAAGGATGATTCTTTCACAATACAATGCACTGTCACTGTTATGGAATGCAGCAATTTTACGAAGACCAATTGCAAAGCCCGCCCTTTCTCAGTCCAGCCATCTAACTTACATCAGCACCTTATCAGTTTATTAGAACGTGGAGATGGTACAGATGTATCCTTTAAAGTGAGCGGAGTGACATTTGATGCACACCGGTGTGTGCTTGCAGCGAGATCACCAGTGTTTATGGCAGAACTCTTTGGTCCTATGAAAGGTAAGGTGAATGATAGTATAGAGATTAAGGAAATGGAACCATCCATTTTCAAGTCCATGCTTCACTTCATTTATTCAGATTCTCTACCCGAGCTCGAGGAGGTAAATGGTGACAAGGATGCATCAATAGCACTGGCTCAACATTTGCTGGTTGCAGCCGATCGGTATGGTTTAGAGAGGCTGAAACAGCTCTGTGAAATGAAATTGTATGAGTTCATTGATGCAAATAATCTAGCAATCACACTGACTTTGGCTGAGCAACATAATTGTGCTGAGCTTAAAGCCGCGTGTCTGGAGTTTATTAAGCCATCTGAAGTTCTTGCTGCTGTTGTGCGAAGTGAAGGATTTGAGCATATGATTAAAACATGTCCAGCTATTCTAGTAGAGTTGCGCTCCAAGTGCAGCTGAAAACTATTGCTTGTATTCAGCTCTCCTTAAAACATGAACCTCTGTTAGAATTTATGCTTTAGGAATCACTAATCTGGTTTTCCCAACAGAATTTATGCTAGTATTTGCAAAGCACGATGGTCTGTTTGCTTCATGTGAGTTTATTTTTCTGATTGTATTTGTAAGCTCTAAAATTTATGAAAGGGGGAGGTTTTAATTGGTTTATCTTATCAACAAGCATGTAGCTCCTGTTATTTAAGCAATTCTTAATTATGTTTTTGTATTTCTGATAATAATTTTCACCTGCTTAAGATGTTTATGACATTTGTCTTTGTTTTTGAGATGATAATAATTAAGATTGACAAATTTTACATTTCAATTGACAATGTAACAAATTAGGAGAGAAGCATAAAATCACATAAGTAGTCTGACTAGAATTAATTAGAACTTAGAAGAGAAAATGAAGTTAAGAAAAGGAGAGGGCGTAAACTTCACCATATTTGTATATTTATTAGACTTCTATAGTCACTTAATTATTTGAAGAGGCGCTTCCTCCTTTGTTTCTCTCCCCTTTGGGTTGTGTTGGACAATTAATATGATTTTATCGAAACAGAATTATTGATAATTCATCGTTCAATTATGTTGTGATGATACAAACAGAAATCTTCATGCAACCAGAGTTGTGTCGGACAGTGGTCATTTCTGCAGAGGATACAGATATAGACCTTCCGTGCTTTTAGGTTCTTAACCTATGCAAACAGAAATTGAGATGGTTTGCTCACTCAAAACATAGATCTCAGAACATGAAAAGTTTGTAATCTCATAGAAATGATAAAATATACTCGTTAGATATGTTATTAAAAGGCAGAGGCCTGACTCTCTGCTTTTGCTTCAAAAATAAGACCGGTTAGATATGCCATGCATATTAGATTGCTCAACTGCAATTTTCATGGACATCAGAAAGTATTTATAATCAATATTAAAATCATACAATCATTTTTATTTAGTTCTTGATCACTTTAAATTTCCTTTTATGCATCTATTAATTAGAATTCTGGTCATAAGATGCGATGAATTGCTGGTTCATCATATATGAAATCCATTATAAAATGGTTGGTTTTATACAAACCTTCAAAAAAAAGAAATCCATTAGCGCCACTGCACCGGTAAGATTTACTCAAGTCACCTGAAAGGCCAATTATCCATTTGTGTGTTAGGTTTTAATTCTGTCAATTAATTGATAAAACACTAAAGATATCTTTATGTTATGATGATTTTTTTTTCTTAACATAGTATCAGTTTGGGTCATTAAAAATTGCTCAATAAATATATAGCGTGCGATGATGACAAGCTTCAGCAATTCTAACTTTAAGCTGTCATACTAAACATTACCATTCATATGTAAGAAAATAATAAGTCTTTAAATTATTGGTATATCCTCTATAAAATAAGATGTTTCCTAGCTATGAAGTGAACTAAAAGTTATTCTGACCTTCTACTTGAAAGTTTTTTGATTGATAATTATGTATAGCCAAACGTTATAGAATTAGGACTCGTCCCATTGCAAATAAGGCGCAATTAATTACTATATATACAATTCAATTTGATTCAATTTCCTACAGCCGACGTGGCAATACTAACAAATGTAAACCATAAAATATATGAAAATTGCAAATATTCTCACAATATTTATTATTTTTAGGTTAATTAGTATAAGTTGATGCAGATACTATTTTAATCCTCTTGTTCTTAAGTTTAAATAAACAATGCTGCGAGCAGCAAAACGAAAGCATGCTATTGAGTTGGGTTTAAAAAATCTAAAACAAAATAAAGACAAACGGAGGTAAAAAGGCAATTGGTAGCTCCAACACCTAGGTACAACAAATATTTCAGGGTATATTTACATACAGTCATCTTTCTGATATGCACAATTAAAATGTAATAGAGCATGCATGAATTGGTGAAATAACAATAAGAACACAAAAAAAAAAGTAATAATAATAAATATATTAAGGTGTACCGCTCCATTCCCGAAATGAATCTAGACAAATGTGGGATTAGCCATATCACCACTCTTTACTCTTCCCAGGAAGGTTCCTTCGATTCCTGTTAATGAAGTCTAATAGCAATGCATCACACCATATCAACCGTCCTTTTGTATGTGTATATAAACTGGCAGTGAACACATGTTTCAATTGCAAACAAAGAACGAATTAATCCAGAAAAAGAGCTCCTTCTACATCCAATAGAAACCTTCTTCGATTAATTTATAGTGGCCATGTTGACCTATGTAGCTTTAGCTCTGACGGTATGTAGTACTTCACTATTTGCTAGCTACTTCAGTTTTGGACCTTGATATTTTGTATTTTATTATTAGGCTTAATTATTGCAGGCAACCTGGCTTGGATCACCTCTTCTTCGAATAAGGAATATGGTATCCTCAGTTGTTGATGCTGTAGAATCTGAGATAGCATCCACAAGGCTCACAGAGATTAGCACTGGTTCACACCTGTTCAAGTTTATTGGATACTCCTCTAATAAGGGGATCGGTGTAGGCAAATGCATTACCTCTGACGTTTTTACTCTTGGCGGATACGAATGGACCATTACATACTATCCCGACGGAAATTCATCTGAAAATAAAAACTTTCTTGCTTTCTACGTCACTCTTAGAAGTGACGGCACTAAGGCCCGAGTGAAGATCAGCTTGACCATGCCCAGCCAAACGGAAGGAACACCAGTTATGGGCTACTCGTCTGATGCTGTGACCCTTAGCACCAATGAATCTTGGGGTTTTCTCATAAAAAGAGAGGAATTTGAGGCATCAGAGCATCTTAGGGACAATTCATTCACAATAAAATGCACTGTCACTGTAATTAAAAATAGTCGTTTCACTGTGCTTACCTCTAATTTGCATCAGCAGCTGACCGGTTTATTAGAACATGGAGATGGCACAGATGTGTCCTTCAATGTCAGCGGGGTAACTTTCAATGCACACCGGTGTGTGCTTGCTGCAAGATCACCAGTTTTCATGGCACAATTTTTTGGTCCCATGAAAGGTAAGGTGAATCAGAGTATAGAAATCAAGGACATGGAACCATCTATTTTCAAGTCCATGCTACATTTCATATATTCTGATTCTGTACCCGATCTTGAGGAGGCAAGAGGTGATAAAGATGCATCAGTAGCGCTGGCTCAACATTTGCTGGTCGCAGCAGATCGGTATGGTTTAGAAAGGCTGAAACAGCTCTGTGAAATGAAAATGTATGAGTTCGTTGATGCGAACAATTTGGCAACCACGCTGACTCTGGCCGAGCAGCATAATTGTTCTGAGCTAAAAGCCGCTTGCATCGAGTTCATTAAGCGGCCTGAAGTTCTTGCTGCAGTTGTGCAAACTGAAGAATTTGAGCATATGATTAAAAGCTGCACCACAATTCTAGAGGAGTTGCGTTCAAAGAATGATCAATAGCAGTTGAAAATAACCTATTTCTTATATTCTGCTTTGTTGCTATAAATTATATATGTCTGTTAAGCGTTTATATTTAACCTTTAACGGAAATATACTAATCTGATTTCGTCAGTAAAATTATGCTATATATTCTCGGGAAAGAACAATGCTTTGGTTACTTGAAAAATTAGTTTGATTGTTCTCTCTTTGTGCCTTTTCTGTTGTATTTAATGTTAAAATTCATAATTATGATGAATGTGGCAACTTTTAGTCGGTTTTATATATATATATATATATATATATATATATATATATATATATATATATATATCAACATGCAAGCATGCTCATGTTATTTAATTAAATTATTAATTGTATGTTTTTTGTATTACTTTTCACTTCTTTGCAACGTTTAATTGTTTATATTTTTTTAGATCATAATTGAGATTGATAAACTTGAGAAGACAATTGTAAGTGCGACTAATTTTATTACGATCGTGATGTTTCGTGGATTTCATTCTCAGTTGAATGTTTCTTGAAAAAAAAATTTATAAAGTAAGACGATTTCCAGGTTCTTGTGCACACTTATTTCTTCGATTTAATACTAAGAACCTGTAGAGAAACACAAAAACTCTTATATTGTTTTAGAACTTCTCTTGCATTATGAATTCATCATAAACATTTCATTTGAAAAAAGGATAAAAATATATGAAAAAGCTCATAAGATATCAAAATCATATTGTACGATGGAGGATTAAAGTTTCAAAGCATCATTAAGTTGCTTGAAATCTTGATATGCATTATAAATCAATATATAATGTCATTTTAATTTATTAGAATTAATAAGAGAGTAGCAAGTTAGTATCTACAGGAACTATTAAGGATGGAAATCAACATAATGAAAATAAAGAAGAAATAGAAGGGGGGAAAAATGAAGAAGAATATCCTTCTTCTTTATCATATCTATTTTTTTTTTTTTTTGTGTATCCCTGTAAATGGCCGATGTTGTGTGGTGTTGGGCCTCAACCCGAATATTAAAGAATTGGGCCTTAGAGCCATGCAAGTGGGGCATTAATAGTGAACACTGAGCAACGCACAATACCAATTTTTATGGAAATTGATTACTGCATCTGTATTTTTGTCATCTCTATCATCGCTAAATATAAAGTGAACATATACAACAAACAAAATGAACATATAGACGATCTAAGTGAACACATACAAACAAATAAGTTCAATGAAAATAAGTTGAATATGCATGTAAATTTCTGAACAAGTGATGACAACACTTATTTATTTGTAAGTTTCACTTAGATCGTCTATATGTGCACCTTATTTGTTGTATATGTTCACTTTGTATTTAGCGATGGCTGGGATGATATATTTGCCGATGGCACTTATAATTCTTGAATTTTTATAAGTAATGATAACTGCCATCGGGGATTTACTGTGGCGCGTCATCGCTGAACAAATGGTGTGCGTGCGTGAGTCTCGCATGATTAGAGTGTATGTACCTGTTACAAATGTTTAGTTTAATAACGAAATGTGTTCACTTTAATAATCACCAGTGTTCAGTTAAATGCGTCAATTTATGGTTTAATATAAAATTGTGTGTCAATCTTAGAGAGAGGCGCCGCAGAGGCAGAGTCGAAAAAATTTTAATTTCAACCGGATTGGTTCATGGACTTTTTTAATTTTTTTCGTGTGTTTTGTGTCCGGTTCGTGACCCCTTCGCTTGGTTTAGTAATAATTTTTTTCTTATAATATTTATATTTTTATTGCAACTAACTGAACATTTATACTCAATTAACAGAATATTTATAGTTTTGTACTAAGTACTAACCGAACTGAACATTTGCGTAAAAATAAAAATAAAAAATGAACTTACTGAGTATAGCGAACGCTTATAAAACAGTGAACAATCATAATAAAAAAATGAACATTTATTTCTGATAAAGTGAACACTTACAATAACGAAATGAACAAAAAATAATATGAGCACTGGATTAGTATAGGTGAGGGTAGAGAGCGTTGCTCAGTGAGCGCTGACGCGCGATTGTAGCGATGGCAATTCAAGAGATTGCATTAATCAATTTCCAATTTTTATTAGGATTCTGCTTAAGTAATGTCCGACATTAACGCTGTAATTACTCTTATATATTGTTAATTACGTGGAGGGAGCAATTGTAAAAGTTCATGCAATCATGTTTGTTACTAGATTAAATAAACGCTGCAGCTAGAAACAAAAGAATGCTAAGTAATTGAGTTGGCCGTTGTGTTTCTAAAGCTAAAAATTATATATAGGCTCCGTTTGGATAGGTGTAGAAAGAAGAGAAGAAGGGAAGAAGTTGATAGAAGTATTAGGAAGTGTGTAACTTTGTAAAGAGTTTGGATTGTTTATAATTTTTTTTCTTCCCTTCTTCCTTCTTCCTTCTTCCTACTTCTCAACGCATCCAAACGGAAGCATAAAGAAACCGGAGTACCGAGCGCGATTTTCTCTTTAGATGAGATCTCCATTGTTTGTTCCGGTTTCATGGCTAGGGTGTATACAACCCGAGTTTTGAGTCAGTTTGCACATTAGAAAACAGCTCGAATTTAAACTCGACTATAGCTCAAGCTGGTTAAGCTCGGAAAATAGCATACATTTTCGAGTTTACGAGCCAGCTCTAATATCGAACTATACTTTTTTTAATTTATATATATATTTGAAATATTAAAACCAATTGATATGTATTAAACTATTAATATTGTAGACAAGGTAACTGTTGTAATCTTAATTTTTTTATTGGTTTTAAATAAAATGTCTTGACAATCAATCTGATAGGAATTGCGATTGTTTGAAACATAAAAATAATAGATATCTTTTTACATTTTTTATGAGTTTATAACAAAAAACAACAACAACAATAATAATCTTTTGAATTTGAAATATAAATTTATTATTTAAGGAGTTAGACGGATGAGTTTGGTGATGAGTTTGGTGAGCTTAATCAGGCCCAATTCAAACTCAACGTGTGAGTTAGCCGAGGTGGCTCAACTCGAGTTAGAACCAAAATATGAGTAAAGCTAGAATCAGATACGTTTGACATTTGAGCTCGTCAAACGTAATCGAATCTCAATTTTTCAAATTACAATAGTTGATTTGAACTTTTAAATATGTTCTCCATACTAATATCTCCTTAGATAATAAGTTTGATAATTTTTTTTCAAATTTTAAAAAAAATCGTTAATCTAATTAATTTTGGGCCCTTCAATTTTAAATAATATGAAAATTTTTCTTAAAAATTTTTTTAAAAAAAGAAAGGTCTCCAAATAAATGTTGAAATTTCATAATTAAGTTTAGAATCGTATTTGATGTCAAATATGTATTGACTCAAGTGCTTACCAAGGTATTTTCAAATAGAGTTCGATCGAATTTTTAAGTTACGAGTTATTTTCAGTGTTTTGAAAACCGTACCATATACTAAAAATTTCTGGTAATATCAGAAATCGTAATAGTGACCGAAACAACGGTATTCAATGTGAGAGAAAATATCGGATTTTCATCATCTGACCGGTAGGGACGCCGGTACAGTTTTGGAAACACTTGTTATTTTGCTGAGTAATGTCGCTGTGTTCAGTAAACCTAAACCCCCGCGCACTCTGTTTTTCTAATAGAAACAAGCAAAAAGTAAACTCCGTAGTGGACAGTCGGCACATGCTCCATGATTAAAAAAAGCAAACGCTTTACCAGCCGACACTCTGCTCCTCCGAGTTATGTTGAGTTACAAGTTTAAAATTCATTCAGAAACCCTAAATCGGTAGTGGAGATTGCTCGTCGCCGCTAACTCAGAACTCAAAAGGTTTGTCTTTTTTTTTTCCTTTTTGCTTTCAGCTCTATTTCGTTCTCTCTGGCTAATTGTAATCAGAACAAAATAGATCGAAGGCTATTAATTAGTGCTCCTCTCAACTCAGCGATCAACAAATTTTCTCATCTGTCGGGGAGCAAAAAAGAAAAGTACCCAATTGATCGAAGGCTATTAATTAGTGGTTAAATCATGCCTACACTCAAATGAGAAAATGAGATAACTCCTAAATTTAAGCGTATAATCCATGTTAAATGAGGCAAACCTAAGTACCAAATTTTGGTTTTGCAAGTCTCGGGCCATTTTGACACATGTGTGGTAGGCAAATTTCCATTAGTGCCTTATCCTTATTTCAATCAATTTAGTATATGTAAATGCACAGTAATTGAGAGAGGAATTTAGCAAACATATCTGTACCTGCTCTTGATTGAGGTCAAAAGGAATTTAGCAACCCCACGAACAAAGCTGTTCGCGAACTAGGACGAATAGACAATTACCAATCAAGGAACTAGAACTAGTAGTTCTTGCTAGTTGCCAAACACACCAAATTTATGTCATTGATAGAATAGAAGTTTTTAGGGAAAATCAACCATATACCCTCTTATTTTTCAATATTATTCATTTACCCCTCTAATCTTCATTTGTATAGCCACTTACAATTAAATCTTTGAAAATTTACTTAAAAAATGCACCCATCCTTTCTCTTTTGCTTTTTCCACCTTATGACGGCTTATCTTCCAGCATGAACCTGGACTATTTTGCAATATGGGAAGATACAAATTGCATATAGAAATATCATAGCCAAACCAACAGTCAGAACTCAGAATCACTAGATCTCTTTCTCCTTAGAATTGAATCTCAACACTGTTGTAGTTCTTTTACACATGATGTTGAACGCCAACCAAAGCAAAGAGAAGTGTTCATTTTCCGATGGAAAATTAGGATTTCGAAGAATCTGCCAAAGTATATTTTCTAGGGCTGTGTTTGGATTTGAGTGAGAATAAAAGAATGGAAGATGAGAATAAGTTTATTATTTGTCATGATACTAATCCTTGATTATTGTATTTTTGGGTTAATTTGAAGAAATTGGGAGTAAGAGAGATGAGAAGTTAGGTTTCAGATAGAAAGATAGGAGATGAGAGGAGAAGAGAGAAGAGAGGGATAGATCTGAACATTAATATTTTTCATTTTTTCCCAAAATATTTCTTACACGCTTATATAGAAATAGAATTCCTAACTCAAAATTACAACTCAAGTAACAAAGTAAGAAATGAAAATAAAAAATAACAGCGAATTATTCTCTTCCCCAGCGACAGCTCTTCAACTGTCTAACGGCTCAATTAATCCTCTCCAGTATTACGTAACTGTTCTCTCCAGTCATGGCCCACTGATAGGAGGTAAAACCTAGGTCAAATTAAACCTCAATCTAATCTAATGCAGTATAGCTTGAGGATCGAATCCACAGGGACGATTATTCTAAACTATAGACTTTAAGTAATTTAATTCAATTGATCTAGGGGTAAACAAGTCAAAAAGTTGATTAATTAATTTAAAGAAATAAATTTAAACTAAAAGAATTAATTCTAAACTCTAATTAATATCTAAATTACACTAAAAATTAAAGTAAAGATCTAAAATCGAATTAAGGACTTAAACTAGGGTCAATTGATCGGGTTCCACTTCCAGGCACTATCCTGGCGGGTCGACAGAGTTCCTGGCGGGTCGACAGGATTCCTGGCGGGTCGCCAGAACAGTACGACCTTGATTTGGTATTTGGCTTAAACTCTGGTCCAAATACTAACTCTCGTTCTTGATTTGGTATTACTAAGTTTTAACCTCTAAACCTCCCTAAAAACCTAAGTTTCAATTCTCGTTTCTTGGCTTAAGTTTTAGGGTTTGCTTTGACTATTCGGTACGATATCCTAGATCTCTCGATCTTATGAGGGAATAAACCTCTCGGCTAAGTTCCGGTTTCACCTTTTGGGTATACTAACTATCCTATGGTTTGAGAATACAAATTGTTTTGAATTTAGGGTTCTATTTGCTTAATCTACGAGGTCAGGCCTAACCAAGTGAGCAAACCTTCAAATCAATTCAATTCAATTCACAATTTCAGCAAATAAACTCAAGTAAAACAAAGCAACTTAGAAAAATTAGAGAACTAAATCAAACTTCATTAATCTACCAAGTCATGGTTCCCTACAATTGCCCCTAAACTAAACTACTCACTAAAAGTCATACTAAACATAAAGATAAAAGGTTTCAGCAAACTAAACATCAAAGACAGAAAATAGAGAAAGTTTACAACAAGAAACAACAGCAAACAACTCTTAGCTTGTCTTCTGGCGGATCGCCTGAATTCCTGGCGGGTCGACAGGAGGCAGCTGGGTGGAAATTCTGCTATCTTCTCTCGATTTTTCTCTCTCTAAACTGACTTGTTCTTTTCTGGAGCTCTTCCTATGTTTAAATAGCTCTCAAAAGCGGTTCCCATAGGTGGAGATCATGTCTGGCTCGTCCAAGAATAGAGAAAGTGCTCTGCCAGAAATATCTCTCCAAATTGGGCAGGTCGGTTTATGTCTGGCGGGGTCGACAGGAATCCTGGCGGGTTGCCTGAATTTCTAGCGGGTCGCCAGAACAGGGGACTTGTCTGGTTTGACCCTGTTCCTTTGCTCCAGTCGCTTGGACCCTGATTTGCTCCGCTTGAACTCTGCCTTGGGCCCAATTTTGCTCCAAATCATCACTGAACCTGAAATTAGACAAGGGCAAATAGCAGTACCATATTTCTAACCTAAATTGCATTAAATCTAACTAAAACACAAGCATTTAATTGAAATTAAGGCCTAAAAGGGTTGAATATTTCGATGTGAAACCCGCCTATCAAATCTCCCCAAACTTAAACTTGCTTGTCCCTAAGCAACAATTCAAACTTAGAAAGATAGTTTAGGACTTAATTGCAATTCAATGGTTGGTTTCCTAAGCCTAAGAAGGGTCCTTAGCATAACTAACATCAAAACTTGAGCAATTTCAAAATTGAGCATGTCAAAACAATTTTTCAAAATCCAATTTCAAACAATTTTAGTCCAAGTGACCATGACTTCACACAAACAATTCTCAAAACAATTAACCATCATTAATCATGACTTTTCCCGTTTTTCTTTAATCCCAATTGGTTTCCAAGTTCCTAAAATTTGCATTAATAATCAAGACACGGGATCACACCCTCCCATCACAAACGTTAGCCCAACAAATTCAATCAAGCAAGAGTCAAGACAATTCACTTTTACAATTTAAATTTAAAGATACATTTTGCTCCTGGGGCAAGGAGATTTTTCCCGAGGCGGAGAAGTCAGTCAGATAAAAGCGGATTTAACTTTAGAGGATTTTTCCTCTTTATTTTTTTTCTTTTTTTTATACCATGAATCTCTTTCTGTTTCTTACCCATGGTTTATGGAGTTCTTTTAATCCGCTAGTACCTATAGCTTCCTATAGTGTCCATGGCACTGCACCACTTTTTAGTTCCCCTTTTTATTTTATTTTTGATTTTTCTGTTTTTTTTTAGATAACATTTTAATTAAAAACAATGTGACATTTCACTAACTCTTGCCATGATCTCTTTTATTAAATCTCGATTTTGTGTTGCAAGAATCGATCTAAGGGCATTTCGGGTATTCAATTTTAAGTGTGGATGCCAAATAAACCGAAACCTTGTATTTCAATGCAAACTTTAAAATCTTAAAACTCAATTGAACTTAAAGATCTACGAGACAAGTCATGCTCAATGCTTTTCAATTGCTTTTAATCCTTGAATGTATTGAGTTAGGTCAAATTCAAATTCAGATTTTTCAATTTTCAACTTCAAGACATGTTCATTTCTTAATTTGCTCAAATTTCAATCCTAATTATTGCTAATTATCTCCTTAAACTATCTAAATGAAAATTATATGAATTAACCATGCAATATATACAAAACTAAATGAAAAACCCTCAAAACAAGGTTTCAGGCGACCCCGCCAGGATCCTGGCGGGTCCGCTTGAATTTGTCCCGAGAGCAGTGCAGATAGGGGATTTATTCCTGGCGGGTCGCCAGGATTTTTGGCGGGTCGCCAGAAATGGTCCCGAGAGTTACAATTCTACATGAAAATGATGCAAATTCCTAGATATATGTGCATTTCCCTCAAATTTTCAAATTTCCCTCCCCAAACTTGTTCAATTGCATCCAACAAACACAAGCAAACAAAATTTAAAAGAGAAAAACAAGAAAAAAGTGAAGGAAACTCACAAATTGTCGTGCCGACCTTCCGGTCATCAAATCTCACTGAGGCGGTGGAGGCGGTGGCTGTCCATAGATCGGGAAGAACCAATCATACATCTCGTTCACCCGTCCACGAGCCACCTCATTCTCTCTTTCATGCTGGAGGAGGAGGTTGATGTCTCGCCTTGCCTCCGCTTGTTCCTTTTCAATTGCATCGCACTTGTCGCTTATTCTCCTCCCTAGCTCGATCGATTCGTTTGAGAGGCGAGCTAGGTTGTTCAAACTAGCACAAAGAGATGCATAGTTGAACTCTTCTTGTGGCGGTGCATAGGAAGATGAACCACCCGCATCAAACCCTACTTGTGGCATGGCATAGGGCGACATTTGGTACGGAGGCATCCCGTACTGGCCAAACGGCTGCGGCCCTTGCTCTTATTCTTGCACAGGCTCTTGCGGTGGTGGTTGCATAGGAGCATCAGGTATGTCCGCTCCTTGGTCGGGTTCAGGTAGTAACCATGTGTGTCGGTCCCCAAAGGGATCCTCGAGTCGTGCCAAAGGGATACCATTCATTTCAGCCAGATAGGTCACATACCCCCCAATGGTAACTTGTCCTTCTCCCTTCCTCCTCAACTTCGCAATCCCTTCCCAGTACTTCATCATCATTACTCCCAAATCCAGCTTGGGGTAATTTGCCACACCGTACAACATCCGTGTCATCACCATAAATTCTTCCTTTCTGATCTTCGAAGAAGACTCTCCTCTTGCAAACAAGGTGTTGCCAAGCGCCCTCTGTATCATCCGAATGACAGGATGCTGGATGAACTTTTCCTTTGGTTGCTCTCCCGCCTTACTCGTGTCTCCAGAAATCTGCCCCCAAAGATTGCTCGAGTATTTTCCTTTGTATACTCCACCGGGCGTGAATCCCATGTACTCGCACAATTCAAGGGCATCAGTCTCATAGTCAGTATCAAGAAGACGGTACCTCATCACAAACACCTCATCCTCTTCTTGAACGGTCAAAGAGGCTAGAAATTCAACCGTGAGCCTCTTGTATGCGGGCCTCTTGATGTCCCAGAACTTCCTCATAATTACCCCTTTTTCAGTTATAGAAAGAAACTGTTCCAAAATCCCTATCTTCTCCAGAATGTCGAGGTCTACGGCTCGGGTGTTCTCAATCCTCTTGCTGCTGAAATATGCTATGACATCGGCCATCTTCTGTGAGTCAGCAATGATCGGCCCGACCACATCCTCTTCTTCTTCCATGTATTCGGATCCGGACTGAGAAGCGGAGCGGGTCGCGGATTAAGAGGTTTCGGAACTTGATGGTGAAGGGGTAGGATCATGGGTTCTCTTTCGCGAGGAACTAGCACCGGTAACAGCGGAGCGGAGGCGCTTCGCCATGCTACCGATGGTAGGGTTCTTGGCATGAGGCATGACTGAAATAGGGCTAGGGTTTAGCTTTCAGGAAGGTTTCTGGCGGGTCGCCAGAAATTGTTTGGAAATGAGGGTGGTTCGGGATAAATCCTGGCGGGTCGCCTGGATTCGGGTTGGTACGGGTTTTTGCGGTTTTTCGAGAAATCTGTGGTACCGGAGAGTTTTCGAGAGTTGAACGAGTGAAAATTGAGAGTAGGAAAGGGGTTACCTTGGAAATCGAAAGCAAATGGCGAAGGTTCGAGAGAGAGAGACGAGTTGGTGGTGCCGCGGCGAAATCCGAGAGAGAGAGTCGAAATTTAGGGCACAAATGTGTTCTCGGCGGCGAGGAGATGCGAGAGGTGGTCTCCGTTCGTCGAGAGGTGGTCGGAAGCGGTGGTTGTGCGGTGGTGGTTCGGTTTCGGCGGGTCCGATCGAGAGAGGGAGAGAGAGAGAGTCGAAAGAGGGAGAGAAAATGGGGTCGGGTAGGAAGAGAGAGGGAGAGGGAGGGGTTTAGTGGGTTGAGTCAGTTACTAAACGCGTAACGGGTCAAACTGGTCGCAACATGGGTAAGTTATTTGGGTTTTTGCCGACACGGGTCCTGGCGGGTCGCCAGAAATCGTCCCGACAGTCTTCATTTTCGCCCCTTCTTCTGGCGGGTCGCCAGGAATCATCCTGAGAGCCATGTTTTTACCTTTTTCTCTGGCGGGTCGCCTGAAACTCTGGCGGGTCCGCCTGGATGCATTTTTCTCCTAAATCAACCACAGAATAAACCATTTAAATCCTAATTTTTTTTTTGTATTTTTCGTATTTTCTAATTTTTTTGTGTTTTCTCAATTTTTATCGTAAATAAATAAATTGAAAGAAACTAAAATTTAAAATAAAAACCCTTGGGTTGCCTCTCAAGAAGCGCTCGTTTAAGGTCTCGAGCTCGACCCCTCATATCTACGTCTCTTCGGGTCTCGGATCAACGAGTGATTTCGAGACCAATTCTTCCTTATCTTGTCCTTGGATGTAAAACTTGAGGCGCTGCCCATTCACCGTGAAGTAACTCTCATCATTTCTCCACAGCTCAACCGCTCCATATGGATAGACCTTCTTTACTCGAAATGGTCCAGACCATCTTGATTTAAGCTTGCCTGGAAATAGCCTCAACCTTGAATTAAAAAGTAGGACCATGTTTCCCTCCTTGAGCACTCTCCGTTGGATATGTTTATCGTGCCATTTCTTCGTTCGCTCCTTGTACAACCGAGCATTCTCATAGGCATCCAAACAGATTTCATCTAACTCATGCAAATCCAGAATTCGCTTCTCTCCTGCAGCTTGTGCATCCCAATTGATTGTCTTGACTGCCCAATAATCCTTGTGCTCTAGTTCCACCGGTAAGTGACAAGCCTTGCCATAGATCAACTTGAAAGGACTCATTCCTATTGGAGTTTTGTAAGCAGTCCGATATACCCAAAGTGCTTCATCTAGCTTCAATGCCCAATCCTTCCTCGTGCTACCCACCGTCTTTTGCAAAATATTCTTGATTTCTCTATTTGACACCTCAACTTGCTCACTGGTTTGTGGATGATAAGGTGTAGCAACCTTGTGAGTAACACCATATTTTCTCAAGAGATTATCATACTGTCGATTTATGAAATGCTTTCCTCCATCGCTTATGACAACCCTTGGAATCCCAAATCGGGGAAAGATCACCTTATTAAAGAGCTTCTTTACCGTGGCTGAGTCGGCATGCTTGCTTGGAATTGCTTCTACCCACTTGGACACATAATCAACAGCTACAAGGATGAATTCATACCCAAGGGATGGCGGAAATAGTCCCATGAAGTCCACTCCCCAAACATCAAATATCTCAACTTCAAGCACCGGATTTTGAGGCATTTGTTGTCTTTGAGAAATGTTCCCCGCTCTTTGGCATTGATCACACTTTGGAACAAAGGCTCTTGCATCCTTGAAAATCGATGGCCAATAGAAACCGGATTGAAGCACCTTCGAGGCGGTTTTGTCGGTGGAAGCATGTCCTCCATAAGCGGATGAATGGCACTGATAAAGAATATCTTCAACTTCCTCTAGAGGCACGCATCTTCGAAACATACCATCTACTCCTCTCTTCCACAAGAACGGGTCATCCCAATAGTAATACCTCGAATCGGCTCGGAACTTCTTGAATTGCTGGGACGAGTATCCATGAGGCTTGATTCCGCTCGCCAGAAAATTCGCGAAGTCTGCATACCAAGGTACTTTGGTGGGTCCGCCTGGATCCTGGCTGGTCGCCTGGAGATGGATTCGCCTGGCTGGTCTGTCTGGATGAATCCTGGCGGGTTGCCAGAAATTCTGCCGAGAGCAGCTGCTCGCCTGGTAAATTATCGTTTATGGGCTTCAATTGGTCCTCCGTCTTCTCCACTTGAATTCTAGACAAATGATCTGCAACTAGATTCTCTGTGCCCCTCTTGTCTTTGATTTCTATGTCGAATTCTTGAAGTAAGAGCACCCATCGGATCAAGCGGGGTTTGGTGTCCTTCTTAGTCATGAGATACTTGATGGCAGCATGGTCGGTATAGACAATCACCTTTGATCCAACAAGATATGATCTGAATTTGTCCAATGCATACACTATGAAAGCAACTACTTTTCGGTGGTGGTATAGTTCACTTGAGCCGCATCCAAGACTTTGCTTGCATAGTATATGGCATAAGATTTCTTATCACGCCTCTGTCCCAAAACTGCACCGATCGCATAATCACTTGCATCGCACATCAACTCAAAAGGTAATGTCCAATCGGGCGGTTGGAGAATGGGTGCTACCACCAAAATTTACTTAATCCTGCGAAAAGCATCAACACAATCATCATCAAAGTCAAATTCAACATCCTTTATAGTGAGATTAGTTAATGGTTTTGCAATTTTAGAGAAATCTTTAATGAACCGCCGATAAAAACCGGCATGACCCAAGAAGTTTCGAATGTCTCTAACGCATGTTGGCTGCCTCAATTTCAAAATGACTTCCACTTTCGCTTTGTCAACCGAGATCACTTGAGACGAAATCACGTGGCCAAGTACCACCCCCTCGCGAACCATGAAGTGACATTTCTCCCAATTCAATACTAGATACACCTCTTCACACCGCTTCAACACTTTCACCAAGTTGGCTAAGCAATGATCGAAAGTTGTGCCATAGACCGAAAAATCATCCATGAAAACTCCATAGACCGAAAAATCATCCATGAAAACTTCCATGTCCTTCTCAATGAAATCGGAGAATATCGCCATCATAGCTCTTTGGAAAGTGGCTGGGGCGTTACACAACCCAAATGGCATCCTTCGGTATGCGTAGGTACCATATGGGCATGTAAAGGTTGTCTTCTCTTGGTCGCTTGGATGAATGGGGATTTGGAAGAACCCGGAATACCCATCCAAATAGCAGAAATAGGAATGATTAGCTAGTCTTTCCAAGAGTTGATCAACAAATGGAAGGGGAAAATTGTCTTTTCTCGTGGCGGTGTTGAGCTTTCGATAATCAATGCACATCCTCCAGCCCATGACCACTCGGGTTTGGATTAACTCATTCTTGTCGTTCTTCACCACCGTAGTACCTCCCTTCTTAGGCACCACATTAACCGGACTAACCCACTTGGAGTCGGAAATCGGATAAATGATCCCGGCTTCAAGTAGCTTGAGAACTTCTTTCTTCACCACCTCCTTCAAGGTTGGATTTAATCTTCTTTGATGCTCAATGGTTGGCTTGCAGTCATCTTTCATGAGAATCCGGTGAGTACAAATGCTCGGATCTAGGCCCTTCAAATCATCAATCGAGTAACCAATAGCCTTACGATGAGATCGCAATTCCTTCAAAAGTTTCTCAATTTCTTCGTTGCTTAGATGTGCACTCACTATCACTGGATATGTCTCATCAGGCCCCAGGTATTGGTACTGGAGGTTGGAGGGCAAAGGCTTCAGATTCAACTTCGGTTGTTCGGTGCTGGCTTCCTGGCGGGTCGCCAGGATTTCTGGCGGGTCGCCAGAAACAGTCCTGAGAGCGTTCACTTCCTCTTCAGTGTTTGGTTCCTCCTCCAAACTCGCCAAATAAGCATCCCATTCCTCCTGGTTGTCGATGGGGTAGGTGTATGCTTTCGTTACCGCCGAATTGAACTCTTCTTGTACCATTTCATCAAGCATATCCATCATGCAACAAGTATCTACTTGGTTGGGCAACTTCATTGCTCTTTCTACTTCAAATTCGACTGTTTCGTCTCCTACCTTCACGAGCATCTTTCCATTCCTACAATTGATAAAAATACCAGCAGTTGCTAGAAATGGTCTTCCAAGAATAATAGGTACCTCGGGATCTTCTTCCATGTCTACAATCACAAAATCGCACAGCACCACAATATCTCCAACTTGAAGTGGCACGTCTTCAACGATTCCCAAGGGTAAACGGGTCGATCGATCTGCAAGTTGCAATGTCATCCGAGTCGTCCTCAATTCTCCCACACCCAGCTTGTTGAAAATGGATTCGGGCATGAGACTCACACTCGCTCCTAAGTCTAGCAAGACCCGCTTGATGTTCGCCTCCCCAATCTTGCACGGAATCGTGAATCTCCCAGGATCTTTCAACTTCGGGGAAGTTTCTTGGTTGATACGGATTTGCTCTCATGAGTTACAGCAATGCAAACGTCGTCTAGCTTCTTCTTGTTTGTTAAAATATCTTTTAAGAACTTAGCGTAGGAGGGCATTTTGGTCAACATGTCGGTGAAGGGTATGGAGATTTGGATTTGTGACATTATCTCCATGAACTTGTTGTATTCTTTCTCTTCCTTTGCCTTGGCTAGCCTTTGAGGATATGGAACTTCTGACGCATAGCGGGTCTGAATCGGAGCCTCGGTCTCGTCTTTCTGAGCCTCAGGATTTTTTCTGGCGGGTCCACCTGAATCCTGGCGGGTCGCCAGAAAATGTCCCGAGGGTTCTGTGTTCTGCGCATTATCCTGACGGGTCACCAGGATTTTTGGTGGGTCCGCCTGGATCAGTCCTGAGACTGATTCGTCTGGATTCTTGGGCCCATCGTACTCCGTTCCACTCCTTAGTCGATGCGTGACACTCTTGACTTCTCCGTTGGGGTTAACTTCAGATTGGCTTGGAAACATCCCGGTCTTCGTTAAAGCTCCTTGGCTTTGAGGATTTGCCAATTTACTTTGTTGAATGAGGAATTGCAAGGACTCACGAACTTGCTTCATCTCATCAAAGACCGTATGATTCCACTCCGTTTGATCTGCCATGAACTTGTTCACTAAATTCCTATGTTGCTGATAGTAACTAACTTGATTGTTATTACCTGCAGCGTTGTTGTTAGGCTTGTTTTGAGTTGGTGGTTGAACTTGCCCTGGATTTGCGCACCCGCTTGGATTGCCATAAGATAGTCCAGGATGGTTTCTCTTGTGTACACGTAATTCTGGGGCGCGTAGGGCGGAGGTGCCATGATTGCATTAACATCGGCTACGGGATCGTCTCTTGCTACCAAGTGACATGCCTTTGCTGTATGTCCTTCTTCCTCACAAAATTGACATTTCTGGACCGCCTCCACGGGTTTGGTCTTCATTTCCTTCATCATTGTGGTCAAGGCGTCCAATTGAGCTTGCAAATGGGTTGATTTGTCCACTTCCATCATCCCTCCTTTGGAATTCTTCTCTCTCACCGACCAATTGGTTTGAGAGCTTGTCATGCTTTCGATTAGTGCCTTTGCATCCCTACATCCTAGGTCGAGAAGAGACCCACCTGCAGTTGAGTTAACACTTTGACGAGTTTGATGATTCAAACCGTCATAGAAACTACAAATTAGTCTATCCTGGCCTATATCATGATGAGGACACATTCTCAACAAATCTTTAAAGCGTTCCCAAGCTTCAAACAAATTTTCATCACTTTCCTGTTTAAACCCAATTATTTCCCTCACAATCGATGTGATTTTGATTCTAGGGTAGAACCTTTCCAAGAAGGCCTTGGCCAAATCATCCCAACAAGTAAACGGGTTACTATTGAAACTATTCAACCAATCCTCTGCTTGGTCTCTAAGAGAAAAAGGGAAAAAAGTTAACCGGATTATATCGGGAGCGACTTCTTCGAGCTTGAGAGTGATGCAATTCCGTAGGAAGCGCTGCAAATGCTTGTTCGCGTCTTCCGTCGGATTACCACTAAATTGGTTCTGTTGGATAAGGGCAATGAGAGATGGGTTGAAGAATAGATCACGAGTCCTTCGAGCTTGGGGAGGGTTGACTCCAAGTCGGACATTGTTTGCGGTTGGGGCTCCGATCTCCTTCAAAAGTCGGTTCTCCGCCGCAATCCTTGCCGCCTCCCTAGCATCATTAAGGGCTCGTTGAAGCACAGCTGGATCTACCATCAACGGCCCGTCTCCTTCTGGACCAACAGGTGGGTTCCCGTTCAGGTCTGCCATTGGTTTCGCGTCGTCGGTGTCTTTCGAGCCTTCCTCAGGATCTTTTCTGGCGGGTCCGCCTGAATCCTGGCGTGTCGCCTGGAACGGTCCTGGTGGTTGATTCGTGAATCGAGCTGATGGATTTCGCCTTCCTCGTTGGTAAACCAGCAATGGAGTCGAAATAGGTGATGAAGTCGAAGTTGTGGCCTCCTTGACTTCTATCTGTTCTCCCGGAAAACGAACGGTTTGGGAAACAAACGAAGCGGAAGGTCGGGGTGTCTCGTCGCTCTTGGCTTGGCTCCTCGTAAAGTATTTGCACTCGCTTGCGGGTTGAGGTTGTTTAGACTTCTTCTTCCCGGCCAGCGTGTACTCCTACAAATAAGAAACAAGAGGAAAAGACAAAAGATCAATAAAACTTAATTACCTAAACTTAAATCTAGTCACCGTCCCCGGCAACGGCGCCAAATTTGATCGGAGGTAAAACCTAGGTCAAATTAAACCTCAATCTAATCTAATGCAGTATAGCTTGAGGATCGAATCCACAGGGACGGTTATTCTAAACTATAGACTTTAAGTAATTTAATTCAATTGATCTAGGGGTAAACAAGTCAAAAAGTTGGTTAATTAATTTAAAGAAATAAATTTAAACTAAAGGAATTAATTCTAAACTCTAATTAATATCTAAATTACTCTAAAAATTAAAGTAAAGATCTAAACTCGAATTAAGGACTTAAACTAGGGTCAATTGATCGGGTTCCACTTCCAGGCACTATCCTGGCGGGTCGACAGGATTCCTGGCGGGTCGCCAGAACAGTACGACAATTCAGTTTAATTAGTTTCTAAGTTCTTTAAGTTCAGGTTTTTGGCTTAAACTCTGGTCCAAATACTAACTCTCGTTCTTGATTTGGTATTAATAAGTTTTAACCTCTAAACCTCCCTAAAAACCTAAATTTCAACTCTCGTTTCTTGGCTTAAGTTTTAGGGTTTGCTTTGACTATTCGGTAGGATATCCTAGATCTCTCGATCTTAGGAGGGAATAAACCTCTCGGCTAAGTTTCGGTTTCACCTTTTGGATATACTAACTATCCTATGGTTTGAGAATATAAATTGTTTTGAATTTAGGGTTCTATTTGCTTAATCTACGAGATCAGGCCTAACCAAGTGAGCAAACCTTCAAATCAATTCAATTCAATTCACAATTTCAGCAAATAAACTCAAGTAAAGCAAAGCAACTTAGAAAAATTAGAAAACTAAATCAAACTTCATTAATCTACAAGTCATGGTTCCCTACAATTGCCCCTAAACTAAACTACTCACTAAAAGTCATACTAAACATAAAGATAAAAGGTTTCAGCAAACTAAACATCAAAGACAGAAAATAGAGAAAGTTTACAACAAGAAACAACAGCAAACAACTCTCAGCTTGTCTTCTGGCGGGTCACCTGAATTCCTGGCGGGTCGACAGGAGGCAGCTGGGTGGAAATTCTGCTATCTTCTCTCGATTTTTCTCTCTCTAAACTGACTTGTTCTTTTCTGGAGCTCTTCCTATGTTTAAATAGCTCTCAAAGGCGGTTCCCATAGGTGGAGATCATGTCTGGCACGTCCAAGAATAGAGAAAGTGCTCTGCCAGAAATATCTCTCCAAATTGGACAGGTCGGTTTATGTCTGGCGGGATCGACAGGAATCCTGGCGGGTCGCCTGAATTCCTGGCGGGTCGCCAGAACAGGGGACTTGTCTGGTTTGACCCTGTTCCTTTGCTCCAGTCGCTTGGACCCTGATTTGCTCTGCTTGAACTCTGCCTTGGGCCCAATTTTGCTCCAAATCATCACTGAATCTGAAATTAGACAAGGGCAAATAGCAGTACCATATTTCTAACCTAAATTGCATTAAATCTAACTAAAACACAAGCATTTAATTGAAATTAAGGCCTAAAAGGGTTGAATATTTCGATGTGAAACCCGCCTATCTCCCACCAGCAGCCCAACTTCCCTGCAGATCACCTTTTGTTTTCCTCAACCAACTCTCCAGCCCAATGTCTGAGTAAATAACCCATTCCAACGGCTACCTTTCCAGCATCAGCTTGTATTGCTGACAATACCCCCCCCCCTTGAAACTCTCCTTGTCTCTAAGGACAAATTGAGGGTATTAGCTTGCAACTTGGTCATAATCTAAACACGTGGCATCTTCCACTGGATGATTGCTCCATTTAATCAACCATTTCACTACAGCAACATTCTTCCTCTTAACAATTCTTCTATCCAGGATCCCTTCAGGTTCTTCCCTAACTTTCCCCTCTGGCCCCACAATTGGCAAATTAGGAGAAACTTCATGAGAATTACCCACTTTGGCTTTATTGAGAGACGTGGAACACAGGATAAACCAGAGAGCCTTGAGGTAATTTCAATTTATAAGCTACTTCTCCAATCTTCTCAATGATTTCAAAAGGACCATAGTATTTCAGTCCTAACTTCCTGTTACCTTTGCCTTGTACTGAGATTTGTCTGTATGGCTGCATCTTGAGGTAGACCCATGCTCCTACCTGCAATTGCCTCTCTGATCTATGACTATCAGCAAATTTCTTCATTCTTTCTTGGAATTTGATTAGTTGTTGTTTCAATTCCAGTATCACCTTATGCCTTTCCTTTAACTCTTTATCCACTGTCTCCACATTGCTTTTGGGAGGACTACCCAGAGATAATTGAGGTGGGGCATAACCATATAATGCCTCAAAAGGGGTAGTTTTGATTGAGCTATGGAAATTGGTGTTGTACCCTTTTGTTGATTATACACCATACACCTGAGGTATCTTTCCAGACATTGGTTAACTCTCTCAGACTGGCCATCTGTCTGGGGGGTGGTATGCAGTAGTAAAATTCAATTTGACCCCCAATCTTTCAAAAAATTCCCTCCAAAAAATGCTAGTGATAATTGGGTCTCTATCAGTAACAATGGTAGTTGGCAAACCATGCAATTTGTAAACACCATCAAGAAATGGTAGTTGGCAAACCATGCAATTTGTAAACACCATCAAGAAATGTTTGTGCTACCTGGGTGGCTGTAAAGGGATGAGATAAAGAGAAGAAATGAGCATACTTAGTTAGTCTATCAACCACCACTAGTATCACTTCTCTTCCTTCTGACTTGGGCAGGCCAGTGATGAAATCCATTGTGATGCTTGTCCATGCTTCAAAAGGAATTGGAAGGGGTTGTAATAACCCTGGGGTAGCCACATGCTCCCCTTTGCTCATTTGACATACTTCACAACTCTTAAAAAATTCATGCACTGTTTCTTTGAGTTTAGGCCAATAAAACAGCTTCTTAACTCTCTGGTAAGTACCTAAAAGACCATAATGTCCTCCTAAACTAGAAGCATGTATTTCCTTAAGCAGCTTTTCTCTCCATTAGTTGTTGTTTCCAACACAAATTCTATCTTTGTATCTGATAAGGCCATTATGCTCCTTGTAGTTCTCAGCCTCACTTCTTCCTTCTTGTAGCTTCTTGGATACTTCTTGTATCCATACATCTTCATGATAACTGTCCTTCAGATCTTCAACTCATTTTGGTACCAGCTCAGTAATTGCTAACACTTCAGGTCCCATTTCTACCCTTGAAAGAGCATCAACAACCTTGTTTTCTTGCCCCCTTTTATATTCTATTTTGTAGTCAAGGCCTAATAACTTACAAAGACCCTTATGTTGCATGGTGTGGTTGAGCCTTTGTTCAAGTAGGTGCTTCAAACTAATTTGGTCTGTTCTGATGATGAATGTACCACCGATCAAATAGTGTCTCCATTTCTGGACAGCTGTCAACACTGCTAAAAATTCTTTTCATATGTAGACAACCCCTGTGCTTTGGCTCCTAGACTTTTGCTCAAATAAGCAATTGGGTTTCTTCCCTGCATCAAAACTACACCAATTCCCTTTTCACTTGCATCTGCCTCTATAATGAAAGGCTTGTTAAAGTTTGGCATGATCAATACTGGTGCCTGAACCATAGCTTGTTTCAGTTGTATAAAAGCTTGGTCAGCTTGCTCATTCCACATAAATGAATTCTTCTTAAGTTGATCAGTGAGTGGTTTGCATATGGTCCCATAGTCTTTGACAAACCTCCTATAGTAGCCAGTGAGACCAAGGAACCCCCTCAGCTCCCTCACATTTTTAGGTACTGGCCAGTTCAACATCACTTCTATCTTTTTGTGGTCAGTAGCCACCCCTTTGGATGATATTACATGGCCCAGATATTCAATCTCCTTGAGCCCAAAATCACATTTTGTCTCCTTAGCATAAAGCTGGTTAGCCCTCAGTAGCTCAAATGTTAATGACAAATGTTGGAGATGGCTCTCAATGTCTGGACTGTATATCAAGATGTCATGAAAGAACACCAAGATAAATTTCCTCAAATAAGGTTTAAATACCTTGTTCATCAATTCCTGAAATGTTGCTGGGGCATTAGTAAGCCCAAATGGCATTACCACATACTCATAATGGCCTTCATGAGTTTTAAAGGCTGTTTTATGTACATCCTCAGTTTTCATTCTGATTTGGTGATATCCAGCCCTCAAATCCACCTTAGAAAAAACTGAAGCACCATGCAATTCATCAAGTAGATCCTCAATGATGAGAATAGGATATCTGTTCTTCACTGTGCTAGAGTTTAATTTCCTATAATCAATGCACAGTCTCCATGAGTTGTCTTTCTTTCTTACCAATAAAACTGGTGAAGAAAATGGGCTAGATGAGGGCTGAATGAAACCATTTTATAACAACTCTTCAATAATCTTCTCAATCTCCATTTCTGGAAGTATGAGTGCCTGTAGGGCCTCAAATTGATTGGGTCAGTGTTAGGCAGTAAGGGAATGGTATGGTCTATTTCTCTTTGTGGAGGTAATGACTTTGGTTCAGCAAAGATATCTTTGTATTGTTCAATTAACCTTTTGATCCCTGGTTCTACTTGTGGTGCAGGTTTGTTTTTTACTTCAGCCAGGAATAGGTGAGCTAGGACTACTTCATGCCCCTTCTTCTTTTCCATTTCTACATCTATAAAACCATGGCATACTTTTACTTCTGCAACTTCTTCACAAACCTGTAACTTAATCTCCTTATTATCCTTTTTGAATTTCAAACTCCCTTTACTCCAATCCACAAACATGGGGCCCATTTCAATCAACCAGTCTAGACCCAAAATCAAATCATAACCTTTAACATCCAATATCCTCATGTCTTTTTCAAATTCATGACCCTGGATTGAAAACTTGAGAGCATTACACACTGACTCAGTAACCATCTTGTTACCATTAGCGCAACAATGACTGACATAGGGTTATTCTTGAAAATTTTAAAAGCCTGGCCATGGAGAACGTTAGGGTTGACAAAGGAATGGGTACTTCCACTATCCACCAGAGCACAAACTGGTAACTTACCCACTACCCCTTTGAATTTCATGTTTTTCACTTACTAGTATCTTTGGCAAAAAACAGTGATATGACAGTTTCTTCAGCATCTTCTAGTAACTCATCACAACACTCAGTGTAACAACTTATCTTCTTCTTGTAGTGCATTGTCAGGTTCCATGAGTAAGTGCATTGTTTTATTGCCACATTGGTGTCCAGGGTACCATTTAGCTTCAAACCTGGTACACAATCCTTGAGCTCTCCTTTGTTCAAAAATTGGATTTCTGTAATTTGTATTTGTGTGGCCACTCTTCTGGTTGCCAGCATGTAGTGTCATCCTCCTTTCATCATTTTCTTTGGGTTTTGAGTAAGGTATGGGAATTTGTGGTTTTGGAGTGTTTCTGAATCTCTTATATTGGCTGTCTTGGAATTGCTCAGCTTGTTTTGCAAACTTGTAAGCATCATTCAGATTTTTTGGGCTAAACATGGTTACCATGGCCTTCAGTTCATCTTTCAATCCCTCAATAAAGGAAGAAATGTAGAAGTCTGGTGGTGGATAGGGTCTCTCATGCATTAATTTCCCCTCAATCCATCAAATGTTCTAACATAATCCATCACCTTGCCTGATTGGTTTAGTCTTTTAAATTCACCAATTAACTCTTGTGCTGCATTCTCACTGAACCTAGCAAATACTTCTTCCACAAATAAGTTCCAAGGAGGGTTATCCATTCCCAATCTGAAATGTTGGTCCCACACACTAGCTTCCCCCACAAAACTCAAAACTGTCATTCTAGTTCTCAGATCTGGTGGAATCTGATAGATGTCAAAGTACTAGTAGCTTTTCATAAGCCAATCAGATGGGTCAGTTCCATCAAAAACTGGAAAATCAGTTCTAGGTAACTGAATTTGAGGAATTACAGATCTATTTGACCCTTGATCCCTTCTAAATCCTTCTGTGTTGAATGATTGTTCATTGAAATGCATATTTATGGTTTCATGTGGTCTGCCATGCCCTTGATCATTACTAGCAGTTGGTCTGGGTCGTAAAACCCCAATACCAGGAATGGTTTGACTAGAAGTTGGTGGTGGTTCATCCCTGGATCTTAAAACCCTATCAAACATCTCTGCTAGCTTACCTAGCCTTTCATCAACGCTTCTATGAACAAATTCAGACTGTTCTTTCATTGCGTCTGCTATCTGATCTCTGAGTTGTGCCATCTCACAAGTGCCACGATCTGCTCCTTCTTTAGCTACTTTCTCAATCTCGGATCGTAGATGAGATAGTTGAGCTTTCATCTCATCCATGGCTGCTGATCCCGCACGCGTAGCCGTCATGAAGTGAAATCGATTGGTGCTTTTCTTCCTTCCAGCCAACACCAGCTCTCAATCTTAACCCCGATTCTTAGATTTTGGTTTCCGTAGCGTGATTAATCGATGCTCTGATACCACTTGTCATGATACTAATCCTTGATTACTGTATTTTTGGGTTAATTTGAAGAAATTGGGAGTAAGAGAGATGAGAAGTTGGGTTTCAGATAGAAAGATAGGAAATGAGAGGAGAAGAGAAGAGAGAAGAGGGATAGATCTGAACAGTAATATTTTTCATTTTTTTCCAAAATATCTCTTACACGCTTATATAGAAATAGAATTCCTAAATGAAAATTACAACTCAAGTAACAAAGGAAGAAATGAAAATAAAAAATAACAGCGAATTATTCTCTTCCCCAGCGACAGCTCTTCAACTGTCTAACGGCTCAATTAATCCTCTCCAGTATTACGACACTGTTCTCTCCAGTCATGGCCTACCAGCGGCCCAACTTCCCTGCAGATCACCTTTTGTTTTCCTCAACCAACTCTCCAGCCCAATGTCTGAGTAAATGACCCATTCCAACGGCTACCTATCCAGCATCAGCTTGTATTGCTGACATTATTAAACAATCCAAACTCTTTACAAAGTTACGCATTTCCCAATACTTCTTCCCTACTTCTTCCCTTATTCCTCTTATTCCCACACCATCCAAACGGAGCCTAGATTAATAATTAGACATTCGGAATATAGAAGTATGATTCACGATGCGAATCATACGATGCATTACGATATATACGCTCAGCTATGCATATCGTTAGTTTATATCGCAAGCCTACTGAATCGTCTGAATCGAACGATTCGACAGTGCGATACTCGTATCGTATCGAATCAGAACGATTCCTCCGATTCGCTAACAACCAATCAGAACGATACTTTTCTAGCGACGATTCAATTTCCTTAATAAAATATTCATTGTCCCTTTTGTCTGCGCCTCGGAGAGAGGAAACTATTACTGGGTAGGGGTGTCAGCGTGATAATTTGGCACGTGGTGCCGTTTCGTTTAAGCGAAACGGAACACATAACAGAATTGGTTTTCATTCCGTTCCAATAACGAAACGGTAAACGGAACGTGGAATTATACCGTTTCGACTGTTTCAGTCTCATTTCAAACTGTTTCATGTGTTATTTCTAAAGTGGAACGGTTAACAAAACGGAATTCTGTGCCGTTTCATAAACGAAACAGTTAACGAAATGGAATCCTATACCGCGTTCCTTAACGAAACAGCAAACGGGACAGTCTATTCCGTGCATTTCTGCCACGCTTGACAGCCCTAGTACTGGGTCGAGTAAAAAAGGGTAATGGAAGAGATAATACAGACACGTGGGTCCCAAAGATTAATTAGAGAGAGAGTATATGGGGCACAAACCGCACGCAATAGACAAAAGTTATATTTTCTGCCTTTCTAAAATCCGATTTATTTTTTATATTTTATTTTTTTACGAAGTATTGAACTTAAAGAGACCATAGTTATGGGGACTCCTACTAAATTTTTTAATATTGCACATTAAAGTCTCTTTTGTTAAAATTAATTAATATTTGAAAACATATTTAGATATTAATAGTAACAATAATAAATACAATAATAAAATAGCTGGATAATACAACATAATGATAATTTATACATATTAATAGTGATTATAATTTATACAGATTATGCAAATTATACATTATATATTATAAACTATAATTTATTGACATTAATAATTTATACATGAATAAATAGATTATAAGTTATAATGATTAAAATGAGTATAATTTATACATATTATGCAGTATAATATTATAACATAACATATAATTATAAATAATTATATTATACATTATAATATTAAGTAACGGCGAATATTCATACACTACATTATTACATGCCTAAATTGCTGAATGATTATCATAATATATAGGGCGTGATATTGTAATTTTCTTTTAATGAAAAAAATTCAATATATATTCTAACTAGTTAATTTACTTGATTTTAAGGGTAGTTTAGCGTATCTTAAACAATTCGATACGATACACGATACACTTTGCGATTCAACTTCTATCGGATGAATCAAAGAAAATTTTTCATAAGTACACGCTTTTCAGCTGTACGGTGATCTTCTTGTGAACACTTGTAAAGTGTCGTTTCGTCACAAGAAAGTAAGGTGCTTCTCAAACAAATTGGGTGAAATTTGAGTATTATTGTTTTTTCATATTTTATCTTCGCAAAATTCATGGTATAGCTTCATTTAACCAATAGATTTATATATAGACTTGAAGTAGATTCAAGTCTTCCCTCTTTTATTTTCTACACGGGAAAGCTGAGGGGTAGGGACATTCTAGTCCTAAATTTTAAAGATTAAAATTCTAAATTAATATATAAGTTAAATTAATGAAAAGGATAGTTGCTATAAAAATGAAGATTAGAGGGGTAAATGAACAATATTAAAGAATATGAGGGCATATGGCTGATTGGAAGATTTGGGGGTATATATGGCTGATTTTTCCTAGTTTTTATAACCTAATTGACTTGGTCTAATGAATTCTCTCTATTCTTGTACAGCAGGTATTGGCCAGCTGCCCTATATAGTATATACACATATACATACCTGCTGTAAATAGTAGTTTGCAATTGCAAACAGAATAACCAATACCAGATAAAGAGTTATTAGAGTGTTTTCTAATAAAAACCTTCATTGATCATTTATAATGGCCATGATGTCCTCAGCTGTTGATATTATAGAACCTGAGACCATTACCACCTGGCTCACAAAAACTTGTACCGGTTCACACCTGTTCAAGATTACAGGATACTCATTCAATAAGGGGATTGGTGTCGGCAAATGTATCAACTCTGACATTTTTACTGTTGGTGGATATAATTGGACCATCGGATACTATCCTGATGGTAAATCAAGAAATAATACAGAGCCAGACTGGCTTGCTTTTGACCTCCATCTTACAAGTGCTGCCCGGGCCAGAGTTAAGATCACGTTAACAATGCTCAACCAATTTGGAGGGACACCACTTATGCATAACTCAGGAGCAGTAACTGTAGAGCCCTATTGCTCTTCAAATTTTCCATACTTCATTAAAAGAAAAGAATTTGAGACATCAAATTATCTTAAGAATGATTCTTTCACAATAAGAGGCACTGTCACTGTTATGAAATCCAAGAAGCATCCTTTCACTGTCCAGCCCTCTAACTTACATCAGCAACTAACTGGATTATTAGAGAGTGAAGATGGTACAGATGTGTCCTTCAAAGTTAGGGGAGTAACTTTTAATGCACATTGCTGTGTGCTTGCAGCAAGATCACCAGTTTTTAGGGCACAATTCTTTGACCCCATGAAAGGTTTGATGAATGAGAGTATTGAAATTAAGGACATGGAACCATCAATTTTCAAGTCCATGCTCCATTTCATATATTCTGATTCTGTACCTGAACTCCAAGAGGTGAGTGATGATAAAGATGTGTCCATAGTGCTGGCTCAGCATTTGCTGGTTGCTGCTGATCGGTATGGTTTAGACAGGCTGAAACAGATCTGTGAAATGAAAATGTACGAGTTTATTGATGCACATAATTTTGGAACCACACTGACTTTGGCTGAGCAGCATAATTGTTCGGAGCTGAAAGCTGCATGCATGGAGTTCATAAAGCCGCCTGAAATGCTTGCTGCTGTGGTGCGAACTGAAGGATTTGAGCATATGATTAAAAGTTGCCCGGGAATTCTAAAGGAGTTGCGCTCGGAAAACCAAGGCTGCTGAAGTTATTACTTGTATTCTACTTTTCTGCTAAAAATTAATTATGTATTTATATATCTCTGTTAGCGTTTACATTTCAAGCCTTTAGTGGAAATTCTAATATTTTTGTTCCCTCAACAGAACTTATGCTAGTATTCGTTAGTAATTTTAACTGTATTGTTACGTTTTATGACCTTTTTTTTTTTGAAAAAAAATTATTATTGAGATTCATATATTTGAGATGACAACTCCAGACGCCATAAATTTTATGACTTCAAAACCTTATTTATTTATTTTAATAATTAAACGATCACCTACTATTTCCCCCCTCCTTCGGGAAAACATCTAAAATTATTTTATTGCACTAATAAAAAAAAGACTTGCTAACTAGAATCCACAGGTACCATTAAGGTCGGAAAGGAAACAGAAATGAAAAAGGAAAAAATAAATTAGAAAAAAGCTTGAAGCGCAAGAGTTCCCTTGTTCTTTATTACATCCAAATTTATTGTGCATGTAGGTTTGGTTGGCATTTTACCAATCATTTATCCGCCCAAAAAAAATTTTCGAGTAACAAGTGTACGTAATTAATGAACCTTTCGATGTAAAAATAAAACGGCTCACAATGTTGGAGAAGAATCTCATTAACAAATACTTTCTTGCACTATTGAAAAAATAATAATATTAAATAGAAATTTGTAGTGTTTTCCTTTGTTCTATGATGATTTTTACTAAAAATGATATATATAATCATTAAATATGTTTCAAATTAGAGTGAAATTTGATAAGAAAATTTGAAGTATGAAGTATTTTGAACAGACAATAGAACTATTTTGAACTAGATATGATCGGATTTCATAGTGGTAACTGGTAATGCAGTGTTACCAATCACTTCTCTCTTTCAACGGTTCAAATTAAATCTGACCTTTTACCAACCATCTATCCACATTCCACACAAACTGATTTTTCGAGTAACATACGGCTGGAATTGTAGATTAACAACACAGAAAAAAGAAAGAGAGAGATTGATTAAAATTTATGATTAACTTGAGAATTTTAAAAATATATATTTTACAAATTAAGCAAACAGAAGCTTGAAGAAAAATTAATATTTTTAGGCATAATATCAGTATAAAAAATTTTCCATTTTGCGTATTAAAGTGTCATCGATTGTAATAAGTGAAATTATCAAAATAAGTTTGGCTTGAATTTTATTATTTTAACTGTAGATAATATAGAACAGCCACGATTAATAGAGATTTTAATTTCACATCGGATGTATAGCTAATTACCTATTATCAAATGACTACATATATTCCACCAAAAAAGAAAAATCATCAAATGAAGTTGTATCGTTGGACCGTCTTGCGATGATATACTCACATCTCAATGCAACAATAGTCAATAGGACTGTGTCGAACGGTAGCAAGTACATAAGAACGTTATCCAAAAAAACAAAAAGAAGTACAAAAGAGGATGGGCCCTCCCACGAATAGTGAATTATAAATTGTGACACGATACATATTCGTGTTCCTACTTTTAGTTTAAACAATTAACTTTGGTTTGCCGATTTGTAAAATAATATCAAATCTCTCAACTAACACTTCAATTTAGTGATTTTTAGTGTTTTTACTTACAAAATGACTTGAAGCAAGCGTGACACAAGTAATAGAGCATCAAGGATTTTCATTAGACTAGCTAGATTCATTAGTTTAGGTATAATTAAACTTTAAACTAATTTTAATCAGTTTGTTAGTAAAATGTTCAGTTTTTCAGTCCAGTGTTATACAACGCTATATGGCGTTACACAACGTTAAGTTAATTCTTTTTGAAATTACAAAAATCTCTGACAAAGTTGAGGCAGCGTTACACAACGCTCATTGGCGTTTTGCAACGCTGCATCACATTGAGAGAACCTGGAACTCATCTTTGTTCCTCGTGTCAGATCGTTATGCAACGTTGTATAAAGTTGCACGATGATGCCACACCACTGTTGTGTAACGATATTCAATGTTACACAACACTCTTTTGAGTCAAGGTTCTCTTCACTACTAAGACAGTGCTGCTTTGAACAGCGATGTCCCATGTAAACATCGTTGTCTTATTCTGAGCAGCGTGTTTTACATGTAAAATTGCGGGTTGCATTGGACAACGACAAATAGCGTTGTACAACGTCCACGTTGTCTAACGTCATTCAGCGTCGTGTGATGTTCTGTTAAGTTTTTGTTATGTTTGTCAGAGATCCTCTCGTTCTCCTTACTAGAACGTTGTGTAATGCTTTTCTGCATTGCACAACGCTCTGACAGTTTCCAACGGAACTGTCGAGTCTTTCTTTTGGCTGTTTGCTCTAACATTGTACAACGCTAAGGAACATTGCACAACGCTCTAACATTGACAACGATATTGTTAAGTAGCTGTTTGATTTTTCAACGGCTATATTGATCGTTGTACTACGCTGTATAGCGTTGTGTAACGCTAGAATTGATTTTTCTGACTGGCTTGGATTTGGTTGCGCCCCCTATATATATCAGGCCTCTTAGGACTGATTTGACACTTTTGAAACCTTGCAAAATCTCTCTCCTTGAGCTCCAACAAGCTAAAATCAATACTCTCTTGTGTTTGAGCATTATTCTTGCAAAAATCATTGAGATTAGTGTGCTTAGACCAAACCCTAAGTTCTATTTGCCATACTTTTGAGTGTATTGGTTAGAGCTTCAAATCAATTGAGTGTTTGTATTGATTAGTTAGAGGTTAGGCCGATCAACCTCGAAGTCTTGTGACGAGGTGTTTCGGTTCGAACTTGTAGTCCCGTTCTTGGTGGAATTGAACAGAGCGCCCTTTCGTGGTAGCGAAACTCCCGGAGACGTACGACTATGGCTAGACCAATTTAGCGGGTCGGAACTCCGTAATCACATCGCGTGTCATCTCTTTCTCTCTTCTCTTTATTTACTTTTGATTTGACTTACTTGTGTGATTGCTTGTGTTAGACCTTAGTTAAATTGAACAAAAAATTGACCATAGTGGTATAGGAATCTAAAATTGTGCCTATTCACCCCCCTCTTGGCCTTTAATTATAGACAACACCTACGACACGACACATGTACGGATTCAACACGACACATGTGTGTTGGTGTGTCATATTAAAACTGTGTTGGGTTAGAAAACTGACAAGGTTTAACACAACAAGTGGACACGGTTCAATACGATACGATTTGACATAACACGATACAACACGATTTTATTTTATTTGAAAATTTAAAATTTAAAAATATTATAAAAATGTTAATAAATTATAAAAACGGATTGAATTGAAATTTGAAGGGAAAAAAATTCAACTAATAAATATTATGTAATTCATATTTTATTATCTAATTATATTGTATCATCATGAAATATTATTAGATTATTTTTTTTCAACTATATACCAATTTATAAAATTTAATACAAATTTTCTCCTTTTTTCTCTAATTTTGAACAATTTTAAAATATATTTAACTATTTTTCGAGAAAAAAAATAAAATGTCGACATGATTGAAACAGGTGTGTTGTATCGTATCAACACGGCGTGTCAACCGTGGCGTGTCAATTTTCGTGGCGTATCGACTTTTTCCTTTACTTAACACGACACAACACAACAAAATTATAAATTCGACTCATGTCAACACGACCCGGTGTCAAACACGACTATATTTGTTATAATACATCACGATACGATAATATTGCAATTCACTACGAACGAGAGGTTTTTTTAAAAAAAAAACAGAGAGAGAGAATGGGGGCCATGGGCCCATGGGGCACAGACTTGTGGTGCTTTTAACCTACGCCTCTGGATCATCTCCAACGTAGCATGGACAGGAATAAAGTAACTTTCAAAAAAAAAAAAAAAGACAGGAATAAAGTACATCTACTAAAATCACACATCTCAACACATGAAAAGTTCGGTTGCGAACTTGGGATCGGCAATCATGGTATGAAATCACAGGAAGGCATCCATGGGACTGAAAAAATTAATACTAACGTTACTGTTCATATTAATTTTGATAATAACAGAAAAAAATTAAAATTTTAATACTAACGTTGCTGGATCGTCATCCCAGTTGACGAAAGCCCAATACCCTTGGATCGTCAACTGGGATGACGATCCAACGATCCAACGAAAAAATAAATATTAAAAAAAGATTTTGAAATTTTTTTCGTTTGGATCGTCATCCCAAATGACGATCCAAACAAAAAAATTTCAAATTCTTTTTTTAATGCAAATTTTACATTTTAGTCCCCAAAGTTTTTATTATTACAAAATATATAATTTATAATTAAAAATTAAACATAATTAAAACATCTATTATATTTTATTTACACATCGTGCGTGCCGTGTCATGTCGTGTCAAACACGATCGTGTTAGAGTCTCGTGTCGTGTTGACACGAACTACTTTTTTAACCGTGTCGTGTCGTGCTTAGTGGTGAGAAGAGTCAACATGACACGCATTCTAACACGACACGACTGACACGATCGTGTCGTGTCGTGTTGAAACGTTGTGTTAGTAGTGTCAAATCGTGTCAGATTATTTTATTATTTTTTTAATTAAAAATAAAAATTAAGAAAAAAATTACTAAACGTTATAATTTATTATGTAATTAAGTTTAAAGTTTTTATTAATATTTTTATAAAAAATAATAATTAAATTAGAACAATATTATGATTTAAATGATGGTAAATAATATGATGTGGTATTATAAATTGAAAATAAATTATTAATTTTGCTTAAATAATCAACATTAATAATTAGATTTGTGTTGAGGTGTCTTGTTAATTGGCAAAATTATTAATGTTGATTATTTAAGCAAAATGCTGGTAAATACTAAACCCAAGAGAGAGAAAAAGGGTCACGGGCTCACGTCCCAGAAAGCAGCTTCGCCTAAAACTAAAGCCCTGAGCCCATGAGTCTACGACCCAATGAAAAAAAGCTACTCTAATTACATATATATATTTAGGGGTGATAATGGCGACTGTTTTAATCTTTTTTTGTTTCGTTTCGTCTAAAACGAAACAAAACGGTTAAAGATTTTGGTTGCGTTTTAAAAACGAAACGGTTAACGAAACAGCTAATCTCAAAAAGCACACATCACAACTCATGAAAAGTTTGGCTGCGGTCGGCAATCAATCATGGTGTGAAATCGCAGCAGGAAGGCATCCATGGGAAATGGCATAAAAGTCGGCCTAATGCGGAAATGGCGTAATGCCAATTGGAGAAAAATGCTGGTGAAGTGGTGACTGGTGAGTAAGAGTAACTGAGTACCAAACCCAAGAGAGAGACAAAAGGGTCACGGGCTCACGGCCTGCTCACGTCGGTCCCAGAAAGCCCCGGCCCCTTACGAGTTACATCGCCTGAAGATTATGGAAATTAGTTACAAGTTACGAGTTACGAGTTATCCTAAAGCCATAATCAAATGGAAAAAACCTGCTCCTATTACATTTGATAATTATTTTGAATCTCTTGTCAGACAATAATATTTACGATCATTAATCTTTAAATTAAATCAATAAATTTCTATGAACGGTTCTAATTGGTTTGGGAGGAAAAAAAAAGACTCCCATGTGCTTCTTTTCTGAACAATAAAAGAAAACTCTCATCGAAAAAACTGATCCACGGCACGTCCAAAAACAATAATTGGTATGAATGAATGGGCTCTTATATTGTTTTTAACAAAACAATAATGTCAGTAGAACACTGTAATTGCTCTTATATTGTTTAATTATATTTAGTGGCAATTGGTATAAATTCATGCAGATACTAATGATCATCTTGTATACTCAATTAAATAAAAAAGCTGTTAGCAGTGAAACTAAAGCATGCTACTGGAGTTGTGTTTCTAAATATATATAAAACAAAATAAATACGACCAGAGGCAAAACGGCAATCGCTGCCTCTCATATCAACACCTACAACGTTTTTTTATTTTCCCCTTTTTTTTCACGCAGCCTGATTCACATGCACATGCAGTGCAAAAATGTGCATGGTAATTGATCAAAAATTGATAGCAACATGCAGTGCAAAAATCGCACTGGCTCACACCTGTTCAAGGTTATCGGATACTCTCTTGATAAGGGGATCGGTGCAGGCAATTGCATTACCTCCGACACTTTCTGCTGGTGGATTTATTTGGAGTATTGGATACTATCCTGATGGCATATCAGCATCTTTACCGGATATAAACTATCTTGCTTTCAGTGTCAATCTCAGAAGTGACGCTGATAAGACGAGAGTTATTACCACCTTAACCATGCTCAGCCAAACTGAAGGGCTACCAATTAAGAGCTGTAAAACTGGTACAATAACCGTTAGCAACAGTGGCTATTGCTATTATTCAAACTTCATAAAAAGGCATGAATTCGAGGCTTCCCGGTATCTTAAGGATGATTCCTTTACAATAAGATGCACTATCTCTGTTATTGATCGGACCCGTTTGAATAAAACGAATTCAAAGATGCACCCTTTCACTGTGCGGCCCACGAACTTACATCAGCAACTAACCAGTTTGTTAGAAAGTGGAGATGGTACAGACGTTTCCTTCAAAGTGAGGGGAGTAACTTTTGATGCACACCGGTGTGTGCTTGCGGCAAGCTCACCAGTTTTCAGGGCAGAAATCTTTGGTCCCATGAAATGTAAGATGAATGAGAGTATAGAAATTAAGGACATGGAACCATCTATTTTCAAGTCCATGCTTAATTTCGTATATTCTGATTCTGTACCCGAGCTTGATGATGATAAAGGTAACAAAGATGCATCAATTGCGCTGGCTCAGCATTTACTGGTTGCAGCCGATCGTTATGGTTTAGAGAGGCTGAAAGAGCTCTGTGAAATGAAAATTTACCAGTTTATTGATGTGAACAATGTAGCAACGACTCTGACTTTGGCTGAGCAGCACAATTTTTCTGAGCTTAAAGCTGTATGCATGGAGTTATGTAAATCGAATGTTGGTGGTCGCGGAATCCTATTTCTTATATTCAGTTTTTCTGTTAAAATTATATTTCTTTGTTAGCATTATATTTCAAGCCTTTAATGACTGTAGTCAATTGCTTTTTTTAATGTAATTTTTGCTTGTATTTGGAACGCATGCACAATGCTTTTGTCAACTTCATATTAGGTTTTTTTTTTTTGTCTGCATTCAGTGCAAAAATTTCGAATTATACTGAAAGGGATATTTTTTAGCTGTTGTTAAACATTACATTAAGAATTTAGGTATATATATTCACTGGGTTGTGACGTTTATGACAATTTACTTTGAGATGATTGAGATTGAGTGATTGACAAATTTGATCTGACAATTTGAACATGCAACAAAAACATTGTTAAGGAATGTGAAAATTTTAATTCTTTTTTGTATTTATAACTTGGATCTTCACGGCTATCTAATGAAATTGAACAGACGCTTCTTTCTCTATTGTTTTGCCCCTTTGGGGAAAACATCTAATATGACCTTATTGATCGGTATAATAAAAAAATTAGCAAGCTAGGATCTAGCTAGGATCTACAGGAATCATCAAGGAATAACATACCAGCAGGTTCTTGATCACATCCAAATCTATTGTGCATGCCAAAGGTTCTGCTGTAGGGTTTTAATTTTCAATATATTTTTTTGTGGACTTAATACTTATAATTTTGTTTCATTTTTGTAAGAATGGCATTATGGTAAATTTGAGCTGAAGTAGATATCTAGGTAGTGAGGGAAAAAATAGATCATTGAGATTCATTCAATAAGGTTGAACTGAAGATTTAACAACATTCTACAAATCAATATTAAACATGGTATTAATTTCTACACATGAGTTACTTTCTCAAATTTTTATGTAATTTTTTTTTGCGTTTTGAGTATTATTAAAATATGATAATTGACAATTAACTGATTAAGAATAATATTTTTAATTTAAAATGATCGTTTAATAAAATAAGTTTCAATTAAATTCCATCATGCATCCTTGTAAGTATAATTTTGTATATAATATAGATTGCAAATATTTTGCATCACAATCTGCTTAGCACAGCCTTTTATATTCAATTAATTTCCATCATTACATGACTAAATTAATATTCAAATCAAACTAAAAAAAATAGAGGCAGCTCACTCAAACTATATAAACTCGTCGAGTGCGTACTCCCATATATTATAGTTAGTGAAATTTACACTGAAAATTTCTTAAAAATTATTCTGGTTGCTTAATAACCGAGTTTATAGTTGAATGTTTGGCAAAAATATTGAATAAGCCTTATTTCGAATAAAACTTATTCGGGATGAAACCAAACGCGTTTTGAATAAGCCTTATTCCGAATAAGAGCTTATTCAACTCTTTATTCTAATACCATCTATATGGTGGAATTAGAATAAGCGGTTGAATAAGCTCTTATTCGGAATAAGATTTATTCAAAACGCGTTTGGTTTCATCCCGAATAAGTCTTATTCAAAATAAGACTTATTCAAACTTCATACCAAACACACAGGAATAACAGACCTTTCAACTTTCATGTGGACTAGGGGCTCAGTGGTAAGAGCACTAGACTAACTTTCAAGAGATTAAGGGCTCGTTTGGTAGTGTCAAGTTTAGCTTGACTTTTGGATTAACGAGCTAACCTACATATCTTGCATCGTCAAATAACATTGGGGTCAACGGGATTAGCACTACCTCCCTAACTTGACCATTTCATATTTGTGCGTTTCTCAAACACAAAAAAAAAAATTTATATCGTATCCGAAGAGAAAAATCTTGAGAAGAAACTTTAAAATTTCAAAATTTAAAATTTCAAATTTCAAATTTCAAAATTTTAAATTTTAAAATATCAAAATTTTAAATTTCAAATTTTCTAATTTTAAATTTTAATTTTTAACTTTTAAAAATTTTTAAAATTTCAAATTTTGAAAATATGAAAATTTAAAATTTTATGCATTCACTTTGATCACTAACTTTAACTATCATGCCAAACAACAATTACTAACTTTTATTAACTTTAACCTCAAACACTAATCCCAAAATGCCAACTTTAACCCTTGATCCCACTAAACTTTGATGTTGCCAAACGACCCCTAAGGGTTCAACCCCCACATGCATCTTTAATTTCAGAAAAAGTTTTATGGAAAAGTTCTCCCTCTTTCTTAAAAAAAAAAAGAGTAAATTTTCTGAGAAGTCATTAAACTTTATAAGTTGTCCATTTTTTGTCACCCAACTTCAATTTATCATTTGGTAACCCTCCAACTTTAATTTTGTCCAATTTTCGTCCCTCTGTCAAGATCCCAACTACTTCCGTTTATTTGATGACGTTAAGTGCGAATTCGGTGATACGAATAAAAAATTACTCCTCCTTTAATTTATCCCTTCCCTCCGTGCCAATTTATCTCTGTACGCTAGCTTCCTTTGAATGTTTCTCTCGATCTCTCTCCGAACCGAAACTACAACCTCCTCTCTCTTGCCCTCTCTCTATCGCGCTATCTATACCTCCATCGACCATCTGATCTCCATCCATCTCTCTCGACTGAGATTAACTAGTTTAAATGGTTTAGGAGATCAACTGGTTTGTAATTTGTAACTGTAGGTTAAATTATGCAAAGAGAAAATATTCTCATTGTATGTTATATTTAATCCTTCACTAGACACATGACTATATGTGATGGTTTTATACATTGGCTTTGTTGATTGTTTAGCTATATGATTATCAATTCCTTAGTTTCTGATTATAAACGTACTGGTATGTATGTGATTGTTTTATTTATTTTTTTGATTGATTTTGTTGTTTTCTTTGTACAATCTTTCATTTAAAAATGTGATATGGAATTGATATATACGACTTTAGTTGTGCTCCTTGGCTGGTACCTAATTCGTACCAATAGTACCATGTACCATGTGTAGCTTCTTTACACCATTACCAGCATCCCTAACAGGCGTATTGGTACCAAAAGAATTTGATGTCAATAAACAAAGTATCATGCATTCATATACTCTTAATAGTTAAATAAGTAACTAAATGAATAAATGAACTAATAAACAAAGTATTGGTACCTACTGTGAGCATTCAATCTGTGCAACAAATCATAAATTTTTTGCAAAAAAAAAAAAAAAAAAAAACCGTGCAAAGCAAACACATTTAGAGCACAAACAATCATCAAGTTTCAGTACCTTTACAAAATGTCTCCATGATGTCTTAATCAACTTTACAAAATATCATAACATCAATTTCACAACTATCACTCATGTCAGCTTACAAAAAAATGGTAGCGCAAAAATTACAATGCTAAAGGCTATGTTAGATACTTGAAACTAAGTCTATGTTTCAGTCATTGGAAGGCACGTTACTTCTTTTTCTTTTCACATGCACACAATGAAATATGTTTAGTAAATCTAAATATTTAAATGTGACGGCATGAAATCAAAGTAAAATCAAAGTAATTTCATACTTATAAGGATTGGATGGTAATTTCATACTTATAAGGATTTTCATTGGATGGTAATGTGCACACAATGAAATACTTCTTTTTCCTTTCTTTTCATTGGATGGTAATTTCATACTTATAAGGATTTTCACACAAAAACAAATATGATACTGCATTAAATTAAAGTAAAATCCAACTGTAAAACTCAATGTGACACCTAACCTAACTAGGTATAGGGAAATTAACATAAATTGAGACAAACTGGCTAACCATACAACATTCAATTTAGTAATGTTCAGCAATCAAGCACAAATTAGACAAATTGAGTTCAATTGAACTCAACGCAACAGAAATTAACATAAATTTAGACAAATTGGCTAACCATAAAATAGTACCAATTGACACGAAGGCCAGGGAAAAGTGAAAAATTGTATGAAATTACAATAGTTTGGTTTTTCAGCGAAGTGCTTTCGGTGTCTCATTTTCAACTCAGCAACAACAACCTCCAGACCCAACAGCAACTCAACAACAACATCCCTGGTGTTTCGGCTGAGAGACAAGAGATCGAGACAAGAGGAGGGTTACATAAGTTCAGAGTCTAAGAGAGAAGTAAACGGAGATGGGACGCCAGGATCTAAGGGTGCGTTTGGATAGGTGTGGGAAGAAGGAAAGAGGGGAAGAAGTGGGAAGAAGTATTGGGAAGTGTGCAACTTTGTGAAGAGTTTGGATTGTTTATAATTTTTTTTTCTTCTTCTTCTTTCTTCCAACGATCCAAACGCACCCTAAGAGAAAACTAGAGAGAATTGCTTTTCTTTTTCTTCACTTCGGATATGTCAAAGAAAGAGAGCGAAAGGGGATAAGTGATGAGAGGAGGGTTTGATTCATATCACCAAAATTTGCATCTAACGTGATCAAATAAATGGAATTAATTGGGATCGTGATAGAGGGACGAAAATCGGACAAAATTAAAGTTGGAGGGTTATCAAATGACAAATTGAAGTTTAGTGACTTCTCAGAAAATTTACTCAAAAAAAAAAAAAAACAGACCTTTCAACTTACACATTTAATTTAGAGGTATCTATTATTGAATGATTATTTTATCGTTCAATTTTGTTGTGATGATAGATATAAAACAATGGATCATGATTCATGAGTGCGACCGGAGGATTTTCAATTGTGTTGGTCGCACACGGGTCAGTGCTGAAACCTGTAAGACAGGATAAGTACGGACAAATCAAGACCTTTGGACTTAATTTCGTGCTCTTCCTCGACGTTAGCTATAGTGATTCACATTTCAGTAATTTCACGGTACAGAGCTTAAAGAAGAATTGCGGATCTCAAAGCACACTTCTCAATCTTAATTAACACATGAACAAGTTGTGATATGATGGTATATATGAAGTCCGCCACTCCGCCTAATCAAGGTATGCGGATGAAAGGTTCACCGATCAAAGAAAGCCCCAGCTTACGAAGCATGATGAACGACCAAAAAGTAAAAAGCGAACAACCCTGCCATTTCTCAATTATTTCCATTTTTCACTTAAAAATAAATCTTTAGAAACTTACTGTCTGTTTTAATAATTGATCATTATAATTTATTAGTTTTAATAGAGAGGTATCATTTTTTTTATTTTTGTGTACTTTTCCCACTATTTTTTAAATACTAATTACAGAAGATGATAAATTAAAGTTGATATATAGATATATGATATATCTTTTAGATTTCTGCATTAATTCCAACTATATTTTTTACTGAGCACAAATTATTTTAATCAAATCAGTTCTTGATCGCATTCTCATTTATCGTAAAATTATACTTTGGGTGTAACAATTAGAATATCAGTAAATGTTGTGATGAATTGCTGAGTTCATCATATAAAATTCACTGGCAACGATTGTATGTTGTCAATTCACATAAGAGGTCATGTTCAATATTTCTTACATCTCTAGCATGTCAGATCTTGATTCTGTCAATTAATTAATACCAATCTTATTATATGTTTTTGTTATGAAGAGTTTTCGATTTCAAATACACTGTCAGTTTGGTGTATTACGAAATATAAGGCTCACAGCTATTACGAGCAACATCAGTAATTCTAGCTTCAATGTCCTTTAATTTGATATGCTTTTTATATCATTCAATTTAAAAATTTCGCTAGTTTTTCTCTATCAATTTATATGTTTGCGTATGGAATCAATCAAAATAACATTTTCACCTTCCACTTACAAATTTTTTTAATGGCAATAACTAATAACTTAACGTCTCAGAATTGCGCCTTGTCCAATTGCAATCAAGGCCCAATTAAAAAAATGTACGATTCGAATTTTTATTTTTTACATCTAACAACAGAAATAATAAATGCATGTAAACCATAAAGATATATAAATGCTGTAATTACACTTACGGTTTATTTATTTATATATATTTTTTTAGAGGCAATTGGTACAAGGACATTCGTGGAAATACTACTTCAATCATCTTAATTGGTTATTAGATTATGTGGACTGAGTGGCCATCAAGGATCCGAAGTCCAGCTGGAGACTCGGTCCGAAATGGCAAGAAATCCAGCCGAAATTATATGGCTGGGCTGTGATTATGTTTTCTTATTTTGTGTTTTATTTTATAGAAAGTATATTTATGCCTTCCTATGTTTCTATAAAGGAGGCATCTCTTTCTCTCATCTTCTAGACTCAGATTCTGTACTAAAACCCATTGAAAAGAAATAAAAAAGATGGAGGTGTGCGTGTGTGTGGATGTAGGTACAATTTTGTACTGAACCACGTTAAATACTGTGTCTCTGTGTGCTGTAGGTCTTAAAACCTGCACGTGTTATCCCTGTGCGAGTTACTGCACAACTACCACATCTCTCTTGTGCGAATTACTGCACAGTTTTTGCCGAAACCTTACCTATAACCATGGCTACTCCTAATGATTCAAACTCTAAAACTCCTATTCCTGATCCTAATCCACTAGACCCAATGACCCTTATCCAGAGCTTAAATAACACCTTGTCCCAGTTGCTTACACAACCGAGACCTCCATCAAATACCCAAAGCCAAGAGGGGTTCACCTCCGCGATGTCGATCAAGTTAGATGGGACAAACTTCTACCTTTGGTCGCAGATGCTGAAGATGAAGCTCAACGGGCGAGACAGATTGGGTCACCTTGATGGATCAACTCGGCCAAAGCCTTCAGACGAGGAAGCTTATAAGCGATGGTCGGTGATGGATTCTCAAGTGAAAGATTTCATCATTAACTCTATGGACTCATCACTAATAGGTACCTTCTTACCTTACTCTACTGCAAAGGAGGTATGGGATGCAGTCAACACCTCTTACTTTGATGGTAGTGATCTGTCTCAAATTTTGGACCTCAAAAGGAAAATTAGTAAAGTCAAACAAAATGGTGAATTGGTCCAGAATTTTTACAGTACTCTCCAAGGATTATGGAAAGAACTAGACACTCGTAGGCCAAATCCTATGGAATGTCCACGTGATATTGAAAAATACCAGAAATTGGTACAAGGAGATAGGATGCTAACTTTTTTGGATGGTTTAGATGATAAGTTGGACCAGATTAGGGCTAGTGTACTCCAAATTAATCCCCTCCCTATAGTAGAAGAGGCATTTGCCTTGGTGAGAAAGGAGGAAAGGCGACAAATTGTCATGATGAATGAGGGTGAAGTTAGGGACAATTCCTTGGCCATGCTAGCAAAAACCCAAATCTTGAACCTCCAAAAGTCCAATTATCCTCCAAAAGCAAACAATAAAAAACCCGTTCCACCTGGAGGGTGTACCCACTGTAAAAATCCAAAACACTCTGTAGAGCAATGCTTCAAGTTGATTGGTTATCCAGACTGGTGGGAGGAGAATAAGAAGAAGAGGCAAGGTAAGGCACACATGGCCGAAGCCTTGACTACAGAAGGAAAAACCCTACCAACTGCAAATTTGGCCAGTTTAAGTCCAAGATTAGATGGAAAACTCTCTATTTTGCCTTCTGTCGAGAGGAATGAAGGTAAAGTTCTTGCTTTAAATACATCTGGTACTGACTGCTCTTGGATTATTGATTCAGGGGCAACTGATCACATGACATACAATAAGGAAGACTTGGTAAGAGAATCCGTTCCAAGAAGAAATGAGATTGTTAATGCAAATGGAGAAATTTATCCAGTCACAGGGGCTGGAGAAGTTCAATTTTCCTCTTCCTTAACTCTTTCAAATACACTTTTGGTTCCCTCTCTTTCATCCAAACTCTTGTCTGTAGGACAGTTATGTGAAGAACTGAATTGTGTAGTACTCATGTATCCTCGATTTTGTCTTTTTCAGGACCTCTTGACGAAGGAGATTCTTGGTCGTGGTACTAGAAGAGGAGGACTGTATCATTTAGAAGACTTGGCTGCTGGACATGCACATCTATCTGCTGGTTTGAACTTGAGTAGGAAGTCTTCTATTTGGATATGGCACAGACGATTGGGTCATCCATCTTTTGGGTACCTAAGAAAACTTTACCCTAGCTTGTTTTCTGGTTTTGAGAATGAGAATTTTGATTGTGATGTGTGTATCAAATCTAAGAGCCATCGAGCTCATTTTGCTAAGATTATGGATGATGATAATAAAAATAGAGCTCCCTTTGATTTGATTTTTTGATGTTTGGGGACCTTCCCCAGTTGACTCCTTGATAGGAAATAGATGGTTTGTCTTATTTTGTTGATGACTGTACTAGAATGACATGGGTTAATGTGGTGAAACAAAAAACTGATGTACCACTTGCCATTACTTCCTTCATTACCATGGTGAAGAATCAATTTGATAAGAATCTCAAAGTGTTTAGGAGTGATAATGGCAGGGAATTTGTCAATAAAACACTAGGAGAGTTCTTTAAAACCAATGGGATAATACATGAGACTAGCTGTGTAGGTACACCTCAACAAAATGGTAGGGCAGAGCGTAAGAATAGACAAATTCTAGAAATGACCAGGGCAATGATGCTAGAGAATAATGTTCCTCATTCTTATTGGGATCATGCAGTCACCTCAGTAGTGTATTTGAGTAACAGATTACCTTCTGCAGTCCTTAAATTTCAAACACCATTGCAAAAGCTCTCAACCTATCATACAATCCCTTCTATACTCAATATCCCACCAAAAGTGTTTGGTTGCATAGCCTATGTTCATATACAAAAATATTTGCGGACCAAACTTGATCCCTGTGCTGAAAAATGTGTGTTTATAGGTTATGGTCAACAACAAAAAGGTTATAGGTGTTTGAATCCAATCTCCAGAAAAGTTTATACTACCATGGATGTGACATTTGTTGAGAATGAAGGGTATTTTTGTCAAAACCAGACTCATTCTCAGGGGGAGAGTGTGATAGAAAATGAGTCTTGGTTCGATGCAGCGACAGATGACCAATTCGGTCCGAATTCCGGACCGAATTCGGATCTCTGTCCAAAAGAACATGACCAATTCGGTCCGAATTCCGGACCGAATTCGAATCTCTGCCCAGACGAACATGACCAATCCGGACCGAATTATGGTCACTGTTTAAGAGAACATAATCATGTCCAATTCGGTCCGAATTCCGGACCGAATTCTGGTCACTGCTTAGGAGAACGTGCTCATTTCAGACTGAATTCAAACCGTTTCGATGATGAGGTTGAGGAATTTGATTCAGAAGTGGACCCACATGATGGCTCGGGTCCATTTGAAGAAAATTTGGAAGGTGAAGATGAAGAAATGATACAGTCTCCTCCATTACCACATGGCCAGACTCCTGAGTCAGAGGTAAGTATCTTTGAACCTGTTGCTACTAATCCTAGTTACCAGTTGCCTTTCAGGATCAATAGAGGCAGACCTCCTAAGAGATACAGACCAGATGAGAATGGTGAAGGGAGATATGCAATGGCAAACTTCATGAGCATGTCTCACATGCCAGAACCCATGAAAGAATTCGACAAGATTCTTACCTCAGTTCAGATTCCAAGAAGCTTGAATGAAGCTCTCAGTGATCCAAAATGGGTAGATGCAATGAAGACCGAGATGGATGCATTGGAGAAAAATGAGACATGAGAATTGGTTAGTAAGCCAAAAGATAGAAATACGGTAGGATGCAAATGGGTATTTACAGTCAAATATGGACCCACTGGAGAAATTGACAAGTATAAGACAAGATTGGTGGCAAAGGGTTATTCTCAAACATATGGGGTAGATTATCAGGAGACCTTTTCACCAGTAGCCAAACTGAACACTGTTAGGATTCTTTTGTCTATTGCAGCAAATCAAGACTGGCCACTACACCAATTTGACGTGAAGAATGCTTTTCTCCACGGTGATATAGATGAGGAAATCTATATGGAAATTCCACCAGGTTATAGTCATTCAAGTAACCTAGCCCTCGTGTGCAAATTGAAGAAGGCACTGTATGGCTTGAAACAGTCTCCTAGAGCTTGGTTTGGAAGATTCTGCAATGCCATGAAGGGATATGGATACACTCAGATTGATGCTGACCACACTTTATTATTTTTAAAGAATGAAGGGAAAATTGTAATATTGATAATCTATGTTGATGACATGATAATCACAGGAAATGATGAGGGAGGAATTCGAAACCTGGAGGAGAAACTGTCCAGAGAATTTGAAATGAAGAATCTTGGAGGATTGAAGTATTTCCTAGGAATTGAAGTTACTCGCAGTAAGAAAGGTATATCTTTATCTCAAAGAAAGTATGTACTAGACTTGCTAGCTGAAACAGGTATGTTGGATTGCAAACCTGTTGACACACCAACCAAACAGAACAACAAGCTAGGAGTATTTCCTGATCAAGTACCAACAAATAAGGATCAATACCAAAGATTAGTAGGAAGACTTATCTACTTATCACATACTTGACCTGATATTGCCTATGCAGTATCTGTGGTTAGTCAGTTTATGCATGCTCCCAGTGAACATCACATGGAGGTTGTCATGTGGATTCTTAGATATCTCAAAGGATCTCCTGGAAGAGGTATCTTTTTCAAGAGGAATGGACATCTTCGTGTTGAGTGATATACAGACTCTGACTGGGCAGGGGATGTGACAGACAGAAAGTCTACTTCTGGATATTTTACCTTTGTGGGTGGCAATTTGGTCACTTGGAGAAGCAAGAAGCAAAAGGTAGTGGCTTTGTCAAGTGCTGAAGCTGAATTTCGAGGAATTGCAAAAGGGTTGCAGGAATTATTATGGATAAAACGAGTGCTAAAGGATTTGGAGTGCTATGACAATGAAGAAATGAAACTTTTTTGTGACAAGAAAGCTGCTATTGCTATCTCGCAGAATCCAGTACAACATGACCGGACAAAACATATTGAAGTTGATCGTCACTTCATTAGACAGAATTTCGAAGAAAAAGTCATTAGCATTCCTCATGTAAGAACTGAGGACCAGCTGGATGACATACTAACAAAAGGAGTGTCCAGTACTAGCTTTCATACTGTAATTGACAAGTTGGGCATGCGAGATATCTACCTGCCAACTTGAGGGGGAGTGTGGACGAGTGGCCATCAAGGATCCGAAGTCCAGCTGGAGACTCGGTCCGAAATGGCAAGAAATCCAGCCGAAATTATATGGCTGGGCTGTGATTATGTTTCCTTGTTTTGTGTTTTATTTTATAGAAAGTATATTTATGCCTTCCTATGTTTCTATAAAGGAGGCATCTCTTTCTCTCATCTTCTAGACTCAGATTCTGTACTAAAACCCATTGAAAAGAAATAAAAAAGATGGAGGTGTGCGTGTGTGTGGATGTAGGTACAATTTTGTACTGAACCACGTTAAATACTGTGTCTCTGTGTGCTGTTTAAGTTTACAGATTAATAAACACAGCAGCCAGCAGTAAGGAAAAAGCATGCTAATTGAGGTGGTATTCTATTATTCTGAATCTAAAATTAATGACAGACTGGAGGCAAAACATAGTCACTACCAGAATTTCATTTTTTTGCGTCGGAACACCAACGTATTAGGGTCCCTCAATAAAATAGGGACGCAGAAAGGAAAAAATGAGATTGATGACTTTTAATATGTGTCAGTAGGCCGACGGATATTAGTTAGGACGCAACAATCCTCTTCATAGAGACGCTCTCTTGTTCTCTATAGGGACGCAAATATGCTGAATGTAATTTGCATCGGTATACCGACACACATCAACAGGGACGCGTATTAGTTATGACGCATAACTCTTTCGGACAGAGACGCAAAGTTTTTTTCTTACATGCGCGCGTAATTGGAGTCGCTAGTTGACACAAATCAACACGGAATCTAATAAACAAATTACTAATTAGAATTATAAATTTAATTATCTATCATTATATTGTGTTATAATATTAAACAATATAATTTTTACGAATTAACATTATTATGATTTTTTTATAAATTATAATATATGGAAATTCTACTATATTATTTTCAAACTACAATATTTAGTGATTTTCTAAAATTCTAATAATTAAATGATAATAAAAATAAATATTAATGCGTAACCTATGAAAAATTTCGGTATGGCAATTCAGTATTTAGTCACCAAGTCCAATATTTATCTGTTCTGTGATGTACTGAAAAATGATAAAAAGAAATATGAATAGAACAAAGGACAAAAGCCCACTTCAATCATTTTTTGTCCAATTAATTCATGTGGCCCCAATTGTCAGTTTCTTTTTGCTATCTATACATAGCGCCAAATTACCTCATAAGTTTTTTTATACATGGCGCCAAATTTTAGCACCAAAATTTGTTGCCCGATATTTTTCCGTACCAATTGAAAAGAATAAGTCTTTATAAAAAAACTAATTATTGAATGAAACAAATAAATTAGTAAATAACCTCTCACTATTTCTACTGAATGAATTTTCAAATATTATAAAACCTCCCGCTCACATCACATGTCACATTTATTATATGCCCAATCCCATACACTACATTTTCTACTAATTTTAGACAGTTCCACGAATACAACACACTAATTTTTTATGATTTTTTTCTGAAATTTTGGACATAATTTTTTACCGTTGGAAAAAAACATTAAATTTAGGTTGGTAGTATGTTATGCCTTTAGTGGTGCAAATAAATTTACATTCCGGATTTTATTCATACTGTTCTATTTAATATCAAATCGATTAATTTTAATATCAAAGATCTAGAGTTAGCACGACACGTGCGTGTCAGTGTGTTGTGTTAGAGATTTTCAAACATTAACACGTCTTGACACGACACGAATTGACACGTGACACGAGTTTAAAATAACTCTAGTGGATATAAAAAATTCATAAATTTTCATAATAAATTCATTTAATAGTAATAATAATTTTACAATCTCTATCAAATTTCGACCTCTTAACTTCACTAACTTTACCTCCAACAAAACAAACTTTTAAAAAAAAGTACTTATAGAAATGTTCTCTTCCAAATCATGGCACTTACCGAAAAGTTCGTAAATCATGATTAAATTATATCTTTGGTCAGACTATATGTATGTACACATGTAACGCATAAACTATTGTGGCATAAAGTATCCTGATATATCATAATTTCCAACAATTGATATATCTATGATTGCTAAAATCAATATACCATAATAAGGAAAAAAATTGTATAATATAATCATTATTAAAAAAAATTAGAATATAATTACAACTATCCATATTATTTTTGTCAATCTTCTCAACAAATTGCCCCCTCAAAAACGTTCATCTGAAAATCGGCACAAATTTCTCAACAAAAAATTTTCATTTAGGCGCTAAAACTTTTTTCCAAAATCAATTATCGCGCCATTTTTTATACTGCAGCTTTCAACCGTCTCATTAATAGAAAATAAATATTCCAAGGCCATATATAGGAAATTGAAGGGAGGAAATAAATTGAGGGATTGTGGTGATTAATCAACCATATATTCTTCAATGACAAGTGGCAATTTCTGAATGATTAGATAGATCATTGTTCTTGTATATTAAAATATTATTGAAATACATTAACTTGTATTATAAGACTTCATCGACTCTATCTTTTCGGTAATAATTAAAAATTCAATTAATATTTCAAGAAATCAAATGAAAAGTTATTTGTAAAATTTTAAGATTCGAACCCTATAACTGTATGAACTCTTCATTTTTATAACCATATTAAAATTTATTTAATATTTTTCTGAAAATATATTTAAAATTTTTTAAAAATAAAACCAATAAAAACTTAATTTTGTGCTATCAAAAATGAGAGAGAATCTCAAATTCAAAATAATTTTATAAGACTAGCCATTTGTATTATTTTAATATCATAATCAACAATGCACAAATCAAGTGTTGAATCAGTTTATGCCATAGCAAATTCAATATAGTTTGTCAACTACAATAAAATGTGATATTATTTATATAAACTATAAAACTTGGATTGGATCACATAACGATTGTTCTAGCTCGAGACACTTTATGGTGTTATTGAATTATTGGTAAATTGAATACCTCTGTTTGATTATTACACTTAATCTAATTTGAAAAATGAATATAATATTTGAAAAATAAATATAATAAAAAATATCAAAAATAAATAAATTGATTTCTAATGAGATTATAAAATAGGAGAAAATACAAATAAAACTAGAATCAAATGAGATTCGAGGCTATAATGATTATAATTTAGCAGTTCAGATTGGTCGTTGACTCGTTGTAATAAAAAAAAATTGAGATCTAATTACAGATTTTTTTTTTAATTTGAAGAGTTCAAAAATATAATTTATTTTATGATTTATAAAATTTTTTAAAAAAAATAAAAAAGTTGAAAAAATATAAAATTTATTTGTGATAGACATAAATGCCAAAATTTTACTTTTCATTAATATTTCAAAATTCAAAATTGAACTTTCACCCAAACTGTTGATCTTGTTTAATTAAATGAGTGATGCATTTTTGTATAATGTTTTATAAATTTTGGAGTTTATTTGATATTTGATCAAGAGGCCGAAAAATGAATGGTTGTGTATGGACAAATTATATCAACATGGGCCTAACATTAGAGGAATGGTTTTCAAACAAGTTAATTGATTATCATTATATCTTTTTAAAAAAAATTTTGTCATTATGTTACTTATTAATAGTTGAAGTTGCATACATAAGGTTTGCAATTACATAAAGTAACGATGACAAATTAAAAAAATAATATTATGCATTGTAAATATATAATATGTGCATTATAATATGTTTCAATATGAGCTTAACTAAATTAATATATAATTCCTAAATGTTCATATTGATATCCAGTGCAAATCAAAATTTATATTTTTTATATCAAATATATGTGCTGGACGCGCGTCCAGAATCTTCTCGCATTTTCATTCTCCATTTGCAAATCACACAATCAAATGCTGACAAGTGGCACTTCGTGACTGGTTGCTTTAATGTGCCACGGATCGTGCCCACGGATTGATGTTTTTGTGCTTGTATATGGATCTTTGGATCAAATCCAATGGCTTTTCTTAATTCAAGTTGTATTTTTTTGTTGGAGACAAAATTCATTTGGCAAGCGGCGCCTAAAAGATGTATGGGACGGAATACCATGAAAATGAGATCCGCTGCCTCGCGACACATGGTGTTGCGCGGCATGCTGGCCGTCTGATCAAGATCCAATGGACAAGGGAGCTCCGTGCATGTAACCTAGATTGATAGGCTCGTAAAAAGTGAACCGTCCGATCAAGATCAAACGGCTCGTAGTGCGCTACACCGCGTGTCGCGCAACAGTGAATCCGGATTAGACTACCATGTGTCTTATAAAAGTTGAAGTCTGAAGAATATTTTTTTTAACTGTTTTATAATACTACTTGTCAAAATAATTGAAGAAACATTTAAGTATAAATTGTACAAAAATTTTACATACCAAATATTATTTTTTTAATTTATGCAAGTATTAAACACTATAAAAGATTTCAAATAATTTATATAATTTGATATGATAAAAATGTTTACAACGTGCTATCAATATAATTTGATTCGATTTTGTGGATGGCCATTTCATTATAGTTGCCGGACTTTCTTTTTGGTACATATACAGAAAAAGCAACCTCCAAAATTTATATCTATCTATATCTATATCTATACTACTTATTATATATTATAAAGCACCCATATAAAAGGAGTAAACTTATCATATAAAAGGAGTAAACTTGTCCTATAAAAGAATGTAAACAATTTTTATATCAATTATGAATTATTGATTTGGGTAATTTGATTTGATCAGTGGTCTAGATCAATATTAGAATTTTCTTAAAAAAATTAAGTTACTACCAAATTAGCTATTTATTTAAAAGAAAAGACTAAATTATCTATATCTATACTACTTGTAAGGCACCCATATAAAAGGAGTATTGAGGATATCTTTTTGCTGGTTAAAAAAAAAAGCCTAAAGCCTTGAACTCGTAAACTTTTTTTAGTATATTTAAAAAATAAAATTATAATGACATATATTACACGTAAATAACATAATTGAATGTCATAAAAATGCGATTATTAGATCTACATAAATATAATGATAATAATAATAATAATAGAACTCATAATATTACTAGTATGTTACAAGCTCATTTTAATAAATATCATTCTTATAAACAAGTTTACATCCGGTTCATGTAACTTTGCAAGTTTACCTATGTACGCCTCTTTTTCTTCCATAGTGTAGTTCGCCTATGCACCCCTCTTTTTATTCCACAATGTAGTTTACTTCAATTTTGCAATTTCCAAATTTCTGCAATTGCAGATAAAAGAATATGTAAAATTCATAGGATTTTACTCAAATTCATAGCAAAATTTTAATTTATGAAAAAGAAATTAAACAAGATTGTCCAATTTACTTTAGAAAATATTTAAAATTTGTCCTTTTTTTATTTATTTTTTGAAAAAAAAAGACATGATTTTACGTTTATGATATTCAGCAAATTATGTACCTCATTTGTCCAATTTTCTTTAGAAAATATTTAAAATTTGTTTATGGCTAAAGCTTAACAAAATTAACGGTACCTAAAAAATCATTCTTACCAAAAATCTGCAACTAACTTCATTAAAATTTTACACTCATAATTTACTTATGATTAAGCAAATATTGTAAAGCAATAATATTTTTTAGGCGCGAGATGTAAATTTGTTCCCTCAATATTCTAGACATAAGTCCTTTATAATTGTAATCGTATAGAATTCAAAGATATGAGAGTAACTTGTTAATTGCAAATGGTAGAATTGCATGTTTTTTCTCTCTATGAAATTTGGACGCTAATTTTAATTAGGCTGCTTACACTATGTAAAATCTATGCATTTTTATTTTTTCTCCGCTTCTCTCTCGTCAAAATAAATCTCAGCTGGCTAGGGTTCTTCGCCACCCCAACCCACCCCCCTCTGTCCTTTCGAGAAACCAAATCTTCGCTCTCGATCTCGCTCTGGATCTTCCTCTCCAATGAGTTCTCATCAAATCGACCTCTTGTCGGCGCAACAAAGCGTCGCTGCCGCCACCACCGTCTTGGTTTCCTACTCCACCGCCACGTCATCCTCCCCTGCGACCTACGCACGGGCTCCGCCTCTATCGATAATTTCTCCGACGGGTCTTCCCAAGGCGGTCGATTTCGTGCTTGGTTTATTTTTTCAAACTTTCCTTCATTTTCTTTCCTCTCCTCCTCTCTTCTCCGATCTAAGAGTTTAGTTGTGTTGTGTGAACAGAACCAGAAGAAGAAGATGAAGCGACATAGCCAAGTCGAAGAACCACACGGCGCACAACCAGTCGTACAAGACGCACAAGAACGACATCAAGAAGTCCATGCGCCATCGCCAATGGAAATCATCTCTCGCACCATAGGGTACCCCTCTCCATCGATGCCTTCGACAAGTTAAATCATCTCTCCTTTTTGTTCTTTTGTTTAGTGTGTTCTTGCTTGCAATTTTGAAATATGGCAAGAGTTCTATTGTTTTATTTGTATGTTTAGGCAAAAATCTTATGTTTCTTTGGCTATTCATTTAGTTGCCTATAGAGTACCGTTTCATTGAACAAAATTGATTCAAATTGTTACAAATTAGAAAGTTACAAAGAGTCTTAGTCTTCTGAATTTTTGTGTTTTTCATTTTACTCAATTACAAAAAAAGTAAATTAAAATATTATTTTTCGATTAGACACAAGAAGTTTTGGTCTCTTCTATATTTAACTAATTAATCATGTTTTCACTAGAAAAATTAGAAGAACCTTTTGGACATACAGTACAATGGCGAGATACGTTTACTACTTATTTGATTATCTGATATTGGTACTGTGATTTTTACAAGATAACTGAACTCAAAAGAAAGTATAAAAGTTTCAACTGTAAATACTTTTTCTGCTAATGTCCACATGTCAGAAACTTAGTGATAGATATGGCAGCTTTGCTAATGTATGAATTGTAAATCTAGTGGATGGTTATCATACACCTTGCTAACCATACACCTTGCAGAGTTAGTGTATGGTTATTGGGTAGTGCTAGTGGATGGTTATCATACAGTTGCAAATTGAAAGACATGCACTCGTATAGAATGGCTGATAATTGAAATCTCTATTGAAAAGTATATATATTCCTATTCTACCGGCATTTGCATGATTAATACAATGAAGGGGTATCATTAAAGATTGACACTTTTTTGCATTTTTTTATTTTCTTCCCCTAATTTCTTACATGCTTTGCACCTCCAGAGTCCAGATGGAGAGCAGAGGTGCTTCTCCGGCGACAGCGGCGCATCCTTGTCATCTCCTTCCTGAATTTCTCTCTCTCGATCTTTGCAAGGTAAAACAACTTCTCACCGCTCAAACTATAATATTTCAGTAATGCTATTTCTTATAATTGTATTTTATACAAGTCGTTTTCTTTATACTGAGGAATAGGAATTGGAGTTCATTCATAGGAGCTGCGCCACTGTAGGGTACCGGACAAGTGTGTTGTCCACCACCCTGGCCCACCTGTCAGCCACAGGGTGCATTCATCTCCTCCTGCCCTTTGTTAAAGTGCACGAACAGCTCAAGGAGGCCGTTCAGGTAGCTTTTGATTGTCAATTTGAGTTGTTTGTTGAGTTTACTGGACTAATCAGGTGCTAATGTAGTTGCCCTTCCATTGTTATTTTGATTGGATTGAAATTCAAATGGTTTTGATTGTTAGTCTGATACTGGTACTGGTAATAAATAACAATCCCACAGTACCGATTTGATGTTACCAGTAGCTTCAACTAGCATCCATTACCAAGCATGTACTACTATGGCTTGGAAGTTCTTGTTATCCGCATCATTACTAGAAAGTGTACACCTTTTCATGCAGTTTACTAGAAAGAATGCAGAGATATCATATGATACTAACATTGCAACATTCTATTTACTTTGGTCAAATGCAGTTGGTGCAAAGGCGCTTCTATTGGGTGGCATAGTGATGATAACAAGCCTTATTTTAAACAAAGAGATTTCTCGGTAAAAACATTTATGTATTTGATTATAGAATTGTTGATTAATGTGTGCCCAGCTTGTACGAGTATAGTACTACTATACTGAATCGGGCTTTAGTAAAATTTGTCACTTCTCTTTTCTTTCTTATTTTTTTGATACAATGTGAATATTTGTTGGTTATTTTTAATTAATGTATTGGATGTTTATTTTTTTTAATAGAATGAAATTTATAGATTCAATTAGATTTTGTGCTCGATTGTGTGATCTTTTTTTTTAATACAATGTGAATACATGTATGCTTGTGGATTGCAAATATCTGTGATTGGATTAAAATAATATGAATTAACTAGTGATGGTACCTAATTGGTACGGGAAGAATTGAATGGCTGTATAAATAAAATTGATACGGATATTAATAATTGTGTCGCTATAACGACGCCCTAGATTCAAATTAATAGCAACGCACACATACAAGAATATACTATGGTCCCCACTCAATTTTGACGGTGGGTCTTGCGATACATTATCAGGGTCGGTAATTAACAACGTCACCATACCGACTGTAATCGAATGTGGGACCCACTAAATTCTGATAAAATATTATCTGGGTCGCTGAGTAAAGGCGTCGGTCTAACGACAAGGTAAACTCTAAGTAGCGACGCACTTAACCACCGAATCAGCCATCGAACGAGAACACTTGCATCGTTGTAGCGACCCAGAATTAAGGACGTAGTAAATTAATTAGCGACTGTCCGACCCAGATGTTTAGTATTAGGGGCTAGATTATTGGGGTTCCTTAGTTAGCGTCGCTAAGTGGACGTAAAGGCCTTTTCGTGTCGGACTACGGATGCCTTTTCGCGTTGCAGATAAGTCACATTCTAGTAGTGAGTCAAATATGGGATGACAATATTGGACACCATTACTCTTCCTATTGCAATTTAATTGCAACCGTCCTTAGTTTTATACTAACAGTTCTAAAAAGCATGCAGTAAATAGAAGTCAAAAATTGCAAACGAAACAAGAATAGACAGGGCGGAGCCAGGAATATATTTGGGGAACCGATTTTAATTTGTTTTTTTGGGGGACAAATTGTTCTATTTATATATAATTACATTAAAATCTGCTTTATAAATTATGACAAAATTCAAATCATAAGGTATATATATATAAAGCTCTCTCTAGGCCTCCACGAGATCTGCCCCTCATGTTCTGACTTCAGAGAATAAAGTGTGATTTCCTCATAAAAATTAACCTTCATCTATCGTTTATATCTTGGCCATGTCGCCCTCTGCTGTTGACACAAAATGATAAAGAAGAGATGACACAGATTTTAACGTGGTATCGCCTAAAGCGCACTCCACGATTACTCAACACACCCGATTTATTTATTCATCAAAGAGAGGAGTTTACAACACACACACGTTTTCCATGTCTCAATACATGTGCAGCCTATTTGGTTTTAACAGAGAGAGAAGAAATAATAAGGAAGTAAAATAAAATAGAAAGGAAAATGAATAGAAGGAAACAATCTCAGCTAATGAAAGCACACGATCCCTTCTAGGAATAGCAAATCTTTCCATACTCCCCCTCAAGTTGGAGGATTGTGAATCCCCAACTTGCAAAGTAAATAATGAAACTGATGTTTACCCAAAGCTTTGGTAAAAATGTCTGCCAATTGCTCATTTGTTCGGACATGTGATGTAGCAACTTCTCCATCTTGAATCAAATTTCGCACAAAATGACAATCCACCTCGATATGTTTTGTACGCTCATGAAAAACAGGATTACTCGCTATGTGAAGTGCAGCTTGACTGTCACAAAACAATTGCATTGGTTGTGAATGTGAAACTCCAAGAGATTTGAGTAAAGATTTCAACCAAATTAACTCACAAGAAGAGGCAGCCATAGACCGATACTCTGCTTCTGCTGAGGAGCGAGAGATTGTATGCTGCTTTTTGGTTTTCCAAGAGATAGGAGAATTACCCAACATCACAAAATAACCAGTCAAAGATCGTCTTGTCAATGGACAACTCGCCCAATCTGAATCACAATAACCAGACAATAAAAGATCACTTTTACTACTAAGTACAATTCCTTGACCCGGATTGCCTTTTAAATACCGCACAACGCGAAGAGCTGCATCATAATGAGGTTGAAGAGGAGCTTGCATGAACTGAGCCAGAATATGCACAGAGTAACATAACTCTGGACGTGTGATGGTTAGGTAAATCAGTCTTCCAACAAGTCGCCGATAACGTTCTGGATTGACCATAGGCTCTCCGATTGCTGTGGAAAGTTTGTGATTTTGTTCCATGGGAAATGCTACCGGTTTGGAACCAAGGAGACCACATTCAGACAAAATATCCAAGGTGTATTTGCGCTGACACAACAAAAGGCCCTTGGGTCCCCGTGCTATTTCAATGCCAAGAAAATATTTCAATGCTCCAAGATCTTTCATATGAAAAGTACCATGCAAATACTCCTTGAATTTGCTAATAGCGGCAGAATCATTCCCTGCGATGACCAAATCATCAACATATACAAGAATAGCGAGGAATACATCTTCCTTATTAAATGTGAATAATGAATAATCAGCGTATGATTGAATGAAACCATATGTTCGAAGAGCTCCTGTCAATTTTGAGAACCACATTCGAGGTGCTTGGCGCAGACCATAGAGCGATTTTTTAAGTCTACACACCTTGCCTGGGTGAGAAGAAGCAAAACCAGGCGGTAGATGCATGTAAACCTCTTCATTCAGATCACCATGCAGAAATGCATTATGTACATCCATTTGATGCAACTCCCATCCTTTCGCTACTGCCACAGCTAGAAGAGTTCTAACGGTGGTCATCTTAGCAACTGGAACAAATGTTTCATTGAAATCAATTCCTTCAACTTGTCGATTTCCCATCACAACGAGCCGTGCCTTGTATCTTTCAATACTTCCATCTGAATTGTACTTGATGCGATACACCCACTTGCATCCGATTGCCTTCTTCTTTGGAGCAAATGTTTCATTGAAATCAATTCCTTCAACTTGTCGATTTCCCATCACAACGAGCCGTGCCTTGTATCTTTCAATACTTCCATCTGAATTGTACTTGATGCGATACACCCACTTGCATCCGATTGCCTTCTTCTTTGGTGGCAAATCCTCAATTGTCCATGTCTCATTTCGCTCAAGTGCATCAATTTCTGCATGCATCGCATCTCTCCAGTGCTTGTAATTCATCGCTTCTCCAAAATACCGAGGTTCTTTTCCTACTGTGACTGCAGCCAAAAACTTTCTATGTGCAGCAGAAAAATTATTACAATTCACATAATGAGCTATTGGATAGAGACTACCTGAGCAGTCAACTGTAGTGGAGTGAGATTTAGATGGATGACAAGATGTTGTGTAACATATGTAATCTTGAAGATGAGCTGGTGGCTTGCGATATCGTTGACTACGATCATTCTGATCTGATGCACCTGCATTCTGTTCGGGTGCACTCTGTCCAGATGCAACTGCACTCTGTTCGGATGCCCTTTGACCCGATGCACCTGCACTCTGTCCGGGTGCACTCTGATCCGATGCACCCGCACTCTGACCCGATGCACCTGCAAGTTCTGCACTTTGACCCGATGCACCTGCAAGTTCTGCACTTTGTCCTGATGCACCTGCACTCTGTCCGGGCGCACTCTGACCCGATGCACCTGCACTCTGTCCGGGCGCACTCTGACCCGATGCACCTGCACTCTGTCCGGATCCACTTTGTCCCGATGCACCTGCACTCTGTCCGGGTGCACTCTGACCCGATGCACCTGCACTCTGATCTGATGCATCATAATTCTGTAACTCTATAGCAAATGCCTCATCATCATATGAATGCATTGTGACATGGCTTGAATCATAGATGGCTTTATCTACTCCCATTTGAGCAAATGGAAAGACATTTTCACAAAAAATCACATCGCGAGAGACAACAAACTCGTTGGTCTCCAAATCATACACACGCCATCCCTTTTGTCCAAAAGGATATCCTACAAAAACACACTTTCTACTTCTACTTTCAAATTTATCTGAGGTTCTAGATTTGATATAGCACAAGCAACCAAACACACGAATTGCTCCATATAAAGGTGGTTTATCAAATAATACTTCATAAGGTGTTTTATTTTTTAACAATGGAGTTGGAGTTCTATTAATGATAAATGCAGCAGTTAGCACACACTCTCCCCAAAATTCAATAGGCAAATGAGATTGAAACTTCAATGCTCTCGCCACATTAAGAATATGACGGTGTTTTCTTTCCACTCTCCCATTTTGTTGAGGTGTGGCTACACATGAGGTTTGATGTAGGATTCCATATTCTAAATAAAAGTTCTTCATTGGTCCAGATTTGAATTCCAAACCATTGTCACTTCTAATGCATTTAACGGATTTATTAAATTGTGTCTGGACCATTTTGCAAAAAGATCTAAGTAAACCACCAGTTTCGCTTTTCTCAGCCATTAAATAGACCCATACAGCACGGGAAAAATCATCAACAATGGTCAAGAAGTAATGAGCACCACAATGTGAAGCCACACGGTATGCACCCCAAATGTCGCAATGTATTAATTCAAAAGGTTCACTTGTTTTATTCAAACTGATAGGGAATACTTCTCTCGTTTGCTTGGCTCGTACACAAATTTCACAAACATCTTCAGAAATATTAGTGTTACCAGTTAAGAGTGAAGTTACTTGTTTTGAAGGGTGTCCCATTCTTTGATGCCACAACTCATAGGGTTCTTTTCCATGCATGTGAAAAACTTTTGCCGATGCCACTTGATGAAAGTAATAGATCCCATCTCTTTGCTCACCCACACCAATCAACATCCTAGTATTGTGATCCTGTATGACACAAATCTCATCAGTAAATGTAACAAAGCATCTGCTGGTTTTAATCAGTTGGTTTACCGAAATGAGATTGCAATCCAAACTGGGCACGTATAAGACTCTTTGAAGAACTAGTCCTTCATTCAACACCACACTACCTTCATGTTTAGCCACTATTTGCTCTCCGTTTGGAAGACTAACAATTGTGGGTTTTATATCACAAATATCATCAATACAACCATAATTTCCTGTCATATGGTGAGATGCTCCACTATCAATTATCCATCTCAAATTTTGCATCCTATCATGCAACTTCTTACTGGATGCACCTGCATCTGAGACACTAGAGTTGGCTAGAATAGCCTTGGTTTGTTGGACTCGTGCACACGAAAAACCTGGTGTAGAGTTTTGAGGCTCTTTCTTGCTGTTGTCCATGCCACTGGATGCACTAGGATGCACCTGCACTGGATGCGCCCGCACTTTGCTGTCGACGCAACTAGATGCACCTGGATGCACCCGCACGGGATGCGCCCGCACTTTGCTGTCAGCGCCGCCGCTTGCCATGGATCCCGATCTACACTCCGTCTAGGGTTTTGTTTCGTCTTCCTCCTGCAGCCGCCTAAACCTGTCGCTCTGATACCATGACACAAAATGATAAAGAAGAGATGACACAGATTTTAACGTGGTATCGCCTAAAGCGCACTCCACGATTACTCAACACACCCGATTTATTTATTCATCAAAGAGAGGAGTTTACAACACACACACGTTTTCCATGTCTCAATACATGTGCAGCCTATTTGGTTTTAACAGAGAGAGAAGAAATAATAAGGAAGTAAAATAAAATAGAAAGGAAAATGAATAGAAGGAAACAATCTCAGCTAATGAAAGCACACGATCCCTTCTAGGAATAGCAAATCTTTCCATAGCTGTTGATACTAGAGAACCTGAGACAGATCATTCCGCATGGTTTGCAGAGACTTGCACCGGTTCGCACCTGTTAAACTTTGTAGGATGCAATTCCCTTGAGGGGATTGGTGTAGGCAAATGCATCACCTCTGGCATTTTTACAGTTTGTGGATATAATTGGACCATAGGATTCTATCCCAAAGGTAAATGGTCACTTTACGATCTTGCTTTCGACCTCAATCTCAAAGGTGACGCCAAGGGTGCCAGATTTATGATCACCATGACCTTGCTCTGCCAAAATGGACGGACACCACGTGTGTGCGAGCACCCATCTGGTGCAGTAATCCTTGGCACCAATGGCTCTTCGTGTATTTCAAACTTCGTATTTGAACAAAATCATAGCCGATGGTGCTTTATTGATTGTATGGATTATTCAACAGTAAGATGTACTATTACTAAATTAAACCCTTTAAATAAAACCAGTTGCAAGCCGCACCCTTTTGCTGTGCAGCCCTCTAACTTAAACGAGCAACTAACCTGTTTATTAGAACGTGGAGATGGTACAGATGTGTCCTTCAATGTGAATGGAGTTACTTTTGATGCACATAAGTGTGTGCTTGCCACAAGATCACCAGTTTTCAGGGCACAGTTCTTTGGTCCCATGAAAGTAAAGATGAATGAGAGTATAGAAATTAAGGACATGGAACCATCAGTCTTCAAGTCCATGCTTCATTTCATATATTCTGATTCTGTACCCGAACTCGAGGAGGCAGGAGGCAATAGAGATGCGTCAGTAGTGCTGGCCCAACATTTGCTGGTTGCGGCAGATTGGTTTGGACTAGAGAGGCTGAAACAGTTATGCGAAAGGAAAATGTACGAGTTGATTGATGCGAACAATGTAGCAACCACCTTGACTTTGGCTGAGCAGCATAATTGTTATGAGCTTAAAGCCGCATGCATGGAGTTCATTAAGCCGCCTGAGGTTTTTGCTGTTGTTGCTCAAACTGAAGGATTTGACCATATGATTAGAAGTTGCCCTGCAATTCTTCAGGAGTTGCATCAATTCAATAATGTGTCATGACCGCTAAAACAAATCAGATATATCCTGTTTTGCAGCTTAGAATTATGCATCTCCGGAACTCTATTTGTATTTATATTTCAAGCCTCAACGGAAGTACTGTAATTGTCCCTCAATTGAATTTATACTGGTAATTTTGAAAGGAAATTTGTTTGTTAGTCCCAATGTTCCGTGGATTTATGTTAGTTTGCTTCGTTTTTATTTTATTTTTTTACGTTTTTGGAAATTAAATTCTGTAACTATATCCTGAAGGAGGAAATTTCAGTTCGTTGACTATATATATCAACAAGCAAGTAGTTCCTTAGCTTTTTTTTTCTTTTATTAATTTCTACTGATTTGCAAATCTTATGACCTTTATTTTATATTTTTTAAATCATAATGGAGATTACAATTGAAAGTGCAAGAAATTTATTGAATGTGGAGTTCTTTTTTTTATATTGTTGTGAAAAAAAACTGTCTATTTAAAATAATTAAATTTTAAAAGAGAGTTTAATATACATTATAGTGCGTATGGTTTTCTATGCACTGCAGACTTTTTTGAGGGTATTTCTGTAAATTAATATATCTAATTTTATCAATCTAATCTACATATTGAAATCTCATAGCAAACCATAATTTTACAAATTTTTAGATTTTATTACTATTTTCTTCAAAATTTTTTAAAACCTGCTATTTTTGGAATGTTGTAAATAGTTGTTTGTTTCCAATAATAGCATGTTTAAAAAAAATTAATAATAAAATAAATTTTAAATTGTAAAATTTGATCTGTTATTAGATTTCAATATGTCGACTAGATTTGTCAATTTATAGAAATACTCTTTAAAAAGTCAGCGATGCATAGAAAGTCCTATGCACTATAGTGCATATTAATTTTTCTCATTTTAAAATAGAAAAATTTCTATATATAATATGGTTCGATAGATTTGTGCAAAAAAAAAATTCTTTTTAGAAAAAGAAAATAGTAAGAACCTGTGAATTGTATCACTTTAGAATTTTTGTACATCCCTTTTAATAGCCGATGATGAACTGGGGAACGCTGATATGTGGACCGATCTCTGACAGAATGCTGTGTATTGGTTCCGGTACACTTGAATTTAACGAGGACATAAGATGTGTGCGTGCTGAGGTCTACAATACCAAAGATTTTACTGTGGGACTTTAGGTTTTGTTGGATTGTACGTATTTTAATTTTTTTCAATAAAGCTGTTTTTATACTTTTATTCAGAAATATATACAACATATCAAATCATTTGAATTTCTTTAAAAGTTTTGTTGAGTTTCTCGTTTGTATGGAATCCATTAGTACCGAGAAAATTTTGTAAATTCAATGAGAGACCTGTCCATCCATTCCTTGCAATATTACAATATTTGTCAAGTTAAATGATAAAACGCATATCAAGCCTTTCTGTTATGGACAGTTTAGGTATTGGATATACTATGAGTTTGGCGTACTAAAAAAGTTGCTTATCATGAAATATAGTAGGAAATTCTAGCCTAATCGCATAATTTTGAATAATTGTATGCATTACAATATTTATCTAAATCAAATGCATGAATTATTGAATGAATGAAGAAAACAATTATAAATTTTTTTTACCATGTATTTCATTTATTTCATAGATACCCAAATATTTCTCAATTGGGACTTTTTCCATGGGAACAAGGCCCAACAAATAAACACTGACTGTGTTTGGTAGGAGAGTAGCGGAGGAGTAAGTCCGTTAATCCGCATTTAATCTTTCAAACGTTGATTAAAAAATATGGAGTAGTGAGGAGTAGAGCGAAAAATCAAGGAGTAAATTACTCGACCTCAAATGGTCACTTAAATTTACTCCACGGACTAACACAAGGCAGCTGGATCCCACACCTCTTTTTTTCCTCTAAATGCCCTCTGCTAAAAACAAACAAACTCTTGTAATTTTGCTTCTCCCGTAGGTCTCTGTTGACCCCCACCCTTTTTTATTTATCTTTAATTTGATTATCTTGTACCAAACAATTTTTTTTTTCACCTTTTTGGGATAAGACTACATTAATATATACTTTGGACTATTTGGTAATAAGTGCACTTGGTTTATAGTTAAATGTGATTTGTACGATTAAAAAACCTTCAACATTTTCTTAGCATGTTTTAGCCGAATAGGCGTCGATATTTTTACATGCTGTATGAAATCAATTATAAATTGCTTTCCTACTAACATAATTAACGCCTCAAAATTGTAATGAAAAGTATGATCGAGAAGCCTTCAATTAATTTTTTTTAATTATAAATAGGCAATGGTATTTTGGTCTTTATACAATCAACAACTCATATATTAATAAAATATTCTCATCTTACTCCTCATTTACTCCCTCTTTTGATACCAAACATGACTAAAAATGAGGGAGGATTTGGAGAAGTGCTGATTTTCAAGAACGCGAATCTTATGATATGTTGGGAATCTCTTATGAGAATCATCCACGCCTTAAACGTATCTTAATGCCTGAAAGTTGGATAGGCTGGCCCTTGCGTAAGGACTATATTACTCCAAATTTCTATGAAATACAAGATGCCCGTTGAATGATAAGAAACAAATGTCACTTATATAACACGACTTCAAATTTCATTATTTGAGTCAATGAATATTTTGACGTTGTAAGATGGATTAACTACTTAATCTTCCTTAGTTTTACTCCCCATTTACTCTACCAAACATAGCCATATAACATTCGAAATTTCTCATTTGGATTCTTTTGAACAATTAACGTCAGACGTATATACTAATTGAATGTAAACAGTAATTATTATATAGGCGATTTACTCTTACATTGTTTAATTTTGGACGCGACTGGTACAAGTTCGATCAGATACTAATTTGTGAGTAGATTAAATAAACACTTCAGCCAACAGTAAAATGAAAGGCGCGCTTATATTGAGTTATTAAAAGTTTCTAGAGCTAAAATAAAGTAAAGACCGGAGACTACAGCACATTTCTTCAAGTCTCAATATCTACGGTCACTGTGGATAAATTTTATAACTGGACTTAAATTTAGATCTTTACAAAATTTATGTCCACCATAAAATTATCTTATTATTATCAGTAATAACAACTGATAATAGTAATAATTGTTTATTATAGTATAGAGAATTATATTAGGAAAATGCTTAGGATTAAAATACCCTTCCCAAAATCAATGAAGACAAATATGGGAAGGCAATTATCGTTCTTGTGTACAAATAATCATACCTGCGGCAAGAAGAAGTTCTAGAACCGAGTGTTAATGGCCATGTCGTCCTCTGTTTTTGATCCTCGAGAACCAGAGTCCCTCACAGCAGAGAACTGTTCCGGTTCACGCCAGTTCAAGATTTTAAATTACTCCAAAAGCGCCGAGTCCCACATTTTTATTCTCTGTGGACATGAGTGGACTTTTAGATATTATCCCAATGGTAAAAGATATTTTCTCGATGACTATCTTGCCTTCGAACTCAATCTTAAAAGTGATGCGAAGGTTAGAGCTAAGATCACCTTAACAATGCTGAGCCAAACTGGAGGGACGCCATTTGTGCGTGACTCAGGTACAGTAACCATAAGCCCCAATGGCTCTTTTGATTTTCTATTATTTATGAAAACACAGGATTTCAAGGCATCCGAGTATCTTAAAAATGCATCATTCGCAATAAAATGGACTCTCGAGTAATAAAATGCACGACGCACCCTTTTTTTGCAAGGCCCTCTAACTTACATCGGCAACTAACTGATTTATTAGAATCTGGAGATGGTACAGATGTGTCCTTCAATGTGAGTGGAGTAACTTTCAATGCCCACCAGTGTGTTCTTGTGGCAAGATCACCAGTTTTCAAGGCACAACTCTTAGGTCCCATGAAAGATAAGATGGATAAGAGTATTATAGAGATCAAGGACATGGAACCATCAATTTTCAAGTCCATGCTTTATTTCATATATTCTGATTCGGTAGCTGAGCTTGAGGAGATAGATGGTAATGAAGACTCAGCTATAGTGCTGGCTCAGCATTTTCTGGTTGCAGCTGATCGGTATAATTTAGAGAGGCTAAAAGAGCTCTGTGAAATAGTAATGTATGAGTTTATTGATGTGGACAATGTAGCAACTGCCCTGACTTTGGCCGAGCAGCATAACTGTTTTGAGCTTAAAGCCGCTTGCATAGAGTTCATTAAAAGGCCTGAAGTTCTTGCCATTGTTGCCCTGACTGAAGGATTTGAGCACAGGATTAAAAGTTCCCCACAACTTCTGGTGGAGTTGCGTTCGAAGAACCATGGCTGCTGAAAACTATTACTTATATTCAGTTCTTCTGCTTAATATTGTGCATCTGTTTGCATTTATATTTTAAGCCCCATCAGAAGCAGTAATTTGTTACTCAACTGAATTTATATTGGTATTTGGAGAGCAAGATGTTTGTTCTACTACAATGTTTCATTGACTTCATACTTTTTTTTCTTTATGTCTTTTGTTATGTTAAAATTTATAATTGGGAAGTTTTAATTTGTTTACTGTATCAACAGGCAAGTCGCTCCACATTACTTAAAACTGTTGTTAAGTATTTATATTTTAAGTTATTCAAACATACCTGCTGCATGATGAAGTTTGCATTGCAAACGAAACTACTACTCTAGAACCAAGTGTTAATGGCCATATCGTCCTCTGTTGTTGATCCTCGAGAACCGGAGTGCTTCACAGAAGAGAACTATAATCCTGTGGTAAAAGCGCCCCGTCCCACATTTTTACCCTCTGTGGGTATGATTGGACCTTTAGATATTATTCCAACTGTAAAAGATACTATCTCGACGACTATGTTACCTTCGAAGTTGTGGGCACTGATAAGCACTGATATAAATATTGCACTGATAAGCATAAATGTTAAGTTCTGTAGTATACATTCTACAATATCTAATTAATGTCTTACTGGTGGGCTTTTAATAAATCTGGTTTTATGCCCAATATTCATTAAATCTCATTACTTGAATTTCATTAAAAGTTCTGTTGAGTTTCTGGCATTTGGAATCCTGTGGTACCGGCAGGGGCGGAGGCAAAATTTTTAAATAAGGGGGCAAGTTACACTAAAATTTCTAGATTTCAACAGGGCAATTTGAATAGATCATATATAATTATACATAAATTTAATACTTTTAAGGAATTATTCGTAATTTAAAGGGGGACAATGCTCACTTTTCACTACAGCGCAAATCTTTCATATATGTCTGTCTGATCTAATCTCGACAGATAGATTTTTACAGACCGCACGAATCTCGGCATGTCTGATATTAATTACGGGCATCTATCATTAATCAGGCAGACATGGATGAAAAATTTGCACTGCTAATTTATCAAAAACCAGCAGAATATTTCATTCCCCGCCTGTAACGGTAAAAGTTTGGCCATCCAAATGAGAGATCAGTTATCCATTTCGTACACCCTGCTTGCAAGATTTTAATTTTGTGAATCAAATGATAAAATACTTATGATGTCTTTCTGTTTGAAAATTTCAGGTTTTGAACGAATTACCAGTTTGGAGTTTTGCTTACTAAGCTGCTCATCATGAATTACAGACGGAAATGCGGTTCTCGCCTCAGCACATATATTTGTAAATGTTATAATATTATTTAAATTTAAAATTAAAAAAAAAAGATAACTCTTCTATCAACTAAAGTGCTTTGTATTAATTGACGACCAATTGGAAAAAATTTTACCATGTTTTGCCTTTTAATGGATACCAAAACGTTTCTGTATTGGGCCTCGTAGCATGTAAATAAGGCCCGATCTATCAATGCTATACAAATACAAATATACAATTCGTTGAATAAGTGGGTCTCATACTCTCATCTCACATGGCTAGATGTTTTTTTGATGGAGACATAGTTGACCTCTTACCAGCACGAATTTTGATGGAGACGGCAGTCATTTTTTTTTTTCGTTCCTTTTTTTTTGGTTAAGAAAAATGGAGAAGGAGATTATGACTAGTGGGTCCTACTATTTAGTCTGTGTTCTGCGTTTTGTTTCAGATTCAATACGGAGGAATGGAGGCAAATTCGATATGGTATCGTCTGAGTTGGAGCGGAGAGGAAGAATACGCAGGTCATTGAATTTAGAGAACGGTTAAATTTAGTGTGCTACACAGCATATCGTGCGACACTAGTTTTGGATTCCAAATAGTCACAGTATTGAGATTTAGCAGTTCGAATTCTGAGTTGATCTCTCTGATCGGATTTTAAGTTTGAACACTTTGATTTGTAATATTCATTTTAGTTTTGCTTTCTTTATGCTCTTATAGAGAAGAGTGGTGAACGCTCCCTACTAATTTTAAAAAAAAGTACAATTCAATTCGAGTTTTTTTTTTTTGGACTCTTTTGTACTACTAATGTAAGAGATATAATGAAGAAATGTAAACGCTGGCTTTGGCGCTCATGACTTGGGCGGTAGTCAAGTTCTGAAAATCAAGTAATAGCAACTTACGATCAGCAGACGTTTGAGTATAAATTCTTGAATTCTAAAATGGATAAACCTAAGAACCCCTAATCAAAGACAATAATCTAAAATAATGAATGTGGAAAGAGTATTGACCGAGACAAAACACAACAGAAGTGAAGGCAAACTGATCGGTGAAGACAATAAGAGAGGAACCAAAATCAATGACAACAATCGGCGAGACAAACTCCAGAATCCTGTAATAGAGAGAGAGGATAAAATAAGATCAAAACGAAATAAAAACAAAAAAAAGAAGAAAAGAGAATAACTACGGCAAAGAATACCACCAATAAAGACGAAAGAGAAAAAAATTATGAATCACTTTTCTAAAATGGTTTTTCTCTTTAAAATACACTGGCTTGAGCAAAATGGAGAGAGAATTGACTACATAAAAGAAAGATGAGAGATAAAGAGGGGCTACCCTACAGGCATTACAACTTCAAAAAAAAAAAAGAGATAAAGAGGGGCTGAAAACTCTCCAGGAAAAGAATCTGGAAAAGGGCAACGATTGCAGGCTCGCAGCGCCATATAGGAACCCATGATTGAGCCGTGCAGGAACCACGTGGGGTATCCCATCTACCGGTCCTTCGTAGGAATCTAAGAGAGAGTGCTATCGAGGTGAGAGAAACCCATCGAACAAAGAAGAAGACACGAATCGGATGGCCAGGATTAGGCCTGTTTAACGTGGTTAACGGCAATGGAATAGGTCATTCCGTTTGCCGTTCCGTTTTAACAATTGTATGCACCGGAGTGATTCGTTATCCATTTCGTTTGTAACGGAATGGACGGAATGGATGGAACGTAGCGAAATGAGTCATTTTATACTGTATTTCACACAACGGTATGTCGAAATCCATTCTGTTTACCGTTTCGTTTCGAAAACGTATGCTGAAAAGTGATTCGTCACTCGTTTCGTTTAGACGGAACGTGCATGGTACACGGTAAACGGTATACCGTCGACAGGCTTAGCCGGTATCGAAGAACTGTACACCAATTGTGGAACGGTTCTTAATACAATATATATGTTCTGCTTAGTTTATATAGTATTATGTATTTATATAATATATGTTCGCCCGTCAGTAAAGATTTTGGAAATGTAGAGATTGTTCCCCCCTCCGACGAAAGTGTTCGCCTCTCCCAAGTTCTCGTTAGTAGACCTGAGATTAACGTGATAAACACGCACGAAATGGGGTGTTTCGTTTATCGTGCCGTTAACGAAATGAAATTGATTTCTCTACCGCTTATCGTTTCACTTACTAAACGAAATGATTTCGCTAAACGGCATGTACAAAAATACGTTAATCCGTTTCATTTCATATTCCGTTTACCGTTTCATTAAAGAAACGAAACAAATATCTCTACCGTTTACCGTTCTGTTTCAACAAACGAAACGGCATAACGTTTTTTTTTTTTTCCGTTGGCAGGCCTACTCGTTAGTAATCGAGATTCGGGAACCTCTGCAGAAATGACAGGGTGAATGAAAACTCTTGGGCAGGTGCATTGGATAGTCTGAGTGGGTGAAAAGTAGTGCACTATTTTTTGTTTTTTAATAAAATGTAGGTAGTGTTGCCTACCAGTGCATTGGATACTCTGGTTTGGTTTGGTAGAACTGACGTTTTGACGTTTTGTACTGAAATGAAATCCTGTATTGCGCACTTGCGCTACACATGTTGTGGCACAGTTTCCAACCGTCCTATTTATGATGGATGCCCCCTGAATTATATCAGATTGTAAGGTCTGGAAAAATTTAACCGTTCCGATCAGATCGAACAGTTTGATATTGCGCTACAAGATGTGTAGGATGTAGCACAGTTTCTAACCATCCGATCTATGATGGATGTCCCATGAATTATATCAGATTGTAAGGTTTGAAAAAATTTAACCGTCCCGATCAGATCGAACGGCTCAATGTTGCGCTACAAGATGTGTAGCGCAACACCGGATAAGGATTCATTTTCTACTAGTTATATCATTTTGAGAAATGCTAGTGTCCTATATATACGATGGATGGGTCCGTCCAATATGATCAATTTCACGTTTTTAAATTTTAAATGATCGATCCTAACCGTTCAATATGTTCTCCATGTTGAAAACTTATAAGAAACCAATTTTATATTTTTTTTTAAAATTTTTATTATTTTTTATATTTTTGAAAATTCATGATATAAAGTCCAATAACAATGATTTTCTAAAATATAAAAAAATAGTAAAAAATTTAAAAAAAATATAAAAATTGGTTTCTTATAAGTTTTCAATATGGAGAAAATATTGAACAGTTCAGATCGGTTATTTGAAATTTAAAAACGTAAAAACGATCGTATTAGACAGAGTCCATCCATCCAATATATTCGACTCTAGTATTTCTCTCTCTTATTTGAGGCATCGTCTTATCCCCGTCCCGTTTTTGATGACTTGTCGAGCTATTGAGCAGTCGAACGAGCATTGCGGTCACATAAACAGTACCTCTTACACTGTGTTTGGTTTTGAGTAGTCTCTTACCGGGATATTCTGTAAAACATTACAACCATACCTGTTGCGGATGCTATTGCCACTAATTTGCTAACAAGATTTTTTTTTTTTCTTTTCAAAACTTGAAAACGGGACCTTGGCCCTGGGGCTTGGGCAAAGATTTTAAAATAAATCTAAGCTCCTTATAGTTCAGCACAAATCCGACCTGGATAACCTAGGCCGCAGAAAAACAATTTGGGTGTGTTTGGTTGGAGTGAGAATAAGGAATAGGAATAGAGAAAAGCTTATTCTTTATTCCTTACCTAAATTTTTTGGTTTTGTTAGAATATGAATAAGGGTCAGAATAAGCTCAAATTCTCTATTCTTTAGTTGTTTGTTTTTCACCGGAATAAAAAATAAGAGGCTTATTCTCTATTCTCACTCCAACCAAACACACCAAAAAAAAATACACTAAAGTAAAGTAAAATTGCTAGAATCGCAAAACTGAAAGCGAATCTATTTAAAAATACTTAGTGCTCAACGAGTCAGCACTTCAATCAGGAAATCAAATTAATTTTTTTTTTTTGAAAGTTAATAGCGGAGTTTTTTCTTAAACGGCTCTGACGAGAACAATAGCTCAACAAAATACCATGCACTACATGATATTTATACAAAGAGCCAAGACGCAAGGTGTTTGTACGTCTTATTTTGACTCCAAAGTAAGGCGCAAGGTGCTTCTGCGCCTTACAAGTTACGTCCCAAATCAAACTACGTCTTAATCCTTCATTTTCTGCAGACCTACCGTACGTTTGGAAAAAAAAAAAAAAAAAGGTAAGGCGCACATCGAACCTGCTCCTTACCCTTATTTTAGCGAAGAAAAAAGTAAGGCGCTCATCTAACCTATGTCTTGCATCCTATGACCTTCACCATATATTGACCTTATCCCAGTCCTTACTGTATTCTCTCATTTCTCCCTCATAACGCCATTTCACTGTTTTCACTATAAGAAGCAACCAAATGAAAGATTGATCTGAGCTATATTCCCTTCAAGGTCAGTTTCATATATTTTAATTAATATTTACAAACTGCTATTAGACTAACTGTAATATTTTCCTTTACAAGAATGAATCTTAGGCCTTAAAATATTAAAATGATTAATAAATTGTAATTTTTTTAATTAGGAGGCAAGATGTTTGTTAATGTATACACTGGGGGAAGCACTTTACATGGAGTGACAGGAATATATTATTCTCAAGGTCCAACTATAAATTTCCAGGCACATGAGAACATGACCTTGAATGAGTTAAAGGGGCAAATATACAATCTTTTGCAAACACCTCATCAAGGTAATGACTTGAATATTCGAGTAAGATACAATGCAGCACCCCCTCCGAGTGTTTTTTTTTTCTGAGCTCCAAATAATTGATGATAATACTTGGAGTATGGTTGTTGCAAATCTTGCACATTGGGGCATCATGGAGTTATTTGTTGATGTTGTAGCGGTTGTCGGTTCTGATATTCCGGGACCTAGCTCAAGTCTAAGACCCAGAAAAGGAGGGGCAAGAGTAAGAACGCAAACAATTGAAAATATTTCGGTCCCGGTATCCGACTCGGATCATGTATATGACTCGAGCCACATCCCATTGGAAAGGGGCGAGGCAGAAATAGATTTGGAAGTCGGGCTTGAAGAAATTCAAGAAATGAGAGAATTTTCAAACCTTTATGCAGATGATGAAGTAAATCCACATGATCGTGTCCGTCATCTAGTGTTTTCAGATGAGATGCCATTCGAAGAGATATCTGGCAATGATAATTTTTTCAATGAAGAAAATTTTAGTGATGGTATGGGGGATGATGAAGAACTAGAAGAAGAAGAAGAAGAAGATGATGATGATGATGATGATGATGATGATGATGATGATGAGGCACCTGAGGCATCTCATCAGGTTTATTGGCAACTGGCCGGACGGTCAGACACTCATCCAGTCCCATCATTTAATGCCATTGACGATATTGTGCGAATAATGGGAGATGGATCTTTTTCCCAAATGAAGATTATGCAACCAATGATGGATTAGAGGAAGCATCAATTTATCGATCAAAGGCACATCTGAAGTGGGTGGTACATGACCATCATATAAGAATTAACCGAACCTTTAAAATAAAGAAGTCAAATGCATCGGTAAAGAAGTCAAATGCACCTGGTAGTTGCGGAGGCGGAACAAGTTGGGATCGACCAAACTGTTAAGATTAAAAAATTTCTGGTAAAAGTGCTGTAATTTAAACTGTTAAGATTAAAAAATTTGTTTTGACTAAACCAGCTGTCCAAAAAATATGAAAAATTTACAGGGGCCGTGTCTAAGAATGATATAACTGCAGTTAAATTTTTACTCAATTCCACGTAGCCATTTCTGATATAAAAGTTATTTCGTGAGCTGGCTGAACTGCAAACCTGACAGTCAGACATCTACTTGGTTTTCAATTTGTTATTGCCATTCTGTTTTGACTCAGGGGTTCAAATTTTCAGGGTTGAAAATAGACATGTAGAGGAGAATGGTGTGATTTTTGGGGATTCTTTAGAGGCTTATTACTGGGTTTATGGCTATCAACTTTATGACATATTTTTCTGGTAAAAGTGCTGTAATTTAAACTGTTAAGATTAAAAAAATTGTTTTGACTAAACCAGCTGTCCAAAAAATATGAAAAATTTACAGGGGCCGTGTCTAAGAATGATATAACTGAAGTTAATTTTTACTCAATTCCATGTAGCCATTTACGATATAAAAATTATTTCGTGAGCTGGCTGAACTGCAAACTGGCTGTAATTTTGTAAAAGTTAATCCATACCTGCCGCATGACTCGCTGCGGTGTGTACATCTCAACGATCCAGAACCATATCAAAGGCCCCTCGTAGTACCATAGTCTCTGCTCTTGTTCATTTCGACATATCTCTGGAAGCTCGTCCATGATGCCATCATACGGGGTCCAGTTCACATCATTGTCAACCAACTCCTCGAACTCTCGTCGATATGTGCTTATGTTGTACCTTGCTGTGTCGATAAAATCATGCGGGATGAGCCAAAATAATCCATATGGTGCACCACCCAATCCCACAGCACCAAAATCATGACGAATGGGCCTACCAACTGGAAATCGAGTCCAAGACCACATTTGCAGCAGGATGAGTGGTGCGGCGATCTCTCGTGAGGATCCAGAGGCCCGACACAATCCCCGATATAGGAAAGCAAGCACTGCTAGCTGATGCCCAACTATATATCTTCGGTCTCTCACTATATATAATCTGAACAAATATAGAGTATAGACGACCGAAGTGATCGGGGAACATCACTGATCCAAACAGATCCATCATATATGAACGAGCGAAGTATAGAACTTGCTCCTCATTTGCATCTTCCGGCAATTCCGCTGCAAAATACTCACGGTCACGTGTCGTTGGGGGCACCCAGGGCTCACGCAACCAACCCATCCTCATGTGAAATGTTCCAGGAGGCCGTCGAAAAGCTGCCCATGCCTCATCTCGTCCGAAAGCTGATAACACATCATCCTCCCAATGGTCGTCTGAAATGCCAATAACTGGTGCGCCATTGATCGGCAAGCCCCATAGACAACTAACATCCTGAAGTGTGACAGTGAACTCACCAGTCGGCAAGTGAAATGAATGTGTCTCACGCCTCCACCTCTCTACTAGCATGGTAATCAAGCTATGATCAATGCTTAACTCAGCCACTCTAGCGATATGTTCCAAACCATATTGTTGTAAGATTGGAAGGATCCGCTCGTGGTAACGAAATGTCATACGACGTGATCGCGGCCTATAGAGCCAATCTGGCTGCAATTTGAAATGTCATACGAAATGTCATACGACGCTATGAATATCAATATAATAATGTGCATATATGTTCAATAAATTTCATACTTACATCACTATATGCACGATTTGATGCATGTCTCGCATTCATGGTTAATAACGTACCCTCAGGCTCTGATTGGGCAACTTGATCTCGGACTTGACCATCCCCATGACCATGAGCAGAACCTCGTTCTCGTCCCTGACCATTGCCTAGACCATGAGAAGAACCACCATGCGTGCGTACCATATCTACCAAATCAAAATATAATTTATTTATGCATTCAATTAATTGTGAATTTTCTATGGGCTACATTATTATTATGCTAATGCAACTTCATGGCCATATCAACTGGTAAAAACTGAATACATGTATACATGTATTGTATACCGTACATATATTCAAGTATTAACCACAAATTTAATACAAATTATGGTCGTCATAAAAAAATCCATTAAGAAAATAAAAATAGAAATATTGAAAATTTATATTAAATTAATGTATTTTAATGTATCCACAGTTTGCATGTTTCTAATTCAACTATCTAAATAAAAAATTTACAGAATTTAAAGTATGTACTCGAGAAGATACTCACAGTTTGTGAAAAAAAATTGAGAAAACACTCACTGGAGAGAGGGCTGGTCCGAGTGTAACAGAGAGGATGAAGTTGGAGAGCGACTGAGAGTAGGGCGCACTGGGAGGCAAGACGGAATCGTAGGGAAGAGGAGGTGAGGACTGTGGGGTTCACTGGGAAGTGGCCACTAGGGGTTTTTTTATTTTGTCTTGAGTTGTGAATTGAAAATGAGAGGAGGGTACGGGGAGCAGCACAGCTGCACAGGGCATTAAGAAATGAGAATGGGTGCTTGATGAAAGGCGTTCCTTAGATGTGCGCCTTTAATCTTTTTTTTCTTCATTTTTCCTATAATTTCCAGACTTCACCCCCTTTCTCAACGATCTATATCTCCAGAATCCATCTCTCTACCTTCACTTAATCAGATCTCTCTCTTTCTGTACCTTTGTATGATTTTATTACTATATACAGTGGACTCTACATAACTTTTTTAAGTTAGAGATTAATTCTTTTTCTTTTCCTTTGTAGATTGATATTTTGCAGTTCGTTCCTACTTCTTTCTTTTCTAGATTATTATGACTTCATAGTTCATACATATTGACAGTTAACATAGAATAAAAAATAATTTTCATTTACACAGGGTAATTTAGTCATTTAGAAGAAAATAATGTTGTTCCAAGTTAAAAGCCTGTTGCCCAAAGCACTTCCCTTATGATATCCACTCCCTCTCTCCCTTCTTATTTGCTCTCCCTTTGATTCGCTCTACTCACTGGCGCTCATCCTCCTCAGACTCTTCGTCTCCCTACTCTCTCTGATTCGCCCTCCCTCACCTCATCCAAAAAAAAAAAACGCGTCATCTCCTCATCCTCACCCCTCTTTTCTTTTTTGGAATAAGGATGATGAGAATGATAGAATCTGGGGATGATCCTTATTAGCCCGAAGAAAAATTATTTTTTCTTCCCCTTCATTATTCATCCAAACAAAAAAATTTAAATTTTTTTCCTTTTCATTCCATCTCATCTCTTCCCTCTTTATAATTTTCTTTCCTTCCCTTCTTCCATCACCGAACCAAAGATAATGTTAGTATATCAAGAAAAAATTTATTGCCATATTATTGAAGCTGTTGTCAAGTACTCGTAGCAACTTTCACTTGATGAGAAGCGAATTTCATAAATAAACTGATTTATGTAAATGAAATTACGAGCTTTAGTAATCTGACCTCATCACTTACTTTAGTATTATGTGACAATTATTCAAATTTAAAAATTAAGATTGCCGAAACATTATTTGATCAGTATTGCATATAATTCTTGGGCAAAGTTTTAAAAAATGAATCTAAGCTTCTAGGCCGCATAAAAACAAGTGAAATACACAAAAATAAAGTAAATAAAGGAAAAATAAAGGAAAGATGATGGAACTATTTAAAAGAAGTTGTAAATTAGGCAGTGGGAATGAGCGAATCTAATTAAAAAAGAAAAAGAAAAATACTTAGTGCGCATGGAGTCGTTGGATATATATCATTAAAGCCACTCTCTTTCCTCTAATCCTTTCCGAAGAAGAAAGCAAGCAAACAAAAGAAAAGAACAATTCATCCATAATAAGAATTAGAGTTGTTAGATCAGTGTATCCGAACTAAAACCCTTGCTCAATCGATCAGTGTTTCCTAACAATATGTTGTCCTCTATTGTTGATACTGAGACAGCATCCACCAGTATCACCGAGATGTGCTCCGGCTCGCATCTGTTCAAGGTTATTGGATACTCTCTTAATAAGGGGATCGGTATTGGCAAATACATCAGGTCTGACACTTTTACTGTTGGTGGATATGATTGGACCATTGGATACTATCCTGATAGTAGATCAGTATTTAGTTCTTCTGACAACGAATATCTTTCTTTCGTAGTCAGTCATAGAAGTGAAGCTGCCCAGGTCAGAGGTAATATCACCTTAACCATGCTTAGCCAAACTGGAGGAACATCAATTAGGTGCTCCACAATTTCAATAAAGTGTAGCACCACTAATAACACCGTGTACATTGATAACTTCATAAAAAGAGAGCAATTTGAAGCATCAGAGTGTCTTAAGAATGATTCTTTCACAATACAATGCACAGTCACTGTCATAATATACAAACATCCGAAGACAACCAATCGAAAGCCGGCTGTGCAATCGTCCAACCTGCCTCAGCAACTAATCTGTTTATTAGAACAAGGATATGGTAAAGATGTGTCATTCAATGTCAGCGGGTTAACTTTTGATGCGCACCGGTGTGTGCTTGCTGCAAGGTCACCAGTCTTCATGGCACAATTTTTTGGTCCCGTGAAAGGTAACGTGAATGAGAGTATAGAAATCAAGGACATGGAACCATCAATATTCAAGTCCATGCTTCATTTCATATATTTTGATTCGGTACCTGAGCTTGAGGAGGAGAAAGATAATAAAGACGAGTCAATAGCACTGGCTCAACATTTGCTGGTTGCAGCAGATCGGTATGGTTTGGAGAGGCTGAAACAGCTCTGTGAACTGAAAATGTACGAGTTCACCGACGCGAACAATGTAGCAACCACACTGACTTTGGCTGTGCAGCATAATTGCTCCGTCCTCAAAGCCGCATGCATAGAGTTCATTAAACAGCCCGATGTTTTTGCTGATGTGCTGCAATCTGAAGGATTCGAGCATATGATTAAGAGTTGCCCGATGATTCTAGAGGAGTTGCGGAAAAAGAAGAACGATGGGTCCTAAAACCTATCTTCTGTTAAAAATTATGTACTTCTTTTTATAAATTTATATTTCAAGCCTTCGATGCAACCAATTCTGTATTTCTGTTTATCTCTAAGCCTTTTGTTGCTTCCATAGGTATTAGTGTGCCTCTCTTTTTTTTTTCCCCCTTTTTTCATAATTGTAAAATTTATAATTATTGCTGAAGGGGTAAAGTTTAAGTGGCTTTACTATATTAACTAGCAAGTAGTTTCATGTTATTTAAGCTGTTAATTATCAAGTATTGGTAGTAATATTAGTTTACTCGATGTGAGAATTGAGATTAATAAATAAATTTGAAATGACAATTGAAAATACAAATTGTATAAAACTAAGTCTTTATTTTGGGGATTATATATGCACATAAAGAATTGTCCCTTGAAAAAAATAGAACTTTAATAAAATGATTTATGTGAATGAAATTGCGAGCTTTAGCCTTATCACATAATTTAGTATTATGTGACAATATTGTTCAAATTAAGAAAAGAAAACATAACATTGCGGAAACAATTTCTATCAATAATGCATTGTATGAAGAAATTGTGATCTCATGGTGCGAAAAAGCAGGACGGCATGCATGCGAAAATCAAATGGCATACAAAGTAATAAAGCTTTCAATGGAAGAATTAGCAGATGAGTACCAACGAAGGAGAAGAATTATTTATTTTGTTTTTCTGTTTATATCCATCGACATATTTTATACAAAATAGAAAAAGAGAAATAATTCGATACGACAAAACTTACATTGCTCCATAATTTTCATGAACATAGGCTCCGTTTGGATGGGGCCGGAATTGCAAATTCCGGACATTTTATATGTCAAATTTATTATAAACAATTCAAACTCTTCACAAAATTACACACCTCCCAATAAATTTATGTTTAGGAATTGCAAATTCTCCAAATTTCCCAAGGGGCCGTTTGGATTGAATTGAAAATTTCGGAAATTTGAAGAATTTCCTATTCCTAGGCATAAATTTATTATAAATAAGCTAAACTTTTCACAAAGTTGCACACTTCCCAACAAATTTATTTCTAGAAATTAAAAATTCTCCAAATTTTCCAAATTCCTAAGCGATCCAAACGGACCCCAAATTCCTACAACATACAAACGGCCCCATAAAGAATATTATAATCCAAATAAGAAGCATACAAGCAGTTGTTGATCATATCCACATTTATTAATTATGCATCGTTAATTTTATCATATGAAATCTATTGGCACCGATAAAATTTCGTCAAATTTCTTCAGCTTTTTGTTCTCTTGCGAGATTATTCGCTTCGCTCCAATTTTTCTTGGGACTCGCCTAAGCAATAAATTTAAGTGACAACTCTGCCCATGTAGACTGAAGCGACTGAATAGCAGAATAGGCGTAAGTAGTAGGGTAGTTCTGCCTACGGGTTTAAATTAAAAAAATAAAAAAAACTTTGGTCTGTTAGCACGAGCGTTTTCTACACGTTTATTTACGAACCAATAACAAGTTGGATGGTCCTCAACTCGGCTGACTTGTCGCGTTATATAGAGGTTGAACGCTTCACACATGCACGGAGCCGAGTGCTCTCTCTCTCTTTGCCTCGTAGACTGTAATCCTTTGCAAGATTTTCTGTAAAACCATCCTAATACCATACGCACTATTTTTTTCTTTTTTCTTTCCCTCTCTTGAAAAATGAAAACGGGTTCTTTCCCTGGAATCCCGGGGTCTTGGCAAATTTTAAAATAAATAAATGCAAGCTCGTATATGATTGAGAGTAGAAACCGACCAGGCTAACAAGCCGCAGAAAAACAAAAAGAAACATACTTAAAATAAAGTAAAATAAAACAAATTAAATGGAACCTATTCTCCAAATTAAAAATTAAAGTAAAATACAGCAAATTTAGGTGCTAGTGCGCATCTAAATTTGTAATTAAAAAATAAAAAAGTTAGGTAGTGCGCATCGAGTCAGCACCTCAATCAATTGAATTCTGAGATCAGTACTCAGTCACTCCACCTCCACTCCGTCTTTGTTGTCTCCGTGCACCGTGCACCTAATCCCTGCGTCTGCGTGAGCAAAACTTGATCCAAAATGCTGTCCTCTGTTGCTTCAGCTCTGATGGTATGTATATACCTACTATATTTGCTACTTTATTTGCCTTTAGACTCGTCATACTTAGATTTGTATTTTGACATTATTAAATTAATTAATTAATTAATTTGGCTTTCAATTAACACCAGGACGCCTGTCTTGGATTTCCGCTCTTTCGAACGTCGACCTCTGATGCCAGAGAATCTGAGACGGCGTCAGCAAGGGTCACAGAAACAAGCACTGGATCGCACCTGTTCAAGGTTATGGGATACTCCTTTGATAAGGGGATCGGCGTAGGCAAGCGCATCAGCTCTGCAATTTTTACTCTTGGTGGGTATGATTGGACCATTGGATACTATCCCGATGGTAAATCAGCCGAACCGAAAAACTCTATAGCTTTCGACCTCAATCTTAGAAGTCCCAACGCTAAGGCCAAGGTTAAGATGACCTTAACCTTGCTTAGCCAAACTGGTGGGGCACCAATTGGGCACTACACACCTAATGTAGTAACCCTTAGCACCAATTACCCTTGGAGCCCTTTATTTACTTTTAAACGAGACCAATTGGAGTCATTCCAGTATCTTAAGAATGATTCTTTCACAGTAAGATGCACTCTCACTGTCATCAAACGCAGCGCTTTAGAGACAACTAATTGCAAGACACAGCCATCTACTGTAAAGTTGCAACCCTCTAACTTACATCAGCAACTAACCAGTTTATTAGAAGTCGGTTATGGTACAGATGTGTCCTTCAACGTGAGCGGAGTCACTTTTGGTGCACACCGGTGTGTGCTTGCGGCAAGATCACCAGTTTTCAGGGTAGAACTCTTTGGTCCCATGAAAGGGAAGATGAATGAGAGCATAGAAATTAAGGATATGGAACCGTTAGTTTTCAAAGTCATGCTTCATTTCATATATTCTGATTCAGTGCCAGAGCTTGAGGAGGTAGATGGTAATAAAGATGCGTTAATAGTGCTGGCTCAGCATTTGCTGGTTGCAGCCGATCGGTATGGTTTAGAGAGGCTGAAACAGTTATGCGAAATAAAAATGTACGAGTTTATTGATGCGAACAATGTAGCAACCACGCTCACTCTGGCCGATCAGCATAACTGTTCTCAGCTCAAAGCTGCTTGCATAGAGTTTATTAAGCCACCTGAGGTTCTTGCGGCTGTTATGCTTACCGAAGGATTTGAGCATATGGTTAAAAGTTGCCCCACAATTCTTGAGGAGTTGCGCAAATTGAAGAGCCACGCCAGGCGCTGAACCATTTTACTTGTAGTATTGTAGCTGTTGGCATTTATATTTGAAGCCTTTAATGGAATTACCAATGTGTATCCCTCAACGGAACTTATATATGCTAGTATTTTGGAAGCACAATGTTTGTTCTAGCACACTATGTTTTGTTGCCTTCATAAGTAGTAGTTTGGTTTTTGGTTGCCCCTCTTGTATTCAGTATTAAAATATATAATTATGCTGAAAGAGGTGGAGGTTGAACTTGAAGTGGTTTACTGTAATAACAAGAAAGAAGTGTCATGTTATTGGAGCTGTTGTCAAATCTTGCTAATTATTAATTTTTCTTGGGATGTAACAGTAATTAATACCTTTTTTGGATTCCAACAACAATTTAATTTTTAGTATATGTTACGATACCTTTCAAATTTAAAAATAAAACAAAATAAGTTATTATTAATGAAAGGTACGTTTTCTATCAGTTAAAAACTTAAAATGCATTGTATGAGGCGTAATAAGCTCAAGATCATCCGATGATTAGTTGGTTGATTACTATATTATTATCTCTCCTCTTAAAATAAGTTGTATAAATGGTATTTAAAGGTTATTTTAATAATTCACTTTTCATTTAAAATAGAAAGAGTATTCTGATTGGAATTTTTAAAACAAGTAGGCAAAACAGGCTACCACTTCCATTTAAGAGAAGCATAAGTCATTACAATTATCACCTACTAAGATCACCGACTCTGTCCACCAGCGCTATCTAACATCAATAGTATCAATAGTTTGCAAAATAAAAAATTAGTATGCAACTCAGCGACTGCTGGCCTATCCCCCCAGCAATTAAAACCCAGCTCTTATTACAAACCACATACAAAACATCAACAAAAAACTGAACAAAGTCTCTCATTACACAATAACAGATAACATGTAAATCACACATTGATCCCTATTGCTGCCCCTCCTTGAAGAGTTGAAGTTCAGCATCAGGCTCTCTTGGCAACAACTGCAACTGATGTTCTCCTGCACTTGACATACCAGTCCCTACTGCATTGGTAGCTCAGCCAACATAGGTACAATTGCCTTCACTGTATCTTTGAGCTTAGCTGACCGCAAACCTGCCCAATATCTCAAAATATCATGAATCTTCACTCCAATGTTTCTTAAATTTGGGCATGACTTAGCTTCAAATGTTCCTTGGATATGTTTCGAATTTTGGAAACAAAGCATTATTACCAATTTTAGATAGAGGACAATAAAAATAGGTATAGCACTCAAATAGAAATTTGTTTATTAAGAAATATCATTTATCATCAAACTTTTTTCCTTGTGCATATTTTAAAATTTATTTTTGAAAATATAACAATATTTTTGCTTTTTAAAAACATGACACATTTCCTGGTACATGGTACATGAAAATAAGTAAAAGTAGCTCCGTTCCAAAAATGAATTACAACAAATACAGGAATGTAATAATTACCAATGTGTTTGCTTATTCCAGCCACATCTGTCCTTCCATTCCCAAAATGAATCATGACAAATATGGGATGCCAAACATCACCAACATTTTAACCAACGTCCTAAAATACCTGCAGTTGCAATTGCAAAAGAGGACTAAATTAATCCGGAGTAAAAATATCAGTGTTTCCAATAAAAACCTTCATCAATTAGTTATAATGGCCTTGTCGTCCTCTGTTGCTTCAGCGTTGATGGTGCGTGTCTAGTATTTACTACTTAATTTAGTCTTAATTTGTTCCTACATATTTTGTAATTTGATGTTCGGTTTAATTAATGCAGGCAACCTGCAATCCAGAACTTGACACAGCTTCCACAAGAATAACAAAGATTTGCACCAGTTCGCACCTGTTCAAGATAACAGGATACTCCTTTGATAAGGGATCAGTGTAGGCAAAAGCATCTCCTCTGACACTTTTACTGCTGGTTGATATAATTGGACAATTCGATACTATCCCGATGGTAAATCTCCAAAACTAAAGACTATCTCGCTGTCGAACTCAAATCTTACAAGTTTCTTCCCTATAGCCAGAGTTAAGATCACCATTACCGTGCCCAGCCAAAAGGGAGGGACACTTGTGTGTTCTTCATCTGATGCAGTAAACATTAGCGCCACTGAGTCTTGGGCACCCATACTTAATAGAAAGAAGGGACTTTGAGAAATCAGAGTATCTGAAGAACGATTCTTTTTTACAATAAAATGCACCATCAATTTTGTTAACACACGGTGGTTTCAAGAAAATCAATTGCACAAAGTAACCTTTAGCTGTGCAGCCATCTAACTTACATAAGTAATTAACTTGTTTATTACAATGTGGAGATGGTACTGATGTGTCCTTCAACGTTAGCCGAGTAACTTTTGATGCACACCAGTGTGTGCTTGCGGCAAGATCACTGGTTTTTAAGGCATAATTTTTTGGTCCTATATATGAAAGGCAAAATGAATCAGAGTATAGAAATTAAGGAAATGGAACCATCAATTTTCAAGTTCATGTATTCTGATTCCGTAATTGAGGTTGAAGATGTAGAAGATAATAAAGACTCAGTTATAGTGCTGGCTCAGCATTTACTGGTGGCAGCTCTTCAGTATGGTTTAGAGAGGCTGAAACAGTTATGTGAAGTAAAATTTTTCGAGTTCATCAATGTAAACAATTTAGCAACCACGCATGACTCTGGCTGAGCAGCATAATTGTTCTGAACTTAAAGCAGCCAGAATTTCTGGCTGCTGTTGTGAAAACTGAAGGATTTGAGCATATGATTAAAAGTTGCCTGACAATTCTCGAAGAGTTGCCCTCCAAGGATCATAGCGGTTGATAATGATTAGTTATATTCAGTGTTTCTGCATGCATTTCCCTTAACAAACTTTTGCTAGTATTTTGGAAGCACAATATTTGGGTGACTTCATATTAATTTGCGTCGTGTGTGTGTGTTTTCTTATTTAATTCCTGTATTCACTGTTGAAGTTTATAATTATGCTCAAAAGGGGACGTTTTGATGACTTAGTTATATTAGTAAGTAATTATAGGTTTCAAAAACTTTTGTTAATTTTTTAGTAATTTTCACTAGGTTATTGTATGAAATAATTGGACACCAATTTGAAAAAAAATTCGACCACATGAAAAGCTGTTGTATAAATGTCCAAACGTTTCAGAATTAGGCCTCGTTCCATGCAAATAAGACCCAACCAATAAACAATATCCGATGAAACTTTTTATTTTATATTTGTTTTCCCATTGTTGTCGGAAATAAAAATATATGAAAACATTAATTTCAATTTTCTTTATAAATTCAAGGGCAACTGGTAAAAGTTAAAAACATATAGTACTTTATTCTTTGGTACTATATTAAGTAAACACTGCAGCTAGCAGTAAAATAATAGCATGGTATTGTGTTTCTAAAACAAAATAACCACCAGACTGGAGGCTCATCTGCAACCGTTGGCTCTCAACATCTACAACGCAAAGTCTTCTTTTACGTCATGACTTTTAAACTCTTCATTCCAGAATTCCCAATTTGAACCGAATTTTGGAAAAGAATAAAAAAAGGAAGGTGAGACAAGATGTCCGGTTTCCGGCGAACTGTCTCTCTTCCAGCACTAGCTGCTGCAGCAAAGCGGTCGGCATACAAGATCCGCTCCGCTAGTCTGGCAATACGGTTCCACCCAATAGTATCCCGCCTGAATGATGATGTAGCATCCCTCCTGTCGTGGTCTTCCTCCTGCATCCAATCGCCCTCAGCCCCATGGTTATCTGAGGGTGCCGATCGCATATCCATTGTTCTCACCTCGCTCTTCGAACTGATGCAGCACCCTCTGGCGGTAGATCAGCTCCGTGACTCCTTGATCACAAATGATGTCTCAGAAGACCTGCTGCGGTTGGTCGATTCATACGACTTGTTTCGTTTGGCTTTGCTGAATCTCGGACAGCTCCAGGCAGGGACAAGGGCTTCATTTCGGAGACAAAAATCAAGCACGTATTGGATCGGCAGTGCACGCACAGCGTTTGGCCACACATGAGCTGGAGCAACTCGCCTCGACTATTCAGGAGGCAGCAAAGTCAGAGCCGCCGCCACCAGGAACTGAATCTGCATCAGAGGATGCAGAGGGGGTTTGCTCGTTGCCATTAGCGCTGTGCAGTGCTATGGCCGCATTGGCTGCAGCCTCAGCCATGGTTTTTGTTGGGCTCACAGCATTGTCTGATCAGTCGACTGTACTGCCTACACCTCTTGCTGTTGGCCCCATAAGGGTAGGCGAGTGTGCTGCAAAACCAAGTTGGGTGTCTGGGGTGTTACAATGGAGATCAAGGGCGAATATGCAGGCAGCAATGGAGGAAGAAAGGAAGGCGAGAAAAGTGGCTCTCGACAGGTTCGATACATTGGAAGGGTGCATAAAGGACATGGAGAGCAGAACTGAGGAGCTTTATAGAGGTCTAGTCAGAGCCAGAGTATTCCTTCTTAATGTCTTATCATCTAGATTATAATTGAGGAAGAAAAAAAAGACAGTTTTTACAACTCATTTGAGCAATTGTACCATTTTTTTTTTGGTTTTATTATAGCTAATGTAGCTTGTTTATAAGACCATATATGCTTTTGTTTCTTCTCCGTTTCAACTTTGAATTTTCAAATGACAGTAAATTGAGTTGTAAAAAATTAAAGGGAACTGATTTTGTGAGCTTAATTTGTGGGTTCCTCGGATATGATTCGACATGCTAGAAGCACAGGCTGATAGGCATGGTTTTTGTCTTTACAAAAAAAGAAAAAGGTTCTTCATAAATTATAGCTATATAAGACTATGATTTCATGCAGGGTTCTTATAAAAGTTGGGAGTAATAAGAACCTACGTTGGAATTAACACTTCTCTCCAACCACAATAAAAAGGCCAGAGGCAACTAATTTTGACACTTGATTCTTCCAGTTTTTAATTGCAGCACTAATACTCGCATAAGTGAGCTAATTAATTATTAATTTGTCTTCTAACATATTAAAAAAATATATTACATTATGCTTAATGCTTATTTTGTTAAAAAAAAATATGGAAAACTATAACAAGATGTTTACTTAAATTGTTCGCAAAGTTAGGCCGGGTCTCGTTATGGGCTAGAAACTCCGGGTCCCGTTTGGATCCAAATTGTTAAAATTAATTTGTCCGAAAATAGTCATGTGGTGAAAAGGCCCAATTACTAGGATCAGCGTACTAGCATTAGGGGTGCATAACGTGAAAAACGACCACGAAAGTGGTCATTTTCGTTAACCGTTGCATTGATGCACGAAATTTTTATATTTATTGTGTTGATTGTTACATCCGTTTAACACATGTTGCGTTGATTGTTCCGTTGATGGGAACGATCAAAACGGTTATAACCGTCTTTGACTACCTAACTGTTTTGCATTTTATTAAGATGTAAGAAAATAAACTATTCTGCATTTTGTATGAAACAGAGATAGAGAAATGACAGGTTAGGTCATGCGGGAAAGGGGGAGGAGGCACTATAATCACCTCTTGCTCTCAACGGCGATTGTACTCGGTGGTGCAGAGGCGAGAGAGATAGATGTGACTGTGTTCGACGGAGAAATGACGGAGCGACGCTGCAGAAATCTAATTTTACTCATTTCTCCCTCGATCTCTCTACTGAGGTCCTCTGCAATCTAATAATAAAACCATAAAAAAAATTTTAGATGAAATGCGCGAAATAAACGACCACGAAACGTACCAGTTTCACTAATCGTTCCGTTCAGAGACGAAACAATATTTCTATTTGCGTTGGTTGTTCCGTTCCTTAAACGAAATTAAAATCCTTATCCGTTATCGTTCAGTTCCGGACGAAACAAAACGAAAAAACAGTTGAAACGGCTACCGTTTTCAGTCCTAACTAGCATTCTCAAGCCCAAAAATAGAACTTTTGAAATAGGAAAAAGCATGTGGTGATGTGGATGTGGGGTAAACGAAGCAATACCCAAGAAAAACCTTTTATATAATAGTGCTTTTTATATAATATAGTCACACATTGATTCTTTTTTATTATTTTACTTTTTGGAAAATAACATTTGGTTTCTTTGCATTTGATTGCCTCTTGATGAAAGTTCTTCTCTTGCTGATTTGTGAAACATGAAAGATGGGGGATTGCTTTTTGTTTGCTTTAATTTAATTTCTCTTCACAAATGATTTTTCACTAGTAAGATAGATGGAGGCTGGCCACTGTATGCCTTCTGGGGATGAAAACGGAGCAGATTTCACATTCGATCCGTATTCGTATCCGAACATATTCGTCTTTGTATTCGTATCCGTCAAAAAAATATGGATGCGGATATGGTTTTGAGTTTTTTGACACTGTCTGATCCGTATTTGTGTCCGACATAGATATTATCCGTATCCGATAGATATTAATCCGGTTATCCGTATCTTTAACAGCATAAGATGATTAATATAATTATTTATCTACATTAGATAATACTTTTAATTAGATAATACTTTATTTTTATTGGATTAATTTTCTTACAATAATATTTTCATTTGGACTAGTAACATAAATTATTTTTATTTTCTATTATTGAGACGATTATATATGATAGCAACACTAAAATTAATTTTTTCTCTAATCATGATGATTACATATGATTATATATATTATTTTAATGTATGATGGCATTTAAGGTAACATGATATGATTTGACATTGAATAGTTAAATATACTGTTGGAATTCAAAATGTGGATAGACTGAATTTATTGATATTAGATTTGTACTTATGTGGTGCTTGTAATTTTAGAAGGTCTATTATTTGCTTTCACTTTTAGCCTTTTATTTATGTTTTGAAAGTTAGAATCCAACAAATAAATTTGCTTACTTTGATTTTAAAGAAGTTCACTTCTAAAGTTGTACATTGTAATCCAAATCAATGTTATTAAATTAACTTTCATACTTTAAAGATTTACTCATTTGGCTCAAACTATGAAAAATAATAGATATTCATTCACGTGTACTACTACTGATGTTGACGAAGTACTAATATAAACACTAAGTATATTGAATAACATTATATTTACATAAACTGCTATTGTAAATAAATAAAAAAGATTAAAATGTTATCCGTATCCGACAAAATATATTCGTATTCGACTCCTTATCCAAAAATATCCGAACCGTATCTGTATCCGAACGCATTCGTATTCGTATCCGTATCCGAAAAAAATATAGATACAAATATGAAAAGACCAACACCCACTCCGTATCCGATCCGTTTTCATCCCTAATGCCTTCCCATATCCTCTGCAACCCAGTGCATGTGCTGTGTCTTCCGCAGTTCCCAGTTCTCAGCCAACCGATTTATCCATTGCGGCTTAGGAAAAGTTGTGCTGCACCGCCTTCTTAGCCAATTGATTTCCTCATTGCGGCTTGAGAAAAAATAAACTAATATTTTTTTGTTAAATTATTAATCACACTAATTTTTTAAATTAAATTTATACAAAGATTAAAAGTAGGAAAGATTGGAGATCAAATATTGACTTGGGTGTGACTTTTGAGTCATAATTTCAGGATCGAAACCGAAACTTCTTAAATGAAACCAAACTAAGAAGAGGATACAAATTCATTATCCGAATTTTGAGACTACGAACTTCATTTTGTTTCCTAATTTCCTGCCATAAATTCGCATTTCCAAATTCGATTATTTTGTGTTTCCTAGATGCAAAAAATCGTTTTATAACTTGAAGCTAGTGAAATAATGGCAGTTTTAAACATCTGGATAAGCATAAACACGAATAATAATAATAATAATAATAAGATAGCCACATTTTCTTTTTTATTATTACAAACTAGCAGCAGTGCCCGCTCAATGTGCGGGCAATTTTTATTTGATATAATTTAAAAATGTTAAAAACATTTTAGTATATATTCTCTTTACCTGAACTTTTTTTTAATTGTTCTTAAAGAATTGCAGCACATCAAATGAAATCATAAATTTTCATTTTCACGAGACACCTGTATGGGCTTTTTCGTCATTCTCTCAAAGGATTGAAACGGGTTCCCTCGAGAAAAGAAAAATGCTTTAAATTCACCCCCCTTAAGGTTCGATCTCTGTACGGGCCTATTTTGACGACAAGAGAACCAATACAAGAGTCGCTTCTTAAAAGGGTTTATTAATTTTGCGGGTCCTTTCTTTCCAATAGGCGCAAGCCCCTATTGTTAATTACCTCGTGATCGCTCACGAGAACCTCTGATTAAGGAATCTAAAGAATTATATGCAATAGGCTAGGGAAATCGTCTCTAAAATGATTTTGTATTTATGTGAGGGCTTATTCTTTTGGCTTAAACCATACTCAATTTATGGTACCAGACTTAATGGACGGGATCCGATTGAGGACTATTTGATCATTCAATTGATGGTACCAGACTTCATGGACGGGACCCAATTGACAATTGACTAAGGTTGGTTTAGGTTTGTTGGTTCTATTTGAATAGGATATGGTTTGGAATTTTTGCGTGTGGAAGCTCGGTCTTGGTTTGGAATGACGATTTTTGTTTAGGGAGAGAGTTTTTTGTTTGGGATAGTTTTGGTAAGTTCTCGGGGCAACGGATGGCCTTCTTGTGAGAGTGGAATGGAATTTTACAACCTTCGGGACCTCTTGGGCGGTCTTTTTGGATTTGGTATTTCTAATCTTTGGATTTAGGCTTCAGGATTTTGGGTTTTAGGTTGAAGTTTCGGGGGGTTTCTAGCTTTTTGGTCTTGAGGTTTCTGGTTTCTGGATTTGAATTTTCGGATTTTGGGCTTTTAGATGGGAATTTTGGGCTTCTGGCTTTTGGTTCAAGTCTTCGCTTCTTTTAGGTTTCTAATATTTTTTATTTTCATGAAAATATTTGTTTGAATTTTGAACACATTTACATGGAAATGATCTTTTGAAATTCATTTTGTTTTATTCCCACTTGTGTTTTATCTATCTCATTTTTGAAATCCTTTTGATAAAACAATTGATTGTGTTTGGTATTTTGTATGACATTTATTATACTAAAATACTTTAAGAATTTCAAAATTCTCTAATTTAACATTTTTTGTTATTTCGAAATATCGAAACAGCTAGGTGTTGAAATATAAAATACTTAATTTATTTGAATATTAAGATTGCATAAGATGTTTGAGGCCATTTTGAGAAATGCTACCTTATTCCTTTTTAAATTCCTTTTTAATAAGTTTAAAATTTTACATAAATTTGGTTATATTAAACTTTGAACCCTTGATTACTTGCAGAACCTTCAATTTTATTTATTACAAAAGTATTTCATCATGTTTACTGAACTTAATTTAGCAGGTTTAATATTTTTAGCTTTGGTTTCGGTACAGGAATTGAGTTTCAGAGATTTCATTTCAGTTTCATCTGAGCATTGTCAGGCGCTGGTATGAATGTTCCTAAGGAGTGAACCTAGGTGCCAGATAGTGGGCCGGATGTTAATTTCGGCATTGGTAACAGTGAAGGGAAATAGAGAGCTAGTACATGGTTCTAGCAAGCAATCAGTATCATTGATCAAGATGTCAGGTGTTGGTGAGTTTCATTTGGTGTCGGCGCAGAAGTTGGGTATTGAGTACCAGTAAGAGATAAAAACATGGGATAGGAACAACGGTAGTAGAGGGACTGATGTAGGGATCGAGTATTGGTATAGCGTTGGAGACAAGCCTTGGTTTTATCATTGGTACCGATGGGGAAGTAAGGGACTGGTACACGTTCTGACATGATATCGGTACCAAGCAAGGGAAGTGAGGGACTGGTACATGTTTCTGACATGATATCAATGCCAATGGATAGAGTCTCAGGTGTCGATGGGTTTTATTTGACATTGACGCAGAGTGTGGATCTAAAATTTGACTCGGGTGAGTGCTAGGTACCAGTAAGAGGATTGGTACAAAGGTCTGAGGTAGGTTCAGGTTAGCATCTGAGTTGAGTTAGTGTAGGTGGGGCTTATTGGACAGCGGTACAGAAAATATCGGTATAGAGGGCATGTGTACCATCTTAATTAAATTATCCTTTTCCTATATAGACATTTATAAAACGGTATCATTCAGTTATCAGTTTGGGATTTTAGCATGTTGGTACATTACATCTGAACATGGACATTTATTGCAAATATCAAGAACCATGCACTATTTGAACTTGACATGCTTTGCACATTGATACGTTACTGACAAGCACGAATAAATACATATAATACAAGAATAGTTTCTCTTTTGATCTGATAGTGTGGTTTTATGTGGATACGGAGAAAAGGGAGAAAAAGGCAGTATGATAGTAAAGTATGATTTGAAATTACACTACCACACCAACTTTTCTTTCATCAGGAAAAAAAAGACTCGTACAGACCAGCAAAATCACATACAAAGTGAAAAAAACAGAAGAAAAAAAAGAAAAATAACCAGAAATAAACAGAAATACAAACTTTATTAACTGAGAACTTTTTTTGACACTCGATCTAGATAATGAGAAATACAGACTTTCTTAAATAAGGCGAAACCTCTAGTCAATCAACACCTAAAATCAAAGGGATTTACCTTCTGGACAGTAGGCAATGTTGTTATATTAGCAAGCATTTTAAAGAAAGAGACAAGGAAATTGTAAAGTTCAATGCATATAATTATATTTAACTATCAGTACAAATCATGCTTTCTTGTTATCCACATACACAAGAGTGCGTAGCAAAAAATTTTTAAATCCAGTGGTTGTACCGGATCATATCTCATCAAAATCAAACCAATTAAATCCAAAACCAAGTCAAAAGGGTCAGAAAACAGTATCTTGAGGAGAACTTTCTTGTTGGGGTTGATCAATGTTGTTTTTGTCGCCTGAAAGAAAAAAAAAACAGATATTTTAGAATTTGAACTGTAACATGAATGAAAATTTTCTCGCTAAAAAAGAGCCTATGAAAATTATTTTTCCCCCCTATTAAATCAAAGTATTAAAACTGATCAAATTACTACTGAACTAAAACTATAAACACTAATAAGCTACTGATACATGATATCTAACACCAAAACTGAACCAATTAAGTACTCAAATCCTGAAGAAGAGAGAAAAAAAAAGTACAGTAAATGTACCAGTGCAGACACAATGCTAGTAGTAATAACAAATGCATTATAAGAAGTGGAAAAAAAGAGTTGAACAATCATCTTGTACAAGCAAAAATTATATTATAAATATGAAAGGTGTACGTCATGAATCAAGGCTGCACCAGAATTCTCCATTGGGTAGGCAAGTTCGATTGCACGTGCAATGGTGAAATTACATATAATTAGAACTTCTAGATTTGAATTCTTTTTTCCCTGTAGTTGATAATTCAAACACCCAATAGGAATTTGGAGCACATAAATTACTGAAGTTTAATGTTTAATCTGATATATAGAATCAAGAAATCCTAACCATGCATAGGTTTCTGGACCATCCGCTCCGCCACCTCCGTCTGACACCGAAGCCTCTGGCACCATCACTATGGCCGGAGGAGGCGATTGAGACAATGTCGAAGCCATCACATCTCCCAATGCCATCTGACTTCTTCACCGATGCCTGACCTAATTTGAAGAAATCTGCCGCTCTAAGGTGACAACAGACATCTGATTATTATGATATTGATGCCAAAACCAAGCACAGATCGTAGCGGTCGACGTGGTGGCCCGTAGTCTGCTTCTCCACCATCACCTCTCTTCATTCATCAAAATCAAAGTCACATAGAATTGAAATAGAAATAGAAATTGAAAGAGAGGTAAAGAGAGAGAAATTACGGACCTGGAGGATTCTGAGAGGAGGAAAATGCATTGTAACTGCTGCAGAGATTACATAGATCTCTGATTAATGCGATATGCATTGCAACTGTTTCCGGAGATAGTCATGAAAAATAAATAGCCCCTAGATTAGGTTCAAAGATATCGCGTTGTGGCTCTTTCCATTTTTGCGAAATTTCCAATGAGAGCAAGATAGGATACTTCAGTAGCTGGAGTAAAAAGGAAATATAGCTAATAATTTGTATCTTTAAAGAAATTTGATAATCAAAACTTAATGCCATGTATCAAAATACGTTTATTTGGGATTCTGCAAAAAAAAATTTCTGTATGAGGTTTCGAAAAAAAAAATTATGTTCTGTGTGCTATATGTAGCCAAATTGTCCCCAAAGAACTTCCAATTGAAGTAAGCACAAATATAATTTTGGATATGAAATCTAGATTGATATCTAATAGATTTAATATAGATCAAACAATAAGGGAAAGAACATCGATTTGTTTATTACAATATATGCAGTACCTAAAAAAAAAATGCATTTCGCAACAAATCGATTTGTTTATTACAACCATATACTTGGAAAATTTGCACCAGCTGAAAAACAATGTAAAATTCATAAAAGAAATGTATCAAATTACCTGAAATGCATGACGATTCTTGCAAGCAACTATAGATGCTTTAATTTTTTAGAATGCTTCAATATTTTGTGGATCTCACCCTTGAAATGGTGTGCTTTGTCACGTACAGAAATCTGAAGCTTGGTATAATAAAGTAAAATTTATTAGCAACATATAGATTAAATGCACTATCAAACATGTTATGTGCCGAAATTATTTTATACAGAAATTCAGACGCAAAAAATTTTAATAGAAAGAATTATTTATTTATTTTTTTAATAAGAAGAAAGTTCGAACGCGTTTTATAAAAGCGTACAGTCTCTCTCCTTCGTACGCGTTTATAAAACGCGCTCAAAGGCTTCGAGCGCGTTTTATAAACGGGTAGGAATGAGAGAGCTTCAGTTACGCCTGAAAAGGCTGGTCAGACTTTCGTACGCGTTTATAAAACGCGTTCGGAGCCTTCGAGCGCGTTTTATAAACGGGTAGGAAGGCGTAAATTTTCCGAAATTGAGTTATTACCATTTTTTTTCAAAATTAATAGAAAAATTAATGTGAAAATTTAAGTTAAATTTATTTTTAAGATTAAGATTAAATTTACAATTTTTAAAATATCACATTTAATTTCATATTAATCTTATTTAAAAATGACATTAGAATATTAATTTTGAATTAATATCATTTTGTTTGAATAACTATCAAGAAAGTCACTTAATTTACTGCATTTCTCTTTTTAATGATTAATTTATGATTTTAAAAACTTTTTTAGTAGTTTAGAGTGGTTTTTAGATTTGCAAACTTTCAAAGTGAATTTTGGAGGTCTAGAGAGCGTTTTTTGGCTCCGAAAATGGTCGTTACGGAGTTTTACACCCGTAACATGTGTAGATCTCGTCGCGAGCTTTCCGGATTGTCCTCGATCACCCCAAACGGACATTCCTATCAAAAGTTAAGCCTGTTTAAAGTTTTAATGTTCAAAATTGTTTTAAAAATTTATATTTTAATTATTTCCATATTATATATTATTTGATTATATATATGGCTAACATAAAATAAAAAAAGAGAAGAGACTACAATTCAAAAGATAAGTATGTAAAATTACAGGGTCGTCGGTGAATAATTATTCAAACAAAATGATATTATACACATGTTCAAACAAAAAAAATGTGCAATTAAATGCATCTTTAATTGGAAATAAAATTTTGATACATCTATTTAATACATCTTTAATTGGAAATAAAATTTTGAGAATTTTGTAAATATGAAACATGCAGGGACCTTATTGCAAAATATTATTTTTAATAAGTTAAATGTTTTGGTTTGAAAGAAAAATATGAAAAACTAATAACACGTTTATAAAACGCGCTCGAAGGCTCCGAACGCGTTTTATAAACGCGTACGAAGGTCTGACCAGCTTTTTCAGGCGTAACTGAAGCTCTCTTCTTACCCGTTTATAAAACGCGTTCAAAGCCTTCGAGCGCGTTTTATAAACGCGTACGAAGGAGAGAGACTGTACGCTTTTATAAAACGCATTCGAACTTTCTTCTTATTAAAAAAAAATAAATAATTCTTTCTATTAAAATTTTTTGCGTCTGAATTTCTGTATAAAATAATTTCGGTGTTATGTGTCAGTGGTAGCTATACTTTCGGTATAATAACAACAAACAGATCTTTAGCACCTTTTCAATTTATTATTTTGGTACAAGGAGGCTAAAGTATACTAATAACAGAAAATTAAAATATAGAGTACTTAGTTTGTACTAAACTACAAATTTTACAGAACTACAAGCAACTACAAAATAAAAAAAAGAAATTAACAGAGCCAATTGAGACCAAAGCCAAAAAAAAAAGTCATAAATAAGAACAATTTATTGAAAAGGTCGCACAAACTTGGAAATAGAGTTGTCTCTGGTCATTGTGCTGGTAGGCTCAACTGTCTAAGCCGTTAAATCATTCTCCACCTAAAGCAACAAACATCCACTGTACCACTTATTCAAGTCAAATCCATCGGATTGCTTGTTTAATTAGCGATCACAATAGAGAGCGGTAAACAAAAATTTTCTGACAATAATTAGGGAAAATAAAAATGAGTGGCAAATGTAAAATTGAAATTTTTGTGAAATTTGAACGAGATGCACTAACCCTAGGAGGGGGGCGCTGTCTTGATTTGTTGCGAAATTTCTAGGCCCCATTCTGAGAGAAAATCGGAAGCAGAACAAACCCTAGATTTGAGAAGGGAGCGGCGCAAGTAAACCCACCGATTCTTGCGATTTACCTGAAATAGAGAAGAAGGAAGGAAAGAAATCCAGTTCTATTGCGATTTGCGCCTGGATTTGTTTTCTTGTGAAAATTTTCCTTATTTGGCCGCAATCATGAAGTGAGGAGAGGGGAACAAAGGTGAGGTAGCATTCGGAGGAGAAAAAGTGCCGTGGTTTTCTTCTTGATTTGTTTTGATTTCCTTCTCTGAAATTTCAATGGGAAAGAACGTAGGAAGGGGGGGGACTCGCATCCTCTACAGCCAAGCTTTTGGCTGTACCGTCCAGCCAAGGCTTTTTTTTTTTAATTTTAAAAGTCAAATGTTAAATATAAACCGTTGATCTTGTTCAGTTTTATATGCGATGCATTTTCATATAAGTTTTATAAAATTTGGAGTTGATTTGCTACTAAATCAAGTGGTCAACAAATGAACGAATATGGTTAACTATCACTGATTAATTCTAATACGTTCATAGTTTGATCATTTAATCAAGTATCAAATTAACTCCAAATTTTATAAAACTTATATGAAAATGCATCGCATATAAAACTGAACAAGATCAACGGTTTATATTTAACATTTGACTTTTAAAATTTTTAAATATTAAAAAAAATTATCTTGGCTGTACCGTCCAGCCAAGATTGTGGACCGTAGAGGATGTGAATCCAGGAAGGGGGAGGGGAGGGCAGGCAGTGTTCGCCTCAAAGAGATCGGAACAGATTTTTAATGAAAAGCGAAAAAATAAAAAGATCGTAAACGCCAGGAATCGAACTCGCGTTATTCAGCGAACGAAGCAATAGCCTTTACCAACTCACCGCTTAGACAGTTCGTGATAAAAAGTCGACTCTTTAGTTTGATATTTGAATCTGAACCGTAGATCATAGTAGATTAACAAAATCAATGATCCATATTTGATATTAGAGGGGTGTAACTCCCTTTTAGCTCGAAATTTATGCCTGTTCTACTGATGCTTTATAAGTAGTGGAGATAAGTCACGAAATAATAAATATTAAACTTATTGGATCTTTAAAAGATTTAAAATAATTATTAGTTATATTATAGATAGAAAATGGATATAGACTTGCTGTTATTCGAATCAACGAAGCGTGTGGCGCGCTGTAGAGGATCTCAACCATTGCCTGCAGTCCTGCACACTAGTCAACTCAAGTATGACAAATTGACAACCATTAACTTGAACTGGCCACATTCAAGTTTTTTTTAAAAAAAAAATGCACCATTAATAATTGTTGTCCCTAAGGGAGGCAGCTTAATCAAGGTTTAGCGGAAGCGATTAAGGTTTTAGACCGGTTTGGTATGAACTATCCTAACACAATTCAATTGGTACCCAATATAAGCAAGCACACAAGCAATTCACAATGCAAGATAATAAAGAGAGAAAGAGAGAGAGAAATTGAACACGCGATGTGATTACGGAGTTCCGACCCGCTAGAAGAAGCTAGCCTTAGTCGTACGTCTCCGGGAGTTTCGCTACCACCAAAGGGCGCGCTCCGTTCAATTCCAACAAGAACGGGACTACAACTTCGAACCGAATCACCTCGTCACAAGGACACTCGAGGCGGATCGGCCTAACTCGAATGGCTCAACGGCCTCAAAGGAGAAGAGCTCTCAACCTATTCCAACCTACACCTAGCGACAATGTCGGGGCGGTGGTGTTTGAGGCTACTAAATCTCTCAAGATGGTCTAGCTATGAAAAGCTCAAGTGGGAGAGTATCCCTGTGCTCAAAGGCTCAATTCTGGTCTAATTTTGCAAAGTGAAGCTCTCTAACTCATTTTTTTGGAGAGAGAACAAGGGGTGGATATATATAGGGCTCGAAATGAGCAGTTCCCCAGCAAAAACAGGCCACAGCGTTGTACAACGCTGAATAGCGTTATACAACGCTGGAATATGACCGTTGTAAATTCTAACGGCTCTTTAATATAGCCGTTGGACTGTTAGAGCGTTGTGCAACGCTATTTGCCGTCGCACAACGCAGGAGTGTATAACCAAAGGAAAGCTCCGACAATTCCGTTGGAAATTGTCAGAGCGTTGCTTGCCACTGAATGGCGTTACACAACGCTAAAGGGAGACAAAAGGAACAACTCTGACAGATTCAACAGAGCGTTGTACAACTCTATATGCCGTCACACAACGCTAACGTTAGCCAACGTCTTTTGTCAGAGCGTTGCTTGCCACTGAATGGCGTTACACAACGCTAAAGGGAGACAAAAGGAACAACTCTGACAGATTCAACAGAGCGTTGTACAACTCTATATGCCGTCACACAACGCTAACGTTACCCAACGCTGAAAGACGTTGGCTAACGTCTCCAGAAACTTTGCATGTAAAAACAGCACAGCTAACTTGGGATTTTTGTGGCGTTGTGCAACGCTATATGGCGTTGCACGATGGTACTCAGGAAAATTTCCAAGTTTTTAACTGTAGCGTTGTACAACTCTACTGAGCGTTGTACAACGTTGTGACTCAGCGTTGCCTAACTCTATATAGCGTTGTGCAACTTTGATTCACAAAAGTATGAATTTAGTTGTTCTAGCGTTGTGTGCCACTATCTAGCGTTGTACGACGCTAGGTCACAGAAAACAGAATTTTGCTGGTTTATTGAGCTTTTCGCTATCTAGACCATTTTAAGAATAAACAAGGACTAAAGTATACCTTCTATCCTAGTCTAAACTAGCCTACAAGCTCTCTAATGACTTGATCTTGATCTTTCTTAAAGCTTTTATCCAAGTCCTCATAAATTGTATCTTCTTCTTATAAAACTCAAAAAAAATTGTTAAATGCCAAATGATATTGTTTTGCAATCGACAAACTTAGAGACGTTTAGTACAACAATAATATCTTAATTTCCTGTATATACCTTCGTTGTGCGCAGAAGTATATTTCAAAAAGCTACAATAATTTACGTTATAACGTGTATTGTACATAAGGAAATACACCACAGAAAAGGGAATCGACTTGTCAACCGATTAAAACTAAAACAAATCATATCGGATCTATCCAGTGGTGTCATAGCTACAAAAAGAGATAGGTACTACTGTGGGCTTTTGGTACCACTACAGATGGAAGAATTGATGCCATGTAGATTAGGAAACCATTCATTAATTTATGTATCCCATGTTGAAACCACCGCATATGGTTGAGATGTATACCCCTCACCCAACCTAACTAGCTCCTCTGTTTCACAATAAATCTCTTATGGTAGCAATGAGTATATACAACTGTGGCAATCTCTGTTGTAGGTTGTAATGCAGAACCCAACACAAATGTCCTAAGAAAAACAAAATTATTAATAGCTAGCTTAGTTATGGGGCCGTTTGGATCGTTTAGGAATTTGGAAAATTTTCTATTCCTATACATAAATTTATTGAGAAGTGTGTAACTTTGTGAAGAGTTTAGATTGTTTATAATAAATTTATATTTAGGAATATGAAATTCTCCAAATTCTGGTGAAATCCAAACAGCTCCTATGTGAAGTTCATATCCTCTATAGGTATATAAATTGTCTAACTATACATAAATAAGGTTTCCAAAAGGTAGAGAGATAATTTGCGTACAAGTTTCTATTTTCTTTTTGAGAAAAGGCAAAATACCCATTTCCTTAATTGAAACAAACACAGGTAGCCAACTTCTGATCTGCAAAGAAAAGCACCAAAAAGATCCTAAAAGAATGTGTAAAAGTAGATTCCTATACTCATTTAAATATTCTCAGATGTGAAGTCAACTGATCTATTCTAACAAAATAGATAATTGATAAGATAAATTATCACTCAAATATCCATCTTCGTTATGGCTCCGTTTGGATAAGATGTGGGAATAAGGAAAAAGGGAAGAAGTGGAAAGTGTATAACTTTGTGAAGAGTTTAGATTGTTTATAATAAATTTATTTTCTTATTCCTTCTTCCCTTTTTTCCAAATGGAATCCAAACCGAGCCTATGTAAATTGCATGTATCCATTCATATATGAGGACTCGACATAGATATTCAACATTCAATTTTTTTCCCCCATTTTCATGTACCAAACGCAAAATACAAGTACCAGAAGGCCACAAGAGATCCTGAACTCTTATATTGCGGCTTTATTCTCGCATATAACCACTTGGTTTCAAACTTTCAATGGACCGTTCTTTTGATACCACTTAATTTCCTTCTTTCTCCAACCCCACTTCACTTTACTAGCAAGATGAGTTACAGCCAGTGTTTCACATCCAAAAGCCGCCGACCCCGTTTCATCCTTCTGACCCTCCTTACTATCTTCCTCGTACTAATTGCCGCAGCATCAATTGCCCTTTTGATTCGAACCCGATTCACACCGGAAAACTCAGGTGCTCACCGGGTCCCTACCGAGGCAATAAAACGTGCATGCGGGTTCACCTGACAAACTTTGAGGAATATGAGAGATAATAATTTCTGGCTTTCGAAATAATCAAATTCTGTATAAAAACTCCCCTTTACAATTTACGTCTCTGCCTTCTTTATACAACTCTAAATAGAAACATGGAAACAAATTAACCAAACCATAATACCAACTATTCCTATACAAATAAACCTTTCTAAATATAACATGTATCAATTTCTAAAAAAACAAATCTTCTAAATACGTCTAACTTTCCTAATGAGACTGGCACAGATTCGGTTCAACCTTCTGGCGCTGATTGTCTTGAACCAGCGATGTGATCATCCTCTGGCGCTGATTTTCTTAATCCAACAATCTGATCATCTCGTATCAATTTATTTTGCCCAATATCCTGACATCCCCCCTCAAATTGATGACATTGATGACCATAATTAACCAACATCAATTTGCTTATCAAAAAATTATGTCGTGCTACTGTTAGTGCCTTGGTAAAAATATCAGCAGTCTGAAGATGGGAAGACACATGAGGAAGTGTGATAAGCTTTTCTTCAACAGCATCACGGATATAGTGACAATCAACCTCAATATGTTTTGTTCGCTCATGGAAAACTGGATCAGTAGAAATCTGAATGGCACTAATATTGTCAGCATGAAGTGATGTGGGACCAGACTGAGGAAATGTAAGATCTTCAAGAAGACGTCTGAGCCAAACAATTTCAGAACAAGCAGCAGACATAGCTCGATATTCGGCTTCTGTGGAGGACTTAGATACACGATCTTGCTTCTTGCATTTCCAAGAAATAAGGGCATTACCAAGGAAAACACACCAACCAGTAGTAGACTTCCTCGTATTAGGACAGCCAGCCCAGTCAGCATCTGCATAAGCAGATAATTGAAAATCGTTTTCAGCTGGAAAGAATAAACCAAGATCTGGTGTTCCTTTGAGATATCGTATGATACGATGAACAGCTGCCAAATGGAGATGTCTTGGAGCATGCATGAACTGACTGACAACATTAACCGCAAAGGAGATATCTGGCCTTGAGATAGTGAGATAAATCAAATTCCCAACCAAACTTCGATACAGAGTAGGATTCTCTAATAAGTCACCATCTTCCTTGCGAAGTTTCAGATTAACTTCCATAGGAGTGTTAGCAGGGTGTGAGAATTGAAGTTGTGCCCTATTGATTATCTCAGTCAGATACTTGTGTTGATTTACAAACATTCCATGCTGTGTATGATGAATCTCAAGACCCAAAAAATACTGTGCTTCTCCAAGATCTTTCATTTGAAAAGATGAAGTCAATGCACATTTAAGCCGAGCCACACCTTGTAAATCACTACCAGTGATCAATATATCATCAACGTAGACAAGAGCCAAGGTCACTCCATATGAAGATTTGGACAAAAACAAGGAAGGATCATCACGACTCTGACGAAAACCAGCAGACAACACTGTACTTTTAAAAGTACGAAACCATTCACGCGGGGCTTGTTTCAAACCATACAATGATCGCTTTAATCTACAAACCTCATTTGGGTCACTGACAGGAAGACCAGGAGGAGGTTTCATGTAAATTACCTCATTCAGTTCACCATGAAGAAAGGCGTTCTTCACATCCATCTGTGTAATTGACCATTGGTGGGCAGCCGCCAAAGCAAGAACCACACGGACAGTAGTCATCTTAGCAACAGGGGCAAAAGTTTGAAGATAATCAATGCCATATTCTTGACGACAACCAAGTGCAACCAGTCGAGCTTTATACCGATCAAGAGTACCATCAGACTTCAGTTTAACTGTGTAGACCCATTTACACCCCAATGGTTTCACATTTTTAGGACACAAAACCAAATCCCAAGTGTCACTTTGAATTAATGCATCCAACTCATTTTGCATAGCAGATTTCCAACAAGCATGCTGAATTGCATCTTTAAATGTGCCAGGAACTGAAATTGATGAAAGAGCTGATAAAAATCCATACCGAACTGGGGGTCTATGCTGGCGGGTTGATCGACGAACACCAGGAGTGGTGACAGACAAATCAGGGTCTCGATCAGAAATTGGATTTCTGTGCTGAATTTCATCTGTCGCAACAGTAGGAGCAACCTGATCCGAGTCAAAAAAATCTGGGTCTTGATCAGGAACCGATGCAATGTCTGGAGAAGAGGCAGTCAGATCCTGAACGGATGGAGACAAGGTCTCAATAGCTTCTGGCAATCCTTCAGTCGCCACTAGATCGGGAACATGACCCAAAACAATGCTATTCTCACGGAAAGATGGAGACAGTGCCAGGTCCTGAGAAGACTTGTCAGAACGGTCCATAAGAACGGACCCTCTTTTTCCTCTTCTAACATAAACAAGATCAGGCTTAAATCGGCCAGAGACAGTGCCATCACCAGATGGTAAAGGTTTGAATGATTCTGTATGGGGCTGAAAAAGAGGCAGTATAGAACTAGAAACGCTAGGAGACAAAACACTACACTGATGATAATAAAAAACGGATTCAAGGAACACCACATTTCGAGAGATACGAAATTTTTTAAATTTTGGATCATAGCAACGAAAACCCTTTTGACCAACAGCATATCCTAAGAAAACACACTTGGCTGATTGCGAAGTTAATTTTGTGCGTTCAGAAGGTGGGAGATGAACATAACATATACAACCAAAAGTATGTAACATATCATAGTGTGGGTGTTTGTTATACAGAAGAAAGTATGGAGACTGATTACCTAACCCTTTGGAAATCTGACGATTTATTAAATGCACAGAGGTACGCACTGCTTCATCCCAAAAAGTGGTTGGAACAGCAGCATCTAAGAGAAGTGATCTGCAAGTGTCAAGAATATGTTTATTTTTACGTTCAGCCACCCCATTTTGTTGCGGCGTGCCTGGACAAGATTTCTCATGACATATACCCTTTTCTAATAGAAATTGCTGAAATTCATTTGAGATGTATTCTCCACCAGAGTCAGAGCGAAGAGTTTTGACATTTATTTTAAATTGATTTTCAACCATTGCAACAAAATATTTAAAAAACTGAAAGACCTCTGATTTCTTTCGCAACAAATATATCCATGTGAATTTAGTAAAGTCATCAATAAAAAGTACAAAATATTTATAACCAGAAGAAGATAGGATCGGTGAAGGACCCCAAACATCCGAATGTATAAGTTGAAAAACACTAGAAGTTTTTGTAGTACTAACAGGAAATGGAAGAACTTTACTTTTACTTAAAGAACACGTTGAACAATGACTAGGAGAACAATTTTTATTTGGAACTAAACCTTTTTCAAACAACACAGATAAACAACTTGAATTTAAATGACCTAATCTACGATGCCACAACATCCAGGAATCGAGATTGCAAGAAGTAACAAATGCAGAACCAACTAAGCCATGTTCGTTTTGTTTAGTCACAACAGGAAAAAGTCGACCATCCTTATGCGCCATCTTGAGTTTCTTCCCAGTTACCTGATCCTGTATCACACAACCAGAAGATGTAAAAAGCACATGATAACCATTCTCCACAAGTTGCCCGACAGATATTAAATTTGTTGATAATCTAGGAACCAACAAAACATCCTTTAACACTGTATGATTCATAGGAACCTTGCCAATACCAGTAATGGGCAGATTAGTTCCATCAGCAGTTGAAATTGTATCATTACCAGTGTATGAAGCAATAGACAAAAAATCAGTTGGTTTTGCAGACATATGGTTTGACGCTCCAGAATCCATTAACCACTTTGAAGAACGTGTACCTGAGATGCCCATCGTTGACAAGGCAGCTTGAATCATTTGCTGTATGGCTTCAGGAGTGATCGCCACAGGAGAGGACAGAGATGCAGCGTGAGGTGTGACAGCCACTTGCGCAATGGGTTTGGAGTGCTCACTGTTTCTATTATGCGTGTCTGAAGAAGCACTAGTCAAGAGGACATTCCCTGGGCGTGAGTTCACCAAGCGCTCACCAGAAGCAGTAAAGTACGGTCTCAGATTTATGCCAATCTGTGGTTCAACAGAGCCTATGATCCAACTCATGACACGTGAGTTCTCCTTAATCCACTTCTTCAAAGCCGTTTTGTCTTCCTTGCCGTCAGAACCCTTAACCACATCAGGCTTTTCTTCAGTACCATCAACATAGCCCCATAATTCTTGTCCCTGAATGAAACAACGAAGGTTGAATTCCCATAAAACATAGTTCTGTCCGTTCAAACAGACAGAAATTACAGCATGCTCTGATACCATGACAAACTTTGAGGAATATGAGAGATAATAATTTCTGGCTTTCGAAATAATCAAATTCTGTATAAAAACTCCCCTTTACAATTTACGTCTCTGCCTTCTTTATACAACTCTAAATAGAAACATGGAAACAAATTAACCAAACCATAATACCAACTATTCCTATACAAATAAACCTTTCTAAATATAACATGTATCAATTTCTAAAAAAACAAATCTTCTAAATACGTCTAACTTTCCTAATGAGACTGGCACAGATTCGGTTCAACCTTCTGGCGCTGATTGTCTTGAACCAGCGATGTGATCATCCTCTGGCGCTGATTTTCTTAATCCAACAATCTGATCATCTCGTATCAATTTATTTTGCCCAATATCCTGACATCACCATGTACAAGGATATATGCATGACTTCTCTTATGGAGTTTCCGGGTGGGATGGAAGCCGGTCCACAAGAACTTGTTCACTTGTCAATGAACATGACACACCAACGTGTCAGTCAGGCACTTTACGATGCCATGGCATTGGCTGCATTTGACATGGCCCCGTTGTCACGGAGTGCATATGACAGTTGCATGGAGTTGCTCTACGACTCGCACCATCATCTGGCACAGTCTCTTGCCACATCATTATCCTCTTCTTCATCCCCTGACGATGTGCTGACATGGCTCAGTGCTGTTGTCACTAACCAGGACACATGTGAAGAAGAGATTGACCAAAGTGGCGATGCATACCTAAAACCCCAGATGATGAGCTATTTCAATGAACTGGCAGAATTGCTTAGTAATAACCTAGCCATTTATACCAATCAGGATTTCTCTACCATTTCTACACAAAACAAGAAGAGGCGAAAATTGTTAAGCACCTCTGACAGATCAAATGAATTCCCAAATTGGGTGAAGAGAAGTGTGAGGAGGCTGCTTCAAGTGCCGGCATTTGCGATCCAGGCTGATATGGTGGTGTCAAAAGATGGAAATGGAACGCACAAGAATATTGGAGATGCGATAAAGGCAGTACCAAACTATAATCCAAGGCGTGTCATTATCTATGTGAAGGCCGGGCGATACGAAGAGAATGTTAAAGTTGACAGGAAAAAAACCAATATTTTGTTTATCGGAGATGGTGTCGGCAAGACAGTGGTTTCCGGAGGCCGGAGTGTCTATGAGAATTACACAACCTACAGCACCGCTACATTCGGTACCATACACATTTGTTACTTTTTCTATTTGAGACTATATATAAAAGTAGTGCAGACTTTGCAATTCTTGGAGCATCTTAACAAATTAGCTTCGCTTTCATAGCAAAAAGTAATATCTTGAGATAGCACTAGAGGTCGCAATCTTCTTCATTACATATTCCAAAAAGTTGTCTTCTTTCTTAAAAAGAAAACGAGCAAAATGTTAATAAAATAAGACCTCTTCATTGAATTCACTTCAATTAAAAAATAAATAAATAAAATTGCTTTAGATATTCTGTGGCAGCGGCGAATGGAGCGGGTTTTATCATGAAGGACATGACGATAGAGAATTGGGCCGGACCAGAGAAACACCAAGCAGTGGCCCTTCGAGTCAGTGCCGATCATGCCGTCATATACAGCTGCAAGATTAGCGGGTATCAAGACACTCTTTATGTGCATTCTCAGAGACAATTCTACCGTGAATGTGACATTTATGGCACAGTCGACTTCATCTTTGGCAATGCTGCAGTAGTGCTCCAAAATTGCAACATATGGGCAAGAAAGCCACTTCCCCAGCAAAAGAATACTATCACAGCACAAAGTAGAAAGGATCCGAATCAAAATACTGGTATCTCGATCCATGCTTGCCGGTTGTGGGTCACATCTGAGCTCTACCCAGTGAAGTGGGAACACCCGACGTACCTGGGTCGGCCATGGAAGATGTATTCGAGAACGGTTTACATGGAAACATACATGGACGACCACATAAATCAGGCAGGATGGCTTGAGTGGAATGGGTCGTATGCCCTTCAGACACTGTTTTATGGCGAGTACATGAACAATGGACCCGGCTCATGGGTCGGCAAGCGAGTAACATGGCCGGGATACAGAGTGATTACCATGCACGAGGAGGCGAGCAAGTTCACCGTTGCGCAGTTTATTGGTGGATTCACCTGGTTGCCTCCGACAGGAGTCTCATTCTTGGCCGGATTGAGAGGGAAGTGACGAAGGCACGAAGCAACCTCATATTATCACAAAAATAAAAGAAAAACAAGAACAACAAAAAAATATATATTATTTTCTTTTGATTAACTTCATTTATAATGTATTAACTTAGGGTGCGTTTGGATCGTTGGAAGAAAGAAGAAAAAGAAGGAAGAAGAAGAAAAAAAATTATAAACAATCCAAACTCTTCACAAAGTTACACACTTCACAATACTTCTTCCCACTTCTTCCCTTCTTCCCTTCTTCCCACACCTATCCAAACGCACCCTTAGATACCATCTACTTCCGTTGAATTTATGATAAATGGAAAATATATATGAGAGAAGAAACTTTTTCCACCCTTCTTTTATTTTATATATATCAAGTCCAAGTAATTTGAAAATTATAGAACTTTCCAGTTGATGAGGATTCTTGTAAAACTTACAAAACATTTTTAAATTGCACTTTAAATATTTTAAGAAATAAATTGTTTGGTCTTACTAAGATAGGGGAAAAAAAATCATGTCTCTAAATGTTAAAAAATATTAGAAAGTAGTTTCTTTCCTAGTAGAGAATGGTTCGTCGCATGTATTTAATTCTGTTTGCCAAACAGAAAATGTGTTTATAATTCCAAAAAATTGTCAATCTTTAATAATGTTTTGTTTAAACAAAAAAAAAATTCATATTTAAGAGTTACTAATCAAAATTAAATTTATAGGATTTTTTATGGCGAATGATAGAAGAAGAGCATTGAATCATATATAATTAATAAATAAGAAGCGACCCATTGATTCATTGATAGGCTGTACTGGTTCCTTTCTCAGCAAGTTCCATTTATTGTCTAGATTTTCAGCTGCGCGTCAATTTCCCCATTGGCCAATCATGGTAGATATGTAGCAAGTACATGTGATAATCACCGTGATGAGTTGTTGTTCCCTGTTGGTCCCCAAATCATCCAATTATTTATTTTCTCTGGAAATTTCGAGACATTTTCCGAGAAATTACAAATTTACAATGGCTCCGTTTGGATAGGTGTGGAAAGAAGGGAAGAAGGAAAGAAGTGGGAAGAAGTATTGGGAAGTGTATAACTTTGTGAAGAGTTTGGATTGTTTATAATTTTTTTTTCTTCTTCTTCTTCCTTCTTCTTCTTTTTTCTTCCAAAGATCCAAACGCATCCAATAAAAAATGAATAGGCTCTCGCGTGTCCAGCCATATTCTTCTTTGTTTGCCTCATCCACCAGCCATAGGCCCTGATCAAAATGATTTTGAGGTGGGATTTCATTTTATTTGAATTGATTTCGTAAGATTTTTCTTTGGATTTAATTACATAAGAATTCCAACTAAATGATATCAAATCTCTTCATTTTGATCAAGAATTTTCCAACGAAATGAAATGAAATGAAATCCCACATTAAAATAATAGAATTTTGATCGGGGCCATAGTCAAACAATGGATATGCAAGAAGGCGGCTATCAAGTGTGATTTTTTTTTTTAAAGATAAATTGGGGTCAAGCTTCTAACTTATTTTCAAATTAAATGTTTATAAAAAACCCTCCAACCGGATTTCGAATCTGCGACCTTTCACTTAAGATGCGTTGCTCTTATCAAGCGTGAATCCTTATTTATAAATTTAAATTTGTACAAAATTTCATTTGAGAAATCAAAAGTTATATATTTACATCATTAATCTTATATATATGTTTTAATTTTTGGCAAGGTTAAATATTATAGAAAGTCTTAGTCTTCGATCCAAAAATTGTAAATTTGACCTTTATTTTCATCTAAAGTTAAATATATAAACACTTTATATATCAAACTTTGAACCTAATTAATACGTAACAAAATAAATTTAAAATATAATTGGCATTTATTAACTGTGAATTATGTGAAAGCTTAAATTAATATAGATACCATACTTATATGTAATTTTGCACGTCAACATGCCATGTACTGCATGAATTTGTCATGGATGAAAATACCCGGCGATTTATGGTTGGCACTAAAATATTTCACATTTTTTTTTCGGACAACGCCATCTTTAGTTTATTATTGAATTATTATACCGATCAGCTTAGTATTTTCTTTTTGGCTTCCTCTTAAGCATTCAGTATAAACGTATAATGATCTATTTATTCGACCACACGCCAAGATGCAAGATATTAATTTTACCTTTTCTTTTTTTACTATTTTCCACTTTTAATTAAGGTGTGACCCTGTCTTGAGTTATTGTTACTCAAACCGAACCTGCGCTGTGGCCATCCAAAAGAGTAAAATAATAAAGATAAACAAAATTAAAACAAAGATTTCCAAAGAAAGGTTAGGGTTGGGTTGTTGGTTTAAAATTTTGAGGGGGGGGGGGATATTAGGTAAATTACTGGACGCATCCGGCACAAGTGTAACTGGAGACCTGACTAAGGAGTATAGAGGCGTAGTACACTAAACTGGGTATATATACCCTGTCAATGTAATAGAGAGATAATAACAAATTTAAAGGATAATAAAAATACATTTAGTGTATTCAACAATTCTCTCTTTCTTGTATTCTGTCAAACATGCTATTCTTAGCTTCCGTTTGGATGCGTTGAGAAAAAGTAGAAAGAAGGAAGAAGGGAAGAAAAAAAATTATAAACAATTCAAACTCTTCACAAAATTACACACTTCTCAATACTTCTTTTCATTTCTTCCCTTCTTCTCTTCTTCCCACACCTATCCAAACGGAGTCTTAGATAGTATTTTTCAATGTCTACTTCATTGAAAACAAAAAAAAATAATGGCGTTAGAAATTCTCTCCTCTTAAATGGTCAATGGTGAACCTCGAACCCAAAAACTTAAAAAGGCATTTGAGGAATCAAGGGCCAATCCACAGGCCCAATTTGCAACTATCACACGACAACTCGACAAGCTAGTCACTCAATAAATTTCTTTACAACTATAACTACAAGCTAGGCACTCAATAAATTTCTTTAAACTCTATATTGAGGGACGAGAGACGGGTTTCTTGGACCAATTAGTCCACAGCATGGTTTCAAGAACCGAAAAGGTACTGAGGATTATGGCAAGTATGATACCATAAACAAGTTTCCAGGAGCTACCAGCATCTCCTATTTTGAGGCCAAGAGTAATGTTAATAGCCGCGAGGAAAAGAGCCAACCTCCCAAGCCAGTGGTGGTACCAGTTCCAGTACATTCGGAGCTTCGACTCCTTATCAGGCCGTACAAAGAAGGCAATCACCTGATGGCCATAAGAGAGTGATAAGTGCGATAATCCACGTATACATGAACCAAAATATACAAGGATTATTCAGAAAAAAATAGTACCTATACCAGACCAACAAAAAACATGCTAATGGTAGAGATACAACTACTACAAGCTCTTAGGCTTAAGACATAGAACTGCCATATTGGCTAGTAAATTGAATTTGACTATCCTTACTTGTTGGCCCTCTGTGGTTATGAATTTAAGTAACCAGTACGAAACCTATATGGGTATGGTTACTCAAAATTGTAAAGAAAGATAAGGTCCTAGACCTAAATTTTTGAACTAATGCTTTGTTTTTCAGTTAGCACCTCAATTTTGAAAAATGTGAGAAGAGATAACTCCTGATCAACCTTAATCATGCAATTAATCTTTTGCTTTTCATCTAAGACTGAATTTTACCAGAGTATGCCCATTTAAAACTCGTTAATTCAATCATCATTTACAACAATTTTATTTAACGAAAACACTGGACTTTAATGTGCAGTAATTTGCGAATTTTGGAATATGAAATGGTTAAACTGGTAAAAGCACCCTGAACGAATGAATAAATCACTCACCTGCAGAGATGCTAGAACAAGTATGAAAATTCCGAGGCTTTTGTGACTTCTGAAATCAGAATTCAGTTTGTTGTAAAGAGAAATTCCAGCCAAAACAGCAGCTATCCCGACTAAGTATCCCAAAAATTGTATGGCAACATGAAGGTAAAACCAGAGTGGGTCTTTATGCCTGAAATATCTTGCTATTATTGCACCTATCGGTAGAAGAATTCCCCAGCTAAAAATAGCCAATGCTCCATGGTTTCGTTTCAACTGGTATGGATATGATGAAGGAGATGTTGGAACAGTTGACCCACCTAGAAACATTATAATTTGGAAATTGGAATAAGCTGGAATGAACTAGTGCCAAGATAGTTCGGTATTGTACCAGGCATGTTCTATTGATTCTGATCTGGTACAAAGAAACAACATTATGGTCATTTGTTCTTCATCCTGTTGGTCATGTTATTACTTAATCAGGGTTTTAATCAGTGAGCAATAACAGTACAGAACAGGTACCAGTACTAAACAGCCAGTATAGAAACTGATCCATTTAAAAGGACATACATGAATTATTTCAAGAGGGGTTAGAAAACCTGATGAAAAATCGAAAGAGACAGATATCTTGTCATCATGTTTTGTAAGTTGAAGATGATTTGGAGATTCATTTGCGTATGCCAATATAACCTCTTGGCTCTCAACCTGCTTCGAAAACCTCACTTGAAACATGAGATAGATATTCACGCCATAGAGCACCACCTTAGGGGAAACACTTGTCAGCATCAATTTCCCTTCATCAACAATCACATCCGATGAAGATCTGCCTTGTAAGTCATACTGCTTGATGAAAGATCTGCCAGAAGTGTCAATCCAGCCAACCATGGCACTTGAGCCAACCATCATCCCATCAGGAGAGAACCCTATCCCGACCCAACCAGAGGTGTATATTGAAGATAGTACTATGCTCACAGTATTGTCATGGCTTTGGTAATACTGAAAAAGAGTAGCATGATAATTTTTTTTATTAGGGATGCTATTGGCACTCAAAGAAAAAATAAAATAAAATAGAAATGAGGGAAATTTGGAGAAGAGCTGACTTGTCATTCTTGCTTTCCATGACACAAATCATCTCTGCTTTCAACTATTGGCATAATGTTTTAAAAAAATTTCTTAAAAAAAAAAACAACCTGCAACTTTGACAATGTTCTATTAATCAATCTTATGTGGTGAATATAAGCACGCATTTTTTTTTTCCCATAAGAGAAGGAAACATGCAAACTAAACAAATTCGAAGTATAAATTGAATCATAAATGAGGAAAAATTACTCTGAGTATAAAGGTCTTCCAAATGGGTTTACAAGCCAGGCCGGAAGTGTTGAAAGGTGCTGGGAGGAAACTGCCGAGATCAGCACCACAGCTGTCCATCTGTGAATGGACGGCCATGATTGAGGCAAAAACCAGTACCCATGAACCAAAGCGACAGATCAGAGCTGATTCCATGGAGGAAATCTATGAATTAATTATTTATAAGAAATGGTAGTCAAAATTGGTAAAGTGAAAGAAAGTATATGTATTTGTTCATGTTGTGTAAATTTATGTACATGTTTCATTTCACTTCAAGTGGCAACGAACTGGGTCCCACTGGCAAAGGCAGAAGGGAAGGGAAGGGAAGGGAAGGGGTGAGAGAGAGAAAGAGAGAGTGAGCTGGTTGGTGATAATGGCAGTGGAAATCGCTTCGGACTGAAGTGACATGAGTAGCAATGAAGTGCCCCGTTTCGGTGTTGTTTCATTCCATTCCGGTTTATTTCAGGTAAAATCCTTCTTTTTGAAAGGTTAATTGCAAACTACGCCGGAATGAACCCAAATTAACCGAAACGAAACAGTGCACGAGATATAAAGTAGGATAGGACCGCAGTAAAAGAATGTGGAGATAACTTTTAAAAAGGTACGCTAGTATTTCAGTGGAGTTTCGGGATGGAGGTCAATTGATGATTTCGGTGGAACAGTGGTAATACCAGGATTGAAGAAGATTTTGAGTGCGTTAGAATGCTGCAAGCCTGAGCCTGAACCCATCATTTCATTTCTCCTGTATTATAATTTATAACACTTGAGATTCTGCACAATTTAATGTGAATGTATACACTTTCAAAAAAAGTAGTAATTTGATGTGTATATACAAAGAGGTATATACCCGTGACGGTGTTATATAAGTGAGTGGGCTGGGCTGAACCGTACGTGACGGCCCAATAAAATAGAATCTGAGAATCGGTTTAGCCCATATAAGAAACATGTCCAAGGGTGAAAACGGTGATTGTTTTAACAGTTCTTTTATTTCGTTTCATAAAACGGTTAAATATTTTGGTTGCATTTTAAAAATAAAACAGTTAACAAAAGTTTGAAATGGTTTCGTTCATAGGTATTTTCATAGTATTTTTGTGATTTCACGGTTAACACAAGTGAAAGTCAATTTCGTGTCCAAAACGAAACGGTTAACGCAACTACCATTTTCGTGATCGTTTTAGACATTATGCACCCCTAAACATGTGGTCCTACAGCTCAAGTTTGAGGTTTGCAGAGGACAGTCTTTCAATTCAAACCATCCGATCTATTCTAGATGAACAGAATTTTACGGACTGTAAGAATTTCAACGGATTTGGTATTAATCACGGATTCATGAGGCGTCCATTATTGATCCAACGATTCGGATCAAAGACCAGAGGATGTGAATTCGCTCCGCACACATAACATCTGTTTTTGCAATTCCAGAAGAACAAGGCACATATATTTTGTTATTTTTGTTTTCTATTCTTCTTCTTTTGTAAATGAAACATCGATGGAAGCTTTTTCCTGGCATAGTAGCACAAAATGTAATTACAGGAGTAATGCAAGTAAAGTTTGAGAACAAATCCTGAAGCATTGTACACAGAAGAAACTGAAAGGCATATATTAGTTAGTATATAACGAAACAATTGTGACGTATAACAAGAGATGGTATGTACAAAGGTTTGCTACTACATAGTACTTCTTCCCAAGTACAAACGAGACTAGCAATTTTCCATCACATCCACATCACACATAGTTTCATTTTTCTGCTTCTTTTTCTTCTTTTGACTTTCTGAGACTGCTTATGCTAAGTTCATTTTAATTCCCACGATTACGCATCTTATTAGCACTCTAATTACTCCCATCGCTTCCTATTTTACTCCAACCAGTAAAAAGGAGTGAACAAAAGAAGTCCAAAAAAAGAAAAATCTGAAACATATAAAACCAACATCTCAAAGCGACTTGGCCAATCTATACAAATGCTCCTCGCCACTCTGCTCATCGATCTTCTTCACCCACTGGATCTTTCGCTTCGGCCGCCGCCTCTTATCGGGGCTGGTAATGTTCACCTCTTCCTTTCCTTTCTTCAACCAACCCATTCCAGCATTCCTGCCAATCATGGTCACCTCCATGTGATTCCCTATCATGTGCTTCTCAGACCTCAGAATGCCATCTTTCCCACCAGGAACTTCCATGCTTAACCCCTCCCTTCCTTCTTTGATATTGTTTGCCACCACCACCGACTTCTTCGGGTTCACGTCGATTATCTTGAGCACATCCTCATAATACTCACTGTTGCAATCAACCAAGGAGAAGTCAATGTTCTCATATTTTGGGAGGAGCTCCGCAGGGTCACCCACCTGAAAATCAACGATGTCATCGAGTCCAGATTCCTCCATGACTTCCTTTGATGGGGCGAGGGATTCTTCTTGAGGCAGAATGCAGACAAGACGGCCACCGGTTTGACGGGCTGCGGCTGCAAGAGCAATTGTGGAGTGGGATGCCTCAGGAGAGACCTCCACAATGAGTTGTGCACTCGTACCAGCAGCCAATGCTGAGATGAACTCGCTCTTCTGGGGTTGTACCGGGATTACACTAGGGTCGCTCTTCTTCCTCTCGAGCTCATTCTTGCACTAAAGACAGTGTACAGAACAGTGAGTCAGTTGAATTACACTTCAAATGAGATGATTGATTATGTTTTGAAAAAGATTTGGAGCTTGTTTCCCCAGTGTAAAAATACTGATTACTGTTCGGTTGAACTTGCTTCAGGGTGGTTTTTGGGGAAAAACGGCTTATTTGTTTCGCTGTTAGTTAGTTTTATGTTTGTATTTTTTCCTCTAAGAGAATAGGTATAATCTTGGTAAAGACAGTACTTAAGGGCCTAATAATAGAATCCTTTTGTTAATTTGTAGGCCAAGAGATAAACCATTGTTTTTTAGGGAAAATTTTTTTTTTTTTTTTGAGAACTAAAAGTACTAAACAAAGTGATTTCTTAATGCATCAGACTAATGCAGTTTAAACTAAAGACATTAATTAAAGGACCTGTGAATCAGACTTATTCTAGAAATTCAAACATCTCAACTTATTAATATTAAAGCACTTCAAATCAATCTTCAAATTAAACTAGGCAGTAAATATTACCTAGGAACAGAAATAATTAATTGATAATTATCACTGTTTAAAACATCAAAATATTAATTAATTGTTCATTAGCTTAAACAAGGATGGAATTACATTGTTTTTTATGGAATGTTGCTTCCTATTGATTCACTATTTTCATGAAAATTCTATCAATGCAAAAATCATAGAAAAATAATGGAAATGAAAGGACAAATTAGAAGTGACTCAGACCTTAAAATTTTCCAATTAATCATTTTGAATTGAACTCCATTCAATCATTAACACTTAAAACAGCTACAATGCGAGTTAATTCAATAATAGAAAAAACTACACAAATCCAAAATGATTTCAATTCTTTTTTTCCCCCTAATTTGAGTTAAATTCAATCAATGCTGATGCGCTATAGTTAATAAAGAGCAAAAAAATCTTACAAGCTTGAGGGTATCAAGATAAGCATTCGCTGCGGATTCAGGTGACCACACCATCTTTGTATCTCCGATTTAAACCCAAAGAAATTAGAGGAAAACCTTAAAAAAAAAGAGACTCTCGTAGTAACAACCCCTCGCCTGAAAAGGAGAAAGGTAGAACTAGCGATGAAGAGAGAGATCAAGATCGAGATCGAGAGAGATAGAGAGAGAGGAGGTGTTGATGGAGGATTGCTTGATGGGGGAGAAGGAAGGAATTGAGAATTGAGAGAGGTGGCGCTCGCGGTTTCTCTCCATTTCTATTTTTAAAAGCTGTCAGAAGGGTAGAATAGTAATTTTGCAGAGTGATGAATGGAGAATGGATGGCTCCGGTCGAAACGCGCTCCGGGTCAATAGCGGAAGACAGTACATGTACGGAAATTCGATTTGAACGCCGCTTATCCGCTGTCAATTGACCAATCTTTTTTTTATAATGCTATTTATATATATATTTTTTTACTTTTATTTTCTTTGCAAAGACTTCTCGAAGTATCGTCAGTTAAACAGTAAGATCCTTTATTTACGACAAAAATTAAGATAACTAGTATTTTAGCTACTACCCAAAAAATTTGGAATAGCGTGACTGGGTAACTAGTATGCATACTAGCTTTTATTTTTATTTTTTTTTTCTGCTAACTAGCATGCTAGGTACTACCAAAAATTTTAAAAAATTATAATATTAAATTTGCAATAGTGAGATAGGAAAAAAAACTAGAATTCCGACAGGACTGGTGCGTTGGAATTGTTAAGTAGATATGAAACGAATTTTGGATTGAATGAATTTGTGAACGAACTAAAAAAAATAAATTTATATTGAAATTTTTTTAATAAATTTTTTTATTAGATGATCCGTAAGAAATGAATTATAGTGAAAATGTGCATACTTTGTTTGCAGAAAGCTCCTCAAGTATATATTTTGTGAATTAATATGCCCATTGTACTTTAGAAGTAAGACCGCAGAGCCTTTATTTAGGAAGAGAAAACGGTACTAACCTCTTCAGCTAGTTTTGGAACTGTGGAACTGAGAGCAAAAAAATTTGAGAAACTGTGTTGAAGTGGATGCTGAAGGAAATTTGAATTTAATTAAATTATGGACTTCAAAATGCATTCAGATTGAAAAATTGATAAGTAAAAACGAAAAGGATTCTCAGCTCAAATTCAATCAATGTACTATATTTTTTTATAATAATTTCTTAAAAAACAGTGCCACTTTTGATATTAAATTAAGTAACGAGCATTTATATCCAAAAAATTTAGAAATTGCTCCTGCTGTAGTTTTGTTATTGTTCGTCATCACTTAAACCAAGTGAATACATTAAATAAACAAGTTCAACATGTAGATGATCAAAATCAACACATACAATAAATATGTTTTGCTATCACTTGTTTAGATTTTTATATGCATATTCAACTTATTTTTATTGAACATATTTGTCATATGTGTTTACTTTGATCATATATATATGTTCATCTTGTCTATTTTATGTATTCACTTTGCTCAAAAGAAGGCAATAGATGACAAAACTACAGACGTCGAAAGTTATCATTTTTAAAAAAAAAAATTGTTAACTTAGAAGAAAATAGGTCTTCTTTCCTTTGAAGATTCATAGAAAAAATTCATCCTATATTTAGAAATGGCCTTAGAATTGTAGGAGAAGTACCATCAAATTCTCAAAAGATTTATGAACGGATAACCTCCCTTTGGGTGTGTTTGGATTGTTGGAAGAAAGAAGAAGAAGAAGGAAGAAGAAGAAGAAAAAAAATTATAAACAATTCAAACTCTTCACAAAGTTACACACTTCCCAATACTTCTTCCCACTTCTTCCCTTCTTCCCTTCTTCCCACACCTATCCAAATGCACCCTTTATACAAGGAGTACCCTAAGCTATTTGACAAAAATAAATTGCCCTCTGGCAACAATATGTCAAGTAATTTACAAAGGGAAAACCAAATTGTCCCTCTCTACTCTCTAGAGGCATCTCCATGATTGTCAAAGCATAGAAAAACATTGTTCTTAATATAATTCTATAAACTACACTTAATACTACCCCTAACTTTGCAATTTGGCATTTTGATAGCAAATGAATTTACTCGATCATAGACAATTTATAGTGGAAAGGATGGCAAAGATCTAACAAATGTGCTTTTACGCTGTGATTTTGAAATAGTGGAGCACTTATCCCTTAATTGTCTCATCTCCAAAGGATTATGGTCAAGATTTAATCTTTTCAACTAGAAAGGCATAGTTTTAGATTGTACTTCCAAAAATACAGTTTGGAATAACATAAATAAACTTAATTCTAACAATAGAAGTTTCACCAAGCCTCTCGTGCAACTTGGTGCTGGCTTGTATTAAATGAGAGAAACATTTACTTTTTAGGTCTAGAAAAATAATTCACTCAGTTCTATAAACTTTCAAACTTTTACACTATGTTTGGTACGAAGGGATCAGACGGGAAGGGACGGGAACGGAGGAAAAAATCCAAAAGAATTTGTTTGGATCGAAGTGAATCGGAGAAGAAACTTTTTCGCGAGGGGATCCACTTTCCTTCCCAAATTTCTCTCCTATACAAAATCATTACCCTCCGAATCGGTGGAGAACGGAGGGAAACGAAAATCGCCGAAAATCGTCGAGATGCAGATTGCACCGATACCCTTTCTTGGCGTGATTTTTCTGCTTGGCGCGCGATCGCGATTTCCTTATTTGCGCAAGACCTCCTTCTATTTAAGAGCACTAGCACCTGTTACTTCTCCTCTCCATCGTTGATTCACTCAGGTAAACCCTTAACTTCGTTTTATTTCTTACTCCAGACTCCAAATTTCTAGTTCCTTTTTTGATTGATTACTTTGGCTTAAATATAAATAGGGGTATATAGCTTTGATTGATTCTTGTTTCTCCAAACTACGGGCTCACAATTTGATTCAGTTGTCATCACTTTCGTCTAATCCATATACAAGGTAATTGGATCTATTTTTTTTCTTTCAATTTGTGTTCTAATTCAAAGTGGATCTACGGAAATATTTGGTTAGATAAATTTGTTACGAGATTATCTCAATAATTAGAGTTTTCTTCTTTTCCTTGCTTGTGACTTGTATATTTGTAAAATTGTTATCTTTTATGGATATACATAGAATACGGTGTAGTTTATCATTCGTGTTATTCTAAATACTTGGTTCTGCTATACTTACATATTGTCAGTAGAATCATAGTATAGAGTAAATTTTTTTATGTTGAGTTGTTAATGCTAATTTATCAGATCTAGTGACTGGTGAGCTATTATGTCTACTGGTACCTACAATGGTATCTGCTATGACTGCTTTTACAAGCTCTCATAAGTTCATAACTGTACTGCTACTGAGTTTTATCTTGTTTGGTAGATTCCATTGTCATGAGTCATAACCTTAGTTGTTGCCTTACTTTTTCTCTTTTCTGAGCCTATACCATGTGGCTTTTTCCGAGCCTATACCATGTGGTTCTTCCCTTCACTTTTTTCCTTTTTTTTGTTTTTTGTTCTTCCATAGAGGTAGTTTAGACAAAAGTTTAATTATAAATATTTGAGAATAGAAGTGAAGATTATTTCAGATTATAATATTTATAACGCAGTTATTTAAACATGTAATTTATTATGTCATTATAGATTTTGTCCAAATGGCATCTCCTGACAATCTTGAATGGGAGGGAATCCTAACACACCATCTGCATCTAATGCAATTGTTGCGAGTACTTTTAACTTTACTTTGTTGGCTCGTGTTGGAACAACGAGCTGACAATCGGATATCTCCACAACTGCGAGAGAAAAGAGATATTACACGTCAAGAGTTAATGGGTCAACTCCTTTATGGTAGCAGAACACGTGAAATCTTAAGGATGGGTCCTCTAACATTTTTTAATTTATGCAGAAAATTAGTGATCGAAGGTGGCCTCAAACCTACAAGAAATGCCTCGATTGAAGAACAAGTGGCCAAGTTTCTCTACATATTAGGACATAACGTTAGAAATCGATCCATCTGTTTCTTTTTTCGTCGATCTGGAGAGTCCAATTGTCGACACTTCCACAATGTTTTAAATTCATTAATATTGTTAGAGGCAACATACTTCCAACAACCTGATGGCTCCCAAATTCCAGTTGAGATTTCATCAGATCCCAAATTCTTTCCTTATTTCAAGGTATTGTGAGATTTAAAATCAATTATATTTAAATTAGCTTTTTATATCACTTTTATAAATTTACAATATGTGTTATATATTATACTGACAGGATTGTATTGGGGCTATTGATGGAACACATGTCCGAGCAAAAGTTTCACCCAAAGATGCTCCTAGGTTTCGTGGACGAAAAGAATACCCTACCCAAAATGTACTTGCAGCTTGTGATTTCGATTTAAAATTCACGTATGTATTAGCCGGTTGGAAAGGAACAACATCAGATTCAAAAATCCTTAAGAATGCTTTAAGTCGTTCTAATCGACTTATTATGCCAGAAGGTAAAATGCCACTTCAAAATCTAATAGTTTCAATTTGAGATTAAGCAAATTATATATTAAAAATTTTAATCATTTGTACATATATAGGAAAATATTACCTTGTCGATGAGGGCTTCATGACAAAGAGCTCATTGTTGACACCATATAGACGCACACGGTATCATCTCAAAGAATATTCAAGAACTAACCCACCGCGAAATTTTCGCGAGTTGTTCAATCAGCGATATGCATCAGCACGCAATGTGATTGAGAGAGCTTTTGGAGTGGTCAAGAAACGTTTTCCGATCATTGATAGCTCCAACCAACCCCACTATAGTGTAAAAGTACAAAAGAAGATAATTGTGACGTGTTGTCTACTGCATAACTATTTAATTGAGAAAGATCCAGATAGACAACTAATTGATCAAGTAGATGCTGAACTTGCAACTAGAACAAATGAACCAGAGCATGTTGTTAGAGGAAACGACAACCAAGATAGGATTAGAGGCGAGCAATTGAGAGATGATATAGCTGCGGCAATGTGGAGGGACTACAATAATTGATTTTATTTTACAAATAATAAAATTTGATTGTTTTTGGTTTTGGAACATGATTTTATTTTTGGAAAAATAAATAAAAATTTTAGTGTTTCAGTTCACGTTCTATACTTTGAATACTATCTCTATGTAAATTTGTGCTTCATAACAACTGTTGGTCGGTTATTTGTGCTTATTCATGAATATTTGGTTAGTTTTTTGACAATTTTGGTTGGTTCTTACTTATTGTAATTGGATTCCAGAAGAGTTCATACAGATATACAAATACTTATGCTGCTTGACTTTGTTGACTGGGACAAGAATCACATAAAGTTTACTATTGATCAAATCCGCAATTGTCAATTTTCAAAAATTGGTAGGGTCTGGAGTTAAGGGATTAACTTCATAGTACCACTATATTTGTTTGGCGGGGTACTACAATTTGGCGCAAGTACTGGTACAGTTTGGGGGCAATAACGTGTACTGGCACAAGTGCTGGTAAACTTGGGGGGCAATAACTTGTACAGATATTTATATTTTAAAGTCCAGGGTTTTGTCTTGTGTTTGTGCGTGGCATTGATTCCTTGATGGATTATGCTATGTTTGTATGCAAGAAATAATAGTATAAAATTATAATTATGCTACGTTTCCTTTGACTTTTGCTGAAATTAGTCAAAAATTGTTTTGCTCGGTATCGTATTGTAAAGTTGCAGGGGTAAAGTAGTCAACAATTATTTCTCCTTCGCTGAAATAATCTATCCAAACAAAATATAAGAAGGAAAGTAAAATTATTTTTACTTTCCCTTCATTATTCATCCAAACATAAAAAGTACAATTATTTCTCTTTCCATCCCATCCCTTTCCTTCCCTCTTTATATTTTACTTTCCCTTCCATCCTTCCCTCTTTACTAACTACATAGGTTTAAGTGCAAGTATGAAAAACGATTTCACGGACTTAGTAGCCCTCCACATGCAGCAATAAAGAATAGAGATGATGAGGATGAGCTGAGGGATGAGCACACTATTGAAGATACATCCTCGGATCATAATTGACACTCTAACTTAGCTTAATTTTGATTAATTGACTTTAGTTATTGTTTTGGTGGTTGTTGATTCATTGTGTCGTGCATATTATTGTTCTTAGTTGTGTATTAGCACTGAAAGTGGTTTTCCTTCTGACTTTCTCAGCAGTTTTCTTTTGTTTTGTACTCGGGTTCAGAATTTTATTTACTAATGCAGAAAGTTGGTCTCTCTGTTTAGAGGGCTTTTGGATTTAAAAAAAAATGTGAATTACTTTTTTATAAAATTGTGAAATATCAACTATTTATCGGAATTGTTTTCTATCATTTTTTGGATTCTATCATCCCATCATCTTCAGAATCCTCATCAATTATCCAACGCCCTCATTAATAAAAGACCAAGAGATGATGAAATCCAGGGAATGAGGACAAAGCGAATCAGAGGGGAGAGAGGGGGAGGGGGAAGGGAGGGGACTTGATAACGTTATTTCCAAACAAAATTTACAGGATAATAGAATAACTGTTGAGGGAAATGATGGGATGATAAATCTTACGGATGATAATTATCAGCCCCGACTATTTGTTGGTCGGTTGGACTGTCGGTGATATAGCTTCCGAATTTTAGTTTTCTTTTGAGCTAAAGAATTTTCACTTGATGATACAAATTAATAGTTTGACCCTCTTATCACCTCTAATTTTGATACTGTAGTACGGCTGTATTAGCACATCTCGATCGTCTGTCCAATTTCCTTGACCTTTGTTTTTCTATTATTTTGTCTTTCTTTATCTTTTTTTTTCTGTTTAAATTTATTAATGCGATGACACAAATTTTCACATAATAATCATTTATTCAGTTATTCATTCATTGTTGGATCTCATTCAAATTATTAAACTGCCAAATCAAACCCAATGCTATACAGCTAACAAGGTGCCACATTTTTTTTTTTGGCAAGAAAGGTTAGTCATCTATATAACTTTTTCTTCGTTAATAACTGGAAGCTGACCTCTATATATAGCCTCTATCTAGTTTCTCAAAAAATAAATAAATAAAGTTGGAAGCTGAATATTTATTGCCAATCAACCAATGGAAGCTGATGATATCGTTTCTTATACTATAGTCCTGATCAAATGCTTTTTTTTAACATGGGATTTTTATTTCATTAGTAATTTTCTAATCAAAAGGAATGGATTTTGTGTCATTGTGTTGGAATTTCTATGTTATTGGATCCAACTAAATTCTGAGAAATCAATTAAATTGAAATGAAATCACATGTTAAAAACATTTTGATCAAGGCCTATAAGTTTTACGGTAGTTTCATTAAGAGAGTCAGAAAACTTTTAAATTTCGATAATATTTTTAAAATTAATTAAATGAATTAAGTTATTAAAAAAAATTTAAACATATTATAAAATATATAGTTAGTCTAATGATCATATAATATGTAATTTGCTAATTTGATTATCATTACATGTTTAGATTGAGAGTCATTAATTCTAAACAATTGAACTATGCATACAATATGCATCTGTTTTTTCTTATTTTTATATAAGTATAATATATACACTATATATCATGAAACATGTGTCATAAAATTTCGATTGATGAATCCGGGTTTCCATTATTTAACATGATGAAATCTCTAAAATTATTTTCAGGGACATTTATTTCTTAGGTTTAATTAGCCGGGACCTTATGTCGAAATGATAAGTGGCTGCATAAAATTGCGCTTGATATTTCCGTTTAAATTTTCTGATTTGTTGTGATGTTTATTGCGTGATATTATTCAATTATTCACCAATTCGAAAGGAAAAGTAATTTGTACTGATTTTGATCAGTACACTTGAACTAGATTTAATATTTCAAATAAGTCAAAATAAAAAAATCGTTAAAAATTATAACAGATCCTCGCTATAGATAAGGTAAAAATGTATAGGCTATGTTTGGTTGCATAGAAAGTTAGCAAACTTGAGGTTAGAGCTCTAACTTTCCAACTTTCATCAACCAAACACACTCAAGTTAGTGAAGTTTGTGCTAACTTCACTCTACTTCTCTAACTTGACAAAATGTAGAGTTAGAAAAGTTTGTTCTCATTATCAATTTAAAAATTAATATAATTATTATTATCATCTATGTGTAGTAATTATTATATTAATTATAATTATAATTATAATATTAAAATAAGAATAATTATTATTATTATTTAGCAACATAACAATAATTATAATTATAATTACAATTATAAATTATTAAAAATTAATATAATAATATTATTATTATTATTAGTGTACTAATTCATATTTATTATACTTACTAATTATAGTTATAATATTAAATATTAATAATAATTATTGATGACGTTGTTATATTTCAATAAAATTACTTTAATATTAATAACTATTATTATTATTATTATTATTTAATAATAATTATAACATTAATTCTGATTAAAATTACAATAATTATTGCCATAATATTTATTATTTAATAAATATAATAATATGATTAATGACTATTACAGTTATAAAAATTACATAATAATTAATATTATAATATAGTAATCATAGTATTATTGGTAAAAATAATTATAATAATAGTATGATATTAATATAACATTATTATAGTAGATGTAATTAGTTATAAAAGAAAAAAAATAACTAAATTAATATTTTATTATTTTCTTCTATCTCTAACTTCAACATACCACACCAAACAACATTTTCTAACCTCAAGTTAGCACAAACTTTCCACAATCTCTAACTTCACTAATGTCAATCTCTAACTTCAAAATTACAAACTTCAACCTCTAACTTCTCTAACTTCACCTCTAACCAAACGTACCCGTATATGATAATACCCAGCAAATATTAACGAACTAACAGGTCAGTTTTTAGTTTTGTAAACTTGTATACAGTAAGTTTGTTTTTGGTCTATTTAAATTTTTTTTCCTAATTGGTGAAACATAAGGCCCCAATATATATAACTTAATTTTCCTCAAAATTCTATTTCAAATAAACATTTCTGTTGTTGAGAAAATTACAATTTATATTTCGCTAATCAAGAAGTAAGAGATGCATCAGAAAAAAATATTCATCCGAAAATTAAAACTAATAAGATAAAAGGGTTTTATTTATGGAATTAGACTGCATTCATTGATTCGATCTTCATTTCAAGAGAAATAATGAAATTATTTTGTTTAAAATTTTTATAAAAAAAAATTTATCAATGAAATTGTTGGTGTGGTTATCGCCACTTTGCCTAAAAAAATATATATAGAAAAAAGAGAGAAACAAGGAAATAATTTGTAGCCCAAAAAGGTAAGAGAACACAGAAAAGTGATCAATTCACGCAGGTAGGATTTCAATTTGGGAATCTTTGTAGGCTCAACAAAATTTTGCTTCACAAATTTTTGTTCGAACTATGTTCAATATAACTTATACACAATAATTCTTTTCTGTACATAAATAAGTAATTAAAATATATTTACATGAATTTTTAGCAGAATTTCAAATTTGATAGTTAGTATAGGACCCTTTCCATTTCTACTAGAATCCACTTAAAATAAACAAAATTCTCATTTTTTTACCCAAATAAGTACTTTTGATTAAAGAAGTTTAATGTTTTTTTATTTCATTTTTCGAATCTAAAGAAGTTTATTGCTGAATACACATATTACAAACAGACATGTTATAATTAATTACTCAACAACAACTCAATTTGCTCCAAAAAAAATTTTGCATTATTCTTTCGAAACTAATTCGAAACCATGCCATTTTTCAAAAAAAAAAAAAAGCAAAACAAAACAAAATTTCAAACTATGTCTCGTACGGTCGTATCCCTGGAATTTGTACAAATTAGTAATTTAGTACCAGGGCTGTCAATGAGTACGGTACGTATGGTAGAAGGTATTTTTATACTCGTACATGTTGAATTTTTCTTTATCCATACCTTATTCGTACCCGTTTAAAAATAATTTTTCCCGTACCTTATCCATATCTGTTAAGAATTAACGATAAGAGTAGAATAACGGTACATAATGAGTAATAATAATATTAATAATTTAATAAAAATATGTAATGTGATAAATAAATAAATACCATCAAATAAATATACAAATAAAATATAACATTTAGATAATACTTAAGATATAATAAAAATCATGAAATTTATTCTCCTCTTAATTGATATTAAAAAAAAATCTATATGACTAATTATAAATTGTAATATAATAGAGTCCATATTAATTTTTTCATCAACATAAAGAAATTTGATGAAGATCGAAACTAATACCATACGCTAATAACATGATTATATATACATATATATTTATAAAATTTTATCCCTTAGATAATGAGTACAAAATAATCTTTATTCGTACCCGTACAGTATCCGATAATAACGAAAAAAAATTATCTATACCCATATCTATTAGTCTAACGAAAATAAAATCATATTTATTGACAGCTAGATCATACTCTTACTCTGATGAGATTTGCATTCCTCGCAATGTTTCAACTCCACAAGGGCCTCTGCCACTATCAACTCTTCCTCAGATATATCCATTTGCTCTCTTTCTTCCCGAGACACCTCCGTTTTCTCTCTTTTAACTTTCAGGCTTCTCTTCACAGCCCGGCACTTATTTTTCCTATCCATTTCTCGGCTCAAGCGCCCCCGTTCATTTTTGTGGTGCAACAACGCCATACCAATCTCACTGTCGCTACCTTTCGGTATGCGAAATGCCCCAATCTCAAGATCATCACCTGTCTGCACTACGCCATCGTTCAGACGTAAGAACTCACTCCATTGTCCTATCATGCGGAACGCACTGTTGCATCTCAAGAATTTAAAGGTCATCCTGTACTCTCTCCCTGACTCGTCCCAAGCACGCAGCTTCAGCCCTTTTTCTTGATTATTAACAGATGCACGCTCGCTACTTGTGAGAAGGCTGAAGAGAGGACTTGACTCCACAGTCCTGCTTGTCAGGAGAAGCCGGCTTTCGCACGGGTTGGTGTCGGTCCATTGGAGTGTTTTACGGAGAATTGGCGTGTACTGTTGCGCATTTAGAGAGGAAAGCTTGAGATATAAACTCACTGGATAAGGTTGCAACCAATAAATTCCATCAATGGAACTTGGGTTTAGCTTTTGATGCTCTTCTGGTGCCATTATTGCGCCTCTGTTTCCTTCGGAACAGCAATTCGACATGAGCAATTGATGATTGCGGGTCTCTCTCCCAAAGCTCTCAATGTTTTAAATTAAGTGGAGAAATGATTCTCTTTCGAAAAATATATACTAAGCTAGAATTGAGATGTAGGTGTATACATAAATTCGGTGTTTTGATAGTTAACAAGGGAGGCTACCTTAAATAGTGCACCAATTTCAGAATGGAAAATTTGTTATTCATGCTAATTAACAATACTTTCTTGTATGGTCAAGCGCGTAGCGAATGAAATCAGTATGTTGGGACTCGTTACAAACGAGCAAAGCAGCATATGGAAAGTCCATAAAAGACTTATATAACAATAGGTATGGTAATTATTAATTGCAGAGTAATCTTAATTTGTAAGGTCTGAAAATTTCCTTCTCTTAATTTGTTTCCTCAGATCCAGGGTTTCCAGCTAGTTTATTTCTCATCAAACAATTTTTTTTTTTGGGGGGGGGGGGGGGGGGGGGGGGTTGAGATGGTATAATTTGGTTTCCATTTTATTTACACTAGTAGTCTAGTACAATGTTCGACAGACAAATTTCTGATATACACCTCAAACAAAATGATAGAACTATAATTCTAAGAATTTCAATAGATTATAATAGCTTTGACTCAAAGGGACATGACAGAGGGCTGGCAAATTTATTTGTTTATACCAAAATGTATTTTCGCAAAAGAAAAAGATAATATAATGATAATAATTTGCATGAATTTTCTGCTGCTGAAAATATCTTCCCAAAAGGAACAAAATACTAAACAATCAACTGAGAGTCTGAGACTTAAATTATTGAGCTAAATATTTGCCTTAGTCACCTTTAAATAGAACAGCGTTTGCTTTATTCAATAGAACAGCGTTTGCTTTATTCAATTTTCAATTTGCCCAAAACCTTAGTCACCTTTAAATAGAACAGCGTTTGCTTTATTCAATTTTCAATTTGCAATTGTCCATAGTTTATTCAGCATTCAAGTAACTGAATATTTGTGAAAGATACCGACCGCCACCGGAGTCTATACGATTTTATTCCTGATATATTTTCTGTTACTGAAACCTACCAAATCGACTAAAATCTGCCTTATAGCAAATTAGTGATGAAGAAAAAATATATATATATAATAACAAACTACCACAAGATTGTCCTGAAAAAGTTAGGAAAATTTTTTAATCATTATTTGCAGGAAACAAGTGCATTATTCCACAAGATCTTTCCATATCTAAAGTTTTCCGAATTCGAAGTCAATTAATTAGTTGCCTTAGTCTCTCTCTCTCTCTTTCCATCGAGTCCTACGCAGCAGCTTGAATACAGATTATCATTATTTTCAATTAATTTTTTTTTCTCTTTTCTTTGGAAAATGTCACATAAGAAAAGAGTATAAAGGGTGATTCTTAAATCTTAACAATAAATTCGGGGGAAAAGTTTTCTTCTAAATTGTTTAATTTCCTTTGTATTAAAGGGTGATTTGGTTTACAAACTAACACGATAACTAGAAAATCTTCAGCAATTTTGTTTAGTAGCATAATTTTCGAATCATACAACCGAACAATTTCATTTTAAAATAAATTTAATTTGATTAAAAACTATTGAATTATTTGACCAACCTAAGGCTGTGCTCTAGTATAGATTTAAGAGTGGGAGGGGAGAAGAGATTAGAGGAGGTTGAGTACACAAATCTCTTCCTCAAATTTGGAATTACAAAAAAAAGTTGTTTGGAGATTAACTCTTTACTCTTCTCTCATTGATCCCTTTTCTTTTAAAGTTGTTGAACAATATTGAGTCAAAATTTAATCTAATCTCCCTCTCCAAAATTTGGTACTCGAGCACAGCTAGTTACCTCATACTCTGTTTTTTTGGAGGGGGGCGTTTCCGGAATGATTGATACAAGCAGTAAAATACACATCGCTAATTTTAACCTTTTATTATGATGATGTTTTTTTTTTTAATCATAATCGTCAAATGACTTCGATTCTCAACTTACCATCTATTCTTATCGGTTTCTCTTTTTACGAAAGAACAAAATAAGCACGGAAAATATTTTGTGATGAAAGAAAACTCCTCTCTCATTCAAGAACGTACGCTTAATGTTTCGGAGAAATCTACATGGTAAGTTAATTATAATATGACAATCGATCCAATCGCATGCATTTGATTAAACTTTTAGTTAAATTCTGTCATATCTCAATTCAGAAGTTCAAATGATTGATCTGAACCGTCCATATGATCTCCTTGCTAAAATATCTTTATATACTAAGTTTTATATTTTTATATGTTTTTAAGAAAAAATCAAAATAATTAGTTCTGGATCCTCTTAAAATAGCAACTTCTAAAAATACGAAAAAAATGGTTACAAATTTTTCAAAATATATAAAATTTAGTTGCAAAGAGATTCCAATATGCAAATTGAATTGAAATACATTTAGAACAAATCAGCAAACGGATTTTATTGAATCCATTCTCACTATAATATTATAATAATAATGTATATGAAAATATAATAATAGAAAGGGAAACTAAGAAAGGTTCAAAATCAATAATAGAATCCACAGTGCACAGCCGCCCAAAGAAAATTAAGAAAAAAGAAGAACACAAGAACCACAAAATTAGAGGAAAATTGTTCCTCGTATAAGTCTATAAAGTAAAATCAAAATTTTGTCAGTCCAAATAAAATATAAAAAGTTTCTCAAAATTTAATCTCCTAATCAATTTGCTCCCACGGCCCCCATTATCGAAATCACTATCACCCAAACCTAGACCTGAAAGAAGGATAAAAAGAAAGGTTAAGCAACATTCCATTTAATGTCCAGTTTTACAGAGCACTCTCTATAGCAGCATTGATTCATTGAATCAATCGAAGTTTGGAAGGAAATAGTTTGTTAACTATCGAAAAAAAAAAAATCACCAAAGTACCACTACAGAAAATTAATAAAAGGGTAAAGCAGAATATTTGGATGCAATGCTAGCAGCCTTAATACGGTGCAATTTAATTAAAAGAGAGACTTGTGCCAACTTATCCATTGTTGCCAAAGGTTTATTATTTATTTATCTATTTATTATTGGAAACCCAAGAGGGTCGTTGATGCGACGTACCTGTTGTGAAGGTTAAAGAATATGTAGAGCCTCAAGCGTCATGTTATAAAAACTACATCAATACAATCAGCCTGTGGGCAGCACAAAGGGAATGCATTAACACTAACCATATAATATATTTGTTAATAAGATATATTATGTACTGAAGAAACATCAAAGAAGATCAAGTACCTGGGACACTAAAAGAAATCCACTTGCCACAGGAAGGCCAGAGAAATTATTTTCCAACTTACTGTGAAAAAATAATCAATAGAGAAAATGAATGTTGCAGCTGAATAGAATTTTTCATTCTATGCTTCAGCTAGGGTCACTTCGGCCGGTCTTGAGATATCATTATCTCTGACAACTCTGTTGTAAACCACTTTGAATGACCGGGAGCCATACGGCCGGTTTAACAAACTTATTGGGATTCTCAATGTTTGCTTCCGGCGGCTTCTTCCCTTCAAGTAAACCCTAACACTGCCTTCTTTCACGGGCATGTCAGGATTCAGGTCAACTTTGATTGTGTTGCTTGCTTGGCTCTCTAGCTCATTCGGAGAGTGAGTTTCGGCAGCTGTAGTTGCAGCTTGGATGACTTCATGCAAATTGAGTTGCTCATCCTTTTTTAATGCTTCGGGGATCAGGCCACTATCTTCAAGGGATGGTACCAGGGTGACCACAGCTGGGTCAGACTGCACGTGCGCATGTGCATCCATCATTGACTCTGATACAGGGTTTGTGGCTGTAGGAGGAGGAATAGAGAAGTCAAGGGGATGACAAGCAGGCCAGACCGACCCAGGCACAAACTCTGAGGCATTCGGATTCATATAGGGCTGCCATGTGTAGTGTCCTGGTGGCCTGAACATTCCAGTGCCCATGGAGTAGGAGGTAGGCACAACAGCCTGCGGCTGGGTGTACAAAAATGGCAATGGCCGCAACATGTTGGGTGCACGTTGCGCAGTTGCATACTGGTGAAGTGGTGAGGTGCACATAGGTGGAGGTGTAGGAATTAAAGCTGGAGGTCCAGGATGGATTGCCACATTAAGTGGCCATGGTGTGGCAACTCCTGGTATGGTCCCTGGTGGGCCCACTGGGCTCAGCACAGCCGGAGGAGAAGAAGGGTTAAAAGGTGGTGCAGAAGCAGACAATAGCTTTTTATTAGTCATTTCACCTCTAGTGACATCAGTTGTGTTCAGAAACAGTTGAGATTTCAAATCAGTATTTTCAGAATTTCTTAAGTTTTCTTGGTTGGTTGTGAAGCTCGGACCTGTCATGTGCTCAATTGAGCTTGGCAATGATTCATGTAGCACGTCAGGTTGGGATCCTTCAGCTGAACTGTCTGTTTCCACGACTGGTTCTGATGATTCAGCAGTATCAGTGGGGTTATTATCTCCAAGTGTTGGTTCGACAGGTCCACCATGAGTTATCTGTTCTCCTTCCCCAGGTGAAACTACTTCAATATCCATTCCCCGCAAATCTGACAAGCTAATTTCTCTGGAAGATTTCTCAGTTTTAACTTTAGTCTTTATGTTCTCGATTTCTTTGTTCTGAATCATTTCTTTATCCACACAACTATCCTCTTGTTTGATTTCTTCAACAGCTTCTGACGGTGTAGACCTCTGTGTGGTCTCCTTAACATTTGTTTCTTTTTCCACCTTTTGAGTTGGGTCATCTTTTGATTTTTGAATCTGGACTTTAGTGATTGTACCAGGTGGGGCTACAGCCACATCCTTATACGAAAAACCACTTCCTGGGCTGACAAGACTGCCACCATGAACCAGCTCGTTGTCCCTTTGATCTTGAGAGTATACCAGGTTAGATTCAGATCGGGTTGGATCTGTTGTTCCCTCAGTAGATGGCATGGTAGTTTTGATTCTGTATGTAACCGCCCGGTACATCTTACGGCCAAAACGGGCCCCGGTTGACTGTACCTTAACATGCTGGTTCTCAGTGTATCCGCTCGGTACGACTGTCCGCTTCTTCACTAAATAGTACCGGCTATTTGAATAAGAGTAGCGTGCCTTGTATTGGGCTGTCTCATCCATGCCATCTCCCATTGTCTGGTGGCTGTTTGGCCGCTGATTCTTAACTCGCTTCCCAGGCCCGGCTGCTGACCTGGGTCTCTGTACAGGCTGCCAACCTTCCTCAGGCTCGGTGCTCACTTCTTTTACAAGCTCATTTGTGGATTTAGGTCTCTTTTCTGCTAGCTCGATGTGTGGTTTGCTTTCTGGTAAATGCTGCTGCTTCGGTTTACTTTCTGGCTTAGGTTTAACGGGTGGGACAATTGGTTTACTCTCCTCTTCTGCATGTATGTCAAGTTCCTCACTTGCATTTTCTTCTGTAGAACCAGGTGTGATATGATCTTTTGGAGATGGCTCAGGACTTGATGTGTTCGAGTCTACTCCAGACTGCTCAATTGCCTATTTATGTAAAAATAAAATACAAAAGACAAACAGAATGTTAATGGTACACAATCATGAAACTGCATTTGACATTTTGTATTATTATTTTAAAAATAAAACCCTCATTTTTTTACCTTGATGCCTAAGTTCCTCCTCTTAGCTGCCTCGGCATCTCTGCCTCTGCTGTCTTGGTTTGGATTAATGTAATCCAGCAGATCAGAGACACTGCAAGTAAATATTATTCATGTCATAATATGAATTCTTAAAATCAACTCATTATTAATTAGTTAACAATTTTACTTGAATTTAGTACCTTAAATGCCCCTTGCTAGCAATGGAGGCATCCGGCTTCTTCCCTCCATTTCTTGCAGCCTCTTGTTGCTCAATAACCTTCGATTCAAAGTACTCAAGCCAAGCAGCTGCATCCTGTGTTCTCAAATCGTCGGGCCCAAGCTTTGCTCTTAGAATTTGCAGTGTAGTTTGCTCATGTTGAACACTCAATGAATAAGCTTCCATCAGTGAGAGTGCAATCGCTATGGCATGGTAACTTGCAGCAGTCTGGGAGAGAGAGAGAGAGAGAGAGAGAGAGATTAAAAAAAAAAAAAAACACATTTATCCAAGAGCAATCAGTCAAAACAAATTCCAGAATATTAAATGTAACAACTGATAGAGACCTGAATATGGTCAGGTCCGAGCAGCCGCTGGTTGCACTTCAATGCCTTGTGCAGATATCTCAATGCAACATGTACATTGCCCAGGCCTTCCTCCATCATGGCCACGTTGATATAGGTGGCAGCAGTGTTAGGATGGGAGGGCCCACATGTCAGGTGGAGCAGATATAATGCTCGCTTAACGTACCTATTTTTACAACAGTTAAGCTAAATTCTTTTGAAGATTTTGTCAATACTGAAGTGAAACAGACAAACCCGCATACACAAGAAGCTTACTTGAGAGCTAGCTCAGTGTGTTGAAGTCGGTAATAGAACACGGCTAAATCACCATAACTCTTCATTGTATCAGGATGATCAAGCCCAAGTTCCCTTTCATTTATGTCTAGTGCCTTTTGTTGATATATTGTGGCCTACAAATTTGTTAAACTGTTAGCAGATACAAAATTGACAAAAAGGAAACAAAGAAAGCATACCAGATTAAGATGAATACCTGATTAAAATCTCCAGTATGGTACAAAACAACAGCTAAAAGGCTATATGCTCCAGCTGTCATGCGATGGTATGGCCCACAAACAGCTATAAGCTTAGCAAGAGCCTGCATTAGTTTAAAAAAATTTAGTGCATCATGCAACTTGTAAAATAGTTGAAACCTTTGTGGCTGATTCTGTATATTACCTTTGTCCCATAATTGACGGCGTCTTCAAGCTTGCCTTTGTCAAGAGCTGTTTTTGATGATTCCAAGAGCTGACGACCATCAGCCGAAGAGCACGCAACTTGCTGAAATTTGTTTCTATGTGTCAATAGTAACTTTACAAATTGCTAGAAGTAAGTTAAATCATGTCTTTCTCACCTTGTGTACTGGTACAAGGCTAATAATATCTTGCTTCTCAAAGGGAAATGCCGAATCCATGTCAAAGTCTCTTGGTGCTAACTCTATACCCACCTACAAAGAAATTTTTTACTAATATACAGTCAAACAGACAAAATAAGGTTCGTACTTGTAATACAGAACACTAAATACAATGAAACTCACAAGTCTCTAAATCACTTGGCATTTTACAACATTCTTCAATTTTACACCATGTTGAGCTACATAAATTCTAAAATAGAAAAATGAATGCTCATACAACTTGTTGCATCATTACCCAAGATAAACTACCTTGTGACAAAGTCCTCTAAGAATGGCATATTTCCTGACATCAGAGTAATTCAAAACCGTGAGGTCCCACTCAAACCGCTTTTTCAAAAATCCCACAAGCCACTTCCACGCCAGTGGGTGCATCTTAGGGGCGCTTTCGGAAATGCCTGAGTCAGGCACGCCAAGAAGCAGGTTCATGGCTGCAGCTATTGTCACAGCCATTTGTCTAGTGTCAGAAACTGCAGCAATCACCGACCTGACAACATGCTTTAATGCACGTACTATCATCTCATGTATGCATAGGGATTGCACATGGGATAGCTTCTCTGACAGCTTGACCTTTAAAAAAAAAGAAAATAATGAATGCTAGTGATATACCAATATGTCCTTCCGTGCATACAATAATAAACAATAAAGATGTGATTTATTTACTTACAACTCGTCCAAGGGAACGCATACGCAGACCCCTCGTGTGCATGAAGTCAGTCAGAGTGCGGCCATCAACTGGTGAAAGCTCAAGTGAACCAAAATCAGCCACCTGCATATACAGTATGTTCAATACTATTAGGAATAAGGGATTGATTGTTAAAAAAATAAAAAAAATAAAATAAAATAAATAAGACACTTATTATGCTGACTCCTACCAGCTTTGGAAGAGCCACATCATCATAGTACTTTTGAGCCATCTCGGTTAACTCCTGTGGGGACTGAAATGTAGAACACATCTATTAGTTTTCACTCCAATTAATAGAAAACGATATTAATTAACAAACCCGACCTTTGTTGATTTAGATAATTTGTCAATGTATCAACTTATTCTCAAGTCTCAACATTTCCCATTATATGTTAAGTAAATCTCTAGAAATAAAAAAGAAACAATGAAGATAACTAGAAAGATACCCATTATCATGTCTTAATAAAACTGAGCACAAGCAAACAGCAAAACAATCAAAATTGTTAAAAAAAAAATGGTGGAAGAGCCCATCTTTTACAGACAAACTTCTTATCCAAAGGTACTGAAGTAGTCTAACAGTTTAAATGTGTATATCTTAAACTTATTGTCACGGAAATAGTTAATGACACAACTACATAATCAAATGGGGACTTTTATTTAATACCTTTGTATGGAGTCCTGTGTCCGACTCTTTCAACCTTGCAAAAGCAGACTCATTCAACAAACTCTTGAGCAATTCATTCTCCCTTGCCTCATCCTTCCCTTTCAAGCCGTCTCCCTCATTTGAGCCCTTCTCACTCAACTCAGGAATCAGGTGTTTTGAGTTCTTGAGAGCCTTGAGAGGCTTCCCAAGACCCTCGACCTTGGTCTCCTTGGATAGTTTTTCAGAGGCACTTTTCTTTTTCTCCTTCTCAATTCCACCATTTTTCTTCTCCTTCTCACTGTTGTTTTGGTCTTGTAAATGCTGGATCCAGCATGCACCAAGCTCCCACCTGGTAAAGGAGTTCAGGCCGGTTTCCTCTGATTCAAGCCGTTTAAGGCTTTCACTTAATAGGTTTTCAACAAAAGCTTGGGCAGTAGTTAATTCATCATTCTTTGAGATCTGTGAGTGATTTGGTGATCGTTTTTCTCCATTGCTTTTGTGTAGTAGCATCCTCAAGCTGAACCAAACAAAATAGAAAACATCATTAGTGCTTAATTGTATGCAAAGCCTTGTGCACCTAAAAATCTCTCAATAAACTCACAAGGCTTGTAGCAAAGCACAAGAGAAAGAAAAAGGAAGAGAAGAGAATTAGAGAACTATCAAGAGTGGTTTCCATCAAATAACCACACTGGAAACCCTGCATGAGAAAATGACCATACTAGCTGGTGCAAAATAAATACAGGTAGCAGACAGCACTTACATAATCAAATTCTTGTCATTTTATCCAAATAGATTTTAAGCCTCAATTAATCCAACAGACATGAACATGCCAACAGAAAGGTAATCCAAACAAAATAACAGTAATAATAATACATGAACTGAGGTTCACAATTTTTTTATTGACAAAAGTTAGCAACCTGTTGATATTCAAAGCATTAGCTCCTCCTTCAGGTTGGTCCTTAATATCTGTTGGTTGTAGTGGGAAGTCAACTTTGCTTCTGTCAAGGTGATTAACTTTAGCAACAGCAATATAACCACAATATCTCACACTTACTAGTCCCAAAGTATCAATATCCTGCACAGAAAATATGGCAAAGAGTTCAACCACTTTTTCAGAATATATTGATTTACTTCTTTTTAATTAAAAGGCTGATAAGCATTTTTCTGATGGCTGAATAATGTTCTGAGTTCTGACCAATACTTTGAACATAAATCCCTATCATAGAAAGAACAGTATTTTACATGCGCAGCAGTATTTTCATCTGCAGTAATTCCTTTGAGAAGATTCTTCTCAGCAAGCTGCTTCACTTCTAACCCTGCCGCACGGGTTCCATCAATTTTCGTATCAACCTTACAGCTCGCATCTGACTTATCCCTCATGACCTCAACATCAAAATCCCCAACTGTTTCACAGTACAATACTTCACTGGCATCATCACTTTTCACAGCATGTTCTCTCTCCATAACCTTCTTAATAGCCCCAATTGTGCGAAATATAGCCACATCAACAAATAGGCTATGCAGGAGGAAGGCCCGGCGGTCCCTGGCTTGGCGCTCCTCTGGGGTCTTGCAAGGCATGGTAGTTAGGTAGAGGAATTCTGTTGCCCAAGGGGCTGTGTCGCTACTTCCATCGCGTCCCCAGCCGCCACCGTTGCCACCCCATGCTTCATCCTCAGCTGGGAGTGGTGGGAAGTTCGATGGGGATTGGGAGGCCACCGGTGGGACCAACCACGTGTTGGCACGAAATCCATATGGTAGATTTCCAAACTGCAAAATGACATTGTCAAAGGAACCCAATGAAAAGGAATCATTTTAATCATGAAAATAACCCAACCTAAGTATCAGTATCAAATGAACCCTTTTTTTTTTTGACTGGGCAGACATATTTTTGCTCTAGTATAACCTTTTCAGATCAAATATACTGTATACAACCTTGCAGAGCTCAAGCCGACTTATTTACGTGAGAAAAGATTAGAGAATGAAAAGTAACAATTTTGGATGACACAGTTTTTGGTTTTTATCAGGACTTTCTTACGATAAGTTTAATATCTATCATAAATAAGGCTTGGATATGGACTAATTAAAGAATATATACCTTGTTGCGCTCTGTAAAAGCCTTCATTAAATCTTCATATGCCTGAAGCAACAAGGAACATAATTGGTTATTAGTACCAATAACATATCAGTATATCACTTTCTATTTCTACACTACACCAAGTTTCAAATGACTCTTTCTTCCAAAAATATGGGACAAAGTTGGGTGTCCAAACTTACATTGTCAAATGCTCTAGTCAAGTGTCTGAAAAGATCAACGAGATTGTGGCACAACACACGCTGCTTTCCCAGGCTGTAAAATCCTCTCTTGCGGGCCTCTACAATGACGAATTTTCCACCGGAAAGCTTCGCCTGTCAATTTGTAAATATTTACAATCACAATAATATTAGATAACTTAAAAAAATATGATCATTTAAGTCAAATCTGTAACAGGGGAGGGATTTAGTTTACTTCAAGAAAGAAGAGATGGTCAGGTGACGGTCGCTCATCTTGCCGCGGCTGAGATACTCGTCTTATATCTTAAGAACACCCAAAAAAAAAAAAAAGAAAAAACAAACAAATTTAATTAGTTGAATGAACAAAGGAGGCAATATTGGTGTCATTTTAGTCAAATAAGTGAAGTCTTATATCTGGGCACTTTGTTTGTCTGCTTGGTTGTTGTGACTTGTGAGGTACATATAACATAGAATAAGATATATAAGTATATAACTTACAGTGCAAAGGCGGAGTGAGGTTGGCGAGAGAGAAGAATTCATAGAAAGCAGCGAGACGGGGGCAAGCGCCGCTCATCTCGGCCTCTAGATCGGAAATCGGCTCCTTCTCCTTCTCCTTCTCCTTATCCTTGGACTCCTTCTGCTGCGCCGGAGGTGGAGAGGCCTTGCGGGCGCTGCTCTTCTTGGCCTCCTTGGCGGCACCTGCAGTGGCGGTGGGGGAGGTGGCGGAGGGGGCATCGGCGCTGGTGGTGGAGTCCTTGGGCGGAGCGGGACCGAAGCTGGAGGTGCAGGCGACAATGTCGAGCAGGCGGCGCACGTGCGAGATGGCGCGATCTTCGTCGTAATCCTCTGCAAGTGCAGAGAGAGAGAGAGATTTGAAAGTGATTAGTCGTTAGTGAAATCGTTCACGGGATTTAATCTCAGTGCAGTACTGTACTGCAGTGCTGATAACTGTCCCCTCGCTTCTACTCTGACTAGTCTCTTTTTCATCTTTAGAAAATTATTATTTTTTTCACTAGAACAATTTTTTACGGCATATCCTCTGATGATAGTATTATATATAATATGTTGTCCCCTTAAAAACCAACAATTGAGAACCTTGATTTAAAATTTCAGTCCAAAACTATCCCATAAAAGTTACATTTTATAACCGCAGTACCAAGTACTTATCTTTCGATATACGTATTCAAAGTAAATGCTTGATAAATCTCGAGTACACACTTGTATTTGCAAAAGATAGAATCGCCTCATTTAATAGTTGTGACCCAAATTCAATCAAATTTCACAAAATTTGCTCGGATTAAATATTTTATAAGGATACTACACACTTATTAGAATAAATATATAAAATACACAATTATTATCATCACTCCACGAAGTGCAGTGCAATATTACACAAAAAAGTATAGTTGAATTACAATACACACTAATTAAATTTTTTCCAGTGTGTTCTATTGTTATTTTAATATTTTTTGAAAGATGCTATTTTTATTTATTTTTTTTATTTTTTGCACAAACTGGTTTAGATAAGAGAAAATTTATTATGTACATCATGACTTTATCGATCGGTAGTTTTTATAAATTGACATATTTATTTAATCAATCTAATTTATATGTTGGAATCTCATAGGCCTTGTTTGGATGGGGTTGGAAGAAGGAAGAAGGAAGAAGGAATAAGGCCCAAATTTATTATAAACAATTCAAACTCTTCACAAAATTACACACTTCCCAATACTTCTTCCCACTTCTTCCCTTCTTCCCTTCTTCCCACATCTATCCAAACGGAGCCATAATAAATCAAATTTTTCATTTTTTAAAAAATTTTCTAACTATCTTTTCGAATTTTGTAAAATTTTTCATTTTTTCTACAAATTTTAATATAAAGAACATTCCAAAAATATCAGCCATGAAAATTTTTAAGAAACATTAGAAAATTTAAAAAGCGATAAATTTGATTTTCTATTAGATTTCAATATATAAGTTGGATTAGTTAAATTAAATTTGTCAATTTATAAAAATATTGACAAAATAGACCATGATACAAATGGCTTTTTGTGTCGTGATGCACCAGAAATTATCTCTGCGATTGATTAGAGGTCAAAAAGGTAGTTAATTATAATACTCTCTAGTTGTTATATGAAAAGATCCACATCACACAATATGCATTTACACTGAGTTCGATTAATTTTATACTTGACTGTCAAAAAGAATAAGCATATTGATTTAAGCTTTTCATTGTTTTTTTATCTTAATTGACTTAATATTATTTTTTCTGCTTAAATAATGAGCATGTTGCTAGTTAATAACAGCACTGTAATAGTAAAAGTTTTACCTTCAACAAGACTGAGTACACATGGCTTGAGAGCAGCAACATCAACCGAATCTTTCAGCTGTGTTCCCCTCACCTGAATAAAATATATCCAACGATGTTACACCATCGCCACTCAAAATAATAATATAATAACAATAATAATAATAAAGAAATTTAAAAAAAACACCTTCTATGCTAGATTTTTTTTTTAGAAAAAAATTTCTCAACCGAAGAAGTCGGTGGTGGCAAGCGTTAAATCCGTCATTAAATTATTTCATATTTGTAATTTGGTGATACATTGATCCAATATTACTCCTTTTGTTACAGATTAATCACTGCAAACTGCAGAAAATAATAAGGGAATAGTTTCTTCCTACTCTCATATTTATTATAAACAATCCAAACTCTTCACAAAGTTACGCACTTCCCAATACTTCTTCCCTTATTCTTCTTATTCCCACACCATCCAATGCTGATATGTGTATTAGGAGTTGAATACATGGTTCCAAAACCCAACAGCATTGTGGTCACATTTAAATTTTCCTTCATTTTTTCCTTTTTTAAAAGGTGAATTAATGATTGTTTTGTCAATTGACAGACTCAATTCTCATGTCGGACATAAAAAAGAAAAAAGAATACATGAGGCAAAATTTAAAAAAAGGGAAAGATTTGAGCCCTTAGTCGATGTCATAAAAAATAAAATAAAGAATTCCCCACTTTATTTTAACTTGAGGTATCCACTTTAGTTATAAAAAATGTCACAAAGGGCAGTGGAAAATAGGAAATTAACTATCTAAATATTAAATAATTAAATAAATAAATAACGCTTGGTACGCCGTTCCATTTTAATATACCAGAAAGAAATAATAATGTAAATACACAACTGGTCAATCAACACACAATTTGTACCTCATGTGACAAAGAGTAGTTCGTGATAGCGCAGGTGACAGTGTTCACACAAAGTAGCCTCCGTACGTCAATGATCCTGTCCGTTGAAATTCCCTGTAAAAATATACAAATTGCATTTAACGGCCCAGATCCTCTTGACACTTTTTAACATTTTCCGCAGTACCTAGTATTGGGGTTTACTTCCTTTTTAAGCCCAGACAAATTGTGGGACCTTTTAATTCAATAATTTTGCGCTATGAGCATTTTGTATAAATGTATAATAGCAGTAGATGCATGCATCCATGTACATGAACATTATTGACTTGTACTTCATTATAGCAAAACTTTTGTTAATTATTTTTGTCTTTTGTTTCAAATGAATTTTCTTGAAACCTAGCTACTTTCTCTGTGGTGCTGATGTGTAACTAACATATCATACCATGAGCTTTACATGCTTGGAGTTGGTGCATATATATTAATTTCCAGGTGACAGTGCTGAAAATAAGAATTCATAGCTTTGGCACTTTGATTATCAAAGATTCATGCGTCTTCTATTTTTGCAGAGAATAAGGTCTATTTGTTTTTAAATGAATATTCTTTGCGGCCATTATGCATTACAGAGTCAACTAATAAAAAAGCTCCATCTGACAATTGACAGGACGTTTTTCATGACTCAATTTCTTCCATTTATTTTACTTCTATTTTTTTATTTTAATTCTCTTGTTATTGCAAACAAATGACGAACAAAAAGTGTTTATTATGTTACGTAAGCTAATCGGAACGAACCCCATTAATAGCATTAATTGTCAACAAGAGAGGGAAAAGTACCTTTAAAATGACGTGGGACCCATCTGGCAGGTTTACAGTGATATCCAACGCCACAGGGAGAACTAAAAATTCCAAAAGGTATTAGAATGTTAGTTAATTAATAGCTAAAAGAGTAAAATAAAAAACTTCCAATTATGATAATTGAACAAACCCCACAAAAAAAAAATAGCAAGGAATTAAGCAATTAATTAATTGAATGAAATTACCTTTCTCGTCCTTCTTCTTCTTATCTCCCTTTGTTTTACCACGACCACTTTTCGGAGCCATTAATTTCTAGTTGTTAATTAGTAAACAGCAACAAAGACCAACCTACAAATTATAATAACCAATAAAAATTGAATTAGAAATTGATTAATCAGAGTCATAGCTCACAAACTATATAAGTTTCGAATTTATGAGTGATAATTTGCGCTTCTTATGTCAAGAGGATAAGGTGCATATCACACAAACCAATACCAACCAACCATTTTCCAGATAAGTTCCTCTGTGGATAGAAAACCATTGCAAGGTCTTTTTATGTCTTAGTTAACAACAACAACAAACAACAACAACTAAGCCTTTTGTCCCAAACAAGTTGGGGTAGGCTAGAAAGAAACCCAATAAGAGAACACATCGAAAAAAAAAAAAATAATAAAAAAAAAATAAAAAAAAAATAAAAAAAAAATAAATAAATAAATAAAAAAAAATAAAATAAAAATAAAAAAAAAATAAAAAATAAAAAATACTAATAGTAAGACTAGCCATACTAATAATAATACCTCTAATAATAATAGTAATAGTAGAAACCTAGACCTCGACCGTGACCTAATAGAGGGACCTACAAACCTATGACATCGCTCCTACCCCTAAGTTCCTACGTCATGGCTCCGGTACATGAATTGCTAACTTCCAAGCGCTCCTATCGATCGCCAACTCCTTGGAGACGTTCCATTCTTTAAGGTCTCTTTTCACCGCTTCTTCCCATGTCAATCTTGGTCTCCCTCTCCCCCTCCGGGTGTTCTCGAAATGATTAAGAATTCCGATACGTACCGGTGCCTCTGGAGGTCTGCGTTGGATATGTCCAAACCATCTCAAACGATGTTGGATCAACTTCTCCTCTATTGGTGCGACCCCAACCATATCTCGTATGTCATCATTTCTAATCCGATCTTTCCTCGTGTGACCGCAGATCCACCTCAACATACGCATCTCAGCTACACTCATCTTCTGGACATGTCGTCTTTTAGTAGCCCAACATTCTGCGCCATACAACATCGCAGGTCTAATCGCTGTCCTGTAGAACTTGCCTTTTAGCTTCTGCGGGACTTTCTTATCGCATAGGACGCCTGATGCTTGTCGCCATTTCACCCACCCCGCTCTTATCCTGTGACTAACATCTTCATCTATCTCGCCATCGCTCTGCAGCATCGACCCTAAATATCGAAAAGTATCTTTCGTAGGTACTACCTGCCCGTCTAGACAGACATCTCCGTCCACTGGTCGTATCCCACTAAACTCGCACCCCATATACTCCGTCTTAGTTCTACTAAGCCTAAACCCTTTGGACTCTAGAGTTCGTCTCCACAATTCCAATTTCCTATCGACCTCCGTCCTACTCTCATCGACTAACACCACATCGTCCGCAAAGAGCATACACCAAGGAATCTCTCCCTGTATATCCTTCGTGATCTCATCCATCACTAAGGCAAAAATATACGGGCTCAAAGCTGATCCCTGATGTAGTCCTATTTTAATAGGAAAGTCACTAGTTACACTATCACATGTCCTGATGCAAGTAACGGCACCATCATACATGTCTTGGATGAGGGTAACATACTTTGTGGGGACTTTCTTCTTTTCTAGTGCCCACCACATAACTTTCCTTGGCACTTTGTCGTATGCTTTCTCCAAATCAATGAAAACCATATGTAGATCCTTCTTTCGCTCCCGATATCTCTCCATCAATTGCCTTATTAGGAAGATGGCCTCCATGGTTGACCTCCCAGGCATAAAACCAAATTGGTTTTTCGAAACGTTTGTCATCCGTCTCAAAAGATGTTCTATCACTCTCTCCCAAAGCTTCATTGTATGACTCATAAGCTTAATTCCTCTATAGTTTGTACAGCTTTGAGCATCCCCTTTATTCTTGAAGATTGGTACTAGAGTGCTTCTCCTCCACGCATCTGGCATCCTATTTGATCGGAAAATGCTATTGAATAGTTTGGTTAACCAAACTACAGCCACATCTCCGAGGCACCTCCATACTTCGATTGGTATGTTATCAGGTCCTAGAGCCTTACCTACTTTCATTCGTTTTAAGGCTTCTTTCACCTCGGACTCTTGAATTCTCCTAACAAAACGTCTATTGGAGTCATCAAAGGAGTCGTTCAACACAATTCCTAAGTCGTCATCCTCTCCATTGAATAACTTGTTGAAGTAATCCCTCCACCTATTATTGATCTCGTCGTCCCTCACTAAAAGCCTATCAGTCTCGTCCTTGATGCACTTCACTTGGTTTAAGTCTCTCGTCTTCCTATCTCGAAGCTTGGCTATCTTATACACGTCCTTCTCACCCTCCTTCGTACTCAGCTTCTGGTATAGATCCTCATAAGCCCGACCTCTTGCTTCGCTCACAGCTTTCTTTGCATTCTTCTTGGCCAATTTGTACTTCTGCGCATTGTCGTCGGTCTTGTCATGGTGCAAGCGTTTGTAGCATTCTTTCTTTTCTTTAATAGCTTTCTGCACTTCGTCGTTCCACCACCACGTATCTTTGGGTTCGCGGTTGCTTCCTCTAGTAACTCCAAGCACTTCCGTAGCTACCTTTTGAATGCTAGCTGACATATCTTCCCACATCTTGTTTGCTTCTTCATCTGCTTTCCACGGACCTTCTTCAATCATTCTGCCCCTAAAAGTATGAGACACGTCTCCTTTGAGCTTCCACCACTTCGTCTTCACAACTCGAGCACCTCTACCTACTCTAGAACGCAGCGAAAAGCGAAAATCAGCCACCACAAGTTTGAGTTGTGAGACGACACATTCCCCAGGTATAACCTTGCAATCCATGCAGGCTCGTCTGTCCTCTCTCCTAGCAAGAACAAAATCAATCTGAGAAAAGTGTTGGGCACTACTAAAGGTAACTAAGTGGGATTGTCTTTTTCTAAAGAAGGTGTTAGCTATCATGAGGTCGTAAGCTATGGCCAAGTTCAAGAAGTCCTCACCTTCTTGGTTCCTATCGCCATACCCAAAACCCCCATGCACCCTCTCAAACCCTCCACTAGTTTCACCTACATGTCCATTGAAGTCTCCTCCGATGAAGAGCTTTTCAGTGGTTGGCACACTTCTAATCATACCATCTAAATCTTCCCAGAATTGGATTTTGATGGATTCACTTAGTCCTACTTGTGGTGCATAAGCACTAATGACGTTCAAAACTAAGTCCCCCAAAACTAGCTTCACTAGAATGATCCTATCCCCTTGTCTCCGCACGTCGACAACTCCACTCTTAAGGCTCTTGTCGATTAAGATACCTACTCCATTCCTGCCCCGTTCTTTTCCAGTGTACCACAGCTTGAAACCGGTGTTCTCCACTTCCTTTGCTTTTTGGCCCGTCCACTTTGTCTCTTGTACGCACAAGATGTTCACACGCCTCCTGATCGCCGTATCCACTAACTCTCTTAACTTTCCTGTTAGAGACCCTACATTCCAACTACTTAAACGAATCCTACTCTCACTGACTATCTTCCTTGCCCCCCGCACCCGTCGTGAAAAGTGCGAAGACCCTTGCTTACTTGCCACTACATCCGGGCGCTGATGTAGCGCGCCACTAAGGGAGTGACGATCCGGCCCTTGCTCACTTATCACCTTATCCGGGTTCCGATAAGGCGCGCCACTAAAGGGGTGGTGACCCGGCCCTTGTTCATTTATCATCTCATCCGGGTTCCGATAAGACGCGTCGCTAAGAGGGTTACGCCCCAACGAAAAGTAATTGGGTTTCATTTCCATAGAGATGACTGGGTTTTTTACGTTGGCTCGCCTAGCCTATCACAACCCTCCTCCTTTTACCCGGGCTTGGGACCGGGCTATACTAAACAATGCAACCAAAGCTTAGTATAGGCGGAAATGCAAGGAAAATCTCAACAAGCAAGGAAAATTTACACATGATATTCAAAGAAAATTAAAATATTAAATTTTGAGCTAAGAATTAAATTCTCAGATGAAGCTCCCCAAGAAATGCACCAATTGGCCATATTACACTACAGATTTGTGCACCACAAAATAAAACAAATTTTTATAGCACAGCTCAAATTCACAAAAATTATCCAAAGAGCCTGAATTTTGAATTCACAAAAATTATTCATATCTTAGCAGTGAAGAACAACCTTGGTCTCTCCTTCTGTTGTAGATAACACAAGTCTAGCTGGAGGTATATATTGTAGAAAAGAAAGAAAATATATTTGGAAAGAAGTTCTTAGTTGGAGTGGAGAGAAGGAATGGGATAAGAAATGTCCATGAAAGGAAAGGAAGGAGAGAAAGAGAGGATAGAGGAGGAAGGAACGAGAGAGAGGGAGACGGGAGAAAGAAGAGAAGAGAAGAGAGGGATTGATAAGGGAGGAAGGGTTGAGATTTAACGGTCAGATAGCATCTTGGCACTTTGTGACTGCGTCTCTCTCTGCACTGCCTCTATTGCTTTTGCTTATCAGAGCTCAATTTCTATTTCCAATTTTACTCTTGTAATTTTTTCTCTCAGATTTCAGTCAAGTACTTTTGCTTATCTGTCCGCGTATTTTGATGTATTTTCACTGAAACTATTACTTGTATACAGGTACAGTTTTGAGAACCCTTTTTTTCTCTTTATTTTTACCCTTTTAGTATTTTTTTTTTTGCTTATTATTTATTTACAAGTATGTTAGTTCACTGGAAGATTACTATATCAATTAGTACACGTTTTCAATTTTTTGTCTTTTCATGAAATGCCAAACGACTTCCGAATTGCGTAAACTTTGATGTACAAAGAATTTGTAATACTGATTTAATTTATTGTCTTCATTTTACATCCACTACAAAATTTCCAAGTTAATCTATTACAGATTCTAGTCCTGTAAAATATAAATGATATTCTAAAAAAATATTGACATCTGAATATTTGTTTCATAGAATGTCCAATAATAATATTAATATAATTCATCACTAAATCTTATTTTTATCAGTATAAATAGCTTTCTTTCTCCTCCAATATTCTAGTTTATATTATGAACAAATGTATTAAGAAAACCACAACACCTTGTGTTTTGAGGAGAGTTCAGCTTTATTTTTTAATAAAAAAAAATTAACTACTTTCTTCACTCACTGAAGACGTTATCGTATCAAGAGACTAATGTAAAACGATACATCTTCTTTACGAGTATGAACTATTTTTCTTATATATATAAAACTTAAAACGAAAAATGAGTTGTTGTTACCTGTTGTTTCAAAAATATATATAGTTGACAACCCGACATACTTTACATTGATAAATAAACGCAATGAAAAAATGCAACAAAAATCATATGTTGTGTATGTATTACTTTCGTACAGAATTTAGTTAAAACCAACCATAAAACTATTTTTTTCCGAATTTATCCACTACGCAATTTCAAATGGTTATCATTAGAAGGAATTAAACTATTTTCATTCACTAATGGTACTTCAGATTTTAAATTATACTTGACAAATAAATATTCTTGACATAATAGTAAGAAATGTTAATTATAAAAGACAAAAAAAATTTTGAAGATAAATTGGGGTCAAACCTCCCAACTTATTTTTACATTAAATGTCTATAAAAGATTCCTCCTCCAGTCAGATTTCAAACCCGTGACATCTTACTTGATATGTATTGCTTTTTGCCAGTAGACCAAGAACGGATTTTCAAAAGATAAAATTTTCCACTTAAATAGTTTTCAAATAAGAATTTTGGTGGGCATATACACAAAAATCCAAGGCTGATAAATCTACCTAGTAAACAAATACGTGTAAGTTTGTACCTGCATACCAATAAGGTCAGAGGGAAGGAAAAAATTTTCTGTGGCTATTGGTGCACTGGGGACCGGAGACGTGGCCACATCCATCACGTTTCTCTCTAGATAGGAAGGTAAATCACAGCCGTTGGATTAACCTCCCCTCGTGAATGGGCCCATGGCGGTCGCCTCTGAGACGGTTAATGGGCACTCGACGTTATCGGGTTATTGATCCAATTAGCACTGGACGTGTCGGAGACTTAGGTTAGGTGACTTAGGTCCTCGGAAATTTGCAATTTGTACTTTCCCTCTTTCTTCTCTTATCGGGTACGGATCCAGTTGGCGAATGACATGTGTGCAGAAAATAATAAAAAAGTGTACTTCTGATAGTGTGAGACCGTGAGTGTATATTATCTTGGGTTTTTTTTTATTTTTTGTTCTTAAGATATTTTTGTCGCAAATCTGATAATTATATATATGGTGTGATGCAGCATGAAACGTCATGAGCTATGTAACGAGTCACTCTGTGGGTGGAACACCTCAGCATGCCGACTACAAGTAGTGGCCATTTATTTTTGCAAAATAATTGCACATATCGTTTATTCATTATTCTGGTTCAAAATAATAATTGACCAAAGTATCAATATTCAACTTTATTTATATAAATTCGGAAGTCCCTGCTCAAGTATTGAAGTAATTAATCTTGTTGCATCAAAATAATATTTAAGCGATTTAAAGAAGGTTGAACTCTTTAGCTGGTAAAAACTAGTTGGGATGCAGATTAATAATTATCGTTAAGATATGGATGCAGATAAATCCGGACACTAATGAAGATCTTTCTTTGACAGATACTAATATAGATTAGAAAATTACATAAAGACATCCAAATCAAACAATATCCGACATAACACCATATACAAATATAATTTTCATATGAAAACAAAAATAGAGAAAAAAGCATGCCTAATTACACTCAATCTATCGAATACATTATTTACTGAGGGTGCGTTTGGATAGGTGTGGGAAGAAGGGAAGAAGTATTGGGAAGTGTGTAACTTTGTGAAGAGTTTGGATTGTTTATAATTTTTTTTTCTTCCCATCTTCCTTCTTCCTCTTCTTCTTCTCTCATCCAAAAGCACCCTGAAGTAAACAAAACTAATGTATCTAAAAATTGTTATCCAAAACAAATTAAAATATTTTTAATATGACTTTTTATATGTTTTAGTGTATCAATATATATATTAACAGTGTCAGTGGTGATTTGGCAACTTTTTGTTTGATAATTAGAAGATTAGATTTATTTGTGACACGCTTCTTTGTAGTGACAACGAAGGAACTGTTCTTCTCTGTCATCAAAGAAAAATTACCTTTTACATTGCTCGTATATAATTATCGTGTATATAATATAGAACGAAGCTTTTCTTTTCGGGTGTTATAATTGCAATCTCCATTTTTATGATCCGTATCATCCCACATTAAACCGATCAATGCAAACAAATATATATATCATTCATATCATCTCTATTTTTATCATCCCACATTAAATCGAACAAAAATAATGAAAAGAGCGCTCGGACATTTTTGCGCACTGTGCATCCCTCCTTATTTCCTATATTAGCTTCTTTCCCATGTCTCATGCACATCCCTTCCGGTATTTTGGTGCTAGCACTGGAGCACATTTTCTTCTGTTCTTTGAAATATTTTTTTAATCTGACTTTGTTAAAATCATTTTCTAATCTTGATTAAAATTAATCTGGAGTAAAATTTTATTTATAATTTTATATGCCTCAAATCCATCCTTTAGTTTTTATAAATTTTTTTTGCAAGAATCTGAACACCTAGTCATTTGATTTTTATCTTTTTTTTTTTGGATAAACTAGACATAGACTATCTAGTTAATTTTATTTTTATCTTAACTTGTATAAAATGAATAGTCCAGAATCAATTAGTATTTTTCCCAAAAAAAATAGGTTCAAATATCTTACTAATTAATATAAATTACTCTGTTCTTTATCTAATGTAATATAAATCATCAATTTCATTAATTAGCTAAGCGTCTTTGAAACATTATCATTACAAAAAATAATACCAATAGGTCTATTAATTAAATATATTTTTTTTTAATTGTGTAAATAGACCAGAACCCACCAGTCTGCATGGACTAGCAAGCAAAAAGAAGTTTCGGAAGCATATTTCGAAATGGGAGTATAGTTTTCTTTTCTTTTTAACTATAAAATGAGTCCAGTTCTTTAACTTATTGAAATTTAAATAATCATAAAATATCTCTAGTCAAATTTTGAACCTGCAATCTTCACTTAAAATATGTAATTCTTTGCCATTAAATCAATGACTGGTTTTTCATTATCGGATTTTAAGTATAGTAACACAGTTACACTGCACTCGTAAAGTAAACAGAATGATTAGTGATGAATTAGTAAATCTGAGGAGGCTGCATAACTTTTCCGAATTCCTTCAATTAGTTGAAGGATATTGAATGTGGGATAAATGATTTCTCTGTTCAAATTTTTTTGCTATTTATTATGATATTTTTAAAAACGTTATAATTGGAGTATTTCAGACCCTCCAATTTGAACATATCAAAATAAATACTAAAAAAATTTAAAAAAATGTAAAATTTGGTCTCCAATGGTATTTCAATATGCTGATCAATTTGAACTGTTTGGATTGACCGATTGAATTTCGGATCTTCAAAAAATGAGTCAAAAAAAGCATCTATGGCACTTTATCCCACATCATATATATATATATATATATATATATATATATAGAGAGAGAGAGAGAGAGAGAGTTTTTGCTATGGTGAGTTGCAACTCACCATAGCGTCCGGAGTTGCGCTCAAAATTTCGAAATTTAGTTCAAAATGACCGATCCAAACCGTCTAATACGATCTCCTTATTGAAATCTCCATGCAGACCAAATTTTATATTTTTTTCGAAATTTTTAAGTATTTTTTTAAAATTTTAGAAAATCTTTAATCTAATTACCCGATTCGTATCATGAAATCCTTCACAGGCTACCACCATCAAATGCACACACTTGTTCCCCTTTCTATGTAAATACCCTAAATTAGTTGCAAAAGGCTACAATCAAGAACAAGGCATAGACTATGAAGAAGCAATCTTTCTGGGTCCCAATCTCATTTCCTGGTCTTCAAAGAAGCAAGCAACTGTTTCCAGGTCTTCAACAAAAGCTGAATACAGAAGCTTAGCAATGACAACTTCTGAGCTCCTGTGGCTAACCTATCATCTCTCAGAACTACAATTTAAAACATAAAGTCCACCAACTCTCTGGTGTGATAATCTTGGAGCCACTTTTTTGGTTTCCAATCCAATTTTCGCACCAAGCACATTGAGCTTGATTTCCATTTTGTCAGAGAGAAGATTCAATCCAAGCAATTAGCAGTAAAATTCATCTGCTCAGCTGATCAATTGAGCGATATCTTCACTAGGACTTGCTATGGCTCGTTTCTGTGATCTCAGGAACAAGCTTCACGTTTTTTCAAGCCCGCTCAGCTTGAGGGGCGCTATAGAAGACAACGTAGCCAGAGAACTGGATGGTTCCAGTAGCGACAGTAATGGAGAAGATCTTGAGACAGAAGCACTACAAAAAAGATGGACTTTACATAGACTTCATAGCTAGACTTTTTTTATTTATGTTGATTATTGTTCTATTGCTAGATTTATTTGATGCATTAAATCTAGCAATTTTTTTAGCAAGACTCAATTTTCTATCAATAGCTCCTTAAAAATCTAGCAAATTATTTTTGATAGACTTTTCGAATCTTGTAATATCTAATGTAGCAACAATAAATTGCTAGACTTTTTTAAATTGCTACACTAGATATTATAAGATTAGAAAAGTCTAGCAAAAATAAATTGCTAGATTTTTAAGGAGATATTAATAGGAAATTGTGTCTTGCTAAAAAAATTATAGATTTAGTACATCAATTGAATCTAACAATAAAAATAAATAAATCTAGCAATAGATCAATGTCCAACATAAATAAAAAAGTCTAGCAATAAAAATCTATGTAAAAACCATCTTTCTTATAGTGAAGAGAATTAGTTAGGATCTGTTAGTCTCATTAATGATTAAAATCGAGAGTGGGTCCTAGCTGTAAGAGAGAGATTGTTCTCTCTATAAATATCAGTTGTTGTACAGTATAAGTGAGAATCAAGAAATCAATAAAATTCATTTTCTCCAAAATTCAAAACTTTCTACACTTATTTTTGAAAAATAAATGTGCACTTAAAATTTTCATCTGAAACCGAGACCTTGGACTTTCATTTGGAGTTAACATCTGTACCACATATTCAATCAAAGTATAAAAATTAATGATGGGGATTATATATAAAGTGTCGGATACACCCTTTTAATCGAAACATTTACAACTCTGAATTGGTGTTTTTTTTTTATAAGTAGCAGGGATTATTGTTATTATATAAAGCAATTGTAAAGTATAATATGGCATGTTCAATAACATTTCTAATTTAACAACATTACTAAATCAGCAATCACTCATGTCCTTATTGCAATTACAATATCGATCACCACGTTAGTATTTAAAAAAGGGGATAAAAATGGGATAAAATTCATTAACATAAATTATATCCAAATTTATTAAATAACATTCACGGGAATTGTTTATGACAACCGCCTTTTTGCTATTGCAATATGACTTTTGACTAAATTACCCCTCAATCGATATGTTAATTAAGTACTTGATGAGTTCTACCACTTGATTGATGGGTATTTTTGTCAAAAACATATTACAATAGCAAATAACATGTTGCATTTAGCAACTCCCAAAATTCACATACAGGTTCATATTCAGTAAGAATCTGAGGATCCAAATATGTTATGCATGTATCCATTATCTCAGTGGAATTCGTATTGAATTTTAATAATATTCTAAATCTTCTTAGATAAAATAATTGAATATTTAGACATTGTAAGATTTTAATAATTATTTAATATTATTAGAATCACACATTACTATGGTTGGCTAAAGCATTATTCTTCTTATATAAAAAATAAGAGGCACGATCCTTTTATTATGTAAAACAAAATTACTTTAAAATTATACGTATGAAAACAGATGGAGCTCTAGAGACAACATATAATATATTAAATTATTTATGAAGCTTGATGAATTCAAGTCCCACCAAATTGAAATACAAATTTAACAACTAAGACAAAAAAAAAAAGTTTTCAATGTCTGAAGTGGATCCAATAAACTATTATTAAAATACTATTCAGATCGAATGATGTGTGTATAGTAAATATGCATTTGATAGTGTTGATTTGATTTAACATTTAACTCATGATCCCTTGAATGGCTGAAGAATGAGAATCTTACGGAATAAATTAACAAACAAGATTTCTACAACGAGTATCACCGATCAATTCATTGAAAAACTTGTCACACGCTAAGGATACACGAATGATGAGCCCAAGACTTTCATCTTCTAATTCAGGAGGAAAATTAAGGCGAGATATATGTATATTGTTCACACAAGCATTGCTAAATTGTAAGCAACATATGATTTTTCAAAGTACTTGTCAACAAAAATGAGCAACGCAGGTTCGAAATTTAATACGCACTGATGTAATTTGAGAATTTAAAATCTGATGATCATATTAAATAACATAAAGTAAATTTACAAAGTGAATATCTTCTAGTCGTCTGCACGAGCTATCATAATTGATCACCCAAAACTTGCTTTTGAGTCACATATTAAGGTAATAAATTCGAGGCATGTTCTAACACCATATAATTGTAAATAATTATAACAAGGAGGTACTGAATTATATTGACAATCCTGACAATGTTTTTTAATCAATTTAAATTAGGTAGCAAATAAATAAAAGTAATTAGTTTCAAGTATGCAGTTGGATATATAGATAGAACACCATCAAATATATGTGATTTGAGTAACGTTTGGTGATACATAAAGGGCCATATAATTTCAAACCGTCATAAAATTCAATCACTTGATGAAACAGTGAAACATGGATAAAATATCATCATTTTTTAGCTTGATATTTATACTATGTAGATCACGTATTTAATGTTAAATTTTAAATTTAGAACTTTATTATTTAATGATTGTTAAGATTGTCATAGTTGCCGAGTAATTCTTCTTTTTAGAGTAAAATTATATCATGAAGATAAAGTTTTGACATTACAAACCGGCTGTTACTAACTATGTACTAAGATCTTTAAGTAGAACATCACATATCAGTTGACTTGCCTAACATAAAATCATTTTTTTTTTTTATAACTCCTAATGCAACCTGAAGATCCGCAAACATAAGTGCCACAAAAAAAAGACCAACTAAACTACTAGAAACTCTGGAAGCATACAGAAACTAGAAACAATACACGCATCCCACAAATATTTCACCACCGCGAAAAGAAGTAATAAAAAAGAGAAAAAGAACCAATCTATGACAAGTTGCCAACAAGTCGGCCATTGGAGCGACAAATTTTACTATTACTTTAAATTCAGGTGTTAAATTGACAGAGTATGCATAGGTTAATAGATTAACTTTTTTTTTTGGTGTTCATGGTCTAATTATTCCTATTTAAATAAAAATATTCGCATCTAGTTGACACAATCTGTCGTCTTACCATTGGTAATGAAATAACCACATCATGTATATATAGTCAAATAATAATGTTGGGTCAAACATAAGATATGGACCTTAGTTTTACTAATAAATAAATAAAATGTTAGTGGGTCAGATTCTCAGATTAGCACAGAAAACTTGAATTTCTGGGAACAAATATGAAAGGACATGAAGTTTTCATTTTTGACATACTTAGAAACTTTTTTTGTGCAAGGCAAAAGCGCTTATTATTTTTTTCTCTTTGGAGAAATTGGGGCCAGAATAATCTTTTTCCAGACTTTTGTTATAGTTTACGAAATTTTAAGATGATAATAACAAGAGCGTGTGAGAGGCGCACATCAGCATGGTGGGTTCCTCTTCTGTCCCCGTTTGCAAAAAAAGTCCAAATAAAGACAGAATTATCTAATACCTTTCAACCCGGGAAGCCCAACACTTGGGTAAGGCCACTGCATGTGCACTCAGATCACTATTTCTGGACTTTCTGTAGCACTTAACTTTCTGTTCTTGTATGCGCCTAATTAAGTAACATAGCTGCTCATTTTTTTCTCCCCTCCCTTCTTTTAATGGGATATTTTAATGGGAAAAAAATAGGTTATTCCATATTTTGAATTAAATGAAGGAATATTTGCATCCAATAAACCTTCTGATATATATTCATCTTTCTGCTTTTGGCACATCAATTCAGAAGATCAAAATATGGGATATTTCTTTTTAATTATATAACTTGAACCACGATTCCACGAACAATTTTTTTGTATTTCATATCCCTTCCTATAAAAGATTAAAAAAAAAATGCATATGAAAACTAATCGATGCAATTTTTGTTTCATGTTATATTTTGAATACCGCCAATAATATGTTATATGTCTAGGGCAATTATGAAGAGAAGTATGTCATCTTTTTTTTTAAAAAAAAAAAAACAGACGATATATGCATGTACAATTTTGACCAAACTTTCCTAACTCATGCAACATAAATACATATTTGATACCAAGAATCGAAGGCGCAAGACCGAAATGAAGTCTTACTTTTGACACAAAAGCACTGAAACGCCAGCACCTGAAGATCTCAAATTTCAACACAAAAAATTGACGGATGGGGAACTGGTAGTACAAGAAGCAACTCTTTATTCTATAGGTGCATTTAACACGTTATTATAATATCCTTACCCAACCCCTTAATTTCCTTCTCATTTCTTTGTTTTGTATCATTTTTTATCTTATATAACTTGACTTTGCGTCATAGAAACATCAACCACCGTCCACCGGCCCAAGCTTGGTGCTATTTCTCAAAAACAAAGTTACCAAAGACAGTCTAATAATAGCAAGATTTCTCTCTTTAAACAGGCCTCACAGTATCAATCGATTTATAGCCTAAAATTAAGGCCTTAGAAGGCCCACATTGCATGTAAAAAGGTAACGACTGGAAGATCAGAAAGTCAATTTGTAAAATATAAATCAAGAGAGCTTGCGCCATTTTGGATCCAATTCTTCATTATTGAGAAAAAAATATGTTCAAAACAGACCTACTTACTACACAACACACCACCCAGTTATTTGCCTTATCACGCTCTCTCACACAAACCTCACAATTTACAGAATCATTGAGAAGCAAAAAGGCAATAACATTATAAGAAAGAACAAACTGTAAATATACATTGCCAGATCAATCATCACATTCTCTAGCAATTGCTGAGCCGACCAGAACATTACTCAGGCTTCATTCCAACAGATAATTGGATTAGAAGTTTGGAACTTAAAATTGAAAACCAGAGGGCTATCTACTTATTCAGATGGTCATATCTTTGAAGAACTCTGAGGGTATCACTGAGGGGCAATACTTCTTTGCCACAAATTTATACTGCAAATGAGAAAAATAAATTTGAATATTGAGCTAATAATGTTCAATAGCATCATTTATTAGCAACTAAATTGATATACCATTTTACCTTATGCTGACTGTATTTTTCTCTGATGGCAGGGAGATTGCTTCCTGGACCATTGCAAAAAAGCCGGTGAAGCACATTAACACAGTCTCGCAATTCAGATGGCTTGTACAAGGTGTAATGTGAAAGTGTAGCACTCTGCAATGAATAACACATACTCCACTTAGAAATGTATTAAAGGTTTCTATCCCTAGTCCACTCTTCTGTTACAACTTACAAGCACTCAACAAATTTTCAAATTCACATTGACTATTTTGCCCTCAGATAGAATTTGGTTGTACAAATATAAAAAGATTGTGTCCAATTTAGTTGATCTTTTTATTTGACTCAGCCTCAATTTGTACATTGAAAGAAAAATTTGGTTTAATATACACAACAGAACAAACTAGAGAGTAATAAAAATAAAAATATACCCAAGGATTTTTGGTGGGGTGGAGTATGAATTTTGCCAGAAAGATGGAGGCAGCTGCTACAAGTGAAGGACTGTAACAAAGCAAGTTGTACTCCAGAAGTGACAGCTCAGCAATATAACTTGCTAGGAACTCCAACGGCATCAAGGGCTCCTACAGGACAGGAAGGTAAATAAGTAGTAATAGACATATTTGAATTCGATACTGGTTTGGGAATAATAGCTGCTTTAATTCTATTCCAACAAACTGGAAGAAGCTTTTTTTCTAATGGAAGTCTGGATCTAGAGATATATCTAAAGTATTTGTTTTTTTCTAAAAATTTCATTTCAACTCTGTTTGTAATTGTAAGATATATTACAGGCTAGTATGTAATTAAAATACCTCATCACACAATTGAGCAGCACGAACAAACCTCCTGGTTGAAACAAGAAAAAGAAAATTAGTTAATTAAAGAACTTTGTGTTATAAACAATAAGGATAGTGAAAGGCTCAGGTTTATACCTCAGAAAACATTTAGCAGTCGGAGCTGTCAATTCAAATTTTAAAAAGTTCAAGACTGAAGCCTCCATTTGTAGAACCTCATCTTTAAAATATGTATTGTCTGTTATGTAGCAGAACTCCTCCACTTGGGGTGCACATATCTCCTCATATTTCCTAATGAAATCCACATTACACAGATTCTTGGTAAAACAAATCAAAACTTAATTAAATGAATCACCATAAACAAAGTTATCATCCTTACGATGCAATTAACATGCATGCAACACCAAGTAGTTGTAGCCTCTGGCGACTTATCTCATTGCCTGAGAGGTATCGGTCAATATAGTTAATTGTCAAGTGCAGTGTATCTGGTACAAGTCTGTACTCCTCAGCAACCTTTATCATAGCAAAACAACCAAGTTACATCTGTACTCAAATGTATGTGATGCATGTGGTCGAGAGATAGGCATTAGAGAAATATTACCTCCACAAGCCAGTCAATAAGAATTGCCCGCATGCTGGGGTTGATGTCGGTTTGGATAGTTTCCATGAAATCAGTTGAGGGCCTTTTCTTTGTCTGGGATACAAATGAAACACTCGATATAAAGATTGAACAAGTATAAAATGAGAAATTTTGAACAAACACTCAACTTCAACTTCATTTACATTAGGAAGAAAGACTTAGCTATTTAAAGAACATGAACCCATCTAAACAGTAATAATATCATAATGGAAATATTTTATGACTTTGTCAGTTTTTTGTTTCTAAGCACAATTGAGCACCATTGATAAGGTTTGCTTAAAAATCACTGTTAATTCCAAAAGCAGGCTTCAAATGAGAGAAATTTCTAATTAAAGGGTTTGTTGACAATTGTTTTTGCAATCAACACTTTATGCATTTGATTCGTATAGGATCTGGTACATTTAATATTCAATTGTAATTAGTTTTACAAAGAAAGCAGCCAGTCACCATTGAGTAAGCCAATTTTCCAAATTAGTTTTGTGTGAACATTTGCTCAGTTGCAAATACTGTAAACAGAGCACTGAAGTACATCTACAAGAATGCATTCCTGAAATTAAAGTCTTTATTCAAGCATAGGGATAACATAGTAATATCACCTCAGCTACGCGCAAGTGATGGTAGATATCGCATGCAAGTGAGGCACACAACTGTGGGTCTTCATAGTCATTGTCAATTTCCATCACAGCAGGTGCATCTCCATTACATTTGGAAACTGTGATGTTGATATGAGATTAGATGATCCTGGCACATCAGTCTGTGTAAATTATACAACAGAATACAAAGATGAACATATCAGGAAAACAAACCAGGAGTGATGATGTCATCAGAGATTCGCAGATTAGCATTGGCTCTTTTCTCAAGTGATTCAACTGTAGCTGAGTCGGCATTGTCTATGTACTCGAAATCAGGGCTCTTCATTGAATCACAAGTGGACATTGTCTCAGAGTCCCTCGATCTTTCTGGGGAATGGTCGGTACAGCACTGTACGAGAGGTACAGAAACAGTCGGTACAAGTAGTGTCGCTGACACATCCTTTGCTGGTACTGCTGCACTAGAAGTAGAGACAGTAGACTTCAGAGGGGGATTAATGATGGTAGGAGCAGAACGAGAAGCTGTCTTTTTAGTGACAGAAGGTGTTAGTGAGCTTCGCCGGTTTGTTGAGCTACGATTGGTTGTTGTTGCCGGCCCCCTTTTCACAATGGTGGACGTTGGCGGGTTGGTTTTCTGTGAAAAATAATATAAAGTTCATGATTCACTAAATATAATCCACCTTGAAAAATTAAGCAAGAATACTCCAACAATCACATGGTATAAAAGACTTCCTACAAAATTTAAGTAGAGGTTAAGATCTGAATCATACTCAATTGATTCCTAAATGGTAAGTTGGTAACAGAACCAGAGTTCAATATTAAACAAAAAGGAAGAAAATTTCTTGCGAAGTACAAATTTATCAAATGGTAATCGCATTTGTCATTTAAATTCGTCAAATTAAAACCTAATTAAGTGAAAAGAATAATCAAGAAACCAAGGTAATGTTCCAAGAACGAGGGAAAATGAAAAGTAAAGAAATTCCATTTTGCAAAATCCTAAAAAATCGCGAAAAATTTGTAGGCACAACTAAATCAAATTAAGAAACTATGAACCAAAAAAAAAAATTTCATAAATTAGCGAACCTCTACCCATAACAAGAAAAAGAAACAGCGAACAAAACCTGATCAAGAAAGAGGAGAAATAGAAAATTCTGTACACTCACAGTTACAGTCTTAGCCGGAGCCCGAGCCGGTCCACGCCCGGCATTGCTGACATTGCTTACATCTCCGAGCGCCACCCTCTTCTTTCCGGTGATCGCCGGAGCCTTGGACGGAACGCCTTCGGACGCGGCTCTCTTCCCTGACGCCGATGAAACTGAAAGCGATGATCTCCTGTTCGAACTCGCCATCTCGCACAAACCCTAGCGCTTCGATCGACACAAAATGAGAAGAGATAATAATCGCTTCTTGTTTCTTTTGTTTTTGAATTCGGAGATAATAAAAGCTAAAGGGGTCCGTCTCACAATTCAATCTCTCTTTTCGAGTTTTCGGACAGAGAAAGAGAGAGTTCCAAGCAGGGATTAATAAGGGGGTTTAAGGATTATCCAATGGAACTGGTCTACAATTTGATACTCCACTGAAAAGTGGGTCCTTAATTGAGTAGGTCCAATATGTTAGCGACGGTATCGTATGCCACGTAGACGTGCATCCGATCCAGTCAAGTTCTCGCACTACGAGGATTTTGAATTTGTTGCTCCATCTCTCAATTAATTGGAAAATGGACATGTCCAGTGTGATCATGCTAGCGTTGTCTTAGTTTGAAATTAATTAATGTATGGTCGTATTTATAAGATATATTCAGGGAACCCATCTATCACTGTCATATGGGCCCGCTAAATATGCGTGGCAGTGTCACTTGTAAGAACCTCAATTTTCACTTTCAAAATAGACATAATGGGGGGCGTTTGTTTGTGTAGTAAGGAGTTGTATAACTTAAGGATGCCTAAGTATTTATGTAGTGTTATGTAATAGATGTTTGGTTGTGTAGTAAGGATGACTAACTTAATGCATGCAAATATTCATGTCAAAAGACTAAAATGCCCTTAAATTTGAATTAGTATTATGAATTATATGTTGTGACCTAATTATTGTTAATTATTAATTATTATAAAAATTAATTATTAATGATGATAATAAATCATTTTTACTATTATGAAATATTAATAATTACTTTTAATTAAATATTATAAATATTATTATTTATTTTATAATAAAAATTATTATTGATTAATTATCTTCAATTAATTATTATTCTTAAATCATTATTATTAATAATTAATATTACTTGTTAAATATTATTAATTATAATGATTAATCTTTGTTATTAATTATGATTTTTTAATAATTATTGTTACTTATTAAGTATTATTATTTATTTATTAATATTAATTAATTTTTAATTATTAATTATTATAAAAATTAATTATTAATGATAATAAGAAATTATTTTATTATTATGAAATATTATTAATTATTTTTAATTAAATATTATAAATATTATTAATTATTTAATAATAAATCAATATTGTTTATTAATTATTATTATTACTTGTTATATATTATTATTTATTTATTATAATAATTAATATTTATTGCTAATTATGATTTTTTAATAGTTATTGTTACTTATTAAATATTATTATTTATTAATTATTATAGATTATTAAATATTATTATTAATTATTTCTAAAGGGTATTATTGGAAAAAAAATTAAAGGAGACCGGTGCATAACTTATGCAACCTATTTAGGTTGCATAACTTATGTACCCTTAAGGCATCTTATGTAAGAAGTGTTTGGTGACTTAAGAATACATAACTTAAGTTATGCACCTTTAAGTCACAAACAAACGCCCCCAATGATGACAACTTTTTTGTTTAAATTCTCTTTTCTACTTTTTTTTGACAATTTTAAAATTCTTTCGGGTCATTATTGACTAATTTTATTGAAAGGGTATGAAGTGATTTGAAATCCTGGGTTAATCAAGACCGTACATCCGATTCCTCGGGAATTGTGCTGTAAGAGCGTTCAAGAATGCAACGGTTCTGTAAAAGTATTTTATTATTTTTGTTATAGTTGGAAGGAATAATGAGAGGTGGATTTGAAATTGGGAGGATCTCCACCGTGGATTGGCTGCCTCTAAGATCGTGCAAGGGAGCGTCCCCACTCGCTTGGCATGTCGCTCCAGAGTCCCAGACTCTCTCTCTCTCTCTCTCTCTCTCTCTCTGTCTCTCTCTGTCTCAGTTTTTGAATTTCATCGGTGCGCTTACCGTTAGTGAGTAAAAGGACACCTTTCTGGTTCAAGGTGTTTTGTTTGAAAATTGAATGTTGGGAAGCGAGTGGGAGGTGACCAGATCCGACTTGTTTTAAATTCGAAGTTCAAAGTTCAAACCAGGGAAAGAGTTAAGAGAACGTTTCTGAGAAAAGTTAAAAAGGAAGATCTAGGACTGTACAGCGCAACACAATTGCACAATTATCTCTGGATTTTCTGTGGCCGAACTTTGGTAATGTTTTTTTTGCTGTGGACAAATTTTTTTCCTTTTTTTAGCTAACACCCGTGCCAAAATTATTTTTTATTTAATTCATATTGTAATTTATGTTCTGTATTTAAAAGTCTATGTTTCCACTACTATTAGATCGTTATTTATGTTGTAATAATTTTACATAATAATCATGGGCGACTTTTACTAGACCATATGGTTTTGGTACCTAATTAGTACTTGTACTTCACTTAAAACTTCACAAAAGATGCGGCAAATTTTCAATTCAAATAAAATAGTATCCTTACAGCGATGTAAAACTAATTTAATTAGTAATAATGCTGTAATGTTAACAATTTTGCTAAATAGGTTGCATGACGCGGCAGTGGATGTGGCAATTAGAAGATCTATTGCGGGAAAGTAATTAAAAAAATTATTGTAATTGAATTTGAAGTGAGAACATTAACCGATTACAGGACTAATGATGGTTTGACATTATTTGAATAATTTCTAGTGTTGCTGCCGTGGCAGCAAAATCGTCTTATTACAGACCAATTTTGTATGAAAGAGCATAAACCATAAAACCAATGGCAATTTGTACTAGTAGCCGTACACTGATGATTATTAATGGCTCCGTTTGGATAGGTGTGGGAAGAAGGGAAGAAGGGAAGAAGTGAGAAGAAGCACTGGGAAGTGTGTAACTTTGTGAAGAGTTTGGATTGTTTATAATTTTTTTTCTTTCCATCTTCCTTCTTCCTCTTCTTCTCTCATCCAAACGCAAGCAATGCTACAAGGAGCGAGAAAAGGATTTTAAACTATCCAAGTGGCCTTAGCTTACTTGTTATCTTAACTTACTATTGCATTTGTGTTGTAATCTGAATAATGAGTTTCTAAGGGTATGCTCCAGAAATAAGAGAGAAAAAAAAGAAGAGTAAGAAAATGAAGTGTATGGAAATAAAGAGAGATACACCCCAAATTTAAGAGCAATCTTGTTTACTCTTTTTTTCACATTTTTATAGAGTGGTTCATCTCCATACTTTCCCCATTCTCTTTTGTTTTCTTTCAAATTTTTTATTTTGGAGTAGATTAATCAGTTAACATTCTCCTTCACCATCCTCCGTTAATCTCTTCTGGAGCATACCCTAAAGGGCGTACTCTGTAAAGAGCATCATCCACTTTCTTTTTTTTTAAAGATAAATTGGAGGTTTAAGTCACCTAACTTATTTTTAAATTAAATGTCTATTAAAGACCCACAGTCGGGTTTCGAACCTACAATCTTTCACTCAAGATGCATTTCTATTTATTACTAGACTAAGAACTGGTTCTCCATGATCCATTTTCGTTAATACAAAACTGAAGTAACTAATTTAAATATCATTTATCGTTGAGTTTTTAACCAATTCAAGCCACATTTCTAGTAAATTACAAAAGCCAAAAGAAAATAGTTCAAATATAATCAAAGAGGACATGAAATGTTCATTGGATCAAATTCTACAAGAATGCTTCTGTTTTTTTTTTTTTTTTGACATTTTGCATACACAATTGATTTACAACAAATTACCACCAATGGCTCCGTTTGGATAGGTGTGGGAAGAAGGAAAGAAGAAAAGAAGTGAGAAGAAGTATTGGGAAGTGTGTAACTTTGTGAAGAGTTTGGATTGTTTATAATAAATTTAGGTCTTCTTCCTACTTCCTACTTCCTACTTCCTTCTTCCTTCTTCTTTCTTTCTATATCCAAACGGTGCCAATGATAAAATGCAACCCAACAAATTTGCAAGTGCAAAAATTGGTATCTTTTTGAGGATTCGAATTAGTGAAAGTTTCGCCTTCTTGTAGACCATATACGAAGTATAACTATAGTCTTTTTTTTTTAATGACTTAGATCAGATAGAATTGATCCTGTAATAAAATCGAGGTTTAAACAATAGCACATCAGAAATCAAATTTTTTAGATCTTTTGTGATTTTTTTTCATGACATGACATGTTCAAACTCTTTATTGCCTTCATAACCGCGTCCTCATGCGCTAGTAGATAGCATTATAGCAATCACGTTTAAAAACGAGTTATACCACATTATCCATAGCCACAGTGCCAAATTGATTGCCACACGTCAACCACTCAAACAGAATACGGTGTTTCACTATCCATAGCGTGCTCATACTTGATATGTTAAGCATGAGAGAAGTGGATTCTCTCTCTCTAAACAGAATGACAACCCTATAGAATGAGTCTCAATTCAAAGGATATAAAGGACACGGGCAACAGAAATCAAAAGATGCGTCCAGGCTAGTAACAATTGTCTGCACTTCAAAATTCTAACGGATCCAAGGATTCACAAAATGAACGGTAAATAAAATGAAGCAAAATAATATGTGCAAAAATATGATGTTTTTCCGAGCATTTGATCAAGTTAATATATAATCTCGGGGTTGCTAGAGCCAAACATATTTCACACGAATACTCATCAAAACACGATCAAATTTCAATTTTTGAGACCACAACGATCGATCTGGACCGCTTAGTTTGTTCTTCATAATGAAATTTCATTGGCGATCAAATTTTATTTTATACTTTTTTAAATTTTTTTTTTTAAAATTGTACAAAATTCTCCTTCCAAATAGTTTTTAGACCCTCCAATTTAAAAATTTGAAAAAAATAGTTGAAAAATTGAAAAAACATATAATTTGATTTCTAGGAGAATTTTAATATATAGATCACATTGAATGGTTCAAATCGGATTTAAAAAAAATTAATTGTTGACATTCAAATCGTATTTGACTTCAATTTGATCCTAACATTACTCTACAATCTCTATCATATATTTTGATTATAGAGCCATTTTATGTGATTCCATGATCCTAACATATATCTAATATATTTGATCCTAATTAACATTATTCTATAATCTCTATCGTGTATCTAAGAAATAAATACATTATATATCATATTAGAGATTGAATGTTATAAATAAGATAATAAAATTACATATCTAGTTATTTCGAGTCAAATTTATCACGAGTATAATTTTTTTACCACCTCTACTAATTTTTTCAAAAAAAAAACCCCCCTCACAAACAATTGCATCATTAGATATACATGGGTTCAACAATAGAAAATCACACAAATATTTATGGGTTCAAATCGATTATACATATGATAAATTTGTATTTTGTAACTATTTAGGATGTGTTTGGATGCTTCACGAACAAGAGATGAACAAGGGGAAGAGCAAAGGCCCATGAATAGGCCCACGAACAAAACTAGTTCGTGAAAATCGGGGAACTAAGTACTAGGGAGAAGTTCACGAACTAATGTTGTTCGTGGGTTGTTTGGTTCGTGCGAACAACGCTAGTTCACGAACTAGCTATTCGTGACACATTCCAAACACACCCTTAGAAAATAGGAGTAACGTGACACCTTTTTGTTGAACTTAGATCTGTCCCTATTTTTGCTTGCTTGCCACTTCATCTGGGGGACGCCGATGTAGCTCGTCACTAAGAGAGTGATGATCTAGTCCTTGCTCATTTATCATCTTGTTCGGATTTTGATAAGGCACACCACTAAGGAAGTGGCAACTCGGCCCTTGTTCATTTATCATCTTAATCGGATTTCGATAAGACGTGTCGCTAAGAGGATTACGCTCCAACAAAAAGTAATTGGATTTAATTTTCACAAAGATAACTGAATTTTTTTTTCATTGGCTCAACCCTCCTTTATTTACTCGGACTTAGGACTGAAATATGCTAAACAGTGCCAGCATATTTATTACAGGCGGAGTAAAGACTCAATTGCACGCATAACAAATTTTTACAATTAAATTATCCCGTCACATTCATTGATAATCATTAAATTTAAACAATAAATAAATTTAAATCATAAGAAAAATAACAAACCGTGCATGCAATTTAACATTTTTTTTATTAACAACGTATGTTGTATAGATATAATTTTCACAAAGTTGAATGCCAAATTTAAGTAATATAATGGTTGCGAACATCATTGTTGTCAATAATTCTATTTCTTACTTGTGCTCTTTTATTTGTTTTAGTGAAATTATGCTAGAACTATTGAATAAATACTTAAAAAAAATAAAATAGTAATTCAAAAAACGACACAAAATAAAAAGAAAATAACAGTTGATCATAGTTCTCTCGTGTCTAAGAGGGCTCGTTGACTAGACGATATTTGCACAAATATTTGGTAAAACAAATAAATTCATAAATAAATAAATGAGTAAGCAATTAGATCAGTGACGTTCGGCTTAACCCAGCTCTGAACCAATAAAGAAGATTACCAAGGGACGAACCGTCTGCTCTGGAGTAGCGTGACACCATCTGATCTGAACTCAGTGGATCAGATATTCCACGATCTCTCCAGTATTACATTGAAATGGAGAGGTAAAGAGGCCACTGTAACAGCATTCCCTCCCGCCACGCACTCACGCGCGGCCGTTGGTTCGTCTCTCATTTCTCTCATAGACAGACTCCCACGTTGAACTTTTCTCTTTCATTAAATTTAAATTAAACTAAACTAAGTATAGATTAATGCACTTCCTATATTGGTTTGTATTTTCCTAATTTTAGAAAATGTCAATGCTTTCTCCATCCTCCCTTATGCTTCGTCTTTCCACCGATCCTTCCCCTTTTCCTCTCTAAAAAATTAATCTCACATTTTCACAGTTTCTTTTTGTTTCAATCAGGACATGGTTTAACTTCTAACACGACCTGAAGCGTAATTTGGAACCTTTTTTGTGAATTGGGGGAAGAGTTTAGTGAGAATAGACTGGTGTCGCTTCAATTATTGAGGTATAACTTCGTATTTTTCATGTTTAATGGTGAATTCCTTTTTTATGTAATTGAATGAATGGCTACTAGGAAAGATAAATTTATTGGGCAATACCTTTCAGATAAAATGTTGCTTATTTTTGTGAATTGTTACATTAGTGTACTGAATTTCATCCTAATTGTTCACATTTTTTATAATTCTAGAAAGTTTGTAATTTGTTTATGAATTTTCTTTTTGATATTTTAATGAATAGTTTCAATTCCATCTGTACAAAACAGCAAAATGAACACATTGCATTGGGTGCATGCTATAGTTATTAATACTCTTTAATACTATCTCAAGATAATTGTTTCATTATCTTTCTTTTTTCTTTCATTTCTCCAATTGGTATCGATTTGTGCTTGGTTGCATGTACCATTATCAGAGCTGAAGTCTGGCATTAGTTAATAAAATATAAAAGCACATAGTTTGGACATGTTATATTATGTTTTACACTGTCCCAGGTATCTAATCCTGCTCCTCAGTTACTGGGTCCAATTGATGTATCGAAATTTGACTTTCTGCCTTTTTACTTGTTATCAAAATAAAACAATATAATTATTATATTATCAAAGGTATTTATTGCAAACTTACAGATGGAACCTAAATCCGAGAGCAAGCAGCTTTTCACTGACTACAACATGGAACAAACTACAAATGGGAACTCCAATCATTCTGACTACAACAATCCCAGCAATTTTAACAGCTCGCTTCCAAGCCCCAAACCCCACCCTGGTACCAGTCCAGGTACCGGTACCGACTCCAAACTTTCATCGGACAGCAGTTCAGACTATAGTCCCTACCCGAAACCACAAATACCAACCCACAAGAAAAAGCCTGACCAAGCAAATCCTAATCCTAACCACTATCAACATCCTGCACCAAGCCCAAGCAGAAGCCCGCCATTCCCTCCCATTACCGAGAAAAGCAAAAACAGCAACAGCAACAGTACCAGTAGTGCACCAGGTACCGCTACCGGTACCAGTAGTAATTCTGGTACAGGATCTAACCGGGAGAGCACAGACAGTACCGGTGGACCAGTGAACAAGCACCACACAGGACGTGACATTCGCTGGGAAGCGATCCAAATCGCAAACTCGAAAGATTCACCTCTGAGCCTTGGACATTTTCGACTCCTCAAACGGCTCGGGTATGGTGACATTGGTAGTGTGTACCTGGTTGAGCTAAGAGGCACCAGTACATACTTCGCCATGAAGGTCATGGACAAAGCATCTCTGATTAGTAGGAATAAGCTGATTCGGGCAGATACTGAGAGGGAAATTTTGGGTTTGTTGGATCACCCATTTTTACCCACCCTTTATTCATATTTTGAGACAGAGAAGTTCTATTGCATTGTAATGGAATATTGTAGTGGAGGTAACTTGCACTCACTTCGACAGAAACAACCGTCTAAACACTTCACTGAACATGCTGCAAGGTTAGTATGGTTCTAGCGTTTGTTTTATTCGAGTACAAGCAGCGTAAGATTAGTTTAAATGGTTCTTGGCAAATAAGACCATCTATTTTTTGTGTCTTCAGTTAATATACATTGTTTTCTGATTTATTTGCTGCTAATATCTAATATTAAAATTGAAGATCAAGTCAAACACTAGATGACTAATTGACTCTACTACTATAGTAGTTTCATTCTTATTCAACTTATTAGTTAATATAAATGGAGAAATATAACTGCAACATTTAAATTTTATATGCTTTATTTGGGTGCTTAACACGCATTGAGAAAAAAACTAGGTAGTCAGGGGCAGAATGGTCATTGTTGAGAACACACATACATGCTATCATGCAACCAATTCTGGGTATTATTTGCATGAGAACCTAGTTGATATACAGTTTGAAATACAGTTTTTGTTGAACCAGTCAGGTCACCAACTTATCTCATATAAAACAGTACCATAACATATCCCATAAACAGGTTTTACGCGTCAGAGGTATTACTAGCACTAGAATACCTTCACATGTTGGGCATCGTTTATCGTGACCTGAAACCTGAGAACATACTAATCCGTGAGGAAGGACACATAATGCTCTCTGACTTTGACCTCTCTCTGCGCTGCTCCACCAACCCAACTCTTGTCAAGTCAGCATCTGTCCACTCTCCTGGCACCAAAGAAACTAAATCTGCTCTGGTCGAGAGTGACGGTGTCATCCAGGGCTGCATCCAACCGTCGATATTCTTCCCCAAGATTTTACCGAAGCGAAACCGGAAGTCCAAGTCCGATTTTGGGATTGGCTCCACTTCTGCAGTTGAGTTCAATGCAGAGCCCACCAATGCCAGGTCGATGTCTTTTGTCGGGACCCATGAGTATCTCGCACCAGAAATTATAAAGGGCCAGGGCCACGGCAGTGCAGTGGATTGGTGGACCTTTGGCATATTTTTGTATGAGCTCCTTCATGGTATCGTAATACTGAATCCTTTTGTTGTTTTTATTTCGTGTGATATTCAAAGAAGCTGCTATTGTAATTGTATCAGTTGAAATGGACATAAAACTCCAAGCAGATAATAAAATTACCATAATTTATTAAATAAAACCATAATATCGCAACTTTTGGTAAGAGGATTGCATGCTACTGTTAAATTATAGTACGTACCAGTCTGTATCAGTAATTCAGTATGGATCTCAACTTCAACTATGTGGTAAATCTGCTCAACTGCTTTGATCTGTATCTCTTTGTTTGTAGTTTTGGTACTAAAGCCCACAGACCTGCTATCAACTCGTGACAATCAAAATTTTTTAATCTTTCCTTTCTATCTTTTTTTTATATTGCTAGTATCAGTTGAAATAACTGTATCTGTAAATACTTGATACAGGTGCAACACCATTCAGAGGAAATGGCAATCGTGCAACATTATGCAATGTGTTAGAGCAGCCATTGCGATTTCCTGAAAACCCAAATGTGAGCTCAGCAGCACGTGACCTTATACGTGGTCTCTTGATCAAGGACCCACTAAAGAGAATTGCATATCGCCGTGGTGCAACCGAGATAAAACAACATCCCTTCTTTGAAGGAGTCAATTGGGCACTGATAAGGAGCAGTGCCCCGCCTTTCATACCGGACCCTGTTGATTTTAAACAGTTTGCTGGTAAGGATCAGAAGCCTGGCTTGACTGGTACATCTCCTGGTAACAGTACTGGAGCAAAGAGTAACACAAGTGACTCTTCATGCATAGATTTTGAGTACTTCTAGAATATTATCTGTGATTTAATTTTTTTCTCTTTCCATTTTGGATATTTAATTTTTACAAAAACATATGTTAAGAGACAAGCTAGGTACGTTGTTTCTTCAGGGAAATACCTAGAGGAGAATTGTGGAATATCACTCTTTTAAGGAATTAAACAACTTCTATGCCGGCAATTTTTTTTCATTTTAACTTTATGGAATTTAATTAGTTGCAGAGGATTACAAATTTGGTTGCATTGTTTAGTATAGCCCGGTCCCAAGCCCGGGTAAAAGGAGGAGGGTTGTGATAGGCTAGGCGAGCCAACGTAAAAATTCCAGTCATCTCTATGGAAATGAAACCCAATTACTTTTCGTTGGGGCGTAACCCTCTTAGCGACGCGTCTTATCGGAACCCGGATAAGATGATAAATGAGCAAGGGCCGGGCCGCCACCCCTTTAGTGGCGCGCCTTATCGGAACCCGGATAAGGTGATAAGTGAGCAAGGGCCGGATCGTCACTTCCTTAGTGGCGCGCTACATCAGCGCCCGGATGTAGTGGCAAGTAAGCAAGGGTCTTCGCACTTTTCACGACGGGTGCGAGGGGCAAGGAAGATAGTCAGTGAAAGTAGGATTCGTTTAGGTAGTTGGAATGTAGGGTCTCTAACAGGAAAGTTAAGAGAGTTAGTGGATACGGTGATTAGGAGGCGTGTGAACATCTTGTGCGTACAAGAGTCAAAGTGGACGGGCCAAAAAGCAAAGGAAGTGGAGAACACCGGTTTCAAGCTGTGGTACACTGGAAAAGAACGGGGCAGGAATGGAGTAGGTATCTTAATCGACAAGAGCCTTAAGAGTGGAGTTGTCGACGTGCGGAGACAAGGGGATATTATCATTCTAGTGAAGCTAGTTTTGGGGGACTTAGTTTTGAACGTCATTAGTGCTTATGCACCACAAGTAGGACTAAGTGAATCCATCAAAATCCAATTCTGGGAAGATTTAGATGGTATGATTAGAAGTGTGCCAACCACTGAAAAGCTCTTCATCGGAGGAGACTTCAATGGACATGTAGGTGAAACTAGTGGAGGGTTTGAGAGGGTGCATGGGGGTTTTGGGTATGGTGATAGGAACCAAGAAGGTGAGGACTTCTTGAACTTGGCCATAGCTTACGACCTCATGATAGCTAACACCTTCTTTAGAAAAAGACAATCCCACTTAGTTACCTTTAGTAGTGCCCAACACTTTTCCCAGATTGATTTTGTTCTTCCTAGGAGAGAGGACAGACGAGCCTGCATGGATTGCAAGGTTATACCTGGGGAATGTGTCGTCTCACAACACAAACTTGTGGTGGCTGATTTCCGCTTTCCGCTGCGTTCTAGAGTAGGTAGAGGCGCTCGAGTTGAGAGGACGAAGTGGTGGAAGCTCAAAGGAGACGTGTCTCATACTTTTAGGGGCATAATGATTGAAGAAGGTCCGTGGAAAGCAGGTGACGAAGCAAACAAGATGTGGGAAGATATGTCAGCTAGCATTCAAAAGGTAGCTACAGAAGTGCTTGGAGTTACTAGAGGAAGCAACCGCGAACCTAAAGATACGTGGTGGTGGAACGACGAAGTGCAGAAAGCTATTAAAGAAAAGAAAAAATGCTACAAACGCTTGCACCATGACAAGACCGACGACAATGCGCAGAAGTACAAATTGGCCAAGAAGAATGCAAAGAAAGCTGTGAGCGAAGCAAGAGGTCGGGCTTATGAGGATCTATACCAGAAGCTGAGTACGAAGGAGGACGAGAAGGACGTGTATAAGATAGCCAAGCTTCGAGATAGGAAGACGAGAGACTTAAACCAAGTGAAGTGCATCAAGGACGAGACTGATAGGCTTTTAGTGAGGGACGACGAGATCAAGAATAGGTGGAGGGATTACTTCAACAAGTTATTCAATGGAGAGGATGACGACTTAGGAATTGTGTTGAACGACTCCTTTGATGACTCCAATAGACGTTTTGTTAGGAGAATTCAAGAGTCCGAGATGAAAGAAACCTTAAAACGAATGAAAGTAGGTAAGGCTCTAGGACCTGATAACATACCAATCGAAGTATGGAGGTGCCTCGGAAATGTGGCTGTAGTTTGGTTAACCAAACTATTCAATAGCATTTTCCGATCAAATAGGATGCCAGATGCGTGGAGGAGAAGCACTCTAGTACCAATCTTCAAGAATAAAGGGGATGCTCAAAGCTGTACAAACTATAGAGGGATTAACCTTATGAGTCATACAATGAAGCTTTGGGAGAGAGTGATAGAACATCGCTTGAGACGGATGAAAAACGTTTCGAAAAACCAATTTGGTTTTATGCCTGGGAGGTCGACCATGGAGGCCATCTTCCTAATAAGGCAATTGATGGAGAGATATCGGGAGCGAAAGAAGGATCTACATATGGTTTTCATTGATTTGGAGAAAGCATACGACAAAGTGCCAAGGAAAGTTATGTGGTGGGCACTAGAAAAGAAGAAAGTCCCCACAAAGTATGTTACCCTCATCCAAGACATGTATGATGGTGCCGTTACTTACATCAGGACATGTGATAGTGTAACTAGTGACTTTTCTATTAAAATAGGACTACACCAGGGATCAGCTTTGAGCCCGTATATTTTTGCCTTAGTGATGGATGAGATCACGAAGGATATACAGGGAGAGATTCCTTGGTGTATGCTCTTTGCGGACGATGTGGTGTTAGTCGATGAGAGTACACTACTACAGATTTTCCTTTCAACAACCGTTAAAATAATACCTTCAACAACTGTACAGCTCAGTTGCTAATCCCAGAGTTGCAAAAGCTAAAATAATAGTTGCTAAAATAATGACTGTTATTTCCTAAAAACAGTTGTAGAAAGCCGGTAAACAATGACTGTTTTAATTAAAAAACAGTTTCTAAAGTACCAAACAATGACTGTTTTAAATATAAAATAGTCACTGAAATGGGTCATTAATAATTTTCTAAAAACAATCGCTGGAAATTTAAGCAACTGTTATTTATAAAAACGGTCATTGTTTCCTTAAAATTTTTTTTGTTTGAATTCTGCTCTCCGTAACCTAAAGATCCATATATATATAACAATTATATTGAACAATCACAATAACAGACACTAACAAGATTCAATACCAATTGCACAATGAACTTCAATATATAAAGAAAATTGACCATGATGTAAAGAAATTTCAATATCATTGTTCAAGTAAGAATTTACAATTCATGTAAAGAAAATTCTATATATGCTCTATCCGATTGTTTCTTATATCAATAATAGTAGTTTCTTGACTGCTATTTGCCTCAACGCTAGTCTCACCCCTTTGTTCTTTTGTAAGAATCATTCCTTCTTTAATCATCTATTGTAGGAGGACCTTTGTCGTGACAGGATTACCGTTTACCTACTGACAGAGCCTTTTCTTTCACTCCACGATTACCAAGATCAACTTCAACCTGATAAAACACAACAGTTAATTTGACAAAACATATTAACAACATTATCAAATGTTTAGTAGAAACATTCTCAACCTAAAGGATGTTATTTTCATCACAAATTCTGCATCTTTTGTGAGGAAATATAGAAAAAGTATAAATGTATGAATACTTACGTGAAGTTAGTAATCAAATGGCAGAGAAAGACAGCAGCCCCAAGCCTGGCCAAATCCATTCCTGCGCAAAGCCTCTGGCCCCTCCAAATAGCATAAACCTACTTCATTCATATCCTTCTCCTATGAAAACACAATTGAAACCGCCACAAATTATTCAAATGAATATAATATTTTTGTTTAAAGAAACATGATCTTACTAATTTATCAATAATTCTCATAAGTCTAAATAGTAATGTACCAGTTCCTAATATTGCATTTCCATCTTGGCTTGTCAGGAAAAGTAAAACCATCATATTAGTTCATCAATAGTTGGCTATATAGCATGCCTCATCATGTGATATTAGTTACATTAGGGATAAAGAATCCTTTGATCTCTACATCCCACTCTGACTTCCGCATTGTACTCCTTACTATCTTGCCGATTCGCAGACTCTTAGAAATAACCTACATATATTTATTACATGAATTTTACTTTGATTGGTTGCTGAAGTTTAACACAAAATAGGAGAGAGGAAGGCAAATTGATATACATCTTATGTGAAAGATAGTCTGTCCAAACAAAATTTTCAACAAGGGCCAATTTCAGCTATCAAACCAGCAACAAATTCTTAAAATTGGTCATGTACAGACTGTATCCAACAAGGCTTAAATATTACTTATTTCAAAATAAAATTTACGGAACCATCTGCTAAAATTTTCAGGGGAAATATGTAGCCTTTTCTATATCGATATCAAACATACTTACATGAATGATGTTCAGATTGATATACAAGATATCAGAATGGAACCAAGGAAGCATATACATTCAATATATTTTCTAAATTTAGCGTTCGATACAAATACATGTGGCACCTACTTGTTTCATGAGAGACTTGAGGCAGAGCATCATGAGGACGGAGTCCTGCTTGGCTGCTCGCTGCGTCATGCAGTGAGGCTGCATTGGAAAACTGAGGCTTCATCTCCGACGCCAAGATTCGTGCGGCCGATTCGACGGCTGTGTTGAGAGAGAACAACAGAGAGTGAAGGACAGGTGGGGTCGAGCAGAGAAGAGGCAGGGTGGCGACCAGGTGAGGCAGAGAGCGGAGAGATCGAAGGAGCCTGCCAATCGAGAAGATGAGATAATCGCTGGAGTTAATTTGGGGATCTAGGGTTTCGGGATCTCGTGCAAAGAGAAATGGATTGAGGAGACAGATAACTCTGAGAGATCGAGCGTGCGTGGGGGTGGTGGCTGGCCAGCTGGGTTGGGTGCAGGTGACGTGGGTGGGTGGCGAGATCGACGTGGATGAGCAAAATAATGGAGATCTAGAGGTGAAATCTAGAGGCAGAAGGAATAATTGAACGGAAAAAATAAAAAAGGAAAGAGGAGGCCAGTGCAAAAAATAAATAATAAAATATCGACGCCTATGACTGTTTTTATTGAAAAACCTGTCGTTAAATACTTAAATACTTAAATTCATTCTATAACTATTTTTTTTTAATAAAACAGTTGCAGATTAAAGTGGGTCACATGTGTCAGAGTTCGTTATTGACGAGAAATTTAGCCACTCTTATATAATATTATGTCACACCCCGCGCAGACACACCGACACACGGGGCGCGACGGTGGGGCGGTATCTTCTGCATCCATCCGACGGCCCGTCAACCTACGTCGCAAGCAGAAAAAGAACAAAACGGATGTCAGCTACAAAGCTCAGTAACCGGTTATTTAACGACGCGGCTTCTCTATATTAGTTAATAAAGCAAATTAAACATGATTGGATTAATCCACATAACAAATCATACATTTCACGGCGATAATCGGGTCTAGATCAGTCAAATCAAGTCATAATCAGGACAAAAAGTGTTAGAGATATGTCCTAGAAGCCAATTCATTAGGCTACTTCTATAGTTTATGTTATTGATGATTTCAGATCATTTGTTCTTTGATTTAATCGTTGACAGTTCATTCAGGTTGAGGATCTGAATTATAGATCACTGTTATTCATTTAGTAGTAAATGACAACGATAAATCTAAAAGTCCATAATCTTGATAATTAACAGAGAACATTAGTTATCAATAAGATTAGTATGCAAATTAAGTGATGATTAAGTTCTATAAATCATAGGTTAAGAGTAACCAACTTAATTGCATATGTATATGTTATTGAACATAGTACATGACTGGACCCCACGAAATAAATATATGGATTGTGTTACGTGTCATTATTTATTTCGTTATGATTTTGGTTCTAAGTTTGAGATGATTATCTTTTCCACATGAGGATAGATACTATAAATCATGTCTACCGCTGATTCCTGATAAAGGCTGCTATACGGACTTGATTTAAGTATTCTTGAATTGTGCGGGGAAAAGCTAATTATCAAGAAAATCGTATGTCCCTCATTAATTCACTTAGTGAGTGACGATATCTGTTTGGGCCCCTTGATGGAGATAGATTGTTTGCTAGCAACTGATACAATTATCTCTAGATCAAGAAACGTATAATCTGCAAGAATGACACGTTCCTATCTTGGATTATACGATGATATCGTGTGACATAAGAATCAAAATAGAGAAACATAATTGTTCTCTTATGCAGGATTGAAATTTTGTAGCTGTACACTATTTATGCAAATTGGGAATCATAACGTGTTGCTAGATACCGCTTATGATTATTGGAATTAAATAGCGATTTAATTCCATGTCCAACATAGCATAAATCCTCAAAGGGTCACACATAATAAGGTGTTTAACCACACGTGCATTAATTGTTTATTTGCAACAATTGGTTTTGCAAAATATGATAAGTTGATTAATTAATCGTATACCGTTATGGACCGTTATGATTAATTAAGTCAAATAGATCATATCGAAATAATTAAATGCATTGACTAATTCCATATTAATTATTAAATAGTTAATAATTAATAATAATCAACACATTTAATAAATTGAGCAAAATGGGCCTTAAATTAATTAGTTGATTTAATGCCAAATGGAAGGTGTAATAAAATGGAAGGCAATTGGGCTCAACTTGTCTTGAGGCCCAACCCACAAAGGAGGTAGGTAGGGTGCGGCTAGGGAGGGGTATTTTGGTCCTCCAAAATTTGGATGAAGAGCTAGGGCATGAGGTCTATTTAAAGGGGTGTTCCTTGGGAGCAAACCCTAGCCTCCACACACCTCTCTCTCTCCTTCTCTCTTTGGCCGCACCTCACCACAAGGGAAGAAAAAATTTCAGATTTTTCATTCCCCTTCTCTCTTCCACACACCACCTAGCTCATGTGTTGAGCAAGCTTTTCCACCAAATTAATTGGAGAATTAACTAGAAAGGGAAAGCTTTGGAATTAGGCACAATTCTCTCAATTACTAGCATAATTGATTAGAGAAGGTGGTTAATTCCTTAGTGGACTCGAGGAGCACGGCGTGGAGGTTCTTGGAGAGCACGCCACCGACACCAACGCATTGGAACGAGCCTCTTGGTTGCGATACCAAGAGAGGTATACTTCCAATCCTTTTTCTCGTGTGTTTGAATAGCTTGTGTACTAGATCTCTTTTGTGTGTGATTTGCTTGGTTAATTAATTGGTAATTAGCATAAAAATGAAAATTACACACTTTCTAACAGTGGTATCAGAGACTTGGTCGTACTTAAGCTATTTTGACACTTAATTAAGAGAAATTGGCTAATTAATGGATTAGTAGAGATGATGCGTTTGTTTGCTGTCTGGAAATGGTATTTTCTGCGTTGTTTCGCATTTTTCTCTCTGATATGTTCTCTGGAAGTTTTTTCCATCTACCTGAATGTTGTAGATCTGTGGATTGTGATTCTTTTGGCGTTGGATTCACATTTTTCTAAATTAGTATAGATTTACTGTGAATAAAATGGCGACAGTGCGCAGAACCAGTTTCTGCTCGCACTGTCCTGTTTGAATGGCTTGAAAGATTTATATTTTGAATATAAGTACCAGTGTTCTATGGCTAGAAATAAAGAGGACTTGAAGATCTTTCTGAGCATGTAAAATTTGTTGCATGACTCGGATTAATTTGTGGGTTTTCAAGTATGAAAAGGAAGATCTTGTCAGATCCAGTTTATTGAGCAAATCGATTGTTCTAATAAACTGTACCAACTGAGAACTCCTTTAAAAATTCTGTTTAAATGGAGTTGTTCTATTTTGAGTTAGGATTCCAGAAAAATTAATTTCATAATTTTTCGTGGATTTTTGGACCTTCAACTAGGTTAAAAACCTTTCGATTGACAGTCTGTTCCAGTACAGAATTTGTTGATTGTTTAGGCTGTAACTTAATATTATTGAACTGAACTTGGTTGTTTTCTTTTCATGAATGGATAGCTTGTAGTCTAAACAAGTTTTTCTATGTATATTGTATATATAAAAACTGGATAGAAGGTGGTCTAACAGACCAAATGGTTGAGAGGATAAGCTGAAAATCTCATAACGGTGTTTCGTGCACTTGTAAGAGATTTGTCTTTTTTGATTCTCCCAGATGGTTTAAGATCTCTTCTTGAAATTTTTACTGGTAGTCACAACTATGATAAGGAGCTTAAGTAATTTATTTGAGAATTTTTGGAGACCGAAAACTGTTGTTTTTGTTGAATTCCTTTAGTTACGTTTTTGGTAAATTACTGTTTTTCTAAGTATTCAAACTAGTTGAAATTAATTAGAAAACTCCTTGTTTGATCTCCTTTCTGTTATGGGATGTTGAAAGAACTTTCTAAATGAATTTAAACAAGTTTGGTTGTTTAAAATTGAGGATTTGTACACGGAATTTACTTATAGCAAACGATACGCAAAGATGCTTGAAAATCGTTAATTGGAAACAAAGTGGACTTGTATGTGCTAACTTTGTTTTGTAGGTGGATAGTGGGTTTAGTATGGCTCAAGACTCAATGCCTTGTGGTTGTAATTTGAATGCATGTGTGAATGATTGTAATGCGGCCTTTGGTGCCATTAATTAATTAATTGTTGATTAATTTTGATGTAACTTGTGAGGCTTGCATGCCCCTAAGGATAGGATGGGAATAGGATGTTTTCACATGTATTTTGTAGCTTTATTTTATATAGGATTTAGATCCTTATAGAATTTAGTGGGAGGGCATGGAGTAGATTAGTTTTGCTTCATGGAGGATGTGGCAAACTAATGCAAGCGGGAGCCATACAAACCCACAACTATGAGATGCTTATATGATTATTTTGTTAGGTTAGGTATGGGTGTATGCTTACACGACCACCAAACAAAGTGTCATATGAATTGTTTGTCCCAAACTAAAAAGAATAAGTTAAAACGCCCTCCTTCTCTCTATCCCCTTCATGCCGATTGTCACTCATGGCGCGGTCCGCCCAAGCGGACGTCATGATTACCAATTCGGTAGTCGGGGTGCAAATAGCTAAGATTTGCAAGGAGCAAATAGTGAGAAGTGACTTTTCGATGAACCCAACTAGAGTTTGGACATCGGGGCGAAGTTCGCTTATGCGAACCAAGAGTCATGGTAAGATGATTGGTTGTAGAACCTACCTTATCTAATCATTTTGGATGACGTGCCATAGCAGGTCCATTTTGATGAAAATAGGGGTCTTGGAAATCACTATACTTAGGGACTTTTTAAAGTGTAGTGAAAGTTTTACTTTTGTTAAAACTAAAAACATAAAACTAATTGACCTTTAAATTTGATAATTGTTGTAGATGTCTTCCTCATCTTTTATGCTACGTTCTCTTCTTGAGAGAGAGAAACTCGCTTTTAACGGTGCCAATTTCTTGGATTGGCATCGCAACCTAAGGCTTGCCTTTAGGTATGAGAAAAGAGAGTATCTCCTCACCACTCCCATGCCATCGGCTCCAAAGGCAACCGCTACCCAAGAGGAAAAGGATGCCTTTGCGAAGCATGAAAACGAGGACATGGAGATGTCCGTCGTGATGGTGGCAACAATGGAAGCGGAACTCCAAAAGGAGTTCATGGATAGTGGCTATGGAGTGTTCGCTATGATCACTCGCCTATCCAACATGTTCCAAACTAAGGCCCGCACCGAAAGGGCCCGTCTCATCAAGGCCGTCGCCAACACTCGCTTGGCCGAAGGTCATGATGTCGGGCCACACGTCATGAAGATGGCGGGGTTGTTTCGGCAGCTTGAGAAGCTTGACACGCCCTTCCCTTCGGGGGCGATTCAAGACTTCATTCTCAATTCTCTCCCTCCAAGCTTCACCGGTTTCGTTGTGAACTACCGGATGAACGGCATGGACAAGAGCATGGATGACATCCAAAACATGCTCATTGAGACGGAGGAGAGTTTGAAGAAAGAGAAGGGCCCAAAGGATGTTCTTGCGGTGAGTGGAAAGAGCAAGAAGATAAGAAAGCGTGGCCGCAAAGGCAAAGGCAAAGGCCCGGTGACGCCCCAAGGTCCGGCCAAGGGTGCTCCCGTGGGTTCTAAGAAGAAGAAGAACCCGGCCACTTCCGAGACCGTGTGCTACTACTGTAGCAACAAGGGCCATTGGAAGAGAAACTGCCCAAGGTACCTAGCTGACAAGAAGGCGGGAACTGTCCAACCTTCTACCTCAGGTATATTTGTCATCGAAACCCTTCTCGCTACTTCTCACACAGATTGGGTATTTGATACTGGTTCGTGTGCTCACATTTGTCGAAATGTGTAGGTACTAAAGAATAGAAGGCGGCTCGAGAAAGGCGAAGTTCAACTCCGCGTCGGTAACGGCACGTGCGTCTCCGCTATGGCCGTTGGGAGCGTGGAACTAACTTTGCCTACTGGTTTTGTGTTGGAACTCAAGGATGTTTTTGTAGTTCCATGTATCACTCGAAACATTGTGTCCGTTTCTTGTTTGGACTTGGATGGATTTGATGTTGTAATAAAGAACAAGTGTTTGACTTTGTTTCGTAATGAAGTTCGTTTTTGTGATGCACAATTATTGAATGGTCTTTATGTGCTTGATTCGAATGGATTTGTTATGAGTGTTGAAAATGACAAAAGGAAACGTAAGGTTTCACATGAGAATGCGACTTTAATGTGGCATTGCCGCTTGGGTCATATCAACGAGAAACACATCAAGAGACTACAATCCGTTGGTCTCTTGGATCAATTCGCTTTCGAGCCAATTGACACTTGCGAATCTTGTTTGATGGGAAAAATGACAAAAGCGCCTTTTCCCAACAAAGGGATAAGGGCAAATGGATTGTTAGATCTCATACATACCGATGTATGTGGACCTATGAGCATTTGTGCACGTGGAGGTTTCTCATACTTCGTCACGTTCACTGATGATTATAGTAGATACGGGTATATCTACTTGATGCGTCATAAATCTGAAACTTTTGACAAGTTCAAAGAGTTTAAGAGTGAAGTTGAGAACCAACTTGATCGAAAGATCAAGGCCTTACGATCCGATAGAGGTGGTGAGTACTTGAGCCATGAATTTAGCGATTATCTAAAGGAGTGTGGAATCGTTCCACAACTCACTCCACCAGGAACACCACAATGGAATGGTGTATCCGAAAGGAGGAATCGAACTTTGCTAGACATGGTTCGATCGATGATGAGCCAAACTAATTTGCCTATGTCATTTTGGGGTTATGCAATTGAAACCGCAGCTTTTACTTTGAACCGTGTTCCGTCAAAGTCCGTTGAGAAAACGCCCTATGAGCTTTGGTTTAAGAAGAAACCAAGCATGTCGTTTCTCAAGATTTGGGGTTGCGAAGCTTATGTGAAAAGGCTAGTGAGCGATAAGCTTGGACCCAAATCGGACAAATGTCATTTCGTAGGATACCCTAAGGAAACGAAGGGTTACTACTTCTATAACCGCAACGAGAACAAGATAGTTGTTGCTCGTTATGGTGTGTTCTTGGAGAAAGAATTTCTCACAGGAAGAAGTAGTGGGAGCAACGTGGTTATTGAAGAAATTCAAGAACCACAACAACAAAACATACCTCAAGTAGGTAATGTGGTTGTTCCAAACATAGTGCCAAATGAGGTTGCACCAAATGAGATTATGGCCGAACCTATTCCTCAAGTTGTTGTGGAAGAAGAGGTTCAAGAACAAGCTCCCTCAAATGAATACTCAAACATATCGCGTGTCGATAGTGTTGAGGACGCACCTATACTTGAAGTTCAAGAACAAAGCCCACAAACCGTTGTGGAGCAAGTTCAAGAACCTCAAGCATCTACCCTACGAAGATCGGCAAGGCCAAGTCGTCCACCTATAAGATATTTAGGTTTGCACGACGTTCTCGTCATGGAGAACGATGAGCCCTTGACCATTGATGACATGAAAAGAAAACCAGACTCCAAGGAATGGCTTAAGACCATGGAATCCGAAATGCAATCCATGTATGACAACAAGGTATGGACCTTGGTTGATCTTCCCAACGGAGTAAAACCCGTTGAGAACAAATGGATCTTTAAAAGAAAGGTCGACATGGATGGCAACTTGACCATTTACAAAGCACGACTCGTAGCGAAAGGTTACAAACAAGTTCATGGTATTGACTATGAAGAAACCTTCTCGCCCGTCGTTATGTTCAAGTCAATTCGGATCATGTTAGCAATTGCCGCATTTTATGATTATGAAATATGGCAAATGGATGTCAAAACCGCCTTCCTAAATGGAAATTTGGAAGAGGATGTGTATATGACACAACCCGAGTGTTTTGTGGATCCAAAGAATGCTAACAAGGTATGCAAACTTCAAAGGTCCATTTATGGATTGAAGCAAGCATCGAGGAGTTGGAACAAACGCTTTGATGAAGAAGTCAAGAAATTGAACTTCGTTCAAAGCGAAAAGGAACCTTGTGTTTACAAGAGGATCAGTGGGAGCGTGGTTGTGTTTCTTGTTCTATATGTTGATGATATCCTCTTGATCGGGAATGATATCCCCGAGTTGAATGCAGTTAAGGATTCATTGAAGAAGGTGTTCTCAATGAAAGATTTGGGCGAAGCCGCCTATATCCTAGGAATCAAGATCTATAGAGATAGATCGAGAAGGATGTTAGACTTGAGCCAAGATGCATATATTGACAAAGTGTTGAACAAACACAACATGGCAAATTCCAAAAAGGGATTCTTGCCTATGTCACATGGCATTTTCTTGAGCAAGTCTCAAAGTCCGACCAATGATGCAGATCGTGAATACATGAAGAAGTTCCAGTATCCATCTGTGGTCGGATCGATTATGTATGCCATGTTATGCACTCGTCCTGATGTGGCACATCCGATTAGCGTGACTAGTCGATTCCAAGCCAATCCTGGCATGGCACATTGGACTGCAGTCAAGAATATCCTCAAATATCTCAAGAGAACAAAGGATAGCATTCTCGTATATGGTGGAGATCAAGAGCTCGTTGTAAGTGGTTACACCGATGCTAGTTTCCAAACCGATCGAGATGACTCAAAATCACAATCCGGCTTCGTATTTCTGCTTAATGGTGGTGCCGTGAGTTGGAAGAGTTCCAAGCAAGATACTACGGCCGATTCCGTCACCGAAGCAGAATACTTAGCGGCTGGTGAAGCAGCGAAAGAAGGTGTATGGATCAAGGAGTTCTTGACCGAGCTAGAGGTGGTTCCAAGCATCTCAGGTCCAGTGGATATTTACTGCGACAACACGGGAGCCATAGCTCAGTCTAAGGAGCCTAGGTCTCACCAAAAGACTAGGCACATTCTACGACGATTCCATCTCATCCGTCAGTTGATCAATGATGGATGGGTCAAGGTCAAGAAGGTGGACGGTGCCGCGAACACAGCGGACCCTCTGACAAAGCCTTTATCTCGAGCCGCACATGAGTTGCATGTTGCATCCATGGGGATTAGGCGCATGCCTGAGTGGCTTTGAGTTGTATCTTTTATTACTAGGCTTTAGTATGAGACATGTATATTTTGGATATTACATTGAGTACTATGCACTTGCTAGAAGTCACTATTGATTGACTCTAGGCCAAGTGGGAGATTGTTAGAGATATGTCCTAGAAGCCAATTCATTAGGCTACTTCTATAGTTTATGTTATTGATGATTTCAGATCATTTATTCTTTGATTTAATCGTTGACAGTTCATTCAGGTTGAGGATCTGAATTATAGATCACTGTTATTCATTTAGTAGTAAATGACAACGATAAATCTAAAAGTCCATAATCTTGATAATTAACAGAGAACATTAGTTATCAATAAGATTAGTATGCAAATTAAGTGATGATTAAGTTCTATAAATCATAGGTTAAGAGTAACCAACTTAATTGCATATGTATATGTTATTGAACATAGTACAGGACTGGACCCCACGAAATAAATATATGGATTGTGTTACGTGTCATTATTTATTTCGTTATGATTTTGGTTCTAAGTTTGAGATGATTATCTTTTCCACATGAGGATAGATACTATAAATCATGTCTACCGCTGATTCCTGATAAAGGCTGCTATACGGACTTGATTTAAGTATTCTTGAATTGTGCGGGGAAAAGCTAATTATCAAGAAAACCGTATGTCCCTCATTAATTCACTTAGTGAGTGACGATATCTGTTTGGGCCCCTTGATGGAGATAGATTGTTTGCTAGCAACTGATACAATTATCTCTAGATCAAGAAACGTATAATCTGCAAGAATGACACGTTCCTATCTTGGATTATACGATGATATCGTGTGACATAAGAATCAAAATAGAGAAACATAATTGTTCTCTTATGCAGGATTGAAATTTTGTAGCTGTACACTATTTATGCAAATTGGGAATCATAACGTGTTGCTAGATACCGCTTATGATTATTGGAATTAAATAGCGATTTAATTCCATGTCCAACATAGCATAAATCCTCAAAGGGTCACACATAATAAGGTGTTTAACCACACGTGCATTAATTGTTTATTTGCAACAATTGGTTTTGCAAAATATGATAAGTTGATTAATTAATCGTATACCGTTATGGACCGTTATGATTAATTAAGTCAAATAGATCATATCGAAATAATTAAATGCATTGACTAATTCCATATTAATTATTAAATAGTTAATAATTAATAATAATCAACACATTTAATAAATTGAGCAAAATGGGCCTTAAATTAATTAGTTGATTTAATGCCAAATGGAAGGTGTAATAAAATGGAAGGCAATTGGGCTCAACTTGTCTTGAGGCCCAACCCACAAAGGAGGTAGGTAGGGTGCGGCTAGGGAGGGGTATTTTGGTCCTCCAAAATTTGGATGAAGAGCTAGGGCATGAGGTCTATTTAAAGGGGTGTTCCTTGGGAGCAAACCCTAGCCTCCACACACCTCTCTCTCTCCTTCTCTCTTAGGCCGCACCTCACCACAAGGGAAGAAAAAATTTCAGATTTTTCATTCCCCTTCTCTCTTCCACACACCACCTAGCTCATGTGTTGACCAAGCTTTTCCACCAAATTAATTGGAGAATTAACTAGAAAGGGAAAGCTTTGGAATTAGGCACAATTCTCTCAATTACTAGCATAATTGATTAGAGAAGGTGGTTAATTCCTTAGTGGACTCGAGGAGCACGGCGTGGAGGTTCTTGGAGAGCACGCCACCGACACCAACGCATTGGAACGAGCCTCTTGGTTGCGATACCAAGAGAGGTATACTTCCAATCCTTTTTCTCGTGTGTTTGAATAGCTTGTGTACTAGATCTCTTTTGTGTGTGATTTGCTTGGTTAATTAATTGGTAATTAGCATAAAAATGAAAATTACACACTTTCTAACAAAAAGTTCCTCCCTAGTCACAGGGATCAGAACCAATCATAAAGTTCCTCCCCAGAATCGGGGATCAGAACCAAATCAGGACATAAAGTTCCTCCCCTGTATCGGGGATCAGAACCAAACCCCTCCCCTGGCAGGGGGATCAGGGTGCATGCATGAACAAATTCAGAGATCCAGGATTCTAAACCCGATAATCCGCAAAACATACCACATACGGACATACACATGCAAGCAAAATCAAGCGGTAATCAAATCAAGCAATACGAAACTAGATATAGAGAAGTCCGGTTACCTGACTGAGCGATCCATAGCACAAGCAAATCGGGATGACTATAACTGCGACGTAGAACTCGGATTCCAAATGGCCGACTATTCAAAGCCAAGGCGGTATTCAAAGTTGCTAGGGAGAAAGAGAAACAGAAATGATATACGAAATGAAATGAAATGAGGCTGGGGTCTATTTATAGTCGAGGTCTGGCTAAAATGGTAAATATTCTGGATTACTTAATGGCTAAGTAAGTAGAAAGGAATTACTTAGCTGTTATTTCTGAAAATATTAATACTATTTATAAAGATAACTGAGCCTATTTATAAAGATATTAATTATCAGAAATTATTTATATAAATACTGATTACTTAGCTACTAAAAATGTGGATAAGATCAAAGAGATATTTTCAAAGTGGATAAGCATGAACATTTTTCAAATAGGACCCTAGAATTTAAAGTATTGCAATCAGGTCCTAAAATTCAGGGATGTCACATATTAACAGTCGTTATAGTCTTTGTGACTGTTATTTGTACAGAATAGTTGAAATGTTTCCAATGTCTTTTTTCCTCACGCTTAAATTTAACCACTGTTTTGATTCAAAACAGTCATAATTGTTTGAACTTTTTTTTTACAACAATGCCACTGATTTGTAAGGTGACTGTTTTTATAAATAACAGTTGTTAATCTAAAGTTGCAAAAACCCTTTTCTGTGGTAGTGGTAGGACGGAGGTCGATAGGAAATTGGAATTGTGGAGACGAACTCTAGAGTCCAAAGGGTTTAGGCTTAGTAGAACTAAGACGGAGTATATGGGGTGTGAGTTTAGTGGGATACGACCAGTGGACGGAGATGTCTGTCTAGACGGGCAGGTAGTACCTACGAAGGATACTTTTCGATATTTAGGGTCGATGCTGCAAAGTGATGGCGAGATAGATGAAGATGTTAGTCACAGGATAAGAGCGGGATGGGCGAAATGGCGACAAGCATCAGGCGTCCTATGCGATAAGAAAGTCCCGCAGAAGCTAAAAGGCAAGTTCTACAGGACAGCGATTAGACCTGCGATGTTGTATGGCGCAGAATGTTGGGCTACTAAAAGACGACATGTCCAGAAAATGAGTGTAGCTGAGATGCGTATGTTGAGGTGGATCTGCGGTCACACGAGGAAACATCGGATTAGAAATGATGACATACGAGAGATGGTTGGGGTCGCACCAATAGAGGAGAAGCTGATCCAACATCGTTTGAGATGGTTTGGACATATCCAACGCAGACCTCCAGAGGCACCAATACGTAACGGAATTCTTAATCATTTTGAGAACACCCGGAGGGGGAGAGGGAGACCAAGATTGACATGGGAAGAAGCGGTGAAAAGAGACCTTAAAGAATGGAACGTCTCCAAGGAGTTGGCGATCGATAGAAGCGCTTGGAAGTTAGCAATTCATGTACCGGAGTCATGACGTAGGAACTTAGGGGTAGGAGCGATGCCATAGGTTTGTAGGTCCCTATTAGGTCACAGTCGAGGTCTAGGTTTCTACTATATATTACTATTATTATTAGAGGTATTATTATTAGTATGGCTAGTCTTATTATTAGTATTGTTATGTTTTGTTTTTTTTGTTCTTGGATGTGTTCTCTTGTTGGGTTTCTTTCTAGCCTACCCCAACTTGTTTGGGACAAAAGACTTAGTTGTTGTTGTTGTTGTTGTTGTTGTTGCAGAGGATTACAAATTTGTACATGTATAGTTAAAAATCTTAAAAAAAATCTAAAATAGATCTGTAGAAATAAGATATTTTATTCCTATTTCCTCAGAAAGAAACCTTTAGTACATTTACCGCATGATACCTCGCTACCTAGGTGTTAAGCATTTAGATCAATCAAATCCTGGTGCATGTATAATAAATATTCAAGTAATGCTGATGCAAAATGAAGAAATGTACAGGTATTGGTACCAAGCTGTTATGGTATGGATGTTTGGCTGTCTGCTACCCTATTTGTTGCATTTGTATATGCACTTACAAAAAATGCTGAAAACAGCTACTATATTACATTATGATTTATGGTCATTGGTCAGGGATATCAAATGAAAATATGCAACAAATAGAAGTTTCCTTTCGTTTTTTTTTCTTTTTACCACAAAGAAGGTATCTGATGTTATTGTTGGTGTTACTTAAATCAAAATTTTTTTTGCCTCTACTAGAGGTTGAACTCTCGCAACATCACGTTTTCTAAAATTCACACACTTTACCTCAATTCTGTAAGATCAGTAATTGAAAAAAGTACTAAAATAAAGAAAGAGTTATCTGTTAAGAGATAAGTATATTTGTTTGGTAAGGTCAATGTCAAATTGAAAGTAGCACCCCAATCCTTAATATAATGCTGGTAAAATTCTTTTAAGAGATTAAGCTGTATGTGAGAACTTTTCCAAGTATAATTCATTCTCACAAGTAACATAAGAACTAACCTGTCTCTGGTTGTGTGAGGCCCAAAATTTAGTGCAAAGAAATTGTTCTTTAAGTTGTCTTTAACTAGTACTTTATTGATTATTTGACCTTTTCTATTTGAACTTATAAGGTAGCTGAATAGGTCCTTCCATACATGAAACCAACAAAAAGGTTTGTAATCCAGTTTAAGTTATTTAAGGTATACTTTGTTCCCCCTTAGCAAAAAATTATGTTTTACAGTGATCTTAGATTTGTCGCAATCTGTGTTTCTATTTAAATATTAGCATGTCACATTTGCTAATATAGACTATAGGCACAAAAGCATACTCTGATATTGTTTCGTAGCTCTCCGGTCTTTAGTATGATGCCGCACTAAGAGCTACCCGGTCTAATACGTCAGCAGATCAATATTTCTAAATCTAGACTAATTTTTGATATTTCTAAATCTGGACAGGATCATCTCCATTTTAAAAAAATTGAAGGTGACCATTGATTGGAACTAACTACGTAATGTGCAATTAAGTTGCCATGAAAAGTCACAAGTACCTTCAAATTAATTAAATCAGCAGGGACAAGGTGTTTCTATATACACTACGGGAAAAAGGACCTTCTGTAACGACACTTCTGTAACGGTTTTTGAAATAACCGTTACAGAATAGTGAGGCATTAGGCGGGAAAATTAGCGCCACAAATCTGTAACGGTTATTATTAAACAACCGTAATAACATTTCCGTCATGGTCAGGGAAAAAAATGCATCAACCTTCTGTAACGGTTGTTGGATTAGAACCGTTACAGATTTCTTATATTCTGTAACGGTTATTATCCATCAACCGTTACAGAAAAAAAAAAAGAAATATATTAATATCAACCATCTTCTGTAACGGTTATTAGCAAATAACCGTTACAGTAGGTTAACGTTTTTTTTTTATTTTTTAATGATTCTGTAACGGTTATTTTCTAATAACCGTTACATATTTTAGCATGAATTTTATTAATGTTTTTATGATTCTGTAACGGCTTTTTTTTATATTTTTATGATTCTGTAACGATTATTTTTTAATAACCGTTACAGAATAGTTCTGTATTTAGGTCTTCTCCCCATCCCAACAAACTCACAGCTAGAGCGCCGCATCACTTAACTCTTTTCTGATCTTCTCATTTATTGCGAATTTGTGGTGGTGGCTTCACTCCAAAAAAATAGCCAAAAATTTCTAAAAATTCTGAAAAAATAATAATTAGAAAGAGAATAAGAATGAGAGCAGATTTAAGGTAAAAAAAATTAAATTTGAACCGTAATTTTTTTTTTACATTTTTTTCTTCTTTATTTCGATTTTTTCATTAATTTAATGGTTATTTTTGTTTTTTTATATATTTCAAGATATCATTGAATAGGAGAAGATCTTACATCGGCCGGATAAGTCGCACGATTCAACGGATCGGAAGGCACACAATTGAAAGTATATTTTCATGAACTTCTCTTTTTTTAAATTATTTGCATTTCGTTAATAATTTGCATATATATATATATATAGGCATGAATTTCGTATTGTCATATAGGAACCAAATACCGGAACTCAACTGAATTTAGGTCATTGCCCGTCCGAGATTAATCCATTAGGGATTAATCTCGGATAGTACTCCCGTTCGGGAGTACTGCTCTTTGGATACGATCTGTCTCATTTAGGACAGCGAGTTGTACGTTAGATGCAATGTGTTGTCTGAGAAAAATTCGGCGGCATTTCCCTTGTGTTCCCACGGATACGTACGCACGAGCAATCGTGTGTTGGCGTATTCAGGGAACATAAGGGGAAATGCTGCCGAATTTTTCTCAGATAGCACATTGCATCTAACGTACGCTCGCTAATGAGGCAGAGTATCCAAAGAGCGGGCTAGGATGGTGACCGGTCCGAAAACCTAATATGACAAATTGGTCCGAAACCCTAATAATTTGCATAAATTTTATTGTTCAGATGGATCGGACGTGGATGTACTCAAGTAATCGATGCTCGTCTACATTTTTGAGAGGACTTGAAGAATTTATGGTTTGTGCTAAAGAGAATTTGAAAATGAAAGAAGATGATAAAATGTATTGTCCTTGTCGTGTTTGTCAGAATTTGTTGAAGTGGTCTAATTTTGAAGAAGTGAAGGCTCATTTGATTATAAATGGATTTCAACCGGATTATAGTCGGTGGACACTCCATGGAGAGAATGGGGGGGATAGTACTAGCACAAATGTATTGGATTCTGTGTATGAGGAAGAAAATGTATCATTGGATGATGAAATTGATGATGTCAATGTATTTGATGATGAGAATGTAGATGATGATAGAAATGTAGATAACTCAGAATTTAATGCCGATTTAGATGAAATTGTGAACAATGTGGATGAAAATTTTGTTGATAATGTTGAAATTTTTGGTATGTTACGTGAAGAAGATAAAATAGCTTTATATCCTGGTTGTGAATTGTCAAAACTTAATGTTGTTTTCAAACTGTTCAATCTTAAAGCCAAAAATGGATGGAGTGATGCGAGTTTCACATCTTTGCTCAAACTATTACATAAAGAATTTCTTCCAAAAGATAACCAGTTGCCAGATTCAATTTATAAGGCTAAAAAGATGTTATGTCCTTTAAAAATTGGAGTTGAGAGAATTCATGCATGTCCAAATAACTGCATATTATTCCGGAATGAGTACGGAGACTTGCATAAATGTCCAAAGTGTAATGCGTCACGGTATAAACCGAGGGACGATCAAATTGAAGATGAAGGTAGTAAGGGACCAGCTGCAAAAGTGGTGTTTTATCTACCAATAATACCAAGATTTCAGCGGCTTTTCTCTAACGCGAAGGATGCCAAATTGTTAAGATGGCACGCAGACTGCAGGAAAAAAGGCGATGGCATGCTCAGACACCCAGCAGACTCTCCAGATTGGATAAATATAGATATGGAATTTGAAGATTTCAGCAGTGAACCTAGAAATTTGAGATTGGGTTTATGTACAGACGGGATGAATCCTTACGGCAACATGAGTAGCCGGCAGACTACATGGCCGGTTTTATTGTGTATTTACAATCTTCCTCCCTGGCTATGCATGAAAAGGAGATACATGATGATGCCCTTGTTGATTTCTGGTCCCAAGCAACCAGGTAATGATATAGATGTGTACTTGGCTCCATTAATAGATGACCTTGGTGAATTGTGGCAGAATGGAGTGAAAATATACGATGCACACTCTAGAAGTGAGTTTAACCTCCGTGCCATGATATTTTGCACAATCAATGATTTTCCTGCATACGGAAACCTGTCAGGGTATAGGAATAAAGGAGCGAAAGCGTGTCCTATTTGCATGGAAAACACTCATTCTGTGTACTTGAAAAACTCCAGAAAAAATGTTTACTTGGGACACCGGAGGTTTATTAAGAACCGCAATCACCCTTACCATCGAGACAAGGAAAGGTTTGACGGTACTGTAGAAAAAGACAAGGCCCCAATACCGTTATCCGGTTCAGGGGTGTATCGACAGGTGAAGGACATTAATGTAAAATTTGGTAAGAAATTTGCAAATGAGATACCCAAGGGGATATGGAAGAAGAAGTCTATATTCTGGAATCTTGAATATTGGCAGAGTTTGGAGATTAGGCATTGCTTAGATGCGATGCACATAATAAAGAACATATGTGAAACTTTGATTGGTTGCATGTTGGAAATTCAAGGGAAAACTAAAGATGGCGTAAATGCGAGGAAGGACATGGTTGAAATGGGGATCCGGCAAGAACTAGCGGCACAAGATAAGGGAAAAAGTCGAACTTGGCTACCTGCAGCACAATTTAATTTATCAAAGCAAGAGAAAAAAAGCTTATTAGAATGCCTGAAATCTATTAAGGTTCCTACTGGTTATTCCTCGAATATATCAAGAAAGGTTTCTATTAAAGACAACAAATTACTTGGTATGAAGTCACATGATTATCACGCCCTACTGACCCAGTTACTTCCGGTCGCAATTAGAGGAATTCTAAGGGAAGAAGTGAGGAAAACCATCACTAAGTTGTGTTTTTTCTTTAATTCCATTTGCTCTAAAGTGATTGATCCGAATAGTTTGGACAAGTTACAAGAAGGTGTTGTACTAACCCTATGTGAGCTGGAGATGTACTTTCCGCCATCGTTTTTTGACTCCATGGTGCATTTGACCATTCATTTAGTTAGAGAGATAAAAATGTGTGGTCCTGTATTTCTACGATACATGTATCCTTTCGAAAGAGCCATGGGTCAATTGAAGGGGCTTGTTCGTAGCCGATCTAAACCAGAAGGAAGCATAGTGGAAGGATATGTGGCCGAGGAGGTTATTGAGTACTACACCGATTATTTGCAGGATGTACAACCAATCGGTCTTCCAAAGTCTCGACATGAGGGTAGACTTGAAGGAAAATGTTATATATTAACTTCCAATGTTCACCTTATTTAGCACAAATGTTCATTTAAAGCACAATATTTGTTCACCTTATTTAGCACAAATGTTCACTTAAAGCACAATATTTGTTCACCTTATTTAGCACAAATGTTCACTTAAAGCACAATATTTGTTCACCTTATTTAGCACAAATGTTCACTTAAAGCACAATATTTGTTCACCTTATTTAGCAATTCAGGAAATACCTCATGTAAGTAACTTATTCTTTTAACTAATAACATTTGATCAAACAATTAGATTTTAGAATTTCATGATCTAACTAATAATATTTTTGACTTGTTTATCATAATATGCAGATGATCGAGCCGGTTGGAGTACCATACAACAAAGAAATGATTGATGGTGTCGTGACAGAAGTTATGGACTTCATGCAAGGGGTATTATTTTGATTAAAATGTGTTATTTGATGACTTGCCATGTTTGATTATACTTGTGATATATGTAAATACTTTGTTTATTGTTTGTGTGATATGCATGATTATATATGTTTGATATATGTGTGCTTTGTGATATATATATATGCTGCATTTGTTAATGTAAATTGGGTACCAATTTGGTACCAATTCGGCTAGCAAATTGGGACTAGCCAATCAAACAGGCAAAACTCAAAAAAAAATTAAGACTTTTGTAACGGTTATTAGATAATAACCGTTACAGAATATTATAATTTCATTTTTTTTTAATTATAAATATTATCTGTAACGGTTATTAGATAATAACCGTTACAGAATCAAGTCTTCTGTAACGGTTATTACCTAATAACCGTTACAGAAGTTCTCCAAACACCACACCTGTTCCGTCCACAATACCATAACGGTTATTAGGTAATAACCGTTACAGAAGACTGGATTCTGTAACGGTTATTATCTAATAACCGTTACACATGTTCTACAAAAAACAGTACCAGATTTTCCCTTGCGTATACCATAACGGTTATTAGATAATAACCGTTACAGAAGAGGGGGCTACTGTAACGGTTGTTGTCTAATAACCGTTATAGATCTGTAACGGTTATTAGACATTCTGTAACGGGGGCTACAGTAACGTTCCGTGTACCGTTACAGAAGTCTTTTATTAACCGTTACAGAAACCAAAATTTCGCGTAGTGATATTATATCTGAAAAAAGAATTCAATAAGAGGAAAATATCATATTGAAATATTTGCAAAATTCATAGAACTGTTAGTAACAAATTAAACATCATTAGGAAAAAAAATAAAAGAATTTAAGTACTCTACACAAAACAACACCTGCACATTTGATTTGAGAATCAATGTAAGCTAAATAACTATATATGAGCTAGACTGGATAGGATGATAGTGAAATTGCAAGGATGTGCAAGCCACTAGATTGATGGCAAAGTTTATTAAATTCTAAAATTACATGAAAGTTCTTGAAAAAAGAAATGATCTCTAACAAAAAATAATATATATGTGCCTGAATTAATTTAAAGGCTATAGTTGTATAACCTCCATTAATTCTGACAGCCAATCATGGCTGTCAAATGGGGCCGTCTTCTAAAGTCTCAACCCTAGTCTGTTTAGACTTGGGACTTGCCTTCATTATAATTTAATTAGCTGTTTTTTATAGAATGTATTAGGCTAAATAAACATAATGTGTATGTAAAGAAATTTGTAATTAAAGCGTTGACCCAGAGGCCCCATGATACATATATTGATAGACTAGGTCTAATATATAGCATCTAGACTTCTGTTTTAGCACCGAAAGTAGGCCTGCCAAACGTGGCGAAATAGCACCAAACATGCCATTTCGTTTGCTGTTCCATTAAAAAAACGATACAAGATTCGATTTCGATAACTTTTTTGTTACAAAACGACACATAATTCCGTTTCGTTATTCGTACCACTTTAAAAATTACACATATAACGGTTTGAAAAGATGAAACAGTTTGAAATGGTATGATTTTGTGTTTTGTTTGCCGTTTTGTTATTGAAACAAAATAAAAATGCCGTTATGTTTCGGTTAGTATAACATTTTAGATTGTACCGTTTACAGGCCTAACCCAAAACATAACTTGTTTGTTGAGTATTGACAACTAATGCATAAAGGTAGGTTCCTAGCTAGCTATATAATCTAAAGGCGAATAAATAATGGAAATAATATTAGTGATCAGTTCTGTATTCGTGCAGTGATTTTGGATCTAGGTCGCGGTAATTGGCTTTTGCTATTTGGATCCATCTATCTAATTATTTGAAATAAATACGCTGGATTAACCTGTTGATTTAAATATGGATGGAATTTTGATAACATCGATTAATCAATTAATTTAATATGTTCGTTTTAGATGAAAATAGTTTGGACCAAAAGAACTAGAATTAAAACTTCAGAATATAATGAATATGAAGGCAAATGTGATATAATTGAGCTGCCCCGCTAAAATATTTACATAATTATCTGTAATTTTTAAGCATAATTACTCTTTATTTTTTATGTGGAACTTGATATATGCAAATATACATCACCGGAGCCAGAATGTTGTTAACGAAATTAAAGTATGGTATCAACCGTTGATATTATCATATATAAATATATAAATTGTACTTATAGTATAAATTATAACAATGAGAGTCAATAATTGAACTATTTTCACATATTTATGGGGGTCAAATATGATATTTTGTAAGATAAATTACAATATAATACCAAAAACACAACGTAAACATATTATAATTAGGGGGGAAAAGAGGCACTTTACTTATTTATTCATCCTAGATCTGCCCCAGCCCCCATATTAATTATATGGATAGAGATGCAAGAGCAAGGCATATAAATTATTTGTGTTAGTGTCTAACTTACTAAAACGTTTCCAAACGTAGAAATCATATTTAATGTTTGGTAATTTTACTATTATTGAAAGGCTACCTAACACTACAAAAATGGTAATTACTACTTACCATCCACTGGATTGTCATCCAGCGCCATCCACAGTACGCGCCTCTCCTTTTCGCGTGTCCCCTCCCTTCCCTCGTCTCCCTCCCTTCCTTCGCGACTTTACTCCCTCCGCTCGCGTCTTTTCTCTCCTCTCACTTTCCTCCGGTGCGTCTCCCTCTCCCTCTCTCTTTCTTTGTGAATTTTCCCTCTCCCTCCGCTCTCTTCCAAGAAAGCCACAAAGAGATTAAGAGAGTTAGCCTTACTAGCCATGGTTTTTTCTTTATCATTGGCCATTTGTTTCTTTTTTTCTCTCTCTCTCTCTCTCTTCTATTTTATGTTATCTCTGTTCAATTTTATTTGTTATCTCTGTTCAATTTATTTGTTATATCTGTTCAATTTATCTGTTATTTCTGTTCAATTTATTTGTTATTTTCTATTTTGTATATGTTCACCTTTATTTATTTTTTTGCATGAGTTCAAATTGTTTGTAATATATGTTCAATTTATTTGTTACATATGTTCTATTTGTTTATCTTCACTTTTTTAATGAGTTCACGATTTTTGTTATATATGTTCAATTCATTGTTATATATGTTTAATTTATTTGTTATTTCTGTTCAATTTATTTGCTATTTCTATTTTATTTATGTTCACCTTTATTTTTTTGCATGAGTTCAAATTGTTTGTAATATATGTTCAATTTATATTGGTCTATCTGTTCAATTTATTTATCTTCATTTTTTTAATTAGTTTATGGTGTTTGTTATATCTCTTCAATTCATTGTTATATCTATTCAATTTATTTGTTATTTATGTTCAATTTATTTGTTATTTTTTCTTTATATATGCTCATCTTTGTTTTTTTACATGAGTTCAAATTGTTTGTAATATATGTTCAATTTATTTGATATATCTGTTCATTTAGTTGTGTTATATATTCACTTTGCTATGTATATGTGTTAATTTTTATCTTTTGTCTGAGTTCAAGTTGTTTATTATTTCTGTTCAATTAGTTGTTGTATATGTTCAATTTATTTGTTGCATCTGCTCATTTTGTTTCTTTATTTAATCAATTAGTAGTTGAAGGGAAATTGAGAGCGAACAAAAACGAAGGTGGGAGAAGGAAAAAGGAGAGAGAGGGGAGAGAGAGAAAGGAGGGGAAATGTGTGGGGTTAGGGAAGGGTAGGGAGGGGAAAAATGAGAGGGATGGTGAATGGAGAGAGAGAGAGGGCGCGCGAAAAAAGTCGGAGGCGAAAAAAGTCGGAGGCGAAAAAACATTATGGATGACGCGGATGATTTTACGCTGGATGACGGTTATCACTCCTGCTACAAAAATAGATATTTGAGTTTGTGAAGTAGTGTGATTGTTCAGGTCACTATTGCTTTCTAGAGCTATCAACTTATTAATCATCACGGTCCATGAAGTAGCGTGTGGACCATATCTAGCAAAAAAGAAACCAACTTTCCGAATGTACATATCCACAAATCCACAATACAATCAATACAAGATGGTTTCTTGAAAGGAAGAACACAGGGTGGTGGTGGGTACATGACAGCAAATTAGACTGCCCCTCAACGCTTCATGTTTATACTAATTTTATTTATTATACTATCAATTAATTGTTTGTTTAGAGGATTTGATTCTCCATTTAAGACAGTGAATTTTCTCTAAGGGTTGTACCTTATTCTTGCTAAGCTTGTAATTGATTGGTTGCCAACAAAGCGTATTTGAGGAGCTCACGCTACTTTGGAGCTAATAAATCGCTTACGTGGGCCCCAATCCGAATGTCATGGCCCACATTAAATTGCCTAGCTGGTCCTGATTCTATCCGTTAGAGGAACTTGTAAGGTAAAAACCATGTGGTCTAGTGTGGTGCACCACTATATAACGGTAACAAAATTTATATGGTCATGTAAAGTACCGACAATAAAATGATTGACAGTCAGGACAAATAATCATATTTTATTAATTGTACCCAATTTGGAATATGTAAAAATCGTATATTATATTATAATAAACTTATCTTTGTAGGAAATTTTATGATTATAATCAAACTTTTAAAAATAAACAATAATGTAAAGCGGGGATTTAAAGCTCATATTTTAAAATCTACAGTTTTTTTTTGTGTGAGTTATTTGTTACAAAGATACATCAATATCAATGATTCATAATTTGATTTTGGAATTTAGAATTAATTATTAAAACAAAATTTGTATATTTATTATGGGACACTAAGAGATGGTTATTGGATTAGTTCTTAACTTCTTAATAGAGAAAAATATAGAAACTTGTATCAATTAGATATTTACTCTTTTTTTCTTATATTTTACTTTAATGTATAAATTATTACTAAATAAAGAAATATGTGAACGAATTTGAAAGTCTTCATATTGACCAATATATTTTCCTTAAATTCTTTTGGGTCACTATTATTCAAAATCCAAAACATCTTGTAAAGATTCTTATGGTCATTATATAGCTAAAATTAGTATAATATTTTGTAGTTATCTAGTTAAAACTGATTTAGTACAGTATCACACATATAAAAAATAGATATATATTGGTTGACTGTTATATGACTACCACTCAGCCTCTAACCTACTACGGTAATGGTTTGTGATAGTAAAACTAACATATATTTTTGCTAACAGAAACTTGAAATACAGAACAGATCTAGTAGCTTATACCAACTTTGGTGTGCTATATTATATATCTGCACAACTAAATTTGACGTCACATATAATTCTGCCACAGAGGATCCGAGTCAATAACCTGTGCAACGAAAGCCTACGAGTGCCAGCTAGCAAATCCTCCGATGCCAATTCAGAAATCTGAGGTGGGGGCAAAACCAGCCACTCATCCAGTCCGTTCATTCCTTCCAATCTACCCTCCTCTCTCTTTGCAATCATTGGTGGCATCTGTCGTGGCTTTCTCGTAATTATTCCAAACTCTGAGACCACTCTTGCTACCTTGCGTTATATATCTCCCACATAGGCGTCGTGGCCCCTCTGAGTCTGCTCTTGTTGCTGAGATAATACATAACTGTTTCTTTCCTCCTCTTCTTCCCATCTCCTCTCCATTTTTGAAGCTAGAAGAGAAGGATAAAGTCTGATTTCTCTGTATGTGTGCTTAACCTCTCTCTCTCTCTCTTCTCGTATTCTGTTTTGATTAGTAGTTTATATACGTTTATGATGTTTTTTGCTAACTTGGATTATACTTCTATATAAGTATGTTTTCTTATGTTATGATTATTATTGTTTTTCGTTTCGTATTTCACAAGCATGTCGCTACTTTCTAGCTATACTAGATGATTCAAAAAGAATAAATTATAGGGTGAAATTTTGTGTTGAATCTATAGAAGTGATCAGTCATACATGGATTCTGTACTGTCCAAGTATATATGCAATAAGATTCAAAGGCAATGTAGAGAGCAATTTTGAAAATTTTATTTCATCATTTACTGTTAGCAATCAAATCCTTCTTTAATAAATATCTAGGTGATATTTTTTTTTCTTTGGAATACGATCGAGTTAAAATAAATCTATAATTCTTTTTTTTTTGTTAAACCCTTTAATAACTTTTCTTTTTCACTTTCTTTTATATTTAAGAAGATTATTATTCATATAGCTAATTTTTTTTTTCTTTTTTTCGTTTTTTTTAGGTGAAGAGAATTATTTAAAGAAGTTTATACAAACCCATAAAGAAAATTAATAATTCAAGATGACTACCACCTGGAAAACTAAAGTTGCTCCTGCCCTCAAGGCGTTTTTTGATAAAGATGGCAAGAAGGCTGCTGCCGCTGAATTCTCCAAATCCTTCAATAAGGTTCACATTTTAATTTTTTATCTGTTTACTTTTAATACGTTCATATCCTTCTCTTAGAAAAAATAATTATTTTTGCAAACCGTTCAAATTATGTTGTCATAAAAAAGTTGTTAGTATGTCATAATTAAGTATAGTAAATGTTGAGCACAAAGTTAAAAAGGCAGTCTTGTTGTATCTGAGGAAGATAAAGCATGTCTTGTTGTCATAAAAATATTTAATTTGCTAGAATAATACGTGTATATATTGTTTCCCTCTTTCTAAGATGAGGTCAGCAAGGACCTAAGTACAAAAAGAAAGAAATATGATAGCTCATAAGGGCAAAATGGTCAATCTGTCCTGTATTACACAAAAGAAGTTCATAAGATACTTTTGTCCATATAAATGATTTGTTTGCATACTAGGAGTTAGGTTTGTTCTGCCCCCTGGTGTGCAAACGCATATATACACACTTATATGTAAATTAATTTGCTTTTATTTGTATGATGTAAATAGGAGGAGATTGGAAAGGAGATTGATGCTAAAAAGGATGAGCTGTCGCCCAAGGTTTTGGAAGTTTATGAAGCTGCCCCTGCTGAGATCAAGGTAAACAAGTTTGTAAAATTGTGGAAATTTTCAATTTTTTTTGTCTTTTTGTGTGAATGTGTGCATGTCGCTCTGTTTCTCTGCTCTTAAGCGAAAGCATGTGCTTTTGTATCAAGGTTGTCCCATGCCACCCTGGTTATTTTATTTTCCTATCTTGCCTTTTGTTTGCAACTGTTTCAACTTTCAAAGCTCTCTTAAAGAGCGTAACCATGTCATTGAATTATTATTTTTTAAAAACTATTATTATGTTTTCCTGTATATTCAAAATATGTGTAGGTATCATATTAACTAAGGCCGTTAAAGTTTTTATTTACTTCTAATTTTGTTACATAGGCAAGAACCTCCGGTGGGGTAGTTTCTTTAAATAATTGTTTTCTTTTCTTTCTTTAGCTTTTTATATATTATTTTTTCTAAAGAAACAATATGTATACTTTATATATAATAGGACTTCAGATGTAATTATTTCTCTTTGAATAATTATTCTAACTAGCTATTCATTTCTGCAATTATATCCACGATCAATTTTGTATGCATAAATTAATACTTATACATCTTTTTGGTTATTTTGTTGTTGCAGCACTTGATCACTACTAGCAAGAGCACCAAGATCGCAAAGAAGTACTCAACTGTCGTTCCCAAGTTCCTCGAAGACTTGGCAAAAATTGGTGAGCATCCATTCCCTAATTAACATTAAAATATATAAAGCAGTATATATCTTTCATCTTAAATTTCAAATAAGATCGATAGAATGCTGATTCTGTAATAAATATTTCAGAGTTCCCTGGCGCACAAGCAGTAAGTGAGGCAGTTACCAAGTCAGGCACCACCTTGGTGTCCGGCCCTGTGCTTTTCTTGTTTGGAAAAGTCGCGACATTTGTTCCGAAAGAGGAGACGAAGGTCGAAGAGAAAACAGAGGCATCAAGAGAGGTGACAGCAACTGTGGAGGCAGAGAAAACGGAAGAGACCTCTGAGACAGTGGAGGAGGTCAAAAAGGAGGAAGAGGTGCCGGCTGCCGAGCCGCCTAAACAGTAATTCACGAAACCCTAAATTGGATGATGCATGTGTGGCTGCACTAAGGCATCAAGTGTATGGTTCTGTAATTGTAAGTGCCTTGCATGCATTGTGATATGCCCTTAATTTGTTATTCTTTTTTTTAATTTCTCTTTTTGGAGTTTATATTTATTCTGTATGTACTTTGGTTTTTGGGGTTTAATGTAAAATTATTGTTTATTGTTATTTATAAGAACAGTGTAGTGTGAGTAAGTTTTGGGGCCTTGTTAATTATTGTCAGTTTTGGGGTTGGTAATACATTGATTAATTAGTTGTAAAAATGATCTGGTTTAAACTGTTCATGTTTATTTCTTGTTAATTTCTATTGTCATTATTAGCTATGAAACATCAGTTCCAATCAATGCAACAACCTCCATTTAATTATATCCGGTAGGTTTGATTTTTGTTACATTTAACTATTGAAACATTGTCAGTCATCAATCAAGCATTTTCATCAGTTTGCCCCCAATGAATTGATGGATAATCTGTATTACTGTTTGATAAATTTTCTACATATATATATTATATAAGTATATAACGCATAAACAACTCTGTTTGAGTTGGCTTGGTACGGTTCATATATGGATTTATGGAAATTTTATAAGGTAATTTTCATGCAAGTTGCAGCTAGCAGAAGACGTGTTATTAATTATTAATTTATTAGTTTTTTTATTAATTTATAGGCTGTCAAATTTCATTTTTCTTTTTAAAAAGATCATGAAGGCATGTAGTGTGAGTTTTCTATTCATAGACAACCATATATGAATTCCCTAAGCGCGTGTGTGTGTGTATGCTTAGCTACAAATTAATCTTGCAAGTACAAGGAAAATTACACTTGGTAATGGAAATCAATCAAGAGACTATCCTAAAAAAATGAGAAAGGGACGTGTGCTTAATCCATATAACGCGCTAAGAAACATTCTACCTCACGCAACAAGTACCAAGTGTGCACCCAAATATCCAATAAAGTTTCGTAAGCTCATGCTTTTCTAGATATACTTAGAATATAATTAATTAACGTCATTACCACCAATGATATAGCATACATATATAAACATGATGCGATGATGATAACAGGGTTGGTTAATTAGATTTTTTTTTTAAATTGCGCCCGTAGGCAGGTTAATTAGATTAGAATGGTAGTGAGAAAACAAGAGGTGGCATTGAATTTAATGGGGTGGAGCCCATGATGCTGAGAGGCTCGTGAAGGTCTTGATCAAGCTAGTGATGCATATTTAATTATACATTTATATACTTTTATTTTTTTGCTAATTTTTAGCCTTTTTCATAATTTTTTTTATTTTCAAGTTTCTATATTAATTCTTGGAATTATAGATATCAGAATAATCCCCAGGTCATAGATCAATAAATATAAATTTTTCATTGTAAAAAAGGAATACTTTAATTCCTAATCGTCCTCATTATAATCTACGTACGTACATACTTAAAACTAAATTTGATTTTTCATGAGTATCGGTCTATCGGACATAATTTATATCATTATTATATATTATAATTCATCATAGTCAAGATGAAAGAAGAGTGTCGTACATTGGCTGTACCTGTACGTAGCTTCCTTCCTTACTCTCCTGGTTGAATCTTAATATATATACCTCCATCATATATTCATATAGCTGTATACTTTCCACTATATTTATTGGTACAATGAAAAGTTTAACCATATTATGGTTAACGAGCTGGACATATTTATGAAAGAGTAGTTTTATATGGTATTTCTGCAAATGTATATTGAACTTCAACGGCGACTGATGGGCCATCATAATTTTTTTTTCTCTTTTTGCCATGTTGTTTTCTTTTTGATGAACTCATTGATGCTTACTATTAATTAATTAGAAATGTCAATCCTTATCAGATAAAGACCCCATAGAAATTCTCAAATATCTTCTCCAGTAAACATCTCACAAAAAGGAACAAATAAAGAAATTAAGATGGGGCTTAATTGTCTATATAGTATATCAGAGGTGAACAATATTAAGAAATGAAAGCAATGAAAGAGAACTTAATTAATTCTTAGAGGATAAGAAAATTGGCTTGGTAAGAAAACTCGATGGATATGCCTTTCAGAATTAACTGAATTTGTCTTATTACTTGCAACATTTAGCTTTGAACCTTTTGAAATTAATCTTGAATGGTTGTAACTGAATTTGTCTAGTTACTTCCAACATTTATTCTTCAACCACTTTTATAATAAATCTTGATTGGATAAAGATGCTCTCAGCTGTGTTTAATTGTTTTGCACGGAACTATATTCGGCCTTTCATTAGTATGAGATCATATGATGCACCCTAATTGTTGTACACCTTTCTGTCATATCCGTACTTTTTTTTTTTTTTGGCTTACTCAACTCATGACCTTCATATATTGACTTGATTTTCTTACTGCTCCATTTGGATGGGTGCAGGAACAAAAAAAATAGCTTCTTCATACTCCCAAATTTATTATAAACAATTCAAACTTTTCACAAAGTTATACACTTACCAATATTTCTTCCCTTATTACTCTTATTCCCACACCATCCAAACGTAACCTTATGTGATCTTATATTTTGGATTAGGGAAATTAAAGAGTGACTGTAACATATAATCGATCTTGTTAATTTTCTCATGGATCGATGTTCCTCTTGTTTTATGACAGAAAAGGGGGGGGGGGGGATGATTTGGTTTGTTGGGATTTCACTCTTGTCTCGCCAAGCAATAAGAACACTATTTTTAAGGCACTAATGATATATAAAAAGATATGGTCTGGTGTTTTAACGTGTTTATTTATACGTGCAACTTTAGAGTAATGCTTCACTTGGCAGCCACTATCAAGTTTTCTAAAAAAAAAAAAAAAAACATTAGAGTAATGATAGCTAAACCCAAACGTTTTTGACGTCAAATGTGATTCTAGTTTCAACTATTAAATTTCAAATGATCGACCCGAATCATTCAATACGATCTTCATATTAAAATTATCTTTGAAGACCAAATTTTACAAATTTTTAAAATTTTCAACTATTTTTTTTTGTATTTTTTAAAATTGTAGGGTAATTAGATTGAAGATTTTCGAAAATTCAAAATAAATCGTAAAGAAATTGAAAAAAATAAAATAATTTGATCTCTTAGAAGATATTATTGGCTCCGTTTGGATAGGTGTGGGAAGAATGGAAGAAGGGAATAAGTGGGAATAAGTATTGGAAAGTGTGTAACTTTGTGAAGAGTTTGGATTGTTTATAATTTTTTTTCTTCCCTTCTTCCTTCTTCCTACTTCTTCTCAACGCATCCAAACGGAGGCATTATACATGGAGGATAAATTGAATGGTTCAGATTTGCTATTGTAATATCAAAAATTAAGATTCGATCGTGTTTGACAGGCTCAAGTGTCAAATACTCTAGCATTACTCGCAACTTTAATATGTTCTCTATTAAAAAAATGGGTAAAGTTACCACCCTCTGTGGTAGATTTAACTTTGAGATAACACGCTACTTATATGCAATAGTTCGAAAAGGATGTATTAATTCACATAATTTGTATATAATTACGTAAATGTACATATATGATTGACCGCTAGTAAGTCAAAAACGAAAATTCAGATGAAAGTTACACAGAGCTGAACAGAGAAGATGAAAAATACACTTTCAATAGTAATATGTGAGAAGAGAGGTGCATGGAAGAAAAATAGGACGAAATGAGAGATACATCGAAGAAAAATCGAGAGAGAGGAGAGGTGAAGGGAAAAAAATTGGAAGGTAGAAGAGGTGCAGGGGAAGAGAGGGAGGTGAAGGGGAGGAAAGAGAGAGGAGGTGGAAGAGAGAGAAAAGGAGATCGAGAGGAGGGGGAAGGAAGGAGCAGAGAAGTGCGAAGAAGAAGAGGCGTGATTTTTATTTTTGGATCAACACTCTTTGTATTTTTAGTACTGGATGACATAGATGGCAAAAAGGTGAATGGCATATATCATTTTCGAATTGCAACATTTGAATTTGCGAACAACTTCCACTCTAACGGGCAATTTGAAGTGATGATTAAATAATACACATGAAATGATTGCAGAAAAGTCAAAAAATGGATATAATGATTCTAGAACCAATATTACTTTCTCGTAACAATAATTTTCATAGTTTTAATATAGGGCCCATAACAATAAAAAAAAGAAAAGAAAACTTAAGTGGATGCAATAAGTCGAGTTTTTTTTTTTTAATATCATTGAAGAATATGACAGTTTTATTTTTTTCTAATAAAAATAATTCCATTTTTTTAATTCAATATAAACAAAAAATAATTTTAGTCAGCCTTCGAATTCGTAATATGCACTTAAAATATGTTGTTTTAATTACCAAATTGAAAACTGCTTTTCGGAAAAGACCATTCAATTTAGTTCTTGTTACTTCGTTAGAACTTTGGAGTAATGAGGTTTCATGTTTATAAAACCAAAAGCTGGTCGAATATATGTTGTTGGATTTATAAACTAAACGTTTAATTAATCAGAGTATCAGACGATGAAATTTTTTTATTGGATCAATTTTTTATTCGACGGGCACTAGACGGTCTAGACCCCTCAGCTCAATTCGTTTCCTCTTGTTGGCACACTTCAAATCCATTTGTCATTATTGTGCCTTGACTGCTTTGATCTAATTATTATAGTATGCCTGCGGTGATACCCAAACATGGGATACTTAATTAACTCAATTAAAAAATAAAAAATATTCACCATAAAGGGCTCGGCAACATACAAACTAGAGAATAATAAAATGCATGGATACCGTTTTTAAACCAATCAATATATATAATTGCCCTTCAAGCAATCAAATTTGCAAATAATCAGGCCTTATCAAAGTGCAAAAATATGTTCCAAGTTCCAACCAACCACACCCAATCAAAACCTCCTGACTCCTGAACAAAAGCTAAACTAGAATCCCTTGGATTGCGCCGCCGCTTATCTGAACAGAAGGAATATCCGAATAGTGAAACATATCGCGGTGGATACGTATATCATTTTAATATAGTATAATCTACCAATGCCAATATGGTATAGTGTAATCAATAAGTTAATAGGCCACCAAACCTTCATACATCATGATAGCTGGATTGATTGGAGGTGCGCCCCCACTACATATTCCATCCAGTGCATATTTCTGGTTTACAAACCTCACTCAAATGGATTTTCTTTATCCTTATTCCTTTGTTTTTTTATTCTAAATTAAGATATTTCAACCTAAGCGCCTAAGAGGTCAACAATGTTAGAATTATCACGCATTACTGAGATGTTATCTATGGGAAGGATACAATTACGAACTCATTTATTTCACAAGCACAAACAACTAACAAATAGAACTAGAAATATGTTATAAATATGTTCCTTATAATTTAGATATAAAGTGTATTAACTTTAGCATAATTAAAAAAAAATTATCATCAATTAAGTACGTGTTGATAAAAGTTAACTGGCCGATTAATCAAATAGATAATCAATTTTTAAATTACACCTTTGACACACATCTAACTATACTATGAAGAATAAATGTATAATTTATATATTTTTTGTTTTAACAATCATTTATTTGATTCTCATATTAATTTGGATATGTTTGGAAATCTATAGAATAAGAACAAGGGAATAAAAACAAGCTATTTCTTATTTGGCACCATTTAGAACAAGGAGAATAAGAACAAAATAAACCTTATTCTTGTTCCAACAAAAACATGGAACTAAAACAAGAACAAAAATAAGTTTGTTCTTATTCTTGTTCTTATTCCACACCACTTCCAAACATACTAAAGTAAGTTTGGTATCTAAATAATATATACTAATATACTATATATTATACATATATACCTCAAAAAGTCATATATGCCATATTAACATATTTTTCCCCATATTAAAATATTTTCCTATTTTGCATTGAATATACTGCGGGCCGGGCCTTAAAGATATGTAGGGCTATCAATGGTCTGCCGTTTCGAATGTTTTCGTTCCAAAACGAAACAGAAACGTAATGATAAATCAGTTGCGTTTTCAGAAACAGAACATAAACGAAACATGTTACTCTGCACGTTAGTATTCCGTTTCATTGAAAAATGACTGAAATCAATGAAAAATAGACTGAAATCAGTAAAAAAATAAGGAACAGAATATCTAACGAAACGAAAAACAATTCCATTTTACGTCACTAGAAACGGAACATACCAGTTCCGTTCCGTTCTACACGTTTGACAGCCCTAAAGATATGTGAAACCAACTTCACATTGGCTCCATTTGGATGAGGTGTGGGAATAAAAGAATATATTTATTATAAACAATCCAAACTTTTTAAAAAATATATACTTTCCAATACTTCTTTCCACTTTTTTTCTTATTTTTATTATTCCCACACTATCCAAACGGAGCCATTGATTAAAGTAGTTCGATCTATCTGGTCTCACGATTATCTCTAAGCTACCGAGCTAGAAGAAAAGAGGAACAATTTTGGAATATGCAATATATAAGTCCATAGGACATGATGCACAAGTGCCCAAAAAATTTTATCTCTATTTTCAAAATTATTGCCATGCCTTTTTATGTGCAGGAAGGAATAAGATACATACATGAGACATTGGATGCTTTTGTTGGGGGTTTAAATGCAATATTCCTTTGAAATAAAACGAATGACATGATTTGAGTGGTCTAGGGCACGTCACATGGCCTCTTAGCTGTGCTACATTGATTTGTGAAAAGAAGATATTGTCATGTTTAGGGCTGTCAATATTCCGTTCCACGCACGTGTTCCGTTCTGTTCCGTCCGAACAGAACGTTAAATGAAATAGAAAATCAATTCCGTTTTTGAAAACGGAACGGAAATGTAAATGAAAAAAACGAACGAAACGTAAACGGAACATGGAAATGGACGGAATTCCGCTGAAATCAATGGTAAATAAAGGACGGAACGTTAAACGGAATGAAATTTTATTGCGTTTGACGAAACGAAACGTTAAACGGAATCAATTTCTATTCCGTCGACTGAAACGGAACGGAAGCGGAATAGATTTGTTCCGTCTTCCGTTTCAACGTTTGACACCTCTAGTCATGTTGGCCATGTTAAAGCTGGGGTAATAGGCCTGTATGTTTGACACAGACAATGTGACAAGTACGTACGTATAGGTTTCAAACGGACAAATTAAGATCGAGTCAATTTTTGCCAAGAAAGTGGCGGCAATTAATGTCTAAAATATATTTCTTAAAAGAAAATTAATATGTACAATATATATTTTAATTTAGTATTTTTTTATTATGTGGGGTCTTAAAAACAAAATTTTATCCTGCACAAAAATTACTTTTGTAGTTGGGTGTTTGTCCTGATTTATCACAGTGACCATTATTGAAAAAATTGTTATATTGTTAACATACAGAAAACTACAGTTGTTGTCTACAATGATAAACTATTTGGCAGTTATAATGAGGGATTTAATGCATGTTTATTTGTTGAGTCAACTATATATATTTTCTTTGAGAATTGCTAGTGTCCTATATATAGGACGGATGGGTCCGTCCAATACGATCGTTTTCACGTTTTTAAATTTCAAATGACCGATCTGAACCGTTCAATATGTTCTCCATATTGAAAACTTACAAGAAATCAATTTTACATTTTTTCGAATTTTTTTACTATTTATTTAGTATTTTTGAAAATTCATGATATAAACATTATGGATCGTCCAATAACAACGATTTTCTAAAATACCAAAAAAATAGTAAAAAATTTCGAAAAATGTAAAAATTGGTTTCTTATAAGTTTTCAATAAGGAGAACATATTGAACGGTTCAGATCGGTTATTTGAAAATTAAAAATGTAAAAACGATCGTATTGGACGGAGTCCATCCGTCCAATATATTGGACTCTAGCATTTCTCATTTTCTTTTATATTGAGTATATATACCTCATAGAATCTTAATTTTTTTCTTAAAATGGACTGACGTCCATAATCCAAAACAAATAAAGAGAAGATTGTTGATTCAGTTGTTTATTATAATTTTATAATGCAAACCACATTAATTATATTCTTTTGTCAGTTGCACACCACATTAACGTATCAAATGAAAGCTATATATGATGCTAGCTTATAACATTCCATATTATCATTTTTAAATTCAATGGCAGTGTTTACAAACACAAAAGAAAAATAGAATAATTGCTTCCAGCTTTTAACTTGTCCGATGCACGACGCTTCATTTGTACATGTACATACACTTAGACGAGTTTTTCTCCTTGAATTATAAATCTTTGAATTAAGTCGCATGAATACACATAAAAAAAAACATAGATTAATATACATACGGAGAAAATCAACACACAACACTTTAATGGTACAATAGATGGAGTGGATAATACTGGTACAAAAATAACGATCCCCAGTCATGTTGCCATTGATTGTGTTCTCCTTTTTTGTGATTGCGACGCATTTCATGGATTCGGCCTAGAAATTACCACCTGGTTCACTGGTTGTCCTTGGAAACCAGTGATTGCACTGTTATTTAATCCGTAGTCACTTTTACATCCGAAATTAATTAATATAAAAATTTGGAAAAAAAAAATTTTAATATACAGAATTATTTTATTTTTTTTTTAATAAGAAGAAAGTTCCAACGCGTTTCAGAAGCGAGTATTTGAATTCCCCTCCGTACGCATTTATAAAACGCGCTCCAACCCTCCGAACGCGTTTTATAAACGCGTACGAAGGAGAGATGCTGTCCACTTTCCTCTCGTTTGTCAGAGCTTCGTACGCGTTTATAAAACGCGTTGAAAGCCCTGGAGCGCACTTTATAAACGCGTTCGAAGGTGTATTATTTAATTTTTAAAAAAAAAGTACAAGCATGCTCTGATAAAGACTGCAAAAGACATGACAAGATTTGATTTTACAATGTCATCTTTGAACTACTGAAATTATTTATAAAAGCAGCCATTGTTGAATTAGAATGCACAAACACCCACTACCTCCTTCTTGTTAAAACCTTCAGTACAATGGACAAAGGAAATAGCTCTAACTCAAATAATGATGTTCCAAACTATCGAAGAGCAACCCGCATTGAGTATTGGCCAACTTTCTACATAGAGACGCAGAGGATTATTAAAGAAAGAAATGAAGAAATGGATCGTAAACAAAAAATTAGGGAAGAAGAGGCAAGGAAAAAAAGGCTCAAAAAATCAGAGCAAAAATTGAGAGAAATGAATAAGAGGGATGAACTTCGTATCGGTATAATTTTCTTAACAAACAAAACCTGTTGGTTTTCTGCGTTGGCCGGTTGCACAGGTGGAATGACATTTTGCGCGCTCGGACGGGCTGCGCGACGCCTACGTCTTTTTGGCCGAGGCTGGGTGGAGGCTGCTTCGGTGGGGGGTGCTTCGGTGGGAGGTGGTGAAGCACCAGAAGGACCAGCCTCATCTTCTGCTGGACTCATCTGATTCAAATAATATAAGAACAACAATTTAAAACAACAATGAATTTAATAATTTTTTAGCTAATTGGACAAAAAACGAACGAAACCAAAATTTTTTTCTATGTAATTGACATTTTTACAATAATTACTTTTGCATACAATTTTCACTAATTCCATACAATTTACTAAAATTTCGACTAATTTCCATTCAATTTGCATACAGATTACAGTAATTTGACAATAAATTCCTACATAATTTCCATAGAAATTCTACTAAATTCCGTAAAAATTCCATGAACATTTTACTAAAATGTCCAATAATATTTCCAATAATTCCATACAATTTACGTTACTAAAATTGTGTACTCACTTTATTAAAATGTCCAATTTCCATACAAATTCCATACAAATTTCCATACAAATTTCCACAATTTCCATAATAATCCATACAAATAGGTAAATGCACAATTTCCATAATCATCCATACAATTTCAATAATTTCCATAACAAATTTCCACAATTTCCACAATTTCCATAATCATCCATACAATTTCCACAATTTCCATACAAATTTCAATAATAATCCACAATAATAATCCACTAATTTTCACAATTTCAATAATATCCATAATTTTCAGTAAATGCAAAATCAAAACCTCGATATCGGCGTACATTGTCTTTCGAACTCCTCTTCTCTTCGCACGGCAACCACCTTCGCACGACAACCTCTTTTCTCCCTTCTCTTCTCTCTTTCTCCGGCCGCAACTTTCTTTCTCTTCTCTCTTCTTCCTTCTCTTCTCTCTTCTTCCTTCTCTTCTCCCTTCTCTTCTTTTCTCTTTTTTTTTCTTTTTCTCTTCTCTGGACTGACTGAAGCGACGAAGAAAGAAAAAAAAAACGGTCAGAACTGGTTTTCGAAAAATTACCACCTTCCTACGCGTTTATAAAACGCGCTCCAGGGCTCCGAACGCGTTTTATAAACGCGTACGAAGGTGTCAGCTCCTCAAAAGGCGTAACTGAAGGGGCGAACTTATCTCTCCCTCGTACGCGTTTATAAAACGCGTTCGGAGCCCTAGAGCGCGTTTTATAAACGCGTACGGAGGGAAATTGCTAAACGCTGTTCTAAAACGCGTTGGAACTTTCTTCTTATTAAAAAAAAAATTAATAATTCTGTATATTAAAATTTTTTGAGTATAAATTTTTATATTAATTAATTTCGGCTTTTACATGTAGTGCTACCACGTATATCAACGTGTTGCAAGGACAAAACGCAGGCAGTGGCATAGTAACAAATTCGGTTCAAAATTTATAATTCAGATATAATTATGTAAAATTGTGCAAAGTAAAAAGAAAAATCTGACGCTTGTTAATTAGTCGTAATGCAGATAATGAGAAACTAATTAATAGTACGTAGCTAAGTTTAGTATCTTACCGTCTCACGAAATTTATGCTAGCCTATTCTTTTTTTTTTTTTGGGGGGGGGGAGGGGAAATATATTGGTGCATAACTAGGACTGAGCAAAAAACTCGGTCCTCGTGAGCTAGTTCGAACTCGAATCGGATAATATTCGATAGCAACTCGAGCCGGCTCAAAACACATAATTTGTATAAGTCAAATATCAATACATTTTGTGATACGTTATGAGATGTCAATATAAAGATGTAATGCAAATAACCAGACACATTAATCAATTTGAACTGTCATATTCAAATGGTAGCACAAGAGTGTCGGTTCAGTTTGATCAACTACCTCCTACTCAGGCTGGTTCAATATCGATCATTCAAATCAAAACTAAATTATCCCGAAGGATCCATCTCTCCTTGATCAGAGGAGACTGAGTATACAATAGAACATATATTGTATACGATACCATAAAATTATCATTAATTCAGACAAATAGATAAGCAAACGGTACTGATTACGTGAACACTGTCAAACCACGGATATAAGCGCTTATTCACGGAGACTGGCACGTCAGGGAGCGACCCCAACGCCCAACCCAACCAGTGTCATTTCACCGTACAAGAGTACCAACGATTATCACAATCCATTCAATTCGGAACCATTTCAACATGCAATAATAATAGTAAATAATATAAGTCATATGATACAATCCAAATATGCGTGCAATTATCAGCTCAAATTATGCAATGCAGTTATGCGTAAATAATTTCTAGCATGTAATCAAGTTGTGTGGGATCCGCACCTGAAAATCAAGCGAGCAAACGATCTACATATCTTCACTCATATCGACCACCCGACCTCGATAATCGACTTCCTGATTAACTTAATCTTTTCAAATTGTCACACCCCGTGCCGACGCACCGACACACGGGACGGGATGGCAGGACGATATCTTCTATATCCATCCGACGGCTCGTCAACCTGACTAAGCGATCAATAGCACAAGCAAATCGGGATGACTATAACTGCGATGTAGAACTCGAATTCCAAATGGCCGACTATTCAAAACCAAGGCGGTATTCAAAACTTGCTAGGAAGAGATAGAAACAGAAATGATATACGAAATGAAATGAAATGAGACTGGGGTCTATTTATAGTGGAGGTCTAGCTAAAATGGTAAATATTTTAGATTACTTAATGGCTAAGTAAGTAGAAAGGAATTACTTAGCTACTATTTTTGAAAATATTAATACTATTTATAACGATAACTGAGTCTATTTATAAAAATATTAATTATCAGAAATTATTTATATAAATACTGATTACTTAGCTGCTAAAATTGTGGATAAGATCAAAAAGATATTTTCAAAGTGGATAAGTATGGACATTTTTCAAATAAGATCTTAGAATTTGAAGTATTGTAAACAGGTCCTAAAATTCAGGGATGTCACAATAACCCCCCCCCCCCCACCGCTTTCATAACGGAAAGAAACTATTACATGCATAGTTAGAGCTGTCAAACGTGGCTAATGGTCACAGAAATACCCCTAATCGTTATCGTTTTGTTTAAATATACGACACAAATTATATTATCGTTAACCACATCGTTTATCATACAACACAATAATTAATTTCGTAAATCGTTTCGTTTAAGTAAACGATTTAACGTTTATGTAATTGATTAAGGGAGAACTACAGTACCACACGCAATTTTTTTTATCAAAGGGTGCGTTTGCATATAGGAAGAAAGAAGAAGAAGAAGAAAAAAAAAAGAAGAAAAAAATTATAAACAATCCAAACTCTTTACAAAATTACACACTTCCCAATACTTCTTCTCACTTATTCCCTTCTTCCCTCCTTCCCACACCTATCCAAACGGAGCCAAAGAAAATATTTTTATAAATAGCTGCTACAAAACAAAGGAAATTCATGAACCGTGCCAAAGAAAATTCATTTTTCTTTGAGAAACAAATTTACATAGAGCTCATCTGATTAGATCATGCCCAAATTTTACAACCATCCCCGTGCTAATAAAAAAAACAAGAAGAAAAGAAAAAAAAAAAGAATGAACAACCATCCCCAAATTATACAAAGAAGTCACCTGATTAGATCGTCCACCCCTGTCCTAAGTCCTTGACCACATGCTCATCAACCCCATCCCATTGTCAAAGCTGGACCCCACCCCACCCCGTAAGCAATCCTTCTCTACTCCTCATCAGCACTGGAGTGTGGGATCCACCTCCAGATCTCCTTCCTCCAGCTCCTCCTAGGCTTCCATCTTCCACACAAGAGATGATGACGTCGTCATCGTTGTCGTCGCGTAGTGGAGGGTGGTGTTGGTCCTTACGGCTACGCAAGAGGAGTGGTAGGAGTGGTGATAGCCATTGCTAGAATTTGTAGATAAGAGACCTGAATTTTTATTTTTTTTACTCTGTTTTTTTCTTTGCATTTTCTCCAATGGTGTAAAGATAGAAGGGAAAGAGGAAAAAATGACTTGGGAGCCAGAGAGAAAGAGGAAGAAAGGAGGTCTCTCGAGGCACTTCCTCGTTTTCTCCGTCACTTAGTCTGCTATTAAAAAAAGAATTCTATACGAGTGCAATTCTATACGGCAAAACGAGATAACAAAAATGGCAGGAGTATAAACTCTTGACGTTTCATTTGTTATACGCAGCATAGTCGCTAATTCGTTTTCATTTTGTATAATTATACACGACATAATCGATTATCGTTATTCGTTTTGTTTTTGTTTAACGTTACGGCATAACGAATTAACGACTGTCGTTGACAGTCCTATGCATAGTTCACAAACTTACAAAGACCGGTACATAACAGTAACTAAAAAACAAAAAAAAATGAGCAAAGATAAGCCCTCTTACTCCACTAGTACCACCAGACCCCTAACTCATTTTTCAAAAAGACAAAAAAAATTCCTACCAGACCGGTCAGACCCCTAATTTATTCCATCGACACGAACACTAATTTATCTCAACTACCCCAAACGACACCCCCTGCCCAATCACTGGTACTGTACCAGCCATTTAATTGATTGATGTATTTTGTGATTTTGTCAACTTGCTGTGTCCTGATTCCAAGAATTAATAAGGTTGTTTATATATGTCTCTGCTATTATTTCTTTTTTTGGTAAAACTCATTATTCTTTCTAAGACTAATTATGAAAATACTAAAATAATTCATAATATTCAGTAAAATTCAAGAATAATTCAGTTAGTGCAGCAAATGAGCCTGGGATAGCTGATTTTCATACTGAATTACTGATTGTTCATTTTGTTAGGGAAAATTGTTTGTTTTTATCTTACCATGATCGTTGGTGCAGGCGTGCAGCGACAGAGTTCAGTCTCCATTTCCAAACTTGGGATCCCAGGTATTCCTAACATAACGGTCTTCATTTTGGGGCTATTTGGATGAGTTTTATAAGAACTTTAAAGTAGAATTTCTAACGGGCTTTGGATTCAAACGTGTGCTAATCTTTTTGGTAAAAATGAACTAACCAAATAAAAGTACAATAAAAGTACTTTTGAATTGAATGTGGGCATTTTGAATTGAAATTTTCTATAGATAAATTCCCAATAAAAGTACAATTTTGATGGATATTAATTAAGGACTTTGAAAACCTTTTTCATCTTTGGATTCATAATAAACTCCTGACATTAAGTCAACTTGTGGCTACCAAGATGTGATAATTTTTCCTTGATGGTCTTAAGTACTAATGTAATTTGTAACCACTGATATGCATGAGAATTGCGACATCTATTATTGCCTCCATCCAGATTCAGTAACCACTAATCAATAATTTAACAGTCATTGGTTTACTTCCATTTCTGGTTAAGATACGAGATTTTTTACCAATTCAATCACACAAAGATTAGATGCAGTACTGATGCCTATCAGAAAATAAGAGGGAAAGAAATACAACATGGCACACTAATAATTTTCCCACTCAAAATAAAACTACCAGGGCAAAGTAGACAATGATTTATGCCTGATTAAAGCCAAATTAATCACCTAATTAGGAGCCACAACTGTGATTCTCTTTGTAGAGCCTCTTGACAAACTCCCTTCCTCTCCAGTTGTAGCAACTGCTGATCTGGTCCCATCTTTGATAGCTATCAGATCTTCCCTTTTTATCGACATCTGCAATATAATTCAAACAGACAGTAAATTAAATTATTTGGCTGAAAGTACTGATGCAATTTAACCTCAAACAAGTTCATATAATGCAATTCTCAAAATTGTGCACTTGTTCCTACAATTGCACACACCGGATCAAGTATATCATATATATTCCCTACAATAGCACACACAACGCACTTATGCATATTATAAGGTCAATTAGAAACAGGATGTCAAAACCCATTATCAAATAAGTACACAGGTTGCAATTCTCAAAAATGCATTTCATGCTACAATTGCACACACCTGATCAAGGATTTCATATATATTGACTACAGTTGCACACACAACACACTTGTGCATATTGTAGGGTTATTCGAAACAAAAATGTCTAAACCCATTATCAGAACAACTCCTGACCAAGGATTTTATTCTCAGGTGCAGACATGGAATGTACTGGTTAAATACAAAGCAAGGTAAACAGGTAGTGAAAGTATTGTACCAGTTTGGACATTAATTTCTACCCTTATTTTACTTTCCTCATACTTCCTATTTGGTGATTCATTGCACAGTCTAGGGGAGCTATGTACGGTTCAAGTGCTCTTCAATAGAGCAGTATTAGTGAACTTGTTGTAGCCATTGTATCATGAAAGAGTGATTCTGTCAGTCTGATTTTTTTTTTCTGGTACGGCAACATATATGCGCAGGAGCAGTAAATAAATTAACAACATGGAAGAATGACCCTCAAAAAAACAACATGGAAGAATAGTATAGCTCTGAGAAAATAAATTGCCATACATAACTGATACGATCATTTGAATCACCACTCCAGTCACATTGAGGGTTGTGCTCTAAGCCTCTTTCAGTCAACCGAAATGAAGAAGATAACGTACTGAATTACAAGCTTATTTTCAATTCAATCTAATGAAGTTATGGACGGTAACATTATCCTCGTTTTTTTTTTTAAAAAAAAAATCAGGGTCAAGTCCCATAAATTTGAATTGAATAAGTAAAGAAGTTACAAATCTCAAGTTTCAAATTTCGGTGATAACATTATCCTCGTTATTAATGAGGACACTTCGGCCTGGCTAAGATTGTACCATATCAAAACATATATCAATCCATACTATTTCGCCGTCATTTGATAAACTTTGATGGCTAAATCTATCAATATATAAAGAAATATATATATATATTCAATATATCTACTTTATATATAAAAAACTATCTTAGATGATTGGTACAACTATTTAAAAGTCAATGCAATCACGGCTTTTAATTAAGAAGAGTAAACTTTTAGAATATATTCAAATTGATTGATCAACAAAAATTGGAGAGCTCAGATTGCATGTTGTATGAGGGGATAAATTTTTTTTTTCTACATATTAGGAATGAACTACCTTAGACTTCCAAATATATCTACCTTAGATTTCCAAATATATTTAATTTTTAAATTAAACAATGATTGGTACAACTATTTTTAATATATTAAACCAAAAAAATATTTATAATTAAAAGCCAATACAGTCATGGATTTTAATTAAGAATGGTAAACTTCGAGTATATATTCAGATTGATTGATCAACGGTAAATTGGATGGCTTAGATTGCATGTCGTATGAGAGGATAATTTTTTTCTCTATAAATTAGACATGAACTACCTTAGACTTCCAAATATATCTACCTTAGATTTCTAAATATATTTAATTTTTAAACTATTTTCAATTTATATAAGTAACATTGAAAAAAAATGATCCTATTTTTGACTGCATTTTAGATTTTAAAATGCGGTCATGGATTTTAATATATATCTTAGATGACGAAGGTGTGCGGATACCCTGCCATAGAGACATTAATTTCTAAATATTAATAAATGATGTACAATATATATATTAAAATCTCATAGAAAATAAAATTTTATAATGACAAGATTTAAAAAATTTTATAAGCTTGTCATTTTTTGCTAAAATACACTGATTTGAAGCAAAAAAATGACAAGATTTAAAAAAATCGAAAAAATTGTAAAATTTTGTTTGCTATGAGATTTCAATATATAGATTGGATTGGATAATTTAGATTTGCCAATTTGCAAAAGCACCGATCAAATGGTCATGGTGCACGGAGCCCTTTATGCATCATGGTTCACAATAGATTTACTCTATATGTATATATAATGTTTTTTTAAAATATCAAAATAAATAGCAAAAAAATTCGAAAAAATGTAAAATTTGGTCTCCAAGGGTATTTCAATATGATGATCAATTTGAACAGTTTGAATTTTGAATCTCGAAAAATGAGTAAATAGAAAATGGGTGGCATGAGCCACGGATAGCACATTAGCCATCCTCTCTCTATATATATACACACTAATCTAAGTTGGCAAAACAACTAATAGCACGAAATTCACATTTTTAGAATAGTAAAATAAAATTAATATGAAAATTTTGTATTATTCCTAATTGAATTGTTGTCTAATACAATCGAACTCTCGACCGGTGAGATAATTTGGTTCACTATTACTTTCCCCGTCAAAAATGGAGCACCAAAAAGATTATTCTTGTACTATTTCTAAACTTCTTTCAGTATTTGAATTATAGAACTAATAGAAGGCGTTTGGGTCAAGATGATAATATGCTTGTTCGATTAATTTAGCCATGTTATAACAAACTTTTATTTTCAATTCAGGCTTATATATCATTGTTTAACTACGCTTTTAAATTTATTTTCACCTACATGTCTTGCATTTTGCTAATTTTCATTTGTTCCGCCATCCGATTTGAGACTGTCACTAATAACGTATTATAGTTAGTATTAATTAATCCAAATTTCGGATCAGACAAAAATATTGTTACCAAGAGATACCAACTGTTTTACATGGGCTGTTATCAAATTCCTTTTATCATTTCATGGTAAATGGTATCTCGGTCAACATTCAATAAGGCTCAAAATATATTTTACATATATCTCTCGGCCTAGAACAGCCCAATATATTCTATATCCTCACATCAATCATTAATTCATTATCCAAATACAACCTAGTTTTTATTATGCGAATCTAGGGCTGCAAAATGATCGAGACTATGGCGCAAATAAGCTGTTGCGTCAATCATTTCGTCCTATACGACGAAATAGATTTTTTATTTCGTTGATCGTCGAAACTGACAAAATTTTTGTGATTTACACATGGATGAAACCGTTTCGTCCAACCAAACGAAATCGTTTTGTTATTTCGTTAACCGTTTCGTCCGGATGAAATGAAACGAAAAACGATTAAAACGACTTCCGTTTCCAGCCCTATGCGAAACAAACCTTCTGACTTGACTTGACTTAAAAGTTAAATTAAAACTAATTAGAGTTCTCATATCTCAGATTTTTTTTTTTTCCGGATAGATAATTTGAGACCTTGATGCAGACATGCAGTACAAATATGCAAGAGGACACTGAACCAACTGGCACCTGTAAGGAAAAGTGTCCTTACAGTTACGGGTTCTAACAAGTCTCATCTATATCTTGAACTTTTGTTACACTGTGACTTGGTTGTATAACCCCTTGACTCCGGTACTTTATTTCACTGATATTTATTTAACTCTGTAATCACGTTGACATCAGTCTCTCACAAGCATCTTTCACTGTTGACTGTTTCACAGTCCCGTAGGAGAAAATGCTGAAATGTATATTTTTTTTCAATTCAATATGCATGAATGTACAAATCAGGCATGTACATCAACCAATAATAGTAACTTCAAATCCATTTTTTTTATATAGTAGCTAGCAACTTCTAATTAATCAGAAAAAAAGTCAAAGAACATTTGGACATTTTAATATAAAAAATTTCATATATATATTCCATAAATTATACGAGTACTCATGCCGTTACATCCAATTGAATTATTAGTTTATTACCAGGAGAAATTCAATATTGGTTCCCGATGACAATAAAAAAAAACAAAAAAAAAGGAAAAGCTCAAATTAAACCAGACAATCAAACAAAAAAAACAGAGATATGAAAATTAAGCAGCATAATTAGTTAGGCTTGGTGCAACTGGCGCGGATCTCACCATTGGCAGCAGTCTTGAGTCCTAGCCTCCCAAGCGTCACCATAGAGCTAACAAATTGTGTGAAGAATGCATTTTGGTCAGCAGCGAATTTGTCAACAATGCCCTTTGAACTTGAATCAAAGTATAAGGCGCTATCTGAGAAGAGCACACCCTTTTTCTGCTGCACCATCAAGAAGTAGTTGTTGTCGAAAGATGTCACAGACTGATCAAAGAAGACAAAAGTATTGGGGTCTAGATTGGATGGGCATATGCCTTGAAGTTGGCTTGCAAAACCGGGGTCCAAGAATGCATCTGCAGTTGGATAAATCCGGGAATTGACAAAGACGCAACTAGTAGCACCGAGAGTATGGCCGCCTGTCAATGAACAAGTAAATTATTTGCTTAATTAATTTGCAAACACTTATAAGCAATATATATTTATACTGACAATAAACCTAAGCTAATTATATCAGAACCATACATGTTTCTGCAGAACTAATTGCTTGAATTGAGCAACACAAATTTAAATAAATTTGCTTTCATAACTCTACATAGTTACACTCGCGCGTTTGTCTTTTTAGGATGTTCTATTTTGTTGTGACTAAATTGTATATTATATATGTTGATGGACCCAACCTGAAAGTGCAACCAAATCATCTACGGTCAATCCGTGAGCAGAGAACCTCTTCATAAGTGCAGGCACATCCTCAGTCGTGAGAGGGAGATCGACATCACTAGCTCTTGCCCCCAATGCATCGTACCTTCCAAGCTCCACTTTCCATGTCGGACCACCACTCTGCCACACAAATTCTGATCTAATCAATCTCACAATTTTTTATTCAATAGAAAATATATAGCACCGCTTAATTATAGTAATCTATTCATATTTATCAACATTACCAAGAAAACAGCATCTCTTGCAGCAAGGGCCATGATGTCTGCACAGGAGACCTTGTTTGCACATTGTGGGTCTGCATCTATTGCAGCCTTTGCTGCGGCAATTGTCTTGTATCCATCTGCTCTTAGGAACATATTCTCAGAACTGTGTTGCTCATCATCATTGTTTGGATTTTGGATCAACAATGAAGCATCACATCCCTACAGTTGGTAACGTAGATAGTCTTGTAACCAATACACGTACACGATCTAATAAATTAATTAATTGAAAAGAAAATTGTTGCATTTACTTTAATACTTTCCGTAATACATATATAGAGGTACTGTGACTAATCCCAAAATATGAACTTCAAGCAGAACCCGATCGATGCAAACATAATGACAGAAATCAAACACTGATTTAATTTTAGGTGCAGTAGTTAAGAAAATTTAAGTTAAAGGAATGTACTGTGATAAAACAATCATGGAAGAAGAGGCGAAGTGTGGCTGCTGCAGCAATTGGTGACGAAGCCATCATCCCACGGACAGCACCTTGAACAAGGCTTTCGAGATTTGGGCAAATGTTGGCATAGTAATCTGGACTCAATGTCCCATTATTTGTTTTGTTCGCTGAAGATGCGGGCGCTGGTGCAGGTGTTGGGGAAGCAGCAGGAGCCAGTGCCGGCGATGCTCCAGGAGCAGCTGGTGGTGTCCCGCTGGCTGGCGGTGGAGGAGCTGTATTATTATTTGCTGGTGGACTGTAGTCAGGTGAACTGTCGTGCTTAGGCGGGCTGGCTTCTTTTGGTGGTGCATTGGCCCCGCCATTGCCCCCGTCGTTGCCATGTGAAAAAGGGCACTCTGCCGCTGCCGATATGAGAAAGGAAACTAAGACTAACAAACTGAGTGTCTTCATAGTTTCCTTTCCTTTGCACTCTGGTCACGATGGTGCTAGCCTAGCTCTGCTGCCAATTATTAGCTCTTGTGGATGTGGTGTGTGTAAATTGATAGAAACCTGTGCTTATATAGTGCTGAGAGGTGGTGATTTGGGCGTGTGGTTTTCACATACCTGCTCATTGTTTTGTCATAATGTATACATTCATCAATATCGTCAATAAGGTTAAGGTGACATCCATGCGCGCACGTCTTCGTCCCTTGCTGGTCAAATGACTTTATCTGTCGTTCTCCTTGTTTCAACTGGAAACTATACTATTTATTATATTTTTAATCACGTTGAATAAGTCAAACCCTTACATTGCTCAGTGCTTACCAACTTTCGTTTTTATTGCTTATCATCAACTTCCTTTTAAGGAACTGACAATAGCACGTTCAATTAAGTAACTTCAATCGAATTGACTTGCTTTGTATAAACCTATAAAGTTCTGTTATGCTGTACGCTGCCCTCTTTGCTTAAAATAATAGAATTTAATAGAATAAATAGCAAAACCATTCTGGTACTAATGTTCCACTTGGTCCTAAATATTCTATTTCCTCTCTATATAAAAGAAGAAACTAAAGACAAAAAGAGAAGGTCATTCCAATCAACAGAGTAACTTTACTTGAATTTAATGATTTTGCAGGGGGATTATGAAGCATCTATTTTAGAGTTGTGGGTAAATTCGAATGTCTCTGTAGTTTCAGAACGTATTATTATTATTTTTTTTTTTTTTGGGGTAGTATCTGAATCGAATTAAATTATGTACAATTCTCTCATAATTTGAAGTCTCTATACGTGCAAGATTACTATACTTATTACACGTATATTATGAAAAGTTCAAACTAATTTAATTTTCCATTGTTTTCAAGTGCTTGTCAAAAGCTGTCAGAGTACATCTGTAAAAAGTTCAAACTTCTTGTATTACAAATTAAACAAAGTTGTTGTTAAAATTAAAAAAGAATTTTTTGATCAGTAGTAAGGACAGCACGCGGCTCCATGTCGCTGCCGTCATTTCTGAAGGATAATTAACAAAAATCAATATTTTTTAAGATAATTTTATACTCTGATTTGGCCTAATTAATTTTGTATATACCGGTTAGTATTGCAACAACGAACTGAACTCTTTCTTTGAGTTAAAAATGGGGGTTTACTAATTCACTTTTTTGCAGCTTTTAGTTGAAGGACTACATTGACTAAAAAATTATATATATTACAGCCATTGAAATTAACAAATGGAATCGAACGCTTGATGAGTGCCACGTTATTTCGGAAAAGGAACACAGCCATCATATATATAAAAAAAAATTTAATACTAGATAGGAATACTACAGAATGCACTACTAGTTAAGGCATAAATTATCTCCTAACTAGGTTGTTTCAGTAAGGAGACAAATTAAGAGGAACTTGGTCAAAATTTTAATTTTGGATGAAGTATTGAGCTTTTGGTTATAGCACTGAAAATTATCATCAATTTAGTGATTTTTTATTTTTTAACGTAGGAAGTCTGGTTAAGTCCTAGTTCAACCGTAAATAAATTGATGGATAGCAACACCGTTTAGAGTTGCAATCACATTAATCACAATCCATGAATCCAAGAGTGGAACTTTACTCTTTCCAGCTGAAATATCACGGGGAATTCAAGAAGAATTTTATATCTCAAAAACTTGTACTACGTAATGATGGAGTTAAATGGTTTTGGATCGCAAACTGATGGATGTAGTGTATCCCATACTCTTTTTGTTGTTGACAGGGAATTGAGCATTTTAATAAATTTTTACAAAAAAAAAAAAAGTAGAACTCCTGTGCATCTTGTTACAAAATTTGATATTCCATTTATTATACGAGCATTCGTGTCGTTACACCCAAATTGAATTATTACTAGAAGCAATACAAAATGGTTCCCGTTAACAATAAAGAAAAGAAAAAAAATGGAAATGCTCAAATTAAACAAGATAAATCGAACAAGAATACAGACATTTGGAAATTAAGCAGCTCGATTAGTTAGGCTTGGTGCAAGTGGAACGGATCTCACCATTGGCAGCAGTCTTGAGTCCTAGCCTACCAAGGCTCACCATGGAGCTGATAAATTGTGTGAAGAATGCATTTCGGTCGGCGGCAAATTTGTCGACTATGCCCTTTGAACTTGAATCAAAGTATAAGGCGCTATCTGAGAAAAGCACGCCCTTCTTCTGCTGCACCATCAAGAAGTAGTTGTTGTCGAAAGACGTCACAGACTGATCAAAGAAGACGAAAGTATTGGGGTCAAGATTGGATGGGCATATGCCTTGAAGTTGGCTCGCAAAACCAGGGTCCAAGAATGCATCTGCAGTAGGATAAATCCGGGAATTGACAAAGACACAGCTAGTAGCACCGAGAGTGTGACCGCCTGTCAATGAACAAGTTAATTATTCACTTAATCAATTTGCAAACACTTAGCACAATAAACCCAAGCTAATTATATCAGGACCAAGCATGTTTTCGCAGAACTAAATATTATTACTTATTTGAACAACACAAGTTCAAACAAATTTTCTTTAACTCTATATATTTAGACTCTCGATCGTATGTCTATTTGCCATGCTCCGTTTGGTTGTAATTAATTTGTAATTAAGTTGATGGACCCAACCTGAAAGTGCCACCAAATCATCTACGGTCAACCCGTGGGCAGAGAACCTCTTCATAAGTGCCGGAACATCTTCAGTGGTGAGAGGGAGATCAACATCACTAGCTCTTGCCCCCAATGCATCATATCTTCCAAGCTCCACTTTCCATGTCGGACCACCACTCTGCCACACAAATTTTCTGATCTAATCAATCTCACAATTTATGATTCAATAGAATACATAGCACCGCCTATGTAATTAGCAATACATTTGTATCAATCAATATTACCAAGGCAACAGAATCTCTTGCGGCAAGGGCCATGATGTCTGCACAGGAGACCTTGTTTGTGCATTGTGGATCTGCATCTACTGCAGCCTTTGCTGCAGCAATTGTCTTGTATCCATCTGCTCTTAGGAACATATTCTCAGAACTGTGCTGCTCATCGTCATTGTTTGGATTTTGGATCAAGAGTGAAGCATCACATCCCTAAGGTTGTAATGCAGCAGAAAGTCTTGTAACCAATTTACATATATGATCTGTTAAATTAACTAACTGAAAAGAAAATTCTTGCATTTACTTGCATGTTTTTCAGAATACGCATATATAGAGAGTATATATATGTATAAATAGGTACTGTAACAAAAATCAAGCACTTATTATTAATTAGGTGCAGTAATTAAGAAAATTTAAGTCGAAGGAAATGTACTGTGATGAAACAATCATGGAAGAAGAGGCGGAGTGTGGCTGCTGCAGCAATTGGTGAAGAAGCCATCATCCCACGGACAGCACCTTGAACAAGGCTTTCAAGATTTGGGCAAATTTTGGCATAGTAATCCGGGCTCAATGACCCATTATTTGTTTGATTCACTGAAGGCGCAGATGCTGGTGGTAGTTCTGGAGAAAGTGCCGGGGAAGCAGCAGGAGTGAGCTCTGGGGAAGCAGCAGGTGCCAGTGCCGGCGAAGCTCCAGGAGTAGCATAGGGTGTCCCGCTGGCTGGAGGTGAAGGAGCTGTACCATTATTTGCTGGTGGACTGTAGCCGGGTGAATTGTCGTGTTTTGGTGGTGCATTGGCCCCACCATTTCCCCCGTCGTTGCCATGTGAAAAGGGGCACTCTGCTGCTGCCGCTATGATAAAGGAAATTAAAACTAGCAAAATGAGTGCCTTCATGGTGTCTTAGATTCCTTTCCTTGGCACTCTGTTCACGACAGTGCTAGTTAGCTCTGGTGTCGATGATTAGCTATCGTGGATGTGGTGCTGTATATTCGTGGAATCTTGTGTTTATATAGTGCTGCCAGGTGCAGATTTGGGCGTGTGGTTTCACATACCTGCTCCTTGTGTCATAATCATTGTAATGATAAATTCATCAATAAAATTAAGGTGACACATCCATGCATGCACGTCTTCAATCCCTGCTCTAATAGTTTAGTCAAATGACTTTTTTTTTTTCTCGGTCCTTCTTTTCTCTAGAATCTATTCTTCTATATTATATTTTAATCATAATCACGTTGACTAAGCTAAACCTTTTCGTTGAATAGTATATGCATTAGATATCGCGGCTTAAACATTTATTTCTTGGAAGCATGGGGTAAAAATGTTGGGTGTGAAGATAACTTGTTCACCAAGCTAAGTGTTACTTGCTCGTCAAGTACGGTGTTTCTTGCTGGCCAAGCAAGAGGTTACTTGTTCTCCAAGTAGGAAGATGCGTTTCTTGATTGTAAAGAAAATATCTTGTGGTAGATTGTTTCTTCGCCCCTAAGTAACTCTAGGCTATATAAAGGGCCTAGACCCTCCTGTAATTAACACACAGAAAAACAGAAAAGTTTCAAGCTTGTAATTCTTTCTCCTCTATAAACAATATTAGGCCGGCGGTGTCTTGTGGTTTTTCACCACCCGTCTGGTGATATCGTCACTATTTGTAGACATTTGAACCGTACTTGGCACTCAAATAACACTCAAACCATTGAATTATTCAATAGATTGCTATGATTTCCATGGAATTGGCTCTACCGTCGTTTCTTCTCTCATTTTACAGGACTTTGATGATTTCTGATGATTTTGGAGCATATAGATGGATTCCCGACGTAGCACGTACGCTAGACGACTCATTCCTAGCATTGGAGGCTCTTTTCTCTCTTCTGGTCGACCCGAACAATCATCTGTTCGATCCGACCAGCACCTATGGCAGCCAGGCGTCATTTTCTCTCTCCTGGTCGACCCGACCACAAGCCTGTTCGATCCGACTGGGCATCACAACAGCAGACTTGTGCAGCTATCCTTTCTCTCTCCTGTTCGGTTCGACTGTACACCTGTTCGGTTTGACCAGGGTGCCGCCATATCACATAAGGCATTATTTTTTACATAGAAACTGATGGAAATGGCAATTTCTTGCGCCGTGGTGCCCTAGCCTTCCATCCTTGTGACCTGGGACATCCATATATACACCTCTAGACCTGAAGGAAAGATTCAACCTTTCATACCACAAAATTCCTCTTTCCATAGGCGTTTTTCTCTCTTCCACCATTGGAGATCATCAAAGCTTGGTTCTTTGAAGCGACGGCAGCAAGGAGACGAGTTTGGTGACCATCTTGCAACACACCACTGCCTAGAGATCATAGTTCGAAAGCATAAAGGAGTATTCGGTTTATTCTTCTATGTTTTCTTCTCTATTTTCAATGGGCTTGTATCTTGTTATTTCTATGTTATTTGTTGTGTGTTTTAGTACTATGTTAGGCTAAATTTATGTAGTCTTAGGGGTAAGGTAGTAACTTAGGTTTGGATGTTGTGATTTGACTTGATATGATATGATATGATATGTTTTGTTGATTTGTTTTGTTGAGAATTATGTTAATTGCTTGTTTGAATTGCTTGTGATTTCCTAATCACCTTCTAGTTGTACGGCCGCATCTAGTCAAGTCTAAGTTAGGATAAACAAGATTAGTTCAAATAAAGTATTTGGGATAAATCGTAGATCCGAAAGGGGAGATTAGTTGACATCAAAAGTGTAACTTTTAGACAAGTCCAAAAGACCTCTAGATATCCTTATGAACTCCAACAAACAAGTTTAAGTTGATTGAATTCTATACCAAAAGTTGTGAACCAATCAAGTTAATTAGGTTAGGTTGTGATTAAACCAGTTTCTAGTCCAACAAGCGACAGCTGAGGTTTAGTGAATCTAGGTTTAGCCAACAAACCCTAGCACAAAGCATAAAATATCATAAAAGGTCAAAACCACACACTTTCACCCTCTGTTCGGACCGAACAGATCCTTGTTCGAACCGAACAGAGCGGTATATGCTTGAAAAACACCAATCGATGCACGAAAGTGATAAGTTTTGTGTTCTAGAGTCCAAACCGAGGTGAAACCTGAACCCTAAGACGCTTTTTATACTGTTTGAAAACCCAAAAACCTTACTTTAGTTGTTTACTTTATTTTAATTGACAAAACAACCAAAAATATATACTTTACTTGCACCTTTACATTTAATTCATCAAAACTCTATACAAATATTCTTGTCTAGCTTTTGAAAAAGGATAAGTCCAGTAATCAATTGTACCGTCCCTTGGGTTCGACCCTAAAGCTTTACTCTAAACGATTAGTGAGGTTAGCTCTAGGTCTATAAATTTATTTGATTCCTAGGTTCTAAGCCTTCATCATCTGGTTTTCCACAATTCCTGGTGTCTTGTTATTTCTCTCTTTATCTCTTGCTATTGTGTTGTGATATTGTGCGGTTATCTCGATCCTTACAACTGGTATCAGAGCCAGGTTACGGGGAGGTTCTGTTGGTGTGCAAAATCCAATCGAACGTTTGTGGAGGAAGTGCTGCTCAAACAACATGGAAGATAGCAGGGCGAATATCCGATGTTTTGATGGTAAGCATTTTGGTTATTGGAAATTACAAATAACTGACATGTTGTATGCCAAAGAACTAGAGGCTGCTTTAGAAGAGAAAAAACCTGAAGGCACAGACGACAACGCGTGGAAGAAGTTAGATCGCCGCGCACTCGGCTTCATTCGAAACACCATCTCTATGGATGTTGCTTCGCATGTTGCAAATGAGACCACAACTTTTGGATTCATGAAGAGATTGTCTGACTTGTATGAGAAGCCCTCGAGTTCTAACAAGATACATCTTCTACGACGACTGTTCCAGCTACAGATGGCTGAAGGCGCTTCCGTGACAGATCATGTAGCGGAGTTCAACAACATCGTCAATCAATTGAAGGCAATCAAGTATTCCTTGGATGATGAGTTGCTCGCGCACTGTCTGTTGATCTCTATGCTTGAAAGCTGGTCGACTACTGTAGAGGTGATTTCTGGCCAAGAAAAGGTGACACTCGACTTTGTTCGTGACCGCATCGTCAACGAAGGCATTCGTAAAAATGAGCGAGGCGAAACAAGTGGGGCGGCCCTAACTGTTCAAAGGGGTCGGGATGGTCAGAAGGGCGAGAACCGAGGCAGATCCAAGTCGAGAGGACAAAGCAAGTCTCGAACCAAAGGTGAGGCGGAATGTTGGAATTGCGGAAGGAAGGGTCACCTGAAGCGTGACTGCAAGGCCCTTAAAAAGGCGAAGAAGAGAGGAGACGACTCCAACTCGGTGAATGTAGCAACCCAGGAGGACTCAGATGATGCTCTGGTGTTATGTCTCGACAGCCCAATCGAATCATGGATTCTTGATTCAGGTGCTTCTTTTCACTCTACCTCTTGCAAAGAATTGATGAAGAATTTTGTATCTGGAGAATATGGAAAGGTGTTCTTAGCAGATGGTAAACCTTTAGTAATTACGGACAAAAGTGATGTTGACATTAAGTCAAGCAATGGCTATAGATGGACATTACATGATGTTCGTTATATTCCCGGATTGAAAAAAAATTTAATTTCTGTGGGTCAATTGGATCGTGAGGGGTATAAGACCATCTTTGGAGAAGGTTCTTGGAAGATAGTAAAAGGAGCAATGGTCATCGCACGAGGCACTAAGGTGGGTACACTCTATCTGACTGACAGCAGTGGAGACTTGGTGGCATTAGCAGGGGCAGAGACCAATCCAATTTTGTGGCACAACAGATTGGGACACATGAACGACAAAGACTTGAAGGTGCTAGCTTCAAAAGGGTTACTGCCGGCTATGCAGTCGGTTAAAATCAGATTCTGTGAAGATTGCGTGCTCGGTAAGCAGAATCGGGTCAGTTTCTCAAAGGTCGGGCGGAAGCGCAAGGAAGAGAGGCTAGAACTTGTGCACACAGATGTGTGGGGACCGGCACCGGTCCAATCCCAAGGTGGCTCGAGGTACTATGTCACATTCATCGATGATTCCACTCGCAAGGTATGGGTTTACTTTCTCAAACACAAGTCTGAAGTGTTCGAGGTGTTCAAGAAGTGGAAGGCAGAGGTCGAGAATGAGACCGGTCAAAAGCTAAAGTGCTTAAGATCGGATAATGGTGGCGAATATGATGGAACCAATTTCAAGGCCTATTGCGCGGAGCATGGAGTCAAACTAGTGCGAACAATCCCAAATCAACCACAGCAAAATGGAATTGCAGAGAGGATGAATCAAACCCTCAATGAGCGCGCTAGGGCAATGCGACTTCACGCAGATCTGCCTAAGATGTTTTGGGCAGAGACAATCAACACGGCAGCTTATCTCATCAACCGAAGTCCCTCGGTGGCCTTAGAATTAGAGCTGCCTGAAGAGAAGTGGTCGGATAAAAAGGTATCTTTGTCTCACTTGAAAACATTTGGATGCACTGCATTTGTGCATATAGATTCAGAAAAAAGGGACAAGTTGGATGCAAAGGCCAAGAAATGTATTTTCATTGGATATGGGACTAATTATTTTGGTTATAGATTTTGGGATGAAAAAAATCGAAAAATAATTAGGTCCAAGGATGCTACCTTCAATGAAAATGAGTTATACAAAAAATCTGAATCTATTGAAGATGAAGTGAGAGAGATTGATTTGGGTGATGCTAAAGTCCCAAATGGTTCGGTCGGCAATGAATGGATCGAAGGTGATGCGGTCCAAGAATATAATGAAGCCGATGATGTTGCGACCGAAGATGTAGCAGCCAACGGCGAAGAAGAGCCCAACCCACAAGAACCGGTGTTGAGAAGGTCTACTCGGGGTCGTAAACCTAACACACGGTATCTATCTTCCCTCAACTATTTACTTTTGACCGACTCGGGTGAGCCTGAAGACTACAGTGAGGCGGTAAGCTCGGGTGATGCGGTTAAGTGGGAGCATGCCATGCAAGAGGAGTCAAGGTCTTTGGAGAAAAATATGACATGGGTCCTGACTCGGTTGCCAAAAGGGAAAAAGGTGCTACAAAACAAGTGGGTGTATCGAGTTAAAGAAGAGCCTGATGGTAGTAAGCGGTACAAGGCGAGATTGGTGGTCAAGGGTTTCTTGCAAAAGAAAGGTATTGATTACACTGAGGTTTTCTCACCGGTAGTGAAGCTTACAACTATCCGAATGATTCTCGGTATTGTAGCAACCGAGAATTTGCACCTAGAACAACTCGATGTGAAGACGGCTTTCCTTCATGGTGATTTGGAGGAGGAAATCTACATGGTGCAGCCTAAGGAATTCGAAACTCAGGGAAAGAAGGATCTTGTGTGTAAGTTAAATAAAAGCCTGTATGGTTTGAAGCAAGCTCCTAGGCAGTGGTACAAGAAGTTCGACAAATTCATGTGTAGTCGTGGATTTAAGCGAGGAGATACGGACCACTGTTGTTACTTCAAAGATTTTGGTGGCTCCTATGTTATTTTGCTTTTGTATGTCGATGACATGCTCATTGCAGGTGCAAGTATGAAGGAAATCAACATACTAAAGCAGGAGTTAGCTAAGGAGTTTGAGATGAAGGACTTGGGTCCAGCAAGTCAAAATCTAGGCATGCGCATTTCTCGAGATCGTGTGGCAGGTACTCTGACTCTGTCGCAAGAGAAGTACATCAACAAGATGTTGGATAGATTTCGAGTGCAAGATGCTAAGCCAAGAATCACACCGCTGGGGGTTCAACTCAAGTTGTCGAAGGATCAAGCACCAAAGACGAAGGAGGAACATGACTACATGGCGACTGTGCCCTATTCCTCGGCGGTTGGCAGTCTCATGTATGCCATGGTGTGCACCAGACCCGACATTGCTCATGCAGTGGGAGTAGTGAGCCGTTACATGTCAAATCCAGGCACCGCACATTGGAGGCGGTGAAATGGCTGCTAAGATACTTGAAAGGCACTTCAAGTATGGCACTGTGCTTCAAGAAAGGCAGTGTAGGTTTGAAAGGATTCGTTGATGCGGACCTTGGTGGTGATGTGGATAGTCGGAAGAGCACTTCCGGTTATGTTTTCACGTGGGGAGGTACGGCAATAAGTTGGATGTCGAGATTGTAAAAATGCGTGGCTCTTTCTACAACAGAAGCAGAGTACGTGGCGATTTCGGAGGGCGGGAAAGAGATGGTTTGGTTACTTAATTTCCTGAAAAAGATTGGAAAGGACCAAGGTTGCAAAGCACTCTACACCGACAGTCAAAGTGCTTTGTGTCTTGCGAAGAACCCGGTGTTTCATTCAAAGACGAAGCACATCCGGCTGAAGTACCACTACATTCGTGAATTGATAGAAGACGGGACCTTGTCGTTGAGAAAGATTGCAGGTTCGGCAAATCCTGCGGATATGCTCACAAAGGTTGTCACCACGGGTAAACTGAGGCTATGCACTGCCTTAGTTGGGCTCATTCACTAGTCAAGTGGGAGCTGCTGCCTGCCTAATGGAAGATTGTTTGGAGTAGAGGAGATGCAGAAGAGATTTGGGACACTAGGATAATAGTGTTACCAAATTGTCTTCAAGTGGGAGATTGTTGGGTGTGAAGACAACTTGTTCACCAAGCTAAGTGTTACTTGCTCGTCAAGTACGGTGTTTCTTGCTGGCCAAACAAGAGGTTACTTGTTCTCCAAGTAGGAAGATGTGTTTCTTGATTGTAAAGAAAGTATATTGTGGTAGATTGTTTCTTCGCCCCTAAGTAACTCTAGGCTATATAAAGGGCCTAGACCCTCCTGTAATTAACACACAGAAAAACAGAAAAGCTTCAAGCTTGTAATTCTTTCTCTTCTATAAACAATATTAGGCCGGCGGTGTTTTGTGGTTTTTCATCACCCGTCTGGTTTTCCACAATTCCTGGTGTCTTGTTATTTCTCTCTTTATCTCTTGCTATTGTGTTGTGATATTGTGTGGTTACCTCGATCCTTACAAAAAAAACATAAGCATGTTGGTTGTAGGGAGTAAGATTCCGGAACCATATTTTTTTGGTGTCACAAATATCACATTTTATTTTAAATTTTACAATTTAAAATATAATCTTCTAATCCGAACTGTTGATCATGTTCATTTTAACGACGGATGAGTTGTCCTAAAATTTTATTATTTTTAAAGTAATTTGATACTTGATCAAGAGGTTGAAAAATGGACATTGGAATTAATCTATTTAAGTTATTTTGATTTGTTCATTTTTTGACATTTTGATCAAGCATCAAATAAACTTAAAAAATTATAAAATTTTATGACATCGCATCCGTCATTAAAATAAACATGATCACCGGTTTGGATTGGACAATTAATTTTTAAATTTTGAAATTTAAAATGAAAAAAAATAAAGTGTGGCATTTATGGCATCAAAAAACTATGGCACCGAAATCTTGCTCGGTTGTAGGTTGCAACAGATAACTATGGATAGCATGGTATTAGTCAGTCCTTAGCGATACTTACAGGGCATAGGGTTCATTTTTAGTGTGTATCAAGCTTTTAAAATGCGTTTTTTTCGGTATGACGGTCCGAAGTTGATTTAACGGTGCGGCGTTTTTTCGGTGAAAAAACGACGAAAAAACGGTGTATGTATGCGAACATTTATATCAAACTCATATGTATTTTTGTGTACAGTATTATATCTGTATGGACGATTGGTATATAAAAAGAGGCAGTGGTACACAATATTGAACATTTCTAAGCATTTTATTCACGATATGTACCAAATACACTATGTTCTCAATACACGATATGTCTTTTGATATTGTACATGTTTTTTCGGTGAAAAAACACAATTTTTCTATGTTTTTTCGTCGAAAAAACGTAAATGATGCGTTACGTTATTTTATCATTTTTTTCTATGACGTTCGTGCGGTTGGCTACAAAATACCGTTATTTCGGAAAAAAAGGCGTTTAAACGGCGTTTTTTAAAAGCTTGGTGTGTATTTAACTAAAACCTCAAAAACCTACATCCAAAATTAATCTTTTTCCACCAAAGTAGTCCTCTTAAATTGCCTCCTTAGTTAATTAAACAACTCAGTTAGGAGGCATTCTATGTTGTTTGTCATGTATTCTTATCACTTTTAATCGAGTTTAAAAGTCATATATTATGGCTGTATTCCTTTGCCAAACCACTATACATGGCGCTCATAGAGCGTTAGTTCCAATTTGTTAATTTCAAATTTTCAAAGGGTCACAATATGATTTTGAACGCATGATATTTCTTTAAATAAAATTACAAAAACCAAGCAAATAGACACAATTATTTTGGTGAGATAAGACATTAAGGAAACCCTTTAACCGAAGCTACAAGGAGTTCATGGTGGAATTGTCAAGTGCTTGGCTTCCGGTTTCAATATAAAGTGCTTGGCTTCTTTTCCTTGAAGTTGAGTAAGGTTTATTTTAATTGATTGTAAAATGTAAACATAAATTGATAGAGAGGAGGGGGGGTGTGGTTCCGTTGAGAACGAATTAATTTGACAATCTTGACAATAATATAAAAAAAATTCTGTAATGAAATCCAATATTTGAATAAAGATTTATACTTTATGTATATATCATGCACGTAAAGTACATAGATTTATCAAGAAAAATTTAACACTAAAATTGAATTCCCACGAGGGAGCTCAGTTTCTGGATTGCTATATTCACCTACATACAAATTTATTAGGCCAAATATTTAATATAGAATTGTCAATTATCCTTCAGCATGCAACGCCAGCAGCGACATGGAGCCACATGCTGTCCGGCTGTCCCTATGAAGAATTAGTTCTGAAGATTACATGAAAATCATTAAAGTCATTAACAATGCCCGCCATCCTGTATTCTTCTACTGATCTAGAAATTCTTTTTTTTTATCTTGATAATCACTTTGTTCCATTTGTTATAATAAAAGAAAACTGGTTTGTAGTTAAAAGGACCAAGAACTTAAAAGACATTTGACCAAATTATTATAGCAGGAGATCAAGACGTGCATGGGTGTCAACTTAACCTTACTGATGAATGTACACATTGATTATAACAAAACAAGGAGCAGGTATGTGAAAACCACACGACCAAATCTGCACCTCTAAGCACTATATAAACACAAAATTCCATGAATTTACAGCACCACATCCCGAATAGCAAATCATTGCCACCAGAGCTAAGTAGAACCATAGTGAACAGAGTGCCAAGGAAAGGGAACTAACATACACCATGAAGGAACTCATACTGTTAGTCTTAGTTTCCTTTCTCGTAGCGGTGGCAGCAGAGTGTCCCTTTTCCCATGGCAACGATGGGGGGAATGGTGGGGCCAATGCACCACCAAAACACGACAATTCACCCGGCTACAGTCCACCAGCAAATAATGATACAACTCCTTCACCTCCAGCGAGTGGGACACCCGCTGCTCCTGGAGCTTCGCCAGCACTGGCACCTGCTGCTTCCCCAGCACTTGCTCCAGAATTAGCGCCAGCACCTGCGCCCTCACTGAACAAAACAAATAATGGGTCATTGAGTCCGGATTACTATGCCAACATTTGCCCAAATCTCGAAAGCCTTGTTCAAGGTGCTGTCCGAGGGATGATGGCTTCGTCACCAATCGCTGCAGCAGCCACACTCCGTCTCTTCTTCCATGATTGTTTCATCACAGTACTTTCCTTCGAATTAAATTTTCTTAATTACTGCTTCTAATAATAAGTGTTTGATTTTAGCCGTGGTTCTGCTTCGTGGTCACATTTTGGGATTAGTCACGGTATCTATATATATATCCTCTATAAATGTATTCTGAAAAGTATGCAAGTAAATGCAACAATTTTCTTTCAATTAATTTATTTAAGAGATCATGCACAATAAATTGGTTACAAGACTTTCTGCATTACAACTTTAGGGATGTGATGCTTCACTGTTGATCCAAAATCCAAATAATGACGATGAGCAGCACAGTTCTGAGAATATGTTCCTAAGAGCAGATGGATACAAGACAATTGCCGCAGCAAAGGCTGCAGTAGATGCAGATCCACAATGCACAAACAAGGTCTCCTGTGCAGACATCATGGCCCTTGCCGCAAGAGATTCTGTTACCTTGGTAATATTAATTGATACAAATGCATTGCTGACTACATAGGCGGTGCTATGTATTCTATTGAATCATAAATTGTGAGATTGATTAGATCAGAAAATTTGTGTGGCAGAGTGGTGGTCCGACATGGAAAGTGGAGCTTGGAAGATATGATGCATTGGGGGCAAGAGCTAGTGATGTTGATCTCCCTCTCACCACTGAAGATGTTCCGGCACTTATGAAGAGGTTCTCTGCCCACGGGTTGACCGTAGATGATTTGGTGGCACTTTCAGGTTGGGTCCATCAACTTAATTACAAATTAATTACAACCAAACGGAGCATGGCAAATAGACAAACGATCGAGAGTCTAAATATATAGAGTTAAAGCAAATTTGTTTGAACTTGTGTTGTTCAATTAAGTAATAATATTTAGCTCTGCGAAAACATGCATGGTCCTGATATAATTAGCATGGGTTTATTGTGCTAAGTGTTTGCAAATTGATTAACTATATAATTAACTTGTTCATTGACGTCAGGCGGTCACACTCTTGGTGCTACTAGCTGTGTCTTTGTCAATTCCCGGATTTATCCTACTGCAGATGCATTCTTGGACCCCGGTTTTGCGAGCCAACTTCAAGGCATATGCCCATCCAATCTAGACCCCAATACTTTTGTCTTCTTTGATCAGTCTGTGACATCTTTCGACAACAACTACTTCTTGATGGTGCAACAGAAGAAAGGTGTGCTGTTCTCAGATAGCGCCTTGTACTTTGATTCAAGTTCAAAGGGCATAGTTGACAAATTCGCAGCCGACCAAAATGCATTCTTCACACAATTTGTTAGCTCCATGGTGACTCTTGGGAGGCTAGGGCTCAAGAATGCCGCAAATGGTGAGATCCGCGCCATTTGCACCAAGCCTAATTAATTATGCTTATTAATGTTTACATCTTTGCATTTTTTTTATATTATCTGTTTGCATTTTGAGCATTTCCATTTTTTTCTTGTTTGTCATCGGGAACCATTGTTGTATCGCATGTAATAATTGAATTCAGGGGTAAGATATATCAAATTTTTGTAACAAACTATCTTCCCACACGTATTCAAACGGAACCTATTATATGATACGAGGATCTCAGCTTCTTTAAATTTGTTCAATGTATTCAATGTAGGTATTACAAACATATTATGTCATGTCAAAACGTATATTTTAGAACTCATATCTCATCGTATCATGTTGAGTGAAGGAATTGACTAACATGACACGCACTATGGCATGACACGCCTAACATGATATGCTAAACTTGACAGAAATTTTACTTTTTTTAAATTGAAAATCACTAAAAATGATAAGAAAAAATATTAATAACATGACATGCTAAATTTAAAAAATGATTTAAAAACGATAAAAATATTAATAATTATAGCATATTATAATTTTTTTTACTTTATATATTATTTTTATTATTATTAAATGTAATAATTAAACAGAAATATTATGAATAAGTGTCATTAAATTTAGATATATAAGATGAACTCATTTTATTTTAAAATATCATTAAAAATATACTAAATAATATAAATAAATATCAATTCTAGTCGTCTCACATGTCATTTTGTGTCATGTCCTATTGTGTGCCAACATGTGTTGTGTTAAACCATGTCAATATTCGAGGTTCTTCAATATGGCACAACTTTAGCACGACACGTCAACATATGCATGTCGTGTTAATTCAATAAACGTGTTGTGTGAATTGTGTCGTATTGTGCCAATAGCCCAACATGAATACCGTCGTACTGTCACCGGTCCTTGGAAATAATAATAGACTACACCCAACCAAAGCTCGTAACACGTACCAATACACTCCTGTGTTAATTTTGATACTTTTTCTTAAAGTTAAATAATGTAACGTCTCAGTGTCTGTAGTGAGCAAAAGTTTAAATAGCGGCCGTAGCGGCCGCAATAGTGGCGCTATAGCAGTGCTATTTAGTACACCGCTACAACGCTATAGATTTAGCGGTCCGTCCGATAGCGCGACCTATAGCGGGCAATAGCGGGGTATAGCGGTGAAATAGCGGAAAATAGCGGGTGATATAGCGGTATAATAGCGGAAATAGCGGTGCAGTTTATAATTTGCTGATATAGCAGTAGTATTTTGGGCATAACTTTCGCATACGAATTTCGATTGACGTGATCCAAAGTTCTATGGAAAATTTACAAAATTGGCCACAATTTTTATGTTTTGAACATTTTCAAATTCTTAAAATTTAATGGTCAAATATACATAGAAAATAAATATAATTTTAGTTAGCGTTAATTAGTTGCTTGAAATTATTTTAATTTTTTATTTTAGACTAAACTAGACCTTCAAAATACACTTGTATGTGTAAATCCGCTATGGTTCGATAGCGGCCGCTAAATACCAGCTATCCGCTACGATATTAGCATGTCCGCTACGAGTCCGCTATCCGCTATTTAAACCTTTGGTAGTGAGGTTGACATTTATTGTTTGTGAACTTACAAAAATGTTTTACTAGGCCGGAGTCCTTTGAAAATTAATTAATTCGACAATTTTGACAATCATCAAAATTAGTTCTGAGCAATAAAATCAACATTTCAAGCGTAACTTATACTTTATTTAAATTACGCACACAAAAATTGATCAAATTTGACATAAGCCCATTAATAATTAATGATCATTGTTGGAATATCAGATGTTATTTTCATTATATAAATCTTATAGGAAAATATTGTCTCCAATATAATTTTGTTTCAAATTGATTTACAAATAATGCAAAGTTATACCAAATTAACCATTGTCAACAGATTCTCACCTTCGATTGAAAAACACAAGATGATAAAAACTATACATTAAAGTGTGTTTGGTTGCATAAGAAGAGAGAACTGGATTCCTCCAGTTCATCTAATCTTTCTATCCAATGATTGGTATTAAAAGTTACAATTACAGCCTGTTAACTGGATTACTCCAGTTCATCTAATCTTTCTATCCAACTATTGGTATTAAAAGTTACAAATAGATCTATCCCTACATCTACTGTTACTAATTAACTATTCCATCTGCCTCCGTTAGTGAATAGATCCTTTATTAGACGCCATCTCACTCATTGGGTCCCCTTGTCAGTGGCTATGTTCCTCCAGTAATGAAGTGGAGGTTAATACTTTTTCACCATTTACATGCTGAATTCCAGTATGCGACATATTGGCTCCGTTTGGATGAGCCCTAGAAATTAGGGAATAAGAGAATAAGGAAGTAAATTTATTATAAACAATCTAAATTCTTCACAAAGTTACATACTTCCCAATACTTATTTCCTACTTCTTCCCGTATTCCTCTTATTCCCACACCATCCAAACGGAGCCATTAGGAACAACTTACTCTTCCCTCTTCTTTCTGCAACAAAACACATTCTGAAATTGAATTCCGACCACACCAAATTCAGTTCGTTGATTTCTATACTCACCGGTATATACAAATTAATTAGGCCAAAACAGAGTATATGTTTATGTAAATATATATTGATTTTGCTAATTATCCTTGACAATGCCGGCTGCGACATGGAGCCACATGCTGTTACCATGAAAGGATTTATCATGAAGATTACATGAAACACATTAAGTCAGTAACTATGCGCGCCATCCTGTCTTCTACTACTGATCTAGAAATTATTTTTAAATTTAATAGCCAATTTTATTCAATTTGTTATATAATTAAGTAGTTTAAACAGATGTATCTTGACAGCTTTTGTCAAGCATTTGTAAAAAAAATGAAAAATAAAAAGTAGTTTAAACTTTGAATAGTATATATATGTATATTAAGTGTAGCAATTTCACGTATAGGAACTTCAAATTATGAGAGACTTTAAATTTAATCCGATTCCGATTCTACCCAAATAAATAAAATAAAACGTTCTGAAACTACAAAGATATTCTTAATTTACCCATCACTCAAAATAGATGCTTTATAATCTCCTGCAAAATCACTGAATTCAAGTAAATTTAATCTATGTTGATTGGAATGACCTTCTCTTCTTGTCTTTTTTTTCTTCTTTTACATAGAGAGGAAATGGAATATTTAGGAGCAAGTGGAACATTAGCAGCAGAACGCTTTTTGTTATTTATTTATTCTATTAAATTCTATTATTTTAAGCCAAGAAGGCACCCTTCAGCACTTTATAGCTAGGGTAATAAAAAGCAAGTAAATTAGGTAGAAGTTAATTGAATGTGCATGTTGAAAATTAAACTTAATTATTAATAGTCAAATGGTTAAAGTAAAATATTAAATGAGTTTTGATATTTTAGGTAAGTTAATGGATTAGAAAATCTAGATTTATCTTAGATTTTGTAAGACATACAACTAGATAATTGTACGGTTAAATATTATTAAGTATGTTTAGAGAATTGAGAAGTCCAGTTAAAACTATATAAAAAGTTCATATGTTATGTTATATATATGCAGTAAGGAGAGAAAGAAAAGGGAAATATTAATTATTTTATAGAAATTTTTATATCTTACAGTATAAATCTTCAGTCCCTTAAAGGAAGTTTTTTTAAGAGATAAATTGGAATCAAACCTCTCAATTTATTTTAAAATTAAATGTCAATAAAAAAACTCCAGCCAGATTTCAAACATGTAACCTTTTCATTTAAGATGCATTATTTTTTGTTACTAAATCGAGAGCAAGTTCTCCAGTACCTTGAAAAGAAGTTGGTGATAAGCAATAATGAAACCGAAAATGAAACATATACGAGATTAATTGTAATTTTTTAAGTTTGTACGCAATGTAAGGTTTGACTTATAGTTACCGGTTAAAACAGGAGAGAGACTAATAAAGTCATTTGACCAAATTATAAGAGCAAGGGACGAAGACGTGCATGGATGTCACCTTAACCTTATTGACGATATTGATGAATGTATACATTATGACAAAACAATGAGCAGGTATGTGAAAACCACACGCCCAAATCACCACCTCTCAGCACTATATAAGCACAGGTTTCTATCAATTTACACACACCACATCCACAAGAGCTAATAATTGGCAGCAGAGCTAGGCTAGCACCATCGTGACCAGAGTGCAAAGGAAAGGAAACTATGAAGGCACTCAGTTTGTTAGTCTTAGTTTCCTTTCTCATAGCGGCAGCGGCAGAGTGCCCTTTTTCACATGGCAACGATGGGGGCAATGGCGGGGCCAATGCACCACCAAAAGAAGCCAGCCCGCCTAAGCACGACAGTCCACCAGCAAATAATAATACAGCTCCTCCACCGCCAGCCAGCGGGACACCAACAGCTGCTCCTGGAGCATCACCGGCACTGGCTCCTGCTGCTTCGCCAGCACTCACTCCTGCTGCTTCCCCAGCACCTGTGCCAGCGCCCGCATCTTCAGTGAACAAAACAAATAATGGGACATTGAGTCCAGATTACTATGCTAACATTTGCCCAAATCTCGAAAGCCTTGTTCAAGGTGCTGTCCGTGGGATGATGGCTTCATCACCAATTGCTGCAGCAGCCACACTCCGCCTCTTCTTTCATGATTGTTTCATCACTGTAAGTTCCTTCGACTTAATTTTTCTTAATTTCTGCACCTTAAAAGAAGTGTTTAAGTTTTGTCACTATGTTTGCATTGGGTGCTACTTGAAGGCCATATTTTGGGATTTTCTTTTCAATTCATTAATTCAATATATCATGTACGTAAAATTGTTACAAGACTTTCTTCGTTACAACTCTAGGGATGTGATGCCTCACTCTTGATCCAAAATCCCAATAATGATGATGAGCAGCACAGTTCTGAAAATATGTTCCTAAGAGCAGATGGATACAAGACAATCGCTGCAGCTAAGGCAGCAGTAGATACAGACCCACAATGTGCAAACAAGGTCTCCTGTGCAGACATCATGGCCCTTGCTGCAAGAGATGCTGTTGCATTGGTAATGTAGATTAATATGAATTTATTACTAAATACGCACCTATGCGATTATATATATATTTTTCAATGAAAATTTATGAGATTAATTAGATCAGAATTCGTGTGACAGAGTGGCGGCCCGACATGGAAAGTGGAGCTTGGAAGGTATGATGCACTGGGTGCAAGAGCTAGTGATGTTGACCTTCCGCTCACGACTGAAGATGTGCCAGCACTTATGAAGAGATTCTCTGCCCATGGGTTGACCGTAGACGATTTGGTTGCACTTTCAGGTTGGATCCATAAACTTTTTATTGAATGCAGGATGGTGATCATCATTCAAGAAATAGTTGATCCATCAACTTATATATATAATAATCCACAAATTAATTACAACCAAACGAAGCATGGCAATTAGACAAATGCAAGTCTATCTGTATAGAGATAAAACAGGACAGCAAAGTTGTTTGAATGTGTGTTGAACAATTTAATTGATTAGTTTTGCAAAAACATGCATGGTGTTGATATAATTAGCTTAGGTTTATTTTCAGTACAAAATTCCATACATATTCCACCTAAGATTGCAAATTAATTAAGCAGATAATTAACTTGTTCATTGACAGGCGGTCACACTCTCGGTGCTACTAGCTGCGTCTTTGTCAATTCCCGGATTTATCCTACTGCAGATGCATTCTTGGACCCTGGTTTTGCGAGCCAACTTCAGGGCATATGCCCATCCAATCTAGACCCCAACACTTTTGTCTTCTTTGATCAGTCTGTGACATCTTTCGACAACAACTACTTCTTGATGGTGCAGCAGAAGAAGGGTGTGCTGTTCTCAGATAGCGCCTTGTACTTTGATTCAAGTTCAAAGGGCATAGTTGATAAATTCGCAGCCGACCAAAATGCATTCTTCACACAATTTGTTAGCTCCATGGTGACTCTTGGGAGGCTTGGGCTCAAGAATGCCGCAAATGGCGAGATCCGCACCATTTGCACCAAGCCTAATTAATTATGCTGCGTAATGTTCACATCTGTATTTTGTTTGGTTATCTTGTTTAATTTGAGTTTTTCCCTCTTTTTTTGTTGTCATCGGGAACCATTTTGTGTTGCTTCTAGTAATAATTCGATATGGGTGTAACGATATGAATTCTCGTATAATTAATGGAATATATCAAATTTTGTAAAAAATTCCCAAGGGTTCTTCGACTTTTCCTTCCTAGGACTTTGTAAAAATGCTCAATTCCCTTTCAGTAACAAACAAAATTAATGGACACGCCGCAATCACTAAGTGGAAATGCTTATAAATATGTTAGTTCCATATGAATGTATAGCTGTCCAAACAAGCAAAGTTTTGTCATTTGACCAAAAACTATGACAAAATTTGATTCACGTCCTTCATTTACGAAACAGTCTAAAACCAAAAAATTCTCAACCAGAAAAAAAATACTGAGTTTTAAGAAATTATGCAAATAGATTTTATAAGGCACCTTTGTGAATAAATTATGCTAGTCGACGCTTTAAGGGTATATATTGATTAGATCTAGTAGTACGTAAATGTTATGATCTAGTGATTCCTACTACAATACGAACTTTCGAAGGTTATGGCACAAACATTAGACGAAAATGTCTATCAGAGTGAAACATACTACATGTCACGCAAACTTTTCCACTCTTCAAAAAAAATGCCGCAACATAACTAATCTCATAAATCCAAGTTAATCAATAACATAATTAGGAGCCACAGCTAAGATCCTCTCGTTTGTAGAAGCTCTTGGCACACCACCTGCCTCTCCAGTTGTGGTAGCTGCTGAGCTGGCATCATCATCGATTACAATCAGATGCCCCTCTCTTTGTATTAACCTCTGCATTTTAGATTAAATACTAATTATACAATCAGTTCCACAAGAACTGATGCAATTGCAAAATATAATGCAAAAAGTGCAATTTTCACATTTTGCATTTTTTTGGTACTATTTCACATACCTCTACAATGGCTTTCAGGCGCTTAGCTTCTTCTTTGACCTCCTCAGTGGATTGATATTTTCCCTGCTTATTTTGCTCGTCTATGTACCATGTCAGTAGATCCTTTTGTTTCATCCCAGCCAATCCACTACCTATTGCATTTTTTTCCCATTTATGACATCAGATAAGGCAACTACAGAATGCCTAACTTTGCAGGTGATAACTAAAATAATAAGAAAACTTTGATATACCATCTTGCATGACCTCCTCTTCATGCTGCCTAAGGCGCATGACCAGAGCATGAGTGATTCTCTGAAATTCTTCTTCTGTTATTACCAACTTTTTCTTTTGCTGGGTTTCATTCCCTTGGTCTTGATGTTCACCTACAATTCATGCAATACATTATGACCTGCCAATTGCAATTGCCAATACATTTGCTTAAGAACAACCCCCAACCCCTTTGCCCCTCACACGCGATAAAAGGCACCACCCCAGTTGCACAAAGCCAAGAATAACAACATTATTTTTAAAATAAACAGTTCAGCAACATTAGATTTAAACCTTGATTTTCTGGTGCAGGGCCTGCATCATTGTTTTCAGGCTGAGCCATTTCTTCAGTGTGCGGTTCCGCAAGGTCCTCTTCATCTTGGAAGTCAGATAGATCAACTTCACTTGATTCAACACTGCATATGGTCCAGAGAAGTTATTAGCAATCAATGGAATAAAAATGAGATGAACTTGGAAGAAAACAGCATGAAATTATCTTCAGAGAAAAAACAGAAAACAGCTTGAAATAGTATTCCATATAAAGAATTATAGATACGATCATTGAGAAGAAGTAAAGATTGAATTACCTGATGATGGAGGTCTTTAGCAAATCTACTGCCATCCTCACATGAGCTGGAAGAATCTGACAGATGATTACCAAAGGAAAAGATTAATCTCTCAACTTTCTCAAACTTAATAGGTACAACATAGTACAACAAAAAATGCATACCACTTTGTCCAGGTGGCACCGTGCAATGGCCTCTGAGAGACGAATCAAAGCCTCCAATTGCCTAACTGTCATCCTATAGGCAACTCTTGTGCCAGGATTCGAGTCTCCTCTTCTAAGCACCACATATTTCTCCACCAACATGTTTCTAGCTTCCTCACTCAGCTGGAGTCATAATAAAAAGTCATTAATTGAACAAGAAACTATCAAGCATCCTCAAAGTTTGTATTTTTTTTATACCAATCACACTGTTATTGTTTATTGTTGTTGCTCTTGGAATGATGATGTATCAAAATTTTAGGACCCAGATAGATGACCAATGCAACATAAAACCAAAAGTACATAATTAAATTTTTATATCTATAATCTGTCATGTTGATTATAGAGCTTACAATGCCTAGCATCTTTTTTGTTTTCTTTTTCTTTTGTTTGGGATACAGGGGATGGCACAAAAAACTAAGCAGGTAGCAGGTACCGCTGGATTGATAGTCTTTGCATAGGTGATGTATCGCTTTATTTCTGCTGTTGTGAATGCTGGTGAGAGCGCCTCTTCATGCTTCTGGTGAACTCTGACAATGTGGTGTGCAATGTTGTAGTCGTTTATCTCATCAGGCTCATCAATCATGATGTAGACAAGGTCAAACCTTGAGAGAATTGCAGGAGGCAGTGCCACATTGTACTGAAAGGAAACACCCGGTATTTTGGTAATTTGTTTCACGAGTAACACCCAGTATGTACAGAGTATGAGATACATTCGTAAACATTGAAAATATCTCCTACTTGAAACATGGAAGGTAAACAGGCCTTTAAACGATTATATTGGTGTAACATGAATGCAATTTTGTAGGTAACAAATTTACCCTACCTCTGTCCATCAATTGAAATTTTGGAAGTCCAAATTAAATTTACTCCAGATTAAGGAGACTGATACTCTAGACTCTAGTATGTATAAATTGCTTATGAAATGACAATACACTGACCCAATACCAAAAAAGGTAGGGTACTAGTACTTATCCAATACCCAAAAAACTAGGCATACTAGTAGACATTATTCCTTTTCTCTTAACCTTGATTTATCAGTTTAGTGTAATGCACAAAATAAAGAATCATTGGTTGTCAATGGTGAATAAAGTAAATTGGTCTGCTTTGCAAAGTTCACCCAAAACTAATTAGAAATTCAGAATTAGTACAAAAATCAAGGCATGCTTACTTTAAGAGGCTTTGACCGGTCATATCGCCCACCAGTTGGATTTGCTGCTGCCAAAATTGAGGTGCGTGCATTTAATGTGGCTTGTATGCCAGCTTTTGTAATGCTGATTGTTTGCTGTTCCATTGCTTCATGTATGGCAACCTTTAATTGCAATCATATAAGAGGTTAAGTCAGAAGCCATTTGAATGTCTGCATCCAGATGGATCAAAATTATAAATATGATATTTCCTTTGGTACCTGGTCTTTTATATCCATCTTGTCAAACTCATCTATGCAACATATACCATTGTCAGCAAGCATAAGTGCACCAGCCTACAAGAATCAAGTTCAACTGATTAACTATGACCAACACTTTTATGCATGGTAGTCTCTGTCATGTCTCTCTTATAAAAATAAAATAAAAATAATATGACCAATACAGGAGACTCAGAATATAAATCTCTTTGGAACTTGTAAAAGTAAAATGTACCTCAATGCAAAACTCCCCCGTCTCAGGCTCCTTTGCTACAGTTGCTGTTAGACCAGCAGCTGAAGAAGACTTACCAGAGGTATAAACAGATCTGGGAACCAGGTTCGCAGTATATCTGTTCATCAATTAAATAGGCATGAAATCATGGATTCAAAGGTTTAATAAAAATGATGGTCGAAAGAAAGAAAGTGGGTACTTCAGAAATTGGGATTTTGCGCAGCTGGGGTCCCCAACAATACAAACATTAATATCCCCCCTAAGGTTGATTCCTTCATGTGTAATCTTGTGGACACCGCCTAGAAGCATGAGAAGGATGGCTCTTTTTGCATCTTTATGGCCAAAAACAGTTGGACATATGCTCTCGACTAACTTATTGAAGAAGTCAGGGGTGTCTCTCATGGCCAAAACTTCGTTCTCTTCTTCTTCCTGGTAGAATTCAACAAGCAAATTATAACTTGCTTTAGCAGAGCCAGAATTGCCAGATAGAACAATTATAGTATGGAAGATACAATATCCGGTGAATTGTCAGATAGAACAATTTAAACCTTGTGGTTTACCAACTGTTCACAATTACTTACATTGTGTGTATGGCATAATTGTTAAAGATGGTACTCAAACTTACAGTGAATTTCGGTCTACCGCTATCATCTTCATCCATGTCTCTACCTCTGATATCGCCATCTGTTCTGTCATCAGCAACCTGCCATATAAATGTTAGAAGGAGATGTAGTTGCATATATATTTTTTTTATTATGGCTCGTTGGCAAAGCTTAGTATATTCAAGAAAAAGAGTAGCTCATCATTGACTACATACGCCATAATACATTACAAAATCATTATTTACTAATGACACGATCAGAATAAAATGTTTGCTACATGTAGAAACCGAAACTACCTGAACAGAGTTGGCAACAAAGGCAAGGCGATAGGAGAGGTCTCGAACTCCAAGAGCCTTGAGGCCCCTGACGCCTTCCTGGCCTCCTGTTGCATTCTTCCTTTGTGGGGCCTCTCTTCTGCACTCGGCTCTCTCTCCTGGCGAGGTCAATGCCATGACATCTGGCACTGCTACAACCGTCCCTGTGAATATTACCCTGCACATATTATCCAACATGCCCAAGATGAGAATGAATAGTACAAGCAAAAGAGGTAGTTAAGTGTGCTTTGCTTAATTTGAGATTTTGCTGTACCACCTCTAACCATCCATTATTTGCCAACCAGAACCACAGTTTTGTTTAAAGTGTTCATCATTGAGGACTTTAGATTGTTCATCTCTACCACGGTACCACCATTACCACTGTACATTAATGAAATAACCTAGCATGATGCAAATCTGCAATCACAAGGATATGAACCAGGACAATCATATTTTTAATAACACGTCAATTTGAAACTATCTAATGCAATTTAACGGCACTAGTGACCCAAATTGTTAGAGACTAGATGGTTTGTCAATTTTAATTTCTAAATACATAGTTACTTCTTCTTTGTAATTTCAAATAACATGTACATAACTAAGAGATAGGGTTTTCTCTGCAAATTGCAGATGATATATAAGACAAGGGCATTAAACTTACGTATCGCCAGCTCTTGCTTTCTCCACAATATCATGGCGCAAAATAATATCGAGCGAACGGGGAAGAGAACCCCCAGGAACCTCATTAGAGGTCTCTTGCACATGGACACGCTGCCAGTCAGTGAACTTGCTCTCCTGACGCAGAAGGGCCCACCTCCGTCGATTTTGACAAGTTGCATTCATGCAAATTATAGGCTGCATTACAAACAGGATGTTATAGCCATTGTCAGACTAAAAGTTCAAACTAAGTACTCTATACTTGATCTTCAGAAAAAGTACTCTATACATGTGTGTGGATCATGCTGATCAAAACAGGTTCAAGCAGATAGCTGACTGCTATAGCATTGATACGGTTGGACAATTCAAGCATTTTTCTCATTTCCTTTGTACTTTCTATTTGGTGATTGATTGCACAGTTGAGGGTAGCTATAATGGTCTGAAGGATTCTTAAATAGAGCAATAAGTAAACTTATAGTCATTGGATCAGGAAGCAGCAGTTCTGCCAGTATGTATCTCTGGTATGGTTACACATCTTTGCAATTGTAAGAACAAAAAATAATTAAGAACATGGAAAGAAAATGCACCTCTGTGTACTTAAATTGCTGCTCAACATTCTTCACGTTTTCTCCACAGTCAAGGCACTTGAAGGTAGCTTCTAGAAGCTCAGGCCGTACCTCGCTGGTGCGGGTCACCACTCCCATCACAGACGTCAGCTTCCCAATGTCATCAGTTGTAAGCTCTCTCAATCTGATAAAAAGAAGTTTTTGTAATCCGCTTTTAGTTATTACAGGGATCACTACACCAATACAGAAAAAAGATAGAAGGAATAGAGGATAAGGTGAATTACAAGCTTTTTAAAAGAGATAAAAGTATAACCTCTTCAGCAATGGGAAATTATAGAAGGCAACATTGACCTCCTTGTTAGGGCTGTCGTCTGTGAAGACAGGTCGGTTTTCTCCTGATTTCAGACCAAGTATGAATCTATTGCAAGCTTTTCGCAGATATGGTTCAAACCTCAAAAAAGAAAAAAAAAATGATAAGAATTATTGCCAAGTTAGGGAATTAAAACTAAAACATTTGGTTTAACCTACCTGCAACTCCAATTTACATTACAATTACTATTATTTCCGCAAAAAAAAAAACATTTACGGTAATTTTTCGGAGCAACAAAAGAAACATATGATTTTTGGTACATAGCCATGGAATTAAGAGCTTTATGTCAAAGCTTAACCTAAGATAAAAATGGACAAAGAAGAAATACCTAAGATATTCTTCAACAATCGCCCTCTGGAGCACATCATTGAAACTAATCACGTGGGAGAAATCAATAAACATGGTGTTCGACTCGGTCAACCGCATCCTCTCAACCTCTGCCTCGTAATGCGCATCAGGTGCATTTGCGTCGACCTTGAATCTAGACCAGAATTTCGGAATATAAGAAGAAGAAGAATACATCAGATGCAATCAAACACACATAAGAACCTCAAATCAGATAAAAAAAAAAACAACCTTTTGAGAAACTCTAGGAAGATGCCTTCAACTCGCGTAGCTTTCTCGTCCGTGTAGAAATCTCCCGTAGCATCCATTCTCACTCTCACTCACTCTTCTCACTCTCTCTCTCTCTCTCTCTCTGTGGGGACTCGATCTGAGGTAGAGAGGATTTTGGCGGGAGAAGGAGCTAGGGTTTTGGCGCCAAAGCGACTATGCGGTCTGTTCGGCTGAGAGGAATGAGACGCAGGACAGCGAGATCCTCACTCCTCCTTTAGACGCGTGTCGGATTTATTAAAAAAATAATAATAATGCCACTTCCCATAAGGCCTGTTAAAGGCCCAGATGGCCCATTTTGGTAAGACCTGGAGGCCCGAAATTTTCAAAAATAATACTAAAATAAAATAATATAATCCATTAAAATTAATATCAATATAATAATATTTTTTTAAATAGTATCACGAGATCGGAATCCAGGATTCCGAACAGGGCTGTAACACGAATTTTTGTCGTTTTTAATGATTTTATTGTACTTCTGTTATAAACATTAATTAAATATGTAAAATTTTTATATGAAATTAATATATTATAAATATTAGTTTGTCTAGAACTGGATTTTTGAAATTTTGAAGAATGTTAATATAATATAATTCTATATTATGAATAATATTTTAATATTTAAAGTTTTGATATTAATTTTATATGGATGGATTTATTTTTAATATTAAAAATTTTCAATTATGTTAAAAATTCTTTATGTAATAATTTATTTATGGCAATAATTATAATATTAACTTATAATTAAATATTAGATTTATTTCATTTAATTCATAATATAAAAATACAGGAATTATAAGTGTCATCGGCAAATATAACATCCCAGCCATCGGTAAATACAAAGTGGACATATACCGTAAATAAGCTGAACATATAGACGATCTAAGTGAACACTTACAAACTTATTTTTATTGAAGTTATTTATTTGTATGTGTTCACTTAGATCGTTTATATGCTCACTTTGTTTTATGTATATGTTCACTTTATATTTAGCGATTACAGGGATGATAATTTCCTATAAAAATACACACCATTAGAAGAAAAATTGAATTTTGTAACCATAATATAAATTAGCACACTAAAATAAAAGAAAGGGAAAAATACATGAAAATCATAATATAATTTAGCACACTAAAATAATAAAAAAGGAAAAATGTACATAAAAAACCATAATATAAATGAACACACTGAATTTAGTTTGGTACTTAAAAACAAAGTAATAAATATACTTAGAGATCTTGATCATCTACGTGTTGCAGAATTTCATCCCACCAGGGTTGATCTTCTTCCGCATTCATTTCTTATTGATTACTGGCACCATGGTTGTCGGCGAATTGCGCGGCCTCGTTCCAGAAAGCGGCATCAGGTTGTTGTTCATTACTGGCACCGTGGTTTTCAGCGAGTTGAGCTGCTTCGTTCCAAAAAGCCTCATCATGTTCTTGTTGATTATTCGCAGCCGGGTTGTCCGCAAATTGAGCGGCTTCGTTCCAGAAAGCTGCCTCGGCTTCTTGTTGCTCAATCTCAGCCATTCTAGCTACTGCAATTTTGCGTTGTTCATCTCTCTTCTTGATCTTTATTAGGCTCTCCTTAATTTTTTTTCCAATTTTTTCTTGTTGCAACCTCCGGCTCTCTTCGGCGGCCTTTTCTTCCATTCTTCTCCTTTCGAACCATTGTTCTTTCACTCTGAATCTCTTTAGAATTTCATCCCTCTCTTCTTGTTTTTTGTGTTCATCGTAGTGGTCACGCAAAATGGTATCTTTGAAATTGAAAACCTGACCACACTTTGTACAGCTCACTGTGTGGTCTCCACGAAAATCGTATATGCTTTCGTAAACAATCATGGGTATATGATCTGGTTTCCACGGTTTGAGTTCCGGCATCGGTTCAGGTTCTGTGTAGTACTTTTTATAGCGTTCAGAGTTGCTCGACTCAGGTTTAGTCAGGTAATGTCGCAATCTCTCCCTGCGGTCTCTTTCTGGGCCACCATGAATGTGCCACTGATAGTGGGTGTATAATGGCCACTCGCCACCATTCCGTGTATAGATATTGTAGTCGAAATTGCGATAACATTTATTACATATCGCATGATAATCTCCTTTTTCGATCTCATTTGGATTGGCAGGGGAATGTTCGTAATTTGGCCAGTACTCATGTCGAGTAGATAGCCATTCCGGCACTTCACTGTTGGAGGTATTTCCTTTCTCCATGGTAGTGAATTTTGAAGAAAGAAGGATTGAGTGGGTGTGACATATTTTGGCTGAGGAAGGATAATTTTATAGATCAGTTTAGACTTGCAATTATTTAATTATTTTATAGACCATTTTTCTAATTTTTTCCATATTTAATTATCAAAATCTTAATTATTAAAAGCAAAAAAAATAAATAAAATAAATAAATTACACATAAATTTTCATATGATTTTTTCTTATTTTTCCGTATTTTTAAAATAATTTTACAATTTATTATCTATTTTTCTAATTAATTAAGTAGTGAATAAACAAATAAAAAGACAAAAAAATCCAATATAATTAATAAATTAGATATAAATTTACATTTTTTTCTGAATTTTTCAGATTTTTTAAATATTTTTTCAATATTTTTTCTATTTTTTAATTTAATTAACTAAATTAAAAACTAATAAACTAAATAAATAAATAATTAAATAAAAAAAAGAAAACTTACTGTTCTCGCGCGGAAAGGGAGGGTCCAGAGCGAGAGCGAAACAGGTCTCGTTAGATCGGAACCCATATATATAAAGTAAAGCTTAGATCGGAATCCTGGATTCCGATCTAACGTTCGGAATCCTGGATTCCGATCTCGTGATACTATTTATATTAAACTTATTATATTGATATTATTTTTAATATATTATATTAATTTAATACTATTTTTTAAAATTTCGGCCTGGAGGCCGATCACACAGCAAGACCCATTACGGGTAATTTGTACTCTTAATCTCTTATCATGAATTTTTAACAGGAATGATAACTGCCATCGCTAAATATAAAGTGAACATATACAGCAAATAAGGTGAACATATAATTGATCTAAGTGAACACTTACAAACAAATAAGTGTTGTCATCATTTGTTCAGAATTTTACATGCATATTCAACTTATTTTCATTGAACTTATTTGTTTGTATGTGTTCACTTAGATCATTTATATGTTCGTTTTGTTTGCTGTATATGTTCATTTTATATTTAGCGATGGCGGGGATGGCAAAATTGCGGATGGCAGTAATCAATTTCCAATTTTTAATGATATTTTCATTATTAAAAGTCTTTTTTAATAATTAAATTTTACGGTACTAAATATGAGAAAGTGTTGGATCAATTATTTTAGTCATAATTTTATCCTACTAAGTTTGCAAGATACCATAATTTACAATCATTGGGTTGAAAGTTGATAATTTTGATTTTTCTAGAGAGAATGACAACACTTGATCTCAAATTCTCTCATAAGAGTAGACTCAATTCTGTAAAAGGGAGGAATTTGTAAGTAAATTTTCTGTGATACTTTGTATTAAATAAAATAGTCAAACCTATTTTTTATAATCATTTTTCTATCATTAGCCGTTGCATGCTATACATATATGTAAATAATATTCCAACTGAAAAAAAAGGATAAAATCGCTGCCATTGAATTGATAAATGCATCATTCTGGATTCAGATTAAACGGTAGAAAATAATCATCAAGGGGAGTTTTGAAAACTTTTATTGTTTAAACTTTTTTATAGTATATCCAAGGCAACCATGCTGCTCTCCACCATCTACCTTTTAGAATATGGTTGATGCATTTTTTTAATTAGTCCGCGGTCCAGCTCGAGTGAGAAAAAAAAATAATAATTTCAATCAATATAACAATATAGATATTTTATAAACCATTGTCGGGATTTCAGAAACAACGACAGAGACACGATCAAAATTAGTGCTCTAGCTAGGGATGAAAACGGGCGGATACGGAGCGGATAGTGATCATACCAAATTCGTATCCATATTTTTTTTCGGATTCGGATACGGATACGGATATGTTCGGATACGGATACGGCGCGGATGTTAAACGGATACGAATACGGTTCGGATATTGTCGGATATGGATACGAATACGGATATATTTTGTCGGATACGGATAATATTTTGCTCAATTTATTTTATTAAACAAAAGACAATATTCAAACTGAAGAGTGTGATGTTTATTTTTTTATGACTACTATAGAATTAACTCAAAAAAATATAGAAAGACAACCACAAAAAACATCTTATTTGCACATATTGAGACATCACAAAAAGCAAACTTTAATCAAGTTTATAGAAAAATTGGCATCATCTTATAGTAAAAAAAAATAATCGTCAATTATGATGCTATATATATAATTGAAATAGTTATACCTATATGTCAATTATGATGTTATTTTAAAAAAGTGTTCATTACCATATACAAAACGGATATCCGTTTTGTATAGAAATACGGATACGGATATTTCCATATCTGCACTAATATTGCTTCCCATATCCGTTTAAAAAAATCCGAATCCGCATCCGTATCCGTTCGGATACGGATAGTATTATCCGAATCCGCTATTTTACGGATATGTATACGGTTCGGAGCGGGGATTATCCGCCTCGTTTTCACCCCTAGCTCTAGCTGAACTGCTTTCAATAAATTTATAATCATTTAAATCTAACTCGTTTTAATTACTAGATATTTTAAATTAAAAATTGTTAAATACAATCCGAGGAACCGTACCTTAATTTAAAAAATTAGTTTCGTCATTAGGGAAATAGGAACTAAAATCTAATGTACAATTTGGGGTGACATGTTTCATGCTTTCTGAACAAGATAACAACCTCCTACCTCCAATTTGAGAAACTCGTGTATCTACCATAATTATTCCGTGATCAAGCATGGATCTTTTTAAACAAAATTCATGTATTTAAGACATACTCAGTAGTATGTAATTATTCATCATAATTGAGAATTAATTTAATAATAATTTAAAACGGGACTGTTATGGTTATGAAGCTGTTAATGAGACATTGGAAGAGACCAAACTGATAACAATACTTACTTATTATTGTTGTGAATTAACAAGCAATAAAAAATCTCACAAAATTTTTTTAGAAAAATCCTAATCTAATCCATGAGAACAATAACAAAAGTTTGTCATAACAAAAATTCAAATCAGATCATTACAAAAGAAAAATCTCCACTGAAAAGCGGCTTGTAAAGATCACTTCAACTAAAGAACATCCCGTCTCCTGGTAAGTTTCACTTATATAATTGCACAATTTTATAAATTAGAATGCGTTTTGTGATGTTTATTTTGATTTTGTGCAAAAAAGGTTCGAGGAGATATGTAGAGCAAAGAAGGCTAATTTCTCGGACAAGACCCTCCAACTCTCCAGGCAAACGACCGCTGCATTCTTGCCGACACCAAAAAATATGGGAGGTAAAGTAGGATAAAGTATTTTTTTTTTTGATACTTTGACAGAGGCTGCAAAGTAGGATAAAGTAGAGAGTAAAAGTGGAGAAATATGAAAAGATGGAACTTTTCAAAGAGAAACACAAAGTTAATATTGTTGGTCATCTTTTGTGTACTTAGTACAGTTATCGATCAGTTAATGCATTTGTTTTTATAACCTTTCTAGTTCAATTTTTTATTTGCGCAAGAGCTACATCCTACATGCAGGATCAGGTCAAATGGCCAAACAACTTCCTTGCTGAAACTATGCATATAAATTCTAGCAATCGTTACTGAATGTTGATTATTCATATGGCAAATAAGTTGAACAAGTTTATAATGTTGGACGATTGCTTGTATCCAACATGTTGGACCCTAACCACTCCCAATTTGGTGAAATAAATAAATAAATAGGTAGATAAGATGACTGCTCTAAATATTCGGATGCTCAGAACTCATTTTATTTTTATTCTTCAAACTTCGCTGCCACCTAATGTTTTCTTTAACTCATTCCTTTTTTGTGAAACCATTTGTTATCTAATGTTGTTAGTACTCAAGAATAAGAAACTCGATGTCTTATGGTTAGGCTCAGGTCGACTAACTACGCAGGGGATTAGGCTCCAATATCTCATTGAGGAGTTGGAAACAAGTGAACAGCCTACTAATGCAATGAATTTGTTTAAATATTTGGGTAAAAAACTGTTCCATCAATTAGTAATATTCACTGATGCTCTACACTCTACAGTTGAATACATATTTAAACAGTACACAAGCATAAAAGAAACAATACACTTTTACAATAGTATATATTTCAAGCTCTACAGTTAAATGTTGATTGATACCAATTTTTACATCAGTATATATTTCATTGAAAAGCAACCATAGACTCAAAAGAGGAGGAGAATGCAAATTGTTAAAAACTGATTAAATAAAAGACAAATATATATATATAATATATATAATCTGAACATTGTTGTTAAAAGATGCATAAAATTAGTCAGCATACCAAGAGTTGCTTACAAATTACTTACAACCTCCTTTCCATAGAAACTACCTACCTACATAACTCATCAAGATACCGATCCAGGACCTCTGAAACTGTTTCCAGAAAGAGAGTTTCACTACTTCCTGGCAAAACCGCATTCTTTGCCTCTTTGATGATTTCTTCAATTTTGGATTCTCTCTTTAAATTAGGCCTGCACATCAAATTCCCTATTTCATATGGGGTTAGACCTCTCTCAGCGCCTTTCTTCAAAAGCATGGTGCTGATGCGAAAAACCCTAGCACACTCAACCGAGAGGTTCCACCCATGCGATTTCAACAGCTTTATGTCTTCTTCGACATTTAATGATTCTATGTACTTTAGAGTTTCGATGCTGAATGGCTGCCGTGACTGGGACCAGTACAACCACTCAAATGTGCAATCTTCAAACTGCAATACAAATTTTGAAACAAATCATCAGTTCTGTGAAATTAAATTAAGCTCATTTATTTGTATTGCTGAGTAAATCGAACTTGGGTGATAAGATTTGGAATTACTGAGAGTATTTCAACCTAATAGAATACTCCTTTGAAGGTTTTCAATGCAAAAAACTGGTTTCAAATGGTCACAAGAGTACTGTACTGGAATTTAATCCTAGATTATCTGTGATACAAACCGAAACTTTAACTTAATGGAAAAAAAAAGGATCCATTTAGTTGTACTTACACTTTCAGGCAAGCAGTAGCCATGATCAATCGGCACTAACTGCAACCCCTCTTCATCCCCTTCATTCCTAACTAACAAAATATTACCAGCATGACGATCTGCATTTGCAAGTCTCATATCCAAAACTGCTATCCTATGCACCTCTTCTACCGGGAAAGAACCTGACCCAATATCCTCACAACTACCACAGTTCTTCGCAAACATTTGCAATGATCCAATTTTTGACATGCCACCGCTACTGAACCCCATGTTAGCACACTGTACAAGAGTTGTGGGTGGCACACCAGAAAAACCTAGCCCTAAATGGTCCCCAAAAGGGCGGTCAAGTAAATAAGCGGCCACCTCTCTTAAAGCACCTTCACCTACACGTGTACCTTTCTTCAATCCCTCTCCATCTTTGGACAAGGGAAGGCCTCTTGGATTGTTCTCAGCCATTGGTTCTTCATCCATTGGCTTAAAAATTGCTACATAATTGCAACCTGAGACATCTTTCATAAAATAGGCACCACCTGTTCCTTCAGTTGACAAAACAGGTTGGTTTCCATTTTCCAACCCATCAATAGTAGCCTGAACCATGTCAGTAACAACCAGAGGTAATTTGATACTTGGATGTACCAAAACAGGTTCGACCAAGGAAGGTTTAGATTTAACCTGCTCTGGCACCACAGCTGAGAGCTCAAAATCCCTCTCGACAGGCTTGGTTGATATCTTCACTGATTTACGTATCAATAGATGCATAACAGCCTCAGTTTTCGTACCAATGTCAGTGACCAACTTGTCATCATCCAATTCTTCACCATCAAGAAGAAGTCTATGATTTTCCAAATCATTCAAACCATCAAATTGCTTCAGTATCTGGTGCTTAATATAACCAATACTTCGATTCCTCTCGACTTGAAATTTAAACTCTTTCCCACAAAATGTTTTCACAGTAATTGCACGCAGGTCAGAGACTCGGATTATGAGATGCAGTAAGTCACCATTGGATACACCATACTCACTGACCAGGCAGTTTTTACGCGCCAATTCACGGCCATCAAAGATTAATTTCTGGTTTTTCACAAAGAGGCCATTGTATCTCTGGATACGAAGCTTAACAGATGCAATTGAATCAGATTGAAGCACCTGCAGAGGGATAGCAGGTCCACCAGGTACAGTGAGGAGGATCAAGATTGATTCGGGTGGGAAGCAGGTTGACCCATTACAACCAGATCCAAGGGATCGGCTTGGGTCCACTGGTACAGGACTTAGAACTAAACCTGAAGATGACATTTTGGATTTTCAAATAGGAAGCGATTTCTGGAAGATTTTCCTTTCCTTTGGGAAAATCCCAGGAAAAGGGGAAAACTGAAATTTGGAGCTTTTCTATCAAATTGTTGTAGCCATCCCGAAGAAAATGCGATTCTCCTTGGAATTTATAGGAGAACCAAGCCCTGAAATAGAAAACTTTTCAAGTTAATTTTTAGTTTTTCCTATCTAAAGAACAAAAAAACCACACACACAAAGTAATAATCAGAGCAATTAAAAGCGGTCAATTAGACTAGGTGAGAGAATAATTTCTTCAAAAAATATGGTGGCAATGCGTGAAAGACGGGGAAGCACAATTTTCATAAAGAAAGTTTCCAAATAAATAATCCAAATATAATAGCTCAGGAAATTAATACAACTGTTCATACTCGAATTTTCCATCTAAGACAATGATTAAAGAATTTCATCTGGCCAAATTTGATTTCTTGCGCAGAAATCAACATAAGCATGAGATCAACATTTACAAATAAAGGGGAGAAATACAGCAATAAGGAATCTCACCTTAGAAAGACACTATGAAGCTTGATGAAGGTGTGATGAGGGCTTACAATTCTTCGATCGAATTTCTCATTTGTTTCTGTTTAAAAGTCTGGAACTTTCGTTCTACTTTCTTCGGAAGAGGAAGGGGGTTGATGTTGATGGAGACTATAATAACTGTTAATTTTATAAGAAGCGACCACAGATTCCAAGGAAATTGACAAATTGTGAGCTTAACGGCGTTTTTCACCACGTGGCAGTTTTATACCAATCGAATTGGTAAATGGTGAATGACCAAAATACCCTTCGTCAGTAAATAGTAAAACCGAGTTGATTTCGTGTTTTTATTAATTGTATAAGTTCAAATAGATTTCTTAATCGGCTGGATCAAGCAAGAGTTGCATTGGATGAATTAATTTTTTATTAATAAAAATTAAATTCTTAATTACATGAAAGCTTTGTTTCTAAGATGCAATTTAAAGGATCGGATTCATTTGCTTAACTTGGAGGTCAATCGATTCTAATTTGTAATAATAAAAAACGAATATCACAGTTTTCCTTTAACTGTTGCCAAGTAGTTATCGTAATAGTAAAAAAGAATGAATATGAGACATTTTATATTTTTTAAATAAATCTAAATTTCTCTAAATATTACATTTAGTCATTTTTATTTAAAATAAATTTCATTAATAACAATAATAAGAAATGATAAAATATCACAAAAGTAAAGATAAAAATTAACGCTGTGTTATTAGATAGATTATTTTATTAAATTTTATTTGTCAATATATATTAAAGGGGTGGACATCTTCGACTTTTTTTAAAAGCGATGCTAAATACTCGGACAAAGAAAACTTAATGGTTTTTTTGTATGGGTTTGATGAGGAAAAGAATATATCACTCCTTTCTAATTCAGTTGATGCATTGCAACGATTAGCATGGAGCTTTAGAATAATCAGACAAGGGTTGGAGAAAATAACTTTAACATTCATTTATTATTATTGTATTAAACCACAATTTTTTTATATTGTATATTTGTATAAGATGCCAACTTTACTAAAGGCTCGAAATGGATCCTACCAAATCTTATTTAAGATTCAATAGCATCTTACAAAGTCTGTTTGAATAAAAAACAATAACGTTGGCATTGAGAATAAAAAAAAGTAGCATCACCTAACTGATAAATATTTAATATTGGCATTTGATCATTTACTAAAACACATTTAAATTTCTTAAAGGTAGCACCTATATTTCCCTGTATGTGGTTGAATAAACCGATAGTTTAAAATTTTTGTATGAAAAACAACATTAAAATTGTCATTGTGGAGGAGAATTTATAAATCGATATCTCATTACATTATTACAAGCAATGTACATCCAAAAAATATCGCAATCAATCAAGGGGTATTTTGGTATTTTTCAACACCTTAGGAGCAAAGACAATGAATCCAGCGAGCTGTGATGTGATGTGTCAGGATAAGATGGAGATATAATTAACAGATAAACACTGGGGTACATGCACATTATGACGTGTTCCGTCAAGTAACGCCGTTGGCTTTGCAGAAAACAGTGTGCGCAGATTCAATGCACTCAGAAGGGCCAGTCTCGTCTCCTTTCCAGAAAGCATACGGGTCCCGCTGCATTTACTCTTTTACCCCTGGGTAGTAGTGGGTACGCTCCGTCTTGTTTTTACTGCAGCGCTATTTCGAACTTCCTTCGTGGTTAAATGTTGTTCTATTCTTTTTTTTTTTTTTTTTTATTAGAGAGGAATGAGAATGACCGTTGTGACTTGAGAGGGAGAGAAGACCTCAAAGCGCACGCGCTTTCCCCGAAAGTCGTACTCTAGCTGAGTCAAGCTTCCCTACGGATTGAAAGGAGTTGTACTCTATGTGGCGAGTCCAAATACTAATCCCACAGTACTTGGTAAGCTGAAATATGAAGATAACAAGATGGTCAGTGAATCTCTACATGTAAGAATATTTTTACAGTTCACAGAGGATCTGAAAAGGCGGTCACCCACCGCTCCAAATGCCACGCTCCAGAACCAATCGCTGAACGACTAGCCGGTCATTGGGCCCCACCAGTTCCTGTCCGGTTTTCAAATTATGTAAGGGAATTGTTTTAAAGTAAAAAATAATTAGCCGACCAAAGGCGCTAAAGTACTTAAGATTGGTAGGCTTTTGCATTTAATTATTAGCAATAATGGTTTTGATTCGATAGGGTATAGATATATTTATGTTTTGCCACAACGTAGGTGTATCGATTAATCAAAGGGTCCTTTAGAAAAATTTAAAGCAACTGCTTCTTAATTTGCTTTGCTTTTTTAAAAAAAAAAAAATCTACTAAAAATTTACTTTAGAGAATGCTGCACGTATGGTTTCTAATTAATTGTTGTTTACTGACTTAAACAACAAGTCAACAACTTTTTTTTTTACCGTTCAAAAAGTAAGAGCGTGATCACGACAGGCTGAACTCCAATGATATTATTATTATTATTATTATTATTATTATTATTATTATTATTATTATTATTATTATTATTATTATTATTTTTGAAAACTAAAGTCAGGAGCTCAACAAAAGCTAATTTATTTCCAATTAAAGGGTTTGGCACCGCTGTGAAGACTTGGGTCATTTTTCCTCATCAATTTTATTTGAGCAGATCTTTGACCGTGCGTTTTACCAAATATTTCTTGACCCAAAAAAGGATATACATTTGAGAGGTCAGGATCAAACTAATTTTCAAGTCATTGAAATTTCGGATCCTGCTCATAAATAAGGATATACATTTGATCGTTACGGTTCAGACCAAACTGAAAGACCGATCAATTTTATTCTGTTTGCAAAAATATAAGTCGAACTGATTGAATTATTTCATCAATTAAATTATAAACCAAACTATCGAAACCAAATTTTAATTCGGCTAATTTGTTAAACTGAATTAAATAAAAAATCAATTATAATGATGTATGCACGTACACGCCAATATGTGTAATATTACGGTACTAATAGTTACTAATATTTCGGTTCATTTGATTCAGTTCAGACTATAAACCGAAATCAGTACTTGGGCAATGGTCCCTGTTGTCATACGAGGTTAGACGCATATTTTAAGTCTTTTATGGGCCGTTTGGATAGCTTAGGAATTTGGAGAATTTCCAATTTCTAGGCATAAATTTATTGGGAAGTGTGTAATTTTGTGAAGAGTTTGAATTGTTTATAATAAATTTATGCTTAGGAATAGAAAATTTCCAAAATTCTCACTTCAATCCAAACGACCCCATAAGTAACATAAAAAGCCAATAGAACCTGGATACATTAAGCAGTTGGGATTGAATTGTGTGCAATCAGACACTGACAGTTAATTTCTTTCACCCCTTTGTGTTTTACTTTTTTTTTGTTCTTTCATCTCCTTTATAGACTCTTTAGTTTTGTTTAGTCACCTGAACTTATTCATAAATCTTTGCAAAACTGTTTTCGTTCATTAATAGCATAAAAGGGAAAATTTAAAAGCTACAAATAAAGAACTGGGAAGCAACCAGCATAGGACCAATATATTCATTCATTACACGTGAATTCTAACATAAATATGCACAAAAACCTGTCGAGTAACCCAGCACAAATGGAACAATACACACAGAAAAACTTGCAGAATCACAAAAGCCGTAAAATCACAGCACACAACAAGAACATACAACAGAGGAGCATTCACCCATTATGCCTGAACCGCCTCAAAGAACCTGCCTAACTTTCATTTTCAGCTGCACAGATTAGGAATGCAAACACCACCATCAGGGTTGGGCTGCTCCTTCCAGATCCGACCTGTGACCCGCAACTTGAGCTCCTTGCGATCACCGCCAGAGAAGAAGAGTGCCATGTTACGCTGGATTATGAGGCCATCATGGCTGTCCCGCACCTTGCGGTGGCTGTCACGTATGCTACGGGGAGTTCCCTCCCATACCATCTTCCGGCCATTTGCACCTACCTCCAGGCTGTAGCTGTAATTGCGAGCCTCATTCTCATCCCCCATGAAACGCAGGAAAGCCATATATACTGGTGCATTCCCCAGCTGGAAGGCCTCGAAGTGAAGACAGAAGTATTGACCAAAGCAGTGAAACACCTAGAGAGAGAGAGAGAGAGAGAGAGTAAGGTTTAGTTAGTCTTTTGGTAATATTATTTGTGATAGCAGGTAATCTATCTCATAACATTATGTAATAAACATGGCAGCCTGATGAATCAGTAACCAACAAAATAGATAAGAATGACTTTTCTTAAAATTTTCTCAAAAATATCATCAGCAGAGTTTTTTTTTCTCAAACTTAATTAGATGGAACAAGATAAAATGCCATGATAAATCCCAAACATAAACTTAATTGGAACACCCGTCTAAAGCATGGAAGTCAGTATCTGCCAATGCATGGCACTCTTGCAAATCGCAGCAAAAGTACTCATCCTAAGTCCATATTTCATACAATGGTAATGAAAATTAAGGGACATGCTCGGAATTTGAACACACTTAATTTCTAGTGTCAACATAAATAGACACCTCACAATAATTTCAGAGTCACACTGGTGTACACACAAAAATAGCCTCATTTTACTGATAAAATGCACAAGCAAGAGATAATTTAAAAGTACAAAACTCACCGTCAACATCCAAGTGGCGTTCTCCACCTCCCTCGGATTTGACTTGACATATCTATGATTAAACGTACACCCACTATGCATATCCACCTTATGATCATCCCTCAGGTGCGCAACCAGGAAAGGGATGTCGCCGATTATGGAGCACTCAGATCCAGCGTAGGGGCAGTTGTATGGACGGAAGTTGCACTGGGACTCGTGCTTCAGCTTGCTGTAGTAGGGGAATATCTCTGGGCAGCCAAGTGTGTAGTATTTGCACGGCAGCTCCAGGGATTCTGCGACTTTCTCCAATGCCAAACAACGAATGTCGCCAAGCTCCTGTCGGCAGGTCGGGCACCGGTTGTGAACACGAGACTTGCATGTCGAGCAGAGAGTGTGGCCATTTTGGCACTGTTTATCAAGAAGGGATTATATTATCAGTCACTGACCATGTAGCTTATGTGGCTATCAATTTTTATGTGAATTTAAAGCCAGAGGATTCCATATAAGAATTATGAGAATGATTTTACCCTTGCTCAAAAGACCCTCAAAGATCCAAAATTGGTGTAAAATAATTGGGTGTTGTAGGAAGCTATATTCTAATGAGAAGTGCAGAAACATAATCAAAGAAAGCTGCAAAAACAAGCCTTGTTACTCCAAGTACCATCAAAGATTTAAAGGGTATTGACGTACTATGAAGCCTATGCAAATTATTCTGAAATGTCATATAAGACCAATGCAGGTTTGTAACCTGTACCAGAAAAATGCACAGGGAACATCCGCCAAAAACAAGAATCAATTTGGACATATAGTCACATAATTGCTGATACCGTGATTCAAAACTTAGAGAGATGAAACTACTATGCATTACTATTGTATACAGAGTAACATTTAGCACAGTCGATGAACATGAAAAGAGACGAATTTTCAAGTCTAAATGACCACAGCACAAACATTGCTAAATGGATGCATCATCATCATTCATAAATTACGCGTTGTTCAATGCTTCACCATGCTGGCACCTTCTTGGATGCAGGATTGAGCTTTCTTGAATTCAAACAGCACAATTCATACTGATACTCTTTTACAACTACCATACAAAGATAAAACATAGAAACTCAAAGCAACCCAAAACATAATTATTCCAAATACGATTTATCCCCTCCACCAATGATGTATAAATTCGATACCTTTTATCAAATCAACCCAAGGAGCTACAATCAGCCTCTGATTTTGAGCCAATTACACATGTTATCCCATAAACTAAACAACTTCCCAAACAAACGAGGTAGCGAATCAAAGCAATTAGCAAAGAAGATGGCAAACCTGATGAATCGGAGGATACATGGAATTGGTACAAACGGGGCACTCGAGCAACTCATGCACGCTGGTCGCGGGAGGCATCATGGGGCTTCCGGCTATAGCTCCGGCGGCGGCGCCATTTGCTCCTCCGCCAGCGCCTCCGACATTTCCGGCCGCGGCGGCGCCGGACTTGGGGTAGGGATGACGTGGCAGATGCGCCAAAGCCGGCTCCTCCTCCTCCAACCCATCCGACGACGACACGCACTCGATGCTGTCTAACAAATCCATTGAATTGAATCTCTAATGGAGAATTCGATCGATCGACCGATCGACGACGGATCGATCAAAGGGGAAGACAGCGTAGAACGAAAGAGACCGAGTCGCTTTTCCTTTTTCCTTCCCTTCCCCCTTTTTTCTTCTCCTTTTCGAATTTTCTTTTATTTCTTATTTATTATTTGGATTTTATTTTGTGTGGCCTTTGCTTCTGTCCGAGTATCCCGGCATTAACGAATAGAGGTGGCCGTTTCTTTCCCTCTTCTCCAGTTTTAATCTAAGGTCTCTTTTCCTTGTTTGCTTTGGTTTACAGTAATAGAGACTTGCAGATATTCCCGAAATTATTTTATATAAGATTTTTGACACAAAATATTTTAATACACAGAATTATTTTTTTTTTAATAAGAAGAAAGTTCGTACGCGTTTTATAAAAGCGTATAGCATCTCTCTTTCGTACGCGTTTATAAAACGCGATCCAAGGATCCGAACGCGTTTTATAATCGCGTACGTAGGAGAGATGCTATACGCTTTTCCCTCACTCCTTTTCAGGTTGTCAGAGCTTCGTACCCGTTTATAAAACGCGTTCGAAGCCCTGGAGCGCGTTTTATAAACGCGTACGAAGGGCAATGGAACCGAGTTATTACCGTTTATTATTTAATTTTTAGAAAAAAAGTACAAGCATGCTCTGATAAAGACTGCAAAAAACATGACAAGATTTGATTTTACAATGTCATCTTTGAACTAGTGAAATTATTTATAAAACCAGCCATTGTTGAATTAGAATGCACAAACACCCACTACCTCCTTCTTGTTAAAACCATAAGTACAATGGACAAAGGAAATAGCTCTAACTCAAATAATGATGTTCCAAACTATCGAAGAGCAACCCGCATTGAGTATTGGCCAACTTTCTACCATTACCCTGCCAATAGAAATCAACCAGAAAACGAAGAATACGAGGTAATTTGCCGCTCTTGTTATCGCACTTTGAAATACAACATCCATGAAGACACGACTGAAGAGGGGGACGTGCTCGAGTTAAAAAATACACTACCAATGGCACATTAATGGTGGGCCGGAAAGGGAACAGAAGGAATACCAGGAGCGGCGATGGCGGGAACACGAAAAAAATCTGAACCGAGAAAGGCGATATGACTGGTACAAAAAATATTACACAGAACCTCAACCCATCCCCCAACAACAACCGAAACCGTACCTCTCGTCTGAACCAACTCACTGGACCGTTTATGAGAAAATATACAACTTTAATGGAGACCACACAGTGAGCTGTACAAGGTGTGCTCAAGTTTTCAATTACAAAGAAAACATATTGCGTGACCACTACCATGAGCACAAACGTCACGACGAGAATGAACAAAGAGCTCGGGACATAGAGACGCAGAGGATTATTAAAGAAAGAAATGAAGAAATGGATCGTAAAAAAAAATAAGGGAAGAAGAGGCAAGGAAAAAAAGGCTGAGAAAATCGGAGTAAAAATTGAGAGAAATGAATAAGAGGGATGAACTTCGACAAATTGCAGCAAGCCGAATGGCAGAGATAGAAAAAGAAGAAACCGAAGCGGCTTTTTGGAACGAAGCCGCTCAATTCGTTGACAACACTGTTCCGAGTAATCAACAAGAAGATGATGCTGCTTTTTGGAACGAAGTCGCTCAGTTCGCTGACAACACTGGTGGGAGTAATCAACAACAACCGAATGACGAAGATGAGCAACCATGGTGGGATGAAATTCTACAACATGTAGATAGTCAAAATCTCTAACTATTTATATCATTGTAATATTTATGTGTTTTATTATTATGATTGTTAATGTAATTTAGTTGGAATTGTTAATGCAATGTTTTATTTTTATGGTTGTTTTTTATTTTCCCTTATTTTTTTGTACTGCTTTGCACTATAAGTTGGGGTTTTAATGTGTTGACGTTCAATGGATAAACGTTGTTGTTTGGAGTATTTCATTTATTGGCGTTTCAATACATAAACGTTTATGTTTCAAGTAGTGCTTTGTACTTATTTTTTCATATTGATTACACATAAAGAAAATCACAATAAATAATACACAAGTCCATCATCAGTAGTACGAATCCAAAAAACATAGTCAATCATCATAAGTAATCCAAAAAACATAGTCAATCATCATCAGTAATACACAAGTCCATCACAAGTCATAAACGAAAAATAAACAATCCGTCCATCAGGAGTCATAAACAAGTCACAAGTCCATCATCATAACTAACCCCGCCGCCTCCTCCTAGGTCCTGAAGGTGAAAATTTGTCAATCACCCTCACCGCACGCCTATCTCGTCTGGGCGGGGCAGTAAGGTCTCCTGAGTCAGTGGAGTCGGTATCCCCATCGCCCTGCTCCTGGTGCTCCTCATGCTGGTCCTCCTCATGCTGATCCTCCGTCTGTATGGGCCCAAACTCAACGGGCTGCCCAGCCTCCTGAGGAGTCGCTAAAGGGACATAGTCAACCTCCTCATCTGCAGCCGTCCGTAGCAATGTGCTGAACGAGTCTGTCCCTCCCATACTACCCAACGGAGTGCCAAATGATGGAATAGAAGAAGGCGTAGGCACTGACGGAACAGTAAATGGAGGAAAAGAGGAAGGCATACCAAATGCTGCAAAGGAGTACGGTGGAGGATCATGATGTGGCATGTGGGCGGTGAAAATGCCAGTGGGATCCTGAGAAATGCCAGCAAACTGCGAGGTCGATGCTGATGCACTATGCATGGATGAAGTAGGACCTGAGGCTGGAAACTGAGTAGGAAAGAACGTGCGTGGTCCTAAAATATCATCTAATCGCCCGGTATTCAATCGACCATCCTATAATATTAAAAAAAAAACAATGTCAATGTAAATAAATTAGTATTTAAAATTGAAACTTGCATATGAACGAATACTAACCGCATGCATCAGATCCTCCGCCTGAAGGTCTGTGGGTACAGTCGGACGTGCAGAGGAAGACTCGTCCCCAGAATCTGGTATGTCCGCAATATTTGTTGGAAGTCCTCGCTGCTCCAACAAATCCTCCAACCTGTAATTTATAAATTATTGAACAATGACATAATTATGAAGGTTGAATTTAAAATGCAAAAATGCAATCAAAAAATTAAATTATTTAAAATTACCTCAAAGGCATGGAAGCATCATGCAACTGCGAACGACAGTTGGCGAGAATTGTCTTTCCCACCCTTCTGCACCCCTTCTTCACAACCAGTCCCAATGCATGAAGTGCATTCTTCAGCGCAGAGTTGCCCTGCAATTTACGAGAATAATGACATATTGCACAAAATATTAACCAATCATACATTCCATACTTTAAAAATTAAGACGTACCGTATTGCGAAGTCTGGACCCCATGTTTGTGTACTGCCTCTGAGCAAGAGGCAGCTGCTGAGTGCGCTGGAGACGTGCCTCGGCATCCTCTCGTGGCGTGGGTCTCTCGGAGGCACCGTATCGCCAAAACCACCGGAAGTACCGCAATGTATCAGTATCACCCCAGGATCGAGTCTCCAGCTGGCGTAGTGCTAATGCCTCGTCAGTCCACTCTGCATGTGCACCCGCAAAAATGGTAGATAAATCTGGATGATCTCGATAAGTACCGTGCTGGAAACCCAGCAAGTTCTGTGTCACGTCCCAACTCTGTTAAAATAAACTCGTTAGGTCTTTACTCTAATTAATTTGAAGTTGATCATATGATAAATTGGAAAATTACAGCAAACGTACCACAGGTAGTGGAGGAGGAGTAATCTGGTACAGTCCAAACTGATGCCTACAACGGTCGGGGCAGTAGTAGGCAACAATGTGGTAGAAAATGAGCGGCAACCGAACATGCTCCGCTATGGAACCCTGCTGTGCTACCCGTGGCATGAAACCCCTGTCGAGTACGTACGGAAACCAGTTGACGTCTTCTACGTTCAACACGGCTAGGTAGTCCCGTGCGTTCTCCACTGCCCCGCGGTGCTGGCTCCGTGAGAAAGACCGTGCTTCGCCCCATTTCCTGAAAATTTTGATCGTTACGATTTATGTGTTGTAATTTGCATAAAATTAATGAAAAAATATTATAACTTATTACCTCCCAAACGGCACACATGAATCTATGTTAGGCTGTCCTAATCCACCGATAGGAGCAACCTCTGGGCGACAAACAGGGAGGTATGACCATGCCCAAAACAACAGTAGCATCCAAGGTCCCGTCACAACCTTGAAACGCATGGAGGCACGGTCCAGAGCACGATACAGACAAGCAAGCATGGCAGCTCCCCAATTGAAGTTCGGAACTTGATTCAAATTGCCCTGCATTTAAATTAAACAACGCATTGAAAAAAAATAATTTGAACATTGAAAAAAATAATAATTTTGCTATAATAATTTTGCTATAATAATTTAACTATAATATTAGTCTTGCTATAATAATTTTGCTATAATAATTTTGTTAAATAACTTTGCTATAATTTTGCTATAATATTAGTCTTACTACAACCATGCAAACAATTTTGCTATAATAATTTTACTATAATATTAGTCTTGCTATAATAATTGTGTTATAATTTTGTTAAATAACAAAATTAAATTGCTGGTTGTGTCATTCGAGAAAAATTAATATTGAATTTCTAACATTGAATTCTAATATCATAGTAAACAAATAAAAATATTATTTAAGTTAAGAAAATTATACCGATATGAGCTCCAAATAGTATGCTGGGACGGAATTCTGAGAACTATCGGGAAACATCAACGTCCCAAATACCTCTAGAGGCACTGCACGTGTGTATCGGTCTAGCTCCTCATCAATAGCACCTGGCTGTGGCGCCACCCCGCAATTTTGCCGCAACCATTTCAACTTGATATTGTTGCCCACAACACTGTCCCTGCATTGTACAAATTTAAAATAATCAATACAAGTAAGCAATGCATATACTGAATAGCAAAAATCAATATTGCACTTTTATTTTTTTCACTTACTCCCTGCCACTCCTTTTTCTGAACCAGTTTTCCAAATCTTCATGAGGATAAAGATTTGCACGAATCTTTTCCTCCCAGGGCCCTCTCGTATTCGATCTAACTGGGATGTCCGTCGAACGCAAACCATATAAGAAGGCAACATTCTAATAACAATAAAGTTTAAATTCGTGTGATGTTAATATTGCAATTCGTGTAATGTTAATATTGCAATTCGTGTCATATTAATATTGCAATTCGTGTCATGTTAAGTCAAAATTTAATGTGAGAATTAATTGTGAAAATTACTCGAAAAATTATTTAAAAAAAAATTTAATATAAAGTTTAAATAAATTACCTGTAGAGTAACGGTCATCTCTCCAACGGGAAAATGAAATGTATGCATCTCCGGACGCCAAAACTCGATCATTGCCTTCAGTAATGGCATGTCGACGTTGACATGCTTCACCTTCGTAATGTGACTCAGGCCCAGTTTGATCAGCCTTCCCTCAATCTGATCGTCCACCTCAATCGTTCGCTTGTGCGATCTCGTCTCCAAATGTTGTTCACGCTGCATTAACACGATTTATAATACAATTTATAAGCATTTACAATAAATACAATTTATTAGATTGAACATAAAAATATTATAAGCAATTTATAATACAATTTATAATACAATTTATAATACAATTTATAATAAGCATTTAATACAATTTATTAGATTGAACAAAAAAATTTATAATAAACCTCATTTTCAATTAATTTTTTTAAATACAATTTATAATAAGCATTTAATACAATTTATAAGTCTATTAAGAAATCTAAATTATTAAAGCAAAAAAATCTAAATTAACATAAAACAGTCTATTACCTCCTCAAAAGACAAACCAACGAGATGCTCGTTATCCGTAACAAAAAAACCTGTTGGTTTTCTACGTTGGCTGGTTGCACAGGTGGATTGACATTTTGCGCGCTCGGACGGGGTGCGCGACGCCTACGTCTTTTTGGCCGAGGCTAGGTGGAGGGTGCTTCCGTGGGAGGTGGTGAAGCACCTGAAGGACCAGCCTCATCTTCTGCCGAACTCATCTGATTCAAATAATATAATAACAACAATGGATTTAATATTTTTTTCAATAATCAAAACGAAAAAAAGAAAATTTATTTTTCTATGTAATTGACATTTTCACAATAATTACTGATTAATAATCGAATAATTTTATCATAATAAGGTAAAATTTTTCATGCACCATAATTTGCACCAATAAATTTATACATAATTTTCAATATGAACAATTTCACAATTTCATCAATTATCAACAATTCCATCACAATTTCATCAATTATCATCAATTATACATAATTAATTGATCAATTAACTAATTCCATTTATACATAATTATCATCATGCACCAATTATCAACAATTCCATAATTTCATCAATTATCGACAATTCCATCACAATTTCATCAATTATTATCAATTATCAACAATTCCACAATTTCATCTAAAATACAATTATCCACAATTATCACTAAACCCTAACCCCTAAACCCCTAAACCCCTAATTATCAACAATTATCACTATTTTAAATACAAAATACAAAATAGTTTTGGAAAAAACCTCGCTGTCGCAAGTTCGCCGCTGCCGCTGTCTTCTCCTCTTCTCTTTCTCTCGCCGCTGCCGCTGCCTTCTCCTCTTCTCTTTCTCTCGCTGCTGCCGCTGCCTTTCTTCCTCTTCTTCTCTCTTTCTCTTTCCTTCTCCCCTTCTCCCCTTCTCTCCTTCTCTCCTTCTCTCTTTCTCTGGTTCTCTCTTTCTCTGCCGATCGATGGCGAACAAAAAAATAAATGAAACGGCTATTTCGCGAATTTGAAAGAGATGACCTTCTAATAAGGCAGTAGTCACAGAAGATCTGAGGGAGGTTTAGATCAGCTAACTAGATTCATTAGTACTGGATGTATTAGGATTAGAAGTAAATTACAGTAGTACCCTTGTCTATATTAGCTGTAACGACTCTCCTGTTGTACTGATATATATCAGACCTGTACCTTCACTGAATACAATATACAATACAATTGTTTTGATCATATCTTTACTCTTCAAGATTATCTTTATGGTATCAGATAGCCAGAGCAATCCTACTTCTTCTTCTTCTCAATTCTCTGGTCTCCAACCTCCTTCCATGGTGATTTCTCATACTGGCACACCGCTACATCAACCTACTTCCATCAATCCTTCCATGCCACCTCCTCCACCTGGGTTTCCAAACCCTCTCTCAGCATCTTTTTCCAGACCACCTTCAGTACAAGGCTTCCGTCCACCACCGCCACCTCCGCCACCTGGGTTTCCAACACTCAATTCTTCACCTTTTCACCCCAATTCTTTCTCCTCTCCTACCAATTTTGACCCAATTATACCGATTAACACTCCTACACCTATTAAATTGTCGTACAACAACTTCTTGACTTGGCAAGCACAAATCTTGCCAGTCATTTATGGCTATAATTTCACCACATTTCTTCATGCCACTCCTCCTAATCCCACAAGACTCAATCAAGAAGGGCAATTCGAGTTCAATTCAGACTATCTGTTGTGGAACAGGCAGGACCAATTATTACTTGGGTGGCTTCGAGCATCTCTGACGGAGACAATTCAAGCTCAAGTGGTGTCCTGCACCACTACCTCCTCTCTCTGGACGACTCTACAACATCAATTTGCCTCCAATTCCAGAGCAAAATTGATAGATCTCAAACGCCAGTTTCAATCAGCTAGCAAAGAAGGGTCTTCGTGTGCTGAGTTTCTTCAGCGTATTCGACAAATTGCCGATGAACTTGCTTTTGTCGGTGCACCAGTATCAGACGATGACCTAGTTCTGACAACTCTCAATGGGTTGGGATCAGAATACAACTCATTCGTGGCCGCCACTACTGCAACCAGTCGACATGAGGTTCTCTCTTTTGCGGATCTTCAAGGCCTGCTGCTCGGTCATGAGAGTCTTCTCAAATCTCAGACATCATCGTCAACACCAGCGGCTTTTGTTTCCTTTGCTCCGCACGGATCGACGAAAGGAGGTGGTGGTCAGAATTTCAGAAAGGGGTCCAATCAGAATCATCAGCAGGATCGTTCTCAGAACCAGTCTCATTCAAATTTCACCTCTCCAGCACCTGTTGGTTTTCAGCCTAATTATAACCCTCACCAACGCCAAGGAACAGCGTCAGGTAATATGGCTCATCCCAGAGCTTCAATGCAATCTGCTTCAGGGGCACAGACTTCAGTTGATACGAGTAGCCTTTGCCAGATATGTAAGAAACCAGGCCATTCAGCGAAAAATTGCAGATTTCGCTATACACCTGATGCAAACTATCGTCCCAAGTCGCAATCCTTCCAGGCGTATGTGGCACAACCTTCTCATACCAACAACTCGGCTGATTGGATCCTTGATTCCGGTGCGAGTCATCATGTAACCAACGACATCAACAATTTATCATCCTTTTACAACTACAATGGATCCGACACCTTGCAAATCGGTGATGGTTCGGGACTACCTATTCATCATATTGGTACAACATCCTTTCTTATCTCCAATTATCAAATCCACCTTAAAGATACCTTGTGTGTTTTGAATTTCTCCCGCAATCTCATTAGTCTTTCCAAACTTCTTAGTGATAATCCGTCCTTAATGGTTTCTTTTTCCAATTCCTCTTGTTTTTTAAAGGACCACCTCACCAACAAGACTCTTCTTGAGTTCTCTTCCCACAACGGTCTCTATTATATCAAGGCACCTTGCACTTCCTCTACCTCTCCCAAAGCCTTGATTGGAGTTCGTACCTCCGCAAATTTGTGGCATCACCGACTTGGTCATCCCTCTAGTTCCATTACTCTTCAAGTAGTGAAGTCTTTTGATTTACCTTGTACTTCTTATAGAATTGACTCTTGTCATGATTGTATGCTTGGCAAAGCACATAGATTACATTTTCCTTCTTCTATGTCTTGTACTACTTCTCCTCTTGAACTTGTTCATAGTGATGTTTGGGGTCCTTCACCCGTTGCTTCTAGGAATGGTTTTCGTTACTATGTAATTTTTGTTGATGATTTTTCCTGTTTTTGTTGGATTTATTTTATGGTGAATAAAAGTGAAGTGGTGACTTTTTTCTCTAAGTTTAAGGCTCAAGTAGAGAATTTTTTCTCTACTACTATTAAGATTTTGAGATCCGATGGAGGTACCGAGTTTAAACCGATTGCAACCAAGTTTCCACAAATTACGCATCAAACCACTTGTCCATATACACCACAACAAAACGGTGTCTCCGAAAGGAAACATCGCCACATAATCGAACTTGCCTTATCCATCATGTCTCATGCCTCCTTGCCAACAACCTTTTGGGATGAAATTTTTTCGAGGTGGTTTATCTTATCAATCGGTTGCCCACTTCTACCAATGCAATCCCCTACACCACTCTTTTTAATAAGCAACCCGATTACTCTTTTCTTCGGGTTCTTGGTTGTACATGTTTCCCTTTTACCCGACCATATAACTCTCATAAACTAGAATTTCGCTCCTTGCCTTGTATCTTTGTTGGGTATTCAATCAATCAAAAAGGATATCGTTGCCTACATCTTCCTTCAAACAAAATTTATGTTTCACGGCATGTGCAATTCGACGAATCATCTTTTTATTTCCATCAACATGGCACACCCCCTGAGAATTCTACATCAACAAATAATTCGGACTCTTCTCTGCTCTCCGTCATTATCCCATCTCTAGATTCGTCAAGCCGCCAGCCCATCAACACATTCACTGATCAGGCCCATATTCCTTCTTCACTCCTTAGCTCATCCGCTGCTCCAAATCATTCCTCCCCAACAGACAATGCTGACCGTCCAGTTACCCATAACATTCCTATACCTTTCGTCCCTGCCCCAACTGCTGACCGTCATTCAAACACCCTTACTCAACCTTCTCTTCCTTCCGCTGCACTGAATACTGAATCTGATGCTCCGCACATCTCCAGTACCTCTCTAACTAACCAACCAACTACTGAGTCTGATGCTCCGCCATCTTCAAACACCAACACTCATCCTATGACTACTCGTAGTCGTGACAATACCCGCAAACCACGCCATTATCCTAATTTTGTTGCTTTTCATTCCATGCTTGACAAGGAACCGACCAGCTTTGCTAAGGCATCCCCCCATCCTGAGTGGAGACAAGCAATGATGACAGAGGTTCATGCTCTTGCTGCTAATCATACATGGACTCTTGTACCTCCTCCTCTCGACCAAAAAGTGATTGGATGCAAATGGATCTATAAAATTAAAAGAAAATCTGATGGTTCGATTGAGCGGTACAAAGCACGTCTTGTGGCCAAGGGTTTCAATCAACAAGAGGGTGTGGATTATTTTGATACTTTCAGCCCCGTAGTCCGACCTACAACCATCCGAGTAATTCTATCTTTAGCTGTGCACCATCACTGGCCGATTAGACAACTAGACGTGCAAAATGCTTTCTTACACGGTGATCTTCAAGAACGGGTATACATGACACAACCACCCGGTTTCATCGATGAAGTTCATCCAAATCATGTATGTCTTCTTTCCAAATCTCTCTATGGTCTCAAACAATCACCCCGTGCTTGGTTCCATAAACTTAGCTCTACTCTTGTTCAAGCCGGTTTTAGTGAGTCCCAATATGACCCGTCACTATTTATTTCATACATAGACCGGCACATCACCATCATACTTGTATATGTCGATGACATTCTTATAACCGGCAGCAGTCCTCACCTTGTCACAACATTCATTAATACACTTCATGACAAATTTGCACTTAAGGATCTCGGGTTAGTACACTATTTCCTTGGGATAGAGGTTCTGTCCTGTGCAACAGGAATGCAACTTTCCCAGACGAAATACATCATGGACATACTTTCCAAAGCCAACATGGTCCATGCCAAACCGTGTGATACACCTATGACATCGGGAACACCTCTGTCCAAGGATGATGGTCCTCCCTTTGATAATCCTAAACTATACCGTAGCATTGTTGGGGCTCTTCAATACGCCACCCTTACCCGTCCCGACATTTCCTTTGCGGTTAATCGGGTCTCTCAATACATGCAACAACCAACAATTCCACAATGGACAGCAGTGAAACGCATACTTCGGTATTTATGTGGGTCCCTCAACCTCAAATTTCACCTTCAACCGACCCCATCTTTAACCATTGATGCCTATTGTGATGCGGATTGGGCCGGGTGTCCCGATGACCGTCGATCCACGACTGGGTTTTGTATATATCTTGGAGGAAATCTTGTGTCGTGGAGTGCAAAGAAACAACACACGGTCTCTCGATCAAGCACCGAAGCGGAATATCGAAGCTTGGCTTTAACATGTGCAGAAATTTTATGGTTGCAGTACCTTCTCAATGAACTGCATGTCTCATTGGCTACATCACCAACACTTTGGTGTGATAACATAGGGGCCACCTTCTTAGCCTCTAATCCGATCTTTCATGCCCGTACAAAGCACATAGAGATTGACTATCATTTTGTGCGTGAAAGGGTAGCTAATAAACAGCTTCGGGTGCAGTTTCTGTGTTCAAAAGACCAAATCGCTGATGCTCTCACAAAACCTTTGGCTTCACAGCGTTTTTCAGACCTCAGACACAAGCTTTCAGTCTTTACCAGTACTTCGGCTTGTGGGGGGGGTAATAAGGCAGTAGTCACAGAAGATCTGAGGGAGGTTTAGATCAGCTAACTAGATTCATTAGTACTGGATGTATTAGGATTAGAAGTAAATTACAGTAGTACCCTTGTCTATATTAGCTGTAACGACTCTCCTGTTGTACTGATATATATCAGACCTGTACCTTCACTGAATACAATATACAATACAATTGTTTTGATCATATCTTTACTCTTCAAGATTATCTTTACCTTCGTACGCGTTTATAAAACGCGCTCCAGGGCTCCGAACGCGTTTCATAAACGCGTACAAAGGCCTGCCTCGTCTCAAAAGGCGTAACTGCAGTGGGGAATTTATTCCCCTTCGTACGCGTTTACAAAACGCGTTCGGAGCCCTGGAGCGTGTTTTATAAACGCGTACAAAGGGGAGATGCTATACGCTTTCATAAACCGCGTTCGAACTTTCTTGTTATTAAAAAAAAATAAAATAATTCTGTGTATTAAAATTTTTGGTGTCAAAAATTCTATATAAAATAATTTCGGCAGATATTCGGACTTGAGAGGAAAATATTATTTGCTTGTTCGAGGTTTGAACGAAATATGATTCGGAAAACATTAGCACAACATGATTTTTTTTTTCCCTAAATGATAATATTATCCTTCTTATTTTCAATATATAAGTATATAACTGAATTTAATTGGTCTCAAGGATATTTCTATCCATGATGATTGACAGAAGTTGGATGGATTCTGTTGGATGAATCATTTTCCGATTTGAATATATTTATTGTCTTGTCAATAATTAAGAGGAATAACGCGGTTTTCAACCTGAGAAATATATTGAGATAATTTTGATCCGGAACCCGTTTGTAGTTCATAAGTTATCTCGACGATTAAACTGCACCCGAGTTTAATGACTTTTGTTATTTGGGTGAAATCTATTCAATTTTTTTTTTAAGAAAAAGTCTGTAGGCTAAATATTTCATTAATAAAAATCTCACAACCAATATTACATATCCATATACACCTCATTAATTTATGACGTCATACAATATCAATTGAAACGACTTAATCTATTAATACACACGTAAAAACACACATAAGCAAATAAACTATAATTACATCACATAATTATTGAAAATTAAAAGAAGAAATAAAAAAACTGAAGATTCGAAATACTTCCAACATCGAATATCTTCTTCTTCTTCATAGACTTCTTGTACTTAATGTCACTTCAGCATCGAATAAAAATAATCATTTCGTGATTGCTAAAAAATCTAAAAAACCAACCACTAAAATCATAATATAAAAAACAACATCTAAAACCATAATATAATCACGAACGATATATTTATCAAACTATTCATGTAAGAAAAGGAGAGAATATCATAAATAGAAGGATAGAAAGGCGAGAAGTCAGAAAATAGTAGAGGAGAAGAGAAATGTCATTGGTAGAAAGACATCATAGAACATGACTAGCAAATCATTGAAAAAAAAAACAAGAATAAAAAAATAATAATAAAATAAGTACTAATAAAACAAATCAAACGACTAAGAAGAATTATAGAGAAGATCTAAACGTGGTGGCGAAGGAGAGGCCCAAGCCTCTCCCGGTGGGGAGCTCTAGGCTTGGGTGATATCTATTCATGATTTAGGTCTAATATCTTATTCCTCGTGCCATTAACCTCATTATGACACATAATGTAGTGGTAGGGTCCACAGAAAATAATTTTATTACCAGTCAATAGAAACTATTCACCTCTCCAATTTGTTACACAATAAATTTATCCTTTTCGATCTTAGAAATGTCAACTAGCAAGCATAATCACTAATATTATTACATAATGAAGAAAATGTTAATTTGATTGAATTTATCTTATTTTGCTTGTCTCATCATTGCTAGAGACATGACATAATGAAATGGACGTTTGCTGGTTAGAAACTAGAGAGGAATGATTTTTACCTTTTCCTAACTTATAATAGCGCACTCTTCTAGTCTATTTTACTTTGTCGCTTAAAAAATTCGCATCCGCTGTTTTAAAATCTAAATCCGTTATTTAAAACTATGATTTGTTTTCATCCCTACTAATACGAACACTTTCTTCTTCTCCGACGATAAAAAAAACCTTCTTCTCCTTTAACTCACCTTACTCACCGCACAAAGAGTGTCACCGAACCCCATCTCCTACATAATTCAAACACAGGCAACAGTACGCCCGACACAATACCCCACTCAAGATGAGTGGTATGAAACGTTAATTCAATCACTTCCACCAAGAACAAACGCCACTACTAAACCAAAAAATTTTCATACTTACAAGTTTGTGCTGCAAGGTTTCACATCAACATTAACCCCGACGAAGCCCGACTGATCTCTGATTGTAAACACTACTAAACCTATCATATTTCACACACACAACTTAGTGCATGTCGCAAACACCACTAAAATTGTACATAATGTTAAGTACATTGATCATATGCATCCTGCATATTTTGAATTTTTGAGTGGTTCTTGTTCTAGTATTCGAGTAATGGTGGACCGTATTTTGATGCATTAATTAATTTTCATAATTGCTACTTGCTAGTTGAATTGTGTCAGAAATATCAAAATTAGGTCGGGCAAGGTGTAAGAGATGGCAAATGGGAGTAAAGTGCAGAAGTCTTGCAAGTTAATCCAATTTAGTTGCGGTGTTCAAAACTAGATGAATCTAAAGTCTTCCGACCTAGAGGCTAGAGTTAAGTAAAAATATTTATAAATGAATTGTCACCAAGAGTACTGATCCAATATAAACAAACAAATACATGTGTGTCGCCGAGCCCTTTCTCCTACATAATTCACACACGAGCGAAAATACACCTAGCACCTACCCCACTTAAGATGAGTGGTATGAAGTTTTAATCCAATCACTACCACCAAGAGCAAACGCCACTACCAAAATAGAAATTTTTCATACTTACAAGTTTGTGTTGCAAGGTTTTATAGCAACATTAACCCCCGAAGAAGCCGGCTGATCTTAGTGTAAACGCCACTAAACCTGTCATATTTCTCACGCACAAGTTATATAGTACTGCAAACACCAGTAAAAAATTGTACATAATGTTAAGTACATTGATTGCATATGCAAATATGATATGCATCCTGCATATTTTGGATTTTTTTTATTGAATTGTTAAACATGTAATGATGAATACTAATATTTCACATAAGTGAACGAGACAGAGAGAAAATATAACAACCATAAAATCATAAACTTCTTGTGAAACCAATCTTTCAGTATGGAGAAAGTCATTAAATTAATGTTATTATTGAGGTACAGTTTCATTATTTCCTAAGTGAAAGCAACTGGCATAGTCGCTATTTATGCTAATCTAAATAGTAAATTTTAATATAATTATACTTTCGGTAGTGGATATAGCATTTAATTTTGTTAAATGTGGATTTTGAAAGCTTGTGATTAAGTGGACAACTAAGGACATGAGTGAAATTCAGAGAATAATATGAGATGAATCAAAGAAGATTGTAAGATAATACCTACTACGGATAATAAACTAAGCGAAATAAAATGTAGTAGCTGCTACATTGATTTCCACAAAAGCACTTTCAACATGTTGATTCTAATAAACATTATTAGGACGAGGAAGTCTGCAAACTAGGTAGAATAATCATATTGACGAAATAATAATTGCAATCCTTTATTAATTCATATAAAATTTATTATCATCAAAAACCTCTGTATGTTATATATGAAGTTATAAATAATAATTCATGTGGCACGTGAAACATACATGATATGTGTTTGATGCATTTTTCTTATTTAATCGTCTAGTCAATAATCTGACATATTTTTAGTCAACATATATATTGTTATTGAAAAACTTAAAGCATTTTCAGTCAAGACTATCAAGTTGTAGTGCCAATTTGTCATGAAGTTCGAGAACATTTGCAACTTATAGAAAAAAATTTGGAACTTCTCTATCGCACACTTGTTTGATTGTAATTTTTTTTTCGAATGATAATTTTAACTAGATTGTCATCTATACATCAAAGCGAAAAGGACTTCTCAATACATTTATTGAAAAGATAAGAAATGATCCATCATGTTTCAATGAGAGTTAAAGTGATGATGAATGCGGTATCATGGAGGAGTCTAATAAGACGAGTGTTTTCCAGTACTTGAAAAGAAACTTGCCTACTTATAGTCTCACATTAATGCAGCTATTAGGACTGAGATGCAGTGCCACGTGGAACAGTGGAAAATCCCTTTTATATATTACCGGCTTACAACTAGCATGCGCATTAATTATTTAATCCTGAATAAGAAGCTTTAGATTTTTTTAATGCAAGGATAGAAGGGGCTCAAGAAGGTGTGGTACCCACCCTATGCGTGGATAGACTAGATCTATATATGCAAATTGCTATTTGATTAGTTTAAATCGGGTGAATGTATCAGTTAGTCCTCGAGTTGGGTCCGATAAAAATTGTTTGTGCATTCGAGTAGTGGTGGAAGATATTTTGATGTATTAATTAATTTTCATAGTTGCTACTTGTTAGGATGAATTGTGTCATATTGCCAAATTAGGTCATGCAAGGTGTAAGAGAGGGTGAATGGGACTAAAGTGCAAAAATCTTGCAATTTAATCCAATTTAGTTGCGATGCTCAAAACTAGATGAATCTAAAGTTTTACGACCTAGAGGCTAAAGTTAAGTAAAAATATTTATAAATGAATTGTCACAAAGAGCACTGATCCAATATAAACAAACACATCTATATAGTATAATATAATCCGCGTGATTTTTTTGCGCGGATTTTAAAGCAGCCATTCGCGAATTCGCGCTGTCAGATTAAAAGCCATCGATAAACCTAATCGCGTCGCTTCTCTCTCCGTCTATCCCTCTCTTCTCCGATCTCCCTTAGTTGCCCCAACTTCCATCATCCATACCCTCATATCTTCTCTCCTTCTTCCCTTCCACCCAGCCGACCAACAACCTCCCCTCCTGCTCTAATCGGACCCCACAGAGCAACTTCACCTTCGCCGTTCCCCTTTCTTCTCCGACCACCTCTCCCTCATATCTATGCCTCTACCCCTCTCTCACTCATTGTTCTTCATTTTTCAAACTTTTAACCCCAACTAAACCCCCTCTCACTCACTGCCTCTCTCTCTCACTATTGAAGGAGCCCAAGCGACACAGTCTAATTTCACACAAGGTTTCTCCTGTTTTAATTTGGGCTTATTTTTCTTTGAATAAACCATCGGAGATATCAAAAAAATTATCACAATACTATTAGTAATATTTTTAATATGAGTTCATAGTTCATCCAAATTGAAAATCAGGGCAATTCTTAATGGAATTTAATATTAGAATGGTATATTTATTCAGGAAGTGAAGTAAACAACGAGGTTAGATATGAAAATTAGATTGATGTTCTCATTATAGCTTTGGTATTGGTAACTAAAATAAATTTGGATATTTGAGTGACATTTGTTCTGTCAGTAAGCTTAAGGTTGGTGATATTATGTGATAAATTCACTTCTCCAGTTACCCTACCAATAAAATATCTTGAATATTTAAATTTCAAATTTCAAAATAGATCAAGTTGTAATGAATAAAATACTCAGCTCGAAATTAGTTTGACGTTAGGCAAATTGAAGAGCTCAAATATATCATATACTTTAGAATTTTCATTGGACCATTTAATTATTTTGATAACTTCGAAAAGTTTAGTAAAAACGTTTCTTACTTATGCTTATACTCACTGGAGTCAGGTTAATTCTTTATAATAACCAACTAATATGTTATGTATGTATTTTTTTAGCAGTGCTTTCATATCAGTTGGATCACATAAAGGAATGACAAAGACGGTTGAGAGTTTTGACAGTTGGATATGCTAATAATAGAACTGCATTGTATTTTGCTGCTAGAGTGGGTAAAATAAAATTTGTGAATATTTACTTAGAGGCCCAAGCTCGAGCTGATGTTAGGGACAATGAAGGTATGAAAGTATTTTTTTTTAAAAAAAAATCTAATTTGGATCATCCATATTGGTATCATGCCAGTTTATTGATATGAAATTGGACCTCTTTCAACCGTAGAAAAATTAGATTTCATGTTTTATGTCTTAAATCTTATTCAGTACTATGAGTGTAAGGTGTTTAACTTAAATTTGCCAAATTCACTTGAATTTGGATGTTACCGTCACCATTATGTTGATGAACTTGAGGTTAGACGCCTTTAATTGAGGTGACAAGACAAATACCATTTGTTTACTGTTCAATCACTTCAATATCTTCTAGATCATGAGGCAAATTCTTCTGCTTCAAGTAATTTGGATGCTACTGACTGCAGGTATAAGTTTTTTTTATTTATAATTTTTCTAAATTCTCATTGCACATACAGATCTTTGCTCATTAAATTCTTCTGCTTCAAGTAATTTTTCTAAATTCTTCTGCTTCAAGTAATTTGGATGCTACTGTTCAATCACTTAATCTATTTAAAAATAAGAAAACTACTCCAGATAAACACAGCTGGGCTCATTATCCCAAATGATGTATGCGAAGCAAAATCGAGTCTAGCTCTGATAGCACACACCTTACTTTCGATTTGGACTGTGTAGTCCTTCTCATATGGTCTGTCGAACTCTAACATCTCTGGTTGAACAATCACTACAACTTTCTTGGGTACTAGATTTAGCACCTTAGCTGTGTATTGCTCATAATCTCTTCATGTCACCTTTGTAAGGTATCTCTTTCTGATTATCACATCATTGCAATTCTTGAAAACAATCCCAAACGAGAGATACTTCAAGTCCCAATCGGGGTCGGAGCATACATCATTGCAGTTGAGGGGTGTGTCTACAACAAATCGGCTTACTTGTTCGATTGTGGAATTCAATTTGCATAACCATATCAAGTAATCTTCAAAGCCAGCATCATACACCAGGCTATGATCATTGGCCGCTTGTGGGTGGACATGTCCGGCTCCGAAAGCCAAGGGCGTGGATCATATGTTTTAGTCTCTGTTGTCATCATTGCGGATCTTATCATTGTCGAGAACCATGTTGGGTGCAGATGCTAGAGTAGTGCAGCAATGCCCACCATATGTGGACATGCCATAAATGTGCCTGATGATATGTTGAACTCAGATGGTCTTGGGTCTCTAAACTCCACAAATACGATATTTCTGATGGTTATGAATCAAGGATGTTATTGCCCGGTGTAATATATTCGGTTTGAGCAGTTTCAACGTCTCAAGATTAGGTCCCCGCGATGAGTAACTGGCTATCTATGGAGCCCACAGGTGACCAGTTAGACTCATCACTGTACCTAAGCTTGAGATGCCAGAACTGCTCAAATCGGATATATTAGCACCGAGCAATAACATCATACCTGCATGGTCATCACAAATCCCGTATCTGTGGAGGTCAGAGACCTAAGACCATTTGACTTCAACATACAATCAAGCACATCTATAGCCTGTCCACATGTGGCGGACATTGCTGCACTACTCTGGCATCTACACCTAACATGGTCCTCGGCCATGATAAGATCTGCAATGAAAACAATAGAGACCAAAACATAGGATCCACGCTCTTTGCTTCCGGTGTCGGACATGTCCACCCATAAGCGGCCAATAATCCTGGCTTGGTGTATGATGCTGGTTTTGAAGATTACTTGGTGTGACTGTGCATATTGAATTACACAATTGAACAAGTGAGCAGATTTGTTGCAGACACACCCCTCAATTGCAAAGATGTACACTCCGACCCTTTTTGTAACCTGAACTACCATTCGTTTGGGATTGTTTTCAAGAATTACAATGATGTCATAGTCAGAAAGAGGTACCTTACAAAGGTGACAGAGAGAGATTCTAAGCAATACACAGCTAGGATGCTAAATATAGCACCCGAGAAAGTTGTAGTGACTGTTCAGCCAGAGATATTGGAGTTCGACATACCCTATAAGAAATACTACACAGTCCAATTCGAACGTAAGATGTGTGCTGCCAGAACCAGACTAGAGTTTGACTTCACATACATCATTTGGAAGAATGGTGAACATCAAGTGAAGAGCCCAACTGTGTTTATCTTGAGTGGCTTTCCTGTTTTCAAATAAGTTAAGTTTAGGTGAATAAGCAGAACGTTTTCTGGTAAAATATATCTATGTTCTATACATCAAAATAGATGCGTTTGGACGAGATTAGCACCCATTGTCTCTGTGTCCCACTAATTGCAATTATGATTAGCCGCATATATTCTGTTCTGGTAAACTATAAGCAAGATTGATTATTTGAAAATTAACATAAATTATTCTATTTAAAAATCACTAATTTAGTTTATATAAATATGTTTATTGATACTGTCAGTTTATTTCATGGAGTAATTTTACAAAACCTTTCGTGAAACTTCAATTATGCAATAGTAGAAGAAACAAGTAATGCATTGGTATTGTTTTGAACTAAATTTCAAAATATAACACAAAAATTATCATTTCATTGGTATAGTTCACGGATCCAAGGTTTCTAGATGAAATAGAAAGAGAGAATAAAAGCAAACTAACCTGAGCAAACGAGACGATGTTGCCCAATGTGGCAATGTCCAATCAAGATTCAAAAGAGAGGAGTCAGGAGACGAGAAAGAATGAGAGATGCACCAGCGCGATGGTTGTTGAAGCTTGCATGTCCCTAATAGCATAAATGCGATGGTTTACTTCTTTTTCCCTCCTCTGATACTCTCAATTGACCGGAAAATAAGAGGAAAAAAAATTAAAGGTTGGCAATCAACAAGATTCAGTGACAAAGTGTGAAGAAATTCTTAAAATTAAATATAAGGCTTGCTACCAGTAAAGCAACAGAGTTTATTAAGTAAAAAAAAAAAAATTAAACTAACCTCTAATATCAAAGATTGTTCAACACTATCATACAAGTTCTATTATGTGTATCTTACATGGTACTCCTCTGCCCAGGTTCTTTAGTTTGCAATTAAAACATGAGTACTTTCCTCCATATTCGCAAATGAGATCCTTTAATTTACTAGTTTTCTTTTCTTTATACCATTATTCAAGTAAAAACTTTCAGGGAAAGCATCAAATTTGAAATGATATGAGAACAGCATCTGATAATTAACAAAAGACCTCACATGTTTCTGTAGCTACCATACTTGCTTATTTTCATGCAACCATGCTTGATTGAGTGAGAGAAGGATTGAGAAAGGGAAACAAACATTGTTCATAAATTGCAAAGACAAATACGAATTACACACTCAAATACTAAAAATACTTTGATTGCTTTATATCCAACCAAAAACCTAAACATTTGAGGATTTTGAAATTATATAGCAGACATTCCCTGTGACATTTACTTTATTTTTCAGCTTGTGCAAATCAAGCAAGTTTGATAAAAACCAAAAGACTAGTAATAATTAAATTAAACCTCTTACATTCTACTATTTTTTTTTCTGTAGTTTAAATTTAAATTAATCTCCAACAATGAATGTGGAACTAAAAACAGAAGCAAAATAATCTTGCAAAAATTCTAGTGAAGATGCATACACTAACGTTACCACCAAAGAGAAATAGTATCAAATTAATAAAGATTAAGCTTTTATTCAGCAATTCCCATCTCTTACCACTTACCAGTGAGCCAAATCAGTCCTTCGAAGAAGAGGCGGAAACGAAGAGAAAAAGGCAGGGGTCGGCCGGCAGTATCGTATTCTCCTTCACCTCCTCCTCCGTATGGCCTGAACTCTTCAGATCCATCCGATTCCGAACTGACGGAAGGGATGAGCTTTAGGGGAAGTGCTGACGGAGATGGGAGAAGGAGGGCGTAGGTGGGTCAGGTCTCGCTGTGGGATGAGCGGAAAGGAAAGGGGGTGAACTGTGAAGGCACCAGGCGAGGCGGCGGAGAATGGGTTCCAGTTCCAGACTTCCAGAAATGCTTAAAAGAAATTTAAAAACCTAAAGATGCGTCGGAGCAAAATTATTTAATGTGTGTTCGTTGGCCGAAAAATTTAAAAATAATATTAAATTAATATAATATATTAAAAATAATATCAATATAATAATATTTTTTTAAATAGTTTCATCACATCGCAATTAATTTAATATGAATGGTTTTATTTTATTTCTTTTTCAATTATGTAAAATGTTGTTGTTCTTACTTTACCTTAATAATTAAATAATATTTTATGTTAGCCTCTATATATAATCAAATAATATATAATACGACAATAATTAAAATATAAATTTTTAATTAAATATAATATTTAATTAATTTATTTAATTAAACATAAATTTAATAAATTTATTAATTAAATATAAATTTAATTAAAATATAAATAATTATTTTATTTAATTAAAAAATGAATAATTAAGTTATAAATTTTTAATTAATTTACATTAAAATTATAAATTCCTTATTCTTATACCATTGTTTGATTAAGAAGCAATATTTTGATTAAGAAATTTCGGTATGCGTGCTTGTCCAAATTCCTTATTCTTTTACTATTGTTTTGTTAGTATAAGAATAAGGGCCCAAATTTCTTATTCTTGTGTTGTTTGGATTGCACAAGAATAAGAATAAGCACGCATATCGAAATTTCTTATTCTTATTCCTTATTCAAGACTCATCCAAACACACCCAAATTTGCCTAGGCTTGATCCGCCCCTGTCTACTAATGACTCTGACTTGTAGTTTTGTACTTCGCATTTTGTTTAATGAAATGTAGGATACCGGTGTTGTGTTTGGATGAGCCTTGAATAAGGAATAAGAATAAGAAATTTCGGTATGCGTGCTTATTCTTATTCTTGTGCAACCCAAACAATACAAAAATAAGGAATTTGGGTCCTTATTCTTATACTAACAAAATCATGGTATAAGAATAAGGAATTTGGACAAGCACGCATACCGAAATTCCTTATTCTTATTCCTTATTCAAGGCTCATCCAAACACAATAATATAAGATATTGAAATTGGAATTAGTAATTTATATATACTAATGATAAAATGTAATTAAGTTGATGTTAAAAATTAGTTATATCCAGGCGACGAACTTGGACGTTGCATTTAACAAATTTCAACTAAGTCACAACAGTACAACCATTAGATACCAATATGATCATCGGATATTCGGATATATAACAAATTTCAACTAAGTCAAAAACGGTACAACCATCAAATACCAATACGATCATAGGATATATAATTCCATATTGTCCATGTCAATTTCAAAATTAACTCGATCTAGCCAATTACAAGAATCCACTTTAGAAGTTTTCATTATTCACTATGGAGCTCCGGCCATCTCTCAAGTTGGCATTTATGGCAACATTATTGTTGTCTCTTACAATAAATGATGGCCTGGTGTGTGCCTTGAGTTTATGCGGGATGAATAATGATGGTATTACTGCTTGTTTACCGGCAGCGCGAGGCTCACACCCACCGCCACCAACGCCTAACTGTTGCAGAGCCATAAGAGGTGCAAATCTACAATGCTTTTGTTCGTACAAACATTCTGTCTTGATTCGTCTGTTGGGAGTTGATGTTGACCAAATCAGAAAATTACCAGCTAAGTGTGGTATTGCTCGACGTACTCCAAACTGCTGAAACCGATATTGAAATGTAATGAATCTTTTATTTTTGAAGCAAGAAATGTAATGAATCTTGTTGACCGTCGTTCATATTTGATGCTTATGATTGGTTTTATTCATGTAAAATGTAAAATATAATTTGTATAATTGTAAAGAAATAAACGTCAGAAATTATTTTATATAGGATTTCTAACATCAAAAATTTTAATAGAAAGAATTAATATATTTTTTTTTAATAAGAAGAAAGTTCCAACGCGTTTATAAACCGCGCGCCTCTCTCTCCTCTCCAACGCGTTTTAGAAACGCGTACAAAGCCTTTGGACGCGTTTATAAAACGCGTTCAAAGAGATGCAGTAATTTCGCAAAAATTTTCTGACTTTACGCGTTTATGTTTGAGTTTACGCGTTTATAAAACGGGTAGGAAGCCTTCTTACCCGTTTATAAAACGCGTTCGAGAGGATTAACATTTCCTATATAAACCCCAACCTTCTGTCGTCCAAAACACAAAAAAAAAGATCAGAAAATAAGAAAAATGAGAGAAGAAAAAGAGTTGGATGGTAGAATGCAAAATAATATTAGTTCGTGCGAAACAAATAGCCATAAGGGTTGTATGCGGCACAATTATTCAGTGATACAGAGTCGCACACAATCCTTATGGCTATTAATATTCCACCAACTTTAAATTAAAAACTTTTCGGTGGAATCTGTTATTACGTGTAGAGGGCGGTTTGCTGGGCTGGTTCTACGAGCCATAACACCGCAGCCGACATCCTTGGATGAGAATCTGCGTACATGCAGTCATCTTCATCCAAGTCTCAGAAAAAGAGGGAGTCAATATGACAATCAGTCGCCCGACTCTTGTCTATTAGTTGCGGTGCTCTTTATCTCGACCCACCCTTAGCAATGGATCTTCTACAAATTTTTTTTATGTGGTTCAAAATTTTAATATCATGTATTTTGTAATTTCTTTTATTTTGTATTGTGTGGTTCAAAATTTTAATAAATTGTAATTTTTAATTTGTATTGTGGTTTTTATTTAAATGTTCATTGAGTTGTAATGTGTAATATAATTTAAATAAATATTAAGTCTCTTAATATTAGTATTTCGAATTTCACAAAAAAATTGAAAATGGATAAAACAAAAACTAAAATAAAATAGATAATAAAACTTACAACACATATACTACACGAATTAATACATATACTAAAACATAAAAAAACAGATAATAATAAAACACACAATAATAAAAATATGTAATTATAGAAAACCTAATAATCAGTCCAAATGATATATGTCATTTCCATTTAACGGATGATTTTCAAATCCAGGAGGACATGCCTGTTGCAAACGCAACCATACGATTCCATCTCCACGTCGGACATGGTATCCTCCATCCCTCTTAACTACATCAGTCCAATATTTCGGCCCTCTCACTTAAAAAACGTCGCGTTGAAAAACCTTCACGTAAAATTTGTCGGAAGGATAGTGCAAGTAGACGTGCCGAAGAATATCTCGTTTACTTATTCGTCCATCTCCTTGGAGAAGCACACCGGTACAAACATGACGTGGTTTAGTTGACATTATGTTTTTTCGGTTTCTCTTCTCTGCGTAACTTCTCTAAACTTTTGTTTTTGGATTTCTGAATTTCCGACGTGAATTTGCGGAGAAAGAACGACTATAAATAAACTCAACCCTTATTACCCGTTTATAAAACGCGTAAGAATGGTTGGAGCGCGTTTTATAAACGCGTAATAAGGACTAAGTTAATGGAATTCAATACTTTCGCAGTCTGTCAGTCTGTTTTACTGTTTTACGTGGACTGCACCTTCGTACGCGTTTATAAAACGCGTTCCAAGGCCTCCAACGCGTTTTATAAACGCGTACGTAGGTGGAGTCCACTTTTTGAGCAGCGTGAGACTGTGTTTCAGCAGCGTCAAACACAGTAAATTTTGGCAGACCCCTATTCTAGCACGTTTTATAAACGGGTATATAATTGCCTATATATATCTCTGAATTCGTTCTCCTATTTCGTATCACAAAATCATCACAAACAAAAAACACGTAGCCTTCATCCAGCAACTTTTGAAAATGTTAATATTCCAGCAATTTTAAATTAAAAATTTTCTCGTGGAATCTGTTATTATGTACAAAGGTCGGCCCAGATGGACAGCTCGCTAACAACATTATCATCTGAGGTAGACCAACACTCTGCTGCCTACGATCATCGGTAATGGGCGGTAGAGTTCTGCCGGCCCAATTAGGAAAGAACTCGACGACTGTCGAAGTCTCTCGTAAAATTGGGCAACTGTCCATGAGTCTCCGCAAATCCTTGTTTTCATATTAATGAGAATTATTGTAATGGATATTGTTATTATTTTTTATATTAATGGGTTCTGAATATTGTAATGAAAAATTGTTATTAATTTTTATATTAATGAGTTATGAATATTATATCACGTGGCACTTATGCACATACAATAATAATAATACACTTATACACTAAACCCTTGAACATTTAGAAGCTCCATCATCATCTACTGTACAATGTCCATTATGCACATACAATAATAATAATACATAAAATAATAATGCATAAAAATAATCTTCAATTCTCTCTAAAAATAATCTTCAATTTTTTTATTTTTTCTTCCTACCGAAAGACAATACATTGCGAAATTTTCCCCTAAACAATCCTTTTCGTCCTCTCTCCCCTGATGTATTGCCTTGATCTGTTGAGCTGGTTGGAAATCTAGCCGACTCACTTTTCATATTCCCAGATGCGACATCTCTTACCCGTGGATCAATGCTTACAGAATTTCTCCGTGGTTGTACAGATCCTTGGTCTTCCCTATTATTGTTGCTTCGTGGATCAACATGCAATGACATTCGTCCTGGTTGAATGGGTGTTTGACGAGTCTGAACCGTATGTTCAGTACTCGCTGCTCTTCTTGGACTGTTGGCCCTTGTTGGTGGTCTACTGGTGTATCGACCGGATTGCAATGCGTCCATCGGATATGGCGGTTGAGGTGTTGCTTGTCGCGGTTGACTGGTTGAAGCTTCACCTTGATTTTTCTTTTTTGTTTTTCTTGTGGAACCTCTACCTTTCATTCCTTCCATCCTATCCATCCACATCTCTGCATGAATGATTTTGCGCCTTCCTCGATTGACCAAACTCTTGTCGGGGACAATTATCGGACTTGTATAAACTGGCCATTCATCCTCATCTTTGTAACAATGAAACCGACCTGCTAACCAAATAATGTGCTGGTTTTGCATGCTATAGTGACCATCCACAAATTGATTTACATTGTAATTTGTCTCCCTGCAAACAGCAATGACATGTGCGCAAGGGATACCTGTCAATTGTGGTTTTTGGCACTCACATGTGGTTCGAGTGAAGGGCAATTGCACATCGGTTTGCTCCATGTCGGGTGGAATTTGAACTGTGTAATGAGAATAATCGTAGCCTACACCATCACGGTACTCCTCGCGAACTTTCACGCGAAATTCTCCAAGGTCCAATCTTAACACGAATGTGCTCATAAACTCCTCTGAGATTGCAACAAAAAGATGAAGTTAGTTCAAAATGAATTAAAACGAATGAATGAATGAATGAATGAATTGAATTCTTTTTCTTTAAGTACTCACGTGATTTTCCATCGTGCTTGATCAATTTATTCTTTACTTCTTCCGGCCATCTTTCTCCTAAACTCAACCTTTGAAGTGCTTCTTGTGTTCGCTTGTTCATCCAGTTGGCACATTTATACCACGTGCCTTCTATAAGTGCTGTCACTGGTAATCTTCTCTCTATTCTAAACACATTATTCAGACTCTCCGATTCATTACTCGTCATTATACCCCACCGATGCCCCTTGTCAAAACTCTGAGCCATTTATATAGTTTTGGCTGCTCGTTGTTGTCATTTTCATTAATTTTACCACAATTTCTTAGGTACTGATAAGCCCTCAGGTTGTTTTCCTTCAGTACTCCCCAATTCTCTCTAAAACGTCTAGGGTTTTTCTTGTTAGCAAGTCTACACTTGAAAAAGTTTTTCAAATCACCATCTTGTGACCCGCCATCCTCCTTCCATAAGTTTTCCGCAACATGCTGCATGCAGAACCGATGAATCGCTACTGCATGCGCACCTTGTGCCTTCCAACCGTAATCTACGGATGCAAATACCGCTTTTATTGCCTTATGACGGTCAGATATGACACAGTATCTATTGTTCCGCCCTAAAACTTCCCATCTAACCCAAGACATAAACCATTCCCAAGTATCCTTATCTTCTTTCTCGCCCAATCCAAATGCAACCGGAATTAATCGATTTTCTGGATCATAACCACACACTGAGAACAATCTACCTTTGTATCGGCCCGATAAAAAACTAGCATCAATTGAGATAACAGGTCTGGCATATTTCATCGCTTCTATGCACGGACCAAAAGCCCAGGCTGCCATCTTGAAGACGCCAACGTTAGGATCGTCTGTAGGCCAAGAAACTATTGTGTATTTCGTCCCTGGGGTCGTCGCCTTCATTGTCTCCAGAAGGCGTGGAAGTTTATTGTAGGCCCCTTCCCAAGACCCAAACAATTGCTCCAATGCTCGCTCTCTCCCACGCCATAGTTTATTATAAGTCGGTTCAATACGTGGATATCTAGCCCTTATGAGGCTTCCTATGTCCTGGACATTTTTTCCTAAATTTTTTTTCAATTCATCCCTAACGTGTTCGTCAATGAGACTAGCTGTAAGGTTTTCGTGACCTTTTTGGCCCGGGGGTCTCGAACAAATATGCTCATTTGGATTGGTAGAGATCTTCCAATTTGTATTATAACTCTCACGTCTACCATACAATCGCCACTTACAATTCGGTTTTTGCATGCAAACCATTACAATTTTTTGTTTATTGCTAGTTTCCTTTCGAACTTCTCGATTTGTTTTGCATGAAATATCACAGACAGCTAGAATTAGTTGTTTTTTGGAACCGAATCTTTTACCAGGAGCAAGTTCTCCTTGTGGCCCTAAACTAGGCTCCGGCATACCAGCATACTCAAACATGGAAATATCACACAATTCACTTACAGGATGGTGCAAGTCCGTCCTTCCTGAAACGTACGGCTGGTCGCAGTTTGCATAAAATGGCACTTCTCTCTCTGAGAAGTCCTCTACATCGGTATATTCTTCTCCGGTAGGAAGGTCGGAGTAAGTCGTCGGACCCTCATCTTCATCACCATCGGCAACCTCGACTTCATCTCCTGATGTGTTATTGTCTTGCGTAGGAACAGATTGTTCGCCAGTGTATTGGTAAGGGGTGGATTGCTGGCCACACATAAGGTTTAAGGAAGTGTTTGGCTCACTGCTACCGGGCTCGTCAAGGGGTGTTAGGTTCAGATCTGGTCCCGTGCCATATACGGGGATGAAATCAACATGCAACTCAATAATGGGTAACCCTCTCGTCTCGAATGTCTCGTGGTAAAAAAGGCGCCATTGATCTTCAGAATTTACAGGAAGAAATAGCGATTCATATCTCCCATTTACAATATCGTTGTAACGACCGTGGATATTCAAAGTGTACTGGGTTTCTAAAATCTGTAGCCTGCTGTATAATTCATTTCGAATATCAGCATATGTGGTATGCATACTACAACCGATGTGGAAGTAAGAAGCACCAAAAGTTGGACATTGGTTGACATATATTGTAATTGTAGACATTTTTGAATTTGATTGATAGGTTTGCAAATGAGATTGGAAAAAATAATCTGTTGTGGACGATTTCAATTCTGCGAGAAGGTATAGTCTTATATAACTTCAAATAACGCGGTTATAAATTCACAAACTTATAGACAGAAATGACTAAAGTTCGATCGAAATGACTAAAGTTTGATTGAAATGACTGAAATTCGAATATTGGCCTCTCGAACGCGTTTTATAAAAGGGTAAGAAGGCTTCTTACGCGTTTACAAAACGCGTAAAGTCAAGAAAATAACGGCACTCTTTGAACGCATTTTATAAACGCGTTCAAAGGCTTCTTACGCGTTTATAAAACGCGTTCGAGAGGAGAGAGACAGGCGCGGTTTATAAACGCGTTGGAACTTTCTTCTTATTAAAAAAAAATATATTAATTCTTTCTATTAAAATTTTTGATGTTAGAATTCCCATATAAAATAATTTCGGAATAAACGTGATGAGTTATGCAGACATTTCCTCTGGTAACACAATTGAAACAATTATTTTTTTTGAAGAAAAATGAGGGTAAATTGAAACAATTATTTAACATTAATTGTACACTTTGTTTTTTGTTTATTGTACTGTAAAAGTTTGTAGGAGCTAGTAATTTTTTTTTACATTGTATAAGCACTGCGATGTTTTTTTTTGTTCAAAATTACTTAAAAAATATTGCAAAACATTTTTCTGAATTATTGGTAGAGAAGACATGATGCAAGTAATTATTAATAGGTCCAATTATAAAAAAAAAATGGTCAGAAGAGTGCTTAAAATATCACGAACATGAGTTACTAGATGTAATTCGTTATAATCGTTGCATATTAACGTCGCAATCAATTGATGAATGAAATTAGCCATTGAGAATTTTACGATTTATTTTTACCATTAGCAATAATGGAAAAAAATGAAATTATGACGAGCTATTTCTGTACAATCAATTGGCGAAGGCGAGGCGAAGGCGGCGCTCGGCCGTGGCCTCTCCAGGCATGGCGAAGGAGAGGTGGTGGAAGGGCAGAGGTAGAAGAAGCGAAGTTTGGAGAGAGACATTGCCGTTTGCATTTTAGAATTGGTTCGAACCCCCTATTTGCATCTCAATTGATTAAAATAGACAGAGTTAGACGCCATCATCCCAAAGTGACTAAAAATGGACAAAGTCAAAGTTTAATGGTTCCACAAGGACAAATCAAAGTTCAATGATCAAAACTAGATTATATACAAAGTTTAGGGACCTTCGAAAAAACTTACTCTACTAATACACACAACTATCTTGCCCATAATTGCAGAAGGCACCAAGCTACTACTATCAGTGCAATTAGTTCTCATTATTGAGAGCATTTTAGTGTCTTGGATGACCTGAAAATATAAGGACTCACCGAAAAGCACTTCGTCAAACCCAACGCGAAAGTCACTGAGAATGTTTGATCAATCGAACCAGCAGCAACCGTGGTGATCTATGGTGATGTGTTGCCTACTGTGGCGAGACCTGGGCCGTCGTTGCTAGTTGAGCAGGTGACAAAAATCCCATGTCTACCAGGTTTGACAGCTCCTCTCACAATCGGGTCATCGTAATATGGTTTTCTGCCTCTACCAAGGGATATGGAGAGGATGTGGACACCATCTTCTATTGCTTTGTCCACACCTGCAATGATGTCATGTATGTTAGAAAATGCTCAATTTTAATTTTTAGACTAATTACAATTAATTAATCATCATTAAACATCAAGCATAACAAGATTTAGTGCAAAAGTCATCCAACACAAAGAGAAATGATAGAAAAATTGTACCTCTTGCGGAATCGTATCCGCGAGACTCGATCAAGGCATGGAAATCGATGGCGTGTTTTCTCCACCGCCTCTACCAAGTCGGGTCGCTGCCCTCGAGTCCACCAAGGAAGATTAATCACGTTCTACAAGGTACGTGCTAGCATACCCAAAGAACAAGCCTAATCCTTATGGTTTTCTCTCTTGCATCAATCAATAACCTTGATTTAGTGGAGAGAAAAGAGCTCAACACATGAGCAAAAGAGAGAGAGAGGAGAGGAAAGTGGCGGCCTCAAATGGGAGGGAGAGAGGAGAGAGAAATGTTAGCTTTAGGCTCTCATAAGTGGTCCTTATATAGACTACAAAACCTAATTGACCTCTTGCATAATTACAATTATGTCATTCTACCTACCACCATAAAGGGCAGCCATGAAATGGGCCTTTATGGGTCATCTAACTTCTTCATTTGGACCTTTAATTCATATAATTAAGGCCTCTCAAGTTTGCTCTTTAATTGGGCTATCCATTTGCTATTAAATAACAGCCCAATTAATTAATATAACAATTTATATTAAAATGTGTTGAACTAAATTAATTATTAACTCATTAATAATTATTTTAGGATTAGTTAATGCATTAATTTATTTCTATATAATTCCATTAACTTAATTAATTATAACGGTTCGCAACGGTATATAATTAAGTAATCAATCTTATCATATTTCCACAGTACTTATTGCTGTGAATAAATAAATAAATAATGCACTGTGTGATTAAAGTCATATTTGTGTGACCATTTGAGGATTTATACTATGTTGGACATAAAAATAAATCGCTATTTATTTCCAATAATCATAGGCGGTATCTAACAACACACTATGATTTCCAATTCACATAAATAATGTACTGCTACAATATCTCAATCCCCAAGTAATAAAAGTATTTCCTTGTCTGATTCTTATGCCACATGATATCATTGTATAATCTAAGATAGGAATGTGTCATTCTTGCAGATTATACATTTCTTGATCCAGAGTTGATTGTACAAATTGACCAAACAATCCAACTCCATCAAGGGGCCCAAACAGATATCATCACTCACTACGTATACTAATGAGGGACATACGGTTTTCTTGATGAACAACCTTTCCTCGCACAATTCAAGAGAACATAAATAAAGTCCGTATAGCATCCTTATCGTGAATTAACGGTAGACGATATTTATAGAACTCATTCTCATGTGGAAAGATTGAATCATCTCAAACTTAGAATCAAACTCATATGAAATAAACAATGACACATAACACAATCCATATGTTTATTTCATTGGGTCAAGTCATGTGCTATGTTCCAATAACATACACAAATGCTATTAAGTTGGTAACTCTTTATCTATGATTTGTAGAACTTAATCATCACCTAACTTGCATACTAATCTTATACAATAATTAATATTCCTTGTTAACTATCAAGATTATTGACAGTTTAGATTTATTATTGTCATTCTAATGAATGATCCACAGAGATCCACAATTCAAATCCTCAACCTGAATGATCTGTCAATAATAAATCCTAGGAACAAATGATCAAATATCATCAATAACATAAACTAATATTTAAGTCATTAAATTATTGACTTCTAGGACATAACTCCAACAATGTAAGTGGCTCTGAAAGTTAAGAGATAGCTGCATCAAATTAAGGGGTGGTGGAAAGATAAGACAATACCTTTAGTGATGTGAGAGTCTGCGCAACCGCAGTCTTCTCGCCATCACACCTTGTACATGGCAATCATGGCTTTTGGTGCCATCTCCCGAGCCGTCCCGTTGGCTTTCCCAAAAAGGTTTGCACCTTGAACATGAGACCCAGCACCTAACGAGGACGTGTAAGTCCCATGGCCACATAGGCGAAGCTAGGATTTGAATATGAGGGGGGGCCAAGGTCAAACATTGAGTTGTTTTATCCACCGATTAGACTTGAACAACATGAATTTAGTTTGAAACTTGATAAAAATTTTCATATTTTTCAATTCTAGCTTTCAATTTCCAGTGACCGTGATGAAAAAAGAAGAGTATTGGGCCATCTTTTTATAGTTGGGGGCCCAAATTATAAAATTCCATTAACTACTAATAGAATTTCCAAAATTGAGCATGAGTCAAGCCCTCTGTGGCCCCTGCGCCGGCTTCGCCACTGATGGCCAACATCGTCTCCACGAGACAGTCATTTATTGCACATGTTTGATATCCCATTGCTGTAGCTCCTTGTTGATGAATTTTGCCCCAATGAACTTGTTGTTGCACATGCTCGAGTCAAAGTGGGTTCCAGCCTCGCATTTCCAATGCCAGTTGGGGCCCACATGTGTTAGCCCAGAATAGTTGAAACTTGGGCTTTCTGGCCAGATGCCACTGTTCAATAGACTTCGCATTCTTTGGATGGTCATTCAGTGGATGGTTTCGATTTCAGCCGTCTGATTTAATCTCAATGACTATAGATGTCCCGTGCATAATACCAGAATTGATAGGTCCAGAAAAATCCAACCGTTGAGATTAAATCAGACGGCTCGAATCGAAAGACGTCCAGTGGATGATTAAATCAAAGGATACGCCCCCTGTCCTGTATGTTGACGATGACGTCACTGCCAAGATTGAATTCTTGTAGCTTATTGGTTTACTAAGATCTCGTAGAAAAAGATCAGCCGGGCACTAGGAGATCAGCCACGGTAATGACTCCGTTGGCATTCGGAGATCAGTCAGGCTTCTTTGGGGGTTAATGTCGGTGAGAAGCCTTGCATCAAAAATTTGTAATTATGGAAAATTGGTTTGAAAGTAGCATTTCTTGGTGGTAGTGATTGGATTAAGGCTTCATACCACTCATCTTGAGTGGGGTAGTGTACCAAGGATGTTGTCGCCCGTGTGTGAATAATGTAAGAGAAGGATAGTGTGGTGAGTAAGGTGGTGAGTTGATGAGTAAGGTGGTGAGTACGGGTTAATGCAAAATAGAGAGAATATTTGAAGAAGAGGATTTTATTGATTTTCCATTCTTAATTGTACAATGATTGAGAGTGCTATATATAGAAAAATACAGATCTAAACTAAGGTAATTAACCACACAGTAACTATGGTCAGCCTTCTGGTAAGTTGTTAGCTTGATGTGGTTGAGAGGAGGTCGTACCCAGAGTGGTCCAGAGAATGGGATCTTTTCTGTTTTGTAGATGGAATTGATGATCTCCAGTTGAGGTCTTGCTGCCATTGTCCAGTGTTACATTATTACCCCCCTCGCAAGCGAACTGAGTCTCAGCGAGAGTGAGCTTGTCTCTGATAAGAAGAAAACGAGGGGTAGATAAAGGCTTGGTCAAAGCATCAGCTAGCTGATCTCTAGAAGAAATGAAGCGCACTTGAAGAGTATTGTTGAGAACTCGATCCCGAATGAAGTGATAGTCGATTTCCACATGCTTCGTGCGTGCATGGAACATGGGGTTTGAGGCAAGAAAAGTAGCCCCGATGTTATCGCACCAGAGAATTGGAGGAGAGGAAACCGGCATTTGAAGTTCTTGTAGAAGGAACTGTAACCATATAAGTTCAGTACTTGTTGTAGCTAAGCTACGATATTCTGCCTCGGTACTGGACCGAGCAACCGTGTGCTGCTTCTTGGAGCTCCACGACACAAGGTTGGAGCCATGAAAGATACAAAAACCAGTAGTAGAACGCCGGTCATCGGGACACCCGGCCCAATCCGAATCACAATAGGCATGGAGAAAAGGAGAAGAATCAGCGGACAATCTTAAGCCAAGAGAGAGAGAGCCATTTAAGTAACGAAGAATTCGTTTAACGGCAGCCCAATGGTTGATAGTAGGAGAATGTATGAATTGAGAGCATTTATTCACGGCATAAGCAATGTTGGGTCGGGTAATGGTAGCATATTGAAGACCACCAACAACGACCCGGTAAAATCGAGGATTGTCCATTGGGTCACTATCAGCCTTGGTGAGTGGTGGATAAGAAACCATGGGAGAAGGACAAGGCTTAGACTCATGCATATTTGTGCGATGCAATAACTCAGAAATATACCTTGACTGAGTCAATACAAGGCCATCAGTTGAGGCAGACACTTCAATACCGAGAAAATGATGTAAAGGACCTAAATCCTTTATAGCAAACTTAGATCGGAGAGAAGAGATAACATCCGAAAGGAGAGAAGAATCATTTCCAGTGAGAATCAGATCATCAACATAAACTAAAACCACAGCAATTTTTCCATGTAATGAAAAGACAAAGAGTGAAGGATCATAATGAGAACCTTTAAAGCCGAGAGAGAGAAGAGCTGAACTCAGTGTGTTAAACCAAGCACGCGGGGACTGTTTGAGACCATAGAGAGACTTGTGAAGAAGGCAGACATGTGTCGGAGAGAATGAGTTGACGAAGCCCGGTGGTTGAGACATGTAGACGGTTTCATGAAGGTCACCGTGAAGGAATGCATTTTGTACATCAAGCTGCCTTAGAGACCATCGTTGTTGAACTGCAATGGAAAGCACAAGACGAATGGTTGTAGGGCGCACCACTGGACTAAATGTCTCGAAATAATCAACGCCCTCTTCTTGAGTAAAGCCCTTGGCAACCAACCGTGCTTTGTAACGGGCAATAGAACCATCAACATTCCGTTTAATGCGATAGACCCATTTACAACCCACAACATTTTGAGTAGGGGATGCAGGAACCAAAGTCCAGGTATTGTTGCGAGTCAATGCTTCAATTTCAACGGTCATGGCTTCTCTCCAGTGAGGTATCTTGTTGGCTTGGGTAAAGGAGGAAGGTTCTGTTTCTTGAGAAGTAGCAAGATAAGTAACATGATCAGGAAAAACTTTGGGTTTTCGGGTGTTGTCTCTGCTTCTAGTGACCATGGGATGAGTGTTGGGGCCAGAGTTTGGTGTGGGAGCAGTAGATGGTATAATATCAAGTGCAGCAGTGGAAGGAGTAGAAGGGGAGCTGATAGAGAGAGGCAAATTTCGGTCAGAAGGGATCAGTGGAGATGCATCATTTGAATTATGGTCAGAGGATGAAACAATAGGCTGAGTAGTTGGCCCAGAAGAAATGGAACAACCCATCTCAGTTGAATTTGAAGTAGAAATCGCTGAGGTTGCAGAGAGTTGTTGAAGCAGCAAGAGTGGAGACATTGCAGTGTCTGTCAAAGGAGAAACATCCTCAATAGTTGCCTTTTGCTCACGAAAAGGAAACGTACCTTCATCAAAAACCACATGTCTAGAGACAAAAATTTTGTTAGTGGGAATATGGAAGCATTTATACCCTTTTTGAGTAAGACAGTAGCCAAGGAAAACACAAGGAACTGATCTAGGTTGCAATTTATTGTCAGTATATGGTCGCATGTATGGAAAACACAAGCACCCAATGGCACGCAAGAGAAGGTAGTCAGGTTGTTTTTTGAATAGCACAGTATAAGGAACATTTGATGAAGTTGAACTAGGCAATCGATTAATCAAAAAAACTGTGCTAGCAAACACCTCATCCCAAAAGTGCATTGGTATGGCAGCATGTTGCATTATGGCTATTGACAATTCAACTACATGACGATGTTTTCGTTCAGCAGTTCCATTTTGTTGAGGGGTGTAAGGGCATGTAGTTTGGTGCACAATTTGAGGGAAGAGACGGGACAGCGGTTTGTATTCTGATCCGCCATCAGTTCGTAGTGTTTTAATTGTGGTGTTCAACAAATTTTCAACTTGAGCTTTGAATAATGCAAACACATGAGAGAGTTCATCTTTTGTATGGAGAAAATATATCCAAGAGAATCGAGAATAATCATCAACAAAGATAACATAATAACAAAAACCATTCTTTGATAACAAAGGGGCCGGACCCCAAAGATCGGAGTGTACAAGTTCTAGAGGTTGAGAAGAAATAGAAGAACTAGAAGTAAATGGCAGTCTGTGAGATTTTGCCACACTACAATTATTACAAAACGAAAGATTTTTTGTAGAACAAGGTAATTGATTTGAATTTAACACTTGAAGAGTGATGTTTTGTGAAGGATGACCAAGCCTCATGTGCCATAGATCTGCTGAAACTTTGACACCAACTAGAGCAAGAGGAGGAGTAGGAAGAGAGATTGTGTAGAGACCATTAAGGAGTGGTGCTTGTAGAAGCACGGTCTTGGTGAGGAGGTCCTTGACAACACAAAATTGAGAAGAAAACTCAATTAGAAGAGAGTTATCAGATAGCAATTTTGACAAGCTAATTAAATTTGTGGTGAAAGAAGGCACATGCAATACACTACAAAGCTCAAGTGAAAAATTTGAAAAAGAGAGAGAGGAAGAACCAATATTCTGGATGGGCATGGCAGAACCGTCTCCAATGTGCAGTGCATCAGTACCAGCATATGGAACAAAGTTGGAGAGGTTATTGATATCACTGGTAACGTGATGCGTAGCGCCAGAATCAATGACCCACTGGGAGGTGGGGCCAGGAGGTGCAGACAGTGCTACATGAGCTTGAAATGGTGGTACAACAAAGCGAGGAGGTGGTGGAGCATAGCGGGGAGGCAGCGGAGCAGGCGGCACACCATAGCGAGAGTCATACCTGTGATAACATTGATCAGCACTATGGCCACGACGCTGACAGATCTGACATGGACCAGTAGAGGTATTCGCAGGAGGTGCAGGAGAAGGTGAATTTGGAGTGAAGGAAGCCCACTGTGCTGGAGGAGGCCTAGTAAGTGGAGTAGGCAGAATAGGTGGTCCATAGTTCGGTGGGGGATTGAAGATTAAGGTAGGAGGCCTGTTATTGCGAGGTCGAGGTTGGAAGAAGGTTGAAGCAGGTTGCGGATTCTGAAGTGGCAAAGCGGACCTTGGATTTGAATAAAACCCGGTGGGATTAGGTATGGCTGAGAGAGAGGAGATCTGAGATTGAAGAAGGCTTTCATGGGAGAGGATGAGGGCCATGAGATCAGTGAGGGAGAAGGGTTCGGCACGAGCATTGGCAGTGACAATAATCGGATTAAACTCTGAGCCAAGCCCTTCTAAGATATAGCGGGTCAATTCCTCATCAGGTACTGGTGCACCGATAAAAGCGAGCTCATCAGCAGTGGATCTCATCTACTGAATGTAATCGGCACACGAGGAGCCTCCTTTAGTAGTGGTACGAAGCTTGCGATGTAAGGCAGAAAGCTGGGCTCGAGAGACGGCAGAAAAGGTCTGCTGGAGGTAGGCCCAAAGAGCGGCGGCTGTGGAGGCGGAGGAGGTCTGACCAAGGAGTGATTCGGAGAGGGAGGAACGAAGCCATCCCAAGAGCAACTGATCCTGTTTGTGCCAAGTAATAAAATCTGGATTTGGCTCAGCTTGACCAGTGGTGGTAAGTCGGGTTGAAGAAGGAGGAGGCACAGCTGAATCAATGTATTTGTAAAGCCCATAGCCATGAAGAAGAGGAATGATTTGACACAGCCAAGCCAGGTAATTTGTACGAGTAAGTTTAGTTGAAATTGGAAGGTTAAGAAGAACAATCGGATCAGAGGTAGGGTTAATTGGAGGGGGAAGGGAAGAGGAACTAGAATTTGTTGTGTCAGACATGGTAATTGAGGTAAAAGAAGAAGGAAGGTGGCTAATTGAGGTAGAAGAAGAAGCAGGAAGGTGTTTCACTGGCTTCTGATACCATAATGCAAAATAGAGAGAATATTTGAAGAAGAGGATTTTATTGATTTTCCATTCTTAATTGTACAATGATTGAGAGTGCTATATATAGAAAAATACAGATCTAAACTAAGGTAATTAACCACACAGTAACTATGGTCAGCCTTCTGGTAAGTTGTTAGCTTGATGTGGTTGAGAGGAGGTCGTACCCAGAGTGGTCCAGAGAATGGGATCTTTTCTGTTTTGTAGATGGAATTGATGATCTCCAGTTGAGGTCTTGCTGCCATTGTCCAGTGTTACATTATTATTAGTATTCTTGCCATTGAAGCCATTGGAGGAGGAAGTTCTTTGATCGTTGGAGGAGAAGGGCGTGTATTTGTAGAGGGATGAAAACGATTCAACCGGAAAAAACCGTGAACTGGACCTTCTTGATCCGGTAGGGTTAAGCTTAAAAATTGGATACTATTTGAACAAAAAAAAATCGGCTAAATTTCGGTAAATTAGAAAATTTAATCTATCAGACCTGCCGGAATTGAGTCATTTTTCTCCGAGTCGTGTGCCGCCTTAGACCATAAAAAAAAGTCCGTATCATGCCTCATGCCACGTGATGGCATTTCAGAAATTGCAGAGAGAACCAAGGGCAAATAAAAGGCATGCCAATACTAACCATTGCGTACTCACCAGTCACCGCCTTACTCACCAACTCACCACCTTAATTACTCACCTTATTGACCCTTCTTCTTCTCTAACTCACCACCTCACTCATCGCACAACCCTTCTCCTACTTAATTCACACATACATAGGCAACAACACGCCCGGCACACTACCCACTCAAGATGAGTGGTAGGAAGTTTTAATCCCATCACTGCCACCAAGAGCAAACGCCACTACCAAATCAGAATTTTTCATACTTACAAGTTTGTGCTACAAGGATTCGTAGCAACATTAACCCTTGAAGAAGCACGGCTGATCTCTGAGCGTATACGCCAGTAAAATTGTACATAATGTTAAGTATATTGATTGCATATGTTGACAGCATATGTAAATATCAAACAGTATATGCATCCTGCATATTTTTTTATTTTTTTTATTGAACTAATAAAACATGTAATGATCGTGTGAATACTAACATTTTTTCACATAAGTGAACAAGACAGGAAATATAACAACCAGAAAATCTTAAACTCCTTGTGAAACCAATCTTTCAGTATGGAGAAAGTCATTTGATTGATCTTATTATTGAGATACATTTTCAGTATTTCCTAAGTAAAAACAAGTGGCAAACGGCCTCTTTTATGCAATGGGTGTTTGGTGACTTAAAGATGCATAACTTAAGTTATGCACCTTTAAGTCACAAGCAAACGGCCCCTTTTATATAGTCGCCAAATGACGCACTGTTATTAGTTGACAAATCGAACATTAATCGGTCTCAAATTGCATTGACTTGTATTTTATTTATTCATTAAGGTTAAGGATTATTTCAGCAAAATAATTCGCATTTTCCCCTTTTTGTATGGTTTAATAAATTTTTTTCTTTTTTGAAGGTAGGGTGACACCACGGCTAGAAATTATATTAAACCAAAGAAATATCTACAGGAGTTTAATTACAACAGCCAAGTAAAATAAAAAAAAAAGCACACAATCCTATCCTCGATGGTTGGTCCCAGTTTCATTTACGCATAAATGATAAAACACATCAAAACTAAAGAGATTAGGGCCTTTAAAATCAGGGAAATTGAATTCTAAGTTTCTAACTAAGGGAATGGGCAATGGAGATGGATCGAGACAAGTTAACGGATCCGGTAATAATCGCATAAATCCCCTAAGTGCATAGACATCGCACTTTAAAATGCAAACAGTTAAGGGTACGATCGAGGTGCAGCAAACAATTGTACGGTCCGGTTAATTGAGGACGCCCATTAGAAGGCACACCTGATTATGGTCCTGGTATTGTTTGTACATGTGTCGGCGCAAAATGGTTGCATGCTTGCGAAACTCTTGCTGACACGATTCAAAAAAGTCCGAAAGGCGAAACCATTAGCAGGTTAAAAGTGGCATTTGTGATAAGCATCTGTTTCTTTCTCTTTAAAATTGATTTAATTAAATCGGAAGATATTTATCCTGACTAATTCAACACGGACAATTTATCACATCGATACATAAGGTAACATAGGTTCCAGTTCTGCATTAATTTAAATTTATTTAAAATTTACACTTAACAAAAAAGAATATATGTAAATTTGAATTTTGTGGTGTCTTCTAGGCAAAATCCTGCATTGAGGATGAGCGTATACAAAAATGATTGTGAGGCTGTTATTACATCCTTTAATTTTAGTTTTGGCAATTACATTGTTAAATTAAAAAAACATCTTCACTTCGTACTATGAATCAACGTTAAATTTAATTTTTATTGGATTCTACTGAGTTTAATATTTTTTTATTCTTTTGACTATATAGCTCTCTCGTCCTTTCCACAAAAAAATATATAAATTAAATTAAAAAAGCAGTCAGGTGTGATGTTTGGACTGGAAATGTTTAAATTTCAAAAGATAAATTTAAATTTTAATATTCATATATTGACAAACAATCTATTCCAGAAATTTTGAAATTTAGGATTTATTTTGCACAAGTTCAACATGCCAACAAATAAATGGAACAAGTTCAGTGTAATAGCTAAAATTTTAGTTATTACATTTTTGGTATCAAATAAATTAAAGAAAATTAAAAAAATTATAAGATATCAAATCTAGGTAATGCTTGCGAAGGAAAAGAAGATTTTGAAAATATCTTATATTTTTTTCCGCAAGCATTACGTAACTTTGAATACTAAGAAGGGATGCCGGAACTTATGATTAATAATATTTTGACACTGACAGTTTATTGATTTGTATTTTTCATAGACATAAAAATGTTCGTGCTTGATTAACTATCAACTGAGATTATATATATGATCTGGAAAAGAAATGTGTAAAATAAGTCGACAAAGTAATGATGATTAATTAGTATAAAGATGTTAACGGTCCATTGACTTAAACTTTAGTCATCCAATTATATGCTCAGCGAACTCAGCCATCCATTCACAAATAGCTCGTTAGAATTTCATTATTGCTAATGGTAACAATAAATCGTAAAATTCTCAATGGTAAATGTCATTCATCAATTGATTGTGACGTTCATATGCGACGATTAGAACGAATTACATCTAGTAACTCATGTTCGTGATATTTTAAGCACTCTTCTGACCGTTATTAATTTTTTATAATTATAATTGAAAATGATCTCCTATTAATAATTACTTACATTGCTTCTCTACAAATAATTCAGAAAATTGTTTTGCAATATTTTTTAAGTAATTTTGAACAAAAAAACATCGCAGTGCTTATACAATGTAAAAAAACAAATTACTAGCTCCTACACAACTTTTACAGTACAATAAACAAAAAACACAATGTACGATGTTAAATAATTATTTCAATTTACCCCTATTTTTCTTCAAAAAAATAAATTTTTTTTTTGAATAAAAATGGGGGTCACGCCCCACATGCATCTTTGTATTAATAAAAAATATATACAGCCTGTAAGCCAGTGGCTAAGGCGAAAATAAAAAATAAAAAAGGAAAAGAAAAAAAAGCTAATCTAGAAACAAAGAAAACAAAGCCGAAGAACGTCCTAAGCATAGGGAGTCAGCCAGTAGACTGTTGCGTCTGCCACTCAAAGAAGATTTGTTCTACCAGTAAGTTTGGAGGTTGTTCAGTTCCTCTGAAAATTCTTGAACGCCTTTATTACTTCAAAAAATATTTTACATTTTCAAAAAAATAATTGTTTCAATTGTGTTACCAGAGGAAATGTCTGCATAACTCATCACTTTTATTACTTCACAATTATACAAATTATATTTTACATTTTACATGAATAAAACCAATCATAAGCATCAAATTAAATATGACCGACGGTCAACAAGATTCATTACATTTCCATATCGGTTTCAGCAGTTTGGAGTACGTCCTGCAATACCGCACTTAGCTGGTAATTTTCTGATTTGGTCAACATTAACTCCCAACAGACGAATCAAGACAGAATGTTTGTACGAACAAAAGCATTGTAGATTTGCACCTCTTATGGCTCTGCAACAGTTTGGCGTTGGTGGCGGTGGGTGCGAGCCTCGCGCCGCCGGTAAACAAGCAGTAATACCATCGTTATTCATCCCGCATAAACTCAAGGCACACACCAGGCCATCATTTATTGTAAGAGACAACAATAATGTTGCCATAAATGCCAACTTGAGAGATGGGCGGAGCTCCATAGTGTGTATTGAAAACTTTTAAAATGGATTCTTGTTGGCTAGATCAAGTTAATTTTGAATTGACATGGACAATGTGGAATTATATATCCTATGATCGTATTGGTATTTGATGGTTGTACCGTTTTGACTTAGTTGAAATTTGTTATATATCCGATGATCGTATTGGTGTCTAATGGTTGTACCGTTGTGACTTGGTTGAAATTTGTTAAATGCAGCGTCCAAGTACGTCGCTTGGATATAACTAATTTTTAACATCAACTTATATTTTTTTCATTATTATATACAAATTAGTAATTTCAATTTTAAAGTCTTTATATATATTGTACAAAACAGCAATGATCACACTTTTCCAAATTTAGAGCGGGCGTTTTGTTATATGGTACGATATAACAGCAAGGTTAGACTAGTTGTTTTAGACTGGATTAATATATGACTCAACTCGGCAGTCAGTTATCTACTCATCTTTTCGTCAAAATTCAAAAACTCAAAAACTCAAAAAAAGTTGTGTAAAAATTTGGACTTCATTAGGCCCAAAAATGTAATACTAGATGGGAACCCAAATAAGCCCACTTAGAAGGCATCTTATGATACCATTTGGTCCTTTTCCTGTTTTCCGTAAAGGCAACAAATCTCTGATTCTCTCCGCGACTCCTCTCCTCTCCTCTCCTATCAAATTCATAGCTCTGAGCCTGAGCACCTGACAAACAAATGGCGCTCGCCATGTCACTCTCTCTCCTACCTCCAAAACCCAGCTCCGTTTCTCTCTCCTCGCCTCTGCCTAAAAGGAAACCACTTTCTCTCTCTGTTCGTTCAACACCTGATGCCTCCTCGTCCTCGGCCACCTCTACTGGTACCTCTCCAGAAAAGGAAAATGGCGCACAAGACACACAGGTAAATATTGTTAATAAAGTTGAGAATAAGTCTTTAGTTAAAATGATAAAACATTTTGGGTTTTGTGCCTGATTCTTTTCATTTCCTTTGTCTGCTTGTTAGATTAGTAATCTCCTTTGCTTTGCTTAGAATTAACTGAACACCTATGTACTAACAACCTACCTTGGTACCAGTACCATGATGCTCCCCCCATTTACTGGTATGGTGGCATGAGGACCCTTGCTTCTTATCCTTAGCTCCCTCCCAGTTACGATTGTACTGATACAATTCAGTACCTGCACTATTGTAGATTTGTAGCCCTGTTTTCTAACTTTGTAAATGATATTAGGTTGTTTAAACACTGTGTCTTAGTCTTTTATTTTGATTAATATTCATTTAGGATAGGTATATTTTACAGTAGCAAATTGCCTCTTTGCAAATTTTAGTGTACAACCTTCTGATGTTTGCCTTGTGCTTCTGGTACACACTTTGCATTTGGCATACTATTAGTTGTTCCAAGAGCTAGTCCTTACTAAAAAGCAAGATTTATCACTGTACCATCCTTAACTGAAGCATCTAACATTTCATATTGCCTCATGCACCCTTATCTAAATTGAAGTTTCTAAACTGTATAATGTGTAGAAAATGCAAGTTGTAGTGAAGGTGATGGAGAAATCACGGCTTGTCTTGAAATTTGTATGGATGGAGAAGAACCTTGGCCTGGCACTGGAACAGGTGGTACCGGGCCATGGCACGATACCAATAAGCCCATATTACTTCTGGCCAATGGAGGATGCTTGGGAAGGCCTCAATGCCAAGCTCAACCGACCCTGGATCCCTAAAAAGCGTAGAATTGCTCTTCTTAATCAGGCGACTGATGTCATCAATCTTTGGCAGCAGAGCCTTAATGAGTCAAAATCATAGAGGGTTTTTTTCTGGTTACCTACTTCGTACTCTTTTTTTATATTCTTTCATATTTCTCTTTTCTGTTTTGTTTTGTATATTGATTTTATTTGTACAAAGATGGTGCTGAGTTACTGGTGCATATTGGTATTGGTATTGGTGTTGTACTTGGTACCTAATATTCAATTGGGAGCACACTGTGGCAGAGTGTTCTATTTGCAAGTTATCTTGGACAGGTTTTATGGGTTGTTTAAGAAAGATGTATCAGCCACAATTCAGGGAGAATATAGGGAGGAAAAAAATATATTAGTTCATGGGGTTGAAAACTAGGTGTTGTACCACAGCCTGGTCCCTGAACTAAGTCATGAGCATTGCAGTACTGTACTTGCAGGTAGTAAATTTAGCTTTAATTTTCTTTCTTTCTTTCTTTATTTTATCTTGTTCTTTTATTTGATTTGCAAAATTCACCTAGGATGCTACTTATTTTCAAGAGCACAAGTTTTCATATTTGTTTCTGCTTCTACGCAAAGTCATGGCTATTTCTGACAATCCAAACCATCAAAAAAGGGTTAAGCCATAATAAAGATGAAAAAGTAGCTCTTGATCTTCCCAAAGTTGATTTAATCTCTCTTGTAAGTTGTAGGGAAATAGAAATTATTGATGTCTTAATACTTTTTTGTTTTAGTTAATTCAAGAAGAAGGGTTTGTAATTTAAAACATTTATTGTTTGTGTGTTCTTTATTATTATTTTGTTTTTTGCGAAATAAAGATGGAGATCAATCCTCCCATAACTGAAAAAACCATGAAGAATCTCCGAATTGCATTTCGAGCCTCTGATCTCACCATTCAAAGTGTGATGTTCTTAGTAACTAGACTGAAGATTGATTCACTATTGTTTGCGTTATGCTTGCGCTTCAATTGTTGTGATTGATACATATATGCTCCATGGCAGTCTTTAGTTAGATCATGCACCACCACCGACATGTTTGTATTCTCAGAAAAACTATTATGTTTTATTAATGGTAAACCATTCTTTAAAGGGTTCACCTATTCAATGTAGTTGTCTAAGAATTGATGGTTCTGCTATTTTCCCTTCACCACAGATCTCAGCCTTTACTTGTGGCTATGAAAGCGGTTCAGACAAAAGGGTTACTTATCATATTTACATCAACGGATGTAACTGTATGAACCTTCCATTAGTAAGGTGTTTATACCCAAGGGTTTAACCAACGAAAAAAATAAAGAAATTTTAATTATGACAAGGATGTAAATATGTTCAGTCTTATCAACTTTGCAATTTTTATACACACTATTGATGAACTTGGCTCATGAGAGATAGCTTGCCAAGTATGAAATAGCACTCATCCTCGAGATTGGATTCTCAGATGTTAAAACGAAATTGTCAGCAAGGTCAAAAGCAAACTGGAGTCCCCACATCTTAGGATCCAGTGAACTTGGACTTTTGAAGCTTCAATACTGTAGTTCGGAATATGTTCATAAGCATGTTAACACAGGAGTTGAAATGCTCATAGACAACCACCATCAATCCATCCAACTTTTCGACAAATGCACTATTATTATACCACTGAAACCCCTATTATTAGATTGAGTGCGAGCCTTCCCATCATCTTCAGAAAATTGGAAGGAAAATTGATGGTCAAGATCTTCAAGCTCCTTGTCAAAAATGCCTCTGTTTTGGTCTTCTTGATCAAGCATGTCATTCCAAGTTTTATTGACATCCAATTCAACCTGCAGATTGATGACCTATGAAAGTAAAGTGGCACTGAGGACTTCTCCTATTTCCTTCTGATCAGCAAACCCAACATGCACTCAACATATGCACTCATTAGACTTTTGAGTCAAATATGTGCAGCATGGTCTTATCAATGACATCACATGATTTAATTGTTTAGACAATTGTGTGTATATTCTTTACTATGATATTATGAAGAACTAGCTAATGCATCGCGCTCCGCGCGATGTAAGATTAACCTACAGTAATAATGTTGTTTGATTTAGTATAGTATTTTTGTTTTTAAAAGAAAAAAACTAAGCTGCAACGGATATGTGTAATTTTAAAAAAGAGTCCAATGTTATCGTTTGCATAAATTGTTATGCTATCTGGTTGGGAAAAAAAAATAAGAAGAGTAGATTAACTTAATAGATAGATGGAAGAGTTACAGCAATTAAATAGCTGCACAGTGCACTAATCTAAAAATAGCTAAATACGATTACTATAACATTGCGGTTCGCTTGATGTAAGATTTACCCAAAGCGATTATATCATCAATTTTAGCACATTTCTTGTTCTTTAATTAGTAAGTTCATTAGCCTTTCTTTTTTTCCATTTTTTCTTGAGAGGGGGGGGCATATATGGTTTACCTCAGTGGCTATCAATGTTGATGGCGGGAAAATATTTCAATTGATAGGCTAATTAGCGACGTGTGCTGAACAATGCATGTTGACCTTGATCCATTCAATACACATACAGACGCTATACAGTGTTTACCTGAGGCTATTATCACATGGACAGTATTGCAATTTCATAAGTTATAATTTCTAATGCTAATTGTACATCAGATTCAAGTAGAACTAACATGGGGTATAATACATAAATGCGAGACTACATCGCTTTTCTCAATATCGAACATGACAATAGTCCTTCAGGCTGCAATAAATGTTCAAGCAGTCGATTAAGAAAGGAAATCAAACGCTGAGTCCACTGAGTTGTTGGATTGCTATCAAGCAACCGTCTCTAACTCTTGGCTTTAATGTCGACCTCCTTGTTGACTGCTGTAGCACATCAGTATAAAAAAGTTAAAAAAAAAGGTAACATAGCTACTGAATATACAGAGGTTATTAAAACAATTTCTAACAATAGATAAATAAACTATACACAAAATATATCAAATTATTGCTATGGCTGAATATTTTTTCGTTTTAAAGGTAGATAACTCAGACGGCTCATACCATTACTGTATGAATTTAGTTTCACAACCATAACAAAATAGTTTGATATATTTCAGTCAGTAATAACCAGTTTTTCCTTTCTTCTTTTATCAAAAATTCTGATAGCCTCTATTACACATTCTGATTTCTCCTCTGTGAATTACTATTAATGTCTAAGATTACGTAGTCTAAACACGGTGTATTAATTCTATTAATGAATTACTGTCAATGTAATTCTTCTTTTCATAGTTCCAAAAAAGGAATGTGAATTAGAAAGGGAAATCACATCAGTACTATTTGATATTTTATTGGAAAAACATGAGAAAGAGCATAACACTATATTACGATGTTTCTCTTCATAAGATTTTTTTAAGGCACACCAACATCAGCATAATTCATAAAAAGAGAAAAAAAAATTAAGTATCAGGCACCAATCTAGTAAGGGCCAATATCTTTACTGTGCCAGCAGCACATACCCCAATCAGTTCTGGGAAATGATAAGAAATAGAAAGATACAAACATAAGATGTATGCCAATATCAGCCTAGATCTATCGGTAAAATAACATATCATAAAAGCAAATCTATGAAACCGACAACCATATGTAAAGGTTGCACTTCCACTTACCCCTTACCTTGTTTTCTTTAAGTTCTATTTGTTAACATGTAGGAATTCTATCAATCTAAATAAAATAGTGGATTTGTCATGTAAAGGAAAAACAGCGATAACTTTTTATATCGTCGTCAAAAAGAACCAAATTTCAAAATGTAAGGAGCAAATTATTTACCTGGCCAACAATGGATTCGGTGACAATGTACCTCTGACAATAAACTTATGTTCTTAAAAAAAAGAGGTGAGGTCAAAGAAGTTGAATTACTATAGGTATTCCAGTAAGGAAAGAAAAAAGAAAATAGTAATTATCCATCAATCGAAATTTATATTGTTAAGCTTCCTTTTCAATTTATATTGTTGCTCCCATTATGCTCGTGTCCTTGCTAAAGTTACCTCTTTTTTTATTATTTTATTGCAATCTATTCTTGACATGGAGATTTAAAATATAGTTATCATATATAAGTATAAACCTCCTAATATGATCAAATTCCACGTAATATGAGCAAGTTTCATATACACTGTCACAGCTAAGAATAGCCACAATAGCCAGTAAAGAGATTAATTGATAGTATAAGGCTATTAAAATCTATTATGCTATTATAGAGAAGATCCACAATTAAAACAAAATCAACCTATTTATTCTGTAATAATTATTGCATATATAAAATTTGGGAAATCATCTACCATGTACCAGAAAAAGAAAAGAAAAATGCACTAATATGTTGTTTCTTGATCGTTTAAGGTTAGATCAGATAAATGGCACCACAAGAAAGTATCCTGCCAAATGCAAAAATCTGATTTTGTTAGAGAATATGAAAGAAAATTGAATATATACAAAGTACAAATGATGTCCTTTGGAATTATTTTAATTTGATATGCAAGTCTTATTAAGATCTAAAAGCGAAGCAAAAAAAAAAAAAGCAACAATTTTTAGCCCATGCCTTCTAATCAATATTTAGCAACCAATCAATAACTGATCCAATGACAGAGTAACATGACCTGAAAACGGAGAAGAGGAAGCCTCGAGATTCATGCATCCAGAGATGAGGCAAATTTCATGCATCCACCTTCCTCATCTGTGCTGCTTCAATTCTAGATCCTAAAAACGAAGTAATAGACCCTTTCATTTTCAAGATGCTATCAACTGATCGATTAAGAACAACATTTGACTTCGTTGATATCTAAAATCAAACCAAAATATCAATGGGCCAGGAATCATCAAGTAAGAAACTTTTTTTTTTGAAATAAGCAAAGTAAAAAATGACTCTGCCACTTCTATTAAAAGAAGTCTCAACCAATAGTTCACAAACGTACCTACCAAGCTCTAAAATTCTGGTACTGGCATCCTACCTCTTAGATCTAGTACCACCACTAATATCTATGCCTAGTTATTACAAACCAAACTATAGTTTCCAATTCATAAGGGACAAAATGAGCACATCCAAGTCCCATACAACTCACTGATACAATCAAATTTATTAGCTGAAACAAAATCCAATCCCAGGTTTGTATAACAGCTTTGTACATTATACCATGAGCTCTTAAAAGCTATATAAAAATTACCTAAAATTTGTTTGTACTGAAAAGCCTGCAGAGCTCTAACCTGAAAAAAGGAATCAGAAAAAAATTAATAACTAAGGGTATGTAACTTAGTTTTTGTAAAGTAAAACTTTCTAATTAATGGATGCCTATGGGCCCTTGGCACCAAAAAAAAAAGAAAAAGAAAAAAGCCAGGACAGGTAAATTACGATTAACCCTTCGAGCATTTTTTTTGAAAGCTGTACTAAAATAGTCATTCTACTTTCACATATTAGATCTCTATATCGAAAACTCAGCACCCAACAACAAATGCAACTGACTCAATTGTTTGTCAAAATTGCAAGGGCCTGAACTCATTTCCAAGAAAAAAATAAGGTATAAAACACTGAATTTTGTAACATTGGGTAATATCAATTTTAAAATATGACCTTTTGAATAAAACATGAAAATAAGATGGTAAGAACTAACAATTCACTAATAAATGACATTTATGTTTCCAAAACAGTAATAAGTTAGTCCAAAGGTAAAGAAAAATAAAATCAATAACAAATGCAAGCGTAAATAGCTTGACATGCGATAAATCCCACTAAAATACCTATTGGCCTGACAATTAGATGATAATCATGTGAGGATTTAATTTCGTAAGGAGCTAAAAAACAGAAATAAGCAAAAAGAAAAATATTTGTAAGAAATGTTTGAAAAAGGTCCAGAGATTACTTACTGAAATATTCTGAAAAGATTGGAGAATGCCAGCAGGCTTGGAAATGTTTTTAAGAGGGCCTAACAAACATAAATTGATCCCAGTTTGCTAGATTAACTAATTATAAGGAGAAAGAACTTGCATTGTCCCTTATCGATTACGCACATAAAAAAACAAAACCTAAGTTGGATCAAGCCCCCATAAACGAAAAAATTTGTTCGTACGACTTATTTACCAAGCCGAGGTCAGACGCCATAAAGATCTATCATCAAAGAGTGGCAGGATTTGCCTCATGTCTGCCTTGGGACCTACACACTGAGTAAACAAAGAGGCAGAGAACCATTGGTAATAGTCAATAAGAAATGTATAGATCAAAGCAAGCAATAAACATTACAAAAAGTTTAATTAAATAAAATCAGATTCAGCCCCTCAATTTATCCGAACAGTACATCATGATGACCAAAAGATTTCAGATTAAATCAGTCTCGCATCCAATGTTATCTTCAGCAGCTATTAGAGCAGTTTTAACAAAAGGAAAAAAAAAATTTGTACTTTTAAGCCAGAATATAACTGACATTGTTTCATTACCTCAGGAAGCCATTTGTAGCCCCTGCAAGAAGCTCAATGCGTTCATACATCAATTATATGGTGTAAGTCGATATTGCCTCCTTTTATTTCGTACATCAATAACAACAAATTCACATTAGAATCAGTTTTTACATAAAGACAGCAAGAATTGCAAAATAGACTCGTGGATTTTGTTCATAACACATGCTTTATGCAAGTCAGACCAACGCATGCTTAAAATATAAAAATCCCAAATTGCGAATAAGAATGAAAGCTTCATGAACAACTCAAATTAAGAAAATAAGGAGGAGAAAAAAATCCTAAAATTTGCAGCATATTTTTCGTAGAAACAACAAAGAACATAATACAAACTCGACAAGGCACAATTTTTGGCACCTACCGACCAGATCGGCCACCCAAATCCCAACCTAAAGGAACGAAACACCACCACAACGACAACAATGTAAAGATCCCAAAAATTGATAGCATACTTTGAAGTTTGAAGGTAAATTAAAAAAATTAGGAAAAAACCAACAACTAAACCCCTCGTAGAGAACCCAAAATAGCGACAAAAGAGAACTGGATGCTGCAACAGAAAAAAAGGAGGAAAAACCAAAAAAATCATGAACAAACCACAGGAAACACACCAAAGAAGAAGAGGCAGCAGCAGAGAGAGAGCAGTAGAAGCTGGGAACAAAATACTCGCAGAAGAAGAGTTCCATCCAGACCCTTCTAGAGGTAGTACTTGACCAACCACGTTGATCCGTACAAAGCAGAGCGACCGCGATGTAAGGGAGGCAAGCACTCCGTAATGGACAAAAGGGAAAAGGGAAGAGGTAGATCTGCTGTGGCGATAAATTATCGATATGTGCAGAACAAAACCACGAAGCAGAGAAACTGCAACATAAGACCGGAAGAAACACAGCCAGCTCAGCGCTAGCCCACACGGAGAAAGAAGACCAAGAACGAAGGGTTGGGACGAAGCACAGCAGAAGGGAACGGACGGAGGGGATTTTAAGCCAGTCTACAGGGAGGCTCAGTTTGAAATTGAGATACTTATAATTTGTGGAGTAATGTATAATTTTAATTGAAATTTACTAAGAGTCGTTATACTATTTAAATCAATAGTTATGTATAACAATGGATATGTAACATATGAACTAATTTTGATTATGCACTAGCACATTACCTATAACTTTGACGATATTATACAAATTATTGGAAACAATTGCATCCAATGGATATTCTAGGATCTTAATTCGTTGAATAAAGTTGGACCTAATAGAAAATGAAGACCTGCAGCCCATTGTCACTTGATGGAAATAGTTTGTCAGTTTTGTAGAACAAATTTGTTTGAAACTATAAGATGCGTTCAATTAATTCAATTTCATTTAGGCTAATGATTTAAGACCTGCCTTTCCGCTGCAAAATTGTTCAAACCCAATTCATCAGTACTTAAGCTGGAATCTAAATCGCCGACAGTGAATGTTTTTTTTTTTTTTAATTAACAAAAGTAAGCAACTAGAGATCTAACAAATAACTGAAAAACATGAATCCGAATTTTGCTTGCTTATTATTTTGAAAATATGACGAAAAAAATGGCTATAATGATTAACCTAAATGGAATGTCAAATATTTAATAATTAACCTAGGGATCCAAATTACATTGCTCCAAAGTTTAGCTCGATTAGTATGTTTTGTTGAAACAAATTAAAACAATTATGCATGAAATTGAGCTTTTACATAGCTGGGAAGATTTTGGTTTTACATGCTCTTTACTCATAAACACTAATAGTGGTATCATGACTAAGAAAACTTCCAAGTTTCAACTCCTAAAAACATGATGAAAGCTAATCCAGTCACATGACTAATTAACACAAGTCAGAAAACACAAAGATACAACAAAGTCTATCAACTACATCGACCAATTGATAATTAAAATCTAGCACAATTTATTCATACATTTGTTTAATGATCCTCCATAGGTGGCGGCAGGTTGAGATCAATACACAAGTCCAATGTCTTCCTTTCCTGGGAATTCTCAATGCACGCAGAAATCTCTTGAGATGACCAACCCGACATCTGCATGAGAATCAATGCCGCGTTAGTAACTTCATCTGTGCTATGGACCCTCTCTTGCTGCTTCTGCCTCGGCTTCGACTTCTTGCTCATGCCACGCCACTGACGCTCTGGGTGGCAGCGCATGTGCCCGAACAACGCCTTCCATGTATTGAACTGCTTCCCACACTCAGTACACGGCGACACATTGTTGGTTTTGTAGATGGAGGAGGTCTGAGCTCTAAGGTTAGGATTAGGGTTAGGTTTTCTCTTCATACGCCTGGGCTTGAGAGGTGCTACTACTGCTCCACTTGAAGAAGCAGAGAAAGGTTGGAGAGAGAGGTGGAGGTTGCTCATTTTTTGTTTTTCCTTTTCAGCACGTTTTGTTTTAATTTTAACTGGAAATTAATTAGGCTGAGGTTAGAAGATAGGTTTTAACCTCGGAGGGGTATAAATAAGGAAATTAATCCAGAACTTCATCTGGAGAGGTGCAACTAGTGAGTCTGGTGGGCGGTTACTGGGATAACTGAACGGGTGCTTCGAACAGGCACCCTTTTCTTTTTGATAAATTTCAAAATCATTTTTAAGTCATATCCATTTCTACCAAAATTGAGCGCCCGTTTTATTTCCAATAATATTGATTGAATCTAATTTAATTGTCGTTAATTGGGCTCTGGTGTCTCCCTCTAAAAAATTGCGAGAATCGAGACACGCTGGAGAACGTGGCGCTTATGGAAAAAGAATTTCATTTTCGTTGGTAATGACACAAAAAAAATTACTCGGAATGTTATTAAATTATAGAGATATTGAAAGATTTTATTTTCAACGAAAAATCAAATAGTACTTCGAATGATATAGAGAAATTGGAAGGTTTTAATATTTAATATTTTCACTTAAAAAGAAATTAGTACTTGAACTTTAATTTGTAGTATGTACTGAATTAATTCTTCAATATATATATTTTGAGAAATGCTAGTGTCCAATATATAGGACGGATGGGCTCCGTCCAATACGATGATTTTCACGTTTTTAATCTTTAAATAACCGATCCAAACCGTTCAATATGTTTTCCATATTGAAAACTTATAAGAAACCAATTTTTACATTTTTTCGAAATTTTTTACTATTTTTTTGACATTTTAGAAAATCGTTGTTATTGGACGATCCATAATGTTTATATCATGAATTTTTAAAAATACCAAAAAAATAGTAAACAATTTCGAAAAAAAAAAAAAATTAGTTTATTGTAAGTTTTCAATATTGAGAATAGCTTGAACGGGTCGGATCGATCATTTAAAATTTAGAAACGTAAAAACGATCATATTGGACGAACCCATCCATCATATATATAGGACACTAGCATTTCTCATATATTTTTTTTACAAAATTAGTTCTTCTCTAATTTTTTTGTTGTTTCAGATAGATCCTTAATACCTGAAAAGAAAATTAATTTTTTTCTATTTTTTTTCATGTTAATGAAATTAAGCCCTCCATTTATTATTTTTTAAAACATCAAAGACTAATTGATGTAAAAAATTCAGCAACCAAATTTATAATCTTTTTTCAGAAGTTGACAGACCAAAATATTACAATTGAAACTTTAGAAACAAATTTAATTAATTATCCTTTAATAGAGAGACCATTTCCCCTGATATAATGAGTGTAACTTCATTAATTGATGCAAATGTTGCACTTAATCACACCTCTATTAAATGTCCATAACTCAGCCTACATGCATTATAGACAAAAATATTAGTACTAATAACAAAATAAAAGTAAAATATTCAATTAGTTTGGAAAGAAAACTTAGTTGTTAGAAACAAATTCGGTGTAGTGCAACAATCCGTTTCTCTCAATATTTGTATATAATAAATGTAGATAGGTGTATTGGTTTGGAAGAGTCTGAATTGTTGTGCTATATGATGTAGCACAACATCAGATTTGTGTTGTTAGTTGTTGTTGTGTAATAACAAAATAAAAATAAAGAAAAATTCTGGCAAATCTAAAAAAAAAAATTTATGGGCAAATATTCTATTTATAATAGTATATAAAAGAAATAAATCTACTAAGTCACAAATGGTTCCATGGTCTAGCGGTTAGGACATTAGACTCTGAATCTAGTAACCCGAGTTCAAATCTCGGTGGAACCTCAATTTTTGTATTTTAATTTTGTCCTTTTCCGTAATTCTGTTTTTACAACTTCACCCCTCCCGTTTCCTGCCGTTCTCACTTTCTTTCTCCACAAAATCTGTCTCGACCTTAACCACAACTTCACCTCTCCACTGTCCACTCTTCAAATCTTTCCTCCACAGGCTATTCTAAGCTCAAGCTTAGTTAGTAATGGCTATTACTCTTCTTTCGTTCCCCTTTCTTTCCCCAATTTGCCCCTCACCTTCCTCTTCTCGTTCGCGCTTTCCTTCCAGAACGCAGCTACACAGACATAGCTTCGTTCGTCGCTCTTCTCTTGAGAACTCCACAGTTGTGACGAAAGAGGAGGAGGTCAAAGAATCGACGAGCTCTCCAAGTGTAGTCGATACGGATTTCAGGTAATTGTGATTATCTCGTTTCGTTTCACTCTAATTTACATGTGAAATTGAGAACTATAGACGCAATATCTCATAAAAATGGGAATTATTTCTTCAATTGTTGTCTTCTAATTAGTGCTCCTTCTTAATTTATGCGATTTTTTCTCAGTCTTACTTTCAAATTTTCAGAATTAAATGTGTGAGACTGAAAAAAATAAAACATAATGGTTTAGTGAGTAGGTTTTGTCAAATAAATGAAGAATAAAATTACACAAATGTTCCTTATAGTATGAGCTGCTCAACAAATTTGGTCGATAGAGTGTCAAAGTACCTCATTTGTGCCCTAATTTTTCTATTTCTTCCTTAATAAGTGTGGATTGTTGTCACCAATAACAAACCCAAAATGTGGCAAAATGTCATTACTAGCACTTGCATAAGTGGAATAACCCTGGAACCAGACTTATTTTTTAACTGAGAATAACTCAATGAAAAACTTCAAAGGAAGGAAAAACAATTACCCAATCAACACTGGACTAGGCCTTTTTTTTGTCCCTGAAAACCTGGCAGTATGAGTGGCACATGATGCACTTACAAAGTATAGTCACATAAAAGTGAAATTGATAATACTTGAGGACCCTTTGTGTAAACTGTAATAGAAACAATGAACTGAAACAACACATTATCTTTAATAGGGGATGTAAAGCTTGTGGAAAAGAGGAGATAGAGAGCGGCTGCAATGGAGAGGGGAGGATACAAGGAGGGATAGCAACAGTGCCTGGGTTTGGTTGGTGGCCAATAAAAGCCTACCGGCCATGCCCGGGCTTTGTCGCATCTGGTGGCCGGTACAGGCGTCAGGGGCAAACCATGGATGAAGTTGTTTCTGGGAGTAGTAGAAAAGCCACCTCAAAGTAGAAATACGGATAGGACAGATGGTATGTTTCATGACAATGGAATGCACATTTTATAATAAAAAGAGATTCAGAGATTACTTTTACTACAGAAGCTTATGCAAATATCATCAAAACATCAAACCATTGGGTTTCGTTTCGAACCTTCTTATTCTTAGACCAATAGAGTCACCACCTGTCCTCGTCCCACCTTAGTGACATGGCATGTCCACATGTGACATGAATCACATGATGGATTCCATAGGGTCGAACCATTAGATAAAAGAGGGAGCTAAGAAACTGGGTTAGGGGAGAGTGGCATTTGTCTCACTATAATTGGGAGGACCATTTTGAACAAATCCAAAGTTCAGGACCAATATGTAAATGGGCGTTCGTTTGTAGTTGTACTTGATAATAGTACTGAAAATGGAACTTGGCCAATTTTGTTTATTTATATTATGTAAATTGAAGTATTGCAATACACCACGTTGATGTGCCATCTATTTTGAAAATGGCCTTTTTTAGAGTAAAAGGTCTGCAATTGTAAACCACATACCTAGGTATTACTGTAAATATGTGATACTTGCAAAATTTTCTGTCAATAAAATTTCGCTTTATCTAACTCAAGAGTTTTTCAGCTGCAGGTGAAACCCTGATTCTTAGACAGTAAAAAGGGACAGAGTTACCATAAAATCATATTGTTTACTTCTGGCAGGACAAAGAAGACAATTAAGTCAATTCATTTAGCATCCAGCGCTGTGCATTTTGAGCTTTGATGATTTATGAAAGAAGCAGTGCAAGTATTGTGCCTGCCATATTCCAGATTTTGAATACTGTTGCTTTAGCAGTGTAATTGAAACCGCTCGTTCAGTTTTGTTGAAATATTCCTTGATATTTTAGTGATTTAAAATGCTCTCTATATTTGTTCATGCCATCTTTGTTTAAATCACTTGTTTTTTTTTTTTGATGAACCGTACAACAAAGTTTAGTATCAGTTGTCTTCGCATAGGAAAACTTATTTACAACTTGACACCATCAAAGAACACCAAACATGAGTGAAGTGTCTAAATGTAAACTTGCCAAATAAAGAATATTATGATAAGATTATACTAACCAATCAGCTAGCGATCATTATCTAAATTGGAAAAATCCATCTAGTGCAACTGAAGAACCAAAAGTACTCGTTTTTAAGTGTCAAATAAAATCAGGAACCACTTTCATTCACACAATGGAATTTGAAAATTGATGATTAGGCAGGCTACAGAAGGCTCGTCAGCTTCTTTACAGAATTTTCTCCTAGTTACTTGGGGAGGAAAAAAAAACTTTCTTCCACTGTAGAATAATCAGGAAGGGGCATTTTCAAAAATTTCAATTGATCATTGAATTTAGCTTGAATAATTGGGCTTGCTTAGTACAAGTTGTAGCTGTGAGTTCTTTGGCTGCTGGAGAAGAAAAGAAGAATTGTATCAGTGTATTGCACAAACAAAGTACAAAGAGAAACTTCATATTAACCTAAAATCATATACACAATGAGTATTTATGCAAACCCCCAGAGAATCTGAGTACAATCTCACGGAAGTATCACAATTTTTCAACTCATGCCCAAGTTGTGGAGACACAGGACAGAGAAGGTAGTTTGAAGATGTTTATGTTCTTTGCACGTGGAATCTTTAAGAAGTTTTCTAGGTGTAAAAACCATTCTCTAGTGTTATATAGTTTAATTAAGATATCAACAAATATGCTAGAAAATTGCCAATTCTTAGTGCCCAACAATTTGTGCAGTTTAACCAGCTTGTGACTTTGAAGTATGCCAAAATTTTAGATATTATTCTTAGTAGAATTAATTGATCGAGTTATCAACAAAGTACACAACAAGTTACCTGAGTTAAATTCCATTGCGCAGAAAATTCCATCATTTCTTTTTTCTTATCACTAAACAAGCTCTTGACATGGTCTAGTAATATCTCCTCTCTCTTTCTATCTTCAAGTAGTCTCTCCCTTCTCCACTTCAAAAGCTTAATTTCTTCCTCCATGTCCCGAATATCTATGGGTAAGTTCGATGTAATATCAGTTACAGGGAATTTCACCTCAACATTTTCCCTACAGAAGAAACATGAAATACATTAATAGAAGCCTATGCAGAGAAAGTCAAGGTTAAGATGATATAGAGTGAGTGGTTGGTTAATTAATCCCCTGAACTTGTTTTTCTTTTCATTTTTTTTTCTTTTCATTTTCTCTCTTTATTTATTTTTTATTTTCTAGATTAGGGGTGGGGGCCTCAGACCAGGTCAATTTTCTTTATTTATTTTGAATGTCAAAGCATTCTGGTCAGCGAATCTTTGGCCATGAGTAGTATCTGGGTCAGGTTGTCTTGGATAAGTGTTTGAGATAGCTTTAGGAATTCAGCTCAATTCCTGGTATTATCCTGAGGCAATTGCTTTCAGGTTGTGTGGTTGGGTCCATTGGAGGGGAGGGAGTCCCTGGGCGCAAGTACAAGCCTATCAGGTCAAGCAAGAGCTGGTTAGCTCTGTAGCTAGATAAGTTTAAGTTCTAATTGTAACATTTTTCCAATAAAAAAGGGTCAGTCAGTGTATTTTCACACCAGGTCAAAATTTCAACCTCTGATTGAAGAAAAGGCCTCTTTTTCTTTTTGAATTTATTTTTCCCTTAGGGGCTATTTACATCAAATAAAGTTCCCAGCCAGTATCAGTTAAAGAAACAAAGATCCATAACAATAAAAGTAAGCCTTATAAGCCAAGGGTACCTGCTCCCAAGGTAGAATAAGCCAGTGCTTCTTATAATACCACCGTCTAAAGAGATTGCACCGTCACTGATACAGGGCATAGCATGAAGCATATCGCTTCTTGTTTTATAAACTTGCAACCTAGAAAATAAGGTATATAATAACGTTTCTCTGAGGCCATGCCCCTTTGGAGTTAGAAAGGAGAGGTGCATGTGGTCTAGGTATATCATGTTCACAGCAAATCCCAAGAAACCAGGTGGCTGCTCACCATTGGGCAGCCTTGGTTTATGTAACTCGAGCTTCTTCTGGGGGTCATCAGGCTTAAAGTCACCAGAAAATGGTCTGGAATAGAAAAGAAAAAGACTGTCACTAACCCTCTATTCTATGCAATAATTTCAGGAAGCATTTTAAACCTTAAATTCTGAAGGTTTACATATTAAATTATTGAGAGAATTGTAGATAATATCTACAAGCTTACCATTACAATGGGCAATTTTTTACTTGTAAGGTGAAATATTCTAATTATTGTTTACTTTAGTATGAGTGTTAAATTACATTTCCTACATCCTCTAGGCTGCAGAAAGCTAGGCAAGGCATCCTTGTAGTTCCGCTAATTTAATTCTTGTAATTTGTACACGTTTGTAGAAAGCTCGGAAAGGCACCCCCATAGGTAACTTGTAACCAGTACAGTTTACCAACAACGCTAAAACAAACAGGAATTAGAAAAAAGGGTAGGTATCCTTTAACATGGGATTAATGTGACAAAATTGACAACCATCAAAAATAAGTTTTGAAATCCAATATTTGAAATGTGATTGATGCACATGAAAATGATGAAAATTGATGCATATTTACCATTTATGGAAGTGCTCCAAATTTTTAACAGTCCCGATTTCACGGTTTTTGATGAAAAACCAAATGACAGTTAAAATGTATGAAATTTGATATATAACCAATCTATATTGCCAACAATATGTATATAACATTATAACTATAAGCTTTTTTTTTCTTTTTGTTTAAAATTTTTCAATTAATTTGAAGAAGCATTGTCACGGTTGTTAAAGTTAACCATTGCCAATGAATCCTCGCCCTTTAAGAAAATAGTTAAGACAAAGTAAATACATTAATGGAGTCTATCCAAAATTTACCTCAAGTTCTCAAGACAAAAGACAGTAAACCTCCCCTGAGGAGGCCTACCAATGGATGAACCCAGTCCATGTAGACCAAATGCCACATCCACCATGCCTTGCTTTTCGTACCTCTCAATTGCCTTTAGACCATCATATGTCCTGCATACTATACCAAGCATAGTTTCCTTCCCCAAATACTCCGACAATAGCCTACTTAAACAAAAAGTTGATAGAAATGAATATATATACTGCCTTAATTTCTGATATGTATCAAAGCATGGAATTCTATAGCAACTTTTACCAGGTGGGGTGTACTAGTACGGAACAAATACAGAAGTAAATTTCATTCCTATAAGAGAATCTTAATAAATATATCATGTAAAGGTTATGATGCAAAAAATAAAATAAAATAAGACGCAAGCATTTTTTTATTTTAAACCTCAGGTTGATGCAATTATCAAAATGCCCCTAAAGAAATTTTGAAGATTGTAATACAACATAGGAGTCGAGCAATCTTTCATTGTCTGCAAGAACAGGAATTTGCTATTTCTGCACCATACCAGTTCTTGTATTTTTGGACCCAGGGAAGTATTACACAAGTCTGTCCTCCTATATTAGACCTTTTTAGAATCAAAAGGAAGAAACCAAGGATTTAAATACTGTCTCGTGCAACTAGAAACCACTTATTTAGTTTACCAAATCTGAAGTCTAAAGCCGAATCAACATCCATTATACCTCAGAAAAGCAACTAAACATCAATAGGACCACAAACTGAGCAGCATTATAACTCGCTGGTACAGAAATTGACCAATGCAAAGAAGTTTGACCTGCTGAGGTTATCATCATTGACTCGACACAAGGTGGCGACAATGCCAAGTATGTCTTTCATCAGAGGCACCTTCAAAGCTTTTACGCTGTAGTGATACTTCATCTGGCATATTAGTGCAGCCGCTGATCCCCCCTCCTTCATGATACTTTTTAATGTGTCCTCCTCAGCCACTTGGAGATTATTTACAGTGCTGTCTTGGGGTGATTTTGAGTTGCACCTCCCAAGACTAACTGAGATATTCGTTCGTTTGCCAGTCAGGGTGAATTATAATATTGTCTAGTGTTTGCTTTTATGAGGGTTCTTTGCGAAAATTACAATATTACGTGGTACTTTTCTGACTCTGTAGAAATAGTTGCCATATTTTCAAAATTTGGCTCTGAACAACCATCATCATTATTCTAAAATATTTGCAAATAGCATCCAATAATGGAATGATAACTAATTAAGATGTAGATGAACAAATTACCCTCCACACTTATAAACTTGGCAGTTGACACCTAAAATTTAACAATTATCTTGCTTTATATAAATAGAATTGGGGTGAGGAAATACGAAAAATTACAGAATTCAAAGCATGATTCATTCAATTTCTAATTTGTTGTACCGCCAAAAATAAGTAAAATAATAGGTGCTATTTGCAAATTACCCAAAAAGTGTTGGCTATTAGTTGCAGTATGAATCATATGATGTAATCTGTAGTCATTTACCAGTACTAATTTTGCAGAAATTAGGCTTATACTTGTTCTTTTTGATGCCATACCTTGCTTGTCAAGAATTGCTTCATCTATGCTGTCAATTTCAGATTTGAGAAACCTCAAGTTATCCTCATGGTGTTTTACTTTCAAACCAAGCTTCTTTAGTTCATCTTCTAGCCTCTGAAAACAAATGCAGTACCAAAAATGCTAATTATTTCATAAATTACTTCTTCATGAAAAAGTAACAAAAAAGGGTTTTTTTTTTTTGAGAAATTTGACAGCAATAAGGACCTCACTCTTCATCTTTAGAACTTGGGCATCAGAGGAGCTCTCCATTTCTTTCTCGAGGCAGTGCTTTTTACCTCTCTGAAGAAATCCTGTCAGAAAATTGCTATAAAATTCGTATACATACATACGTCACATTCCTGATTTGCTAAAACAATGGAGAAAGTACAAGGGATCGAAACGAATTGATCTAACAATACCTTTATGCTTCGCTCGTAGTAATCTCCGAGTCGGTGCGAGGCGAGGGTTAGAACACGAATTAGAGTGGAGAGTTCATTCGGATTCCTCGCATAGTCCCATTTAAGTTGAGATTACGATTTTTTTTTTTTTTTTTTGGTAATGGAGATTACGATTTAGTACGAATCGGGAAAGAATACACAAATGAAGTGAGAGAGAGACTGAGGTTTGTCGTTTCGGAGGTACTTGCCTTCTTGGGAAGCGTCGAAAATCAGGTGAGTACAGGTGCTTTGAAGTGAGCCGTCCGATCAAAAGCTGTACTTATGGAAAAAAAAAAAAATGGCTATCACTATCAAGTGTTGTCTTCTGAGGTTTCTCCGTTGAGTTCCACTCTGGTCTCTGGGGACCCCAACTTGTTTAGGCCTCCTCAAAATTATATTTGTGTCCTTTTCAGATTCTGTCTCTCATCGAAATAAATTCCAACAAAAATTTTATTATAATTAGATATAACGAATAAATATAGAGCTATGCTGATGACTCGATTATATTCTTCAAACCATGTGTACAACAGGTCGGATTCCTGAAAATGATCCTCTTAGCTCTTCAGTTTATTTCGGGTTTATCTTTAAACAGGAACAAGTCTGATCTTCTGATTACCTCCGCGAACGAATCTCTAGTGACGTCTCTGGCACAAGAAATGGGATGCAGGCCTGCACAATTTCCAATTAATTATCTCGGATTACCACTCTCAGGTAAGAAGTTGAAAAAGGACAACTACTTCCCACTTATCAACAAAATAAAGAGGAAGTTAAATTCGTGGACAGCACCCTTTCTCTCTTCTGCAGGTCGCCTAGTCTTAATCAACTCTTGTCTAACCTCGATGCCGCTTTACTTCATGTCTGCCTTCCAAATGCCGCAATGGGTGATCAAGGAAATTGACAAGATTCGAATGAATTTTTACTGGCATGGTACCTCTGCTGATCAGAAAAGATTGATCATGGTTCCTTGGGATACCATCTGTACACCGAAACAAACGGGTGGATTAGGGGTAATCAATCTGTGCGACATGAATAAGGCACTTATTGCAAAATCCCTCTGGACTTGGACGTCTAACAAAAGGAATTTATGGAGTTTTCTGGCTGCAGCTCTCCAGAATAACAAAATATCCTTGGTCCCAGCATTTAGTCCTTTAAAAAAAGAATTCCAGTGCATCGCCTCTCTACTAGTTCCTATGATCACGGTTGTTCCTGGTGATGGCAGTGATATTCTGTTTTGGCACCACAATTGGGGACATGGAACACTAAAATTTCGATTCGAAGACCTCTTCAGTTTTGCTGTTGATCCTGATCAAACCTTGTACGAGTTTAAGAGAGACTGGAACAACCACATCAGACTGTTCAGACCTTCGCTCAGTAGTTCTCTCTCGGCCTCTGCACAATGGCAGTCCCTTCATCAGATGCTGCTCTCAAATCAAGCTCTTTCCTTTGCAGGAGATAGAGATTACTTCAGATGGAACTTGAACTCTAATGGATTATTCTCTGTCAAATCAATTTACAACTTTCAAAGATCCTATCCTAAGTTCCAGTCAAATCTATCTTCCTTGTGGAAGCTGAACATTCCACCGCGCATGAAAATCTTCAACTGGCAAATGGCTCTCAACAAGATTGCAACAACTGACAATTTGAAGAAAAGAGGATGGCAATTGGCGAGCATCTGCACTCTTTGCAACTCTGACGAGGAAAACGTAAACCACCTTTTTAATTCTTGCAAGTTGTTTAACGAAGTCATGCTTCTAGCGAGATATTCCTCTCCATTGTTCAGCGATTTGGATTTCTCCTCAAATCCCGAGTTTTTATTAAACATTGCAAAGCCAATTGTGCACAGAGAGATTATGGGGATACTGTGTTTTGTGATATGGAGAGAACGATGCAACAGACTCTTCTCTGAATCTTTACAGCCAAACAACTCTCTGGTACTTCAAGTCTTCACCGAATGGGAGGCACTACACTCATCTTCTGACAGCATTTCGGACTCCTAATTTCTTTGATTTGTTTTATTTCCTTTGTTTTTATTTTTTGTGTTCTTTCCTTTTATCTACTTTACTTGTTTAGCCGCTGGCTAAATTTTGTACATTATCTTATTTTAATAAAAAGGTGGGGACGCCGATCCCCATTTTTTCCTCAAAAAAAACGAATAAATATAGAGCTAACTTCAAATTTAAGGTTTTTATTTAAATTATTAGATCTAGTAAAAAGAATAAAACAGACTACCATTCAAATACCCATATAGTTTTTTTAAAAATTATAAATATATACAATTGAGTAATGCTAGAATCAAACACGATCCAAACGTCGACTATTAAAATTTTAAATTGTCGATCCAAACCGTTCAATATGATCTCTATATCAAAATATCTTTACAAATCAAATTTTATATTTTTTTCAAATTTTCTAAATAATTTTGTCGAATTTTCAAAATTGGAGGGTTCATAACTTTTTAGATTGAGCATATTAAAAATTCCGAAAAATAGTAAAAAATATTGAAATAATCTCACCATCAGGTCCAATAGGTATAATATGAGAAATAACTTCTTGCTCTTTACTTCGTGGTAAAAAACTTCTTGCTCTTTACTTCGACTTGATTTAGATAAACTTATAAGAAATTTTAAAGGTCAAGTACAAAGAATGCACCGATCAGGTCCAATAGGTATAATATGAAATAATCTGGTGCCAGTACTGATTTACAAAGTACATAAGGCTTCTACCTGCATGTGCTGGTCAGATATGTATCAGATATGTACATGACCAGTACCTTTGGTCATATGAGTTTGAGAAAACCTGATGCTTTGGTCATATTGGTTTTCATTGCATAAATAGGTTCAACATATTGAAAACATTACTGCATGAATTTGACTGTTTTTCATGAAAGTTTAACTTGGAATGCAGAATGAGTAGTACTCAAAAACTATTGGAATCAGCGATCAAACCCTCCATGATGGAAATGTGGTAATTCTACAATTGTGAAGGTGTCAAAAATCTACAAATAACCTTAATCTGGGAACATTTCAAATGTTGGATGTACTGGATTTTATATATTTCAACCCCTCCATTCTGGATGTACTGGATTTTATATTTTTATTTATTTCAGTTTCTAATTAGGATTGAATTTACAAATGGTTGTAATGCTAAGTATGGATGTTCTGATTGTATGCTAATTTGCTTGATTGAATTTAGAGATGGTTTCTAATTTGCTTGATTGGATGTATTCTAATTTGCTTGAGTGAATTTAGAGATGGTTTCTAATTTGCTTCTATTTACATGTTTATATTTGCAAAGCAAAGCATTATGTAGCTTTCTATTTACATTTGTGTTGAATTATCCAAACAAGTCTATTTACATAAGCTTGTACAAACTGGAAGAGCTGCCAGGACATAAATGACAGAGCTTGGATAGAAGCCAATTTTGCGTGGATGACTTTAAGTCCATGCAAAACTGGTAGAGCTGCTAAGAATTTCAACACCAGTAATAAGGTCTAGAGTAACCAAATATAACATCCAGTGATCTATAGTAACATCCATATAACATCTAGTAAATATAACAAAATGTGATCTAGACTCAAAAATCAATTTGACATCTTTAACTTGACAAGTCTTTATAATCGTATGTACTATTGGTTCGACATCCAACTTCTTGTGCACCACTCGATTCGACATCTTCAAATTCTTCTTCAACTTTCCTTAGCTGAAATTATATCTAAAATTAAGTAAAAAATTTAATGTTAAGTAAAGAAATATTAATACAAAAATTATATCTAGCGTTTTTTTTTAATCATGCGATGGTGCAGCAAAGTGCAATAAATGACAAATTTGCAATACTTGTTTGTTTGATAGGTCGTGTCGAAGGTCACAACATCGCAAAATCAAGAGGCAGAAGAAATTGACATTTATAGAGCATAGAAAATCAAGAGGCATACTAGTGCTAATTTATAATCAACCTGTCAGGAATGGTTATAATTTAAGTAATGTTTTCTTATTTACTATCTAGAGCATAAATAGAAATCGACCTGTCTCGTTTATTGGTACCTTACAGTCCATGGTCAAGACAGGCATAAGAATGTGTTGATTGGTACTTTACTGTCCAGAGGCATACTAGTTCTTATTTATTTTGTAAAATGGAATTTTAATAGGAAAAAACAAAAAAGAGATGAGAGTGGGGTTCGTGGAAAAGAGATGAGAGTACCAGGGCACTTTCAGGAAATTGCTTGCTGGTTCGTGGAAATTGTTTGCTGGTATCATCTGAACCATGTGCGATCAAAACTAGCGGATTTGATAGAAAGAGACCACGAAAAGAGAAATCAAAATTGACCTTTGTAAAATTTCCGTACAATCTAGGGTTTTCGAGAGAGTTGCGCAGAGACAGGAGATATCCTCTTTTGGGAACGACAGAAAGGAGATGAGCGAAACTTTATCCCATTTTTCGCACTTCACTTTTGCAAACGGACAAAGGGACGGAAATTTTTGATAGGACGGAGCTTTCAGCGCTTCAATCAGACTCGTTGATCTTAATCTCAGCGCGAATTTTAAAGCCAATCCAACAGCATGGAAATGCTGTGCATAAGACCCAAATGCACATTAGTGTGCTATATTCATTCTATATATATATAGAGAAAGCCTTCAATCAAAGCGCTTTGACCGGAGTCTCAGTTAAACCCCGTCGGTTCTCAATTTTGAAAGTTCAAACGACCGATCCGAACCGTCAAATATGATCTCCATATTGAAATCTCCTTGCCGACCAAAATTTTCATTTTTTTGAATTTTTTAAGTATTTTTTTCGGATTTTCAAAAACAGCAATTTTTGTAGGGTTCAGAACAAATTAGATTAACGATTTTTGAAAATCCGAAAAAAATACTTAAAAAATTCAAAAAAATGAAAATTTTGGTCGGCAAGGAGATTTCAATATGGAGATCATATTTGACGGTTCCGATCGGTCGTTTGAACTTTCAAAATTGAGAACCGACGGGGTTTAACTGAGACTCCGGTCAAAGCGCTTTGATTGAATCCATTCTCTCTCTCTCTCTCTCTCTATATATATATATATATAATTCATAACTTTCATATTTCGATTTTTTTTTAAATCATAACAAATAAGTGTCAGTAATTGCGCGGATAAGTATTAAAGTAGAATAATTGTGCAAATTGAGTATATAGAACTCTTGAAAAAAATATTATGTAGTGTAACGACAAAAGTTTATAATTACCTAATTAATAACATAAGTGATTATTGTAATAAAAATATTGAGTTTTTCCTTTAGCTAGCAGAAACGTGATGAGTTAGCATCAAATATATATACTATTTACATGAGGCTAGCTACTCTTAACTTTTAATGAAAACTTATTCTTGATAATTGATAAAGTATAAGACATCCAATTTCACAATTACCGACCTGATTTTTTCCTCATTGTGTTGAACTAATCCCTTCGAGACTTTCCAAATTTAAACAAAACATTATGAAAGGTTAAATAATTTTTTTGGAATATTCATACTCAGATACGTTTAGAATAAATATTCGTTATGTAAACTTTTTCCCAAATCACTCAAAAAATTCCCGTCCAAATTTTCACAAGTGGCCCACTGAGTCCCCAGTCTCCAGCTGCCAGTAAAACCTCTTCGTTTTATTCTAAAAAAATTGGCTACCAAAAATTTAGAAATCGAAAATTCAGAGGAGAAATATTAGATTAAGACACTGACACAAATCTTAGACACCTGCTAATTTCATTCGCCTACCTATATAGCTATTAGTCATTAGCCACAAAACTTACTGGCTTACTGACAAGTAATCGAACTGTTGTCACACCTAGCAAATATACATATACAAGCAGCCATTTACATCAATTTGAGTATTAAAATTTATACTGAAGTACCAAGAAAAATAATATCCAATATAATTCAGCAAACAGTAAACACCAGTACACCACTCACTATTCAATTAATAAGGAGAATAAATGTATAGTGGTCTGACGATTTAAGATCAAATGAAGGTGCAAACAATAAACTAATTGAAATCCAATTACATGACTAGGAACAACATTTAGCGACATCCCAAGATTTTTGATGTTTTCGAACAAGAAATGCGCCAGTACATAATGGTTGTCAATCAGCAGAACAATAATTTAGGGTACATAATCATCATATTTTATGTTCGCATAGCAGTTAGTCATTCACACAAGACAACAGGGGGAATAAAGGATGGAACTTCAAATAGCATTTCATGTTTACAAACATTTTGTATTACAGTTTTGAAAATCCTAAGAAAAATCAGATTAAACATAGGGCATACACTTTTGCAGTTTTGCCTGATTTTCACCCAAACTATCAAGATTGCATAGATTCACAAATTGAATTTAACTTAGAATTTCAAAATAGCCTCTAGGTTTGTTAAGATTAGTCCAAATGAAAAGGACACTCTGCAGGGGACAAAAAGGTAATTTGATTTCAGTGGAAATTTTTCAAATTGGATTTTATTGATCATGGAATTTCGTAGAGACTATCAATTAATTATGTAAAATCATCTCCAAGGATGTATTGCATGATTCAGCATAAGGATTAAGGGTTCGTGATAAGAACAAAGTTCTGGTAAGCAATATATTTGATCATTTGTCGACCCTAACTAATAACAACTAAGGTGCATTATGTCAGTAGTAGGCTAGTAGCACTCATTTAAAAGTTATAGTAACTTACACAGGGAAAAAATAAACAGCATCTAACTAAACCTTTTGGAAATTTGCAATTTTCAATTAAGCACAGAAACATCTTACTAAAGCACCTAAATAATAATGTGTCTAAACAAGCAAACTTTCTCCCATGCTACTGACACACTTCAACCATCAGCCTTCTTCTCATTCATATGAGCAATGAGATCTTTTGCATCATCCACTCGTCCCATATCTATGAGCATTTCATGTATAGGAGAATATGCATCTATATCGGGTTTCAACCCTTCTTGCTTCAGTCTTTTCAGCACGCGCATAGCCTCATCTATATTTCCCCTTTTGGCATACGCTTTAATCAAGGAGATGTAAGCTAAATTATCTTGTGCTCCATAATTAAGCACCATATTAATGAGGATGTCCATCACATCATCAGTTGTGCAAAATGCATCGATGAAAATGTTCCACGTTGCAATATCAGGAGATATACCCTTGGAAACCATCTGTCTCATGCACTTCTTTGCATTATCTAATTCCTTCATCTTGCAAAACCTAACTAGAAGAGTGGCATATGTGACAACATTGGGCTGCACACCTCTGGAAATCATGTCATCTAGCAACTCCTCAACCTTGTCAGTTTCCCCCTCCTTGCAAAGTGCATTCATGACGATATTGTATGTCACAATGTCAGGTGACACACCCTTTGAAACCATCTCGTCCAGCCAATGCATTGCATTCTCTAATTTCTTCATCTTACAAAGTCCATCCATAATAGTGCTATAAGTTACAACATTAGGCAGCACACCTCTGGAAGTCATGTCATTTAGCAACTCCTCTGCCTTTTCAATTTCTTCGTTCTTGCATAGTGCATCAATGACAGCAGTGTAAGTTACGACATTGGGCTTATTCCCTTTGTAAATGATGTACTGCAGCAATTTCCCTGGATTTTCTAAGAGCCCCTTCTTGCACAGCCCGTCGACAAGAGTGGTATAGGTCACTATATCAGGTTCCAGCCCTTTAGAAGCCATGCGATCGAGGAGCTGCAATGCCTTTTCGATTGCTCCTTGCTTGCACAGCCCATTAATCAGTGTGGAGTATGTGACAGTATCTGGCAGAACACCTAAGGAATGCATTTGTTCAAACAAATCAAAAGCTTTACTGAGTGAGCCCTCCTTACAAAGACCATCAATAACTGTGCTGAATGCTACGGCGTCAACCTTAAACTCCCCTGGTTCTCCAATCATCTTCTGAAGCAACTCAGTTGCAGAGCTAGTTTTACCAGCAGAGGAATATCCCTTGATAAGGGTAGTATAGGAGATGAGATCAGGTGGGCAACCCAGGTTAGGCATTTTATCGAACAGCATGGCTGCAGCTTCAGCAATCCTATTATTCCTGCAAAGGCCCTTCAGTAACGGGTTGAAGACCATTGGATCAGGTGCTCTCTTGTCCTTGAGAAATCGTCCAAGAAGAACAAAGCCTAGGTCGACCTGATTGACTCGAGTACAGCAGTCTATACAGATGCAGTAGGTGCATGCATCAGGAGAGATGGCAGGAGGATGAGGTCGAGCCAAAGCCAATCGGTTGAAGAGGGAAAGAATGGTAGGGTAGTGCGAGGATAAGTTGCCCATTTGTACCATGGATGTAAAGAGAATATTGAAGGTGATGATGGAAGGCGGCGGATCCCTAAAATGGAGGAGGTCGTGAAAAAAGTCGAGAGCTTGAGGGAATGTAAAGTCGCCAGACCGGCAACGCTTTTTCACGAGACTTTCAAATTCGCGGGTCCTCATGGGTTAGGATTCGCGAAGAGGAGAGAATTGGAAGAAAGCGAAAGGGAAAGAGATCACTCTCCACTGGCAAGAGAGTGACCAATCCGCATCCTCGACAGTCATTTAAAAGGACTGTGCCGAGCAGTCCTTTTACGATATCCGTCCGATCTGGATCCAAGGACGCACGAGAGATTCAGCGAAAAATCGCTGTCGACGGCTTGCCCTCCCTGCCCGATTCCCCTTGAATGTCCAATCCCCTCCCTCCTCTCTCTCTCAAGCTCTCTCACTCTCCAGGAATGTCGCTTCCCTCCACGCACTCTACAGAAAAAATGAAGAGACCTCTCTTACTCGCCCCCTCCGCCTGTTCCTCTCTCGCTCGATCCCGTCCGGTGGCTGCGGCGCCACCACCCCCTCCGTCGTCGCCTCCGGTGACACGCCGAGTGACGACGTATTTGACGATGTTTTCCATCCCAGCCGTCATGAGGGATGGCACACCATGCAAAAGAGAGGCTCTCACTTAAAATCAGAATCACCATGCATGTACTAAGATGAGCTTAATTTGGGAGTGAGAGAGAGACTTCAACCTTGGAGAAGCTTTTCTCTTTGCTTCCTATACTAGGATTAGGAACAAACTCTAACTGGTATACTAACCAGAGAGAGAGAGAGTGTGTGTGAGAGCAACTGAGCAACAACAATGTCAACATTCACACAGCCAATGGTATACCCCAATGTCATCCCGATGCATCCACCGTCCAACTCAAAGGGCTCCTTTGGGCCGGTATTTGTTGTGTTGTCTGTGATCTCAGCGCTAGCTATTGTTGTTTGCTTGATTAGTGGGTTCTGCAGCCGCCGCATGTCTCGATCAAAGCTAGACCTGATGGACAGGCCTTACAACTCAGAGAGTGACATAGAGAAGGGTGTGAAAAGGGTTTGGAATAGATTCCTCAATGGTGAAACCTACCGACATTTCTCAGACAAGGAAAGGTGACATTGAGATCAAGTTTCCTCTGAGTATCTTCTATTAACAAGGATTTTAGAGGAGTCCCAAGGCCATATGGTGGTAAGCTGGTAATGTCATACATCCAGAGATTGGAGTTGGAGGCAGGACATTACCAGGTGGAGTGCCAAGACCTCATGGTGATAATGTCATACATCCAGAGATTGGAGTTGGTGGCAGGAGGTTACCAGGAAAAAATGTTATGTAATTCATGACAGAAGATTTAGATATGTTGCATCTATGATTCTAGGTGACTATACCAGAATACTTCATTCTGGTTTTATTTACCTCATTTTTTGTTTTATTTATCTGTTTCCTTGTAATTTCATTTTTTTCATTTGGAGGGGAAATGAGATCTAGATTGTTAGTTAATGATGAATTGTGTTAGCTTGATTCATTTTGAAATGGGGAAATGTACCAGGCAAGCCCACGTTAGATTCCTTATGAGAAATATTTTCTAATGAAACCAAATGCCATTACATAAATTTCATCATCTTGTTACCTGAGTTGAGCGGCCTTTATGAGTAAATTATGAGGGAACTCAAAGATAACAATATAGTCTACACTTTTACATACACAGCCTTTATGTGTAATCATGAAAATATTATTCCAAATCCAAAAAACTAATACAAATATTCATCATTATGAAACTAATACAAAAAATTATAGTCTACACTTTTACATAAACGGAGTTGAGAGAGAGCACTAATTTCCACACTGCAAACCAATGGCTAGTCATCTACAGGATCTTATGGACATTCATTGGCATTGCATCTTATGGCGACAACTAGGCAAACAACATGCTTCACACAGACTCGCTGACAGTACCAACAATTGGTGGCACCACTGGTGCTGACTAGTGGTTTTATAGTTACATCTGGTTTTAGGAATAAAACACATGCCGCAGGAAATGAAAAACAAGATTGAAGTTTTTGAGACTGTGGTAGTGAATCAGAAGCATATTATTGAAAGATCATGAGCAACAGAAAGAAGTTAGCTTTTATCATGAGAGTTTCTTTTATTCTGGTCTGATCCAGCAACAATTTTGCCTTTTTGTTTCAAAAGTTGGGTAGTGAATTGTCATACCGATTTGACTATAATTGAACAAAGGTTTGACAAGATTACACAAATTAGTACAGTACCAATATCGGTTCACTGGTACAGTTTACGACTTGCTCAAAATATCCTTTCAAAAAGTCTATACTAACTGATCCAGTGAATGAATGATGTACGTAGAAATCTAGTTTGTAAAATTAATCAAATCTTTAAGAAGTGAGATTGGAAACTCCAGGACTTTTATGTTGTCATTTGATAATGAATTTGAATTTTTCTTGTAGAGATAAGAAGGCAACTGGTACGATAGCAGCTCTGCTCAAACCACATCTTCTCTCCCTCAGTTACTTTCAAGTGATCTTTAGCAGTTCTAACTTAACACCACTGATGTTAAATTAATAAACGCAAAACACTCAACACCCTCTCCTCCTTGTCTTGATATACAAACACGTTAATAATTTGCTAGCCATTCGCTCTCACTCAATGCTGGTACAAACCCATTGCCTCACCATACCAGTTCTCGGTTCCCCCGTAAAACTAAGCCGACGCACCCCGAAATGACCCCACCAATGTCTTCTCCTCGCTTCGACGATGCTGTAGAGCGCTTCCCTGACAACTGCGATGGCCGGAGTTGATATTGGATCCAAACCCGTTTCGTTGCGAGCCCACTAAAAACAAAAATCAAACTCGCCTCCTTTTTTTTCTTATTTGAGAATCGGGCATGAGGGCAGGATGAGAGAGAGCGCTATTCTCCTTCGTAACTATGCGCGTCCTTGGATCCAGATCGGACGAACAACATCATTTGACTGCTCGGTACTGTCCTTTTAAACGACTGTCGAGGATGCGGATGCAGAGAGTGACAGACTGACAGCTCAGTTTCAAGACATTCAATGGGTCGCTCTTCAGTCCCGGAGTCGGATCTCGTTTTTTACAAACGACCACCTGGTCGTTTTCGATCCGGACCGTCTGATTTAATCTTAACGGTTAACATTTTTTCGGGCCTATCAATCGTGGTACTAGCACGGAGCATCTATAGCCATTAAGATTAAATTAGACGGCCCAGATCTAAAACGACCAGGTGGTCTGCCGACCAGAGGATCTGGTTCCCTTCAGTCCCAGGTCCCTTCTCTCATTCAATATTTTCCGGTAGATTATTTGTTATTTGATATTTACAAATTATTTTTCCCTCATTTTTTGGGGAACAAAATAAACTGACAGCTTACCGAGAATATTTGTTATAACAAAATGACATATTTATATATGTTTTATCCTTATTTTTAAAATGTAAAAAATTCAACTATTATGTGAATAACCATCTAATTAACGAAAGAGTAATCAAACACCTGTTTATAAATAATATAAATGTACCATCTCATAAACATGTCCACAGATATGCTGGTAGATATTTTCTTAATTAAAATTTTGAAAATACTTTTTTACTAACTTTTAGGAAATAAAATAAACTGATAGCTTACTGAGACATAATTCTTATACAAAAATTTATGTTTTATCTTTAAAATTAAAATGTACAGAATTCTATTAATATAAGAATAACCATCTAATTAACGAAAGAGTAATGATCATCTGTTAAAATTAATAATAAAACTTGTACCATGTGAAATAATATATAGGTAGTTCTCCCTTGACGTTTATAAAACCCTCCAGTATGTCTCCTCAATGATCGCTGGGACTTCTCCAATTGAACTTCAAGTGGCCTCTGGTGAATAATGCCAGTACACTGCGCCTTGTTCTCCTTCTCGATCGGTACTTCCACTTGCTCTTTCAAGTTTTAAAAGAACAGAAGTTTTATTTTTCCTAATAAGGAAAAATGAAAATTTGAAGACGTGACTAAAATGGATATGTGAAAAAAACAAACAAATGTCAGAAAAAAACTCAATATTAGTTGTTACTATAAATATGTTTTTTTACTGCTCTTATCTATTATGTGATACATATACTATCCTGGCTATGTTGTCACAGATGAGCCTTGCCGATAATATGTAAATGCTGGATTTGGAGATCCAGGCACAAGATTAATTTCAAAATGCAAAAAAGCCAAATCCTCACGGTGTACAATTTGACAGATTAATTTGGATGAGAACTAAATCAGGCAATTACACGGTCAAACAAGGGTATAGAATAATTAGTCAGCAGGAGGGAGGAAACATGAGCTCTAACTTGGAGACAGTGTGGGAAACAATAAATAGCTGGAAACATATAGCTCCAAAAATTAGAATATTTTTGTGGAGGCCTTAGTTGTCTAAGGCACTGCCCCTCTCACTTAATATACATAGGAGGATCCATGCCGTCTCGCCGATGTGTCAGCGGTGCAATGGAGAAAACAAGTATGAAGCCCACTGCTTCTTTTTCTATCCAGGGTCGAGGTTTGTTTGGTTTGGGGGACCACTGGCAATTAGAACATGTGATCTGCCTTTGGATATGATGGGAGCGTTCGAGCAAGTAACTTAGGGGCTTAACGAAGAAGGCACAAAAATTTTCTCATACACATTATGGGGAATTTGGAAAGGGAGAAACGAAGTGGTGATGCAGCACAAACAATTTGATCCTGGTTAGGTAATAAGAAACATAGTGCGAGAAATGCAAGAAGCGGGTCAGATGTTGCAATGCGAGGGGCCATCAGTAGAGATATGAAGAGATAGGTATGAGATGGCCCCACCAAGATTGGCAAATAATTGTTGATGCATCTTGGGATGTGAGTGGAAGGGCCGGTACAGCATTTATTTTGTATGAGAATGGCAAAGCAAGCAGTTGTGGATGCAATCACCACATGGCACAAGACCCGTTTCATGCAGAAGCAATCGCCTTACTGGAAACCTTGAAAATGAACAAATCACGTACGGAAATGGGGACGCATAACAGGACCAACATGTTCTCGGATTGTTATAACCTGGTTATTGCTGTTCTCGAATCCAACACAACAGATGTACCATCATGGTGGTCGGTCCCAGCTGTAAACATGGTGGCCAACATTGCAGCTGAGTTAAGGAGGAACATAGGCATCAAACATGTGGATAGAAGAGCAGTACAACCAGCGCATGTCATGGCAAATTGGGTCAGAAGGAACAAGTTAGCAGGAAAGAGGAAGGGGACCATATAGCTGCAATGGCAAGCTTGGGGCTGGAGGCAGATTGATAGGAATTTCTTTGTATTTTCTTAGTCGCACCACTTTTGATTGTTTTTTCCTTCTGTACAGCTGTACTAGTATTAATTTCTCTTTAGTAGGAGAAGTGTAAGTTGGTACCAGTAATTGAAGTGGTAACTGGTTCTGGTAAATTAACGGATGCAGATGGGGAACTATGTAATGTGTTTTATGATTAAAATTGCCCATTGGCCAGTATTTAAAAAAAAAAAAACTTTGAAAACGGTCACAAGTTTTATTTTCCTGACTGATTAATCTGTCAAGCCATCAACATCAATGTTAAATTTCAGTCCTCGAAGTGAATATTGCCAATTTGTCACTGTTTATCAATTCAGGACAAAAAAAAGCCCTGAAGAATTGATAGCCGCACTGGCAGCATTGGACAAGTAAAAGATAGCTCTCAACATAAAGGCATTTTGCCCGCATTCAATTCTTTTTCCAACTTGGTCAAATAGGTGGTCAGAAAGAGAAAACGATAGTAAATATGCATTGTAAAATATTCGACGGATCAACAAATTTCTTGTAGAAAAGGCAACGTTTTGTTGCTTTTGGTTTTGAAAAAGAAATAAAATTTTATCTTAGGCGAATACAGAATGAATATTCATGTAAAGACATCAATTTGATAACATATAATATAAAAAACATTAATAAAAACAAAAACTTTCATCATATTAACATTGCCCATTTGTTAAATTTAAATAGTAACTCGTCAAAAATTTCGGAGTGTTACAATTTTGGACGCACTTTTTTGATTGATTATTACTTGGCATATCGGATAGAGCTCCATTATTGAAACAACTTCAACCGCCTCTTCAATGAAATCATCTCCTGCCACAATGAAGGTTAATGCGCTTTAGCTTTTTCAATACATTCCATGAGAGTAAAGAAATCTAATCTCGTGTCGATAACAAGCCATGACGATTCAAGAAGCGATATTTCTAACAGGCATTTCGTTCGAACACATTAATTACTCACATTAATTACTCGCCAGAGCGATCGAACCACATTTTAAGTAACGGTCAATTAGTGAATAATTCATGATTTATTAGACAAAAGATTTCCCTATCACCACTTCTTAACATATGTATATGGGCCCACATCTTCACTGAAGAAAGCACCTTCGGATTCGTTTAATAGTGGATTTACGATTTAATAATTTCATTTCATTCTGCACTTATGGTTATTTAGCTGGGACTTAGATTTGTTGGACTCCCCTTTTCCTAAATCACGCAGAAAATGCCCGTCCAATTTTTCACAAGTGGTCCAGTGAGACTGAGACCCCAGTCTGCAGCTGCTACTAAATCCTCTTAGTTTTACTCTTAAAAAAAATGGGTACCAAAAATTTAGAGATCTAAAACTCAGAGGAGAAAATGCTATATTAAGACAGAGACATAAATCTTAGACACCTGCTAATTTCATTTATCTAACTAAATAGTGTATTAGTCATTAGCCGCTAGAGGCACTGGCTTACTGACAACTAATCAAACTGTTGTCAAACCTAGCAAATATACATATACAAGCAAGCAGTTACATCAATTTGAGTATTACATATTATACAGAAGTATATAATCATTGAACTGACCACATTCTATAATCATTTTCTGAAGCAACTCAATTGCAAAGCTAGTCTGACCCACCGAGCACGAGCAGTATCCCTTGATAAGGGTATTATAAGAGAAGAGATCAGGCGCGCGACCGAGCTTAGGTATTTTATCGAACACCATGGCTGCGGCCTCAGGAATCCTATTATCCCTACAAAGGCCCTTCAGTAACAGATTGAAGACCATTGGATCAGCTGTTCGACTCTCCTTGAGAAACCGTGCAAGAAAAAATAGGCCAGGTCGAGCCGATTGACTCGAGCACAGCAGTCGATACAGCTGTTCGCCTACCAAAATGCCCCTAAAGAAACCGTGCAAGTATGTCTTTCATGAGAGGCACCTTCAAAGCTTTTACGCTGTAGTGATACTTCATCTGGCATATTAGTGCAGCCGCTGATCTCCCCTCCTTCATGATACTTTTTAGTGTACCCTCCTCAGCCACTTGGAGATTATTCACAGTGCAGTCTTGGGGTGATTTTGAGATGTTCGTTCTTATGCCAGTCAGGGTGAATTATAATATTGTCTAGTGTTTGCTTTTATGAGGGTTCTTTGCGAAAATTACGTGGTACTTTTCTGACTCTGTAGAAATAGTTGCCATATTTTTAAAATTTGGCCCTGAACAACCATCATCATTATTCTAAAATAATTGCAAATAGCATCCAATCATGGAATGATAACTTATTAAGATTTAGATGAACAAATTACCCTCCACACTTATAAACTTGGCAGTTGGCACCTAAAATTTAACAATTGTCTTGCTTTATACAAATAGAATTGGGGTGAGGAAATACGAAAAATTACAGGAGTCAAAGAATGATTCATTCAATTTCTAATGTAGTTGTACCGCCAAAATCCAATAAACTAATAGGTGCTATTTGCAAATTACCCAAAAAGTGTTGGCTATTAGTTGCAGTATGAATCATATGATGTAATCTGTAGTCATTTACCAGTACAAATTTTGTAGAAATTAGGCTTATACTTGTTCTTTTTGATGCCATACCTTGCTTGTCAAGAATTGCTTCATATGTGCCGTCAATTTCAGATTTGAGAAACATCAAGCTATCCTCATGGTGTTTTACTTTCAAACCAAGCTTCTTTAGTTCATCTTCTAGCCTCTGAAAACAAATGCAGTACCAGAAATGCTAATAATTTCATAAATATTTCATGTTTTTTTGAGAAATTTGACAGCAATAAGGACCTCAGTCTGCATCTTTAGAGCTTGGGCATCAGAGGAGCTCTCCATATCTTTCTGGAGGCAGTGCTTTTACCTCTCTGAAGAAGATGCTGTCAGAAAATTGTTGTAAATCAGCATGCATGATTATCAAATTCCTGGTTTGCTAAAACAAGGGATCGAAACGAAACGATCTAACAATTAATACCTTTATGCTTCACTCGTACTCGTAGTAATCTCTAACTCTGAGCGAGGATTAGAATTAGAGTGGAGAGTTCATTCGGATTCCTCCATTTAAGTTGAGATTACGATTTAGTACGAATCGGGAAAGAATACACAAGTGAGGTGAAAGAGGTGAGAGGTTAATTTGTCCCTTGTTGGGAAGCGTCGAAAAGCAGGTCATGAGGTCAGAGCGTAAGTGCAGTACAGCAAGAGGTGTTGTTTTCTGAGGTTTCTCTGTTGAGTTCCACTCCCACTCTGGGGACCCCAACTCGTCAAAATTAAGGAACAAAAACATTAATTCGAAAACGAAAATAACATATTTGTGTCTTTTTCAGATTCTGTCTCTCATCGAAATAAATTCCAACAAAATTTTATTATAATTCGATAAAACGAATAAGTATACAGCTAACTTCAAATTTGAGGTTTTTATTTAAATTATTAGATCTAGTCAAAAGAATAAAACAGACTACCATTCAAATATCCATACAGTTTTTTTTTTAATATATATAATTTACTATTAATGCTATCAAACTTTGAGTAGAGTTTCTAATTTGAAAATTTTAGACTTTTTTGTATCAAATAATTAAACCTAAGAGAAAAAATATTCGGTGGGTCTCAATCAAAATACCAATATTTTTTGGGGAACAAGGAAGCGCAGAACAAATAGTCAGGCATCCAGTTTATTTTAAAGTAAATTGTGATTTCGTGCCTTTGAAAATAATTTTAGAGTGTTGGAAAAAATGAATTGGAGGATTACTTAATTGTGCAAAAATAAATTACACTCATTAATAATGAAAACTAACACGGCAAAATTCGACAGAAGTGATCCGTTATGTAATGGGTTTCGAAGTTTAGATCAAAACTTCTTGCTCTTTACTTCGACTTGATTTATATAAACTTATAAGAAATATGTATAAAAAATTCATAACTTTCATATTTCGATTTTTTTTTTAAATCATAACAAATAAGTGTCAGTAATGCGAGGATAAGTATTAAAGAAGAATAAATGTTGCAATTGAGTACATAGAACTCTTGGAATAATCATACTCAGATTCATTTAGAATAATATTCGTGATGTAACCTTTTTCCCAAATCACTCAAAAAATGCCCGTCCAAATTTTCACGAGTGGTCCAGTGATGCCCCTGGCCCCAGTCTCCAGCTGCCAGTAAAACCTCTCAGTTTTATTCTAAAAATTTTGGCTTCCAAAAATTTAGAAATATAAAATTGAGAGGAGAACTGTTAGATTAAGACAGTGACATAAATCTTAAACACCTGCAAATTTCATTTACCTACCTATATAGCTGAATAGTGCTTTAGTCATTAGCCACAAAACTTACTGGCTTACTTACAGACAACTAATCGAACTGTTGTCAGACCTAGCAAATATACATATACAAGCAGCCAGTTACATCAATTTGAGTATTAAAAATTATACAGAAGTACCAAGCGGCAAGCAAAATAATATCCAATATAATTCAGCACACAGTAAACACCACTCACTATTCAATTAATAAGGAGAATAAATGTATAGTGGTCTGACGATGTTAAGATCAATTGAAGGTGCAAACAATAAACAAATTGAAATCCAATTACATGGCTAGGAACAACATTTAGTGTTTTTAATGTTTTCGAACCAGCAATGTACTAGTACATAATGATTGTCAATGGGGGGAAAAGGATGGAAATTCAAATAGCATTTCATGTTTACAAACATTTTGTATTACAGTTTTGAAATTCCTAAGAAAAATCAGATTAAACATAGGACCCTAATGATGCGCTTTGGATTTGGAGCAATGGACCAGTAGCATACTTTTGCGGTTTTGCCTGATTTTCACCCAAACTATCAAGATTGCATAGCTTCACAAATTGAATTTAACTTAAAATTTCAAAATAGTCTCTAGGTTTGTTAAGATTAGTCCAAATGAAAAGGACACTCTGCAGGGGACAAAAAGGTAATTTGATTTCAGTGGAGATTTTTCAAATTGGATTTCGTTGATCATGGAATTTCGTAGAGACTATCAATTAATTATGTAAAATCATCTCCAAGGATGTATTGCATGATTCAGCATAAGGATTAAGGGTTCGTGATAAGAACAATGTTCTGGTAAGCAATATATTTGATCATTTGTCGACCCTAACTAATAACAACAAAGGTGCATTATGTCAGTAGTAGGCTACTAGCACTCATTTAAAAGTCATAGTAACTTACACAGTGGAAAAAATAAACAACATCTAACTAAACCTTATGGAAATTTGCAATTTTCAATGAAGCACAAAAACATCTTACTAAAGCACCTAAATAATAATGTGTCTAAACAAGCAACCTTTCACCCAAGCTAGTAAAACACTTAATCATCAGCCTTCTTCTTAGTCATCTGCGCCATTAGATCTTTTGCATCATCCACTCTTCCCATTCCGCTTGCTGGCTCGCTCCAGATTCCAACAGTGGAGGAGGACTGATCACGAGCTGTCAAGCAAAGAAGACTATGGTGCGAAGAAATCAAGGTTTTGACATATTCACTGGTGGGGAAGACGCGTACCATAAAGTTCAAGTTGGGATGTAAAAGTTGGAATACCTTATGCGAGCGGAAGACTTTTTGGCATTTCATTTCACGAGAAAATCTTTAGTGCAGGGCTTCGCGCCTTGGTGGCCTGCTTTCACTGCCATCAAACTTGTCAGAAAGAGGTTCAGAAAAACTCACACCTTTCTCCCTGCCTAATGCGAAAGAGGTTGGGGAACGCTTCTCTTACCAACTTTCCATATCTTCTTGCAGATATCGCTTTGTAGGACAACCTAGCTCCCTTTCTTACCTTGCTCCGGGAATAGTGGGTTTTTTTCACTCTATTTTATTTATTATCTTCGATCTGGAGGTCACTTTTTTTCTAGAAGCATTTCTTTTATAGGATAATATGCATCTATATCGGGTTTCAAACCTGCTTGCCTCACTCTTTTCAGCACGGATATAGCCTCATCTATATTTCCCCTTTCGACATATGCTTTGATCAAAGAGATGTAAGCTGAATTACCTTGTGCTCCGTGATTAAGCACCATACTAACCAGAATGTTCATCACATCATCCGTTGAGCAAAATGCATCAATGATAATGTTCCACGTCACAATGCTAGGTTGTATACCCCTTGAAACCATCTCTCTCAGGCACTTCTTTGCATTCTCTAATTTCTTCATCTTGCAAAACCCAACTAGAAGAGTGTTATATGTGACAGCATCGGGCTGCACACCTCTGGAAATCATGTCATGTAGCAACTCCTCAACCTTGTCAGTTTTCCCCTCCTTACAAAGTGCATTCATGACAATATTGTATGTCACGATATTAGGTGATATACCCTTTGAAACCATCTCGTCCAGCCACTTCATTGCATTCTCTAATTTGTTCATCTTGCAAAGTCCGTCCATAATAGTGCTATAAGTTACAACATCGGGCTGCACACCTCTATAAATCATGTCATTTAGCAACTCCTCCGCCTTTTCAATTCCTTCTTTCTTGCATAATGCATCAATAACAGCATTATAAGTGATGGCATTGGGCCTATGCCCTTTGTAAATGATGTAATGCAGCAATTTCCCTGGATTTTCTAACAGCCCTTTTTTGCACAGCCCGTCTACAAGAGTGGTATAGGTCACTATATTAGGTTCCAGCCCTTTAGAAGCCATGCAATCCAGAAGAAGCAATGCCTTTTCAACTGCTCCTTGCTTGCACAGCCCATTGATCAGTGTGGTGTATGTGACAGTATTTGGCAGAACACCTAAGGAATGCATTTGTTCAAAAAAATAGAAAGCTTTACTGAGTGAGCCCTCCTTACAAAGACCATCAATAACTGTGTTGAATGTTATGACATTACGTTTGAGATCGTCACATCCTCCAATCATCTTCTCAAGCAACTCAGTTGCAGAGGCAATCTTGCCAGCAGAGCAATATCCCTTGATAAGGGTATTATAGGATATGAGATCAGGTGGGCAACCCAGGTTAGGCATTTTATCAAACAGCATGGCTGCAGCCTCAGCAATCCTATTATTCCTGCAAAGGCCCTTCAGTAACGGGTTGAAGACCCCTGGTTCAGGTGCTCTCTTGTCCTTGAGAAATCCTCCAAGAAGAACAAAGCCTAGGTCGACCTGATTGACTCGAGTACAGCAGTCTATACAGATGCAGTAGGTGCATGCATCAGGAGAGATGGCAGGAGGATGAGGTCGAGCCAATCGGTTGAAGAGGGAAAGAATGGTAGGGTAGTGGGAGGGTAAGTTGCCCATTCGTACCATGGATGTAAAGAGAATATTGAAGGTAATGATGGAAGGCGCCGGATCCGTAAAATGGAGGAGGTCGTGGAAAAAGCGGAGTGCTTGAGCAAATGAAAGGTCGCCAGACCGGCAGCGCTTTTTCACGAGACTTTCAAACTCGCGGGTCCTCATGGGTTAGGATTCGCGAAGAGGAGAAGAGGGGAAGAAAGGGGAAGGGATAGAGAGATCACTCACTCTAGTAGTCACTAGTCAGTCTTCACTCGCAAGAGAGTGTGCAAGAGAGTGACAGCTCAGCTTCGAGACATTCAATGGATCGGTCGTCGGTCCCAGACTCCCAGGTCCCTTTCTCATTGAATATTTTACGGTAGATAATTTGTTATTTAATATTTACAAATTATTTTCCCCTCATTTTTATGGGAACAAAATAGCCTTATAGGCATTGCGAGCGTTCAATTCTTTTTCCAATTTGGTGTAGGTGGTCAAAAAGAGAAATCGATTAACAAATTTCTTGTAAAAAAGGCAACGTTTTGTTGCTTTTGGTTTCGAAAAAGAAATAATATTTTATCATATGCGAAAACAGAATGAACATTCATGTAAAGACATCAATTTGATACCATATAATATATAAAACATTAATAAAAACAAAAACTATCATCATATTAACATTGCCAATTTGTTAAATTTAAATAGTAACTAGTCAAAAATTTCGGAGAGTTATGCACTTTTCGATTGATTACTTGGCATATGGGATAGAGCTCTGTCATGCATTCTTTTTCTTAGCCAAGTTATAATTTGCCAAATTACTACATCATGTTTACATGACATTGTTGACACAATATCAACCGCCTCTTTAATGAAATCATTCCCTGCCACAATAAAGGTTAATGCGCTTTAGCTTTTTCATTACATTCCCTACGAGTAAACACAATCTAATCTCGTGTCGATAACAAGCTATGACGATCCAAGAACCGATATTTCTTACAGGCATTTCGTCAAACATCTTACTCGCCAGAGCGATCGAACCAGATTTTAAGTAATGGTCAATTAGTGAATTATTCATGATTTATCAGACAAAGGATTTCAATATCACCACTTCTTAACATAAGTATGTGGGCCCACATCGTCGGTGAAAGAAAGCACCTTCGGACTGGTTTAACGGTGGATTTACGATTTAATGAATTTCATTTCATTCTGCACTTATGGTTATTTAGCCGAGACTTAGATTTGTTGGACTCCCCTTTTCCTAAAGCACTCAGAAAATGCCCGTCTAATTTTTTCACAAGTGGTCCAGTGAGACCCCAGTCTGCAGCTGCTAGTAAATCCTCTCAGTTTTACTCTTAAAAAAATGGGTACCACAAATTTAGAGATCTAAAATTCAGAGGAGAAAATGTTGGATTAAGACAGAGGCATAAATTTTAGACACCTGCTAATTTCATTTATCTAACTAATCTTAGACATAAATGATAGAGAATGGAATTTGTATTGAATTGTGATATGAAATGATTGCAATTACATTTTATTTATAGACTACTCTAAGTTTACTATTAACTATTTCCAAATGTGCATCTCCTACCAATCCTCTATAATCTCTATTGTTATCAATCTCCAACTATCATACAATCTTGATATCTCCTACCTAATACAATCATACTCTAACATTTCCCCTCAAGCTCATCGTAGTGGCACACGATTTAGTTTGTCATCTTCGAATGGTTCGATTCTTCTCGAAATTGAATAGCCAACTTGCATTTGCACTCCTTGAAGAAAGAAAAAGAACGAGCTCTTGTGGCTCAAGAGAAAAGAACGAGAGCTCATGTGGCTCATTTGAAGAAAAAAGAAACTCTTTTAGCTCAATTTGAAGAAAGAAAATGAGTTCTTTTGACTCAAAAAAAAGAGAAGAAGAAAGACGAGCTCTTTTGGCTCAAGAAGAAGAGAATGAACTCTTTTGGCTTAAGAAAGAAAGGAAATGAGCCAGCACTATTCTGGAATTAGGCTCATGCAATAAACACAGATAGATAGCTTAATTCTTCTTATTCCAGAATTTCAGTTCTTTTGTTCCAGTATACCTAGATCTAGTCTACTATTCTCTGCCTATTCCCATCTCCAAAGATCCACCTCTCCACGCTATTTTCTCTCTCTCTCTCTTTCTCTGCCTATTCCTGAATAGAACATCACTCTCTTTCAAAAACCAGAACCAGATCTGATCCGACATCGCACCTGCGCCGCCACAACCTCCGTCGCGCATGTCCTTGCGGCTCTGAGCTCTGATTGAAACCCTAGGTTGATCGATCAGACCTGACGAGCACCGCCTCGCACGATTGGTCGTCGTCGCGAGCCTCATTGCACAGCCACCAAGCATCTCATTCAGCGCTGCGGTTGCCAAGCACGACCTCCGTCTCGTCAGATCTGTTCCGCCTCTTTTCTCTCAACGACGCCGCACAACCATCGTACCACCACTACCGCATGGCCACCTCATGTGCTGTGCTCGACCACCAGATGGGATCTACACCCGTGCGACCTCTCAATATTCCGTGCGCACGATTCTATGCCGATCTTGCAAGATCCGACTGTTTTTGTCAAGGTTCGACCCGTTTCGAAAGATCTGAAACTGTCGACGAGCATGAGGCAAGCACTATAACTAATATTGCACGATCAAACAGTAAGATTGATGTGGCATGCAATATTTTAGTTTGGTATGCGATCTGGTATGTTCTTGACTGATTTTTCATTGAGGATGATGCTTGTGGTGATTGAAACCTAGTCGAGCATAAGCTGATAGTATTATTTGAGCCCATTGTGCATGCCTTTGCAAATCCACTTAATCTTTTGTTCCAACCTGACTCTGATACCATGATAGAGAATGAAATTTGTATTGAATTGTAATATGAAATGATTACAATTACATTTCATTTATAAACTACTCTAAGTTTACTACTAACCATCTCCAATTGTGCATTTCCTACCAACCCTCTATAATCTCTATTGTTATCAATCTCCAACTTTCATACAATCTTGATATCCCCTATCTAATACAATAATACTCTAACAATAAATCTTAGACACCATAGTTGCGGCCTCAGAAATTTTATTATCCCTACAAAGGCCCTTCAGTAACGGATTGAAGACCATTGGATCAGCTGTTTGCCTCTCCTTGAGAAACCGTGCAAGAAGAACATAGGCCTGGTCGAGCTGGTGACTCGAGCACAACAGTCGGTACAGCTGTTCGCCTCTCACGAAGCTTTCCAACTGGCGGGTCGCCATGGGCCCAGGTTAGAAGGTTATAGTTAACATTTGTAGGGAAAAAAAAGGAATGAAATGGAGAACGAGTAACGAGATCAAATGAAGGTTGCAATTTGTAACACCCGATATTTATTTTACCGACTTTGACCAAGGTTGACCACTTTGACTGAAATCTGATTTTTGACTAGTCAATAATTTTTACCTTTGAGCTTTGACCGAATGAAAAGGATAAAGTTTATGCAGTGCAGCCTATTTCTTGTGAGTTTGACCACCGAATGAAATTGAGTAATCAAATAATATTGCCACCTCCTACTTTGATGTGTCACTTCTGTATTCATCTTCCTTATTTTATTTTATTTGCACATTAGCTTCTGTCCTATTCGATAAACCGTCTCATATTCTTTCGGATGTGGGAACTTAAACGAGAAAGAACAATTTGTGATGCTTTAATAAGAAACGGCAGAAGTGAATTGCCACGTGGAAACAAAAGGGATACGTGGCAATTTTTTCTCAACTGAGCTTAAGAGGTACATGGTCAAAGCGGTTAATTAATTCATCTTTTTCCATTCGGCTAAATAAAATATCACAGTTTTGACTAGTCAAAGGTCAAATACTTGGTCAACTATGGTCAAATTCGGTCAAACTTTGGTCAAATTTCGGTGGGTGTTACACTTCAGTATTGATTGATTGATTCGATTTATCGTTTGGTTTTCATTTAATATGTTTATGTGAATTGTGATTGGTATATTTTACGGGATATCGGAGTTTGAAATTGGATATGGAATTGAATCTAAATTTTGAGCCCTGATCCTCCTGAGTTCGGGGAGAGGCCGGTCCTGATCCTCCTGAGTTCGGGGAGGGACCACTCTGACTGACTGACTGTCTGGATCCGATTATCTCCGTAAAATATATTGTTTGTTATGTGGATTAATCTAGTCTGATTAAATTTTGTTATAATAATTAAATGTAGAGAAGTTGCGTCGTTAAATAATCGGTTACTGAGGTTTGTACCTGACTCTATTTGTTTTTCTGTTGCGACGTAGGTTGACGGACCGTCGGATGGGTGCAGAAGATACCGTTCTAGCTCGCGTCCCGCGACCCGTCGGTGCGAGACGTGACAGATGGTATCAGAGCATTCGTTCCTTGGACTGTGTTTGGGTCCTATCATTTCATTTGAAATTTAATTTCAGTTTACTTGAACTTGACTTGTTATCCTCTGTTTGAATTTCGAGGACGAAATTCCATTTGAAGGGGAGGAGAATGTAACACCCGATATTTATTTTACCGACTTTGACCAAGGTTGACCACTTTGACCGAAATCTGACCTTTGACTAATCAACAATTTTTACCTTTGAGCTTTGACCGAATGGAAAGGATAAAGTTTATGCAGCCTATTTCTTGTGAGTTTGACCACCGAATGAAATTGAGTAATCAAATAATTTTGCCACCTCCTACTTTGACGTGTCACTTCTGTATTCATCTTCCTTATTTTATATGGACATTAGCTTCTCTCCTATTCGATAAACCGTCTCATATTCTTTCATTACAAGCACATTTGCTTCTTTTAAGCTTATGCTTCTCGTCATTTTTCCAGTCAAGAAACCATCGAACCAATAACAATTTGATTACGGAATTTGAGTATTGATTATAATTTGATTAGTTCGGCCGATTGGATTCGAGTCTACGTCGCAGCCGAGATAGTCGATTGGATTTGTCTATTGATTTCTGAACCATCCTATCAGGTAACCGGACTTCTCTATATTTAATTTCGTATTGTTTGATTGATTCGATTTATCGTTTGATTTTGATTGAATATGTTTATTGAATTGTGATTGGTATTTTTTATGAGATATTGGGTTTGGAATTGGATATGGAACTGAATCTGAATTTTGGGCCCTGATCCTCCTGAGTTCGGAGAGGGGCCGGTCCTGATCCTCCTGGCATCGGGGAGGGACCACTGTGACTGACTGACTGACTGGCCGGATCCGATTATCTTCGTAAAATATATTATTTGTTATGTGGATTATCTGATTGAACTTTGTGATATTAATTAAATGTAGAGAAACTGCGTCGTTAAATAACCGGTAACTGAGGTTTGTACTTGACTTTGTTTTGTTTTTCTGTTGCGACGTAGGTTGACGGGCCGTCGGATGGATACAGAAGATACTGTTTCGGCTCGCGTCCCACGACCCGTCGGTCCGGGACGTGACACAATTAACTAGGCGTGTTTGGCAATGGTGAAGAACTAGCAGTTCGCGAACTGGCAGTAGTCGGGGTGAACCAAACGAGGAACTACTATCTATGAACTAGCGAACAAGGCCTTATTTCCAATCCCCTATTTTTTACGAACTGGGACGAACTGGGTTTGGCGAACTAAATGTTCGTGGATAGCTGTTCACCACCTAGTTCGTGCACAACCCAAACATACCCTAATTGACCGAGCCGATTTATTTAAATGGGGTGCAATTGATCTGACCAATTTGTTAAATTTAACCCAAAATATATAATTTTATATGTTATTTAAGTAAATTGTTAGGAATATTCATTTTTGAATCATATATATATATATATAATATTCTATTATGACTCCATAATTGAATTTTAATGTTTGTCATATGATTATTAAATTAATTTTAATCTTTAACATTAATATTGAATTTCATACCAACATTTTCTAGCCTACCTCCGCCATTGATTCTCTAGATTGAGTGCCAGCTTCCATGAATTGTCGTCCATAATTATTGGCAATGTTCCGCTGCACCGTATTTTATGAAAAAGGAAATTAAAAATTAAATTTGAAAGAAAATATTTCTAATTTCTACTACTTCTAAACGCACGGACGCTAGGTCTAGCATGTAAATAAGTGTTTCTGTCGTTCGATAGATTTGATCTGTGGTTGGATATTAATCGCTATACGAAGTAAAAATATATTTTGATTTTCCGTCTAATAAAAAAATAAATTAAATAACATATCTATTTGTATCGATGCTAGATTAAGCAATATATTTTTTTTATTTAATATTATTTTGTTTTTTTTTATTTGACGTTCATCCTAATACAAAACAAAAACTATTTGTTTTCGATTTTCTAATTATTATTCTTTTTTTTTTTTTGGGATTTGGATCTAGTTATGTTTGAGAAAAAGAATATGTAAAAGTAAGTTAGTATACTTTGTGAAATAATAATATTGAAATATTGAAAAAATATTGATTTACAAATCAAATGGAATAAATAGATCCTTTTCATCTGCTATAATTTCAGCTTTGAATATGTCAATTATCATCTTATAATGTGTAGTAGTTCCCCTAGGAGATTGCCTAAAGTATACTCCAGCATACGGATCAAACCCGTATGCTAGAGTCGTTTCTCAAAATCTAAAATTAAAACAGTCGATCCAAACAGTTTAAGTTGTTCTCCATGTAAAAATATCCTTCAAGACCAAATTTTATATTTTTTCAAATTTTTTTGCTATATATTATGCTATTTTCAAATTGAATGGTCAGAAATACTCCTTTACAACTCCTTTACAGTGTTTTTTTAAAATAGCATAATATATAGTAAAAAAATCAAAAAATATAATTTTTGGTTTCCTAGGAGATTTCAATATGGAGAATAATTTGAAAGATTCGGATCGACTGTATGCATTTTAGATTTTGAGAAACGACTCCAGCATACGGACTATCTGTATGCTGGAGTATACTTTAGCCAATCTCGTTCTCCAACAATATACGTAACTAATCTTCCTAATTGAATTAACAGTGTTCTGGTTCCTTAAAGGTTGCGCGACATCATAAGGTTTATGATATGGTGACCAGCGTTGGCGAAGCTCCTAATTCCGGAGCGTTTCGCTGCCTTCATTTTACGCTGGACTGAAATCCTCTACAGCCGTGGCTGTAGAGATCTCCAGCCGACACTAATTTTTACAATATTTAATAATTTTAAAATTCAAATGTCAAATCCAAATCATTGATCTTCTTCAATTTTACGGGTGATGCGTTTTCATATAAGTTTTATAAATTTTGGAGTTGATTTGATACTTGATTAAGTGATGAAATTATGAACGTATTAAAATTAATCAGTGATAGTTAACCAGATTTGTTCATTTGTTGACCACTTGATCTAGTATCAAATCAACTCCAAAATTTATAAACTTATATAAAAGTACTTCGCCCATAAAATTGAACAAGATCAACGATTTGAATTTAACGTTCGACTTTTAAAATTAACTAGCATATACGCCCACCCAATGTGTGGGCAAATTCAATGTGCGAAAAATATTCTTTTACATGATTTTTTTTTATCGATCTATATGTTCCTTTTAGTTTAGTTCCTTTAGAATCATTCAATAAAAAGGTTATTAAGCCATCCTATTATCGAAGTTTATTACGATATCTAACTACATTACTACATCAATAAAAACGTAAAAGACATGGGTGGAAGATCTATCATTAAATCTCAGATTAAAATCTGCTTAGACATGGTAGAAACGTAAAAGACAATTTAATATACCATTCTCAAAAAAGATGCAATGTTAAAAAGGTTACATTATCAAAAGAAGATACGGAACCAAAAAATTAAGAGATATACAAAATATTAAAGGAAATTAGATAGATTTAGTACCTTTGCTTAAGAATATTAGTGGATAATTGGATCTTTTTCATTTATTCTATTTTTTTCGAGATTTTGTTGTTAAGCTAAATCTCTGTGTGGTTTTCAGGATTTCATGGAGAGGTACACAAATTGTATGATACAAAGAAATTCGACACAAACCATATATTTGAACTCTAGAACCATCATTATACATTTTATTAAACAATGATGCCTTTTGCAAGATTATGCTGCGGAAAATTAAGTACAACCACAGTACCACATGATATATAAGTTAAAACACCTTAGTATGGTACATAATAATAATCTAATAACACAAAATTTAATAAATCTATAGTAAAAAAGAGGTTGGAAATTGCAGTTGTACCATGAGAATCAAATTGTTGAGGTAAAGGTGTTATGCTGCAGGAATTTTATGAAAATCTGGACTATAACTACAAGGACTTTGGTATGAAAACTGTACACAAATCTCAGGTTGATAGGATAATTAAATGATGACAACTGTAAAAATATGATAATTAAGATATGTTGGACTGAAACGCATAAAAAGGATTAATCCCTGATATAGTAGCAGTTTGACTTATGGACTTAATCATTTCCTACAGGGACCTAAATTGCTAAATCAAGTGTTAAATAATGATCAGTGATAGTACAGGTGTAAATAATTAAATGCTTTGGACTGAAATGAACAAGTACAAACTGTACAATGACTGAAGCAAGTCTGTTTCATAGACTTGAAGTTAGTACCATTTTTTTATTTAGATGTTAGACAGCAACTAAAAAGTAATAAAAATGCTTCATGTGTCCGCTAAAACTTCACTGTAAATTTCTGGTAAAGTTGTAATTAGCTGCGATTTTGTCTTTCTTAAACCTAGTAAGACATATAGGAGTTCAATAGTCATGTCCAGGTCATCGTCAAGTACTGTACCTCTTACAGTTTGTTGTGTTAAGTCTCATTGCTTGGATAGCTATAAAGTAGAATTGCACATCCTTTACAGGTCATCGTCAAGTACTGTACCAATTTATGAAGAATTTTCCATAAAATTGGTTCCTGTTAATAAAGATAAAGAAAAAAAGGAAATAAAAACTAAGAAAGTAAGTTCTGAAATCCATTTCAGGCTGGTGTGTTTCCTGATATTTTTTTCATTCATTCATATATGCACATGGAGCTGGATCCTGCTATTCAATCTGGCCCTGTACCAGGCTTTGAGAATAAATTAAATTTAATCCTCAAGCTAGCCCTGTACCAGTCTGAAATGGTGTTTACTATCTGGACAAAATTGTTTTATATTATAAGCAAAATAATGCGAAATGATTGTAGGCCAAATTGAGAGATCACAAGTGAAGTTCATCTTTACCATTGTATTCACTCTAGTCCAGAAAAATTCAAATAATTATATTTTTACTATATAAGGGTATTAGGACTAAACCTTAAATTCATGACACAATTTGATTAGTCAGTGAAATATCTCTCATCTAACAAGGTGTTTTTATGTATTTTAACCATGATTTAAGGAAATTACAGAAGGCAACATAATATTAAATAGCAAATACATAGCCAATGATTGGAGAGTCTCTTCCATATTTGCCATACAAAGAGTTACCTTTCTGGTCATAATCCATATGAGCACAAACGCTTGATCATCATATCTTTTGGGAATATCTTTTCTGCTGTAGCATATCTGGCATTTCCATTTTTAGTCGCATGAAAATCCCTAACTCCATGCAATTACAAAGATGTCTCTGATCTGTTTAGATTGCACAGCACAATGGTAATAAAAAAGATAGAAATAGTACCATGCTTCGCAATAAAAAAGATAGAAATAGTACCATGTCAATTTGAATTTGAGCGCAATCACCACCAAATGTGTTCTAGCACACACAAGTAAAAAAAAAGGAAATAAATAGAGAAATCAAAACGAGATAGCCCAGAATGGAAGAGGAGAACTTGAGTGGGGACGGGGGTCAGTCAGTCAACCACCAAACGACACTGACAAAATCAGTCGACACCAAATCCTCCTTGACATATCCCAAGATTCCTTTCAAGTTGCCCTCCAACTCCACCCTGTCAACTAAATATAAGTGTAACTAGCTTCTACATCACGCTTCGCGCGATGTATGTGTCGCGGCTTTTTCGTCATCCCTCGAAGAATGAAATGAGATTTCTCGAGAAATGGGAACATAGCCTTAGATTCACCCCCCTTAAGGTTCAATCTCCGTTCGAGCATCTCTTAATGACAAGAGAACCAAAACATGAGTCGCTTCTTAAAGAGGTTTATTAACTTCGTGGGTCCTTTCTTTCCAGTAGGCGCAAGCCCCTACTGTTAATTACCCCGTGATTACTCACGAGAACCTCTGATTAAGGGATCTAAAGAATTGTATGCAAAAGGCTAGGAAAATCGTGTTCTTTACAAAGATTTTTGTGTTTATTTGGGAGTTTATTCTTTTTGGTTTAAACCGGACTCGATTGGTGTACCAGACCTAATTGACGGGACCCAATTGAGGACATTTCGATCTGCTGAAGAGTTTTCGTTCTTGAAATGGAGAAGTTTTGGTCTTGATTTCGGGTTTCGTGTTTTGACTTTTAACTTCTTAAGTTTCTCTTTGGGTTTTACAATTTTCACAGTTTCCTTTTATTTTTTTATTTTTAATTTTAGACTTTTGAAATATCTTTTTATATTTCTAATTATGCTTATTTTTGAAAAATATTTGATATTTAATGTATTTCTTTTAAAATTTCAATATTTATTTTTGAAAATTTGTTAAAAGAGTTTGATTGAGTTTTGAAATCATTTTGGAATTTTACAAAATTGATTTAACATCATTTTAGAATTTTTATAAAATTTATTTAATATGGAAAACGTTTCAAAATAGAAAAGACCAATAATTTGATAGATTTTTATATTAAAATATAAGTGAATTTCGTTTATTTGTATTTTTAGAATTTTATGGATATTTTATTTGAATTTTTCTGTGTTTTCTACTATTTTTAATGAATTTTCTAAGTTTCTGCTGATTTGGAATTTTCTGGTTGGCCCACGTAGGCACAGAGGGCTGAGTTGGCTTGCTGCTGGCGTTGACTGAGCAATGACGTAGCTGATGACGTGGCTTTTATTTATTTTTATTTATTTTATTTTTTTGACTGTGGGCCCTACGCATCAAATTTATTTTTAAATTCAGTGTGTTCGGTGTAATGAGTCATCGTCGTGACAGTGACTCGCTACAAGCGATTTTGCCATAACGGATTGAATGTGGCGCCGAATTTCATCTCTTTCAAATCCGATAGAAGGACTTTTTGCAGTTTAGTCCTCGAATGTTTGCCGGCCAAATTACGGCGATTTCGGCCGCCGTTGGAGTTGATCTTGGATGCGTTGGAATCGTGAGACTAAGTATAATACGTTGGTGCTATCAATTGAGGCTATGGAGCCTTTTTCTGGCTTGTGTGATCTGAGGACTTTCGAGTAACCATTAATGGCGCTTGAAGCTCTTTGGTCATATTCCCTTGCCAGCAGAAGGTTTCTACCACTCATAAAGATACCTTGAAGACATAAATGAGTTCAATTTGTCCTGGAGAGGTCTTAAAGATGGTTAACTGGACTGAGATAGCTCGGTCTCATTTTGAGCAGAACTGAGCCTCTACTGTGGGGCCTATTTGGCCGTCTTTTTGTGCCAGCCATGCGATGGGTAGCTTCAGGAGGTCAAACATACCAAGCCTATGTGTTTGTTTCAGTTTGAATCGTCATCATTTAGTGTGAGAGAGATTGAGACAGAAGATGCTTGATTTAGTTGTCATTTAGCATTTGTCACCATTTTCGGTTTTCATTTTTACGCAAATTTGAGACTGTTTTGATTAGGGGTGGGAATGGACCGGGTCTATCCGTGGGCCTAAGGGCCGGATAGGACCGTTAATAATAAGTGGATCGAACTTGTTATGGATATTCGGCTCGGCCTGAGGCCCTCAAGTCATAGTTTCTCGATTTCGATCGCCGGAGGCCCTCAATCCCTCTTCAATCCCTGGATCGAACGTGAGACTCGAGCCTCTCCGGTCTTCAACGTTCGACGCACCTCCATCTTCCGATCTTCGAGACCTCGATGCACGCTGAGGGCTGAGGCTGAACCACAACCACCTCCTTTCGAGCAGTCGAGCAGTCGAGCCTCGTCGTCGACGCCTCACGAGTTCTGTTCGCCAAGTACTCTCTCTCTCCCTCTCTCTCTCCCTCTCTCTCTCTCTCTCTCTCTCTCTCTCTCTCTCGACTCTGCTGAGAAATGAAACACACCAGTATAATTTTGCAACCTTCTTCTCCGTTTGCTAATTTGTGTTTTGGGTTTTGGGTTTTGGGTATTAGCTATTTGGGTTTTTGGTACTGCCATCTATGCTATCGTTTTTGGAATTACTTGATATTTTCATTAGTTCATAAAGACATGATGCCACTTGGAGTCATGCCACCTTGTTTGACCTTTGTCTGTACCTGACATGGTGCGGTGCACTGATACTGGTAGAAATGTAACTTTTATGAAGTTAAGGGGCTGCCTTGTAATTACTCGATGGGAAATTACTCGGTGGAGTTGCACTCCTCAATCATTGATATTAAAAAAGAATTGCAGCTTATGTTGATTATAAAGTGTCCATGTATGAGCTCTCTGATTATAAAGTAGTACTTCATTTAATTTTGCGAAGAACCAGATGACACTGTCCATTAACTCTAAATGCAAAACAGGAGAAAAAGAAAGATGACACTTCTGCCTTAAATATCAAATTTGACAAGTTGAATCGCCTGTTGCTTGGCATTTGGCACATTATTCAGGTTTAAAAGCATATATAGCAAATTCAAGTCGTAAATTGCATTCCCTATCGTTTTGATTTTGAATTTAGTGCCAAAGCTTTGTACCAGCTTTTCTGAAAATTAAAAAATAGTAAGAATATATATAACTAAAGCCTGCAGGCAACTTTATGACAGGAGTCTCAAGGCTTTGAACAATTTTCTTCTGAACTAGTTTTGGTAAAATCACAAATTTAGATGGTAACTTTATTCAATTTTTTCCCCCCTTATAAGATAAGACATCATTAATATTTTTAGTTCAGTGCTGAACCTGTAGTCTTTTAGGCCAAAATCCAACGCACTCAAGTTTTTTTTTTAAAAAACATAAATTAAATACTGATGTATATTGCTATTATATTGGGGTGTAGCTTTTGCTGTATGTGAGGTATCATTTGTTTACGGTGTTTCTTTCATAGCTTGTAAACAAACTTTTTAAGGAAATTAAGATAATAAAGTGAGGCTTGTTTTTTGAATTTAAATTTTTAAATTTGCGCAGGATAGAAGGAGCTTCTGCAAAGAAATGCATTTCAGAATCAAATAGAGAAATGCACACAGTTTCATCAAATCGTCGATGAATTCATTGAAGACAGGTATGCCTCCTTACTGATATCTGGTCTTATTCCAGTGCCATATCTATCAGTAACAGTCGGGTGGTTGCACCTTAACATGTCGGGCTGCACAATCTGGTACATCCCCAAGTGCTTGTGTTGTCTCTAAATTACCATGCTGTGCTGATAAGGGCACTGGTACCTGCTAATTGAGATTCACACTGGGAAATAGTTCTGTATCAGCGTATATGTTTAGGTACATTATGGAATTGTAATGTTGATTTTGACACTATTTATGGGAACCAACAAATCCATTGAAAGTGCCTTAAAACATATTAAATTTTGATATCAGTAATATCTTGAGACAATTTTGGGTTGTGGGAATATGTTTATTTTTTAATAACAGTCCCAGGAACCCATATTTTTGAAAAAATTTCTCAGCTTTTTGCATACTTGCTTCTTAACTAATGAATCTGGTGTTTTTCTAAACTAGTAAGAAATGTTTGTTTCAAAGGAAAAAATCCTATATTTTTTTTTAATAACACCAGCGGTTGTTGTAATGATGCATGCATGCAGAATTTTTCTAGCTTAGTTGTACTTGCTTTCTGTACGTGCTTTAATTTTTTGTATAAGCTTTCACGATATATTTGACTAGCTTAGTGGTACTTTCTCCTGCTTCATTTAGAATCCTTGCTACAGTGAAGGTTCATTATATATTTGACCTTTTCATCATCTCAACATCTTTAAAATGTTCATTTAGAATCCCTCCAATATGCCTAAATCCGTTTTTTTTTTCTTCATTATATCTAGTTAAAACCTTGTTCTGATTTTGTGCACATTATTAGGTAGGTTTTGACGAGAAAGGAGAAGATAGTGGGCTTAAAGTTGATATCGGCATATTGGTCAGCAAGAAATGGAGAAATCAAGTGCTTTCTTTGCTCAATTTCTTGTTCACTGAGTTTGCAAATTTCTCATTTAGGGTGGTAACATTTAGCATTTAGATAAACTTCTAGTTATGTTAGGCTTAGAAATGTAGTGGTGTTAGCTTCTGTGGCTATGGCTAATTAGCTTCTGTGACATTTAGCATATTGGTCAGTTTTTGTACTTGTTCCTTGTAAGAAACTGAGTTGGGATATTGGAAGTTTATCTCTGTCAAGACGACATGCAGTGAAATTACTCATATTGGATTTTATCACCTAATTTGTTAGTATGCTTTATTAACTAAATATTTGATTTTATCACCCTATGAAATAACGTAGTAGTGTTTTCGTAGAATTTTAATATGCTTTTCTTGTACAGGTCTTAATTTATGTTGCATATAGTGGAGGGATGCTGCACACGTTTTTTCTAAATTCATTTATATATATTTAAAAATAAAAAAATTCAAACCCAACTGTTCGTCTTGTTTATAACAGAGAAAAATAATTGAATGAATATAACAGTTCAAATTTGGATGTTCATACGGCCAGAGTAATTAAAAATTAAAAATACACTGAATTAATCCATTATATATTATTATTATTATTTTGGAGAATTCATAACAGCAAGTGCTAAAAATAATTAAGTTCCAAGAATGAATGAAGTCAATTATTTTCTACTAGTTATGTAAGCCTTATAAGCTCGAGGGCCATTTCCAATAGAACTCCGTAGTGCTTCCAAAGTCCAGGCTCCAGGCTCGAACTGGCCCTTCAAAAGCTCGAGGGCCATTTCCGAATAGTCCATTTATTTTAACTGGACATTGGACCGGATCGGATATTAAACGAACCGAATACGGAGAGGGCTGATATCTAATTATTATGGGCTGACCCCTGAATATTCGGCCCTAGTCCGTCCATTAGCACCCCTGGTTTTGATGTGATTTGAATTTGAGTTGCTCCAGTTGTATGCAATGCATTTGCAAGAATTGTATTGTGTTGTATAAAGCATGTATGAGTACAGCCTTGGGGTTTAACAAATATAAGTGCCAATTCTGTCCCTTCTACAATGAAAATGAGACACACCTTTATCCAAAATTAGAACAAACTTGCAGTGAATACTTTTAATGTATTTGGTAAGTTTGACCTAAACATATTTTTTAGGGAAAAGAACTTATAATCTGAAAATAACACTTTTATTTCATAAGTGATCTTATTGCTAAAACTTTGTATGAAATTCCACAAATGCTAAAACATTGTATCTGTTGTCCATAAGGCCATGTATTTGCTGTTCATGCCTAGTTTTACGTTTTTATGCAAAGAAGTCCTCTTTTTTTTTACTTATTTCCATGTGGACAGATTTATTCATGTTCATAAACATTTTATTTAATAATACTATGAAACTAGCTTAAGGCATGCAAAGGAATACAGAATTTATGTTCTTTTATGCACTTGGGTCCATTTTGGCAGCATAACAGTAGGCATTGTGTGTATTATACAGAAATTCCATAACTTGAACTATTTGAGCTCAAATCATGGAATTGCAGTCTAGAACTGAGGAATCCTCAGCCTGGACCATTGTTTCACCTAGTCAAGAGGAAACCTCAAGCTAGGCGACCTCTCCTCAGTCTAGATCTGAGGACCCCTCAGTCTAAACCATGGGAGGAGAGGTCAAGGAATGAGAGGAGAGAAGAAGAGGAACAAGTACAGCAAACTTTCACTTCAAACACACTTATTTCGATTTGTTAACAAGGAATTACAAGAAAGAAGCTCTCAATTCTACCTCTCTTCTTCTTTTCTCGACTGTTTGTATTAAATCCTCTCACAATTACAACGAGATTCTCTCAATTGAGCACAATAGAACTAACCTAACCCTAGCCTGACCTTACCCCTCTCTTCTCTCTCTCTTTTTTCTTCGATTTGGGGGCCTTTTATAGGCATGGAACTAGGGTTTCACATTTGAGCCGTGAGGCATTTCCATCGCTTGATTCTCAACCAATGGCTTGCATTCGGCTGCGCTAGGGCATGGGTTTTGCAAAACCATGTGCGGGAGATGGTGGTTTCGCGTTGATGGCGCTGGAGGAGCCACGTCGACGGATTCCATCAATTTACCCGGCTTCCCACGGTGAAAAGCGCAATTTCATCTCTTTCTGCTTCTTTTACATTGGGGAAGAAGGCTCTGCAGGTGGGCCAGCCAAGAGAGAGTGAGATAGGCGTGTCTGTTCTTCCGTGAGCCAATGCAAACCAGTGAAGAGGTGTAACCTTTCGGTGTATGAAACAGGCGCACGCGAATTTTTAAACAAGAACAGTAACTCATCCGGGGGGCAGCGACATTTGTGGCCTCCCCTGGATCGTCTCCAATGGTTGGACGCGCAAGCTTCTCTGGATTTTTCTGGGATTTTGTTCAATTTCCACCATTTCCTTTTTATTTCCTTAAGGCCAGACCAAAATAAATTGTTTAGGGGCCTTACCTAGGGTATTTTTGGATAATTTTTTATGGGTGATATTAAAAAAATATGAGGAATTTAATGGTATAAATGGATTTATTAAATTCCTCATAAATTTATTTTGGTAATTTTGTGAAGTTTTTGGGTTTGTTTGCAAAATTTGAAGTTTCGGTAGATATTTTTGGAGTTTTAAAATCATGATAATTCATCATAATTCTCAGGAAATTTTTGGGTATTTTTTGGTGATTTTTCGAGTTTGTTTGGTATTTTTCGCAATTTGAATTTGGATTTTGACAATTTGGTCTTTGCTGTTTGGCTTTAGGTTTTAGGATTTTGAAATTGGTTTTCATGGTTTAATTTTTAGGGTCAACAGTATGATTACTTTAAGGCGATTGTATTATTGATTTAAGCGTGTTTCTTGTTTATTTAGTTATTTGGTGGTTTTTTTTATTTTTTTTTACAGTTTTTTGCTGGTTCTTTTGTAAAAAAGCAACATGTAAGCACAATTTTATAAGAGCAAGAAATCTATATTATAGAGCTACAATTTGATTTTATTTCCTTCATGCTACACTTTTAGAAGGACTGGAGGAATAATCTTGTTAATACATAAGAATACTCAAATGAAAGCTATATTAAGCGGGAGGACAAATAATGGTACAGTGGCGACATATAAAAAGGAAAAACAAAAAAAATGATTCAATTAGTATAAGGATGCATCTACGACAATCCCCAGCTTGTTAGCGTCCTGATCATTTAAAGGCAGATATTTTCTTTTGGCATGGCGTAAGTCAAACAAAATATAGCACAATACTGCATGCAAAAGTACCACACTGAGATAACTCACGATACATGCAGAAGAAAATAGAGCAGAATATTTCATGCCTTTCATGATGCTTCTGATAGCTCGCGATAGATTAGTTACTGCCTTATTTCATGAAAAAGAAAGAAGAGGAACAACTCATGATACATGCAAAAAGACAAATATATATATAGACACCGAGACGTCCCGAGAAAGGACAGAAGTTTTGATTACATTTGTAAGACATTATAGAGCTTCAACTGTGCACGGCTGCGGCCAATGACATTTTCGTGTCAGGACCATCTGATGCAGTTGAAACTCCACAATGCAGCTAAAAAATAAGTCTGCTAGGTCTATAAGAGTATCTAAGGCAAATCATATGTTTCTGTACTCTTCTTAATTAACCAATCCAATCTATATATTGAAATCTCATAGAAAACAAAATTTTATAATTTTTGAAATTTTTTTACTAATTTTTTTGAATTTTTTAATACTTGCCATTTTTAGCTTACAAATTAGTGTATTTATAGCCAAAAATGGCAAGTTCTAAAAAATTCGAAATAAGTAGTAAAAAAATTCCAAAAATTGTAAAATTTTGTTTACTATGAGATTTCAATATATAGATTGGATTGGTTAAATTAGATTTGATAATTTGTGAAATCACCAACCAAAACGGTCATGGTGCACGAAAGCTTATATGAACCATGGTTCACAATAGATTTACTATATATATATATATATATATATATATATATATATATATATATATAGAGAGAGAGAGAGAGAGAGAGAGAAAACCTATGGTGCATACTAATGTACGGGAGCTTCGGTGCATACTGATCCGAACTCTTGGATCTGTTTCAAAATGACCGATCCAAACCGTCCAATATGATCTCTCTATTGAAATCTCCATGCCGACCAAAATTTACATTTTTTTGATATTTTTAAGTATTTTTTTCGGATTTTTAAAAACTGCTATTTTTTAACGGTTCAGAAAAAATTAGATTAGCGATTTTCTAAAATTTGAAAAAAAATACTTACAAATTTCGAAAAAATGTAAAATTTGGTCGGTAAGGAGATTATAATAGGAGGATCATATTTGACGGTTTGGATCGGTCATTTTGAAATAGATCCAAAAGTTCAGATCAGTATGCACCGAAGCTTCCGTACATTAGTATGCACCATAGATTTTCTCTCTCTCTCTCTATATATATATATAGCATATCATACAACAGGCAAAATAGAAGGCTAGCTATTGATGAGTACAAAGGCACACTCGGTTTATCTTAAAAAGCTTGCCTTTAATAGTTCTTGTTCCAAAATAGCTTGTGCTCGTTGAAGGGGCTGAGTCTTCAACAAACATTGCAGAAATAAATCCACCACACGCTATTTCTATCAGGTGCATATATAAATAAATACACAAATATTTGCATGTTATGTACAGAATGAGACTGGTTTGTTTGAACAATTGATGTGTATTGTACTGTTGTCTGTACGAAGGAAGGTAGGACTGATTTTTTATTTATTTTATTTATTGTTTTTTTTTTGTTGTACTTGAGATCGTGCATACTATAAGGACATGGATAACACGAACAGGAAATGCAAGATCATTTTTTGTTTGTCATCGAGAATACCAGTGCAGAAACAATATTCTCTTGCATAATTAGAGGACCAAGTTTATTAATACCTGGATGGACTTTGCCGGTGCAGCAGCATCGTTAGCGAAATTTGAGAATTTTTCCTTTCCTTCTTTGGTCACTGGAGCGAGCAGCGGTACTTTTTCTTTGGCATTTTCGTCCTTGCCATTCGTTGTGATCCTCTTTGGCACAGAGCATGAGATAGTAACAGCATGTTACAGGGAAAAAGTACATACCTCTTGTGTTCCAGTGGGTCTGCATCTGAGAAAAATTTTCTTCTGGTGACAGTGTGTGCTGAATAGCTTGCTCCTTTCACAGATTGTTTTCTGTATTGAAAACAATAGATTCCAATGAGATCAATAATAAAACTATGATCGATATTGGAATAAGTACAATATCGTTTAATTTTTTATTTTTTTGCTTTGTTTTTAAAAAAAATTCAGAGCATTGCTGCCGAAGAGGTATTGTTAGAATGGTAATATCATAATTTTTACTTTTTTTACTCCATTGAAAGGTTTCACCATCATCAAATTATAGTGTTAAATTGCTAAAAGGATCAAGTTGAATGGATTGACCCCAAAATTTGCTTTTGATTTAAGTGTCGACCCAAAATTTCTAGCCTTTCCCTTCACAATAGCATGCCATCACCATTTAATGATGATTAATCTATCATATATCTTTTTTTGAGGGCTAGGCAGCAATCACCACACTAAACTATCATATATCAAGTAACATTATGATTAATTTCACTAAACCGATACAGTTAAGTCAAGGAGGACTAATATAGTGATATAGCAATTAATTTAGATGGGATATTCATCAAAATATGTAATGTACATGACCTACATGACTAATAGAAGTAATTAGTTGTTAAATGGAGAAGAATCAAGATTATTTCAATTTAAGACAATGAAATTGCAAAATTATTTGAATGTCTCAAAATTGTTCTAGTTGTTCACTTTTTATCCCAAATATGCCCTTGCATTATGAGCAATTAACTAATTGTCTAATAGCATGAATCAGACATAAATGTCAATAACAATTTAACATAACACTGTAAAAAAATTAAAATCAACAACAAAGAAGGAAAAAAATGGAAGAAACTATTACTTTTTAAAATAATGAGTTCATGACCAAGATCAATAGTAAGCTGGCTGCCATTATCCTAATCTCCATTCCAGCATTGACTTCTCTTATTATAGTCATAAACTCGATAAAATATGTGTCATAATGTAAAGAGGTAATTAAGATAAAAATTAAGGAAAGCCTGCTATGTAGTTCTACTAATATTAGTCGGTCAAGGTAGAACAATTCAAGGGGAAAACACAGTAACACAGTACAGTACACATCTCTCAATGAACTAAAAGAGCAAGCAAAAATAACAATAATAAAAATTATGCTATTTTGCTATGAGTGCCTCTTTCGGAGGTACATACCTTCCATGTACTGAGAGAATGCATCAATTTGGAAAACTTAGAAGGAGAATAAGAACCCAAAAAAAGAAATCACATGTGAGAGATGGATAAACACACCTTTTAGCAGAAGCAAACCTCAACGGCAAGAGCAACGCAGAGCAAGAACCCAAAAAGGAGCTGCAAAACAAAATCGAAAATAAAAGTAACATAGCAAGCTGCTCTATTCTGAAGTATCCAAAGCCCAAAATATACTTTTGAATTGACCACCTTTGGCTAAAGCTAAACTCAATTTTATTCTCAGTCTAAAACAGACATTTCAGAGAAATTTCACAAATAATTTTTGTTTCTCACAATGTAATTTTTTAAATCCCAAGTATATAATTATACAAATACCTATGCACATATATAAAAAAAGATGTGAACTTTTTTGTGATGAAACAAACATATCAGATACCTCTTTCTGTGATGAATTGCTTAAAAAATTAGTGAAATGAATCTTGAGTACAATGAGGAAATTAAAAATTTCTTTTTAATCAGCCAATGAACCGGTGCCATATCTAGCACTATAAACTTTTTTGTAAAACCTGGACTGCCATTTTACTGCACTTTCCTTCTTCGTTCTTAATGATGATCGATCTTAGGAAAACATATACTGAGGAACTTCCCGCTTTTTATCGCTAAAAAATAATATGTTTTTCTTAAAAAGATCAGCCAGTTCAAGGACCAATACTGGCACTGCCACAACACACACATCCTAACCAATTGTAAGAAACGATAAGAAATAGACACCACAAACTGTTAACGATCACAATCACCAGGCAACCAAACTAAGTAGACAAAGCACAACAGAGCCGGTACATAGCAACGTAGGAATACAATAAAGATCCCAAAACACACCAATACATTATAGTACAGAACCTAAGAACAATGATGAGAGATTTTGTGCTAAATAAAGATCTGGCCAGCAACAACAACCACAAAAATCATGCATATTAAAGGACAAAACACACCTCATAAGAAAAAGCAGTGCAAAGAAGAACCACTTCAGCAACCAAAGGAAGAAGACCTGCAAAGCACAACACTGAAGATCTCAAGAACAACATTATTTAGATAAAGGGAAAAAAAAAAAGAAAAGCAAAGAAGACAAAATAAGCAAGCACCAGGAACTATACTAACCCAACTGATGGCCCAATAAATGAAAAGAGAGTAAAAAAACGATACAAAAACAAATCTTGATTTATGCTTCTTATGATGAATTGTATGAAATAGCTCTGTAAAAGATAGTACAAAAGAAAATGTACTAACCGCACCATTAGCAGCAACAACAAACCTGCAAAATCAAAGAACAAAGAGCACCGTCAGAAGCACCGAGCTGAGCACATTCCAAAAAAGATCCAAATAAGCTGAATAAGAAGCTAACAGTACCAATCAGGGCAGACCAAAACTATGGTACTCAAGCTGAAGAGAAGAATCGAATACACCAAAGACCTGATAGGAAAAATACCTTTTGCGATAGCAGAAACCAATTTGTTTTCCATTGAGGAACCGGTCTAAATATTCCTGCTACCTGATATCTTATCTGAAATAATTTGAACAGACTTATTAGAGAAATGGTTCTAACGGATAGAACAACAATGCAAAGAACAATACTATCCTTAGAAGAACATATTTGTCTAAGGAATCATTTTAACAGTACCATTCCTTAAACAAAGCAAACAACAATACTATTTGGATCTTATTTGAAACGGTTTTAACTGAAAGAAGAAGAACAATGCAGAGAACGATACTATTTGCAAGAGCAAAAACCAATTTATTTTCCATGCAGGAAATCAGACGAAGAAAGGTAGAGCAAAACAATAGAAAGATAAAGGAGGAGAAGAATCTCTGACAGCGAACAGAAAAAATAAAAGTAAGAAATCATATCTTGTCGAAGAAAGCACACCGGAAGTAACCGCAACAAACTTGCAAAATCAAACAACCAACATTAAATCCGAAAAATAATAATGGTGTAAAAAAAACACTACCGACAAAAAAAAACCAATTTTTCTACCATCTCGGATCGAATAAAGGGAAAAACCTAGACGAAAAATAGCAGAAAAATAAGTAACAAAAATGAAATGGTTGAGAGGAAAACCCCAAAAAAAAAGACGACAAAGTAAAGAAAACTGACCGAAGGAATGGTGAGAAGAACAAAGCGAAGCAGAAGAAAAACCAAGAAAAAATGAAAACCTTCCCACAACAACAGTGACATCGAGAGACTTCTGGAGGATCCATAAGGCATATCACCGGCAGCCGTACACCTTGGAATGACCGCAAGGTACAGGAAAGGCACGGGCTGCTGGATAAAAGGGGAGATCCGGATCTGTTGCGCTCAGAGAAAAGGAAAAACGAAAGAAAGAAGACACTGCAGTCGAAGAGTAGGAAGGAGAGGCATAATACACACAATCAGGCACAGAGAAGTCGCAACATCAAAACCAAGTCAGAGTGCATGTGTAATACTCAGTGGAGACGAAGGGTGAAGATGAGATCCATCGCGGAGAAAAGAAAACGGACGGCCCAGATAATTGAATAGTAACTCCCAGACTTGAAATTGAAGTATTTTAGATGTGTTATTAAGTATTATTTAACTATTAAATATTAATGATTATACAACACAACAAGATTATTATGATAAATCGAACCCAATGTCTTACTTGATGGTTGCCTTGATCTCATCATAGGTGGCAGCTTTCTCAAGCCTGACTGTGTGGTCGACCACTGATACGTTGATTATGGGGGCACGAAAGGCAATACATGTCAGCTTGCCATTCAAAGCTAGGAGCACCTTGCCAACATCGTGTGCAATTTTTATATTAAGATTACTTTGTGTGTTCCAGATTTTGGTTTAGTACCTTAGCACCAATGCTGCTGGGGATGATGTTGAAGTTGGCGGCACGGCCACCTCTCCAGTCCTTGCTCGAAGGTCTATCAACAGTTTTTTGGATGGATGAAATAATCAAAATGAATTAAAACATGAAATTTTATCAGATAAGTTACAGTTTGCCAATTAATTACCAATAAAATATCATTACATATCTGATGAGTTAGTTACTACTTATCAGTAATCGAGTGCACGGTGGTCATCAAGCCCTCAACAATGTCAAATTTGTCATTGAAAACCTGTCATACCATTTTGATTCTTAGTATGTTAAACCAAAATCACCACTATGTTTTCCTTTTTGGAAAATAAATAGTAAATTACAATTAATTTGGAAACAACAAAAAGATAGAAAAGAAAATTTTGTCATAAAAATACCTTGGCAAGGGAGCAAGACAGTTGGTGGTGCAGCTGGCTACGGAAACGATGTCAATGTCTGACTTGGGCTTGGTTTCATTCACTCCAACGACAATCATTGGTGTGCATCCTTGCTAGGAGCAGAGATGACCACCTGCTTGGCACCGCTCTGAATGTAATTTATCACAAGCAATTAGAATTTAGTTCCTTTTATATAATTGATCTAAATTGAGAAGAAGGGAAGAAAGTATATACCTTGAATTGAGCAGCAGCCTTGGCCTTCTCAATGAAAGCACCGGTCGACTCCACAACATACTCAGCTCCAGTCTCGGCCCATGGAATCTCCTCAGGATTTCTATGAATTGGTTGAAATTAGTAAATATTTCAAAAGGTAAACCAAACAAATATTTGACATGTCAAGTGAACAATTAAAATATGTTACCAAAATCCGAAAACAAGTGTCTTCCCATCGTTGACAGAGGTGTCGCCTTGCTTCCAAGTGCCATGGATGGTGTCGTACTTGAACATGTATGTCTACATTTTAGACAATACATACATCAAATTAAGCTGCTTTACTCCTCCGATTTGTGAAAGTAACTAAAATTGAAAGTAAAATGAGAAAAATGAAGAATAATTTTACCAACATAGAGATGGAAGAAGAAAGAACAGGGATCGATCTGAAGAGAACAAAAACAAAGATAATTAGAAAACGTACATTCTTAGTCTGTGGGATGTGCCTCTCGATGGAGAGCACTGTCTAGTCGGAGGAAGAGAGGTGCATCAACAGGTGGAGTAACATGGAGGGCTCAGCGAAAGAGAAAGATGACCATGGAGCGGCATACAAACCCTAGAGAAATGGGGAGGAGGAAGCGGCGCTAGTGGGATATCGGAAACAAAAGAGGAATGAGATATCGGAAGGAAAACCTTGTATTTCTGTGTTTCCAATTTAGCAAATCCTATCAACTGGAAAACCTCTTTTCAATACGAAAATTACTCGGAATAGAAAGGGAAGAGGTTTTTTTTTTCTTTCTGTTTTTGAGTTTTATCGCTAATTTGCGATCCGAACAGAAAGGGACGAAGGCTAAAAAAATTAAACAAAAAAATGTAAGAACACTGGGACTCGAACCCTCTCGCTGTAGGTTATCGCGAACGCGACTCCGCTCCGCAATGTTAACATCTGTACTCCTTATTAAAGCGACCTGACTTATTTGTTGGTAGAGTCGATTCCTTCAAATAGCAATTGATCAATGGGTTTATAATGATACTAACGAAATTATTTGAACTTCTTTGTGTGAAAAATGCTGATCTTACTAAAGGTGCTTTGTATGTGGTAGAGATAAATATTGTAAAAGCTGGTATCGGCTGAAGACCTTTACAGCCATTCACGGCTGTAGAGGATTTCAGTCTATTTTACGCTGCCCCCAAATGTCACACATCTGCGGCCGTTGGATCAAAATCTGATAAACGGCCTAGATCGCAATTCCATTGAACATTTTTATCGGTCTGAAAAGAGAGAGAGAGAAAAGCTCGGCCTTCCTTATTGCATCGTTCTCTTCCTCCGTCGGCAGTTGGTCTCTCCTTGACTCTTCCCATCACTCTGGCTGTCTCCATTTTGCGATTCAAACTCGTACTTTTTCATTTGCTCTTAGTTCGACCCCAATCACTAGCCGAAACCCTAGATTTTCCTTCTCTCTAGATTTGACTTGGACGCAATCTAGTGCTCTTTTTCCATCTCTCACCCGTGGTTCTACCTTTTTTACATGTGAAATCGAGTGTAGTTTTGCTGGATTTTAGCAGAGAAAGTCCGATTTTGGGTCTCCTCTTTTGAGTTTGTAAGGTACTGTACTTTTTATTTTCCCTTCTCTTATAGAATTTGATGCATCTACTATTGTTGTGAAATGAGATTTAGAAGCACATAATTTTCTTAGTGAATGATTGTATAGTTGAAATTGATTTTTCTAACATACTTGTGAATTGATTTTCTTTTAGCACATTTATCATTTTCTATCATAATTTTTATTAGGGGATATTTAATTGAACAATTGAATCTGCATCACTCGAGATTCCCACTTTAAGCCTCAAAAAAAAAAAAAATGGGACGTCAGGTGATCAAGTATAATCTAACCCTCAACAGAGATAATTAGCACAAAAGGATAATGTACGAACAAGAAGATAGCACTTTATTAAGCAAAATCATTGGTTAACTAAGGCTCAACAATACTCAAAAGTATTTCAGACATATACCAGCAAGAAGACAACACTTTATTAAGCAAAATCATAGGTTACCTGAGCCCAATAATACTCAAAAGTATTTCAGACATGTATCTTTAATGACTTATAATGCTTTGCTACTGGATTGGAAACATAGAAATAGTGTTACTTTTTCTTACCTGTAGCATCATAGACATTCATGACAATGGCGTATTATTTGATGATTTTATTTATTTATTTATTTTTGACAGGGTTGTGGAAAGAGGCAACCATAGTTTATCTATCAAAATTGGTTACCCTCTGACAAGGGTGAAATCCCAATCTAAATGCAAGAGTCTTTGGAGAGTATTAATATAGAGTGGTCGTGGTAGGGATTAAAGCCCTTATTTCTATTTTTGTGTCTGCATGAACAAAAAAATGAAATTAGCAGATTGGTACAACTTGATGCTAGCGTGACATTGCTCTTGCAAACAATTGGTTTAGAGGTCTATTTTTTTTTTTTAGAATAGAACAAAGTTGTGTTTTCTTCTGTGATTGTAATAAAGAACAAAGCGTATGGTATATCATTGGTGCGTATGGTATATCATTGGTGCACATTAGATATGTATTAGTTTAGATTTTAGATAATTAGACAAATACTTTGATGACCTTTATTTTTGTAGATTTATTTCAGTAAATGTTTTTTTTCTTTTATCCAGCTTTGTATGAATAAATTCGTGATTTTCCCTGCATCAATTAATGCATTTCATACTTTCTATTGGTATTTCTTTATTATTTAAATATGTCTATTATGATCTCAACATATGTTGTTTTTAGTTCACAACAATTTTACAACTACATTGTTAAATTAGAAATAATCGCTAAGAGTTGCATCTGTGTTTCAAATAAAACATATTTCAGAAACCATTTCATTTGCTAATTCCATTCATTTCATTTTAACTTGTCTATATATTCTTTTCACATATTACATCAATAATAGTTCAAAAAATGAACACACGTTAAAAGATAGAAATTAACTTACACATAATATCAACATATAAAAATTAGCTTACATTCAATGCTAGCAAGCTCTAAATATGTACAAAAGAAATTAATCAGCTTACATTCAAGTTTCGAGCAAAAAGAAAACTTTAGCACTCAACTTAAATTTAAGATATAAACATATCTTAACAAAGTAAACACAATAGTACACAAAGAAGTAACAAGCTCTTTGCCTCATAACTTCTCAATCTTCAACTTGCATCCGGCTTACATCCATACATTTTTCTTATTGTTCCATTTGACAACTAATGTCACTTGACATTCACATAGATGTGTATTTTTTATCAGAATAATGAATCAATTGGTCTTAGCAAAAGCTTCATGTCTTCGAAAGATTTCAAATTATCAGCATTCATTAATATGCTTTGTGTTATTGGCTTCAACTTCATTGCTTTTAGGCTCCACCTCAGTAATTTCATCCAATTCCATATTATTTAAAAACTCTTCATTATCCATAGACGACAACGACTCTCGACATTAAGAAGAATTCTAATCAAAATAAGATAAAATAAAGAGCATCTTAATATTTATTTAAAAAAATGAATTGCCTTAAATTGATTAGACATAGCAGTTCTGACTCTGTTGGTACTTGTAAAATTAACCAAAAGTTCATTCAATTAAGTGAAACCAAACTTTAATATTTTTGTTTGGAAAATTATGGCTTTCGATTTCCAATTAAATGAGATGTTTATGGTAGAACATGGATTACCAGTAAGCTATGCCCAGTAATACTTCACTTGCTTATATTAAATTTCAAAGCCCTGAATCTCATACCACCTCTCGTTTATCAAAATTTTGATAATCAAATAAAACCAACCTAAATTGCAAGCATGAACATAACCAATTTTACCAGCACTATATCTTCTAGGTCAAACTATGCTTGTTGAGGCAAATGGACTTCAAACATAGAAAAAATTCTTCCTAGTTTAGTGTCGTATACTTAAAAACAAATCATAAGAGATATTTGACCTCTATAAACAAATTTTTGATAGCAATCAGTGCAAAGTGAGACGATGGAGAAACCTAGGGTTTGAAGCGAGATCGACTGGGGTCGAGCTGAGGCGATAGCGGGGATTTTAATTGCGAGAGGGAGAGAACCAGTGTGACGAGGAGAGTCGAGGAGAGATCGAGTTGCCGGCGAAGGAAAGAAAAGAAGGTTATCGAGGGTTCTCCCTTTTTCTTGCCCTTTCTATTTCTTTTCTTTTTGGAAGAAATGTTTAATGGTATTGCAATCTGCTCCGTTTATCAAATTTTAATCCACGGCAGCAGATGTGTGACATTTGAGGCAGCGGAACGCTCCTCCCATTTAATTTTTGAACTGCAAAATGAAACACATTTGGGGTGTCTAGCCTTACTCTTACTCATGCATGTTGCCTGTAAAACCTTTCTTTTTGGTCCTGTCAAGAATAACTGTGCTCTGATGACTGATCAAAGTCATTCCTTTATAAACAAAATTGAAATTAAGTTAATAGTAGTGGTGATTTAAAAAATGTCACAATAATTTTGTGTATCTACACCTCGTCAAATATTATTGTCCCTTCTCTTTCTCTGTAAATCGAGTGCATCCTTTTTAGAAAATTCAAATAAATAAATTTCAAATTTAAGTCAATTATTTAAAAAAAAAAAGCTAAGTCAACTATTAATGGTCGTCAAACGAATTTGATGTCGGCCAGAAGCCCAAAACATGAACAAATATTTACAAATTATAAAAGAAAATCTTAAAAATTCACAATTAACTATACTAAGGCTGTGCTCCAGAATCCTATTTTGGAAGTAGAGGAACGGAAGGTAAGGGGTAGAGCAGCTGGTTACTCGCTCCAGCATCAAAACAATAGGGGAACGGAAGGAGAAGGAAGGTACGCCAGTTGCTCTAAAATTTCGATTTTTGTTACTCCCAAATCGGAATGTAGACAGAGTAACATCTATTCAATTACATAAATGACCTCCAAAGTTTTTGATATAGACATAGTCTCAAGGGCAAAATAGTCATCTCAAGTTATTATTGCTTCTTCCTTTCTCTCTCCCTGTAAACACCTCTGGAGCAAGTAAGATAGTTTACTTTAGTTATTTCCAAACTTTACTCTTCCTCTCCTGACCTCTCCGTCCCCTCCCCTTCCTTTGAAACGCTAGTTCTGGAGCACAGCCTAAGGGCTTGCTCCAGAAAGAAATATTCAAGGAGAATGAGGAAGAAGATTAACTCACCAAACATGCCCAAACTAGTTAACCTCTCCAGAACTTAAAAATTTAAATGAACTAAAAAAAATGAGGAGGAATGGAGATGAACTCTTTACAAAACTATGAAGAAAAGTGTAATGAGATTTACATCCAAATTTGAGGTGTATTGCTCTTCTCTTCCCATTCCTTCCTTTTTCTTTCACCAATGATTTCTCGAGCAAAACCTAAGCGCACAGATCCGAATCTATCACCAGCCCAACCAAGGTTCATTACTTCATTTCTAGACTTCCCTTCCTGGCCTGCTTCGAAAGCTCCTAATGCTCTCCAGTGATCCAGTAACTGTGCACCGGTTTAACATATCGATCATGAATGGACGGTCAAAGATGAAACAGACTTCACTTTTTCAAGATTTAATCGGAGAGCTTTTGCCTCTATTTCAAGTTCCTACTCACCAATCTCGAGTCGACCGACTCGGAGCTCACTTGATTCGAACTTGGAAGAAAGAAAGAAGGAGAAAGAAATAGAGAGGAGAAAAGCGATGAAGAGATCAACTCGACTATGGTTTCTACTTGTATCAATCGCTGCTCTTTTAGTACCAGGTCGTGCGACAGAGTCCCCTCAGTACACAGTGGTACATACCGAGTCAGAATTCGAAATTCGTTTGTACCGCTCTACCGCGTGGATGTCAGCGCCTTCTGACAAGATCTCTTTTGAGAAAGCCACTAAACATGGCTTCCATAGGTACTATTACTTTTCTAACTTCCCCTTCTGTATGAATTTCAACCAGTGATAAGCTAATTTGTGTAAATTGGGGCAGATTTCTTGTACAAAGTTCACTAATTTGCGATTATTAGATGGTTGCTTAATGCTAATTAATGGTAGTCTGACAGAACACGTAATTAGTCAATTTAAGGCTGATACTCTACTTATCATATACTGATTACATAATAATATATACTTTATTTATGGTTCTAAGATGGGTTTGATTGTTAGGTTATTCCAGTACATCCAAGGAGCCAACCTTAACTCAACCCGGCTCCGCATGACAAAACCCGTAGTGACTACTTTCGTGCCTGGAGCTGGAGCCCTTCATTCCTCCGCCTATTACGTGCGATTCTATCTCCAGACCAAGTTCCAAGTTTCCCCTCCGGTTCCCCTGCCAGAGCTTGATCTTGTCTCTGACAAGTGGGCTCCATGTTGTGTAGCAGTGCGGAAGTTCTCAGGCTTTGCGCGTGATGGTAACATGGTCAAAGAGGCTGAGAAATTGGCGCTGAGTCTGAGTAGAAGTTCATGGGCTAATTCAACCAATTTTGACAGCACGAATGCATACTCAATTGCGCAGTACGATTCGCCTTTCAAGCTTTTTGAACGTGTTAATGAGGTCTGGGTTGATGTTACCGGGTCTGAGGAAACGGGTTGCGGATCCAGTAGTGTGGAAGCCTATTGATTAATTATTTAAGCCTTTGTACAGTTTACTGTAAATTAGATGCTATCGTGCCACACACCAAAGTGCTGTATTGTGTATAAACTGCATGGTTTGTCAATACTTTTGATGTCAGTGGTTGCAAACATTTCGAACTGGATGCTCTTATACACTTTTTCTATATGTATTTATCAGGACCTTTGTAAATGTTTGTAAAAAGTAGCAGTTTACTGGAGTTGAAGAATTATTATACATCATTTGATTTGATTTAAGGGGCACTGTGAGCAAAATAATACTTATTAATCAGGAACTTGTGGTCTTTCATACAGTTAACTCTGATAAAATAAGTTCCTTACTCTACTTGTTGCTAGAATAACAGAAGTTCTATCAATATCTTTTTTTCTCAAACCTGTCTTGTTATAGTGTCCACAAGATGCATAGAAAGTACACTGGCAACATGGCTAGAAAACAAAAATAAACCAAGAAAACCAATATCTGGATTGAAATTTTGATTTTTCTGATATAACATAATATAAATCACTTGAGAAGCTAAAGATGGAGTGGTCTTCTGAAGGAATGGCCTATTATCTTATGAGATGAGAACATTTGTTGTAATTTGGACCAGGTGAAATCGTCCAGAGAAATTCTATGACAAGTATAGGTATATGACTACAAATGATTTAGCATTGCTAAGAAGTCCACTTATCCCTCGTCTTCTTCGCTTCAGTTGACAAGCAATGCAGCGTTTGGAATTGTGGTGGTTCAAACAGTTAAGTCTGATCAAGTAAGTTCTTACTCTACTTGTTGTTAGAATAACAAAAGCTTTATCAAATTTTCTATTTCTCAAGATGCACTGAAAGCAAGGCTAGAAAATGAAAATAAATAAAGAAAATTAATATCTGGATTGAAAAAACATAATATAAATCACTTAAGAAGCTAAAGATAGAGTGGTCTTCTGGAGGGATTGTCCTATATTTTTTAATCATTGGTCGCCAGAATCATGCTCTAGGAATGGTGCGGCCCCAGAACAAAGTCTCTGAGTGGATCCACTTACCTGGCGCACCTGTATCCACCGACCCACCGGCCTATGTCGAGTATAATAAAAAAACAAAGATTTGTAAGTCTAGGGGCTTAAACTTAAGTAATAACTATATTTTGAGAAATTTATCCTTACAATATTCTGTACAGAACAAATTTATTATGAGCTTAAACTCATCAAATGATTCTGTAAGCTTAATTCTAAATTTTATGGTTGATTTCACAGTTGGATCCCCATCCAGCAGGCGGGAGGGGAAGAGAATAAGCAATCCCCTCTACACACCCCCTCAAAAGGGAAAAAAAATTGGAGGCGAAACCAAAAATTAAACCTGCTAATAAATGTACCTTTACATAAATTCTAATGGCTTCAACCATTGACCCAGCACGTGCAAAGAAGCCGATGACTCGACCACCTATGGCTGGAAGTTGCAAGGGAACTCCTTCTTGGGTACCATATGGTCCATAAGTGTTCAAGTTTGTGAAAAATGTGAGTGATCTAACTTGCAGTGTGTTGCCCCAGGGAGCAATGTGGCCTCTTACATTAGTAATGCATTTGTTTGTCTGAAGATTTATCTGTTTCAAGTTCATATATCAGAAATTCAGTTTCATGATCAAGAGTTCCATTACATTGTTGCCCGTATCAACACAATATTCTGGACCCGATCATAAGTTGAAATTTCATGTATGTTGAATTGGTTTATTTATTTTGTACAGGAACCACATAGAACTTTGCCAGAATTTTACCTCTGTCAAGCGTCCTCCCTCTCCTCCCCAGCATTTGGTGCTTTCAAGCTTTCCATTACGTTCCTAACTTACAGACATAGCATCAATAGAAGCGCCATGGCATATACTGGTCATAACAATATGAGTGACACCGGTAATATCCATGTCTGTTTCTGTCACACCGCTTCCACTACCGCATGGTCCGATTTTATAATAATTAGTTCTTCAGATGACCACACATTACTCATTTGTCCAGTACCCAATCAAAAGATCAGAAAAAAAAATAATATTACTTCAGAAAATCACATACTAGTTTTGTATGCTTACACCCCATGGAACTGTAAATGTGTACGTGCACAAACTTCCAAAGGAGAAACAACGGCATTCAAGAACTATAACTAGATTTGTTCATACCAATATGAGGGGCTCTGATATTCTGAATTTTTGAATGTATAGGTTGTTTTGTCTTGTATGGAAAAACAGGAAACAATACAAGCTAGCTGGTATTGGGACTTAAAATTTCTTTGTTGGTTCAACTGTAAAGTGGTTCACATAGATGCCAAATAAGTATTCTATTATGCTGCCATGTTGGTTCAACTGTAAAGTTTGGTAAATTAACGTAGCAAGTTAACTTTGTTTTAAAAGAGAGTTCTTATGTTGTATTTCTGTCCCATATACACGTACACAGACAAAATCGTATTTCTTTTTTCCTTTTTCTTTGAATTATTATAAATTTTTGTTTGAATTGGACAAGTCTATGTAGCTAATTAAGCTACCATATGTGAACTTATTATGTTCCCTAAGGTCAGAGAAACTTTGATTCTACTTGTTAGCAGTAATAAATAACTGTACCTGCGACTTCCCATGACTTCCATCATTGACCCAGCTCGGGCATGGAAGCCGATGATTTGGCCAACACCAGCGTGAAGCTCAAAAGGAACTCCTTGTTCTGTATCAAATATGCAATAAATGTACCTCTCGGGATTTTAACAGTTAATTTGAGCTATCAAATGTGATTACGTATTAAAATTTCAATTGTTTTTTTTTTTATATTCCTTTGCTATTATTTTTTTGTAGAAAGAAAATTAATTGATATTAGGATAAGGATATATAGAATAGACCTATGACAATATTGACTTCCAAGTCAAATATGCACACACAAACACACACACACATATTTAAAAAAATAACAAATAAATATTTATTCAAAGCAAGAGAGCATAAAGGTCACTTCTACTTGCTTCAAATTTTCTTCAGTTTTATTGTTACCAATGACAATGTCGCCGGAAAGTCGGAAACTTGTACTCATCTTTCTTATAACAATAGTTTTATAGGCCCAAAAGACATCATTATTCGGCCCAAATAGTTCATTTCAAGCTTCATATCTTCTCCATTTGCACTTAAATGGAGAACCACATTCCTTCCCTTCTTCGACGACGGATCGAACTTCCTCTATCAGCTTACTCTCTCACTGTGTAGCCATTAAACGATCCAGGGAAGACCATTATTAAAAAGAAATGCGAAATCCATGGAAGAGAGACAAAGGATCGTATATGCCTTCTCAGAAAACCCTAATTATCCTCCTCGCCTTCACTCTCCTTCTCCTCTTCTTCTCCTTCCTCTACCCCACCACCTCAAACCCTACCCAAACACGCAAAACCCTCAATGTACAATTGAAAACCACTCACATCCGACCTTTCGATTGCTACGCGGCACCACAAGCCTCCCCAGTATTCGCTAGTCTCGTCGAAGGCGTCAAATACCCATTCCTTTTCTCGTTATCAGATTTCGGATCTTTACCCGATAAGCCCCATAAGAACATTCAGCGAATGTTGAAAGGGAAGCAGTTTAGGAAGCCGGATATATCCGTGACGGTACAGGATCTGTTGGAAGGCAAGCAGAGAGAAAATGGGTTGTTTGTGGATGTCGGGTCCAATGTAGGCATGGCCGCATTTGCTGCGGCGGTAATGGGTTTTCAGGTGGTTGCATTCGAACCCATTTTTGAGAATTTGCAGAGGATATGTGATGGGGTATATCTCAACCGGGTTGCAGATAGGTTTACATTGTTTGCTGCGGCGGCTTCTGACAGGATTGGGAATGTTACAATTCACAAGGTTATCTCTACAATTCATTAACTAAGTATTATGTTTGTATTATTTTGTTAAGTGGATAGATTAGGATTATTACTGTTTTAATTTAAAATTTGTTCCTGTTGGAACTTGTTGGACTAAGGATTATAACAGTAAAATTACTTTGTCTATATTTTTGGTTTCAGACCTCACTTAATCTCATTTCAATAGAAGTAATTTTTTAGGAATATGAAATAACCATCACTACAGTCAAGACTCGAGTAGCTACCATGTCCCTACTGGATACTGCCAAGTGCTCAATCTAGAAATAGTGGTAAAGGAAAGGTTGGTCTTTAATCCCGTACAATGTAAACCTTTGATTGAAAACTATAGGGAAACACATCTATTACTGGTGAATTTATGTGCATATTTTTTTTTCCCTTTTAATACTGAAAAAATACAATTATATAGACTAATTGAAATAAAATTAATGCAGGTGGTTGGCCGGCTTGACAACAGTGCCATATCTCAAACAGGTGCAAAGCTAGCATTTAAATCCAACCAAGAGATAGCTGTAACTGTTCCCACAATCCCTTTGAATGAAGTAATTTCAGAAAATCAGCGGGTCTTATTGATAAAAATTGACGTGCAAGGATGGGAATATCATGTCCTGAAAGGAGCCTCAAAGATTCTCTCCAGGAAAAAAGGAGAAGCTCCGTATTTGATTTATGAAGAAGATGAAAGGTTGTTACAAGCAAGTAATACTAGTACTGATGAAATAAGGGGTTTTCTTAGTAGTGTTGGGTACAATAGTTGTACCAAACATGGTACTGATGCACATTGCATAAAAGACTAATCATTTTTCTTGTAGTTATTTTTATGTTCTTCCATTGTTTTATTCTTTTCTTTTAGTTTGTTTCTGTTTTGTTTTTTAATTTTTTTGTTTTTGTGCTTAAAGGGGTTGCAATAGGTTAAGTTTTGACTCTTCATACAGAAAGGGATGTGATGCAAATTTCTTAGGATGGAAAAAAAGTTAATGATTACCATGTGATAGTAATTGTATACTTGGTGTTTTCTCCAGAGTTTCTAGCTACAAGGCCCCTGATAACTATGTTTTTCAAATATAGAAAGATAGTTCCATATTAAAATGAAGTATGTGTAATAATTGGTACTTGGATAGTTGGATCTGACACCAACCATGGCTAGAACTACTAGGAACCAGTACTGATGTACGTTACAGTTAATTAATGTATAAATTTAGGATCCGGACCAGGTATCAGTTATGACAACACTGTATAATTTTAAGTTTAATACCAGTAAGATAGATCATATGCTAAAATTCCTGCAAGTACCAAACTGATGCTCGGCGATAGTACAGAATACCAACATCTAGTCGTGGTCAACCTTCATTTAATTTGTTTTTAAGTGGGCTTCTATATAATATAACCAAATCAACAATTATCATAACTGGTATTGATGAAGAGTTGTCAGCCAGCCTCTATTTTAGATGCTGCCACTGTATCTTGAGAGGACTGGCTTAGCGACGAGTGATCTGCGTAACTGCGTCTCTTGGGCCCTAATTTCGTGTAATCTGGAATAATGAACAATTTCTCTCTTCATATGAAGATTAAACTAGAAATGATGATCATATGTTTGCATTATTTTTTTCATGTAAATTGCAATAATAAAGAATTTCCATCTTCTAGAGATTTTATAACTTGAAATTAGACTAGAAATGATGATCATATGTTTGCATTTCTTTTTTCATTCAACGAGCCAACGGCATAGTAAAATACATCAATTGTTAAAATAAATATTTATAATTTACATTTTATTTTTTATGATTGCTAAAATAATCTCAAAATTTTATAATCAAATACTTCCTCACATTTAATAATTTATATTTTCCGGATATGAATATGGTCCATTGTAAGCTTTACTTCGAGAATAAAGAAAAAACTATCTAAAAGAGCTGATTCTTCGGGCAAATTTTATCCATCCAGTTTACACAATAACCTGTATTGAGTGCCTTTAGTCTCTAGTCAGCAATCAGCTTTAAATGTTACGCTATCAATTTAAAAAATTAAAGCTGAACAAGATACATAACATTACTATTTTTTTTTCTTGTATAAAATACACAGACCTCTAGATGCCAATATTCCTGTTCATACAACAGCATGTAAGTTTCTCCAAAATTAAAAAAAATAATAATAAACAGTTTGTAATAAGATCATATTCCATGCATGCCAGGTATTCCATGTAAAACAAGAAAATCAAGAGACCAATAACTCTATGCATTTCAATTGTTTGCCGCAAATTACAAGGATTCACTGCCAAAATCTCCCACAAAAATCCAATAATAACACACCTAAATAAAAAACAATTGCTCTCTCATAACTTACAAATTCCAGTAGACAGACTTATACCATACCATGAGATATGCCACCTTAACAAAACCAGACTTACACTGACGCCCTCACCTCAATGGCAGAACTAGCAGAATGCGATTGCCAACTTCAGTCCAACCTACTAACCAACAGGTATCTGACCAAAAATGAAGAACTTTCTTTTCAACTCCAGTTCAGATTCACTTTCCTAAAAGACAGTACAAAGAAAAGCACAGAAAAAATAATCAGAACTATTTATTACTTCCAATAATGTAAATTATATTCAAAATGATGTAAAAGCTGGGAAATGCTTGATCAGTAGCTCTCTATAAGTAAAGAATACCACGCCAAAGAGAAAATAAGATTAATAAAGAAATGTTATGTTATGCATATTAATAAAGAAATGTTATGTTATGCATACAACTGACATTTTAGCAAGTCTATAAACAATGGATTTGCTTGTTATTGCATTAAAAACTACAAGTCTATATACAGTCCTATGGTATGGCGTCAATCTCAATTTTTTTAGATTCAAACGACCAATAGGAGCATCACGCAATTCAATCTACATACCAAAACCTTGAAGAAAATCATTTTTCTCTTTTTTAAAATATTCTTGTACTGTCTTCCTTGATTTGAAAAGCAGCACATCATGCTGGATGATCTAGAACTTTTAAAATCAATAGTTTTATTCCGGTTAAAAAATAGTATAAATTGAAAAAAAAAAAATGTAACATTTGTCATGTTGGATTGATTTTGTTCTTGCTAGGAGAGAGGACAGACGAGCCTGCATGGATTGCAAGGTTATACCTGGGGAATGTGTCGTCTCACAACACAAACTTGTGGTGGCTGATTTTCGCTTTCCGCTGCGTTCTAGAGTAGGTAGAGGCGCTCGAGTTGTGAAGACGAAGTGGTGGAAGCTCAAAGGAGACGTGTCTCATACTTTTAGGGGCAGAATGATTGAAGAAGGTCCGTGGAAAGCAGGTGAAGAAGCAAACAAGATGTGGGAAGATATGTCAGCTAGCATTCAAAAGGTAGCTACGGAAGTGCTTGGAGTTACTAGAGGAAGCAACCGCGAACCCAAAGATACGTGGTGGTGGAACGACGAAGTGCAGAAAGCTATTAAAGAAAAGAAAGAATGCTACAAACGCTTGCACCATGACAAGACCGACGACAATGCGCAGAAGTACAAATTGGCCAAGAAGAATGCAAAGAAAGCTGTGAGCGAAGCAAGAGGTCGGGCTTATGAGGATCTATACCAGAAGCTGAGTACGAAGGAGGGTGAGAAGGACGTGTATAAGATAGCCAAGCTTCGAGATAGGAAGACGAGAGACTTAAACCAAGTGAAGTGCATCAAGGACGAGACTGATAGGCTTTTAGTGAGGGACGACGAGATCAAGAATAGGTGGAGGGATTACTTCAACAAGTTATTCAATGGAGAGGATGACGACTTAGGAATTGTGTTGAACGACTCCTTTGATGACTCCAATAGACGTTTTGTTAGGAGAATTCAAGAGTCCGAGGTGAAAGAAGCCTTAAAACGAATGAAAGTAGGTAAGGCTCTAGGACCTGATAACATACCAATCGAAGTATGGAGGTGCCTCGGAGATGTGGCTGTAGTTTGGTTAACCAAACTATTCAATAGCATTTTCTGATCAAATAGGATGCCAGATGCGTAGAGGAGAAGCACTCTAGTACCAATCTTCAAGAATAAAGGAGATGCTCAAAGCTGTACAAACTATAGAGGAATTAAGCTTATGAGTCATACAATGAAGCTTTGGGAGAGAGTGATAGAACATCGTTTGAGACGGATGACAAACGTTTCGAAAAACCAATTTGGTTTTATGCCTGGGAGGTCAACCATGGAGGCCATCTTCCTAACAAGGCAATTGATGGAGAGATATCGGGAGCGAAAGAAGGATCTACATATGGTTTTCATTGATTTGGAGAAAACATACGACAAAGTGTCAAGGAAAGTTATGTGGTGGGCACTAGAAAAGAAGAAAGTCCCCACAAAGTATGTTACCCTCATCCAAGACATGTATGATGGTGTCGTTACTTGCATCAGGACATGTGATAGTGTAACTAGTGACTTTCCTATTAAAATAGGACTACATCAGGGATCAGCTTTGAGCCCGTATATTTTTGCCTTAGTGATGGATGAGATCACGAAGGATATACAGGGAGAGATTCCTTGGTGTATGCTCTTTGCGGACGATGTGGTGTTAGTCGATGAGAGTAGGACGGAGGTCGATAAGAAATTGGAATTGTGGAGACGAACTCTAGAGTCCAAAGGGTTTAGGCTTAGTAGAACTAAGACGGAGTATATGGGGTGTGAGTTTAGTGGGATACGACCAGTGGACGGAGATGTCTGTCTAGACGGGCAGGTAGTACCTACGAAAGATACTTTTCGATATTTAGGGTCGATGCTGCAGAGCGATGGCGAGATAGATGAAGATGTTAGTCACAGGATAAGAGCGGGGTGGGTGAAATGGCGACAAGCATCAGGCGTCCTATGCGATAAGAAAGTCCCGCAGAAGCTAAAAGGCAAGTTCTACAGGACAGCGATTAGACCTGCGATGTTGTATGGCGCAGAATGTTGGGCTACTAAAAGACGACATGTCCAGAATATGAGTGTAGCTGAGATGCGTATGTTGAGGTGGATCTGCGGTCACACGAGGAAAGATCGGATTAGAAATGATGACATACGAGATATGGTTGGGGTCGCACCAATAGAGGAGAAGTTGATCCAACATCGTTTGAGATGGTTTGGACATATCCAACGCAGACCTCCAGAGGCACCGGTACGTATCGGAATTCTTAATCATTTCGAGAACACCCGAAGGGGGAGAGGGAGACCAAGATTGACATGGGAAGAAGCGGTGAAAAGAGACCTTAAAGAATGGAACGTCTCCAAGGAGTTGGCGATCGATAGGAGCGCTTGGAAGTTAGCAATTCATGTACCGGAGCCATGACGTAGGAACTTAGGGGTAGGAGCGATGCCATAGGTTTGTAGGTCCCTCTATTAGGTCACGGTCGAGGTCTAGGTTTCTACTATTACTATTATTATTAGAGGTATTATTATTAGTATGGCTAGTCTTACTATTAGTTTTTTTTTTTTTTTTTTTTTTTTTTTTTTTTTTTTTTTTTTTTTTTTTTTTTTTTTTTTTTTCTTGGATGTGTTCTTTTGTTGGGTTTCTTTCTAGCCTACCCCAACTTGTTTGGGACAAAAGGCTTAGTTGTTGTTGTTGTTGTTGTATTTGTACCTTTGTTTCGCCAATTACTACAATATTTCAATATGTATCCTTTGACAGCCACCTCTATTAAAAAAATATTTCAATATGTAGATTGGTCAAGATGCTCATATCAGCCGATGGAATCTCAAAATTTGATATGGAGCCGTAGCACCAGAAAATTGCTGTTTCACTTAGTTTACTGGAAGTGCTATTGTTAAATTCCTTCTACCAGAAGAGATTTTATACAATACTGGCTGACTACGAAAATTCATTCGTTTATAGACAATTAGCAATTATTGTACCAATCCAAGAAAAAATATCAACTTCAGAAAACACCAAGGAAATCTATAATGCAAGTGTCTAAACAAACCGCAATTATAGGATAACCAAATTAAACTTTCCAGAACACCCAGAACTTGGTTTTGTTATTTTTCCTATTTAGTTTACCTTTTCCTTATTGGTTACAGGTTCATCAACACTTGACCAAGGGTTAAAAATGAATTAATTACAAACGATAGGATAAACCAACCATATACATAAAATAAAATTTATGGAAGTACTAAATAACTGCATACCTAGACAATAGCACTGTTGTAGGCACCACAAAGCTGAAGTAATGCTGTCTGGTTAGCCGGGCTAACAAATTGCTGTATAACCGGTCCAAAACGGCCTGGGAACTGAGAAGAGATCCTGCTTAGGGAGCTAACAAAGAACTGCTTTGGGTCATGAATCTCCTTTAACGGGTCATCCTCCTTCTTACCCGCATTATGTAGCCTGGCAAATGAACCTGTGTACTCGATTGTTTCAGGGACATCCGCATCATCCTCAAAATCAGCTCCAGCTTGATCTGAGTTGGTTAACAATTGCACAATGCTATCCACCAATTTTCCCCAATTTTCAGATGCAGCCGGATCCAATAACAGAGGCGACTCACAAATCAACCGGGTTGTAGCAACAGTTATCAGTTTCTGTTCAACAGAACCTGAAATCTTTGTCGAAAAGGATATCCAGAACTGCTGAAGGATCATCAAAAAGAGGCCTTGTTGTATGGAGTTGATCGATTCGACCAACACACCAGCCCCGTACTTAATTAAAAACAATGACATAAAAATCAACAAGGGGCTGATAAATTTGTACACACGCCGGTTTTGCAGACGGCTGAACAGTGCACCCCATATGTTACTTATATAGGGTGAAATTATCTCATAGCTCAGGTTTTCTACCACAGTGTTTAGCACAAAAAATCCTAACTCTTCAGTGGATGGTGTAGAAATCAACTGGCTAAAAATACCGAGCACTTGTCCCAACCTACCTTCTCTGTTTAGTTCATTTGGCATCTTGCGTAAGTATGCTTGCAGAAGTCTGACAAGAGCTGGTACACTCCCTGACCTCTTCCATGAACTAGGGTCAAGAATAACCTGGAACAAGGCCATGTAACCATCCGACAAGGGGGGAGCATGCAAATCAATCAGTAGAGTAAATATCTGAAAGGCATATGACCAGAACTCAGATATATCCTTCACCAGAATTTTCTCAAGTTCAGGGAAGAGAGTCTTCTCAAAAATCAGGATAACAGTAGCATCTCGCTCACCAGCCCGGCGAATAACAGCCGCAATCGCTTCAAAGAGATAGTGGTTAAACAACGGGTGTTTAGGATTTTCACACACCATAGCCAGAACAGAGGCCAATTTTGAAATACAACCTGTAGCTACCTCTACACTTATATTAGCCACACCCAGAACCCGCATTATGCACTTCATGACATATGGATTCTCTTGTGAATCAGGCATTTCAAGTGCATTAAACAGACCTGTTAACATCTGTGGCACATACGGATCTACATCAGCTGCTCCATACCGGGCAGTGGGGCCTGGCATGGGCCCTTTATCCTTGACCAGTAATATTTTTTCTATACAAGTAGCAGCATAGGAATGAACCACATTGGATTCTGAACCCAAGAACCTAATAACACCTGGTAAAAGAGACAAAGCCGCTGGTTTTGGTATCTGTTCACGAAAAACAGTGAAAAATTTGAGAGCACCAGCCTTCAAAATTGGCACTGCATTTGGGTCCTGACCTTGCAACTCTGGTAGGATAACAGATGTAAAGAAGCTCTCCACATCCACTAAGTATCCAGTTGTTGCACCCGGTTTTGGTGATAACGCAACTACTAAGTAAATGGCTGCATCTTTCTCTTTCCAGTTTTGTGCCGGATTGGCATTGAATGCAGCTAACATTGACTGTACTTGGGCAGAGACAAGACCCATAACCTGTTCTCTGTAGTTAACAGCTAACCCTTTCAGAAGCTCACAAGCAGTGCGCCTAAGGGTGTCGGTATCACTTCCCTCTGAATCTCTTCTGATATACTCCACATAGTTGTTCTCAAACAATTCTTCATCATCATCTCGTAACCTCAAATTGGGAAACACCACACTATTGCAGATTTGACCTAAAACCTCTGGGCTGCCAAATAGAGCATGGTGAACACTTGTGCTAACAGTGGTAAGAAATTTAATAGCAGTTACAGCCAGTTGGTCACGAGAAGGAGATTTCGCAGCATTCATGAGGAGGCCCCACACAGCAGTGGCAAAACCCTCCAAATAGTCTTTGAACTCCTCTTCATTTTTCTCCATGTATAATTGGAGATTTTCACAGATAGAAGCGCGTAAAGCATCAGCTGTTCCATCTGTCTCAACCTGTGGAGCAAAAGTGCTTGTCAGATAGAACCTGAATTTCTCCATCCATTCGCGCATATGATCCTCGAAGAATTCGGGCAGCTCAATTGAGTTGAGAGAATGAAAAATCTCAGAACAGAGGCGCTGGCATTCGAGTAATGGCTTCAGAACTGACGGATCAGCAGCAGGAGTAGTGAGGTTTGAAGTATTTAAGAAGGTTTCAAGCAAGGGTTTTGCAAATAGGTCGAGACAGTACTTGAGGTCAAGCCGAAGGGCTTGAGTGTCGAAGGAATGGCGAAACTTGAGAAAAAGAGAATTAGCAGCGGAAAGGAGAGAATTAACTGAGGTGTAATCACCCGAAGAGAGTGAGGTGCCAAGAGAGGAGATGATGTCTGGTAGAAGGGACGGCCAGGATGAAGGGAAATCATGAGATGAAGCTATGGCGAGAGCTTCGGACAGCTGAGACTGGATGAGAGGCGGGGACTGAAGGAGGAGAGGCAAGAGGAGAGACTTGATGAGGGTTTTGTCGGAATCAGGCAATGGGTTGTCAGAGGTGGGGACCCAGCGTGACTTGAGGAGGTTTTTGAAATGGAGCGCGGAGGCGAGGCGGATCTGGAGATCGACGGAGGGGAGAGAAGAGAGCTTGAGGAGAGCGAGCGGGAAGCCGGGCGAAGTGGCGGCGGAGAGGAGGGAGGACTCGGCAGCGCGGCGGAGGGAGGCGTCGAGGGAGAGAGACTGGAGGAACCAGGTGGATAGCTGGTCTAGAGTCTCTTGAGGAACTTCCATGGATGGAAAGAATGCTTTCTAGGGTTAGGGTTTCTGAATTCTGATTTCTGAGTGAGGTCTGAGGTCTGAGGTGGGAAGAAGACGATCGTATTCGTAGGGTTTTTCAAAATGAACGGAGATGGTAATAGTTGCTCGAGGCAGGAGCAGGACAGCTTTGCTGCAGAGAAGTGGTCGGTTTTCTCTCCAATTTACACAACTGGAGGTAACGAAACAGTCAACGAGACGATTATGTCCGCTGGCCTCCGACGTATAGTACTGGAGAGGAGAAGAACTGATTGTCTTTCAAGTTTCAAATCTCTTTACGGAAAATCTGTCCGGAAATTACTTACAGTAATAATCACGCAATCAAAGTGAGTCGCTCCTCTCGTTTCACCTTTCCCTTCATTTACCTTTTCCGTCTCGTCTCTCCTTCCGATTCAGATCTCCTCACAATCACAATCACAAAATTCGATTCAGATTTCCACCTCTCCTCTCCTCCCATCTCCTCACGTCCGCCTCTCCTCTCCTCACGTCGGTCTCGCCTCCACCTCTTCTCTCCTCCGCCTTCGCATCATCTCCGCCTCGCATCCGCCTCTCCTCTCCTCCGCCTCTCCTCTCCTCCGCCTCTCTTCTCCTCCGCCTCCGTCTCACCTCCTCCTCGCATCCTCCTCTCCTCTCTTCCGCCTCCGCCTCACCTCTGCCTCTCATCTCCTCCACCTCGCATCCGCCTCTGCTCTCCTCCGCCTCTCATCTCCTCCACCTCACCTCCACCTCTGCCTCCCCTCACTGCTCCCTCTCCGATCAGATCTGGTTGAGGAAGAAAAAAGGATGAGAAAAAAAAAAGAGATTTAGATCTAATTCTGTTACAATTTGAGAGTAACTAAATTACTATAAGGGATGATATTAATCATTATAAGGGAGTATCTAATATGTATAAGGAAGTAAATACATTCATATCTGATTCTGCTATTTTTTTGGAGTAACTAAATTACTATAAGGGAAGAAATTGATCAGTATAAGAGAGTAACTAATATATACAACGGAGTAAATAATATACATATCTGATTCTACTGTTGTTTAGGAGTAACTAAATAACTATAAGGGAGTAAATAACTAGTACATAAGGAGTATCTAATATGTATGAGGGAGTAAATAATATTCAAAACTGATTCTACTGTAGTATGAGAGTAACTAAATAACTATAAGGGAGTAAATAAGTACTAATAAGGGCATATTTAATAAAAATAATAGAGTAAATAATATTCATATATGATTCTGCTGTTATTTAGGAGTAACTAAATAGCTATAAGGGAGTAAATAACTAATACATACGGAGTATCTAATATCTATAAAGGAGTAAATAACATTCAGATTTGATTCTACTATTGCTTGGGAGTAACTAAAAACTATAAGGGAGTAAATAATTAGTAGTAAAGAAGTATTTAATATAAGTGAGAGTAAATAATATTTAATTTCTGATTCTGATAACGGCAGGGCTGCGCGGCAGGGCCGGCCGGGCTGCCCGCCGGCAACGAGATGTCGCAACGGCGAAGGGATGGCGCGACGGCTGAGGGCGACGGCGACGGGATGGCGCGACGGCGACGGCGACGGGATGGCGCGACGACGACGGGCGCGACGGCGACGGGCGAGAGGACGGGCGAGAGATGCGCGTGAGGGGGTGAGGCAGGGTGAGAGCGACGCAGGGTTAGAGAAACTTGTTTTCCTTTTTTGAACAGCGACTTTTTTCTATTTTTGACATATGATTGTTTGATTGTCTGACTGCTTGATTGCAGTTCAGCTCGTCCGGTCTAGGACCCAATTTGAACGGAGTTTTTCATTTGGGCCAGGGCATGTGTTAAAACTAAGAACCTTTTGTCCTTTTGTGTTATCAGATAAATTTTTACAAGTTTTAATAGGATTTATTTTATTAATTAGCTCTTAAATTATTAATTCTCAAATTATCAATTTTATTTCAACTGATCACGCTGTCCAACTTCTTATTCAAAAACACTTATCTATCAAATTTGGACAACTTTAATTATTGTTTTGAATGGAAAACCAGATAAAGTTATCAAATTTTAAGAAACATCTAAAACTGTGAAAATAATTGAAATGGAATGTGTTGTCCCTAAATTTAGGCCTAGAGGGGGGTGAATAGGCACAAAAACGAATTTCTAAACCGGTATGGTCAAAATTTGGTTCAATTTAAACTTGGTCTAATTCAAACAATCAAAGCACAAGCAATTCAAGTAAAGCAAGATAATAAAGAGAGAGAAAGAGAGAGAGAAATTGAACACGCGATGTATTACGGAGTTCCGACCCGCTAGGAAGTGCTAGCCTTAGTCGTACGTCTCCGGGAGTTTCGCAACCTCGAAATGGGCGCGCTCCGTTCAATTCCACACGAACGGGACTACAAATTCGAACCAAATCACCTTGTTACAAACACTCTCAAGGTGGATCGGCCTAACTCGATTAAACAATCTCAAACACACAAAGGATTGAGGCTCTAACCAAATCACTCAACAAATCTAGCAATTAACACTAGTGGATTGGTTTAGCACACTCTAATCTCAATGATTTTGCTAAAATAATGCTCAAACACAAGAGAGTATGATGTCTAACTGGTTGGAGCTCAAAAGGGAGGAGTTTCAAAGGTTTCAAAAGTATCTAAACAGTTCCAAGAGGCCCCATATATATAGAGGGCGCCAACAGCTCCAAAGACCAGTCAAAACAGACTCTGGCGTTATACAACGCTATATGCCGTTGTACAACGCCCAAATAGCCGTTGAAAAATCAAACGGTCACAGACAATAACGTTGTGAGTTGTCAGAGCGTTGTGTAACGCTATACAGCGTTGCACAACGCTTCAGCAAAAATCCAAAGCAAAAGCTCGACAGTTCCGTTGGAACTTGTCAGAGCGTAGGTAGCGTTGCACAACGAAGTCAAGAAGAGAAACAAGGCAGAACTGACAAACTCAAACAATATTGTCAGAACGTCATACGACGCGTCCAGAGCGATTGAGCGAAGTCTGAGCGAATTTAAGAGCGTTACACAATGCTACAATGCATGAAACATTGCAGCATGCATGCAGCATCGATGCAGATCGATGTCTGAGCAATGCAGAGACGCCTGTTTCATACAGCGTTGTACAACGCTGAGTAGCGTTACACAACGTATGAGTGGAAGTGTTGTGTAACGTTACTTAGCGTTGCTCAACGTTCTGACAAGGGGAAATAATGGATTTAACTGGTTTAAAAACAAATGAACTAACGTTGCACAACGCTGTTGAGCGTTGTGTAACGCTGTTCCAACCTTGTCAGAGATTTTGCAATTTAAAATCGAATTAACTCAGCGTTGTGTAACGGCAATTGGCGTTGTATGACGCTGGACAGAAAAACTGAGCATTTTACCAGCAAATTGATTGAGATTAGTTTAGAGTTTAATTAAACCTTAATTACTGACTCTAACTAGACCAAAGCAATCTCTTGAAGCTCCAAACTAAGTGCCACACTTGCTTTAATCCATTCTTCAATAAATTTAGCTATAAAACACTAGAAAGAGATGTTAGTTTAAAGGTTTCGGTGTTGTTTTGCAAATCGGCAAATCGAGAGAAAATGTTTAACCAACAATCTCCCCCTTTTGCCGAGTTGCAAAACAACACCTAAGGTACATTTGGGACTTGATACAACAAGGCGGAATAACCCAAATTACCTAATTCTCCCCCTTTTTGCAATTAGGGAAAAGAATACCCAAAACGCCCTTGAATAAAAACCATAACGATACTCCCCCTTTCGAAAAGAATTTGGCCACTAAGTTCAGTTGATTAGGGGTATCTAACAAGGTTTAATGAGGGCTTAAACAAACAATTATAGACCATGCATGCATATTAAAATAAAAAGAGCTAAAAACGAAGCCATTTAGCACAATATAATTGATTAAAGCATAACATAATTCATACATCATCCATAAAAACAAAACAAATCCATTTAGCACAAACTTAAACATTCAAAACATCGAGAAATCACAAAAGAGATACGAAAGGCAAAGAAACTACGAAAAGCGAAATAAAAAGAAAGGAGAGGGCTAAGGCTTGGAGACGGTTTCGGCTCGACTACTCCTCATCATCATCACCCGCACCACTACCGGATCCCCTCTTGAGATGGAGCTCCATCTTTCCCCAAAGATTGATCATCTCATCCTTGAGATGAGTGATCGAGGCATCGGTCTTGGCTTGGTATGCGGTCAAGTTTTCCTCAATAGTGTTGAACCGCGTATCAATGTGAGTGGTCAAAGCGGCGAATTTTGCATCAAGATAGGCATGGAAGTCTTGAGGTGCGCCTTGACCCTCCATCCGTCCTCCGGGCACATGCAATGGTTCATTGCCTATCTCCTCATATTGATTGATGGTGGCATTTGGGCGGAAGATGTAGTTATTGCGGTGGAATGCACCGGGCACAATGGAGTCATCATCTTGTGCCATCCATCCGGTAACATTTAGATGTGCCATGAGGTTTTCGGGAGTAGCAATGGCATTCTCGGGCACGGGTTCGCCCCAAAGAGGTGTGTCATAAGGGATGCCGTTTTCAATGAGAATAGATTGAATGATGTGGGCATATGAAAATGAGAAGCGAGAAGAGGAATCGACCCGTGCCATATGAGCAAGCATGATGTAAGGGAGATTCACCTTTTGATTCATCTCAAGGAGGGAGCGAAGGAGAAACACGGCGAATTGCTCCACATTGGTCTTGATTGTTGCCTTCGGAGTGATAATGTTATTAATGAAGAGGAAGAGAAGGCGGTGCAAGGCCGGTAGCTCGGTGGCGGTAAATTGGCGAACGTTGAAGTTCCTCCAACAATAAAAGAAGCGGTGGTACTCATCATACGGAGGCAATTCGCGGGGCCAATTGGCATGAATGTAAATCTCCAAGTTGTCATTATCGAGGCTAAGGAGGTTGGCCAATGTTTCCTCGGTGATGGAGATGTGGCGACCGAGGACATAGGAGTTGGCGGTTGGGTGGCCATCGGTCCACGTCATTGTGAGATTGGAATAGAAAAGCTTGATTAAGGACGGGTTGTAAGGTTGAGAATGTGCGAGAAGACCCGCCATATTCCAATATTCGATCCTTTCTTTGATCCAAGTCAATTCTCTTGGATTCAAGTGGTAGACACCATAGGGGTGCTCGAAGTAGAAGCACTCGGAACACTCACGATTGACATCGCGGTATTGGCAAAAATGCATGTACGAGGCCGAGTCTTTGAATAGGTAATTGTTTGAGGAGGAGAGGGTCCAATCCACGGGTACCGGTGGTATATCCATTGGAATAGGTTGGTCGGGTTGAACCGGTGGGTTGGATGAGGAAGCACCCTTGGGGTTGCGCTTTGACCGTTTGTTGGTGGCGGTTTTCGGTGCCATTAAAATTGAGAGAGAAAGGATGAGGTTAAACCTTTGAATTGAAGAGCGGGAGTGGATGAGATGGCCTTGGAGAGCACAGAACCGAAGCCGATTGAAAATCCGACGGTCGGATCGCCGGAATTGATGGTGATGGCGGTGGCTAGGGTTTCGGTGGATTGAGAGATAGAGAGAGAGAGGGAGTGTTTTGAGGGTATGAGGGTGGAGAGGAGAGAGAGAGGAGTATTTTGGTGATATTGGTTGGAGTAGAGAGAGAGAATTGAGAGAGTATTGAGAGAGAGAGATGAAGGGGTGTGAGTTGGAGCGAAAGAGAGAAAAGATGAAGGGGGTTCGGATTTGAGAGAAAAGAAGAGGAAGAAGAAGAAGAGGTGGGGTCGCATCTGTTAAAAACGCGTCCACCGTTACTTAACGCCAAAGGGCGTTGTACAACGCAGGAGTCAAAATAGCGAAAAAATGAGCAGAGACTGACTGCTCCGTTGTACAACGCTGAGTAGCGATGGGTAACGCTATAACTCAGCGTTGTGCAACGTTAAAGGGCGTTGTACAACACTAAAACCAAACAGATAAATAATTAAAAAAAATTAAAAAATTAAATAAAATAAAATAAAGAAATAAATCAATCGTCTTACAACGGTGGACAGCGTTGTACAACGTTAGGTAAAAACAACAGACTGGCGTTGTACAACGGTGACCAGCGTTGTATAACGTTGAATTCCACAGATTTTACAATTCAGCAAAGGAAGAATAAAATAAAATAGCTAGCGTTGTACAACGATAGTCAGCGTTGTGCAACGTTACAAGACAAAATCAAACCAGCGTTGTGCAACGGTGAGCAGCGTTGTACAACGTTTAACTCAACAGAATTCAAAATTCATTTTAAACTAACGTTACTCTTGCGTTGCACGACGCTGAATGGCGTTGTGTAACGCCAGAGTCAACAGAAAACCAGAAAATTAAGACCGAAATAGTTAAAAACTTATTTTTAATGGTTTTCAAAAGAAATACAACCAATTTAAACTGAGATAAGCTCCAAAACAACAAAGACAACACCATGACATGCATAAATTTAATCTTTGAGTTCAAGCATACCAAGTTTGAACCTAAGTTCAAGATGTTGTTGTGTTGGAAGAGGTTTGGTGAAGATATCGGCGATTTGCTCTTTTGTGTCGATGTAGACCAATTCCACATCACCTTTCTCAACATGATCACGGATAAAATGATGTCGTATCTCTATGTGCTTGGTTCTAGAGTGCAATACCGGATTTTTGGATATAAGGATGGCACTAGTATTGTCACACAAGATTGGTACCTTTTGGAAATCTAACTCAAAATCTCTAAGGGTTTGCATCATCCAAAGAAGTTGGGTACAACAACTACCGGCTGCTACATATTCCGCTTCCGCGGTGGGGAGAGCAACCGAAGTTTGCTTGCGACTAGACCAAGACACAAGTGAACCACCAAGAAATTGGCAAGTTCCACTAGTACTTTTGCGGTCCATACGGTCACCGGCAAAATCGGCATCGGTATAACCTAACAAGTCTAGTTCGGTTTGTCTACCATACCAAAGACCTAGGTTTTGAGTACCCTTGACGTATCGCAAGATACGTTTTACCGTTTTGTGGTGAGATTCCTTAGGATTGGCTTGGTACCTAGCACATAGACACACGGCATACATAATATCCGGCCTACTAGCCGTGAGATAGAGTAGGCTACCGATCATCCCCCGATAGAGAGTTATGTCCATAGGCTTGCCTTTCTCATCCGCATCAATATTCGCACTTTTGCCCATGGGTGTGTCTAAACTCTTGCTATCTTCAACACCGAATTTCTTCACTAACTCCTTGGCATATTTGACTTGGTTCACAAAGATACCATCCTTGAGTTGTTTGATTTGAAGCCCCAAGAAGAAAGTGAGTTCTCCCATCATGCTCATCTCAAATTCACTACTCATCAAAGAAGAAAACTCTTGGGCAAGAGTTGCATTAGTAGAGCCAAAGATAATATCATCCACATAGATTTGCACAAGTAGCAAATGGTCATCTCTTTTCTTAGTGAAAAGAGTTGTATCCATTTTGCCCCTACTAAAACCATTGTCTAGAAGAAAGATACAAAGTCTACCATACCAAGCTCTAGGAGCTTGCTTCAAACCATATAAAGCTTTGTGAAGCTTATACACATGGTCCGGTTTGAAATGGTCAACAAAACCGGGTGGTTGTTGGACATAAACTTCCTCATCTATCCAACCATTTAGAAAAGCACTCTTGACATCCATTTGGAATAGGGTAAAGCCTTTGTTAGCGGCAAAAGCCAAGAGCATTCTAATGGATTCAAGACGAGCAACCGGTGCAAAGGTCTCCTCAAAATCAATACCTTCTTGTTGCTTGAAACCTTGTGCAACCAAACGGACTTTGTTTCTAACCACAATACCATCCTCACTTAGCTTGTTTCTAAAAACCCATTTGGTACCAATAACTTGCTTACCCTTTGGTAATGGTACAAGTTCCCAAACTTGATTTCTTTCAAATTGGTTCAACTCTTCTTGCATGGCAACAATCCAATTTGGGTCAACATTGGCCTCTTTGAAGGATTTTGGTTCAAGTTGAGAAACAAAGGCACAATGACCAATAGTTTGGTGCAAACTAGACCTAGTCCTAACACCTTCTCTAGGGTCACCTATGACATTAGTGAGAGGATGAGAGGAAACTTCTCTAAGCACTTCGGGAGGCTCATGAACCGATTGGGGAGACGGTTGAGGTTGAGGATCATCATGAGGCGTTTCATTTTGAGTTGTGTTTAAGATGCCCTCCTCATGAGTCTCTTCCCCTAACAAAAAGTCATCAATCCGGTTCAAAGGCTCCTCAATGATCACCGGTGGTTGTGCTTGAGGTTGTGACTCGATTTCTTGTGGAGCTTCTTCCACTTGTGTACCTACATTAGAGTTACCTTCCTTGGATTCCTCAAGGACTTTTTCATCAAACTTGACATTAATAGACTCAATAACTACCCTTGAGTTTGGCAAATAGACTCTATACGCTTTGCTTGTGGTTGAGTAACCAACAAAAATACCGGGCAAAGACTTGGCATCAAACTTGGTTACTTTAGGAGACTCATCAAGGACAAAACATTTGGAGCCAAATACACGGAAATAGGATATATTAGGAGTATGACCGAACCATAATTCAAAAGGAGTTTTCTTGAGTTGAGAACGAATGCATGCACGATTTACTACATGACATGCCGTATTTACCGCTTCGTCCCAAAGAAATTTGGGTACGGCAAATTCATGTAGCATGGTGCGTGCTAATTCTTGTAAGGTTCGGTTCTTCCTCTCCACTACACCGTTTTGTTGAGGGGTGCGTGGAGCGGAAAACTCTTGTTTATATCCTTTTTTCTATGCACAATTCATCAAATTTAGCATTTTCAAATTCCCTTCCATGGTCACTACGAATTCTAGAGATTTTCAACCCTTTTTCGTTTTCAACCCGATTGCTAAATTTAACAAAATGGTCAAATGCTTCTTCCTTGTGAGCAAGAAAGAAAACCCAAGTAAAGCGACTATAGTCATCTACCACCACAAAGACATACCTTTTCTTACTTATACTCAAGACATTGATTGTTCCAAACAAGTCCATATGAAGCAATTGCAAAGGTTGAGTGGTTGAGATGATCTCTTTGGTTTTGAAACTAGACTTGGTTTGCTTGCCTTTCATGCAAGCTTCACACAACCCATTTAAGTCTAGTTTATGTGATGGAAGACCACGGACAAGTTTCAATTTCACAAGTTTCTTAATGGAGTCTAGAGAAACGTGACCAAGTCTTCTATGCCATAACCATGAACCGGTAGCTATGGCACTAAAGCATTGTTCACCATTTGTGAAGTGATCAAAGTTCAAGTAATAGACATCCTTTTTCCTTTGTCCCGTGTAAACAAGAGAATTATCCGAAATTTGATGCACAAAACAAGAGGAGTGATCAAACTTCAAATAATATCCCGCATCACATAATTGGCTCACACTTAAAAGGTTGTAGTTGAGACCATCCACAAGGTAAACATTAAAAACCGTTAAGTTTTGATTTCCAACCGAGCCTATACCAATAATAGAGCTCTTCCTAAGATTATTACCAAAAGTAACCTCACCACCATCAAAAGGTTCAAGTGTCTTGAAACAAGATTCATCACCCATCATGTGATGTGAACAACCACTATCTATGATCCAAGCACTTCTCTTGAATGATGATAACAAACAAACCTACAAGAATACATATTAGTTAGAAACAAACAACTAATATATTATTCTTGTAATCTCTCCCCCTTAAGATTTGACAAGAATAACCTTGGGGAAAGAAGATGGCTAACTAAGCCACACTCGAACCACTTCCACCAATCAAAACGGATGTGGAAGTGACTTTAGGAACCCAAATCATGTTAATTGAACCGGATGTATGATTTGCTTTCCTAACTTTGCATTCTAGTGTGACATGGCCATTCTTACCACAATAGTTACAACAAGCACAAGTTGGCTTGTTCACTTGTGAACTTTCTCTAACAAAATGGGTTTCAAAATGACGCCTAAGCTCCATGGCCCTAATCTTTGGATCCCTAGAGAAAGTGTATGATTGAGAGTTTCTCAAAATTGGTTTTTGAAAATTCTTTTTGTTTTGTTGAGAGACTTTTTGATTTCCCCCATTGGTTTGAGGTCTAGTGTGTGTTCTATTCCTATTCCCACCATTGTTTTGAAAAGGATGAAAACACCCATCGGGTCCCTTGAAATACAAGTTGTTTGGGTCCCGATTGTTTTGGCAGTTCTTTTGAGGTCTTTGAGACCCATTTCTATTCCTACCAAAACTCTTTTGAGCACCATTTTGAGAGCCAACAAAATTCTTTTGCCCTTGCCCGTGTGTGTTCCTACCATTGGTGCTCTTGTGATAAAGTCTCTCATTTTGTGTTGGGCTTGACATGGTTCTTGGTCTAGAAAAGGATTGATTACTCTTTTTGAAGCCAAGACCCGTTTTGTCATTGGGTTTTTGTCCCACAAACATTTTATCAAGATTCATCTTGGTGCTATGAGAAGCACTAGACGAACTTGAAGCCCTTTCATTTTTCAAAATATTTGTCTCACTCAAAGGAGTTTGACATTTTTCACAAACACTTGGTTTTTCAAAACTTTCAATCATACCCTTATACCTTGTCACCAAAGATTCAAGATCATGTACCTTAGTCGTCAAAAGACTAATTTGCTCTTTTTGACTAGAAATAGTCTTAAGAGACTCATCAAGATAATCATTCAACCTATCAAATTGCAAGTTTGCATCATCATTCAAGCTCAAGTCATTCTCACTATCACAATCGCTATTACTACTAAAGAATGAGTTTAGAAGTACCTCATTTGTGACCTTAGGCATTTCAATGGCAATTGTGGATGGTTCCTCTTGAATAGTCGTTGGAGCTTGTGTGAAAGTCGATGTAGAGGATGATGCTTCATCAAGGCTAGCTTTGCTCAATGGATGCACATAGATTTTGCCTCGGTTGAACTCATTGAAGACCTCCTTCACCAAGTCATCTAGGTCGTCATCCACCGGCATCACCACATCATTCACTTGAGCCACAAGAGCAAGGTTGTCAAAGTCGCACTCGGATTCCGAATCGGATTGAGAGGATGAGCTCGAATCGGAGTCGTTGTCCCAAGTGGCTTGCATGGCTCTTTCACTCTTCTTCTTGCTCTTGTAGTGTCCCTTCTTGGACTTGAACCGGCCATCACCTCTTCTCTTGCCACCATCTTCCTTGTCCTTCTTCAAATGAGGGAAGAGCTTGAAGCAAGAGTACATGGTATGACCTTCTTTTTGGCACACGAAGCAAAGAGCTCTTTCGTCATTCTCAAGCCTTTCTTTGTTGAACTTTCCCTCAAAGATCATGATAGCTCGAAACATCTTTGAGAGAACGGCTCCTTGCTTGTCCTCATCAAGGTCGATGATGCCTTTGTCCTTGTCACTTGAGTGGCGGTGTCTCCCTTGGTGGTTGTCATTGTGGCGGTTCTTGGAGGGAGATGCCTTGTTGTCACTTGCCGCCAATGCCACGGTTTTGGGCTCATACTTCAACTCTCCAAGTTGCTTGAGCTTCTCCTCCACGCACCGGTAATGAGTATAGATGATCTCCGGTGTGAGGTTGTTGTGGGACCTTTGTTGTGTCTCAAGAGTCGAGATGAGAGTGTCGAATTGAGATCTTCCCACCAAAGCCCTAAGCAATCTTCCTATAACACGACTATTAGAAAGGGTCTCTCCTATGTTAGTGAATTCATCGAGCAATTGTATAAACCGAGTATACATCTCCTCGATGCATTCATCTTCCCGTATGCGGAAATTATCCAATCTAGACTCTAACTCGAATTGTCGAGAGCTTTTGATTAGAGAATTTCCCTCATAACGGTTCAAGAGAGAAACCCACATTTCATGTGCACTAGTAGAGCTACCAAAAATGGCCGCTATGGACTCATGTACCGAATTTAACAAGACATTAACGGCATTATCATTCTTGGTCCTAATGGTCTTAGAGGCATGGGTTTCTCTACCTTCACTATCACAAATTGGTGTGTATGGCTTATCAACAACCTCCCAAAGATCAATCAAGTTAAGGTATACAACCATACATCTCTTCCAATAACGGAAGTTCTTGCAAGTGGAATCAAACTTGTCCGGTTTTTCTATCACCCTAGAGGCCATGAATCGAGGTTATCTACCTAACAAGATGGTCAAAAGATAACCCCTGCTCTGATACCACTTTGTTGTCCCTAAATTTAGGCCTAGAGGGGGGTGAATAGGCACAAAAACGAATTTCTAAACCGGTATGGTCAAAATTTGGTTCAATTTAAACTTGGTCTAATTCAAACAATCAAAGCACAAGCAATTCAAGTAAAGCAAGATAATAAAGAGAGAGAAAGAGAGAGAGAAATTGAACACGCGATGTATTACGGAGTTCCGACCCGCTAGGAAGTGCTAGCCTTAGTCGTACGTCTCCGGGAGTTTCGCAACCTCGAAATGGGCGCGCTCCGTTCAATTCCACACGAACGGGACTACAAATTCGAACCAAATCACCTTGTTACAAACACTCTCAAGGTGGATCGGCCTAACTCGATTAAACAATCTCAAACACACAAAGGATTGAGGCTCTAACCAAATCACTCAACAAATCTAGCAATTAACACTAGTGGATTGGTTTAGCACACTCTAATCTCAATGATTTTGCTAAAATAATGCTCAAACACAAGAGAGTATGATGTCTAACTGGTTGGAGCTCAAAAGGGAGGAGTTTCAAAGGTTTCAAAAGTATCTAAACAGTTCCAAGAGGCCCCATATATATAGAGGGCGCCAACAGCTCCAAAGACCAGTCAAAACAGACTCTGGCGTTATACAACGCTATATGCCGTTGTACAACGCCCAAATAGCCGTTGAAAAATCAAACGGTCACAGACAATAACGTTGTGAGTTGTCAGAGCGTTGTGTAACGCTATACAGCGTTGCACAACGCTTCAGCAAAAATCCAAAGCAAAAGCTCGACAGTTCCGTTGGAACTTGTCAGAGCGTTGTGCAACGCTAGGTAGCGTTGCACAACGAAGTCAAGAAGAGAAACAAGGCAGAACTGACAAACTCAAACAATATTGTCAGAACGTCATACGACGCTGACTGCCGTCACACAACGACGTCGTTGCACAACGCTATACAGCGTTATGCTACGCGTCCAGAGCGATTGAGCGAAGTCTGAGCGAATTTAAGAGCGTACACAACGCTACAATGCATGAAACATTGCAGCATGCATGCAGCATCGATGCAGATCGATGTCTGAGCAATGCAGAGACGCCTGTTTCATACAGCGTTGTACAACGCTGAGTAGCGTTACACAACGTATGAGTGGAAGTGTTGTGTAACGTTACTTAGCGTTGCTCAACGTTCTGACAAGGGGAAATAAAGGATTTAACTGGTTTAAAAACAAATGAACTAACGTTGCACAACGCTGCTGAGCGTTGTGTAACGCTGTTCCAACCTTGTCAGAGATTTTGCAATTTAAAATCGAATTAACTCAGCGTTGTGTAACGGCAATTGGCGTTGTATGACGCTGGACAGAAAAACTGAGCATTTTACCAGCAAATTGATTGAGATTAGTTTAGAGTTTAATTAAACCTTAATTACTGACTCTAACTAGACCAAAGCAATCTCTTGAAGCTCCAAACTAAGTGCCACACTTGCTTTAATCCATTCTTCAATAAATTTAGCTATAAAACACTAGAAAGAGATGTTAGTTTAAAGGTTTCGGTGTTGTTTTGCAAATCGGCAAATCGAGAGAAAATGTTTAACCAACAGAATGGTTGAAAATAAATTTCGTATCAAATTTATTGGCCGCCAATTAAGTAACTCTACTGACTACTAGTAATATGTCCGTGCCTGACGATATTTTCACGTCATTTTTCACATTTAGAATTCTTCTAATATAATATAATCGACCATGCATATATGAACGCAACAAGATAAAAAGATCAAACTAAACTAAAATAAAGGCTCCGTTTGGATGCGTTGAGAATAAGATAGGAAGAAAGAAGAAGGGAAGAAATTTATTGGGAAGGGGTAAATTTATTAGGAAGAGTGTAACTTTTGTGAAGAGTTTGGATGGTTAGAAATAAATTTATTGATAAAAAGTGGTTATTCCTTATTCCTTATTCCGGAAAGAAGCCATCCAAACGGAGCCAAAAAGAAAGAAAATAAGTGTGTCATTAGAAAACGCTCGTGCCCGGTACGGCAGTACCTCTTGTATCTGAAACTTTCTGTTTACCTTTCAATTACCTTCCTGTTTAATAACTTTCCTTCCCACAAAAGTTTACTTCTGTTTAATTACCTCTTCTATCTGAAACTAGATGTCAAATATATTTTTGTTTACCTTTCCATTACTTTTCTTCCCGCTAAAGCAGACATATATATGACATCTTCAAATAGTACAGAATCGACCATTTGGTGCAAAACTACTAGATGGTATTTCTATCTGAGAAATCATTATGGCTCCGTTTGGATGGCTTCTTCCCGAAATAAGGAATAAAGAATAACTACATTTTTACCAATAAATTTATTTCTAACCATCCAAACTCTTCACAAAAGTTACACACTTTCCAATAAATTTACCCCTTCTCAATAAATTTCTTCCCTTCTTCCTTCTTCCTACCTTATTCTCAACGCATCCAAACGAAGCCTATGATTTGATCAATTCCACTTTTAAAAATGTCATTCTTTGAACTTGCAACAAATTCAGTAATCAAAACATATATCAATAGCCGTTCCACTCACTACAGTTGTTTCACTGTAGTTAGCACTATTCAAGAACAGTGTGGCTGACAAGTGGACCCTGTTTGACAGACTCGATTTTAAATATATTTAAGAACAGTAATTCAATCTAGACCGTTCAGTTCTTTCTATCGATCTTAGTCATTCGATTCGCGTCTCCTTCTCTGTTCGATGGGTTTCTCTCACCTCGATAGCCTCTCTCTCTTTGCTCGCTCTCTCTCAGATCCCTACGACGGACCAGGTAGATGGGATACCGCATGTGGTTCCTGTACGGCGTTGCAATCGCTACTCTTTCCCAGATCCTTTTTCTAGAGAGTTCTCGGTACATCTCTATCTCTCCTCTTTCTTCTTTGCAGTCAATTCTCTCTCCATTTTACTCAACCCAGCAATTCACAATTTTAAGAGAAGCGATTCACAATTTTTTTGCTCTTTCGTCTTTACTGGTGGTTTTTCTCTCTCTATTGCAGGATTCTAGGGTTTGTCTCGCCGATTGCTATCATTGATTCCTCTCTTAACATTTGCGCTGATTAGTGTCTTTGATCGGGGGTTCTTAGGTTTATCTGTTTTAGAATTCAATGTATGGAGTTTATACTCAAGCGGATGCTAATCATGAGTTGCTATTGCTTTGTTTTCAGAACTTGACAGCACTGATGGTACTCTTGAGTACTTTGTTCTTGGTTCTCCGGTGATTTTCAGAGATCAATATGCACCGTTGTTTCTTAAGCTTCCATTTTACTTATTTTTTCTTCTATTTCTTTCTAATAAAGTATACCTAGGAACATAAGATTGGCCTTATAACTTTTTGGAAGGGACAAAATAATTACAAGAGAGAACTAGAAAGAACTTTTGTTCAAAACTACTGATCTGCACGTAAGAGGTTCAATTATTTTGTAAATTTGTGACACAGTTTCATGATCAGTGGCTATGTATGTGCTTTTGTATTTTTCAATCTTTTAAATTTTCAAATTGATGATTTTTATTGGTTTTGGAGAACTACAGAAGGGATTAATTCAAATTGTGGCATATATGGATGCTCAACAGAAGAACGTTGCCATGAAGATGGTGTAGGATGCAAAGTCAAAGTAAGCCATATTTACCTTTTCTTAGTGAGTATTTTAATATTTTCTTTGTGTTTGGTTGAATGCTCCTTTCTTAAATGTATTTTTTAACTGTCCATGTGTTAGATTAAATGCTCGATCTAAGATCCGTGTGACGTTTAAGCCCTTATTTCTTCTTTTGGTCTTTATCAGCTACTTTGTGACAAATGCCAATGCGAAGGAAGGGTTTTGACAGACAAGTAGACCTTGCCATGTTGGCAATAGGCCAAAGACATGGTCATGCCACGTCAGGATGACCGTGTTGTTGAAGCTTTTCATGAGGCGATTACGAAAAAGTATTTCGAATTAGAAAAAAAAAGAGGCTGATGTTGGCCAAGTCAGGTTTGCCTCTCATTTTATTTTTAACAAGGTTTTAATTTTATAATTTTTGTATATTTTCTAATTTGTGCATTGTTCTATATTTTTTTAACACCTGCTATACTTTCAACTTATGATTTCTATATTTCCTTGCAGATTACATGTTTATGTTATTATATGGGATTGCATTCGCTGAGATTGGCAACAAAAGAAGAAAAATAAGTCAACATATCACCCTTACAGTAACAACATCATTGTTATTATTTTAGGTATGAAATTATTTGTCATATTGTGTTGTCAATTTCAGAATAGAATAACAGGGATGTGATCTATCTTGAAATCTGATTTGACCAAGATAGTATCGTAAGGTCTACTCTATACATTGGGCCTGTTATTGTCAAGGGAAAAATCCAAATAGAAAAAATACCAGGATATATAGCTAGATTACGAACACGAAGATGCTGGAACATTTCCATTGCAGATGTTATTCAAATTGCAGTCTTCTTCAGTATGCATATTTTCCAATATAACAAAATAATTGTTGAGTTGTATCTAATTTAAATGCAGGATATATAGATCATTTCAACTATGATAATGCACAGGCAGATATACTGAGCCAACAAATAGGTACTTTTACCGTTTTATTCTTCTTTGTTAATATTAGAGAATAATTGTGTCAGTAGAGAAGAACTGTCTCCATTTGCTATCAGAAATAGCACTATGAGGAATGGAAGTTCCAAGTAAATAACATCCATTATTTTCATGCCAAAGATTTTCTTGGAAAATTCTTTCACTTCTATGTTTCCCTCTCTATATTCAGTATAATTATACAGAAGGTTGGCTATTGAGATAGACCTTTGTAAATGCAACTTTTTATCATCCAAAGTGCAAACATGTTTTTGTACTATTATTATTCAAATTTCATATGCAATTTCTCTTTCATGCTATTTTTTTTTCAGATACAATCTAATAGGCCATTGCTTGCTTCCTGAGGTAATTTATTACCTATTGTTCATTATATGTGTTATTATCGTTGACTCTTGCTTATATAGCTATGCAATAAACATAATTAAGTCGAATAAAATATGTATTCGATAATGAAAGATCTCTTACCGAAACAATGGACGATGGACAACGGAGGATCCTTTTCCAGAACAAGAAATTGGGATAAGATATTTTTATTGTTTCGTTGTTAAAAAAAAATTAAGTTCGCAATATATCAGGTAGTGGATGATGCCTCTTCTGCATGCGTGTTCTGAATAAGGCATTAGAAGAAAGATTTTTTTTTTCAAAAGCTTCAATTTGGTTTGTCTGATTCATGTGTTCATACTATGTCAAGTTTGCTATCTTATTTGACCATAAATCTGAGTTAATGTGGTATAATTATCTTATGGACTTTTGCGTAAAATTGTGCACCATATATCTTCTTTAATAGCTCACACTTGCTTTCTTTATTTGATCTATCTTTTAGGTATTCAATACTCATAAACGACTAACAGAAGCTTTTATAAGCTTGGATATGTGGCACAATAGTTCATCCGTGGTCCCATAACAGTGGGTCCTTATATCAGGTATGGTGAATTTCAGTTGTCTTATATGATTCACTGATCAATTTACATTTTATGACAGGAATGATGTAAATGTATTTCTTATTATAAATGTAATGCAATGAGAAATGATGTATCAAAAATTGTTTTAGTTTGAGTAAAACATTGATGCTTTATTTTAGCCCTTTTATAGAACTAGGGTACACTGGTGCAGTGTCATATTGCATTTAATGCATGCGACCAAAACATGATGAAGTGCATCTTGGGGAGTGCAGTATTGAAATCTGTTGTTGGCTATTCCTTGAACATACAGGTGTATAAGCATATGCCTCAAAATCATAGTTAGATGCACTTATTATGTTCAATTTTAGGTAAAACATGAGTTTGTTTATCTTCTAAAGTGTCTTCGTATCGGACCTGCTTAATATGATATCGTATTTTTTTACTATTTTACTTTGGAAAATAACTTATGAAAACAACTTTGGTTAACCATATTTTCTCTGTTTATTTTTATTTCATGTAGATGAGTGCATATTGTAATAGGACAAACAACTCACTTCTAATTTCAAAGAGGAGATAATTTTAGATCCCTCCTAGGATGTATTTGGAAAGGTATATTCACCACCATGCATTGTTGATTTTTTAAATTTTGACATCTGTTAGGTGTAAGATTTTAACTTTTATTTTTGTATGTAAGATGACATAAGAGTACTCCAGTAAACGACCAAAATAAGAATCTTATTTTGAGACAGCCAAGACATGGAGTCTAAAATTATTGTACCGGAACATGGAATTCTTATTTTGAGGCTGCTAAGATTCTTATTTTCAGGTGACGTTAGTTGGTTATTTTAATTTTAATTTTGCTTTATTGTCTATTTTTTTTCAGCCTATAGAATTTAATTCAATGCTCCTACACTAATATTATTGTACATTCTTTGTGTGAATGCAGACATCACTAAGACATGTTTTGTTATACCGAGTTTTCAAGTTATATATACAGCTCCAATCTTCAAATTACGCACATCAACTAATATTCACCTTAAATATTACGCACCTTCTTAGATCTGTGTGTTGTGCCCAAAAAAATTCCAATTATATTCTATCAACTCACTGGCAAGAATAGATCGCGCAACGCGCGAATACCCACTAGTATCACTATATCTTGCGCCAAAACCTTAACTGAATGTCTGAATCCTTCAGATTATGGCATAGATATCTTGCAAATCCCAATAAATTTGACTATTTCAGAATACATCATAATAACAGCTTCAACGACAAAATAAAAGGAAGTAAACTTGTGTTGTATTACACTGATTTTCAACAAAAAAATAATAATAGACAAACTAGTTTGATGAAATTTAAATTTATATAAAGGCTAGAAAGTAGTTTTCCGTTCAAATCTGAAATTTTGAATAAGATAAAAAAGGTGATTAATACTACATTGGCTAGAAACTTGTTGGGAACATCTTAAATTTGAGAAAAAAACAAAAACAAAGCACGTGGTTTTTTTTTCCCCCGAAATTACTACTACCATCCTACATTTCGCCATCCAGAGAACACCTTTTCCCTCCCTCCTCCATTTTGTCACCCCTTTCCTCCCTCCCTCCCTCCCTCCCTCCCTCCCTCAGAGTAGAGACGGAGCCAGATTCCAACTAAAGGAGGTTAGAATTTCGACTTAGATAGACTAAAGTTTGAAAGCTTAAAAATCTAAAAACATTGACAATAAAAAATAATATTGTATTATTTTATAATAGTAATTTTCTAAACATGAATTGTGTCAAAATACAATAAATAAGTAATTTTTCAAAAAAAGGTAATAAGCAAAGATTTTTACGTTTGAGCAGTGTTTTTATTTTGTCTTCTAAATTTGCTCTAAAAGAATAATTATAATTAAACTAGTTTGAACAAATAATAAATTATAATTAAACTTTTTTTATTAGGGGTGCAATATGTTATATATTAACAAAATTTAGCATACAATCGAAAAGCTCTTAACACAAATTTAAAATCTCCTCTTTCCTTCAAGGCCCTATCTCCTCCTTCACTGCTCCGTTCTCTCTTCTTCTCGTTTTTCTCCCTATTTCCACCTCCTCTATTTTTTTTTCTTCTTTCATTAATAATTTAACGTACCTGACACTTAGTGATGTCAAGGGATTATTTAATATGAACAAGTGTTCAAATTGTTGTAATAAAGGAGTATATGATGATTATTCAGTTAGTATTACTAAAGGAATATCTAATAGGCGTAACTTTTCACTTAGTTATAATAAGAGGAAATTTAATATCTACTGAGTCAGCAATAGTAAAGAAATATTCAATAGGTGTACATGTTCATTTTATTTATTGCATAGTTCGCTTTTTATCTTCTTGCATTAGTTTTTTTTGTCTGTTTTATGTGTTCACTTTGTTTCTTATATATGTTTACTTTGTTTTCTATATCGATTCACTTTGGCGCGTGATTTTTATTTTTGACATTGGATAGCTTGGATGACAAAAAGATGGATGACGTGTATCATTTCTGCTTCCCCTGGAAATTGGGCCCAGGCTTTTCATTCAAAAGTCCGGGCTGAAATCCAAATTTTTGTGAAAAGGGTTCTGAAATCTACTTGACTAACTTTTCTAACAAAAGTCCATTTCCTTTAGGGCCGTGTCCGTCATTAGCCTCAGCATGGACACAGTATCGACTTTTCAATTGGGCCTATGTTTCTATTTTTATTTTTTTACCTAATTTCCTGGGTTCGTTGTTTTGTTGTACCTTGTACGAGGTAGATGTGTGCAGTGATCTTTTTTTTTTTTTTTGACAAGAACGAGTGACAATAATTTATTCTGACTTTACCCCATATTTTCCTTAATATTTTTCTTAATTCAGGATAAATGATTATTCTCTGATGTGGGTACGTGTGTGTCTTTTTCTTTTTGGTGAGTTTTCATATTCAATTAATTCAGAAAGTAAACTTATTCGTTTTACTTTATTTTAGTATATGTTGGATTTATGTTATGAAACCCAATTAACACAGTGCTATTTTGGAAATAACATCACTATTTTAGCATCAGTGATTACAACATTCGATATAAGTTTTTAAAACGGTTGTATGTTAGAGAAATTTTTGCTAGCTTTTCATCGAAATAACACTATTTTGACACAAAAGCAGTCCATTTAAATATACAAATTATGCAATATATTTGATTTATTCTACTATGATAAGATTTGCACTTCCCTAAAGTATTTGGATCGACATTGTTTTCTCTCATACTGTGGCACACGAATCCCAGTAATGCCATGCATTATTCATTTTATTTGCCAAAACGTCCATTTATTGAAGATCAAATTGAGATGTCATTTGGTCATTTAGATGCAAATAGATAGTCTCCTTGTAAGCAATGTCAACATGTGTTGTTCTTCAATTGACGAGTTCACATAAAGACAATTATGACCATTTTATTTTTCCCTTTTCTTTCTTTGACGTGTCACGAGATGAAATAATGTCTCTAAAGTTTAAACTCACGCGTCATCACAATCAATTCATATTCGAAGCGACAACATAATGTAGCTAGTTAAGCATTCCACCGCTGTTTGACAAATGTCTCTCAGCAAGGCATGTACTTGTGATTGTGATTACTTTTGGAAAACTTTTTCGGAGATGAGAACCATTTTCCTGTACAAAGAATTAGAATTGCATCAATCCAAAGCACGCCCATCACGTTATAGTGCTCCTTTCTATTCTATTTATTAATTGTCAAAGCCCATCACGTTATCGCATAAATAAAGGGAACGTTTCCACGGATGCCAAAAGTCCAGAAACATTCGCCACACCAAAGGTAACACCAAATGAGCTCAGAAAATCAGGTGGATTTACTAAATGCCAGTCACGTTTCGCAACCTCTCCACTCACTCCTACTTCACGTGTCCTCACGCGCATTTCGTGCCTGGAGCCGTTTCGCCCGTTACTATGTTTTATCTCCATCCACCTCCAGTTCTCCAAAAATGGAAGCGTCTTTTTTTTATGAGAAGTCCTTTCCATGGAATTTCCCAAAAGAAGAATTAAATGAGGATAAGAAAATTTAATTTATCTTTATTCTGGTCCTTGGAAAAATCTTCATTTATTAAAACTTGTTTCTGAAGTTTGTAATAAGGGAGAGTTCTTATATATGCTATGCTGGGTAATTGGGTAGCTTTTTATATAGATACATTTAGAAAGAATTTAGTACATGGATTATGTATGCTGCTGTTCTGCTATAAAAGACCTCTGATGTGTTTAGTTTAAGATGTTTTTTTTTTGTCTTTTTTACTTTGCTTGTTTTCATTTTGAAAGAATTGAGACAGGGTTCCCACCTCTTTTCAATATAAACAAATAAATAAATAAAAATTCTTTGAGCTTGCAAAATAAAAATTGAAAACCAAGTGGCTTCGAGGAATGGAGAAAAAAAGAAACGTAAGATTTTTACAGAAAGACCATATTTAATTGAAATTATGTTTGGAGACGAGAGAGAGGCAGAGAGCAACAGTTCCACGTTTCGTGCCATCTTAACACGTGTCCAGCACGTGCTCCATTCACCTGGCTGCACGAAAAGTGAGAGAAAGCTTCTCGCCTATCGAAATAATTTCATCACAAGTTCACAACTTCACATTACAAAAACAACCGTTTAATACAACCACAGACTCCAGCAGTACAATGATCCACAGATCCAGCGATGAATTCTCTAGGCTCACTAAAACCAGGTTCCTTCACAAAATTATTATTAAAGTGGGGGTGCAATAGCACATGCTGGCGGATCGGACCGTTCAAAATTTTAAGACTATAAAGAACCGTACGATCAAAAATCGGTTAAATATGAATGATTGCTTCGTTTACCGTGAAGGCAAATGAGTAATTCCGGGAATAAGTAATTCCGGGCATAAATTTTAATATAAACAATTCAAACTCTTCACAAAATTACACACTTTTCAATAAATTTATGTTTAGGAATAGCAAATTTTCGCAATTCCTCCAATTCCTAAGCGATCCAAACGCCCCTATGATGTACGGCTATAAAACGGACTCTGCAGTGTCCTAAAAATTGAGAGATAGAAAAAGCCAGCTGCCGCTTCGTTCAGTCCGGCGTCGTTTAAATCTGAGCCGTAGGCCCGTATATGAGAATTTGAGAATTGATGAACTCGTCAAGTGGGTGTCATTTCATTTCTACAAATAATTTGTGTTTGACCACTTACAATATAAAACTTTATATTAACCCCCCATAAATAAAATTGTACTCTTATGAACCCCATAATTACAATCTAATAATTTTGAAGTACCATTGTATTTATAATAAGATAAATACTTTTTCTCCATGACTCCATGAAAAAAAATGTTTCATGAATTATTAATGGGTTCTGCACACCGCAAAAAAATTAATAGAAATTAGATCTTTAATTTTATTTTATTTTTTACTTGTAATAAGTTTTAACAATTTGCACATTTCTCTGCGTTATTACTTAAGATTTGTTTTTTTTTCCAATAAAACAACGGCCGTTTGTAGTTTTGCAAAATTTCCTTCTTTGTGGAATTCTTTAATGAAAATAGAAAAGATTCTGCTTCTTCTATTTTATCACCAATATCTGGCCATGCAAAAACGGATAATTAATTAATTTTGGCTCGGCTTGATGAAATTGATACCTTCTCACATTGTCACATAGTGAGCCGTCGGCACGTTTTAATTTAATTTAAAGACGTCAGCGTCTGTTACCATCACGATTATCCAAAAAAATTGAGTACAACCATGTAAACAACCCTAAAATTCTCTTTCTCAGGCTCATTAACAGAAACAAATCTATGAACCAAAAACGTGATTACCAAATGGCCTGTTTGCACCTGGTGCAGCAGCGCTACTGGCTCCATCATAAGCGTGTGATTCGCTGTGGCGTGCGAAGAAGCTCAACTCCGGGACCAGTCAACTAGAAATCACTAACCTCTCTACTCCTGAATCTGGCGATTCTAGCTGCACATGGAGTAAACTGGTGCATTAGCACAAAACATGGAGAGTTGAGGGGCAAACACGCGGGTCCCACGTGTGTTGGATAAGATTCCATACCGGAGCACAGATCATGGCGCATTCGAGAGTCTCTCCTTTCGATGCCTTCATCTTTCTTTCTTCACATGAGAACAATAGAACGAGGATAGAAAAACAAAAAAAGAGAGAAGACAAAGAAGCTCTGTTCCTGTTGCTCCTCTTTCTCTCTCTCTCTTTTCCTCTCTTTTTTCTCTCTGTTTCTGAGATTTGTCCGATCGGGAAGGATTCAAATTAAACCTGCTACTCTGCTAGTGCAAGTTGAGTATTCTCAACCAATACTAGCTTCAGCTCTGAAATTTGTGCCACCAATCTTCGCTCAAGGTGTGTTCTCTTCTTCTCTTGTTTCGCACAATTCGGACAAATTGGCGACAATCTGCTCCGAATTGAGTCTCAACTCCTCAATGAAGACCGAGGAGACGGAATCGGCCGACCGGCGCGACATGCTGACGTGGAGTGAAGAGGACAGAGCCAGCAGTCTCTCTGTTCTCGGTCCCGAGGCATTCAATTACCTTGCGACCAGGAATTTCTCTTCCGACGGGTTGATTCTCTCGCAAGCCGACCCTGATCTCTTGAACAAGCTGGTTTATCTCGTGGAAGGCCCGATTGGCTGGAGCTATGCAATCTTCTGGCAGTTGTCGCGCACCAAGTCCGGTGAACTTGTGCTCGGATGGGGCGACGGATCGTGCCGGGAGACTGAGTCTGACCCTGGGTCAAACATATCAGACGGCTCTGACTCTGGAATCAAGAAAAAGAGGGTCCTTTACCGGCTGCACGAGGCCTTTGGCGGGGCCGATGAGGAGAATATCGCTCTAAGTCTCGATCAAGTGACCGACATTGAGATGTTCTTTGTTGCCTCCATGTACTTCAATTTCACCAATGGGAACGGCGGGCCCGGCCGTGCTTTCAAGTTGGGAAAGCATGTGTGGGTCCCGGACCCAGCACTAAACCTCTCACCAGGTAACTATTGTATCAGGGGTTTTTTAGCTCAAAGCGCAGGGATCAAGACAGTTGTCTTGGTTCCTTTTGAAAATGGGGTTCTCGAATTGGGTTCGGTCAAACTAGTAGCTGAGAGCCCTGAAGCTGTGAGTATGTTGAAGTCTGTGTTTTCAAGGGAAAAGAATGAGGGAGCAAAGATTTTTGGGCAGGATTTGAAATTGGGGCATAGCCCGGTGAATGATGTCGTGCCGAAGGTTGAACCGAGGCCCTGGGCATTACATCAAGCAGTTGGTGTGCATAGTCATGGCCATGTGCAGGCACAGAGTTTGGTACTCTCAGCAAATGGTAGGAAAAGCGCACAAGGGTTTGGCTGGAGCCAGCATCGTTCTGGCAGCGGTGTGTTACTGGTACGAAATGGTGCCGGTGACACTGCCGCACCGGTGTTGTCTCAGTTCCAGCCAAGGCAGATAGATTTTAGCAATGGTCCAAGTTCTAAACCGGGTTTGGGTCCGTTGGTTGCACGTGCAGGTCCAGTCGAAGGGAGCGACCAGACTGAGGATGATAGGGTCGGTACTTCAGATGATAGACGGCCCAGAAAGCGTGGTCGGAAACCAGCCAATGGGAGAGAAGAACCTCTTAACCATGTCGAGGCCGAGAGGCAGAGAAGAGAGAAGCTGAACCAGCGGTTCTATGCCTTAAGAGCGGTTGTACCTAATATTTCGAAAATGGACAAGGCATCTCTTCTTGGTGATGCTATAACCTACATTACTGATATGCAAAAGAAGCTGAGAGACATGGAGGAGGAGAGGGAGCGGTTGGATTCTAGAGAGAGACCGGCTCGACCATCAGATGTTGATGTGAAAACTGTGCAAGATGAGGTCCATGTTAAGATTTCCATTCCTCAAGGTACTCACCCGGTCGGCCCAGTTTTTCGGGCTTTTGAGGAAGCACAAGTGGGTCCAGTCGAGTCAAAGGTGACAGTTGGTGCTGGTAATCTGGTACACACATTTGTAATACCGTCACCAGGTTGCGAGAATCAGACTAAGGAGAAGGTTATTGCAGCCTTATCTCGTGCTATGAGCGGGGTTTAGGGGTAGTGTCGGTAGAGACGAGTCGGGTTCAACCTGGTTACAAATTGATGGCCGGTTGAATTTTACTTATTTTTTTCTTTGTTTATATGGAGATTTTGAATCTGACTCGGTGTTGTAGGATTTATTGCGTGTGCTGTTTTAATTTTATTAATTAACGTAGTCTCTTTTTGTATGAAAGGAAATCAGTGTTTTGAGAATTGAGATAAAGTTTGTTTAAAACTGCTCTGTTTTTAGAAAGTAATTTATTTGGAATAGAATTTGAAATTTGGAGGATTGGCATGTTGATGGCTAATCAGACTATCAGAGTAAATATTGGTGATTGTGTTATTGTAGTGCACCAGTTGCCAAATATTTTCTTTTATGTTTTTCATATTTTATTACTGTATAGTGGTGATACATCCGAAGTATAGTTTTTATTTCCAAATTGTTGGTGTAAATAAGTTTGTCAAAATTGGTACATAAAATATAGCAGTGTAGTGCGTGATCAATAAGAGAGTTGTAGTATATTTAATCTTGTAGGGCATTTTAAATTTTGCATGTATATTCTTTGAGTCTAGCAGTGGTGTGCATGAAAGAGGTAGATTTTAATGATTTTTATTTCTTAGATCACCTTTCTTATCTTTTTTAATAAGTCAAAGCAATGTGGCTTTTGCTTATGACGCTTGATATACAGCCTTGCTAACTATTGTTACTTGCCACTGAATCAAAGTATTGTTTAGTTGAACGAAGCGATAATTCAAACATGAACTTACAAGCATCATCATTAAAAATTATCCGAGTATTCTTTTGTTGAAGGAAGCTATAGTTCACATGAAGTTGCAAGCTGCCACACACACGATGCATCTCAAGTACAATAGGAAGTTCAGTATAGAAAGACTAAAATAATGTAATACAATAACTTAGCTCCGTTTGGATGGTTGAGAATAAGGTAGGAAGAAGGAAAAAGGGAAGAAATTTATTGGGAAGGGGTAAATTTATTGGGAAGTGTGCAACTTTTGTGAAGAGTTTGGATGGTTAGAAATAAATTTATTGGTAAAAAGTGGTTATTCCTTATTCCTTATTCCGGGAAGAAGTCATCCAAACGGAGCCTTAAAGAATGAAAACAGTATGAATTATCAATAACAAAAATGCAATTCGATTTTTAATATATTGTCTACCTATGGCTTAAGTGACCAACTATAAAAAATATCAACTTTATCCATTGATTGCCATTTTATAACGAATCAATATAATTTCTTTTTTTTTTTGTAACTATTTTGATGTGGTCTTTGCCAAAACAAATCAGTGATCACATTTGGGATGCTATATATATATAATTAGAAGAAATATTTTAAACGTACGGGTGGTTAAATAAGTTGATTTTCTTTTGATGCTAGCACATCATGTTGATACTTGATACTATTTGTTTTTTTATTTTACATTTTTTTGTAGGCTGCTCAGCCGGGCCGGCTACTGTGGAATGGGACATTTTATGGGTATCCAATTGGAAAAGGTCAAAGAGTGGGGCTGCAAATGGTATTTCCCAAGGCGAAAATCTTACCTGTACCTTATTTGCTAATTAAACATAAAAAAAGGAAAGAACAAAGGCTGATGAGAAACTTCAATTTCTGAATCCAATCTGGGGTTTGTCCTTATCAACTCAATTTGAAATACTAACACAATCAAACATAAATTGGAATCACCAATGGCTGCTCCAATTAATAAGGGAACAAGAGAGAATTAAGGAAAGGACTTGGTGTCTTGAAGATGGTAGAATGCAGGTGAGAAGACCGTCAAAGATCATCATTCTTAGGTTAGGTACATATCAACAGGTAATGATTCCTAATGAAGTAAATTGTTTTGGTACTTTAGTAAATTTTTTTTTTTATAAATAGGTGGGAATTTCATCCAGTTTCGTATGTTTCTACTACATATATTTTGTAGTAAATTGTTAAAATGAAATTAACAAGTACGGACTAAAACAGACTTAGGAAAGAGAAAGGTGCGTATCCTACTATACACATGTTTCTACTATCATCCTACCAGGTCAATATCACCATCACTCCAAATTGACTCTCTAAAACAGATAAATACTCGCACACTCTCTAAATTAGCTTTTGAGAAAGGATCAGGTAGCTATTGCCAGCATTTTCATTCATCAGCTGCTCCAAAGGTACATCACCATCTAAATTGGAATTTGTGTCTCACTCCATATGCATCCACTTCTCTACAGATTTCAGTACTTCAGTAGTTTTAGTTTAGTAATTGTTATTTAGTTTCTTCCAATATCTTATTACCACATTAATAACCAGAATGCTTCATTATACTAAATTAACTCTCACTTTGTGGATTTGTTGCTACTGAATAACATGCCTAAATATATGCATGATTTTTTTAAAAGGAATCATGACCACGGAAAACCTATGATTTACAGAGGCAGTAGGCGGTTACCTTGTTTAGAAAGCATGAAACATGACATAACAGTATAACACACAAATTGAACATTAGATTTAATTTTGAAGCACGACAAAACTAATTTTGGAAACTTTTAAGGCAAATACAGTTATTCGTCTCGAATGCAACAATCATAATTCGAATATCTAACGTATATAGTATTTTACATGGTAACAGAACCAACTTATTATTGAATTTGTGGTGCTAATAATTTCCAATTTGTTGGGTGATTTGGAAGGTAGGAATTTAGTAATTAATAGTGGTCGGATGTCCAAAATCTTTCAGTTGGATTAATAGTGGTCGAATGGGTTTCATTTCTATGAAACCCATGAACGAGGCCCATATATTAAAAATTGGGCCCTGAACATGACCAGAGAGAAAATGGAAAATCGGCGCGCTTGCGCTTGCGCTTGTTAGTTGTGTCACCTCTCTCTCTCTCATTCCTTGCTGCTCCTCCGACCGCCGCACGGCGAGATGAAATTAGTCGCCACATGAAAATACGTAAAACCCTCTCGGAGTCGATTTTCTCTACCACTCTCGGAGTCGACTCGACTCAACGCTCAGCATTTCGTACGTTCTTAACATAACCCTAGCTACCTAGCTAGAAAGTAGAAACTCATACTTGGATCATTCCCTTTCCCTTCCCCCTTTCCTCAATTGTCGCCATACATGGCCTCTAACCTGACCCCATCAAAGAGGCCGTCTGATGAGAACCCTCAGCCTCAGGAACCTGAGGCGCCCACCAAATCGCAGAAGACGGGTCCCGCCACTTCTGTCAGGCAACGCTTGGTCACCTACAAGGTTCTCTGCCCCGTCGCCATGTCCGGAAGTGTCATTGGCAAAGGAGGCAACATTGTGTCCAAGATTCGTCAGGATACCGGCGCCAAGATCAAACTTGAGGATGCCGTCGGGGGTTGCAGCGAGAGGATAGTTATCATTACCAGCGTCTACAAGGAGGCACAGAAATCAGATGAAGGAACTGAGAAGGACGGGACGGCTGAAAATGAGGAGAAGGAAGAGGGGGCAGAGGAGCCGTCAGAAGCGGTTCCGGTAGAGAAGGCCATGCCTGCTGCATTCACTGCTTTGATGCGAGTTTTCGAGCGGGTTATGTTAGAAGAATGTGATTTAGAGTCTGAGGGAGAAGGAGAAGCAGAAGGAGAAGGAGAAGCAGAAGGAGAAGGAGAAGGAGAAGGAGAAGCCAGAGAACGCGACGAGGAGAAGGAAGCAGAGAGAGCTTCCCTGTTTGTTACCTTCAGGATGCTGGTTTTGTCGGGTCAGGTGGGCTCACTTCTGGGAAAGGGTGGTGTCATAATTAAAAAAATTATGGCTGATAGTGGTGCCCAGGTGCGGGTCCTTTCCAGAGATCAGCTTCCAATTTGCGCCAAGCCCCAGGAAGACGTGGTTCAGGTATATTCTTTTCTTCCAATTTCTCTGGCCCGGATTATAGAAAAAGGTATCTCGGGAAATTCTTGCTGTTTCATAGGATGAACTGAAGTCAGAATCAAGCAATATTGTTAAAATGTTTTTTTTTTTTTTTTTGGAGTTTTGCCTGAACCTATTTTTGGGTGATCTGGCCAATGTTAGAAATAATAGTTGGGCACTATTCAGTAAAGTTGTTCCCCAACTTTAAAATCTGATCCTTTCAAGTGTTACTAACTTATGATTACCAAGGAACTGTTACCATACCACTTGCTTTGCTTGCATGGCTGTGAGGGGGGCAAAGGCTTTATTGTTTAACTCTTCATGCATTATTCCCACAATTATGTTGAAATACTTGCTCATTTTTACTCTTCTTTCTGTTCACTAGGTAACTGGCGATCTTGACACGGTCAGGAAAGCTGTCATGCTCATAGCTAAGCAGCTTCTAGAAAGACCACCAGGTCGTGACCGGGACCCATCCAAACCTGGACCAACACCCAGTGCATCCTCACAACCATTTGCACCGAAGCAATTCGGTGTGCATCCCCAGTTTGGTGGCCACCCCCATGAGTCTGTCACACCAGGCACACCTGTAGACCTCATGACCTATAGGATGTTATGCACGAATAATCAAGTTGGCGGCGTCATAGGCAAGGCTGGATACATTGTGAAAAATATAAAAAACGAGACTGGTTCTGATATTACGATATCTGAGCTTAATTCTGAGGCACAGTCCGAGGATCGACTCATCACGATTCAGGGCCCTGTGGTAACTTATCTTTTTTTTTAAAAAAAAAAAAAACTGTTATACTGTCAGCTAGAACAGTAGCTTTGTTTGAGACGGTTACTAGCAGTAGACACTGGATGGTTGGTACCTGTGTACTGTTTATATTGTGTTGGAGACTGTTAGTTAATTTTAATATCTCTTTCTCAGTTTCTCTCTCTGGTGTACTGATTAAGTCTTATCTTGAGACCTAGCTATGCATGAAATAAGCATTTTAAAATGAAATGGCAATAATAATAAAAAAATAAGTGGGTAAATTATTGGATGAATAAAACACACAAGCAAAATAAATTAAATTAAAAACTAAAATTCATATAATCTGATGTTCAATTTTGTAAGATTATAGCATGACTGTAAAAGGAATAAATATAAATTTTAGTTCGTCTTGTACTCTCTTTAATATAGCTTTCTGGACAGTTCCTTGGGGACAGTTTCTCGCCAATTCAGCATGCGGTTCTTCGGGTTCAGCACAGGCTAGTGTTGAGCAGTGGGGTTGGGGCAGAGACTAGAGAACAACAGTGCCGGCTGGTTATAGCATCGAGCCAGGTTGGCTGTCTGCTGGGCAAGGGTGGTAACATCATGTCAGAGATGAGAAAGTCATCTGGTGCCTTTATTCGGATCATGGCCAGAGGTAAAGACCCCATACCGGACGGCATTGGGCAAGATGAAGAAGTCATTCAGGTATTTCTCGTATTTTTTGTGCTCGGCTGTTCATAGTCATTGTCACAAATTTTGCAAATGGCAACTGTACCTGCTAGCATTGGCATTTGAAACTTACTTTGGTCTGTTGATTTATAGAGGGAGGGTTGGAAACAATCCGGGGTGGTAGGAGCTTAATTTATAGTTGAGATTCACTAAGGTTCAGTGTGGTTTGTACATAATATTCAATCTCATGTATACCACCTGGAAGTCTGGTACATTTGGTCACCAAGTTCAATGCTGATATTCAAAAGAACAGTATCATGTGAACATCAATAAATGTTGCTGAAAATATTGGCACATTCATTCCAAAAAAAATAAATTTTGGTGCCTGTTTTGGGAGCCAATACCATATCTTTTTTGTGTTTTGAAATAGAAACTTATTTCACAGATTGAAAGCTGCAAACTTTGTGAAATGCTTGTAACTTGTTTGCTGCATTTAATTACTTCTATAAAGCTTACTCTCCATCAATCATTATCTTACTTCATGTTCTGCTCATAAATTTGTTGACAGATAAATGGCAATGGAGAATCCGTTCAGGAGGCAATAATTCAAATCACATCTAGACTGAAGCATCATTTTCTGAGGGACAAGGCACCGCCGATGAACCACGCCTCACCTTATGGAATGGAGCCTCCATTCGGCCCTTACATGGGAAGTGGTGCTTCACCTCAGCAACACTTATCCAGCCAACCCCCTCCTTTCCACAGCTATGGCAGGTCTTACGAGGAAGGACTGCCCTATGATAGACATGCTCCATGGGTAATCAGAATAATTGCTCACATGATCTTTTCAAAAAGTTCAAATGTAGTCTAATCTTACTTGTTCCTTTTCCGATTTTCAGGGAGCGAGAGAACCATTACCAAATTATGGTTCTCATCCATCAAGAAAAGCTGGCACAATTTCACCGTACGTACACAAAGATCCCTCTTTTGTTGAGATTATTTGATTTCTATTTGTTTATGTATAGTTGTTGCTCTCTTTTGCTTTTCTTTCTTCTGAAATTTCTGTACTCACCACCCTTTGTGCTGGTGGATCTCATTACTTCACCTAATTACTGTCCTCAACTATGTTATTTACTAGGGAAGAACCATCACCAGTCATTCCTAGTATTACTTTGGAGGTTACTATTCCTCGATCTCTTGTACCCAACCTCTGTGGTGAAGATGGAGGTTGCTTGAATAAGATTCGTGAGGTAAGTCTTATTTCACAAAACAATTATCCTTTGAAGAAGTTAATTTCTCCAGGACAACTAATGTTTAAGGTGCAAAATAAGGTCCAACTATTCCCCTATGTAGATAACAGAGGCCAAAATTACGATAACAGAGCTGCGGCCTGAGTCCCCAGAGACGGTGATCATGGTATCTGGTGTGCCTGAACATGCATATTGTGCACAGAGCCTTCTAGAAGCTTTTGTTCTCAGCGAAACACCCTCATCACCTGATGTTGGAAAAGAGGCTGTTTTAATTGAAAGTTAAATTTTCTAGGCCTCAACTTTTTTGGATTAAAAATATTGTAATTCTTGTACGAGTGCAAGAACACTTTTAACCAATTAGAATAGTTTCTCGTTAATCGCAGCATCTTTTTTGTGGTGTTTGGTACTCTAAAAGTTGTCAACTGCATTAAAACATATTACTTTTCTCTTATGAAGTAAAACAGGGAATAATATTCAATGCACGCATATTTGGATTTGAGAAGGGATGAGACAATAATTATCTTGATAATCTCTAAAAATAAATGTAAAATTTATGATTGTAGAAAAGGGCATGAATTATACAATTTACATGTCATGCGTAAACAAAATGATAAATCTCGATATATGTTTTGCCATTCATCAAATAATCTGAATTTTGAGAAATTAACAGCTCTTGACACAATGTCAAATATTTACATTACATCAAATTTTATTGCTATACTATCCATATTGGTTTATAAAAGTATTATCGAGTTTATTAAATTAATATTTTCAAATAATCCTTCTCATTTGTTTAAGATAATGCATGTTTAACAGGCTAATGTGATCTGCTCATCCGACAGTTTTCTTTCTTTCCTGAAGAGAACCCAAATTGACGAAAAGTGTATGCTCCACAAAGGAGGATTGAGATTTGAGGGTGAGTGGATAGGAAAGTGAACTGCTTGCACCTTCCAATTTGGAGGTTACATTTTGTTCCCAACTCTCTTCCAACTTCCAATTTGGAGGTTACATTTTCTTCCCAACTCTCTTCCAATTCTTTTCATTCTATTCCATCTCAAATTCTAGTGCAAGTGCTGAATGTAACTATCATAAACAACAGCAAAATAGAGAGAAGATTTTAAGGATCCGTCCACTTTATTAAACCTTAGGCACGACACATGCATTTCAGAACGCATCCTGTACAAACTACTATGTTTAATTACCATTCCCTAACATCAAATCCCTCACTATTTATGTTCGAAGCAATAAAAGCTAATAACAGAAGCCATAAGAAACTAATAACACCAATTGCAAGACACTAAACATAGAAATCAAATGAAGGCTGTGTGAGGCTGTTGTGCGAAGATCATTCTCCCAGAAAAGCCATTCACTGATTCACAACAAATTTTTCGATGGGCATTGATTACAGCATTGTCTCCAACCAAGAAAGGGAAAAAATGATCAACTCTAGTGACAAATCGGGCTCGAGTAGCATTGTCTCCAACCAAGAAAGGGAAAAAATGATCAACTCTAGTGACAAATCGGGCACAACTCGAGCCCATTCTCATTACACACTTCGCATCTTTCGATGCCTTTTCCATCTTCTGACGCCACCTTACAGCTCCCGTGGCACTCGAAGCACGGAACAAACCGAGCCCCGCCACACCCTTCGCAGTCTTTCCTCCCTCCCTTCCCCTCGTGCACCCATTTCAACATGTCTTTCAGCTTTCCCGTGTCGGCTAATTCCATCACCTCGTCAATCCCTCCTATGTACCTTCCCCTTATAAATAGCCTCGGCACCACTGCCTCTTCCCCTGCCAACTCTTTCATCTCCTTTAAATACTCTGCATGAAGAGACACGTCACGCTCCTCTGGCACAAGACCTGCCTCTGTTGCGTAGGCTTCTATTGCTTGCCTGGCCCTCTCACAATCCTCGAAAGTACGGCGAACTCCACGGAGGGTGGTCGTGTATAGAACTATGCCTTCACCGCTTTTTCCGGGAGGGCGCTTCTCAGGGTATCCTTCAAGTGGGTCCCGCCTGCGCCGCCACGTGGCAATAGCTGAGTTTACTGCATCATTGCTTGCTTTCTTTAGCTCCCGATCACGAATTATGAAACTGTTCTCCTTTACGGATCGAATACTTCCTAACTCCTTTATTGCTCGGCTTGAGGTGCCATTAGTGGGGGCTGTTACAATAGGAGTAGCAGGAGGATTATCAGCAGGAGCGGTACCAACCGTAGTAGTAGCAGGAGCGGCAGTAACAACAACAGGCATAGTATTGTTATTATTAGAATTTGGTGCTGGTTGTGCTTTTGGTGGTGGCAAGGGTTTTTTGGTTTTGGAGGGGAGGGCAAAGGGTGTTGTCTTGTTGGATTCAATGGAGGGTTTTAGATCTTCTAAAGCTTTGCTAACCTCATTCCAAGAGGTAGGGGCGGCGTCAGAGGAGTCGAGCTTCTCAAGAAGAGGTAGAGGGATAGGTGTTGTTTGGTTTTTCTTCAAATCCTCTTCTTCATCCTCTTGTTCTTCAAGCTTGTCATTGTTTTCGACAAGGAGCCATGGCTCTTCTATCTTAGTTATGTCGAATAGTGCAACACTTGTCGGGGGAGGCTTGTACACATTGGCCACCACATCGACTTGTTTCGAGCCTGAACATCCCATTGCCTGAGTTATGTGGGGGGTTTTGGCGGGGGTTGGGTTTGGAGGGGATTCTTTATTTGTTTGTTGGATGCTATTAGTAATAGGATTATAAGAAGTCGAGAGCAACTGGTTAGCTTGTGGAGGGAAAGAGGGAAGGAAATTGAGTGGTGTGCGTGGATAGGATTATATTTTGTTTGCTTGCCAATATAATTTGGTTTACAAATTTGTGTGTACAAGGTACGGGCGAGAACGAGATTTTGTTCTCTTGATCGATCTTCTTTTGTCAGTTTGTCCAGAGATGTGGTCCTTATGAGTTGGCATGAAATGGTTGATTCTTAGCTCTCCACGCTGACACAAACTAAATTAAACTTGCTTTCACCAAAATTTGACCTCCACTAGTAAAGATCCGACAAAATAGAAGTTCCTTTATTAGGCCCAACACCTATCAAACCTGATTTGTATAAGCTCCACGAGCCCAAAGTAAAATTTGCACTGGGTTTTGGTCAAATGGGTCAGAATTAAGAAATTGATTACGGCGTAACCCAAATTACTTGGAGTTAATGGTCAAGGTGCAGTATAACAAGCCCAAGCCCTATAGTTATAGTTACGTTTAATTAGCCACGAACTGTCCCTTGGTATTTGGCAAGGATGGATTGGGTCCAAGTAGTAGATGAGACGCGTACAATACCATTTGTACCATTTGTACTTAACAGTGCTTTATGAAAATTGATTACTGGCATCGATGGTTTTACCATCGCGTCATCTTTGAGGGGAGCGTCTCAGCGTCACCCAACGCACTTTTTCATACCTACATGTTTAGTTTGATGAGTACAAATATTTCGTTATACTTATGTTTGATGAGTACAAATATTTCGTTATTTAAGTATAAATATTTAGTTAGTTGAAAAAAAATATATAAATGTTATAAGCAAAAATGTTCATTTTATTAAGTATAAATATTTTAGTTTAGTAAGTACAAATGTTCTGTTAATTGAGTATAAATGTTCAGTTAGTTGCAATAAAAAATATAAATGTTATAAGCAAAAATGTTATTACTAAACCAAGCAAAAGGGTCACAAACAGGACAAAAAACACATGAAGAAAATAGAAAGAGTCGTGAACCGGTTAGGTTCAAATTAAATTTTTTTTTCCTGACTCTGCTCCTGGTGCACCTCTCTCCAAGACTAACGCGCGATACTATATAACAAAATCATTAATTGACACATTTAACTGAACACTTTTGATTATTAAAATAAATATATTTTTTTTGAGGGTAGGGTGGCGAAAACCACATCTACTGAATTTCATTAAATAACAAAAAAGATTGTTACACAATATTTACGAAGAAGAGGGAAAAATTGCTAAAAAAAAGCCTTAAAAACTTCAGCCATAGTCCCTCCATAGAACTGAGTCTTGGATAAAGTATAGTGTTATGCCCATCGGGCCTTAATTACCCCTTGAAAGATGTATCCGTTCCTGGTTTTCCAAATTCTCCATATTACAGCTATTCCTAAGGTGGACCTGTTTTTTATTAGTATGGCTCCGTTTGGATGGCTTCTTCCCGGAATAAGGAATAAGGAATAATCACTTTTTACCAATAAATTTATTTCTAACCATCCAAACTCTTCACAAAAGTTACACACTTCCCAATAAATTTTTTCCCTTCTTCCTTCTTCCTACCTTACGCTCCCAGAAGTCTAGAATACCGTCCGATGGCATAGCTTGTACCATACCACCCAGGGTGCTATCCCATATCTCCTTTGCAAAATTGCAGTGTAGGAATAGGTGTTGGGCCGTCTCGCATTCCAATTGATTGCATAAGACACAACACTCAATGCAAGGCCTAACGCCCTAACCCCTCTTGAGTAAAAAAATTAAACATATTTTATTATTAAATTTAACATTTATAACATAAACCTGCTAGTTATGTAAGATTCACGCACGCGTGTCCTCTGTTTAGCAATGACCCACTATGACTTTTTAGCGATGACACTTATCATTCATAGTCTTTTGTTGTGCATTCAAGTTTTGTTCTAACATTTCTACGACATGCAGTTTTTAATCTATTTATTATATTTCCTTAAGGAAGAGCCAAGAAGTAAAGTGGGAATTGAATTCTTCAAAGTTTGGTTCTCTGATAACGAAACGAGGCATGAGCCGTTTATCACTTGCGCCAGGGAATCCCTCTAATTCTTTTTTAATCCGTCAAAAAGAAGAGAACAAAATACCTTGATAAAGGTGGTCAAAAGGGTAAATATCTCAATTACAAATTTGTTGCTCGTTTCCTAAATCAATATACATTTCAAGTGTAAAATTTAGTAACTTGCTAAACACCTCAATCTTGTCATGTAGTTTCAACGATTGACAGTAAATTCAATTAGAGGCCCTCCATTCTAGTTATTTACATTTTCTATACTAAAAGGAACTGTCCTTCCTGTTTATGCCATTTTCTTTTTTATCCTCCAAAGTTTTGTAAAATTATATAGCACTTATATCGTGAGAATTAGCCACACTATTTGCTCCGGCGGTCCTTTAATAAATTTCATTAAAAAAAATAATGCAGGCGCAGAATATATATCTTTCGCTGATTTTTTTTTTTCCAAAAAAAGAAATGGGTTTTCCAAAAATCAATCCACAACAGCGGTTTCAGAATGAGCCTATCATTTCATTTCAAAGCTGAAGTTTCTTTATTGATACGAAATTAATTACGTGCAAGTACCGACATCTATATCAAAAACTTTGAGGGTGATTCAGTAAGTTTCCCATGAACTTGTTACGCCATTGGTGTTTTAGGGTACTCGTTCATTATAGCAAATGATTGGGTCCCTGCCTACCTTACAGTCACCAACAAAGACAAGGTAATATGTAAGCATGTACATAAAAAACTTGACTATAGCCCCACTATAGGTCTCCATATAACTTTCAAGTGGAACCACCAGCATATACAACCACTACCATAACAAAATATATTAACTCTCATAAACAGTCATCTCACCAAATTTGCTACTTAACTAATGTTCTGGGACACAAGATAAGGATATGTATACTTGGCATTGTCTCATAGACCAAGTAAAATGTTAGGCGTGCACGGAGTCCTTTGAACTGGAAATAAAATTCTTTGGCAGTTAATGTCATACCACTCACAATCCTAATTATTTTTTGCTTTAGATGACGCGGTTAATGATAAGAACATCTAAACCCTAATTCGTCATGAAATGCTAACAAATTTCTATCCCAAGCAAATTGTATGTACTATAGCTTGTAGCTTCACCTAACCTAGCAATGTTGTAAGCTAATAAAAATATTAATTCAAGTATATTTAACTTCAGCTTGCCTACCTTTCAACTGGAACACACCCAACACGCACAACCACTCACAATAAGTTGCAACTTAGCAAAGGATGACCACAACAAGTGTAGCATATAAAACATATGTAATGGAGAGACACCTTTATTGTTATAAACTAATTTATGGGGTTAATGTCCACAGGCCTGCTAAAAATACCGTAAGCTTTTTTGGAAGCATAGATTCTTACAGTGTATTTTGCATCACAAAAAATGGTTTATGATTGCAATGTGGTCACAAGTTGGTACCAGGCTACCAGCTGGTTCATTCTGACATAAGGCTATATAAGCCCAATTATTTGAACAAAATGACCTTCATTCAATTGTACGGTACGTACAAAGTGTGTTAGGCTTTTCTGCTGTGCAGTACGTACTTGGCTTCATCCTTCATATATACTTTCCTCGAATATTAGCTAGTTTCCTAAACACTACTAATTACCATAGAGCAACTTCAATAGAATAACAATTTAAGGATAAAATTGACAAACAGCGCATGGCATATGATGATGTATAACTGTTAGGTTGACCGATTTGGTATGAATATTGTGGATTGTAACCCTTAAAATGAGAAAAATTCATTGACATTCAGCATCATTTTGTGTCCATCATTTTAACCTTTTCTTGTTAACGATCTGGCTACTCAAAGTCTCAAACAGTTCTTTTTATATCCTTTAATTACCATTTTCACTCATATGTGGCAGCCGTTAATTACTTTTCATCACATGCAATATTACTAATGAAAGGCGATTATTTTATATAACTGAGGTCTGTCAAGGTTTGAGCTTAAGATATATAGCTCAGGATATCATGTTATAAGCCTACTAGCGCTAAACAATTATATTATCAAAGTAGCTAGACAATAGTTTGATTTTTTTCCCCCCTTATTTGTTAACACTTCTCTTTGTCAAATGCAATTCATCTTTATGTATTAATCATTTTTTTCAAATGTTTTTTCTAGGTTCGCAGCACACATGTATGCACCATCAAATTAACATGCCCGAACTCGTTATCACAGACTCACAGTACAGTACGTTGTTTATAAAATTGATCAAATTTTAGCCTCTTGTCCAATAAAGAATACATCTATGCGAGGGACCTCATATTTATTAGGCGAATAATCTTGTGCACTAGAGATATGAGTGAGACATTGATAAAATCTAACCTTCACAGAGCCCCATTTTTCAATCATTATTCAAACTCAGTAGAAATTAACCAAACATGAAATGTTTTAGCCAGAATTAGTACAGAGAAAAATAATCGCTCGATAAAACCCCAAAACGAAACGAATCAGAAGCCGCCGTGACATTCACACGGTATTATGAAAGTTCAAACCAACAAAAGAACCAACAAATTAGGTTTTGGTTCCTCAGAAAACAAAATAAAGCGAAGCAAGCCCCTCTCTATTTCTTTATTTGCAAGTGTGACTCGGACGAGGTCCCAAATTCTAATGGCATCGAATTGTTTAGCACCTTGCACTCTTTATCGTTTAGCACGAATTTAAACAAAGAATTAGACCCAATTCATGGGTTTTATTGTACTTTTGTGTCGACCTCCATTCAAACGCTGTTAGCTTTCTAATAAACAATTAAATGGGCCAAAAAATTAGAAAACGTTGGATAAACAATTGGAGTTCCTCTACGACCTTCTAACCTTTCTAGTGGAAGCCACTAACATAATAACCACCACGATAGCAAATATCAGAACTCTGGGGTTTAAAAATGTGCAAGTTGACATTTTAAATTTAAAGTTTGCGCCAATGCCTGAAGAGGTTTGTGAGTGATATCAGTCCGGCTGAATCCAATGAAACATCTACCATGTGAGTTGAACAAAACGATATGTCGATAACCAAAATAAGGTATAACAACTTGGAATTATAACCACACCAGCACTCAAATATATATTCTATATAATGTCATAGTTACATTCTTCCAAAGATAACCAACTCACAAACACAAAACTTATACAAAATTAAGACACTGCTTGCTCAGAATAGACAATATACCAAGCATATAGTTGGAGAGTACACATATATCTTACATACTCAAGGTTCAATCCTTCAATTATTTCACCACAAATTTAGCCATACTACTATAAACCTAAGTTATACATATACCCACTCCATCAAGATCAATTGAAAGAGCCAGTCTCAATTACCTTGCTACTCGACAAATCAAGTCCCTAGTAAAGTACAACAAACAGACATAAACACAATTAGACTCTACCGAAAGGACCAAAATAAAACTTTCCACCTTCCGGACTCCACTCTTATATCTCAGATTTGGGTTCTTTTTCACCTGAAACCGCTTGGGAAGCTCCTTCCCCTCCCTCAACACATGGCCTTGATTTTGGTACCAATTTCTTCACTTCATCACTTGTGAAAATAAATATCTTGCGAACCATCTTGCAAAACTCCCTGGAAATTAAATAATTTTATTTAGGATTAATATCCAAAAATAATGGAGTCAGTGGTGTTCAAAGCTAATAGAAACTTCCAACAATATCCATACTAAAGTATAAATTGAGGTGATGCATTTTCAAAAGACCCAAAGGAGAAACCCTTGCAAAATGTGCAAACTATGGAGAAAAAACCACCCACAAGTACCATATGCCAACTAGGTAACTGCTTTCTCTAAAAAAACAAAAAAAGGACTTGAGGGAAAGATAATTACAGCCAGGGATCATCTCCAACAAGCATCATATCGCCCTCGTCGTCAGTAAAAACAACCTCCCATTTTTCACGGGTAGCAAGTTCCCCCTTTATGTCAAACATTTTCTCTATTTCCTCTCTAAGTTGCTCATAACCATCTATGCTGACTAGGTCAACTGCTCTCCCAACTGCATTTCCTTGCATTTGCACCTATATATAAAATAAAAAAATGAATATAAAATTTAGATTCCAACAGTAATATATATCCCCAACTTGTCGTACTTATATCAATGTTTTCTTTTACTGACCTTTAATTAAAATAAATAACCATTTAATTGCAAATTTTCAACTTATCAAGTTAAAGGAGCCAACAGGTACAGCTGCCTTTCAGTATTTACAAAGCAAACTTTAAGAGGGATTTGCAAACAAGTATTAGACTAGGGAAATCTGTTCCATCTGCCATTAATAATTCAGCTACTTAGTTTTTTATACCTTAATGCGGTTCCTAGTGGAGCAGCTTTGTTTGCTTTGTATCTCCTTAGGGCTCTCCGTGAGACTCTGTTTAAGCTCCTTTGATAGAACTGAAAGTTGCACTGATTCTTCGATCGAGTCAGTTATTGTAATCTTCATACGAGATGACTCTTCAGTAATATTTGTAGGTGCCACATGTGAATTCAAATTGGCTTTGAGATCAATACCAAAGAGGCGAAACTCAGTCTTCTTGGGCTCTTCAGGCTTGGATTGTGCTAAATTTGACCAAGAATTCACTTTGTTCTGTTCATTCTGGTCTCTGAATAATTTCAGAGAGACATCAGTAAGAGAAGATGAGTTGCTAGTGGCTTGGCATTTAGAAGGACCATTAAAGTCCTTTAACCAAGAATTATCCATGCAATTGTTGTAGTGATTCATGCCATCATGAGATTTGGCAACACCTGTGTACCAGAATGCAGAAGAGGGCTCTGCACAAACAAAGCAGAGAAGAAAAGAAAAGAGATGTTGTCATTAAAAATGAATAATAAATAATGCAAGGTTAGAATGGACATTTATGTGATGTTTACCTACCATGAGATGGGGGTACATCAGTAATTTCAGTGGGTTGCCTTGGTCGCTTGTTCTTGGGTGGGGCTTGAGGTAGAGCAACAGATGGGGCCGAAGCATCAAAGGGCTCAATTTCCCATGGAGAGACTTTCTCTGGTCGGGGTACATTAGCTGGTTCATCCCATTGAATCTAATGAAATAATAATAATTTTAGAGAGCTCCAGAGAGAGGAGTGGGAAACGTCAGAAAGAGAGAGATCAAATACCTTCAATGCCCTCCACTGGGAACCAGCCCATTGAGGCGATGAATCCACCAGACCAACAATAGTTCCAGAAAACCTAAAATTTTGCATAAGCATTTTGTAAATTTGAATAAATTGTCACACATTAATCTTCTGTAGTAATGGAAGGATACATCATACTTACTTCTTTTCAGGGACATCTTCTCCTTCAAATCGCATCTTATACCTCATGCCAACACCGAAACCAAGCTTAGCAGCCTCCAAGTACTTGTTCACACTAATTATAAATTGGCTTGTTCTACAAAAGTAAATAGTAATACATATAATTCATTGGTGTATTTTTTAAATTTGCCTCCTGTGTAAACACTTAGCATCAAAATATCTAACACAAACTTAAACACAAAAACTATATGCCTTCTCCTATCTTAAGATCACAACCAATCTAGTCTCTTAGATATTCACATACCAACATGGTGCTTATAATGCAATATGTTTGCACAAGTAGAATAGTAAAATTATGCTAACACATCTAATTACCTTGGTTTGTAGTAGACAGTGAAAAAGGAATTGGTGTTAACAGCATGAGAAGCAGTTGCAAGTACACCTAAATGCATGCTTTGACTAGATATAACAGAGGCCGGCATAGTGCTCTGTTTCTGTGCCAGACGTCTGACCCCAACTCGCAATTCTCCTGATTCACCCCTGCATATTACAAAGTTAACATGCTACTAAACAAGTAATTTGTTTATGATGATGTAGCACCCAAGCCTTAAAACAACTATTCAAAAATACAAAACACACAAGAAAACTAAGATGGCTGGAAATTGGAGATTCTGGTACCAGCATGGCAACTTGAGAGAGTGAAATTGAAAAGGGAGAGATAAAAGGGCACCTGAGGAAAACAAATGCATCTCCAGCAACAAGTCGCTTTGAGGTAACAAAGGTGCTCCATCCAGTGGTAAGTAGATGCCTTCGCGGTTGGCCTAAAAAATTCACAATGAGATTCCTTGCTACTGTACCCTTCAAGATTGTGAGACTGCCATGTCAAGCAAACATACCTCGGTAGATGTGCTTGAATCTCCATTCATAGCCATGTAAATCCTTCGCAACAAGTTCCTGAGTTGGGGTCTGTTGTGACATATCCTAAAGGAAAAATGTAAAAATTTGAGAACACAAGGAAAACCGAAAACCTGGTAAAGGCAAATGATCAGACCATTGACATCAAGGGGAACATGAGGCCATTATCCCCCAAAAGGTAGGGTTCCATGGGAAACTTACAAGTGGGGGGAGACATTCAGTGGCATGTCGCCTGAGAACTGAGAACCCGCCATGCGTGCTAGTGTCAGAAGCCGTCAGTATCTTACAGAATGAGTGCACAGTTGGCCGCACCGGCTCGGGTTGCGGTTTATCAGGATTTGCTGGTTCAGTTTGCTGTTGAACCAGGAAAAAAATTTCTATCTCATTATAATTTTCAGGAAAAAAAATGTTTTTGAAGAAATTAAATAGGGAAGTGTGCTCTTACATTCGGCTCAGGTTGTAATGTTATTTGTGCATACACCTCATCAGTTTCAGGCTCAGCCTAGAATAAACCAAAAATTGAAAACAAAATGAAGTTAAGAAAAGAAAAGAAACAACAAAAAAACCCCCAAAAAAAAAATGAAGGAATTAATGTTGAAACTTACTCTTAATTGCACATTAAGGACTTGGCAGATAATTTTTGGAGGCAGATTGAACAGATTGAGCTGCTGATCCAGCTCTTGATTTGTGGAAGCCTCCAACTAAAAGAGAAACAACAGTGTAACTGTTTCAGTACTTTCTTTTCTAAAAGCAGAAAATTCCTCCAAAATGTCGGAAAAAAGAAAAATGAAAAAGGTAAGCAAACCTGTTCCATGTGGCCTTGAGGGAAGTAGAACACTCTCTCGCTAATACGTGGCACGTCGACAAGTGGGCCCGCGCAGGCTCGCCATAGCTCCTCGTACAAGTCTGTTGGAATTCCTCCACCACCACCTCCTCCGCCTCCTCTAAACCCTTCAATTCCAGAAACCCAAAAGAGGAAATTAATAAATAGAAAGGAGTAAAGCTCGCGGCTTTGTTTACTGAATTTTAAATTTCCAACCTGATTCCATGGCAGCACTGTTCATGGAAGGAAAGAAATTAACCTCTCTCTGTCTGTGTCTCTGTTTTACTGCCTCTGAGAGCGGATTTGGATCCCGAAACGGAGTTATGTGAGGTGTCTCGGGGCTTTAAACAGAGGCAATTATTGTGGCAGGAGTAAATGTAATTGCTGCTCGTTTTATCGTGCAATTAAACGCAGCACAGCACCATTAAAGGAGCGGCGGAGCAGAGCCTTGAAACAAGGAACCAACGGCGGCGTTACTAAAGGCTTTCTCTCTTCTCTCTCTCTTCTCTTATTAACTTATTAATGTCGCTTCGCCTCACACAAGACGAATCACAAGCTCTTCGCTTTTCTCCTCCTCTCTCTCTCTCTTCTCACTCTGGCTTGGGTCGCTTTACAAAAACCCCCACCTTTTTCTAAAAGAAACCGAAGGGCATGCCAAAAGACCGAAATGCCCCTCCTCGCGCCGAAAATAATAATGGCGACCAAAAGGGGGCACACGAAACGCCGTGAACGGATACTTCATTCAATATTCATGCTCTTTTTTGCGTTCTTGTCCTGCAAATTTTCTTATTCGAGTAATCAGCCTTTTATTTGCATTCAGTGCTCCGTGCTAGACTGCTAGGTGGTAGGTTGTCCCCAAAAAGAATATTTGAGAAAATTTTTGTGGGTTGGCGATAAAGCAATATTCTCACGGACCAATATTACAGAGTATTGTATATACTATTTGTGCTCATTAAATGCTCAACAACTGATGCTAGTTTTGTTGTGATTTGTATTTTCCAAATATATATTACACATTGGTTATAACGGTATAAAGTTCACTGTCGAACTGTTGATCCTTATTTAAATCATTGTATTTTCTTGGATGAATGAATCAGGACATACTTTTGGAAAATATCTGATTAAGCAATGATATGTTTGTTAACAAACAGGGTCAAATAATAGTTTCCTTTGTAGCTGTGTTTTGCCTCTGCCTAATATCTTTCTAACATCTCATGCTAATGCTCTAGTATGAAAAATCTAAATAGATATTTATTGTAGTTCGTCCGGTAACCATAGACACATGCATCCCCTCATCTGCCAATTAGGTGCTAATTAAGAAAAATATAGTTCCTTTTTAGATACTATTATTGTTTTTGTTAAAACCTTTTTAATATCAGTTAAGTCTGTGAGTGACTATTCATGTATGTAGCCCCTAGAATACTTAATTAAAACAAAGATTTCAATGCTATTAATTAATTTAATGCTTCATGAGATACTTTGTAATGATGAACAAAGTATTTTTTTTTTTTTACCAAGTTGACATGAGGAATCCGACTAATCTATAATTTGTTTTTTTACCAAGTTGACTCTTCTTTAAAACCATTGGTAAAAGCTATTCAATACTTGCATCCATAAGGTAAGATCAAACGTAATAAGTTAAAGGGTTTGTATATTTAATAGCATACAAGATCGCCTACATATATAAAATATATCTTGTGCTCACATGCAGCGGCAATTTTCTGCATATTTCCTTACACTAATTTTCTCTGTAGGTGCACAGTGAAGATAAATATGAGACCAACAAAATATTATTTTTATAGGTAGACTAAAATCAGTCGTGACTGACGGATAAGATCATCAGCTACGTTGAAATCTCAATTTTCGAGATTTTAACAGTCGATCTGAACCATTCAATGTGTTCTCCATATCGAAATCTCGTTGGAAATCAAATTTCACATTTTTCTGAAATTTTTTAGTATGTTTTTGGTATTTTACAAAATTCCTAATCTAAATAATTTTGGACTCTTCAATAACAATGATTTTTTAAAATATCAAAAAAATTCAGAAAAATGTAAAATTTGGTCTCCAATGAGATTTTAATATGAAGAACACATTAAACAGTTCGGATTATCCATTAGAATTTAAAAAATTGAGATATAATCTCGGTTGACGGGCCCATCCGTCAGTTATGGCTGATTTTAGTCTACCTCTCATTTTTATGCATATTTATTCAAATTTTTATCAAAACTTTTTGAGCAACCAATTTTTTAAGTACAGTCCGAATTTACTTTGCAAAGCCTTCAAATAATTTTGTAAGAATGAACCCATACTTCTAAATAATAAATTAACATATCTAGCTAGTACGTGTTTATTTACTGAGTACATATCAAAACCCATATTAATGAACACTAAATTGATATGATAATTTTGTTGTATATACATTTTACAGACTTACAAACGCCGATAATATCTGATTAGCCGTTGCATGCATTTTAGTAATGAAGCACCGCATGCATAATACGTACCGATCGATCTAATAATAATATACAACAGTAACAACTAAATTTCTTTTTTAATAATCTAATAATAAAGTTTCGAAGAGAAAAACACTTGTAATTAAAAAGCCAAGAGAGTTCTTGCCTGATTGGATAGGCAAGCCCCTTGTAGCGCCCACAATTAACATTTTTTTTCCAAAGATAGACGAGGTCAAATTTTCTAAATTATTTTGAATTTCAAATATCTACAAGATATTTCACCCGAGTTTTGATGCGTTGCCGGATTAAGAGCTAGTTCCCTCCGCTAAATAAGTTTTTATTAACTAATCGCATGAGTTATTAACTTTATTCATGATCAATCATAGAAAGATAGAAAATGACATGATTTTTACAAATGAATTTTGTGCGCAAAAATTTCATAGATCGTTAAAAATTCAAAATATGTTATAATTTTGTTCTTAAACTATCTGAAATATATTTTTAATACAAAATATCTATGATATCACATAGTATACAAAATATATTACAACATATTTCTTATGAGTATCAATATTGAAACTACAAGGATTACAATATATCCAATGGAGTCCAGCACAGATGGTTAGTGGCTCTGTCATTATCCTAGAGGTAACAGGTTCAATTTCCGTTGGACGTGGAAGAAGAATAAACTTTGATTTACTGAGTGGACTATGTCTCTATAAACTATAAATAAATCTCCTCTTATTTCCAAAAATTATATATATATATATAGAGTATATTGTGAACCATGGTTCATATAAGCTTCTGTGCACCATGACCGTTTTGGTTGGTGGTTTCACAAATTGTCAAATATAATTTAACCAACCCAATCTATATATTGAAATCTCATAGCAAACAAAATTTTACAATTTTTTAAATTTTTTTACTATTTTTTCGAATTTTGTAACACTTGCCATTTTTGGCTATAAATATACTAATTTATAAGCCAAAAATGGCAAGTTTTAAAAAATTCAAAAAAATAGTAAAAAAATTTTAAAAATTGAAAAATTTTGTTTGTTATGAGATTTCAATAAATAGATTGAATTAGTTAATTTAGATTTGTCAATTTATAAAATCACCGATCAAACGGTCGTGGTGCACGAAGCGCTCTATGCATCATGGTTCACAATAAATTTACTATATATATATATAAAGAGAGAAAGCCTTCAATCAAAGCGCTTTGACCGGAGTCTCAGTTAAACCCCGTCAGATCTCAATTTTGAAAGTTCAAACGACCGATCCGAACCGTCAAATATAATCTCTATATTGAAATCTCCTTGCCAACCAAAATTTTCATTTTTTTGAATTTTTTAAGTATTTTTTTCGGATTTTCAAAAATCGTTAATCTAATTTGTTCTGAACCCTACAAAAATTGCTGTTTTTGAAAATCCGAAAAAAATACTTAAAAAATTCAAAAAAATGAAAATTTTGGTCGGCAAGGAAATTTCAATATGGAGATCATATTTGACGGTTCGGATCGGTCGTTTGAACTTTCAAAATTGAGAACCGACGGGGTTTAACTGAGACTCCGGTCAAAGCGCTTTGATTGAATCCATTCTATATATATATATATATATATATATATATATATATATATATATGTATGCCTATGATGCATACCGATGTATTGAGATTTTGTACATCGCGATTATATATATATATTTATTGCCACATATCGGAATCCGGCCATCACGTTCCTTAAAGGAGAGAACTTTAAAAATTTTCTAAGCCTTATATTTGTACTCGCATATGAGGTTTGCGAATTCCTCTAGAATAACTCTCCTTTGGCTTTTGTGATAAGACTGTATTTAATTTTGCACTTATGTAGGGAATAATATCATACTAGAATACAACTAAGAAATATCTGGAACGTTATTATTTTCCCAATGAATCCATCAATACGCCAGTATTTAATCAGGATAGTTAACAAGATTTATTTATTTTTTATCTTTTAATTGAGTAACAAATGAGCTCCGAAATTTACTATTTTTCCAATGAGTCCATTAATAAATAAGGAAACTATCTCTTAAGTTTAAAATATTAAATAAGCACATCTTGATGACATATTTTTAACAAAAATATCATTAAACTAATAATCATTTTTAATTATATATTATGAACATTTTACAATGCATAAATATGTTACATATAAATCTAATATTTGATTAATCATCTAACAAAATATACCACACATTTATAAATATACGTGGATTTGTTTTTAAGGATGCATGAAATTGCAAGACGTAAACAATAAATGAAGATTTCTCTATAAAAGAATTTTAATTGCATCCGTATTTTTTTTTTTAAGATAAATTAGGGGTCAAGTCTCCCAACTCTATTCATAAATAAACATCTTAAATGCAAAACTTTGAACCCAATATTGATCATATTCAGTTTAATTAACGATGTGTTTCTATTTTGGAGTTCAGTTGATACTCCATGAAGAATTGAAATATGAATATATTAAAATTAAGCTATCATAGTCGTAACAATATTCATTCATTTATTGTCTCTTTATAGAGTATCAAATGAACTTCAAAATTATACATTATTATATTGAAATGGATCATTCCTTAAATTTAACAAGATCAATATTTTTTTTATTGGAAGTCTGTATTTATATTTTTTAATAGTAATAGAAGTATAGTCTGAATTTAGTTTCCAAAGTCTTCCAAGAATCTGTGAGTGCATTACTTCTAAATAAATGAATTAAAGTATCTAATATATGTTTAATTACTGAGTACATATCAAAATTCACACTTTTAAACAAGCATTAGAAATTCTCCGTTTTATCATCGATTAAACTGAATTATCTATTTTTTTTAGCCAAACCTCATAACTGTTTATCATCATTTTATCACTGCATAATTGTTTTATCACCGTTTTATCAAGATTCATCACCCAACAGCTAAACCATATGCCGCAAATCTTGCTTTTAAATATTAAAGTGTAAAGTGATATGATAATTTTATTGCATATATATATATATTCTACAGACGAGCATACACTGATAATATTTTTTGCTCCACCGGATGCATTTTAGTAACGAAGCACCACATGCATAATACGTACCGATCGATCTAATGATAATACACAATGCTGATAACTAAAACTACAACCAACTTTTCTTTTAATAATATAATAAAAAAGTATCTATGGCTCCGTTTGGATAGGTGTGGGAAGAAGAGAAAAAGAGAAGAAGTATTGGAAAGTGTGTAACTTTGTGAAGAATTTGAATTATTTATAATTTTTTTTCTTTTTCTTCCTTCTTTCTATATCCAAACGCACCCTATGAGAAACAGAAATTAATTGTCAAAACCAAGAAAGTGATTGGAAAGGCAAACGCTCCTAGTGCCCAATAATTAACATTTTTGTTTTCGAACATAGATGAGGTCATATACTCTCTAATTTATTTCAAATTTTACATATCTACAAGAGATTCAACCGAGTTTTAAATCCACAATATTCATTCAAGATTCGTTGGCATTATTGCTGGATTAAAAACTAGTCCGCTCCTGGGCTGTCAATGAAACCCGTTTATCCGTTATTCCAATTCGTACCGTACCGTATAAGACGGGTATGGGTAAAGTTTTATTTTCGTTAAGTTAACGGGTACGGGTACGGGTAAGGAAATTTTTTCGTTAATTTAAAGGGTACGGGTACGGGTAAAAGCTATTTCATACCGTTTTCATAACGGGTAATTGCCACAATTAAAAAGAAACAATTACATGATACAAATGGCATCTTATATTGCATGATTGGTAAAAAAATATTGCTAGATTTTATTTAAGATTTATAATTCTTTCCATTCAGTGTACGAAAAAATAAGAAAGCATAAATCTAAAATATTCGCCACCATTGTTGCACTTTATTAATATACTTATTGATATAATTTATTTATACAGAGTGTACAAATTTTATTATTATTATATTTATTTTTTACCGTTACCGTATCTGTACCGTTAATTCTTAACGGGTACGGGTAAAACTATTTTTAACGGGTACGGGTAAAGAAAAATTTAACGGGTACGGTAATGAAAATACCTTATACCGTACCGTACCGTACCGTACCGTACCCATTGACAGCCCTATCCGCTCCGCCAAGTAAAACTTAATTTTTAAGATCCTGTAATGTCGGACCACTTGAGTTATTAGTTTTATTCAATGAGTCGTTATCTATTCAATCATAGGAAGGGAAAAAAGACCTGATTTTTGCAAATGAATTTCATAAATTTCCTCTAACGAGAGCGCCTTGTAAATTCTCTACGCCTTACTGTCATCTTCGCCATCTAAGGTTTGAGAATTTCTCTAGAATACCTCCCCTTCGACTTTTGTGATAAGACAACTGTTTATTCTAATTAAATTTTGGAGATTAGAGCAAATTATATTATACTAGAGTACAACCAAGAAATATCTGGAAACGTTATTATTTTCCCAGTGAGTCTATCAATAGATTAAAAATTTACCTCTTAAGTTCTACGCATTAAAAATAAGCACAACTCGATGAAACATTTTTACCAAAATATCCTTAAATTAATTATCGTTTTTAACTTCATATTATGGACATTTTACAATTCATAAATATTTCACCTAATAAGCCCGATGTTCTATTAATAATCCAATAAATACCAACATTAAGAAATAAATGTGGATACATAGTAAGGATGAAATTGCAAGACATGTTGTATTAATAATACAATATTATATACCACCATTGGGAAAATAAATGTCGATATGTACTAAAGATGAAATTGCAAGGCATGCACAATAAATAGAGACATCTCTAGAAAAGGATGGTTTTAATGCGACAAATTTTTAGTGCTACAAATACCACAATTTATTTATGTCATTAATATTTAAAAATAAAAAAATTAATTTTGAGTCTAAACTGTTGATCTTGTTTAGTTAAACAAACGATGTGTTATCACTTATCATATATTTTTTTTATAAAATTTTAAGTTTAATTGATATAAGTCAAACCACGAACGTGTTAATATTAATATGACATATATAGTTTACAAAATTTGTTTATTTTTTATCTTTTGATTGAGTATCAAGTGAGCTACAAAATTTTTACTTTTCCAATAATCCATCAATAATTACGAAAATCACCTCTTAAGTTTTACATATAAAATGAGCACACCTTGATGATACATTTTTACCAAAATATCCTTAAATTAATTAGAAAACATATACACTCAATGTGTGGGTATATAAAAATTTTAAAAATATTTATACTTTAACAAAAAAATTAAAATTAAAATATCATGAAACTTATATTTCAATAAAATTATACATTTTTATAAAATGAAAATATTTTAATAATTATAGGTCATAAAAGTTTTCCATATGCGCTCTCTTTCTAAAATAGAAGAATATATAATTATTATTCTAATTAATGTTTTTTCTATTCTAGATGTAAAATCAAGTGATAATATCTTTCGTCTATCGATTGACATATAGCCACAAATCAAATCAATCAAACGGTACATAAAGTGGGTACACGCTAGATCTAGAGGTGATACACTCTTAGATCCGTACATTTATAAGGAGTAGGAATAATAGCTTTGAATTGGATATCATGGACATATTACAAACAGATTAAATCCAATGTTAGATTAATAATAAAAAATATATATACCAAGCGTTCAAAAAGTATTCATTGATCTGTATCAAGGATAAAATTGCAAGATATACACAATAAATGAAGATTTCTCTATAAGAGAAGGATTGTAATTGTACAAGTTTTTAGAGCCACAACTTCTCTATTAAATTTTTTTAAAATTTAAAATTTGAACTTCGAATTAAAATGTTTATTTTTTTCAATTTAACAAGTGGCGTATTTTCATTTTGGAGTTCATTTTATCTATAATACTTATAAAAACACTCATAAAAAGATCATAACAATTTCACTAGAGGGGTCTAAATAATTGTTATATCAGTTATGGATCGTTAAATTATGTGATTCGATCTGATGTGTGATCTAGATGTTGATTTTGGATAAAAGGTCAGATTCTTTGACAGAAAAGGGTCATATGGTGTTAATAATTTATTTTTTTGGAAAGATATCTACATGTATGAAGATTCAACCAGATAATTTTATATTTTCAAACGTTATTATGTTTCTTTATTTGTCCATATATTGAGGGCATCTTTTTGGTAGTATTTAATGGAGAATTCAAATATAAATTTATTAGAATTAACCTATCATAATCATAATAATATTCGTTTATTTTATCTCTTGATCGGGTATTAAATGACCTTCAAAATTTATTTTAAAAATGATTGCTCATTAAATTGAACAAGATCAATAGTTTAGCTTCAAAGTTTACATTTAAAATTTTTTAATATTAATAAAAAAGAAAAAAAATGACATTTGTGGGACAAAAAAAATTGTGTTGTTGAAACCCTCCTCTGTCTCGGTCTCTCTAAAATATTTCTACTTTCTGTCATTTTGAATTCCGTTCCCTGCACATTTTGACCTGGCATTCTTTCTTCGTCCACCTTTCGGCCCCGTTTGGATCGTATGGGAATAAGAGGAATAGATTCTTTTTAAGCGTAAATTTATCATAAACAATCCAAACTCTTCACAAAATTACACACTTCCCAATACTTTCCGCCAAGAAATAGGCTATTCCTCTTATTTCTAAGCAATCCAAAATTCACTAGTTTCCTTATTGGCTACAATTAATATTCCAGTTTGTGCAATATTCTAAAATTGTACACTTCGTCTCTTACTTTTCTAAGATGATTTTTTTTCATTTCTAATTAATGTTAAATAGATATTCTAGAGAATGTTTAATGTATTTTTTTTTAAATGTTCTAGTGATTGATTTTGATTTTTTGAGTTTCAAATGAACGATCAAAATCATTCTATGTATCTTATATTAAAATATTGTCAGAAAATAAATTTATTATTTTTAGATACTTTATTTAAAATTATGGATCATCAAATAACATCAGTTTTCTAAAAAATCATAAAAAATATTTTAAAAATAAAAAATTGATTTTTTTCAACAAGATTTTCATATAAAGAACACAGCTGAATGGTTAGAATCAGCCATTTAAAACTCGAAATCAAGATCCAATCTTCAAAAATATGTGGATGATCAGTACTTAAGAGTTGTTCATAAATTAATCTAAAGTTCTAACTGTTTAACTTTAGATCCAAACATCTGATCTATGTACATGCTCAATCATTTTAACCGGCCGGACAAATATGTTATTTCTTGCCAAGCAATAGTTTCTTTTTGTTTTAGACAGTAAACTCAATTAAGTAGGAGTTCTAGAAAATTGTAAGAAAATATCTTAATATTTAGTTTAAAAGTATGTATGGATATATAGTATATGGAAAGTGTGCAAACTTTCTAGGTCGTCGTAATTTGATATATGCCTTCAACAATTAAACAATTAAAAAAATATACAACAAAAATATTTCAAAAATACTCTTGTGCCTTTTTCCGCTTAGTACGTACATCAATCTTCACCATATGAATCATGAATGGACATGAACACCCGAAGAATTAATTCTATTTCCACTTAATACCTCAAAATTTGCCAACACTTTGACGTGCATGGATGTGCAATATTCGTAAATATATAGCAGTCATGGATATTATTTTACAAATTAAAACACACACGAAGAGAAACAGCCAATGTTTATTTTCCCCCGCTTTCAATATTTCATACTAATAAGAACTATATATTAATCTAGTATTACACGTACGAATGTGTTTTCCCAACCGTCCAATAGCTTGCAATGGCCTTTCCTTGGTTGCTTCATAGTGGCTACTTCCTACAAGAGAGTAGACTTATTCCGCCTTTTAGTTTGTTTTCTTTTCTTTCATTTGATTCTCTCTTTTTCCTATCAGTGACAAAGCGTAAACTTCTCCAATAAAACAGTTGTAATACACTGTATACATATGTTTTTTAGTGTATGTCAGAGAGATCACACAAGTTATTGGTTCTGTGCATAATAATAATATTATAAACCCACTCGCTGATTTCAATAATCCGGCCCCTAGGGTGCGTTTGGATCGTTGGAAGAAAAAAAAAAGAAGAATGAAGAAGAAGAAAAAAAAATTATAAACAATCCAAACTCTTCATAAAATTACACACTTCCCAATACTTATTCCCACTTCTTCCCTTCTTCCCTTTTTCCACACCTATCCAAACGGAGCCCTAGATATTTCAGTTTCTATATCTAGAAAGTTCTCTACCACCGGGTTGAGTTATTTATTTTTTTAAGATAAATTGTGATCAAGCCTTTCAACTTATTTTTAAATTAAATGTCTACGAAAGATTTCTAGTTGGATTTTGAAATGCGACCTTTCACTCAAGATGCATTGATCTTTGCTACTAGACTAAAAGCTCTGGGATTGACTTATTTGGTTTTTTATTTAATTAATTCAATTAATTTTTGGGTTAAATTTATCTTTTTAATTTGAATTATATATTGTAGGTCCCGATCGAGTTCCGCAATGGTGTTGTTGTCAAGTAGGCCTGCCAACAATAGGCGTTTACCATTTGCCACCACATTTCAGTTTAAACAAAACGAATAACGAAACGATAAAATGTTTTGGTTTTTTTTAAAACGAAACGGTAGACGGAACACCAAATTGAATCGTTTCGACCGTTTCAGCCTTATTTTCAACTGTGTATTTTCTAAAGTGGCACGGCTAACGAAAAGAAATTCTATGCTGTTTCGAAAATGACAAGATTTTTTATATCACATTTCTTAACGAAACGGAAACGGTTTCATAATGTTCCTTGTTTTTTCATAAACGTTTGACAGGTCTTTTTTGAAGCTCTTCAAAACTCTTGAAATATGAAAACTAGTTGTCATTTCCTAATGATTTTGTCTTTTACAAGATTGCATGTACATTTTTACCTGTACGGATAAAAATGTTTAATATGATCACTCGCTTAAAATATCTATGGTATATATGCACATACAACGACGATTTGCAGCATATAACTTTTGAAATTATTATAATAAATTTTAAAATAGGAAAATTGTATATAATAACCATATATAGCTAGGTCCATCATTCTAATTTTTGCTAGATGAAGTCTTAGGTTTGATAGAGTAACCCCAACCTATACATGTTACCATCTAACAACTACTATTTTTATGCCTTATTTAGCATATATGATGACCAGAGAACAATCGAGTCACTACTACCCAAAATATATAAAAAAAAAATAGCAGCACTTTTATGATTTGTATAAACAAGCATACAAAATAAGACAAGTACTTGTTTCAGTCAAATTAATTCTTTCGTAAGATCACACTCTCTCTAGATTAGTTTACAAGGCCCTATACAAGGGTTCACATGCAAATAGCAGCTTGCTACATAAGTTTTCATATATAGTTAGAGCATATAATTATAACTTAAGATCTGAGCACAGAAAACAGAGGATCTAGTCCCATGTCATTTTTAGATTGACAAATTCCTAGGCTACTAGATTAGGCCCTAGCTACGAGATTAAGTACTAATTAAGCTGTTAGCTCCTATGCATACAATACAATATATTACATTGGAACATGCACAGTAACTTATTTATGTATGGCTAAGAATAATTAAATATTGGAGCAGTAACTTACTGGCATTGGTGAAATTAACTAATATATGATTAATTGATCCCACATGCACGGTGATCTAAATACTAACTTCAGTAAAATAATTTATAATAAGATCGCACAAACTATTCTATGAGATCATGCACACAAAATATCTGGGTTCACTCATGCGGCGAGAATTTGTTGCATAAAATCTTCACATCGATCGTAGCGTCTAGCTAGAACAAATGTAAACCGTATGTAAATAATTACAATATATATAGATTCTTCAATGTGTTTATGCAACAAGATGGATTTAAGCTAGGCAGCTAGATAAAAACCCTAAACCACTAACCTATACCTATACCGAGATTAAAACGGTAAACACATTGCAATTGGTTTGGGCCCAAATACCTATATATACCTAGCCTTTGCAATATATTATATATATACCATGACTTAAAATACGCTAGGATACGAACCTTCACAAAATATCAGATTTTTTAAATTTCTTTTTGAGTTCTGGGTCCTATATATGCGTTTGAATGATGTTGTTTTGAATACTTATTTTTTGCGAGTGTATTCAAATTTAAATTCAATGGATTTAATTTGAGATATCGAACAAATTATTAGGCCCTGTTAGATTTTGAGGATCAAACGGAGCCACCCGATAGATAGAAGAGAAGACCTACATTTGGAGGACAGTAAAGTGAGGGAAAATTGGGGTGAAATTAAAGTTAGCTGAGAGTAGGTAAAAAAATTAATAAAAAAAAGTTATTGTAATTTTAATCATATTATATATGTTTTGAGCAATTTCTTATTAAAGACGCAGCCAAATAAAAGCCATCTCTGAAAAAAAAAATTTCTCCGTGGTGAATCGGTGCAATTTGTTAGAGTTCCGCACCCTCCAAGTGTAACCTTAGTTCCCATTTTCCATAATAATGTTTTGTATAATTAAGTTTCCCAGAAAATATATAAAGAAGTATAACAAATAAATAAACAAACCATGTTTTTAGTTCCTGTTAACGCTTCCCCAGTATCTCACAATTCCTGGATGAAACAGATATAATTCATATTAAATGGCTCCGTTTGGATGAGCCTAGAAATAAGGTAATAGATTTTTACTATTTTCAAATTTATTATAAACAATCCAAACTCTTTATAAAGTTATACACACTTTTCAATACTTCTTTTTTTATCCTCTTATTCCCACACTATCCAAATGGAGCCATTATTATAGTATTATATATACAGATATATTGGTTCCTCTATTTTTCTCTTTGTTAAAAAGCGCATAAGAAATTAAGAATTCAAAGCTTTTTTTAATATTCATAACTGTACATAAACAAATTAAACTTTAAAAATTATTAGTTGTGTCATTGTCGAATGTTTTGTGATTTTAAAAAAACTGATCGGTGAAAACTTTTTTATTTTTGAAGAAAGAGAGATCTTTGCCATCCAAATATTTTTTAAATTAAAGATGAATGCGGAGTTTAAACTCTTGACCTCAAAGGAGTCGTCTGGTGCTTATACTACCGAGCCACTAAATTAACCCGTGCCAAAACTCAAATGTTATACAAAGAACTATTGTTTTTTAAAATAGCACAAATATCTTAGCTTGCACTTTAATTCCAGTAAGCATAAAAATTATTTAAAAAAAAAACTTTAATTCCAGTGATTACGTTTGATATTTAACAACTATTTTATCGTTAGTGCAGCTGTATCTCACGCTATAGTCAAATAGCAAGAATATTTTCCATTATTGCTATAATCATATTTCCTCACTACTACTATAGTCAACTAACAACTAAGAATAGTTGACCGCATCATTATTTGCTTATTAGAACTAAAATACGTCAACAAAAAAAATTACTAAAATAGCTACACGTTCTCAACACCATATATTTTTAGTTTACCAAAAAACGTCTCGTTAATTAGAAAAGCTGAATCACGAAAACAGTAAATGTGAATTAGAGATTCTTTAATCTTTATTATTATTATTTTTTTTTTTTGAGTAACTTCTTTAATCTTTATATAATATATAGAAAAGGGTAACAAAGGGACGTTAAAGATTCAGGTACTTGTATTATATAGTGGAGGTTTAACACGCGGGAGGGTAGAAATGGAATTTCATTCCTGCTTTGCTTTTGACAACGTCAGTCGAGTACTGGAGTCCCCTTGTGTCCGCGCTTGAGCAGGCAGCGCCCAAATGGCACGCACCCCATCATTTACTTTCACATTCCTATATTACCCCGAATCAATTTTTCTATTTACCAGTCGTGCCATGGCGTCAGGTGTGGGCCCGTGAGGTACCCGTGAAGAGTCGAGACGGTCGTTACGAGAGCAATTAAAGGTCTTGTACCGGGTTTTGCCGTACAACTTGAAAATGAGATCAAACGGCTCGTAGTGCGCTACACCGCGTGTCGCGCAATAGCGAATCCGGATTGGTACAACTTGCACTGCTGGACTCGATATTAATTTAGTTGTTATTTTGGAGTCTCTTTTGCAGTTGCAAAATTTTTGTTGTTTGGTTGGAGTGGAAATAGGGAATAAGTCTCTTATTCCTTATTCCGGTGATAAACAAATAACTAAGAAATAGAGAATTTGGATTTATTCTGACCCTTATCCATATTCTAACAAAACCAAAGAATTTAGATAAGGAATAAAAAATAAGAAATAAACTTTTCTCTATTCCTATTCCCTATTCCCACTCCAACCAAACACACCCGCTTCTTTTGACACAAAATATGTATCCACAAGGTCACTTGACGTGTTGGTTACTAGAATTTTTTTTACATTAAAATTTATTAAACACACCAATAAATTAAAAATTAAAATACAACTAACTAAATATCAACCTATTAAAAAGTAATACTACAACATATTTAGATCACAAGTAATAATTGATCTAGAAAGAAAAAACTGGTCTAGAGAAAATAACAGAAAAATATTGTCGAAATATTAAAAAACAATTAACTATTTCGACAAATTTGTTTACTCACTAATATCTAAACTAAATATTTGAATTTCATGCGCAATAAATAATTATAAAATGATAATAAAATACAAAATAGTTCTTTTAAAAATTATCATCATTGCTATGAAATATAAACGTGGCTCGAATATGTTAAGAAGTGTTCTCACTCTCTCTTGTGGACTGTGGTTGTACTAAAAAAAATAATTATACTAGTTATAGTTGTTTGTGCGGCCAGAATAATTTGCACAGGAATAGACCATCGTGTACGCTGTGAACCGCGCGCAATCACACAACAATCATGTACGCTGGAGAGAAAAGAACGGGTCGAGGTGGTCCCCACGGGAGGCCATTAAGGGATGGGAGTGGGGAGATCAGCTCACACGTCAGCAGCCGATGGGCATTGTCGAGCGCCACGTGGTTGGCATCACCTGGTGGGCCCATTGCTTTTGTCACGTGGGTTGCAGCTCCTTCTTGTCTGCTTCCGGACTGCGCGCTCATTCTCTTTAATCTTTTCCCCCAGCTGCGCGCTAATCTCGATGCATCCTAACCTAATCTCGAGGGTCCTGATTGATCCATACTTTTCCCTTTTTACGGAGACTGGAGAGAATCCATTGGATCTCGACCGCTTGATATTGGTGGACCGTTCTGCCTGAGATGGACGTTGTGGATGTAGTTAGAGAGACATTTGGATACTTATATGGTTGGAGAGGATCCAAACTATTTTGAAGGCATGTGCGTTACTGTGTCTTTGGCAAACAGAGGTTTTAAGGTGTGACCTCTGTGAAGGTACAGACGGAATTAAAGGATGAGGCCATGAGCGGATGAGCCCATGAGGGATTAAACACACGAGCTAAGATCTTCTGTGGTCGGAAACTATGTTGACCCTATATCGGATATTGCTTATTCCGAAATTCTTGCAACAAATTTTATCAAAACTCATATAAAAAAACCCCTATTAAGAATCCAAACCGTCCGTTTTCATACAGCACAGGCAGAATATGTGCATTTATGCTATGCAACAGAGCACAAGGATCCTTCAAGACATGGGGGCAGCAAGACAATGGTAGGTGAGGTATTAAAAAAGCTCCTCAATTTTTATCCTTTTGTGGTACAGTATAAAATAATTGAATAAATCATTGTCAACAAACTTGTGAAAAATTAAATTAAAGAGAAAGGTAGAGTAGGAATTTCATGTATTATTTAAGGTTGTATTAAAAATGCAACATGAAAATGAGTAGTAAGAAGTCAAAAAAATTTTGGATAGAAAATTGAGCAAATTGAATATATATATAAAAAAAAAAATTGGAAAGGGATTGTAACAAATTTTTGGGTTTGATTCATTGCCTTGACCTAGACCTTCCGTAAGGAAATTATTAATAAGCCAATAAATAAAGTAACGTAAGTCATAAATGAAAAAGAGAACTTTTTTTTTTTTTGAATGACGCCCTTAGGCAAAATTGGTGGTCTTTTCATGCAGATGTCTACATCAGTTGAAATCATGAAGAATTTGTAGAAAAGTGTATATATTAGTTCAAATCGCCTTCTCTAATTTCAATATCTGTAGGGTCAGATTAGAAAATATTCATAGGTTGCCGTTTGGTACTGCAGCACACTGTAGCTTTCTGTTCAACAAAATAGATAGATCTATTATCGAAGTGTAAGAATGATCTTTCAATAATTAGAAAAACGCAAATTAGATGTCGGAATCAATGAACAAACTTTATTAGCTAACCCGAGATTATATATCGATGAAGAAACAATGACCTCAGCTAACTTGCAGTGGGCATATATATAGAAATTAGAAAATAATAAAGTTTGTTGCTAAAAGATTGAAAAAGTATAATAAAGATAACGTAAGTTCAGTTAGAAAGGATTGGTACTCAAAAAGCTGGAATTTTTTTTTATATACTTGCCGAAACTAATCGTATATTGTACAGTGTTTTCATTTTTTTAAAATTTAATATGCGCTAAATTGTTTTTGAATTTCATCTCGGTAATAAAAAATAATAAAAATGAAATTAATGTAAAAAATAAGATATTTAGATAACAAATCTTGCACTTAATAATTAATTTTAGACACGTAAATATTTTTTTGAAACGTAGATGAATCATCTATACTATACTACATATTAAAGCACGCATACCAAGAGGTGTAACACGCTAGATCTAGAATGTAAACAGATGTTTCTGCTGTTCGATTGGTTTAATATGCGTTGGATATCAATCGTCTGCCGAAGCAACACCATTGCTTGGTTTTCCATCTAATATAGAAATAAATTGAATAACACATCTATTTATATCGCTGGTAAATTAAGAAACATATTTTTATTGTCTAATATTATTTTGTTTTTTTATTTGCTCACATATGAGCGCATCTTATTGCTAGTCCAAATAGAACGTAATATAATATAAGTTGCACGATTTTCTAGCAGAAAAACGTAAAACAAAACAAAACAAAAAATGTATTGCGCCTTAGGCACATCAAGTGTGTCTTTTTTAAATGCAAAGAAAAACATTGGAGGAAAAGAGCCATTTGATGGGAGAAAAGTGAAGCAATACAAATGATCGACGATCGATAATTCGATATGGGAGAGCTGACGTGGATAAGAAATTTGAAAACTCAATTCGCATTAGGTATATATAATTTTAGCAAAACATTGTTTGTTTGATTTGCACTAAATATTTCTTTTCAATAATGTCAAGGATTGCAATCAATCTGTCGTGGGCTTATGGTTGTACTGAAGCAGTTTTTTTTTTTTTTTGCCGTTTTTCCCCCTTTTTGTGGCATCAATTTTCAATGGAGAGCTATATCAAAAGAGAGTTAGCAGCTTCATTAAGCGATGCTTTATGTATTTATAATTTCAGCATAACATTGTATGTTTGATTTGTACTCAAAATATTTATAAATAGTGCTAGGAATTACAATCAATCTGTCACGGTTGTAACGATGCAACTGTTTAAATTTTATTTTTTTTCGTGGCATCAATTAAAATCGGAGACCCATATTTTATTAGACTGAATAACTATCATAGATCCACTACTTCTCATAAATATAATCATTTAGTATTTTTTTTTTAACACAATCTTGCCATTAAAGCATAGTTCGGATATGGGGTATTAGAAGATCCAACAGGCATGTGTTGCCATGGATTTTGCAACTCTGTTAAACAAAACAGAATTTTGTTTTTTTTACGTTAATGTAATTACTAAAGCAGCAAATTTTTTCTCTGACAATGATGGAGAAAAAAATAATGCCTGGTTGCTTCTACGGAAGAAAATTTCGTTATGTATGGCTCCGTTTGGATGGCTTCTTCCCGGAATAAGGAATAAGGAATAACCACTTTTTACCAATAAATTTATTTCTAACCATCCAAACTCTTCACAAAAGTTACACACTTCCCAATAAATTTACCCCTTCCCAGTAAATTTCTTCCCTTCTTCCTTCTTCTTACCTTATTCTCAACGCATCCAAACGGAGCCTATGATATTCGCAGTGGACAAATTTATAGAATTTTAAAATTTGATTTTTTTTTAGCAATATGATATTTTTAGTTCCTGCCAGTAATCGTGAACGATTTAATCGATGCATGGTGATAAGAATTAATGTAATTTAAATACCAAGGATATATTATTGTTTCATAAATTGTGTTTTGTACTCCCAAGGAAAAATCAATTTAGAATATGACAACCTACCGACACACGTGTGGTGTTCCCTTGACCAGATTTCACACGAACTGATTAAACAAAATTAGAACCATCTAATCCACACGTGTGATGTCGCCTAACTGCGTTTATATGAGACATGAATGGACAGTGAACCTAGGAATATTGTTTCGTGTCCTTTGAAATTTGTACTTGGCACTTCTAACATTTTGTTTTCATTTTCTCAAGACAAGATATGTTGTGTCGTTGAGGTGACAAATTAAGTGAATTATATTTTAAACTACTTAAAATATATTTATTAATCCATTTCTAGTGAATGTTTCTAATGTTCTGCCCCGGTGAATAACTAATGTTGGACATCAGTATTAAAAAAAATAATAATAATGTTACATAATGTACAAACGTAAACATTTGATTCTTTCTTTTTACTTAAAAAAACCGTCGAATTTCCAGATGGATAATTAAAGACTCCGTTTGGATGGTGTGGGAATAAAGGGGACGTTTGTTTGTGACTTAAAGGGTGCATAACTTAAGTTATGTATCTTTAAGTCACCAAACACCTCTTACATAAGATGTCTTAAGGGTACATAAGTTATGCAACCTAAATAGGTTGCATAAGTTATGCACCGGTTCCCTTTAATTTTTTTTCCAACAATACCCCTTAGAAATAATTAATAATTATATTTAATAATCTATAATAATTAATAATAATTAATAAATAATAATATTTAATAAGTAACAATAACTATTAAAAAATCATAATTAGTAATAAATATTAATTATTATAATTAATAAATAATAATATATAAGAAGTAATAATAATAATTAATAAACAATATTGATTTATTATTAAATAATTAATAATATTTTTAATATTTAATTAAAAATAATTAACAATATTTCATAATAATAAAATGATTTCTTATTATCATTAATAATTAATTTTTATAATAATTAAAAATTAAAAATTAATTAATATTAATTAATAAATAATAATACTTAATAAGTAACAGATTATTAAAAAATCATAATTAATAACAAAGATTAATTATTACAATTAATAATATTTAACAAGTAATATTAATTAATAATAATAATTAATTGAAGATAATTAATCAATAATAATTTTTATTATAAAATAAATAATAATATTTATAATATTTAATTAAAAGTAATTATTAATATTTCATAATAGTAAAAATGCTTTATTATCATCATTAATAACTAATTTTTATAATAATTAATAATTAACAATAATTAGGTCACAACATATAATACATAATACTAATTCAAATTTAAGGGCATTTTAGTCTTTTGACATGATTATATGCATGCATTAAGTTAATCATCATTACTACACAACCAAACATCTATTACATAACACTACATAAACACTTAGGCATCCTTAAGTTATGCAACTCCTTACTACACAAACAAACGCCCCCAAAATGAATAAGGGAAGAAGTATTGGGAAGTGTGTAACTTTGTGAAGAGTTTGAATTGTTTATAATAAATTTAGAAGTAGGAAGAAGTTATTTTCTTATTTCTGCACCCATCTAAACGGAGCCAAAGGCCAGATGTTTTCATTGCAGCTAATACTCACCAACGGCACTATTAATTGTTTACCTTTTTTAATTTTTTTTGGTAATTTCTGATTTATGGTTTTCTTTGAAATTTTTTGATGCGTTGTCACCGTGTTGAAGTATATATTAACTATTAACTGTAGTGTCAACTTATGTACGTAACTTATGATATTATATTGAATTATTAATTTGAATATACTATAGTCCTATTTTTAGAGATTTTTTATTTAATAAATAGAAATTCAAAATTGAAGTTTGATAAATATACAATAAATAAATTTAAAATCTGGGAACAAACTCATTTCGATATCTAATTCGGTTAAAATAACAGGTGCCGCAAAATGGGGTAATGGCCCAAACAACTTAATTAATAAACACATAACAATCTTTTGTTTTTCTTATTTTCAAAATCTAGGTAAATACAAAAGAATTTACAAAGACAGAAATAAAGAAATTCACTAAAAAAGTACAAATTGTCGCAGACATTTGTACCATGCAGTTCATTATTATCCAAAAAACATTCGCATCGAGAATGAACAAATATGATTTGCAAACAAATTTATTGAGAAAAATAATGCAGAAATAAAAGGTAATTACAAATAAATTTATCCGCACAAATGAGCTGTTCTTTTTTTAAGTACCACGTAAGCTTATGCTGAAGGCATGAAGTGTGCTTGTTTAGAGTAAAATTATGATGAGGTGACTGATATATGACGGTGCAAGTTGTGGTCCCAAAAGTCACGAGTCAAGTGTGGCCCATCCTGTCAGCACAACCAAAGACAACGGAATCACGTCATTAGCAATTTAGCACTCGAAAATTATTACCTAATTTCGTGAGTGAGTGAGTGGACCCTCTTACCAGTGACTTAAACAACACCCTTTATTTTGCACCAAAGATCTATAAACAAATAATGTCTATAATAGTCATTGCTGCTGCTGCTGATGATGATGATGATGTTGATGATGATGATGATTATTATTATTATTATTATTATTATTATTATTATTGGTGATTATCAAAAGATTGAAAATAATGTCTATAATAGTCATTGCTGCTGCTGCTGCTGATGATGATTAATAATAATAATAATTATTATTATTATTATTGGTGATTATCAAAGATTGAAAATAATGTCTATAATAGTCATTGCTGCTGCTGCTGCTTATGATGATGATGATTATTATTATTATTATTGGTGATTATCAAAAGATTGACTATTATTATTGGTGAAGAATTTAATTTTTATTTATGATTGTGCAATTATAAATTTTTGTTTCTCAGATTTTTGCGTAGCTATGGTTATTATTTTTTGACTGTTATTTTGTGATGAGTTGAGAAGATTGGATTTTTTTTATTATTTTTTTTTCTGGGACGCTTGGGAAGCAATTTTAGATACATGGGCAATAAGGCAAGTGTCAAGACAGAAGCAGTAAAGAGATTTAAATAGTTTAATTAAGGTAGTGGGTTATTAATGAAGGCAGAAGAGTTCTTGTGGGGTTAACTTAATATATTTTATTAATTATTTTTTTTTTTGGGATCGTATGGTTCTATCGGTCCAATAATGAAAGGAACAATCGCTGGTAATATTAATATTAATGGGAAAATATATTATGTACGGTATCAAGTGGAAAATCCACTAAAGTAGATTAGACTAGAGAACTAGCTCTTGGTCTAGTACCAAAGAGCAATGCACCTTTACTCCTTGAGTGAAAGGTCGCAGGTTTGAAATCCGGCTGGACGGTCTTTTATAGACATTTAATTTAAAAATAAGTTGGGTGGCTTAGACCTCCTATTTATCTTCAAAAAAAAAAAAAGTAGACTAGACTAACTTTTTTTGTTTATATAAAGTGGAAAACATCTGTATCCTTTTATCTAATTAACTAAAAATATCTCTCTGGATGCGGTCAAACAGTTAATCAAACAAGAATAAATACTTATTCTAAGGATATAGAATAATTTGTTTATATATGTACATATTAATAACTGTGTAACTTTGTCATTGTAAACTGCAGGACCACGAAAAAATATATATTACATGTAAAATTAGTTTTTAATGTGCAAAGCATACTACTAGATTGACTATATATAAGTCTATAACGTTTAGTTGAGTACTGAAAGCAAGCAGTAATAGTTAGAAACTCTTTTCAGGATTGATATTTTTATGACAAATTACAATTAGCCCTTCTCACCAGATCCATGTGGCTCTGGTGATGTTGTGGTTTGAGCACAAAGCAATGATATTGCATTAATTGAGGTATAGTTGTGTGACGTAATTCTTTGCATTGTTATGGCAATTTCATGGAAAATGAAAGGCAGACATAAGTTGAATTGAAATTAAATTTATATCATGATTTTGTTGCTGAAACTCTTCATCAAATGTCACTTATTTACATACGTGTCATTGCTTATTATAGTACTCTGTTAACATCAAAACCAATGCTATTTCTTTTTTTTTTGGAGATTTTGCCCCTATTTACTGTAAAATACAGTATTTAAATCATGCACGTTTGGCCTTAGTTGTACCAAAAAAATTTGAGCCGAAATTATTTTGCTCACTGATGTGACACCGTATTTATTGGCCGCAGAAGAACTAATTAGCAACTCCAAATTTAAAATGATTTGTCCATGAGTGAGGAATCCCCCTCGAATTATTCCCCCCTCCACCACCTATTTAAATTGCAACTATGCATGGCTTTAGACTAATTGGAGGTTGGTTTTAGTTTATAACAGTCGAGCCAATGTAAGGAATCTGACAAACTTGAAATTTAATAGAAGTTTCGCGAGGAATCCTCTGCAATACTGCTCTGATTTGACAATGAAACATCAATACCATTTGTAATATTTCTAGCATAATGAGTCGTACTTTTCAATCAACAACAAATTTACATGGCATTATTAAATTACAAAAATGACTGCAGAAGTATAAATAAATATTATATACATGTACCATACGTGTCAAAATTTAGAAACTAACTGGCAATAGATCGCGTGATTTGAATAAATTTAGCTTTATCAACATTACTCAATAATTAAGCAAATTTCAAATCATACCAAATTTGATACATAACTTAATAAGTTATTATAAGTCTAGAAAGATATCTCCACTTATTGTTATGAGATATGCCATACAATTCAATAAAAAACAAATGCTGTTATATATTCGTTTTGTTCCCTCTAATTCTATATAATCAAAATATTTCATGGAGACAATTGCATAACCTAAAATAATTGGGAGCATTGCAGAAGACATGCCGAGTTGGATGCAGCTGCACCTAAAAACGAACTCCTGAGATGATTGGTGATGCATGAAATGTTGTGTTTCCGGCGCACGCCACCATGTGGACAACAAAAGAGAAATAAGTCGCTCTCATCTCCAGTCATGTGGAAAATAGGAGTGTCTCAACTCTTTAACTTCCCAATGTTATTTAAATGGATGATGAGGTATATCACAAACTGGAGGTGACATAGTACTGAAAAATATTTTAAAAAATGTAGCTCTGTGAGACTGACAGTATTACTACTGGTACCTGTGATGTGAACTCCATGACTCCATCTGAATTGGATCCCAAAATGGCATTAATTTAACTGCAAAAAAAATGGCATTAATTAGGTATTTCGTTGGATCAGGTTTCATATCCATTAATGTTTCGTTTAGATTATGTAATATAAACCAAATAAATTAGTTTCATTTTGTTGTATTTCTTAAAAAACTTTTTGTATATGAATGAATATTTTAAATATGTTTACATTAAAAAATAGAGACTAAATGGTAAAGGAAGAACCTTTCTGGAGAAACATGCAAATAAAAGCACAGTCAGGTCTGATCTAATATGAGTCAAATTATGACTAGATACTGTATTGAATTGATCTGGTACACCTATAATTATACTGCATTTGCCTACGGGCTCATACTCAAAATAATAATAATAATAATAATTATACTGCATTAGGTTATGTACATGTGAAATATTTAAACTACTTTTTATTTGCTAGAGGATCAATAGAAAATAAACTCCAGATGATAATTTTCGAACAACTTTAAAGATAGGGTTAATTAGATTTATGCTACTGTGAAAATGTTAAATTAGTAAAATGCCATCACTAAATGATAAATTAGTTTTATGCCATTACAAAATAGTAAAAATTATTTTTTTGCCACCGAAAAATTGATTTTCCAATTTTATCCTTTTAAATATGCCACTACAAAATTTTAAAATTAGAAGAATGCCACCACTAAATGACAAATTAGTTTTATGCCACTATAAAAATTTAAAATTAGAAAAATACCATTACTAAATGACAAATTAGTTTTATATCACAAAAACTTTGAAATTAAATATGCATTCAGGAAGTAAATTATTAACTAGCCGTGGAACTTTATATGTGTTTTTGACATGTCCATATCCTTTTGTACACCTGAGACACCAATGGTTACCTGAGCCACATTTCCATTTTCCATGCTTTGATAAGTTTAAGCCCAAGAAGTAGATACCAAATCCTCTATAAAATATATAGGCAGTGTATTGAGCAGCAAGGGCTTTTGTTTTTGGATCAGACGGCAGTGTATTGAGTAGCAAATATAAGCAGGGGGCATGGAATTTCACCTATCCGATCCGTAAAATAAAAAAAATGTTCAGAATTTTGAAATTCAATTGAGGGCAATGAACGGAATGGTTTGGGAATATTTAGTGTTTTTTTGAAACGTAATTTGTAGTGTTTATTAAAAGGGCAATTTGGGAATTTTTAAAAATAATGAGAGATTACACGATGTTATTTTTAGTATTTAATCATTTTAGGAATAAGATAATGGCATATATCTAATTTACATAATTGGATAATGGCATAAATCTAATTAGTAATCTAACAGTGGCATATCTCTAATTAACTATTTTTCACAGTGGCATAAAACCAATTATTCCTTAAAGATATTATGTATTCAAATTTTGACCACCATAAATTTAAAAATTGGAAACAAGGTTCTGTCCCTTAATTAATTATGATAATATTACTTTCTTGAGATGTAGAATATAGAATATGTGAAATGGATTTCCTTCATTTAAAGTACTGAGATAACATAGCAAAGGTAATGACAATGAATTGTACTATGAAAAACCTTTTTTTTTCCCCCTAGCAAGGAAGGCCCCTAATTAAGGAAATATCAAAGGCTAAAAAGAAATGAAGTTTTTGGATAAATAAGAACCTTAGATAGATTTAAATATTGGCTTTTGCTTATTAGAATAAGCATCTTTTTGAACTTTGTACTTCTTTGTTTTATTGTAGAAATTATTCGCATAATATCTTGTCTCTTTTTGAATGGGGGTAACAAATCTATTAACTTTTGTATTATATATAAACAAGTTGGGTGATCCAAATACAATCAAGGTTCTCTCCGGTACTCGAGGAACTGGAGATAAAACTGCACTTAATTATATTGGTCAACTGGATGGCATCTAACTTGAAATTTCTGGTCAACCCTTTCATGCCAAAAAATGAGGCAGCTCCTTAATTAGCAATCAAGGTCACCAGCAAGAAAACACTTTTAGTACTCCAGGAAATTAAGAATGTCCTTTTAGTCGAGTAGTAGGAATATAAACTATTAGCACTTTTTTTGCCGTTAAACTTGCAAACACTGATTAATAAAGTTAATTTATTCTTATCCATGTTCCTAAAATTTAATTTGTTGGTTAATTAATGACCCAATTACCTACAAATACCTTCGATGTGGCCTTAATACTTACAGACATTGAGTATTGTCTGATTTATTAATTCTTCTCCATGATTTTGAAAATTTCTTTTCTGCATAAATTAATTGCCCAATTATCGTTAATTACCTTTTCAAACTTATATATAAAATAACCCACCTAATAATTGTTCCCATTGTGTTAGTTAGATGATGCCATAGGTATGACATTATGACCAGGGAGCAAGGAATAATAATAATAAACATAAAACATCAAGTTTATTTGATCTTAACAAATTAGCATCCCAGCAAAAGAATATTGATCCGTTAATGACTCCAGTGACGTCACTTGGCTCGTCACTTCATACTTTCATAGCCTATTTCCTAGACCCAATATAAAAAAAAATAGAAAAATAAGGAAACTAGGCCGGTCAAATGTGCCAAACGCACACACGGAAGTGTCACATTCCGTTTCAGAAACGAAACCCAAATAACTATTTTATTTCTGTTTCGTTTTTGAAACGGCAGGAAAAATTTAGTGCCACATTCCGTTTCGTTTCTATTTTTCATTATAATTCCGTATTTTCGTGTTCCATTTTAGTAAAACGGTATAAATATCCGTTTCGTTTCGTTCCGTTTTTTGAAACGGAAGAGAAAATTGGTGTCACATTCCGTTTCGTTTCTGAAAATGAAATGGCAACACGTTTCTTTATTCCGTTTTGACAGGCCTGAAGGGAACGATGCCCTAAAAAGTATACAAAGAGTGGGAGAAACTAATTAAACATTTGTACTATATATGTTTCTTTTTCTTGGCATTCCATTTGTTCTGTGTTTCAATAACATTTGAGAAAAACGAAAGGTAATTTAGCGGTACGAGCATATAATTATAGCGCCATTAGTTAGCAAGTGCCATGAAACAAGCTTAGTTGTAGTAATATAAATACAGTACTATTTTTTATGTTTTCCACGCATCACTGTTTGGACATAAAGTTGGTCTTTTAAATGGATTAAGGTTTGCTAAGAAGGAGCGCATATAATTAAGCTAGAGTTTTAGGCACTATATATATGGTAGCAACAGCATAATTATATTTATATATAGAGGCTTTAAGCCTTTAATACAGCACTAAAGAATGGCGGGAGCCTCTCTCATTTCTCCACTTGTCGGCTAGGTGGGGTTGGTGCGTTTGACACGTGCGCTTGTGGAACTGGTGCTTTGGAATAAAGTGCATCAAAAGCTTCCTATTAGTTTACTATTACAGGTTAAAACTCAGTCAAGTCTAAAGTTGATGCATGATATAACGGTCTATCTATTCTCCAAGCATCGTCTGGTAATTTCCTTGGTCAAAAACATATATTGAGTCAAAATAAGTTGTTGGTCGTATGGATTAGAAAATGTTTACTGGAAGAAAAATAGGGTATTTGGGCATTTTTTTTTTTTAATGATGGTTAGGAGACTAAAGCCATATCATGAAGAATATACACTTTTGTACAAGGTTTCTTGCTTCAGAAACAAATTAACACCCTTTTTCTTATAAAGACGGAATTGGATATTTTTGTGCTTTCCATTATTGGGCTAAGATTGAAGAGTAATTGATAAAATATTTGGATAATATCAATTGTATTTCCTGAAAACTTTAATATAGTGCAATGTATGCAAGACTTGTTTAACGAACTGCATGATAGCTCAGTAAAAAGTTGCTTATTTATCTTATTTCTACAAAATGATATTCCTTTAATAGGCAGAGAATGATTCTCACAATTATATTTTTGGAAAAGTTGATTCCCTTCTAACCCATACAGTTATAACTTACATAGCTAGCATATATCAGCTAATTAGCGGCTCATGCAGTTTACTTTGTCCTGTTTAGCCTAGATAGTATAGGAATTGATAAATTCCAAATTAATATGAGATTAAGGAGTTGTATTATTTGTATTAGAGAGCCAGCTTCATGTGCTATCAATTGCAAACATCCCATCACGTATTTCTTGTCGGCTTGAATCTTTGTGGATTGACGAATTTTATTGAACCAAAATTAATATTATGAACCTTTTAGAAATTCAAATCCATATAATATTTGCATTTAATGAAAAATTTACAAAATTCACTTTTAACAAACGTCTGCGTGTTAGAATATTTAAATACAAATATCAACTCTGTACAAAAGTCAATAAGTTATAAAACAAATAAATGTACTAGATTACACTCAAAGTTGAAAGTTATAACAAATAAATATACTATATTTCACACTTAGGTCCTGATCAAAATCTTTTTTTTTAACATGAGATTTCATTTCATTAGAAAAAAAATTTCCAGAATGAAGAGATTTTGTGTCATTTGATTGAAATTTCAATATTATCAAATCCCATGAAAACTTGAGAAATTAATTAAAATGAAATGAAATTCTGCGTAAAAATTATTTTGATAAAAACCCTTAATTGGATAATGGAGTTAGGGCAAATGGGCAATGTAAAAATATCTTTCTCACTTAGGGTATGTTATTTGGATGCGTTGGGAATTTGGAGATTTTTTAATTTCTAGACATATATTTATTATAAACAATTCAAACTCTTCACAAAGTTATACACTTTCCAATAAATTTATGCCTAAGAATAGAAAATTCTCAAATTCCTAAGTGATCCAAACGGCCCCTTAATATGTCTTTCGATTTCACATTGCCCAACAATTATTTCTTTCTTGGGCTTCAAGAATTTTAATTGGAAATTGATTAGTGCCATTGCACTCCGTGCCATCCGAGCCATCGCGCTGCACAGCGCCTCAACTAGCGCTCTGACCCCTCTACTCATCCAGCGCGTATTTTTTGTTCAGTTAGTTATTATAAGTGTTCAGTTTAATATGTACAAATGTTCACTTTGTAGTAGAATTGTTCATTATTTTATAAGTGTTCGCTAGACCAAATATGTTCATTTTGATTTTTTTTTTGCCAAAAATTTAGTTTGGTCAATACAAATGTTCAGTTAATTGAGTAGAACTGTTCAGTTAGTTGCAACAGAAAATATAAATGTTATGAGCAAACATGTTTATTTTATTAAGTATAAATTTTTAGTTTAGTAAGTACGAATGTTCAGTTTAATAAGTACGAATGTTCAGTTTAATAAGTATGAATGTTCAGTTAGTTGCAACAGAAATACAACTGTTATAAGAAAAAAAAACCAAGCGAAGGGGTCACGAACCGGACAAAAAATACATGTAAAAATTAGAATTGGAAATGAACCGATCCGGTTCAAATTAAATTTTTTTCGATTCTACCCCTGCCTCCTAGAGCACCTCTTGACCACGCGCGACTCTGACTCTAGCGCGATTCTAACGCATTAAACTGAACACTTCTTATTATTAAACTGAACATTTGTAACACATAGCAGCGATGGCTGGGATGATATATTTGTCGATGACACTTATAATTCCTGATTTTAATTGGATAATGGAATTTGAACCCACAACTAAGACTAACCGATTGTGGGCTTCAATAAGTGTAATAAGATTATTGGGCTTATATGGATTTGTGGGCTATCTGCTCCCAAGTCCCAAGAAATGTACAAAATAAGTAAATAACAATCACATTCCAAATTAGACATGCATATTCACTAATTTACTTCCAGACTCATTTGTTTGCTTAGTAGAAACGCATTACCGACAATATTATCCGGTCTGACAATTACCGCCATTAGAAAACATAATATAATTGATATCTTGTATAAAAAATTAATATTAAAAGGATAATTTTACATTAATAAAAAAGGCATAAAATGAAAGTAAGTATTAGCCACTAACAGAAAAGTTGTTTAATGGTAACATTGAGAGTTCTCCCAAGAAAATTTTGATCCGATCAATGTTTTGTGCATGTGCGTTTGATGGTGAACCTTCATTAGATACAATAGCATCTGTATTTTGTATGGCAGTATCATCACAATGTACACTGTCATGAAATATTTTTTATAGTATTAGTTATGAAAATATTTTCTGCATCAATATATCAGTTTATAATATCATATAGCTGTAATAGTAAAATCATCATAACCTTTCTAAGTATTCCTTGATTTCTTTAATTCCACGATCCTTGTAAAACCGAGTTGCAGCATATGCCTTTAATGAATATTTCCCTAAGAATTTTAGAAGTATATTTCAACAAAGTACATTACTTAATGCCTCAGCACATTTAAAATATACATGCATATATATATGCATATTATATATATAATATAATAATACATACCTCGGTACGGTTTCAACATAACAGAATTGCATGCAAGAATTATAGGTTGATTGTTTGATTTCGCATAGACCCCATCAATGTCTAGCTCATCAACAAAATGCGCCCATAGAGTCATTTCCACAGTTTGACCACTATTCAATATGGAAATATGTCATATGGAATACACACACACACACACACAAATAAAGATAATAATAAGTTTTATTTAATTGAATGAAGGAAAAATGAGAAACCTTTCATTTGTCATGTAGATTGTTTGCATTTTCGTAAGCTTGCCATTTGCCAATTTTTCTTGGATAGTAGTAAAATGAGACACTCTTCCTATCACATCTAGTTTATTATAAATGTGTATAAGCAACAAATTTTTTTTAAAACATTACAGATAAAGATTGAAATTTTTGAAACATAACACATACCAAAAGGTTGTTTCTCATCAGTAATTTTTGTGCCAATATCTTCTAAACGCTTAAAATCAAAATAGCACACAGGTACATCATGCAAATCAGGGGCTAATGGCGTGACATAGGTCTGACCAGAGAAATAGAGAGTGAAATCATGTTTTACTGTACGGAATGCAGAGTTCTTAATGTGTTCGACAGTATAATGACCAATTTCACATATATTTCCCTCAACAAAATCTATCTCCATGCGGCGATAAATATTGATGGGCATAACTCCTTGGATTGCATCCCCCTATTGAAATTGTCCAAAACAAAATGATTCAACACTACTATTAATTTAATGATAGGATGAAAATCTTTTCTAATACTACTAAACAGTTAGTTATCAGAAAGTATTTCCAAACCAAGATAAATATAAAAATATGACATACCTCTTTGTCCAACAAAACAAAATTCATTCCCCATACGTTATTGTTCTTGGTATCAATAGCTTGCCAAATCTTGAATACCCTTGCATGAATCACACCTTGAACTCTGTTAGTAAGTTGAGAGATTGCTAGAACAATGTCCATGGCTGCCTGAATCTTTCTAGATGACAAAAAAAAAATAAAAAAGAAAGCTTTGATGAAACCAAAAAAATAAAATTATCAACTCCAGTGAATAAAACGCATAATATATATAGTATATAGCAAAAAAGTACCTCTTCGAATTTATTCGCTGATCAACGGATCAGATCGATCGATCTGCGATAAAAGTATTGAACGGTAAGATGGCCGTGTCGCCAGCGAAACAAAAAAACGGATCACGACATCCACGGGTTTTAATTAATACTATAGATGAGCATGTTTTCATGCTACATTTCGGAGTGGGGTTGTAAGGTTAGGCACAATAAGAAAAATTGAGATCTTAATCTTTAAATTTTATCAGATTAATTATTAATCTCAAATGACGAACTTGCATTATGGATTCTGATCTATTTAATGGATCAAGTGTTTAACCTTAAAAATCTTTTTGATTGGTTATATTTTTAATAAAATTATGAAAACGAATGTACAAAACAGAATGTAAAATATTGTTATTTCCGGTGCCTCATAATCTTGCAACTAAACAAGGTTTTTATTAATTCTTAATTTTTCTCTCTTAGCCTCCATTTGATTCACACAAGGTGGAGGATAGGAATGTGAAGCGCAACAGAGAAAGAATTGAAATGCAATGGAAAGACATTATATACATGAAAAAAAACCTCATTTTAATGATATGGATGATAAAATGAAAGGAATGGGAGAAAAACTCCATCCCCCTTAATTTCTATCTTTCCTGCAATGTACGGACAGTGACCATTGTATTTTTTAAAAAAAAAATTCTAAAAGCGGAATTAAATCATAGAAGAGAAAATTAGTTAAGCAATAAAATACATCAGTTAAAAATTTTAAATAAATATTACATGTCACTCCAACATCCCGAAAACTTATAGCGTAGCGTTCCAATACTTAACAACATCACTTAAAAATGAAAATGAAAAAAAAATATTATATATTATTTCCTACTCCGAGTGTTAATAATGTAGCATTTCAATATTTAACAAAGCAGTTTTCTGGTGAGCATTATTTTACTTGTAGATATGTATAAGGATAGAGTTCTACAAGTGGGAAAAAAGTCATCTCAGATTGACATTACTGCTAGTATTGTTGGAAAGAAAATAGCAAAAATGTAAATATATATCCAATAGACAACAAATTAGCTTGGGGGGGGGGGGGCTGGGGACATATTTTGTGAAAGATCTTTTCAGTGAAGAAGAAAGCTGGCATGATATTCTTTTATTCGAGTATTATATAGGTGAAAGGTAGGGTTTCAATTACTTACGAGAGTATCTTTGTCTTCTTTTCTTTGGCAAAATTTGTTCCTTCTTGTCCTTCGAAAAAAAAAATTGTTCCTTCTTGTACACTTTGATTATGGAGAGAAAAAGGATCTCACTGACAAGGAACTCACGCTTTTTCTTCTGTATCCATCACCTTTATCTTAGTTTTTCAATCATATATGATTTTCAATTTTGTTTTTTCTAATTCCGTTCGGATTCCTAGCTCCCTTCTATTTAATTTTCTGCGAATCGTAGTGTTGGTGTTTTACAATAATAAAAGAAACTACGCTTGAAAAAAAATATGATGAAAAGGTAAGAATATTTTAAAAATACTCATTAACGATCGTTACTTTTTTTTACAAAATTTATTAAATAAATTCTTAGCTTATGCAATTTAACATTTTAGACGGATTAAATGCATCAAAATTCTGCATTGATGACTCGCCACACCCATTGTGGATCTGGACTGCCACAGGATATGTGTGACCAGAAGGGAAGGCCCAACTTTGAAGAAGGGCCGCTGTCCATCTTTTTGACCTTTTGTCAAATTAAATTCCGCGTGGGTAGGGGTGCCTAACGTGGTTAACGAGCACGGTTTCGCCTCCTACCGTTATCGTGCCACTTAAAAACGGTACGAAATCAGTATGCCATTTACCGTTCCGTTTATTAAACGAAACAGATTTTTGTGCCATCAACCGTTCCACTTTAGAAATTACACATAAAACGGTTTGAAATGGAATTGAAACGGTCTAAACGGTATAACCATCTATGCCACATATCGTTTCGTTTAGAAAACGGTATAAAATTTCATGCCACAAACCGTTCCATTTAATATAAACGAAACAGCATAACGTCAAAAACGGTGCCGTTGACACCCCTACGCGTGGGTGATTATTATTTATTTAATTCTACTGAGGTTAATTACTTAATTAAGGCGAAGTAAATATTTAACACCACCTTCTCTCTTCTCTCGGTCTCTTGCACTATCTCTCAGCCTGCGGCCTCAATTCTATATTTCTACAAACGAAGGTACGATATCTCCTTAATTTAATTCCGTATTTAACTTATTTGATGAAAGAAACAAAACATAAAAATCAATCAACTTGAAAAATATCATGCTATGGGTTTGCTTATAGGGTATTTTCTTTGTTAGTTATTATATCTAATAAATGTCTGTGTTAGTCTAATGTGTTGAGAATTGAGCATGTATATATATTCTGGAGTGATTTAATTTCACTATTAGACTGGCACAGCATTAACTAGTTCAGCTTGCACTGTGATTGGACGACGCCTTAATTATTTTAATATTTTTCCTTTTTTTCTTTTTTGCATCTTTTATTTTCAATCTGTGCATATGCGCGCCACAAAATAACTCAAAAAAATAAGATAAATATAAAAAGTAAGAATAATGTAGCGCAAAAAAAAAAAAAAAACTTATAGCTAGCGTTATACGTACCTCCTTCACTTTATACAACAAGGTGTTGATAATTTGACTATATTGTTGATCTAGCAGTTCGTGAAGTAGCAGTTCACGTACCTCCTTCACTTTATGCAACAAGGTGTTTGGCACCATTCACGAACTAGAAGTTCGTGAACAAAGTTAGTTTGCGAGAGTCAAACGACTCACGAACAGTCGGGAACTAGGAACTACTCCCTACTCCCTAATTTCTAGTTCTCTGATTTTCGCCGACTAGTTTTGTTCGTGGACTTGTTTGTGGGCCTTTATTCATTCCCTTGTTCATCTTTTGTTCGTGAACCATCCAAACACACCAAGCCACAATTTATATATGTGAACTGTTTGAAACTTTTTCTGATCCAAACTTTTCTGTTGTATTGGAAAAAGTACAGAATTAAGCTCAACGAAAGGAAGAACAAACAAAAATGATAGATGATCCACTGATGATACCCCTATGGTTGATTATCCTCGTGATAATCATAGCCATTATTGTATGTTACTTTGTCGGCCGAAACCGAGGTCAGGCTGCGAGGGCACCAGCTCCACCAGTTGCTCAACCGTCGGCTAAGTAATTATTTTAAATCTGAATTATGATGTGTCATATGATATTATGCAGTTTGTTTTTTTTTTCCCCTTTTCTTTCTTATGATTTGTTTGATTTGGTTCACTACGTATATAATTAAATCAGATTTGTTATGCGGGCCATGAGGCATGTTATAATTATGTTTAATTTTTTTTTTCTTTCTAATTTGTTGGCTTGACTTGTTTAGTTCAAACGTTGAATAAGTATTGGCTTAACTTGTCATGAATTATGATAAGAAAGGAAAAAAAAATGGGAGCTGGTGCCCGCATAACAGCCAACAAATTAGAAAGAAAAAAAATCTGAATTATGAGGCACGCGTAGGAGTTGCGCCTCTCCTCACCTCTCCCTCGTCTCACGCGATCCCATGAGGCACACCTCTCCCTCTGACGCACGCTCTTTCTCTTTTCCGACTCGCGTCCTTCTCCTTTCTAGTACCTCCTCACTTCTCAATCTGGTACAACTCCACCTTTTCAAATCCGATGAGGTACTTACCTTGCGAGTAGAGAAGGAGAAGAAAGATGATTAGATCTGGCATTGAAAAAAGGAAGTGGAGATTCTGATTCTGCTGTTTCTGGGAGTAACTAAATTACTATAAGGGAGAAAATTGATCTGTATAAAAGAGTAAATAATATATATAACGGAGTAAATAATATCCATATCTGATTCTGCTGTTGTTTGGGAGTAACTAAATGGCTATAAGGAAGTAAATAACTAGTATAAAAGGAGTATCTAATATGTATGAGGGAGTAAATAACATTCATAACTGATATCACTGTTGTTTGGGAGTAACTAAATAACTATATGGGAGTAAATAATTAGTAATGAAGGAGTATTTAATACAAGTAAGGGAGTAAATAATATTCATATCTGATTCTGTTGTTATTTGGGAGTAACTAAATAGCTATAAGAGAGTAAATAACTAGTATAAAAGGAGTATCTAATATGTATGAGGGAGTAAATAACATTCAGAACTGATTCTACTGTTCTTTGGGAGTAACTAAATAACTATAAGGGAGTAAATAATTAGTAGTAAAGGAGTATTTAATACTAGTAAGGAAGTAAATAATATTTATATCTGATTCTACTGTTGTTTGAGAGTAACTAAATAGATATAAGAGAGTAAATTACTAGTATAAAAGGAGTATCTAATATGTATAAGGGAGTAAATAATATTCAGAACTGATTCTACTGTTGTTTGGGAGTAACTAAATAACTATAAGGGAGTAAATAATTAGTAGTGAGAGAGTATTTAATACAAGTGAGGGAGTAAATAATATTCATTTATAATTCTGATAACGATAGGGCTGGACTAGGCGACGGGAGGACTGCGACGGCGACGACAGGGAGGAAATTGACTTTATGGGAGTAAATAATATCATAAAAGGGAGTAAATAATGTGCATAAGGTAGTAAATAATATCCATTTTTTATTATGCTATTGTTTGGAAGTAACTAAATAACTACAAGAGAGTAAATAACCAATATAAGGGAGTATTTAATACAAGTGAAGGAGCAAATAGCATCAATTTCTGATTTTGATAATGTTTTTGTCGCAAAGAAGAGAGGGCTGACAGCGACGAGAGAGAAGAGGCGCGATGACGACGGAAAAGAGGCGCGATGACGACAGAAAAAAACGCGACAACGACGGAAGGACTGCGCGACTGGAGAGAGGCACGACGGCGACGGGAGGGCAGCGCGACGACGACGGGAGACGATGTGCACCATGAGAGAGAGGTTGAGGGTGCGACGGGAGAGAGAGACGCGAGAGATGAGGGGGTGAGCCACGGAAGAGAGACGCGAGAAGGAAGAGGATGTGCGACGGGAGAGAGGGTGAAGCGGGGGTGAGAGGAGGAACAAAGGAGAAGGAGACGCTTTTTGTTTTTGGAAAAATTTAATTAGCGAAAATTTCTATTTTTAGTCTTTGATTGTTTGATTGTCTAAACTTTTGATTGTAGTTATCAGCTCCGATTCTGTCTTATTATTGGATTTTTTAACTCCGGGCCGTCATATTCCATCCAAAATTCCAAATCCTGAAATCCGGCTCTACTATTTACAGTTATTCTTTTCTTTACATTCTGGCATTTTCAACGAAAGATTAAAATATTAAATGATGATTTTATTGTTCTAAAAGCCCACTTTGATTACATGTTGTGTAATTTAAAGTTTACATTCTTTTGAAACAAAATTCAATGTTTACATCATTACTATATTTTCAATAAATCTTAGGTGAACATTGCAGATATTAATTGATCGTATTTAAGTTTTTATTTGATTTAGATTTCAAAAACTTGTAGTAAAATGTAAAGTCAGCGATTGTAATAAAAGAAGTCATTAGGTTTGGGCTTAAGATTAAGTCGTGATTGTCATTTTATTATGATAGCTTTTGAATAGTTTATAACATAGACAGTCTTCAAAAGTTGCATGTGATAATTTGTTCTCCTTTGTTATATGGCGTTTTTACCTTCCATTAAGGAAAAGTGGTGGGACAAAACCCACTTTTTTTAAAAAAAAAATTGTTCTCCTTTTGCAATTTGATTTTTGTTTATTTTGACTGTCATAAAAAATTGATGACTAAAATTAATCAAAATCATCTTTAATTTTGACAAAAAAAATTTCAAGAGTAAGCAAAAATAATTTGTATTTCTTTCGTTTTCTTTGAAAAGGCTCATCTTTAATGGTTCGGCTCCCCTCCAGTAGTACTTAACTCATCACACCGTTGCATCATTTATTTTAACTCGTACAGTACAAATTAAATATGACGAGGCACGGATTGACGGATAGAAAAACTATATATATACAAAAATACAATTCAGAATTGTTGTGAAAATTCATCCAATTTGAATGAATTATTACTCAAATGGCCTGGGACCTCCAATATGTCGTAGCTCCGTACGATAGAGAGGAGACCAACCCCATGGCTCCGTGCTCGCAAAATGGGGGAATTAACGCAATTTAATTATATTCAATGGGATCAATTCATTCAATGAGTTACGCGGGTCCCATCCCAAAAATTAACACAATAATTAAGTGACCACTTCCCCCACAGAATGTTCTGACTGCATCTGTTCTACCGTTAGAGCAATGGACCGCAATTATTTCTCACACCCTCATAGAGTAACTGAATAAGTACGCTATTATATTTATTAAACAAAATAATGGATATATATATATGCACCCCATATCAATTTCACTATATTTAAAAAAATATAACGAAATATTTATAAACAAAACTGTAATAGAACAAAAGGAAAATGAAAATTTTATTCTATAAGAAAATTCAGTATATATGACAATAATACAAAGTTTTTCTATTTTTTTATCAACATGACGAAAATTACTAATAAGTAATAATACTGTTCCAATCACTTATTTAGGTTTGAAAAATTATTACTACATATCTTAATCACATATGACAACAAAATTTTTTGTTTGAAGGAGCTGAAATAATTGACAGAAGAAAACTGATACGCTGAGCTTATTGGTCATCATTAGTCTTACACCGCCACTTCCTTCGGTCTTAACTTGCTTTATAGTTCTTTCTATTTCTATATTTTTGTATAAAGTATGAAATTTTTCTATAAATTTATCATCATTACCTCTCTTTCATCACTTTTTGTATATTGCTGTAGAATTGACTCACATATTGACCTTTCCAAAATTCTTAAAGTCAATTATTTAAATAATTTTTTTGTTTTCTTGAATAACTTCTCAAGTAGAAAAACAATAGTTAAGATAATATATAACGAGAGGATGGATTAATTCAATCTATTGTAGTTGACTATATTCTCAATTAAATTCCGTCGTATTTTAATTTTGAAAGTTCAAATGGTCAAATCCAAAATGTTTAATATGATGTCCATATTGAATCTCATTGTAGATCAAACTTTAGATTTTTCAAAGTTTTTTTTTTATTATTCTTTGACCTAGCAAGTTATTTTTTTTAACCAAATCTAAACGGTGTCAAAGTTACAGTAGAGATAATGAAGCTAGTTTTTCATAATTAACTCTTAATTATTTTTTTTACCAAATCTAAACGGTGTCAAAGTTTTTTAAGCTGGGATGGTCTTTCAAACTAGTTTTTTTAATATATAATTAGGATGCACTTTATTTCTACGATTATTTTGTTATCAACTTTTGAAACGAACCAAATATCCAATTCAAATCGAAAATTGATTACTGTCATCTGCAGTTTTGTATTGTTTGTCATCGTTTAAACAAAATGAACACATAAAATAGACAATGTGAACATATAACTAATATAAGTAATCAATGCGAACACATACAAATAAAATAAGTTTAATAAAAATTAGTTGAATATGCATATAAAAATCTGAACAAGGGGACATTTTTTTTTGTATTCACTTTGATCGTTTATCTGTTCACCTTATCTATTTTATGTGTTCATTTTGTTCAAGAGATGACAAAACTGCAGAAGGACAATTATCATTTCTCATATGAGAAAGTTTAATACGCACTATAGTGCATAGGACTTTCTATGCACCGCAGATTTTTTTGGGATATTTTTATAAATTGACAAATCTAATTTAACCAATCTAATTTACATATTGAAATATTATAGCAAACCAAAATTTACAATTTTTTAGATTTTATTAAAAAAATTTCAATTTTTTAAAAACTTGCCATTTTTAGAATGTTGTAAATAGTAGTTTGTTTCCAATAATAGCATGTTTTAATTTTTTTTTAAAAAACAGTAATAAAATTTTAAAAATTGTAAAATTTAGTTTGCTATGAGATTCCAATATATAGATTAAATTGGTTGAATTAGATTTGTCAATTTACAAAAATACTCTTGAAAAGTCCGCGGTGCATGGGAAATCCAATGCACTATGGTGCATATTAAACTTTCTCTTTAAATCTATGCAAATAATACCCTCCATCAGTCAAAAGTGTCTTAGACAAACCAATCAAATATTAAATGCAAGTCAATATACCAACAAACCTACAAAAAGTCTTTCAAACCTTGCATAGATATAGATAAATAGATAACTAGTTGATGAGTCATGTAGTATACTATTTAGTTTTTTTTTAATATATTTAAAGAAAACAAATCTTTATCTTGCATGGTCAAGTGACACACTTCTTTTTGTGTATTTTGTTGGAAATAAGTGGTTTAGATATATTATTATGTCCTTTGTGTATTTAATATTTTTTAATGAAATGCCTATGAACTTTAATCTAAAATCTTACTTCTAAAATAGAAATTGAAAACCAATCTAAACTTAATAGTGTTCTTACGATAAGTCAAGAATTGAACAACATCAAATAAAAATCTCTCAACAAATGTTTTTAAGAAAAAAAAGTACAAAATTTTAACTTAAATATTTTATTAATTATTAGATTTATATAAAAAAAACTAATTTTATTTTATTAGATCGTTTACGTTATTTATAATCTCCGTTATTGTGATTATTTTGTTTTAAAAATAAATATAACAACATCAACATTAAAGTAACGGCAGATTCATACATCCCTTGCTTTGGCTTTCCGCTTTGAAGATCATACATTAACAATGGAACGGGTGCAGCAAATACGGTCTCTTGTCCAAGTGGGAAATGAAAAATGGGAATGCCTCCTTCAATTCAAGGCTTCAACCCAAGCCAAACCTCAACCTACCCTGAAATTTTTACTGAATTGTTAGAGACAAAAAAACCTCTTTGCAGTTGTCTCCTCTTTACCTCTCTTCTCCCCCTTTTTTCACAGTTCCACTTCCTCTTTTATTTAGGTCTCATTACTTGGTTTCTAAAAGGGTCACAGGATCTCCCTTTCGCCTTTCGCCTTTCTCTATCAATCCTTATCGTATACTACCTAACACTTCCAAATCAAAGCTCTCGCCTTTGCCTTTTACCACTATAATTTGAGAAATAGGAACCTGGTTCTGACCCAAAGAACTGAATTTTTAATTTCAGTTCGGTTTGTTCTGTACCCATTTATGTACGCAGTGTTAGGTCACCAAAAGGTTTCATTATACTTCTTCTCTCGCTTTCACTATTCATCTAACCTCAGCTACTTCCAAATCAAAGTTGTCGCTGTTTCAACCTCTTCTGCCTCAATTATAGGAGAAGACAATGTGGGTTTTTGTTGAATGTGCTTAGGAGAGAAATGGTTGCTTGAATTTTGGTCTGGGGGCGCAGAATTCGGTGCATCCTTTTGTTTCGTTCGTTTAAAAGATCGAGATTTTTTTCAATTTTGTTCAATGGAGGCTTCAACAAGTGACGAGGCTTCAATTCAAGAAGCTTTACTATTCTCTGACAGCCTCAAGGTCGGATCCTATCATTTCTTATGTACTTTTCCTCCTTTTTTTTTTAAAAAAAAATATCTTATTTTGCTCGTGCAATTTGAAATGAAACTTGTAAGCTTATTACTTAAAAGGAGTTTAAGTGGAATGTGCAAAGTTAGTGAACTTGTGTTGTCTAAGTCAGGGATTCTAGTTCTTTCTAATTATGGATAAGTCATAAGGTTGACCTTATCCCAATTTTCAATATGATTTCAACTTTAATTATATGTGCAGGATTTGAAGAATTTGAGGTCTCAGTTGTATTCTGCTGCTGATTACTTTGAATTGTTTTACAGAAATAATTCACAGAAACCTGGGTAAGTTGATTTTTATGTATATTTACATGTAGTTATAATTTTCTTAACAAGCACTTTTCAATTTATACTTAGTAGTTTGCATATATGCCCTTAAGAGAGAACTTTCTATTATAAAAGTTGCTTATGCTAGCTACGATTTCAACAAATAATAAGTTACTGACATAGAAAGGCTTCTAGCAAAAGAATGGGGTAATGTCAACTGCCATATGGCATTGTTGTATTATATACAAAATATGCCCCAAGAGACCCAAGAATGCTGTTGGCTATTAACATGGAATTTTGGTGTTAAAACCTCTGACTTTTAGTTTTATCTGTTTATGGACTAAAAATCTAGCAAACCAACATAATTGTACCATGTATTGTATCATGTCATTTATTTGGTGATCTGGTCACCTGGTATGTTGCTCTCTTTAACATGACAACTATATGGTTTATGTTTGGATTTTTCTCGCCTCTCTTTATAATCGGTCTGTTGGTACTTTGAAATTGGTATATAGAATTGGGATTGCATATTTACATCCAAAAGGATCCTAAAAGTGACCTTAATTGCATGTTTTTACTGTAGGTACTTTATTGATACAACTTTCTGGTAAAGTGTTTATTTATTATTTGTTCTTTTTTTATTATTTGGTGTAGAATGATAAATGGTTTAAAGGACTACACAGTGGAAGCCCTTGTCAGCACTGTAGACCACCTTGGTTTTGTTTCATATAAGGTGAATAATCTCTTAACTGAAAAGGTTGACGAAGTATTCGAAGCTGAGTTTATGGTTTCCTCCGTTGAGCAGGTAAATTATGCCTTATTTGTAAATAAGTATTAACAGTTTTGATATCTGCAATGTCAATTAGCCACACATTAGAACCAACTACTGAAACAAATTTCAATGCTGTAAAATTGACCATGTTAGCCCTGGCATTTACTATTAACTCAAGGAAATGCATTCACTATTGACCGAAACAAATTAGCCACACATTAGAACCAACCACTAAAACAAATTTCAATGCAGTAAAATTGACCATGTTAGCCCTAGCATTTACTATTAACTCAAGGAAAATGCATTCACTTTTTGTAACCCAATATCCAATATTGACTGATTGATTTATTTCAAATTTGCAATAAAGAATTAGCAGCTGAAAGTCTGAAACTACTAACAGAATTAGTAAATATTCAATGGAATGCAAAAGTAACATCAGTACATCACATTAAGCTAGCAGTTAGATGCTATTTTAGTGTAAATTCAGTATACACTTATGCCTACCAGGTTGTTTGTGAGCTTAACTTCAACCATTGGATTAGCTTCCAAAAATGTATTTGATTCCTTTGATCTTGGATACAGCTGTCTTTATGGTGGAAATGAAAACAATCAATTCCTTCATCTTGGATCTACTCCATGAGCCTAGAATCTATGTTCTGTTTTTTTTTTTTGTATAAGATATAATGAATTGTCTCAGTGCATTCCTTTAGGTATTCGACCTACGGATCTACTCTGTAAAAAGAGTGAAAATGTAGAATATGTCAAGTAGATCAAAATCTTGAAGTCTGTATTCGTCCTTGAAACATTCCAATGTGTATGAGGCAAAGCACCTGAACCCCCTTGGTGAACTTAACCTCATATTAGGTCCACTCCCATTATTTTAAGAGCTGTCATGTGCCAAAAATTCACTTCTTTTTTTTTCCCTTTTTCCCTCTTGTGTCTTGAATTCTTAATATTAAAGGGGTGAATTTTCTTACCAGCCTTTGATTCTTTCAAAACATGGAAAAGAAAATTATGAAATTGTCCTGTGATTTTATACTGGCATATATCTTGCTGTAAGAACTATGCCTCTAAGCATGTGTAATGTCATTTAAAGTTACTGTGACTTGTGAGAAATATAAATCACATAAAATTTACTAATTTTGTCTTAATTACTTCCCCTTTACTATCTGAACTTCATCTATGCCTTTTTGTTGCCCTATTTTTTTAAAAAAATATTAGAGAATAAGAACATGCCAAGACGTACTAGACCATGAAGGAAGGTCGCAACAATCTCTTGTAATTCGAGCACCAAAGTTTCACAAACATTATATTGTTCCAGGCAATTTCCTTACCCTAAGAAATTTTTCTTTATTTTTTGTTCTCTTTAAGAGAAATTTAACAAATGTTTCTTTGTTTTTCACAAATAAAGGTACCAACTTGCTCGACTCAGGAGTTCATCCAATAAAAACATTTCAGCGGGCAACACATTCAGCTACAAATGACCAATTAAATAAGATGAATTCAGGTATAGAACCATTCTTACATTATATGAACATTCTGGAATCTCTTTTAATTGAAGAATTGAAATTTGACTCTTCACTACTTGTATTGTGTATTGCAGCTATATCGCCGCCAATCAAGAGACCACCTACAATAAGGTAATTGTTATTTTCTCGTGTTTTTTTTTTTTCTGAATTTCAACATGATATGTTACTTCTCCTTTAATTTTAATTTTTTCACACAGGAAAATTAATACACCTTCACCTTCAAACTCTAACAACAGCCCAAGGTCACGGTCTGTGTCTCCCTCTAAAAAGTGTAGATCTCCATCTCCATCCCCACAGATGATGAATTCCTCTTCAAAAGGTAATAAAACAGTTTGTTTATTGGAAATGATAAGTTTGCCCTCTGTTGTGTTAAACTTCAAAGTGGCATTATGATATACTTGGTACTGGGGAAGGTCCGTTTTTCCACTTAGGCCCCTAAAGTTCACATTGTGCTTGATACCAAAATTATCAAGGAGTATCAATTTTCCTTCTTTTTTTTCCTGCCTTCAGATACTTATCTGTGTTCATGACTTCTATTTGCAGAAAAGAGATCAATGTCACCTCTTCCAACTTCAAGGCTGCTGTCTCGAGCTGCTTCGCTTGTGAGCAGACCTGCTTCTCCCAACAAAAATTTGGCACGAAGGGTAATATGGAGACCAATCTTACTATAATAGTTTTTTTCCCCTCGTATATGAACTTAAAGAATTTTATGGTTATAAGATTGACACATTTGTAGGCCAAGCTTTTGATGTGGAGAATATGAACATATGGTACCTTAATATTTTGTGTTAGGCCTTATAGCAGTATTGCATACGTATCTTGTATGGATTCACACTGTATGTGTTGGATACATCAGTTGGTGTATTGAATTAATTTTATCTGGTTTGTCCATCGATTACGGCATCTGAAATGTCTGGTCCCAGCTGGACACAATCATACAAATGAATACGGAACTGATACCATTTCAATACTGCATGTTAGGATATAGTCAAAGAAAGACATATCTGGGTCTGTATAAAGAAACTTCTTTATCGAAACCATGTGCCCTTTGGCGAATAATATTTGCATCCATTTATTTGGAAGTGCCCTTTGAATTTTCAGAAATTCCCAAATTATGGAATTGTAAAATTAGTCACAAATTCACAATGTGCTGAGCTGACAGTAAGATACATCTCTCTATACATATATATACACTTTGTTAAGGATATCTTGGAGAGAGCTTGTAGAAACTTGTAAATACTTGGTAAAAAATATTAGGTCTACTTAAATTATACCTGTTAGCTGTATTTAAAGCAGTAAATAATTATGTTTCTGTGCTTTAATCCTTTCTATAATACTACTTCTATGTCTGTAGAGAAATAAATAAACCAAATGACCTGTATAAACCATTTACCTAGGAATTTGGGAATTGCTATCAACTATGGTACCAATAGTATTATCTGTGCAGCATGGATTCTGAGCACATTTCTTTATTTAGTAATGAAAAGGAGAAATAAAAGGAAGCAGATCCTGAAATATGGCATTTTAAAAATAATGAAATTGCAAGCATTATCTAGGAACCTTGTTTTTGTGATTAAACATTTAGTAAAATTTTGTGATTCTGCATCCTTTTTTTTTCTGTCACTTCTCCTTTTTTAGATTACTAAAAGATAGGGCTGGTACTTTCTAGCACTTAATTCTTTGTCCCATGAGCAAAAAAAATAAACTTAAGTGTACTCTCTGAAAAATTAAGGAAAGAGAGACTTGTCCAGAAAAACACGGTAGCTTTGGATATCAGTACAAATTCCTCGGTGGTTGGCAAAGTACTCATTTAATTTAGTTTTCCTGTGAAGTATCAAGCAATATTGCAACTGTTCATAGAAACACTGACTTCCCTTTCTGTTTTTTTTTTGGTGCAACAGCATTCAATGGAAAGTCAAAGATCAGTGCATTTGCATTCTGAAAGGACTTATCAGAAGGAGATGGAAAGGAACTCAAATAAAAGCAAGAGCCTCCTAAAATCCTTGCTTAGTAGGCGTCGGTCAAAGAATCCTGACGAGTCATTGTATAGTTACTTAGATGAGTATTAACAAGTTTTATTAGTAGCATGTCAATTTCCAAAAGAAAAAAAAAGCAGTACGAGTATCATGTAATTTGCTAATATTTGTGGTGTTAGTTCTTTCCATTTTTATTTTTTTTTCTGAGTATATTTTTTAATTGTCTATAAAACTTTCTCTATGTTTTAGTTTCAGTCGAATATCTTAAAACAACTGGTTATTAGAGTTTTCATATTTACATTTTGAACTTTCCAAAGGTTTTTCTGCAATAATATAACTCGTAAGGGAACATTTGTAATTACAACTCTGAAGGACGGCTGTTGAATGGGGCTGTCCGTGAATCATGACAGGACAACATGACAAAGCTAAACTTGCCCATTCAACACGACAATTTGTTGATTGGGCAAGTTTTCTAATATCTGTAATCTGTCCCACATTTTATAAAGACTAACAGTATATATCCATACGATTGGAGAATAGAACATTTTTTAAAATGGTAGTCGTTGGTCCTCAAATGTGAACTATTTTATTTGATCAGACAGTTTGCACTGTTTTTAATGAATGTTCTAGCATGAATTCTTTAATCTAGAATGGAATTCTCTAAGTTTGGGTAACCTAAAGAAAAAGGAAAACACAACACTCTTATGTTTGGACGTGGCTGATTGGAAGTTTTGAAGTTTGAAGAACACACCCATTCTTGATTCCTATAGTTTCAATACATTTTTTTTTTGTTTGGAAAATGAATAATTTTGAGGGAATAACACTAAAAGAAATAAAAATTCATTTGGATCGCACTCCAGTCAATTCTGTTACATAATCTGTGGTGCCGTGATTTTTATATACCGAAAAAACCCAAAATGATATTTTAATAAAAAACCTTTGATTCAGATATTTAGAAGAATAAACATGTCAGTGCGCAGGTAGCTTGCGCAGGCTCTAACGGCGCCAGTGGCAGTGGCGCTGGCATGTTAGCAGGGATCTAACCTCATTAATCAATCAATGGTTGTTGGGTAGGAATTATATGCAGTTAATTACTCATGTAGGAATGCAATTAATATACAGAAAATGTTACTTTTACCCCTTGGTTCACGCGCTTATGGGTAGGAATACATTTAATATACAGTGGATCGTACTTTTTTCCCTAGGTTCACCCGCCATACAATTTTTTTTAATTAAATAATCTCCCTTGTTATGTGTTGAGGACAAAGTACAAACCATATAGGGGCCACATCATTAAATTTCAGAAAATTGCCTTCGGGATAAAAGGAGATGCCCGCGCCACTGCGGTTGTCTTCGCCAGGAGATACTCGAGCCAGTGCCAGTGGCGCCGTCAGAGCCCGCGCAGACTACCTGCGCACTGACATATTTACTTCTCTAATTGTTGAGTCATAGGTTTTTTTTAAAATATCATTTTAAGTTATTTCGGTATATAAAAATCACGGTCTGTGGTGTTTAAAAGGCATTTTAAGTTATTTACTTCTCTAAATTTACCCCTTCCCAATAAATTTACCCCTTCCCAATAAATTTCTTCTCTTATTCCTTCTTCCTACCTTATTCTCAACACATCCAAACGGAGCCGATAAAACGACAAATAAAAGGATACGTGATGGGACAAAAGATTGAGAAGCTTCAATAAAGTAAGAGATAATATTCTCTTGTCTTCTCTCTCCTTTTTCCTCTCATCTAAAATGAAAGAATTTGATTTTTGCCGTTTTGGGAATAGCATTTCAAATGGTTATAAATTATAAGAATATAAAACATTCGCTCAACTGAAAAGGAATTTTTGAGATAGTGAGAATATCCGTTTCCCATTTTATGGCGATCCGGAAGAACCGGTTCCAATTAAAAATGTCATTTTTCTTGGGACCACGGTACAACTAATTACGACCGCTACAAGTTGCCAAACCAAGTTTATCTCATTAGATAACTCGAAAAATTGGAAAATATTTATTGTCCGTATTTTACAACTTAACCATGTTGCCTTCTATACATATTGAACCTAAATTCATTTTTTGTTTTCCCTTTTCTTTTGAGGAATACTAAAATCCGACATGTAAAATCGATGAGGTCCATCCAACAGACTTTATATTTAGATTTATGCCACCGTAGATATTTAAAATTAGAGATATGCCATCACTAAATAACAAATTATTTTTTTGCCATTATAAAATAATAAAAATTAGTTTTTTGCCATTGGACAATTATATGACGATTTTACCCTTTTAAATATGTCATTATAAAACATAAAAATTAGTAATATGCCATCACAAAAGATATAATTGATTTTATGCCATTATTAATCATTAACGATTAGTTTTACGCCACTGCAAAATAACAAAATTATTTTATGCCACTGGTGCAAGCAAATAGCGACATATATTTAATTGGTCATCTAATTTTAAAATTAAAAATATTACATTTAACATTGAATTTACAATAATATTCTTGTCCGATCTTTTTTAACGTAAGTAATTATGGATTATTAAACTATAATGGTCTTTGAATACTTTGTTATACTCCACGATGATAACAACATTAATTTTGGAATGAATAAAATGAATCTATAATACTCTTCTGTAAATTATCATGGAAAACATAAAAAATTATTTTTTGCTCACGGATGAGCACTCTCTTCTATGAATTGAGCAACTCACCGAAGAAAGTGTATTGCGGAGGAGAAAAAAAAAAATTTAATATCCTACTAATTCCAGACATGTCATATACTTATATTATATGAGTAATGTTTTAATGAAAAAAAAGCGTGCCAATTATTAAGCGGGCAAGGCCTCCTCGCACAGTGAAGGTTTTGTGCATTAATTATTTTTTCCTGAGCGTCATCTTTCCTTTTTTTTAGGGTTTATATTTAATGAGGGGTTATTTGGTCATTTAAAAAAATAATGACAAATTTGGTAATGGTATTTTCAAAATTTAATATGTTTTTAAAAAAATAGTGGCATAAAACTAATTTAAGCAAATCTATAATGGCATAAATTTAATTAGTAATTTAAAAATGGCATTTTCCTAATTAACAAAATTCATGGTGGCATAAAACTAATTATCTCTTCAAATAATCGATCCCCAAAACCTTTTACATGCTCATAAAACCATAGCCTATCATTAGCGTACCGGATTACCAGTACCAACCAGTTGGAAGCTACTGTACGTACCCTCCTTAGATCAATCCGTATCCGCTCCCGCGCGGGACCGTCCAGCGCAGCTTTCGGACCGTCCGATCTGATTTGGACGGTTCATCGGACGGTCCGAGTCTATCAATCTGGTTACATGCACGGGGCTCCTTTTGCCATTGAGATTAAATAACACAGTTGTGATCTGTGCGCTGGACGGTCCCGCGCGGGACTAGATCCCATTTGCTCCTTAGATCTTAATAACGTTTTGTGCAATTAAGTCGATCATCCAAACTTGATGTCGGAATCGTGGCAGCCGAAAAATTAATGGATTAGGGACAGAAATTCTCAAGCACACTCTATTTCCATTAGGGGCGTTAACAAAAATCTGATTACAAGGAAATAATCATTTTATTAGCTTATCATGTAAAATATGGATAATTGCAACTCGTATTGTTACCCTGTAGAATGGGTCTACAATATTATCATTATGACAAAATTGATTTATAGAACATTCCATACACGTTTCTTTAATTAAATATTTGCATTTGTTTAAATAACGAGGTCAATAAAAATATAAATTATTTCAAGTAGCATTATTATTTGTTTTACATTTATTTAAACTTGTTTATATAAATTATTATTTTATTCACATAGGCTCCGTTTGGATGGTGTGGGAATAAGAGAAATAGTAGAAGAAGTATTGGAAAATATGTAACTTTGTGAAGAGTTTAGATTGTTTATAATAAATTTGAGAGTAGGAAGAAGCTATTTCCTTATTCTTGCACCCATCCAAACGGAGCCATGATAATTTGCTATATGTGAATTTTAACATATATGAACAAGATACAGATAAAATTAAATTTTAATGATTAAAATTAGAATATTGATAAAACAAATCTTAAGAAACGGATATTATAAATAATATATTCTCCTAATTCATATTGCAATTGTTGAAATCAGTGTTTTTAATACCCTACCAGATACCAGAAAATTCTGATAATACTAAAAACCAGAACAAAGATTGAAACGGAGATATTTGGTAAAAAGAGATAAAATACCGAAAAATTTGTTGAAACATATTCAGAAAACTCAAAATTTTCATTTATTAATTTTGTTTAGCGTTATTCATTTGGATGAATTAAATATTTGATGATCATTACATCTTCTTTTCCCGTTGCATTAGTTATCAAAATTAATGTATTTATCTCCACTAGTCCACTACATATCAGTTTTTTTTTTTCTTGTCCGTTAAACTAATTAAAGAAAATATATTTGCCTCATAATTACAAGGAATTGAATATGGCAGTAGTGGACATCAATTTATTTGCTATATATAAACGAGCTCATTGTTTCGGAGATGGGAGTTGAGACGAAAAAAAAATAAATTTGATCAAATTCCTATAATCCATATTGATATTCCTCTTAGTAATTTCCAATTCGATTAGAATATTATTTCGATTGATTCTGCTGGATATTGTGGAGAACTCTCATCAGTCACTTCTCCGGTCGTGCCCTAAGGAGTGACACATACCCGTCTTATCTTGGTTGCGGTTCCTCTTGCACGTTGAGACGGAATACGCTTAAGGACAGCGCCTAGCGCGATTCGGGTAAAACTATTTTAATTACTTATTTTATTTATTTTTATGCTATCCGAATTTGTTTATTTGATTTTGCACCAACAAAATTTAAGAAAATATTATCCACGATATTAAAAAAAATAGTTGAAACCTCTATTTACATCTTTCCAAAAATTCCACATAACTGCACGAAGTATCACCTCTATTCCGTAAAAAATATTCCTAACATGCTAGATACCAATAACAGAAGCACGATGAAAAAGAGATTCTTTTATATCATGCTAACCACTGCCAAGTTGTCTTAATAGGTTCAACAACAACGCAAAGTACAATATACATTACCAATCAAACTTTGTTTATTTAGACTTGTCCCGCTTGTTAAGATAATCTTCTTTTCACTGACCACAAAAAAACAGTTCACTTTCAAAGGTGCTTTATAATTCCAAATCTGCCCCCACCTGACCACTTGTGTAAAAACTTAAACAGAGAATTTGTCCTTATGCTGCCATTTCCACACAATTTGTCATCAGTTTCGGAGAGCACCATGAGTAAAACAAATTGAGTAATGTTAGAGTCAAATGCGTTTGACATTTGGTCCATCAAACACGATCGGATTTTAATTTTTGAGATTAGCATGGCCGATCCAAACCGCTCAATTTATTTTCCATAATGAAATATCCTAGGAGTTGTATTTTAGAAAATTCTCAATTTATTTAATTTTAGACCCTTCAATTTAAAAAAAAAATCTGAAAAAATAGTTAAAAAATTTTAAAAAAATATATAAAATTGGTATGTAAGAATATTTCAATATAAAGATGATATTGAACTATTTGGATCGGTAATTTAAATTTCAATAATTGAGTCTAGAATCGTATTTGACATCAAACGCGTTTGATTCTAGCATTACTCAAACAAATTAGCTTAAATTCAACCACTTTTGAGCTGAAAACCCCCCACTGTATTTTAAAAGTTGATTTTAAGCCGTCCAACGCCTCTTTCAAAAGAACCTGTGGATTTTTTACAACAGCAAATTAAAGGATGTATTGAAAGCAAGTGATTTTGCACCTAATCATTACAAGTCAGGATTTTGTATTACTGTGGTTACCAATTTTATGTTTGTAACTAGTATCAAAAGGGTAGCAAAATGGATCTATTTGTTATCTCTTATACTTTTTTCAGGCATGTTTGGTTAAAGAATAAAGAGAAAAAAATTACTTATTTCTATTTATGTAGTCAAACATTAGAGAAATAACGTTACATAAAAGGAAAAACTTATACCATATAAATAGGTGGTATAAGTTATGCAATTGGGTCCCATGACAGAAAAAAAAAGAAATCTTAACAATCCTTCCATTAACTAAATATTATATTATTTTTTATTTCATAATCAAACATACATTATATAATTTGATGATATAAGTATTTATACCTCCTTCAATCATGCCATCACTTATTCCATGACCAAACGCCTCCTCAGTGATTAATTTTTCTTCCACCATGCTTTAAGAATGGGTCCCTTGAATCTCTACTACACCAATGCTTATTCATATTCCATCCAATTCCAAGTGGCTTTTCCAATGACAAGTGAATATCTTCTTTAATTTATCCCAAGACCTTGCCAATAGCATCCATCTTTCTAAGGGGGTGTTTGTTTGTGACTTAAAGGGTGCATAACTTAAGTTATGTATTCTTAAGTCACCAAACACCTCTTACATAAGATGCCTTAAGGGTACATAAGTTATGCAACCTAAATAGGTTGCATAAGTTATGCACCGGTCCCCTTTAATTTTTTTTTTTCCAACAATACCCTTTAGAAATAATTAATAATAATATTTAATAATCTATAATAATTAATAATAATTAATAAATAATAATATTTAATAAGTAACAATAACTATTAAAAAATCATAATTGGTAATAAATATTAATTATTATAATTAATAAATAATAATATATAACAAGTAGTAATAATAATTAATAAAATATTGATTTATTATTAAATAATTAATAATATTTCATAATAATAAAATGATTTCTTATTATCATTAATAATTAATTTTTATAATAATTAAAAATTATAATTTAATTAATATTAATAAATAAATAATAATACTTAATAAGTAACAATAATTATTAAAAAATCATAATTAATAACAAAGATTAATTATTATAATTAATAATATTTAACAAGTAATATTAATTATTAATAATAATGATTTAAGAATAATAATTAATTGAAGATAATTAATCAATAATAATTTTTATTATAAAATAAATAATAATATTTATAATATTTAATTAAAAGTAATTATTAATATTTAATAATAGTAAAAATGATTTATTATCATCATTAATAATTAATTTTTATAATAATTAGTAATTAACAATAATTAGGTCACAACATATAATACATAATACTAATTCAAATTTAAGGGCATTTTAGTCTTTTGACATGAATATATGCATGCATTAAGTTAGTCATCCTTACTACACAAACAAACATCTATTACATAACACTACATAAACACTTAGGCATCCTTAAGTTATGCAACTCCTTACTACACAAACAAACGCCCCCAAAGAGTGTATTTTAAGCAACTGATAAACTATGCATCAGGGTCATTATTACGCAAACTGTGATGACATTGATTCTTTGTTGGATATTCATGTGAAACGGAAGGTCCGCATAAATTTGTATTTTCTGCAAATGGACATGCGTGCAGATGGATTAGACGGATGATACGTCATCGAGATTCGTGCAAAACCCCTGTACAAATCTATGACCTGAGTGGATGACGGCGTTGTACTCAGCCACTCCGGGGCGGAGAAATTGAAATCCTGTGGCGCGCGACACCATTTTAGTCGTCTGATCAAAATTCAATGGACAAGGGAGCTTCATGCATGTAATCTAGATTGACAGGCCCGTGAAAAATGAACCTTCCGATCAAGGTTAGACGGCTCGTACGTGTGCTACACCATGTGTCGCGCTACAACAAATTTGGGTTGGGGACGGAGGCAGTGGGAGTACGGGCAAGGGCTGTTGCACTCCCGTCATTTCAGATTTTAGTATACTACTACTATCATTTTTGTAATATTGTATAGAAATTAAGCAATTTTCCCCCCATACATTAAAAATTGCATATTTTCCCCCTAAATTATTTTTTCTTGGCTCCGCCCCTAAGTTGTACTTGTTCATACCGTAATGAGAGGGGATGAGCAATCGTTTCCATAATATAGACATGAGATGAACTTTTTTTTCTTTTTTGGTCATGGCCTGTTATTTTATATAAATTAGTTTTTAATAGTTTTTTTTTTTTGGACAAACTAGGCAGACGCTACCAAGCACAAATTTTTTTTTTAATAGTTATTTGTTTTATATGGTGACAGAATTTCCTTCTAAATAAAAAATAAATCAATGAACCTGGAAACATAAACCGCAACTTTCAATTGTTATTTGAGTTCGGAAAAGGAAAGGTGTCAAATTAATTTGACATTTGCAAGTAAAATAAATCTAAAACCAAACAGTGTAAATTCGTTATGATCCTGAAATCCAAATTGGATGATCATTATAATTATTGTGGATTTGAAGAATTAGACATTTTTTCCTTTCCCTTTCTTTTATTTATTTATTATTATTATTTTTTTTGTAAAAACGTATGGTCACGTTTTTTCAATTAGCCGCGTTTTATTTCAAATTGACAGGTATTTAATACAAACCAATCAATCATTCAAACCTATCCAAACAAGGCTGTACACCTGTCAAAGTCAGACATCCAATACAACATTTGCCTTTCATTAATATAAAATCTACCAAAGTCCCAGATTGCAAGTTGCAGCTCTCCTTCCCAGTACTATATACCTTTTGTTTTTCCTTACTTGGTTGAAAGGAAGCATCACATAATTAATTAATGTTTATCAAACGACTAAGTGTTATTCATTGACCAGACGTTACCACATATTTCCAAAAAAAAAAAAAATAAATAAAAGGAAAAAAGGAAAAAGAGAAGGAAAATTGTTAAATTTTTTTTTAGTCTACAATGAGTTCACAAAAATAGTCAATGAGGAATTGAGGATAAATACGAACTCGGGTGCTTTGTTTTAGACTCCTAAACTGTCAATATCAACCTAAGCGGAGAATTCAGATTTTTCATTTAATATATCGTTTTTGTTTCTATCATCGAGATCCTTTCCGTCTATAATATCTTTAATTTCTAAACACAATAACTGCAATAAAAATTAGATTATTAAAATAAAGTTGCGGGTTATATTTTACTTTGTTTTTAATAAGAATTGGAGTTCCCAAAAGTTACATTGATTTGGATACTTTACTACACTTTTTTTTTTGAAGAAAATAATTAACTAGACATTAATTTTTCAAGCTCTAAATTCCAGCAAAACAAATGTATAATATCATAATTTATAGGAATAATTAGATTTATGTCACTGCATAAATTGACAAATTTGAGAAATACCATTCTTAAATAGCTAATTAGAAATATACCACTATAATATTGTCAAAATTAGTTTTATGCCATTAATTCATCCCAAATATGGCTAAATTTTTTAAAAATTCCTAAATTATCCTCATTGGATTAAAAAATTAAGAAAAAAACATTTATGGAAGAAAGAAAAATAATATCTGTCTTTTTCTTTAGTTAGTTCCGTTCTTATATTAGCGTAGAAATATATACTATTAAATAGTCCAATTAAGAGCATAGAAATATATTATTTAATAGTATTATTTAAGAACGTATAATATATTATTTAATAGTCCTATTAAGACGATAATGATTCCGATGATGAATATATTTATTATTTACTATACTTTAGTTTCATTTCGTATGTGTGCGCGGCAATAATATAAGGAGTTACGTTAGAAATAAATGTGTGATATGGCTCTTATGTTACAATATTAATATATGTATCATTATTTAACATATACCATACAAAATATATTATTTATTTATTTATAATTTGGAATAATTGCATGACTTGAAAAGTATAAACCAGAGATGTGAGTGAAAGAATGCAAACTGCAAAGTTTGAAAGTTCTAGGGGCATAAAGCTAATTTTTATATTTTCACATGATACAAAACTCATTTTAATTAATTTGTAGTGGCATAAAACTATAATTTATCATTTAGTGATGCTATTTTTCTAATTTTAAATTTTCTTAGTGGAATAAAACTAATTTGTTATATAATAATGGTATTTTTCTAATTTTAAAATTTTGTAGTGGCATATTTAAAAGGGTAAATTGACAAATCAATATTTCGATGGCACAAAACTAATTTTTACTATTTTGTAATGGCATAAAATCAATTTGTCATTTAGTGATGGCATTTTGCTAATTTTAAATTTTCACGGTGGCATAAATCTAATTAACCCTAATTTATATGCGCATTTGAAGAAATAAATAATACCATATATAGTTAATGTTCTATTTTATTAGTTGAGATTTTCACAACTTCTGTTGTTAAGGTTTTAAAAAATGAAGAGCTGAAAATCTAAGCATTCGAACCCTCTCCCTCTCAAATTTAAAAATTTACGCTTGACTTGTCTTGTTCAAAGTTAAGAAGTAAGAACTGATAAATTAATTTGTCTTCTTCTTATTTTTTTTTAGTTTATTATTAACCTGATATAGCTCCTTTTTTAAAACTAAGAGCTCATTCAATTTTCCCAACATTCAAGGTAATGGATTAAAGTCCCCTGAAATTTAAAAAAAAATAGTGCCAATACACCGGATCAATATGAGTCGACCTACTTCAGAACAATTGGAAAAAAAAAGAGCCAGAAGTATAAATTCTCCGATTTTGAGAACGAACTCTCGATCTAGTGGCAAAAGACAATACATCTCTAGCGAAAGTCGCAGGTTCGAAACTTGACTAGGATCTTTTATAATATTTGATTTCGAAATAAGTTAGAAGGCTTAACTCTCATCTTATCTTTTAAAAAAATATAAATTCTTCGATTTTATAGAATGTCATATAAATTTTGTATCTGTCAAATTTTAGAACTATCTTTTTCTTTTTTTTTCTTTTTCACAGTACTCATGTCTTTTAATCTCTTCATTGAAATTATTTTTTGGCCATTCAATATAAATTAAGAAAAAAATAGGGCATATGTTCGTTATCTTCTTTCCTAAAGCATATACACAGATATTTTTTTCCCTATTAATCACAATGCATTATGTTACATAATATGTAGATAAAAAAGAATGTTCCAGAGATATTGAAACGTCCATTGAGGTGACAACTTCTTCATGAGACGCGACATAAAAATGCAAATTGTTTTCAACTTGAACAAAGGAACAAAGAAGCCTGATTCAATCATAGAGAACTAGGAATAATAGATGGCACCTCCTTGTGTTCTCATTTTGTTGATTTATTTATTTGGAAGTAAAGGGCGCCAGGTAGTGCCGTCTTGACAAGTTCTCAACTAGAGAAAGATAAAATCGAGAAGCATCATGTAAAATAAATTAATTCGAGAAGTGGGTCCACTTGTCATTCTTTTTTCGAGATTATATATATCGCGTGGACTTCTTTAATTAACAGTTTGTTTAATGCTTCAACTTTCAGGTAACAACAACAACAAGAAGTGGGTCCGAACTAATAGCTGTTGTGATAAAACGATAGGTAATGCTAGTAAGATTCACGAGCTTGATTTTTTTTTTTTTAAATGTGCCTATATCGGACTTTAAAAAAGATACCAACATATTTAAAGTTTGACAACATAATATTCAGATTCATATAATTACAATGATATAATATGAAGCATTGTTTTTTATAAATAAAAAAATAAAATTATGTGATTTATGATTAATATGCTACATGATCTTGTGATATAGTGTTTAGGAACAATAATATAGCTAATGTTCAGAATAAAAATAATAATTCACTAAACCATTTAAATTAGTTATCTGAATGAATAAAAACTTTGTTGCTGTATCTGAATGTATAAATCTTCTTCAATATTAATTGATGAGATAATGTTTAGGGCAATTACATAAATTTTAGACGTAGAACCTATTATGTTGTCATCAAATATATAAATTTAGAATAATTAATTAAAAATATTATATTAATTAATTATGTAAATACTTAGCTTTACACCAAGTAGGGGCCGCGCCTGATTAACAATATACTATATAGAAGAACGACCACATCCGTAATTTCCAAATTATTTAACAAGAACAGCACCGACCAGATCTAAACATAATATCCAAATTAAACTTTTAAGTTGTAAGTTGTAAGTTGTAACTCATACCCCAATCGGATCTATTGTAATATCCTAAATGGTCCCATTACTAGCCACTGCATCCAATCCAAAATAGAATTCATGTTTGATGTTTCTAACCGCTTTTGCACATACAAAATTCAAAGTACCGTGCGCACAAACAGAATACAAGAACTGCCCGTATAAAACTTAATTAAAACTTTTTATCTCATCGTTTCACGTGCACATGAGTCATACGTCGTTTGTGTACATGCTGCTGACAAAAAAGACAAAAGAAGCCTTTATTTAGTCAATGGCAACAGAAAATATACGAAGTAATAGCCACATAAGATCCGTGAAAATAAATAAATTCCCAGAGGTCAAGCGCAAGCCCCATGACCCCAACATTCAGGCGCCTCCTCCTTACCCGCCATCCGTTGTGACGCGGCGCTGCGGCTACCTCTCCCGACACCTCCGCTCCCTCAAACGACCCGCCACACCATCTTCCCCCAAACACGCAACGCCCGCACTATCCAAGTACAATTCGACACGTCGAGTAACTTAACGCACTACACCAATCAATGTCTCGTCCTATCCACTGATAGAAGTAGGCAAAACCATCAGATCCTGTGATAGGAGATTATTAAGAAATATAAGAATAATTCAGCGACAGCATAACCAATTTCTCATTCTCTCTACAAGCGCATGCACAGCACAGCACAGCAGCTACTAAGAGAGAGAAAGACGAGGTAAAAAGAAAATAAGAGAGAGCATCGGGATCGCCGCCGTGCGTGTGACCATCATGGACGTCGACGGCGATGACGTGGCCTCCGCCTGGCCGTTCGATTCGCTCGCGTCGCCTTCGCAGAGCCTCTTGAATCTCCAGTTCGCCGCTACTCCCTCGCAGAGCCTCTTGAACCTCCAGTTCGCCTCGCCTCCTTCGCCTCTTTGGGTTTTCGACGAACGCGCTGCGCCCCTCGACGCCTCCAGTTCTGATCTGGAGTTCTCTCGCCTCCTCGCTGGTGAGTTTGACTTTGGTACGTTCCTTCATTCCCTCCATTATTTTGTCTTTGATTACTGCTTCTCTTCTCTCGTTGATTCTGTTGAGATTACTATTGACTTTTGAAAAGTCCCGTCCGAGATTTTAGTCAACAATTTAGAGCAATCAGTATAATTTTACCTTTTTTTCTTTTTCAAATGATTTTATCTATTCTAAATTAGGAATCTTATTATCTTGTTGTTATCTTCTATTCTTCTTACTTAAAAAGGATAATTATGTGCATGGATCAGTGATTCACAGGCAATACGTTAGATGCCGGTTAATTTAATACAGATTGCCTCTTACTCTTTTCAGTTAGTTACAAAAGACCTGAAAGTTAGTTGTCTAAATTAGCTCTACAATGATATTAATATGCCTTTTTTCGGATTTTTTTTTGGTTTAAAATTAAAACTTCAAATTTACTTTTCTATTTTAGCCTTTCTAATCACTTATGTGTCCGATATCTCATTTCAAACTCATAAATATGGTAGTCATGCATCAACTTCTAAAACTGCTTAACATCTATTTAATGACACAAAGATAACCTGTTATTTTTCTACAAAAAAGGTACTGCCAACTCGACAGAAAGAAAGAGTGAAGCATCTACCTGCAAACCTCAGCCTCGGGTGCTGCCAAAGGAAGACAATAACTCTGACAACTCCTGCTTGATCAAAGAAAAGTTAACACAAGCACTTCGCTTCTTCAAGGAATCAACAGATCAGCATATACTGGTTCAGGTGTGGGCCCCTGTGAGAAAAGGAAACCGGTGCGTGCTCACCACTTCTGGCCAGCCTTTTGTTCTTAACACGCAGAACATTGGACTCCTTCAGTATCGAACTGTCTCATTGATGTATGTTTTCTCAGTTGATGGAGAGAACACTTCTGATCTTGGGCTCCCAGGCCGAGTGTACAGGTAAGGTTATTTTCATACGCTTATTAGAATTTTTTGTTTCTATATATTATAAATACTATTTCTAAAAACCACAAAACCCACACATCCTAGAGAGACGCCTATGCACAAACACTCCTTTAGAATGTGAGTACAATATTATAGTGGTACGAAAGCTGTCCGGCTGTAATGATACGTTCCAATTGCTACCTAACCTCTATAGTTGGCAATTGTTGTGTTTCATTTCTCTATTTATGCATGTTGCAGGAATATAGATCCTGGAAAAAAGAAAATACCCTGGGCACCATATCGTGCTATATAATTCTGGTGAGAATCGATTACAGCATGTACCAATCGGTACATCTTAATACCACCTAGGTTTGTTATCCTTGATTATACTCTGATCACATTCCTTTGACATGCATGTAGGCAGAAGGTTCCTGAATGGACACCTAATGTACAGTACTATAGCATCAAGGAGTATTCAAGGCTAAGCCATGCCGTCAATTATAATGTGCGTGGCACGGTTGCATTGCCGGTGTTCGAACCTTCAACTCAATCATGTGTTGCTGTGCTTGAGCTCATAATGACATCTCCTAAGATTAACTATACAAGTGAGGTTGATAAAGTCTGCAAGGCTCTTGAGGTTGTTGTTTTACTTTTTTTGTTGTAATGTTTTGCCATTATTCCTGCTATATAATATAATGGTAGGCAGGTTTATAATTAGCTTGTGGAATTTGCACCAAAATAGAAAAAAAAATTGCAATATATATCTTGTCATTGATCTTCCAAAAAGTTCCTTGTTTTTTTAGAAGATTCCAATGCTTAAAGATTAAATGGTAGGGGCACTTATATGTTTGTCTGACAGTGTGGGGACTTTTGGTGAATTAGCAACAGCTTATCAGGAACTTCTTGATAATACATAATACAAGACTAGCTTTTTTTTTTTTATGACAAATTTGTATGATAGGTAATAAATGTATTACTTCCATTGTTGCAGGCTGTTGAATTGAAAAGTACAGAAATATCAGATCAACCGAATGTTCAGGTTAAACTACGCATCTCTCTGCTTTTGATTTCTTGCCTATTCTTGTCATTCAATTTCACAACACTGTTATGCTAATTAAGCGAGTGAAAAAAGGTACATTATGTAAATTTCTCATAGTTATTTGGTCCATTCCTATGACCAGATATGCAATGAAGGACGCCAATCAGCTCTTGTCGAAATACTTGAAACCCTAACCGCTGTCTGCGAGTCGCTCAAACTACCTCTAGCTCAAACATGGGTCCCATGCCGGCATCGCAGCGTCCTAGCTCATGGTGGCGGCATACATAAGACCTGCTCTAGCATAGACAACTCCTGTAATGGTGGCCAGGTATGCATGTCAGCCAGTGACGTGGCATTCCATGTCATTGATGCCCACTCATGGGGCTTTCGGGACGCCTGTATTGAACACCATCTGCAGAAAGGCCAGGGTGCAGCAGGTCGAGCGTTTTTGTATCAGAAACCGTGCTTTGTCAGAGATGTAACTAAGTTTTCTAAAGTTGAGTATCCCCTTGTGCACTATGCAAAGATGTTTGGGCTAGGTGCAAGTTTTTCGGTTTGTTTGCAGAGCAATTACACCGGTGCAGATGAGTATGTTCTTGAGTTCTTTCTGCCGGCAGAGTGTAAAGGGGAGGCCGAGCAAAGGACTCTTTTGGATGATATCATTAGAGTTATGAAGGAGCATTTCCATAGTTTAAAGCCCGTTGATGGTGTTGAGATTTCAATTGGGTCTGTTGAAATGGTCGACTTGGAAAGTGAAGATTGTAATGATACTGCATGTAATGGAGATAATGGAGTTAGTGATACCTTGGAAAAGATTTTGTTAGAGAGTAGTGATGGTAAAGAAGTGATCAAAGTGAATGGTAAAGAGGCTCCTGCTTCTGGTACAGTTGTGAGAACGGGGAAGAAAAGGGGAAAAGCTGAGAAAATGATCAGCTTGGAGGTTCTTCAACAGTATTTTTCAGGAAGTCTGAAAAGTGCTGCCAAAAGCCTTGGTGGTATGTCTCTAATCCTTATATTACTTCTTCATTCCTATTTACATTTGTCATTTGGTTTTATTCACTGATGCCTCCAAAGCTATGAGAAAAACATAATTAGTAATTTTGTAGTACTTGGATAGTATGAACTATATCTTTGAGAAACTTGTGAATTTCCCTTTTGTATCATTGTTAGCCCAAAGTCAACTTTGAAATTAGATAAGATTCTTTAAAAGATGTTGTTAGATGCATTTTTAATGTATTACCTTCCCTCTTCCTTCCATGGAAATCTTGGGATATGACCCATAGATACACTAATATGCAACAACAAAAACAACAACAACAACTAACCCTTTTGTTCCAAACAAGTTGGGGAGATGCACTAATATGTAACTTTCTTAAAAATGTAAATGTGAAACATTCTTTTGTTATTTGTAGTGCATTTCACAGCAACAACAACAACAAAATCTTTAGTCCCAAACTGAGTTAGGGTAGGCTTAGAAGCTTAATTAATATGTAACATTTTTTAAAAAACTAAATAAGGAAAGTGTAGTTGCGATATTTTCGCTTCCAGAAGTGTCAAGGAACAAAATATGGGTGAGATGGAAAACACATTCATTGAGTTTTATTGACAAAAATGTTAAAAGGTCAAATTCAAGTTGAATTTAGTTTGTGGATGGTCACTGGTCCCACAATAACTTCTATCAACCACCCAGCTTGGCAGCTATGGCAGCTATAAGCAGCAAAGTTGACTCTGGTTCTTAATATACTCTGGGAATATTGGGAATTGTTCTGTATGCCTCTTTTTCTACCCTGTATTGAGGGAGTATATTGAACATATCGGCAGAATCAAGTAAATAGAGTATTTTGGTACTTGTTATGTAGTGTATTCCCTACATATGATATGTATACTATTCTGTATCTGTATCAGGTATGTGTCTGATATGGTACCATTCTGTGTAGAAAGCATTTTTTTCCTGCAATGTGATTAAGTATGATGGATATAGCTGGTTTGAGATCTTAGTAGAATTGTCAAGGCCTATGAATACTAGGGTGTTAATTTTGAAATTTTCAGAAATGGGATTGGGGTTACTGAAATTACTTGATAAAGAGATGGCTTTAAGCTAAATTATTTGTCGGTGATATGTATTGTGGCTCTTATCCTCTCTTTTGTTGCTTCAGTGTGCCCGACAACAATGAAACGGATATGCCGGCATCATGGAATCACACGTTGGCCGTCACGCAAGATCAACAAGGTCAACCGCTCCCTTACAAAACTTAAACAAGTAATCGAGTCAGTCCAAGAGCAAGGCGGGGCCCATGGTGCCTTCTCTCTACCCTCCCTCACAACCCCACTCACAATTCCTGGCTCCAATGTAGATCCAAGCCTACCAATTCAAAATAATTCCTCACCACCTAACAATACTAATAATACACCTGGTCAACCTTCTAGGTCTAAGAGTTCATCAGGAGAAGACAGCATAAATTCCCGCACCACTGAAGGGTCATGCCCCATTCCTGAACCACCACAAGCACAGCTCTGTGGGATGCTTTTAGAGGACTCTGGAAGCTCCAAGGATCTGAAGGATCTTTGTGGAGAGGGTCCTGTCCAGAATTTACCAACTGTAACTATTAAAGCAAGTTACAAGGAGGATATCATAAGGTTTCGATTCATTGTACCTGGAAGTCTTGTTGTGTTACGTGAGGAGGTATCATGTAGGCTTAAGCTTGAGATTGGTACATTTGAGATAAAGTACCTAGATGATGACCAAGAATGGGTTAAATTGGCATGTGATGCCGATTTGGAAGAATGCATGGAGATTGCAAGGGTTTCCAGTAAAAATGGAATTGTACGGCTATTGGTTAGTGATATTGGAATTAATTTGGGGAGCTCATGTGAGAGCACTGGTGGGTTAAACGAGTGAAATTTTACTTGTTGTAAACTGTAAATTATATCCATATTGGGTTTTGTAAGGTTAGTTTTTGTTTGTTTGGCCAGTATATGGTTTTTGTAATTTGTATGAGAATGTGATGTATAGTCAGATGTTGTCTGGTTCTCTAGGTGCTGCATGTCTGACTTGCTTCATGCATATTTAAAAAACTGTAATTTTTTGTTGTATTGTGTTCAAAATATAAATTTAGATAGTTTATGTACTACCAAGAATTTTTAAGCAAAAGTGATATGTATCTTACTGCCCATTTGAGAGTAAACATGATTAATTTCTTAGATGGACTGCCTAAGTCTCCAACTTCGCAAATAACATGATTAAGTTTAGTAAAAGCAAAATCAAGGGAAAGCAATTGATGTAATTCATATGTTGTATATATGGCAGCTCTCCATGCTGGCTGTCTGGTAGACAGTGGTACTGATGAAGGAGCTATTCATACTTGATGAATCTGTGCGAGACATTTCCTTATAAACTTGGAGTAGAAGGTTGTTCTGCTCCTGTGACTCGATTACTTGGTCTTGGGTTGATTTCAGCTGTGACTGGAGTTGCTGGATACACCCTTGCAGGTAAGAGATAGTGCTCGTGCAACCATAAATTGGGTCCCGGAGCCGTGCATTGGCTTCATACACCAAGCTTTTTACTGCATCTTCTCTTGTTGCATCAGCAAGTATCTAATTGGCAAGCATCAATTCAGACAATCAGGTAGGGTTTCTGTCTTGTAGTTTTGATCCACCGCCACATGATGAATTTTTTGATGTTTTGTATGAATATTTGTCATTACCAATTTATATTGATCAGGTGAATGACTCAGGCTCACAATATTTACTGCTTAGTTACCAATGCTAATAATGCAGTGTTCTGCATTTTTGTTTCCTATGTAGAACCATTAACAGATGCGCAAGTCTCAAGAGAAAGTCCAATTGACATCGGAAAACACACACAAAAAACATTTGTGCATCTATTTTTTTTTTATATTACATCCTAATAAGTTTTCACCAAGATATACTTCATTCTCTCCTTTTTTTTATTATTTACTCTTGCTTGAGGCAATTTTTCTTTTTGGTCCTTACATAAATGCGAAAGGGTTTCATAGTTTAGATAGAGATGAACGTGAGGTTGCTTACCTGGAGCATCTTGGCAACATTACTTGCACCAAACACTTTGTGCACGATTACAAACTTGTTGGGTTGATCTGCAGGGAAATATGGGGCCAAGATGCAGTCGGGGCTGCACTTTCGGTGAAGCAGCCGGCATGCATCACATGGCAATTCTGAGCCCATGCCCAACTAAGAATTAGTTGTGGTGTTGCTGTGGATCTTGAAGCAAGAACTAGAGAGGTGGGAGGTTTTATGACAGTAGAAGAGTTTATATAGAGAGCATGCCAGTTAATAGAGGGCACCCATATAGAGAGCATGCCAGTTAATAGAGGGCACCCCGTAAAAAGCTTAATTAGAAAATTAGACCATAAAATTTGAAGTGACAATAACCTACTTATGTAAGAAATAGTAACTTTTCTTTGATTGAAGCATGCATGCCGTTCCTATTATCGGAGATATAATCTCCGAAGAAAAATTGGGTTTGAGCCGATAATTATTCAACCCCTTTGTTTTCATGTGTTTGAATTCAACGGGTATAAACTTCAAATTGTGAATTAAAGGACTAAAGTACACACGTTGCATTGAATTTTCCATGAAAATTGGACTTTAATTTCTATTTCCGTTGACTTGAGCTATGTAATGCTAAAAATTTGGTTGCGGTCTGTGTCAAAAGACTCAAATCGGAGCTGCTACTCTGCATGTGCAGTTTGTGCATTTTGTGGGAGTTGGTGAACTAAAGTAGTTTTGTCTCATGCAAGAATTCCTATCCCATTCGGGACTTTTCATATCCCATTCGGAACTAAAGTAGTTTCCTGACATGATCCGTTGTTCACTTGTTCCATTACAAAATGTTGTTAGAATTTTTACTTCGCATGAAATGCCATGCCATGTATTGTTTTCGGTTAAAGAATAGCAACAATATTCTTTGTTAGTGAAAAAAATATTAAAATCACTTGGCCGACTGACATTCTTTTCAAGATTTGTAGGTGAAAAATGCATGCACCTTATTAGGGAAAATATACGAATTACAAACGCGCCAAATTCACCCATGAAGATGAAGATAATTAGCCTTTTGTTCGAATACAGCAGAGTTTGATTAGATGGTTCACGCTTGACAGGTTAAACGGTTATTCTCTATTATAAGGTTTTCTAAAATAAAATGATAAGGATATGAATGTAATTTTGCTACCCTTCATATTTGTTAGGCAAAAGATCTTCAAATCAAAATTAGGGATTAATATTTTTACTTATTATTATTTTCGAACAAGAGCCCGGCCCAATGACTTTCTTACGGCCTAATACCGAAAAATACGAGCCATCAGCCATTTCACATTTGTATCGAAATCGAACTAGAGCCTAGAGGCTAGAGCGCAGCCAGTGAACTCCACTTCACTTTCCCCATCGGGCCATCCATTACCAATTCATTTGTTCTCCCACAAGGTTTTGCCTCTTCTCTTCTATTCTCTGAGACTGAATGTGAAACTCATCATCTGACATCTCATCCAATGCTCTAATGGGGACCCGGCAGTTGGAAAATTTTGTGAGAAAACGCTGCAGATCAGGTAGGCTCCCAGTGCCCGAAATACTGCGCCTCGTTGACCTCTTGCTCATCTCCAGGGATCCAGCGCCCTCCATCAACTCCTTCAATTTACTCTTTTCAAACCTCGTTCACAGGGACAACTTAAAAATCAGCCACTGCAAAATCCTCCTTTCCCTCTTCAACCAATTGGCTCGACCTCACCCTGATGGGTTCTCTAATTCTCCCAATGCCTCCACCTATTGCATCTGTATCGACTGCTGTGCTCGAGTCAACCAGCCCGGCCTAGCCTTTGTTCTTCTTGCCCGGTTTCTAAAGCATAGGCTAACAGCTCACCCATGGGTCTTCAATCCGTTACTGAAGGGCCTTTGTAGGGATAATAGGATTAATGAGGCTGCATCTATGGTGTTCGATAAAATGCCTAAGCTCCGCTGCTCACCTAATCTCATCTCCTACAATACTCTTATCAAGGGATATTGCTCTGTCGGCAAGACTAGCTCCGCAACTGAGTTGCTTGAGAAGATGATTACAGGATGTGGTGAGTTCAAGCCTGATGTGATCACGTACAATACGGTTATTGATTGTCTTTGTAAGGAAGGTGCAGTTGGTAAAGCTTTCGATTTGTTTCAGCAAATGCACTCCATTAGTGTTCTTCCAAATACTGTCACATACAACACATTGATCAAAGGGCTGTGCAAGCAAGGAGCAATTGGAAAGGCATTGGAGCTTCTCGATCATATGGCTTCTAAAGGGCTTCAACCTAGTATAGTGACCTACACCACTCTTCTCAATGGGCTGTGCAAGATAGGGCTCTTAGAAAATCCAGAAAAAATGCTGCACTACATCATTTCCAAGGGGCAAAAGCCCAATGTCGTGACTTACACTGCTGTCATTAATGCACATTGCAAGAAGGGGGAAACTGACAAGGCTGAGGAGTTGCTACATGACATGATTTCCCGAGGCGTGCAGCCTGATGTTGTAACTTATAGCACTATTATAGATGGGCATTGCAAGGTCAACAAATTCAAGAATGCAAAGGACTGCCTGAACGAGATGGTTTCCAAGGGTATATCACCGGACATGGTCATTTGCACTATTATTGTAGATGCATTTTGCAAGATGGGGGAAACTGATGAGGCAGTGGAGTTACTATACAATTTGTTGTCAAAGAGACGTTTACCGAATACAGTTAGTTTTAATACAGTAATAGATGGTCTATGCAAGAAAAGATTGATGAATAAGGCGGAAAAGTTACTGAATGTAATGCTAGTTAATGGGGTGACACCTGATCTCGTTATGTATAAAAGTGTTATAAATGGATATTCTAAGTTAGGCAGCTGGAAGGAGATGATTAGAGTTTTCAAGGAAATGCTTGGTCAAGGCTTGTTTCCTGATGAGACTACTTATGCATCCATGATGGATTCCATCTGCAAACAAGCCCAAAGCAAGGAAGCTCATAAGTTGCTTGATTTGATGGCGGGGAAAGGTACAAAACCAGATGCTGCTTTGTACAATATTTTGCTTTTTGGGTATGTAGCTGATGGCAGAATTAATGATGTGATGAACATCCTGGATATTATGGTGCTTAATAATGAAGCACCAGATTATTCAACTTACATCTCCTTGATTAAGACATGTTTTAAGATTAGAAAAGTAGAGGAGGCTAACTGCGTGCTGAAAAGAATGAGGCTAGAAGGGTTCAAACCAGATTTAGATGCATCTGCTTACATACAAGAAATGTTTCTAGAAATGGGAAGAGTCGATGATGTAAATGATCTCATTGTCGAAACAAACGAGAAGGACACTGATGTTTTGAAGTGTGTTAGTTGCAAGTGAGAAATGTGCCTTTTTGCCCTTTAATTTTCCCTAAGTTAGATGCTATGACTTTACTTTTCGCCTGTATTTCTGGTTCTGCGTTAGCAGTTACGAATACTCACTTCTACATGAGTGCTATTGCCAACATACTGGATCTTAGTTGCTAGGGTTGACCATTTCTCAAAATATGTTGCTTGCTCGAATTTTGCTGAAATGTTTAATTCACGAGTCCTTCATTTAAGCTGGCAAATACATTCTTGGAGAAGAATCTCCTCTAATGAAATAATAGTCCCTAAGAAATTTCATGATCGAAGGAACTCAATTTTAACAGGAAAATCTCAACTGAAACCAAATTACCCTTTTTGCGCTAGCAGTTAGGCCTGAAAACGGCGACCGTTTCGATCATCTTTTCGTTTCGTTTCGTTTCGTTTGAAACGAAACAAAACAGTTAAAGATTTTGGTTGCGTTTTAAAAACGAAACGGTTAACGCAAGTATGAAATGGTTTCGTCCATATGTATTTTCGTGGTATTTTCGTGATTTCGATCGTTTCGTTCAAAATGAAACGATTAATGCAAATGATAATCAATTTCGTGTCCAAAATGCAACGATCAACACAACAGTCCAGTTGCGTGATCGTTTTACACGTTATGCACCCTTACTAGCAGTGTCCTTTTCATTTCGACTTGGATTGTGTCAAACTGGACTATTTTGAAATTGTGTAAGATAAAAAGTGCAACATGCAAACTTGGTAAATTAAATCTCGTGATGTTATGTAGTCATTAAACTTAAAACCATTTTTTTCTTCATATACCAGATGATGTTTTAATATTGCATTTTGTAGCATAGTTTACACATTTGACATATGGATACTTCATACTTGGGTCAGAATCTGCGAATGCATCAGCGGGCTCTTAAAGCCTAGCTTTACGGCCACATCTGACAGCTTGCTATTGAACAAAAAAAAAATTTAAATTGCCGTCGTGCACTAGGGCTGAAAACGGTAGCCGTTTCAACCGTTCTTTCGTTTCGTTTCGTTTCGTCCGGAACGGAACGGTAATGGATAAAGATTTCAGTTTCGTTTAAGGAACGGAACAACTAACGCAAATAGAAATATTGTTTCGTCTCAGACGGAACGATTAGTGAAACTGGTACGTTTCGTGGTCGTTTATTTCGCGCATTTCGTCAAAAAAAAATTTCATGGTTTTATTATTAGATTGCAGAGGACCTCAGCGGAGAGATCAAGGGAGAAACGAGTAAAATTAGATTTTTGCAGCTCGCTCCGTCATTTCTTCGCCGAACACAGTCACATCTATCTCTCTCGCCTCTGCACCACCCGGTGCAATCACCGTTGAGAGCGAGAGGTGATGATGGTGCCTCCTCCCCCTTTCTCGCGTGACCTAACCAATCATTTCTCTATCTCCGTTTCATACAAAATGCAAAATAGTTTATTTTCTTGCATCTTAATAAAAATGCAAAACAATTAGATAGTCAAAGACGGTTACAACCGTTTTGATCGTTCCCATCAACGAAACGATCAACGCAACATGTGTTAAACGGATGCAACAATCAACGCAATAAATACAAAAATTTCGTGCATCAATGCAATGGTTAACGAAAATGACCATTTTCGTGGTCGTTTTCCACGTTATGCACCCCTCCCGTGCACTGCTCAGTGTTCGCAATTCGCAAATAACATCTGTGGTAATATTAGTGTGTACAATTTGCATAGATACTTATCATTGTAAAAGAAGCAAAAACTGGTAAAAGCATAATTTTCAAATGATACCAAAGTAAATGGGAAATAGACTGACACAAACATAAGAACGGAGTCTTTTTACTTAGTTGAAACAATAAGGAACAGGATTTTAGTGATTGATGGGCTCTGTGCAGAGGCTGGAGAATTTCATTAGGCTTTAATTTCGGTTTTATTTTACTCATTTTTTGGGCTTCTGTTTGTTTGTAATAAACGCTCGTTTAATGAAACGGTAATCACAACGGTTACATTTTAGGGGGGTGGGGGGGGGGGGGGGAATTCGCATCCTCTGGATGGCCATCCAGTGGATGGTTCGATCTCAGCCGTCTGATTTAATCTCAATGGCTATAAATGTCCCGTGCATGATACTAAGATTGATAGGCCCGAAAAAATCTAACCGTTTAGATTAAATCAGACGGCTCGTATCGAAAGACGTCCACTGGATGGTTGAATAACAACCATCCAGAGGATACGCTCCCGGTGGGGGGGAAGCAAACGTAAGAACGGTTAGATAAGATACATTGATGGTGAATAGAGATTAAATCTCTAATTTTACTTCTGTATCTAGTTTTAGTTTCTTGTATAGGATATTATTTACAAGACAGATGAAAGACGCATGCAAGTAAGGAGAGGTTCGACCCTCTTTTAGGATTGATATGCAAGGATACATATATTATTGATTTGCATACTGATTTTTACACTAATCACTTTGTATAAAGACACGATTTATTAATAAAATTGTTATTAGATGGTCCATATTTATTTGATCAGACGATTATTTATTGATATCAGAGTTTTTTTTTTAAAAAATCAAGCGATAAAGATCTAAAAGCAAGATTTTATCAAAATTCACATTTAATAGTATTTTTTTTCGAGCAATTAATTTTTGATGGGATGATGAACATTAAAATATCTACTAAAAATACGGTGTGCGGTACCGAAACATGGATACGGAATAAAACACCGACACAGGGCCGGAGTGGAAACGGTGCGGAACAGTCTCGCTAGCGGAGAGATTCCGCGGAGAGTGAACCAACTCCAGGAACTCCTTTATACTCTAGTCCCTTCTTAGTCCCTTCCCTTCCATTTCTGCTCCAAAAAAGCTTTCGCTACTAGTACTACCTAGCCAGGTTCACTTCTTCTAAGTAACTAGCTCTAACTTAACTCATGGGGACCCGCCAACTGGAAAGGTTAGTGAGAGAACGCTACAGGTCTGGCCGTCTGACTGTCCGAGAAACACTTGACCTCTTCCACCGCCTGCTGGCCTGCACGAATCCAGTGCCCTCCATCTCCTCCTTCAACTTTCTCCTTTCTTCCCTGGTTCACATGAAGGGCTTAACCACTCACTACCCCACTGTCTTTTCCCTCTTCATCCGATTGGCTCCACCTCATCCTCATCCTCGTGCCATCTCTCCGGCTCCCAATGTCTGCACCTACTCCATCTGTATCGACTGCTGTACTCGAGTCAATCAGGTCGGCCTAGCCTTTCTTCTTCTTGGACGGCTTCTCAAGGACAGGCTAAGACCTGATCAAATGGTCTTCACTCCGTTGCTCAAGGGCCTTTGTAGGGATAATAGGATTTCTGAGGCTGCATCCATGATGTTCGATAAAATGCCTAAGCTCGGCTGCTCACCTAACCTCATCTCCTACAATACTCTTATCAAGGGATATTGCGCTGCTGGCAAGACTAGCTCCGCAACTGAGTTGCTTCAGAAGATGATTGGAGAATGTGATGATCTCAAACCTAACGTCATAACATTCAGCACAGTTATTGATGGTCTTTGTAAGGAGGGCTTACTCAGTAAAGCTTTCAATTTGTTTGAACAAATGCATTCTCTAGGTGTTATGCCGAATACCTTCACGTACAACACGCTGATCAACGGGCTGTGCAAGCAAGGAGCTATTGCAAAGGCATTGCAGCTCCTGGATTGCATGGCTTCTAAAGGGCTGGAACCAGATATAGTGACCTATAACACTCTTGTCGATGGGTTGTGCAAGAAAGGGCTCTTGGAAAATCCAGGGAAATTGCTGCAGTACATCACTTCCAAAGGACATATGCCCGATGTCGTGACTTACACTGCTGTCATTAATGCATATTGCAAGAGGGGGGAAATTGAAAAAGCTGAGTTGCTAGATGACATGATTTCCAGAGGTGTGCAGCCTAATGTTGTAACTTATAACACTCTTATAGACGGGCATTGCAAGAAGAACAATTTCAAGAATGCGAAGGACTGCCTGAATGAGATGCTTTCCAAAGGTATGTCACCGGACATCGTCACATGCAGTATTGTCGTAGATGCATTTTGCAAGGTGAGAGAAACTGATGAGGCAGTGGGGTTGCTATACAGTTTGTTGTCAAAGAGATGTTTACCGAATACAGTTAACTTTAATACAGTAATAGATGATCTTTGTAAGAAAAGATTAATGCATAAGGCCGAAAAGCTGCTGAATGTAATGCTAGTTAATGGCGTGACACCTGATCTTGTTATGTATAACAGTGTTATAAATGGAAATTCTAAGTTGGGAAGGTGGAAAGAGACAATCAGAGTTTTCAAGGAAATGGTTGGTCGAGGCTTATTACCTGATGAGATTATTTATGTATCGATGATGGATTCTATGTGCAAACAAGCCGAAAGCAAGGAAGCTCATAAGCTGCTTGATTTTATAGTTGGGGAAGGTATAAAACCAGATGCCGGTTTGTACAATATTTTACTTTTTGGGTATATAGCTGATGGCTCAATTAATGATGTGATCAACGTCCTGGATATTATGGTGCTTAATCATGAAGCACCAGATTATTCAACTTACATCTCCTTGATTAAAGCTTATATTAAGAAGAGAAAAGTAGAGGAGGCTAATTGTGTGCTGAAAAGAATGATGCAAGAAGGGTTTAAACCCGATTTAGATGCATTTGCTTACATACATGAAATGTTTCTGGAAATGGGAGGAGTTGATGGTGCAAACGATTTCGTTGCCATGACAAATGTGATGAAGGCTGATGATTGAAGTGTGTTAGTACTTAGCAGCATAGAAGAAAGGTTGCTTATTAGACACTGATTATTTTATTTAGGTTCTTTAGCTAGATGTCCTTTGTAATTAATTGGTTATGCAATTATGAACATCTGCTAGTTGTGAAAATTTTCTTCCCCTTAGCTAAATAATTAATTTGACACTAGCTAGATGTTCTTTAACTAATTGTTATTTACTATGACTTCTGGGGCTGCATCGGGCCAGATTTGCTGCTTCTACAGTAACAGTTGCCAGTACGCGCTTCCACTAGAGTTGACAATTGATGAAATATTTTGCTTAGTAGAATTTTGCCGAAACTTTTTCATAATTCACAACCGAAATTTCTTATGCTGAATTATGCAATATTTCCCTGGTGATGAATAAGATAACAAATTGATACTCCGAGAAATTTCATGATCATTGGAACCGAATTTGAATGTGAAATCTCAGCTGAAACCAAATTACCCCTTTCTCCCCTGCAGAGCGTCTTTTCATTGGTGTTTTAATCGTGACAAACCTGGACTATTTTGTAAATTCAATCACGTGAAGTTTTGCTTCATTAAAATTAAACGTTTTGTTTTAATTATATCGCCTTGCATAATCGTAATTTTGTTTCCTTAATATTATAGTCCATATTCGAATGATTAATCTGATACGGTATGTTTGGCACCATATTCGCATAAACTGAATATTTTGTAGCTTATATTACAATTTTTTTGGCGACTATATATAATTGATTAGTATGAATAAATAAATTATTGATGTGCATACTATTTCTTAAATTAATTAGCGTTTATAAAGGCACATTTTGTTAATTAAGGTGAGATGGTTCCCACGCCACAAGAGATGATAACTACTATTGTAAGGCTCCGTTTGGATAGGTGTGGAAAGAAGGGAAGAAGGAAAGAAGTGGAAATAAGTATTGGGAAGTGTGTAATTTTGTGAAGAGTTTGGATTATTTATAATTTATTTCTTCCCATTTTTTTTCTTCCTACCTTCTTCTTAACGCATCCAAACGGTGCTTTAAGCTAACAGATGGATATGTTCTAGTGGGGACTCGCGCGTTGTGTGATCTATATTTTTCATTTTTATTGATTGTGAATTGTTTGTGTCCAATCATACAATACCGAAATCAATAAAGCAAAATTAGTATTAAAAATAGTTAAGTGTTATAACTGAGATCATATTTTCTAACAAAAATGGATCATATTGACAAACAACAATGCTAATCAAAAGCCTCAGTTACAAATAGGAGTATATTGTAAAAATACTACAACCCCTTAAAGCTTAAGTTAATTAGAGTAGTTATTGTTCCGTAAAGGCTTCAAAGTTAATTAGATAGTTATTATTATTATTATTATTATTATTATTATTATTATTATTATTATTATTATTATTTTGGGATATTATGTATACTGGACGAGAATAAAATTTTAACTTTTGATAACCTTGTCGGGAGAGGCTGGTTTGGTCCTAATAAATGTAGCTTTTGTTGTAATAGTGAAACTGTTGATCATCTTTTTCTGGATTGTCCCTCAGCTAAGTTGTTCTGGGATTTTTTTTATTAATGTAACAATATTGGTATAGTTGCTGATCGGACTTCCATTGCAAATTTTTGGTTACAAATTCAGAAGTTAGATAAATCTGATAGAATTTATTGTGGTAATCTTTTAGCCATCATGTGTTGGTCCGTTTGGAACTTTCGTAATGGTTACATTTTTGCTGCTCAAGGGATGTTAACTTTTAATTCGCTTATTTATCATGTCTTACATCTTTTCTGTGTTTGGACAGGACTTAATACAGGATTAGAATCCAACTTAACTCACTTTGCTAGGGAACACTCACAAGCAAATACTGGTGTGCCTTTGGTGGTCATTCAGCCTGGGCCTGGGGAAGATGGGCACGTGACGGATGCCACTGATGACACCAATGCGTAGTGCTGTTGTTCTTTAGTTTCTGTTGTTTAGTTTTGTTGGATCTGCAATCTAAGACTTGTAGCTTTTCGTTTGTGGTTTGTATCTCTGAGTCATTTACTAATGAATCTATACTTTTACCTTTTTGGAAAAATCAGGGGTATACCCCTCAAATCTTAGGTAATTGGAAATATCCCCCTCTAATCTTCATATTTGGAAATATCCCCCTATAAACATGCTTTCTATAGATATTTGTCCTTTTGTCGTTTTTTTATTTTGAAAAATAATTTTCTAAATTTTCAGACTAAAATACCCTTGGCCAGATGGTTCATCTTCCCTATTTCTCGATCTGTCTAATTGGAAAGAAATAGTCAATATTTCCTGCCGATTGTGTTCTCCTCCATTTGCACATCTTTACTAAATTTTTGACCTATAAGGCTAGAATCTCGTATATACTTTTGCTAATATACGGCCTAGGCAAACGAGAAAAAGAAGTTGAAGTCAAATTTCGTATTCTGTTTAATTGAATAATTATACATAGGCAAAAATTATCTTCTCACTTAACTACAAAAACCAACCAGAGAAAGGACCTTTTGCTAATTGGGAAGATAAGATAATATATAGGTCTATTTCAATACTCTTGAATCTATTGGTCATGGACTCATGGGAGTAGAAGCATTCTCTAGAAGCCATGGGATAGAAGTAGTGTTTACCAAACGGGGCGGGGCGGGCTGGGGCGGTCCAACCCGTGGCGGTCCACGGGTTAGGGCGGCGCGGGTTAGGACGGTCCACGGGTTATGACGGGGCGGGTTAGGACGGTCCATCTTAGAAATCTTGGCCCTAACCCTTCTTAAACCCGCCCCATGTAACCCGCACGGATTATGACGGTCCGGTCCGATCCGGTCCGCGGATTTTTATTTATTTTATTACTATTTTTTTATTTTTCGTTAGTATTAAACTACATATATAATCACTATAACGTTTTTTTTGCTGTTTTTTTTGTGTGTTATTTTTTCAATACTTTTTTTTGTTTTTTCAATATTTTTTTCTGTTTTTTATTTTTCGTTAATTACTTTTACGTTTTTCCTTTATTTTTTTTACTTATCTTTTCTGTTTTTATTTTTTTTTGTTTTCTTATATTTGATTTGTAATTTTTTTATTAGATGAAAAAAATTTGAATATAATTATATAAAGTTACCCTTCTCCTTTTTTCCGGGATTAGCACGGGTTTTGGACGGGTTGACGGGGCGGGGCGGTTTGGTCCACGGGTTAAGACGGGACGGGTTAACACGGGTATTTTTAGAAAGGGTGGCCCAAACCCGTCGAAGACCCGCCCCGTTCTAACCCTTCGGTCCATCGCGGTCCATGGACGGTCCGGGGCGGTCCGGTCCATGGGGCGGGTTCGACCCGGCGGGTTTTTGGTAAACACTAGATAGAAGCATTCCCCATTTATGGAGTACTATGTAGCCACCAATATCAGAATTGATTGGTCCCAGGGATGCTTGCTTCCGGCCATTGGGCAGAAGCAGTCTCTAGCAATATTTAGGGAGAAATAAAAATTTTCTTATCACTGTGGCCTAAGACGAAAATGTTTAAAAGAGAAAAAAAATTTGCTATCGTATATTCTATTTGATTAAACAAAGTGAGAATTAACGGGGAAGGTGAATCCTTGAGGGTACTTTCGTCTGAAAATTTAGAAAATTATTTTTCAAAATAAGAAAAACGACAAAAGGACAAATATCTATAGAAAGCGTGTTTGTAGGGGGATATATTCAAATATAAAAATTAGAGGGGAATATTTCCAATTACCTATGATTTGAGGGGTATATCCCTGATTTTCCCTTTCTTTTTAATGCTAATTCTGGGATCCCGTGCTTGGAATTCGCATCCTCTGGATGACCATCCAGTGGATGGTTCGATCTCAACCGTCTGATTTAATCTCAATGGCTATAAATGTCCCGTGCATGATACTAAGATTGATAGGGGCTCTTTATTTCAAAAGAAAAAAAAAAATGTATACTGGACGAGAGACCGACCCAATTTTAACTGATTAACCCCTTAAACCTCACGCTCTCTCTTGCGAGTGGGGAGTAAATCGTCTCCCCTTTCCCTTCCCTCCTGCAATCCTGTTCGCTCTGTGTCAATCATAAGCACCCATGCCATGAGGACCCGCCAATTTGAAAGTTTTGTGAGAGAACGCTGCCGGTCTGGCAGCCTTACATTCCCTGAAGCGCTCGGCTTGTTCGACCACCTCCTCCATTTTAGGGACCCGGCGCCTTCCATCATTACCTTCAATTTTCTCTTTACATCCCTGGTTCGCATGAAGGACGTATCCAGACACTACGCTACTGTCCTTTCCCTCTTCAACCAATTGCCTCGACCTCGTGGTATCTCTCCTGATGTCTGCACCTACAGCATCTGTATTGACTGCTGTGCTCGAGTCAATCGGCTCGGCCTAGCCTTTTCTCTTCTTGGAAGGCTTCTCAAGGATAGGCTTAGAGCTAAGCCAATTGTTTTCACTCCATTACTCAAGGGCCTTTGCAGGGATAATCGGATTACTGAGGCTGCTGACATGGTGTTCGATAAAATGCCTAAGCTCGGCTGCGCACCTAATCTCATCTCCTATGCTGCTCTTATTAAGGGATATTGCTCTGCAGAAAAGACTATCTTTGCAACTGAGTTGCTTCACAAAATGATTACACAACGCGGAGAATTCAAGCCTGACGTCATAACATACAACACAGTTATTGATGGTCTCTGTAAGGAGGGTGCAGTCAGTAAAGCTTTCTGTTTGTTTGGAAAAATGCATTCTCTAGGTGTTCTGCCAAATACCGTGACATACACCACACTAATCGGTGGAATATGCAAGCAAGGTGCAATTAAAAAGGCATTGGAGCTCCTGGATTGCATGGCTTCTAAAGGGCTCGAACCAGATATAGTGACCTATACCACTCTTGTCGACGGGCTATGCAAGAAAGGGCTGTTAAAAAATCCAGGGAAATTGCTGCAGTACATCATTTACAAAGGGAAAAAGCCCAATGTCGTAACTTACACTGTTGTTATGGATGCACTTTGCAAGAAAGAAGAAATTGAAAAGGCAGTGGAGTTGCTAGAAGACATGATTTCTCGAGGTGTGCAGCCTAATGTTGTAACTTATAGCACTCTTATAGACGGGCTTTGCAAGATGAACAAATTAGAGAATGCAATGAAGTGGCTGTATGAGATGATTTTGAAGGGTATGTCACCAAACGTTGTGACGTACAATATTTTCATGGATGCACTTTGCAAGAAGGGGGAAACTGGCAAGGCTGAGAAGTTGCTTGGTGACATGATTTCCAGAGGTGTGCAACCTGATGTTGTAACATATACCATTCTTATAGATCGGTTTTGCAAGATGAAGGAACTAGAGATTACAAAGAAGTGCCTGAGAGAGATGGTTTCAAAGGGTATATCACCTAGCATTGTGACATGGAACGTTATCATAGATACATTTTGCACAACTGATGATGTGATGAACATCCTGGTTAATATGGTGCTTAATCATGGAGCACGAGATTACTCAGCTTACATCTCCTTGATTAAAGCATATGCCCAAAGGAGAAATGTAGATGGGGCTACATGTGTGCTTAAAAGAATGAAGCAGGAAGGGTTGAAACCTGATTTAGATGCATATTCTCCCATACAAGAGATGCTTCTACGAATAGGAAGAGCGGATGATGCAAGAGATCTCATTGCCCATATAAATGAGAAGAAGGCTGATGATTGAAGTGTGTTAGCAGCACGGGAGAAAGGTTGCTTGTATAAGCACTGATTATCGTTTTAGGTGTTTTAGCTAGTTGTTCTTTGTACTTAATTGAAAATAAGCACTGTTGAGTTATTTTTATTGACAACATTCTTTAATAATGAACCTTTTCTTGTCCTCTATTGTACCTTATGAATGATGTTTCTGGTATTTGACAACAGCCATGTACTGGCACATTGCTGGTTTCAAGCAGATCCCCTGTTGTTACTAATCAGATAGGGAACCTAACTGGGTTTGTTTACTGTATGTTATATTAAAATTTGTATTAAAGATTTAGTCGGCACCCATACTACATCTAAGAGTTTGTCGTTAATGCTAATAAAAAAAGAAGGTTTTGTTTGAAGGACCATGCTTTGATGCTCAATTTGAAGTGATTCTTTTGGTAGCATATGTATGTATATTTGGCAGGTCTGACAATAGTCTTATTTGCTAATGACTAATAAGCAATTCCGTTTTAAAGATCTGAATAATTTACTTGAAGCCAGGGGCGGATCTACCACCGGGGCGGGTGGGGCTAGAGCCCCACCTCACGCCGTCGAGCCTTTGGAGCCCCCCTTTAGCTCCAGCTAAAATTTTCTGCCATTAGAGCACTCAAAAGTGGGGCTGAAAACTTAAACAGAGGTTGTCAGACCCATCTAGATATTTTTTCTAGATCCGCCACTGCTTGAAGCGACTATATCTTACTCTTTTTAATATGCATGCTTAATGAAACTACCAGGTATTATGTCATCGTAGTCTAACATCTGTCGTTGAAATTTTACGTCTTAATTTTGTTGAACCAAAAACTTATTGTCAACCATTTCACCAAAAAAAAAAAAGTTGGCAATTTTTACTCCGAGAACTGAAATTAACACTGATATTTATCGTTCGGGTGATTAGCCATGAAAGACAATTAAAATTTTTGCATTCAATTGGACGAAACTCAGTGATGAGACAAACAAGAGGGTAGTATTAACGTTGCGGGGAGCGCTTCCTATTTTTATTACTTAAACAGATGAATATTCTACATATATTGAAGTTTCTACATTTTAAATAATAAATAAATAAAATATTTTTTTTCTATAATAAATATGTCTCAGTAAGCTATCATTTTTTTCCCTACTAACTATTATTAATAAATTATCTTCCGTCAAATTATTAGTATTTTCTATGGGTGCGTTTGGATGAGAGAAGAAGAAGAGGAAGATGGGGAAAAAAAAATTATAAACAATCTAAACTCTTCACAAAGTTACACACTTCCCAATACTTCTTCCCACTTCTTCCCTTCTTCCCTTCTTCCCACACCTATCCAAACGCACCCTATAATGAGAGCTCTTGACTAGTTGACCCGCTGATCGTCTCGGTGTCAGTCCAAGCGAGCCAGAGTGAAGAGTGAGTGGAGACTGAAGAGTGATCTCTTTTTCTGATTCCCTTCTCCCCCTCCAATTGCCTCGACCTCGTGCCATCTCTTTGGCTCCCAATGTCTGCACCTACGGCATCTGTATCGACTACTGTGCTCGAGTCAATCAGCTCTCCATCCCTAGCCTTTGCTCTTCTTGGACGGCTTCTCAAGGACAGGCAAGAGCTAATCTGGTGGTCTTCAATACATTGCTCTCGTGAGTCGTGAAGGAGATTAATTATAGTGTTTGAACAGAATTTATAACTGCTTAAGCACTATTCGTATAAACCTTGGGTCATGATTGGTTTTATACAAGCTGATTTTTGAGATTAGTCTGATATAGCTTTCCCATGCCAAGAGAAATATTGTCAAACAGAATGTAAATTGAGGCTACATGATTTTGGTTGACTGAAACTAAAGGATAAGGAATGAATTTTTTTTCCCCTCATATAAATCTAACAAACTAAACTACAAAGATAGGAGGAATTTATGATAGCTAGAAGCAATAAAAATAAAATGCGAGATTGAGGTTTCTTCATAATGCAACTCCACTTTTCCAGACTTTACCAATATATAGATATAGATCTAAAAATTGGAAAACAAATTAAATTATTTCCCTGCGCGAGAGGAATTCATCAGATCCAATCAGCATTTTTGTAAACTTTATAGACTGTATATACAAATGGCCCAATCATTCTTAATTATACAATAGAACATTTCGTTATAGGTCTATGTTGTTGTATCTCTTACAAGTTCCTAACTAGTACGAACAGAAACATTCCTTTGGACTGTTTTGAAACTTTACATCCATTAATTATTTTGAATATTACATATTATCAGCAAGGCTCGTCTGTGATAACATAGCCAGGATAGTATATATATCACATAGATGAGAGCAGTAAAAAACATATTTTTAGTTACAACTCAAATTTATTTACCAGTTCAAGAACACTAATCCTAACATGCAGGGCTCTCCAACACTAATATTGAGTTTTTTTATTTTTTTTTTCCACATATCCACTTTAGTCAGGTCTTCAAATTTTCATTTTTCCTTATTAGGAAAAATAAAACTTCTGATCTTTTACAAACTTGAAAGAGCGAGTGGAAGTACCGATCGAGAAGGAGAAACAAGGCGCAGTGTACTGGCATTCGCCAGAGCCCACTTGAAATTCAATTGGAGAAATCTCAGTGATCATTGAGGAGAAATACTGGAGGGTTTTATAAACGTCCTGGGAGCAGTGCCTATTATTTCACATGGTACATGTTTATTATTAATTTTAACAGATGATTGATTACTCTTTCGTTAATTAGATGGTTATTCTTATTAATATAGAATTTTCTACATTTTAATTTCAAAGATAAAACATAAATTTTTGTATAAGAATTAATTATGCCTCAGTAAGCTATCAGATTATTTTATTCCCTAAAAGTTAGTAAAAAAAATATTTTCAAAATCTTAATTAAGAAAATATCTACAGTCAAATCTCTGGATGTTTATGAGATGGTACATGTTTATTTTTTTTATAAACAGGTGATTGATTACGCTTTTGTTAATTAGACGATTAATCATATATAATTATAATTTTATACATTTTAAAAATAAGGATAAAACATAATCTCAAGAGGAAGTTTAATATGCACTATATGTATAGATCACTCTATGCATCATGCCTTTTTTCGTCGGAATTTTCGTAAATTGACAAATCTAATTTAACCAACCTAATCTACATATAGAAATATTCTAACAAACCAAATTTTATAATTTTTGAAATTTTATTACTATTTTTTTGAATTTTTTAAAACTACAATTTTTGGAATATTCTAAATAGTAGTTTGTTCCAAAATTGACAAGTTTTAAAAAATTCGTAAAAAATAGTAATAAAATTTATAAAATGATAAATTTTGGTTTGTTAGAAAATTTCAATAAATAGATTAGATTGGTCAAATTAAATTTGTTAATTTATAGAAATTCCGACGAAAAAGACCACAATGCATAAAAAGACTATGTATCATCATAGTGCATATTAATCTTTCTCTAATCTCAATATCTCATTTTGTTATAATAAATATTCACCTTAAGCTATGAGGTTATTTTGTTCCCATAAAAATGATGGAATATAATTTGTAAATATTAAATAACAAATTATCTACCGTAAAATATTCAATGAGCTAGAGAGGTGACCGACCCAGTGAACGTCTCTGTCAGCATCAGTCTAAGCTGAGCTGAGTGCTCACTGTCTTGCGAGTGGAGAGTGATATCTCTTTCTTTTTCCATTTCCCTTTCTTTCCCTCCTACTCTCTTCGCGAATCTTAACCCATGAGGACCCGCGAATTCGAGAGTCTTGTGAAAAAGCGCTGCCGGTCTGGCGACCTTACATTCCCTCAAGCACTCCGCTTTTTCGACCACCTCCTCCATTTTAGGGATCCACCGCCTTCCATCATTACCTTCAATTTTCTCTTTGCATCCATGGTCCGAATGGACAACTTATCCTCCCGCTACCCTACCATTCTTTCCCTCTTCAACCAATTGGCTCGGCCTCGTGGCATCTCTCCCAATGTCTGCACCTACAGCATCTGTATTGACTGCTGTACTCGAGTCAATCAGGTCGGCCTAGCCTTTGTTCTTCTTGGTCGGCTTCTCAAGGACAGGCTAAGACCTAATCCAGTGGTCTTCACTCCATTACTGAAGGGCCTTTGCAGGAATAATAGGATTAGCGAGGCCGCAGCCATGGTGTTCGTTAAAATGCCTATGCTTGGCTGCCCACCTAATCTCATCTCCTATACTACCCTTATCAAGGGATATTGCTCTGCTGGTAAAACTAGCTCTGCAACTGAGTTGCTTCAGAAGATGATTGGAGAACCGGGGGAGTTCAAGGTTGACGCCGTAGCATTCAACACAGTTATTGACGGTCTTTGTAAGGAGGGTGCAGTCAGTAAAGCTTTCGATTTGTTTGAACAAATGCATTCTCTAGGTGTTCTGCCAGATACCGTCATGTACAGCACGCTGATCAACGGGCTGTGCAAGCAAGGAGCAATTGCAAAGGCATTGCAGCTCCTGGATTGCATGGCTTCTAAAGGGCTGGAACCTAATATAGTGACCTATAACACTCTTGTTGACGGGCTGTGCAAGAAAGGGCTCTTAGAAAATCCAGGGAAATTGCTGCAGTACATCATTTACAAAGGGCATAAGCCCGACATCGTGACTTACAATGCTGTCATTGATGCACTATGCAAGAACGAAGAAATTGAAAAGGCAGAGGAGTTGCTAAATGACATGATTTCTAGAGGTGTGCAGCCCAATGTTGTAACTTATAACACTCTTATGGATGGACTTTGCAAGATGAACAAATTAGAGAATGCAATGAACTGGCTGGACGAGATGGTTTTAAAGGGTATGTCACCTGACATCGTGACATACACTATTGTCATGGATGCACTTTGCAAGAACGGCAAACCTGACAAGGTTGAGGAGTTGCTGGATGACATGATTTCCAGAGGTGTGCAGCCCAATGTTGTCACATATACCACTCTTCTAGTTGGGTTTTGCAAAATGAAGGAATTAGAGAGTGTAAAGAAGTGCCTGAGAGAGATGGTTTCAAGGGCTATACCACCTAGCATTGTAACCTGGAACATTATCATTGATGCATTTTGCTCAATTGATGATGCGATGAACATCCTTGTTAGTATGGTGCTTAATCACGGAGCACAAGGTAATTCAGCTTGCATCTCTTTGATCAAAGCATATGTCAAAAGGGGAAATATAGATGAGGCTATGTCCGTGCTGAAAAGAATGAAGCAAGCAGGTTTGAAACCCGATATTGATGCATATTCTCCTATAAAAGAAATGCTTCTAGAAATGGGAAGAGCGGATGATGCAAAAGATCTCATGGCGCAGATGAGTGAGAAGAAGGCTGATGATTGAACCATATCAGCACGTAGGAAAAAGTTTGCTTGTATAGGGACTGATTATTTGTTAAGGTGCTTTAGTAAGATGTTCTTTGTACTTCATTGAAAATTGCAAATTGTTCTACTGTTTAGTTATTTAGCTAGATGATGTTTATTTTTCCCTGTGTTACTATGACTTCTAAATGAGTGCTACTAGCCTAGTACTAAGATGATGCACCTTAATTTTTACTAGTTAGGGTCGACAAATGATCAAATATTTTGCTTACCAGAAATTTCTTCTTATCACGAACCCTAAATCCTTATGCTGAATCATCCAATACATCCTTCGAGCTGATTTACATAATTAAATGATAGTCTCTATGAAATGTAATGATCAATGAAGTCCAATTTGAAAATCTCAAATGAAACCAAATTACCTTTTTGCCCCTGCAGAGTGTCCTTTTCATTTGGACTTCAATCTTGACAAACCTAGAGACTATTTTGAAATTCTAAGTTCAATTCAATTTGTGAAGCTATTCAATCTTTATAGTTTGGGTGAAAACCAGGCAAAAGTATGCTACTGGTCCATTGCTGCAAAGTGCATCATAAGGGTCCTACGTTTAATCTGATTTTTCTTATGAATTTCAAAACTGTTATACAAAATGTTTGTAAACATGAAATGTTATTTGAAGTTCCATCATTTTTTCACCGTGTTGTCTTTGGTGAATGAATAACTGCTATGCGAACAAAGAATATATCGATTATGTACCCTAGATGATTTGTTCTGTTGATTGAGAACCATTATATACTGGTGCTTTGCTGGTTCAGAAACATTAAAAATCTTGGGATGTCACTAAATGTTGTTCCTAGTCATGTAACTGGATTTCAATTTGTTCACTATTTGTGTCTACATTTGATCTTGACATCGTCGGACCACTATACATTTATTCAACTTATTAAATGGATACCCAGTGGTGTCTACTGTTTGCTGAATTGTATTGGACATTACTTGTTTCGATATTTCTGTATAATTTATAAATACTCAATTTGATGTGAATGCTCGGTAGAATATGTATTATTTGCAAGGACTGGGCAGTTCGATTAGTTGTCAGTAAGCCAGTGAGTCTAGTGGCTAATTACTAATACACTATTAAGCTAGCCAGTTAGGTAAATGAAGTTAACAGGTGTCTAAGATTTAGGTCGCTGTTTTAATCTAACATTTCTCCAATGAATTTTAGGCTTCTAAATTTGTGGCACCCGAATTTTTGTAGAGTAAGAGAGCGAGTTTTTACTACAGCTGAAGACTGGGGCCTCACTGGACCACTTGTGAAAAGGAGTATTCATTCAATCTAAGTCCCAGGTAAATAACCATAAGTGCATAACGAAATGAAATTACCGGACATAAAAGGGGAATTCATTAAATTATAAATCCACTGATTAAAGACGACTTTGTGATTTAAGACAAAATTCTCGTTGCAAAATTCCCTCAAAGGAATCAGATTTGACGAGAAACAAATAATTCCAAAGAAAAGTAAAGAATTTTCTTTATTTAACTTCCATTAATTCAACATGAAAGAAGAGCTACGTCACCAATGTTATTCCAAACGAATCTTGGTATGATGATACCAAAACAATATTATTTAACCTTTTCCATTGAGTTTCATTGCAAAATTTTGAATGGTCTCAAGGAGTACAACACAACTAAGAAAATCAGATTAGTAGTTGTGAAATTGGATGGGTGCCTTAAACTGTACAAACAATAAGTTCTCTTTTTTTTTTTTTTTTTTCCAGATACGACTGGATAGCGGCTATTTAGGGAACAATAAGTTCTCATCAAGTTGGATTAATTAGACTTCATGTAAACAGTACATTTCATGTTAACTTGTCACTTGTGTACTAGCTAAATAAAAATCTCAAGGTCTTTTTAAATTTTTTTTTTCCAATAACCACTATGCTTTATAGAATCTTTTTTCAAATTACTCTATATACGATCGGCACGACCATTCTACTTCAGTGCTTATTCTCGCAATTACCGTCGCTTATTTGTCATGAATATCAAAATCCTCGTAACATAAAAATTGTAGATTTTTCTTTTTATACCTCTAACAATTTTTTATAACTTAAATCAAAGTTCAGAGCAAAATTTTTTTTATCAGAACTTCAACACCCGTTGCATAACGGATCACTTCCGTCAATTTTTGCCGAACACTCCAAAATAATTTTTAGACCGACATACTTAGTTTTCATTATTAATGAGTGTATTTATATTTACGCAATTTTAATAATCCCCAAATTCATCTCCCCAGCCGCCATAGCCCATAGCACAAAGAAAAAATAATAAAAAATTTTCGGAAATCTGCTTATAGGTGCTCAGCTCCTGACTATATTTTTGCGCTTCCTCGTTCTCTGGTCTTGTAAACTAGTCTGTTGAATTCTTTTTACTGCATCTAATAATTTAATAAAAACCTTAATGAAGTTAGCCCTATACTTAATCGTTTTCGATTTATAATAAGTTTTTGTTGAAATTTATTTCGATCAGAGACAAAATCTGAAATAGACACAAATATGTTATTATATTTTTGTAATTAATGTTTTTTGTTGCTTTCGACGAGGCCTACACCTGATGTAATTAATATTTCATGCAACCTACCTGTGTCTCTGAATAATTGCACTGGGTTGATGGGTATATGTGATGAAATATAATTATCTACTACACTTTGTGTTTAATGGTTTGACAAATTAATCAGGAAGGGAAATAAAAACTTGTGACCATTTACAAAAAAAAAAGTGGAAGGACCGATGGAGAAGGAGAACAAGACGCACTCCACTGGCATTCGCCAGAGGCCACTTGATTCAATTGGAGAAATCTCAGTAATAATTGAGGAGAAATGCTGGTGGGTAATATTAAAGTAGTGGGAGCACTACCTATTATTTCACATGGTACATTCTTATTCTTATTAGTTAAACAGATGATTACTCTATTTCATTAATTGCATGGTTATTGTTATTGTAATATTATAATATTGTTAGAATTTTCTACATTTTAATAATAAAGATAAAACATAATATTGTTATAATAAATACGTCTCAGTAAGCTATCAAATTATTTCCTTCCCTAAAAGTTAGTAAAAAAATATATTTTGTAAATATTAATTGAGAACTTATCTACCGTCAAATTTCTGGAAAACTAAAAGGAACCTATCTATCTATCTATCTATCTATCTGTTGCTACTGGAGACTGTAACTGACTGTTGCCACTGGAGACTGTAACTGACTGTTGATTGTTGAAGTGTTTAGTGATCTCATCTCATCTCTTTTTCCATTTCTTTCTTTCCTTCGTTAATTTCTCCTCTCCTCTTCTCTCTTCTCTGCTCTGTGTGTAAACCCCAACCCATGAGGACCCGCCAATTTGAAAGTCTTGTGAAAAAGCGCTGCCGGTCTGGCGACCTTACATTCCCTCAAGCACTCCGCTTTTTCGACCACCTCCTCCACTTTAGGGATCCGCCGCCTTCCATCATTACCTTCAATTTTCTCTTTGCATCCATGGTTCGAATGGACAACTTATCCTCCCGCTACCCTACCATTCTTTCCCTCTTCAACCGATTGGCTCGGCCTCGTGGCATCTCTCCCAATGTCTGCACCTACAGCATCTGTATTGACTGCTGTACTCGAGTCAATCAGGTCGGCCTAGCCTTTGTTCTTCTTGGACGTCTTCTCAAGGACAAGAGAGCACCTGATCCAGGGGTCTTCAACCCGTTACTGAAGGGCCTTTGCAGGAATAATAGGATTGCTGAGGCTGCACCTATGGTGTTCGTTAAAATGCCTAAGCTCGGCTGCCCACCTGATCTCATCTCCTATAATATTCTTATCAAGGGATATTGCTCTGCTGGCATGACTAGCTCTGCAACTGAATTGCTTGAGAACATAATTGGTGACGCCATAACATTCAACACAGTTATTGATGGTCTTTGTAAGGAGGGTGCAGTCAGTAAAGCTTTCGATTTGTTTGAACAAATGCATTCTCTAGGTGTTCTTCCGAGTACTGTCACATACTCCACACTGATTAATGGGCTGTGCAAGCAAGGAGCAGTTCGAAAGGCATTGGAGCTCCTGGATTGCATGGCTTCTAAAGGGCTTGAACCTGATATAGTGACCTATAACACTCTTCTTGACGGGCTGTGCAAGAAGGGGCTCTTAGAAAATCCAGGGAAATTGCTGCAGTACATCATTTACAAAGGGCATAAGCCCGACATCGTGACTTACAATGCTGTCATTGATGCACTATGTAAGAAAGAAGAAATTGAAAAGGCAAAGAAGTTTCTAGAAGACATGATTTCCCGAGGTGTGCAGCCTGATGTTGTAAGTTATAACACTATTATGGATGGACTTTGCAAGATGAACAAATTAGAGAATGCAATGAACTGGCTGGACGAGATGGTTTTAAAGGGTATGTCACCTGACATCGTGACATACACAATTGTCATGGATGCATTTTGCAAGATGGGGAAAACTGATGAGGCAGTGGAGTTGCTGTACAGTTTGTTGTCAAAGAGATGTTTACCGAATACAGTTAACTTTAATACAGTAATAGATGATCTTTGTAAGAAAAGATTAATGCATAAGGCCGAAAAGCTGCTGAATGTAATGCTAGTTAATGGAGTGACACCTGATCTTGTTATGTATAACAGTGTTATAAATGGAAATTCTAAGTTGGGAAGGTGGAAAGAGACAATCAGAGTTTTCAAGGAAATGGTTGGTCGAGGCTTATTACCTGATGAGATTATTTATGTATCGATGATGGATTCTATGTGCAAACAAGCCGAAAGCAAGGAAGCTCATAAGCTGCTTGATTTTATAGTTGGGAAAGGTATAAAACCAGATGCCGGTTTGTACAATATTTTACTTTTTGGGTATATAGCTGCTGATGGCTCAATTAATGATGTGATCAACGTCCTGGATATTATGGTGCTTAATCATGAAGCACCAGATTATTCAACTTACATCTCCTTGATTAAAGCTTATATTAAGAAGAGAAAAGTAGAGGAGGCTAATTGTGTGCTGAAAAGAATTATGCAAGAAGGGTTAAAACCCGATTTAGATGCATCTGCTTACATACATGAAATGTTTCTGGAAATGGGAGGAGTTGATGGTGCAAACGATCTCGTTGCCATGACAAATGTGATGAAGGCTGATGATTGAAGTGTGTTAGTACTTAGCAGCATAGAAGAAAGGTTGCTTATTAGACACTGATTATTCTATTTAGGTTCTTTAGCTAGATGTTGTTTGTAAATAATTGATATTTTTGACAGCAATCTGTAATGTTTTATAGCTTGTTTTACAAATTCTTTGGCAACTATGTCAACATATAATTGATTTGTGCATTCATTGTGCATCATCTGACTGTTTTTTTGTCATTAAAACTTCAATCGCAACAGACCTGGAAACTATTTGAAATTCTAGAAAACTTGGTAAATTCATTCTTGTGAAGTTATGTAATCATTATACTTGAAATTGTCAATAAAACTCTTATACTAGTCAGTTGCTAGAAAATGCATCAAAGGGATCCTACGTTTTGTCTGATTCTCTTAGGTATGTCAAAATTGTGATATAAATTGTTTGTAGACATCAGATAATATTGGAAGTTCCTTTGGCTTTTTCTTGCCCTGTATGATGAACTAACTACTGCGATGTGAACAAAGAAAACGATAATTTTTACTGGTTAAAAAAAATGCCATGTTGGCATGTATCTATTCCTACTTGTTACGTATGGGACACAGCTTGATTTAAATTGGTTTATTGTTTGCTTAAAAAAAGAGCCGCTGGTGTTTACAGTTTAGGGAAAACTGTGGTAAAAAAAATACTTTGATACTCATTTGAAGTGATTGGGTTGGTAGAATTTGTATATTTCATAGGTCTGTGAAGTTTAATTAGTTGTCACGATGTCAGCAAGTAGTGACTAATGACTATTCAACATTTTGGTTTTATGTATCTAAATAAATTACATGACGCCTCTATATCATACTTTATTTAGGTAAATGAATTAGCGATTATTTAAGATTCATGTAGTCGTCTTAGTTCAAAATAGCGTTTAAATTTTAAACTTTTGTAATTGTTAAACCAAAAGACTGACACTGGGTTCCTTATGCTTTTCAAAATATTTTAAAACCTTAAGTAACAATGGAAGAGTTTCACCTGACTGACAGCTAAAAACTGGGCCCAAACTGGACCATTTTTGAAAACTTTGTGTGCGATTGTTCGTGTCTAAGAGGCCTAATTGACAGAAATAGCCTTAGGCTTTGCTCCATAAACCAGAATCTAGAATAGAAGGAAAGGGGAAAGAAAGATATATAGAAAAGAAGAAGAAGCTCAGTACACTTCAAATTTGAGGTGAACTGCTATATGAGTGAAACAAAACAACTTATCCATTTGTAGTAAGAAAAAAAAATCTCATTCCCTATGTACGTACAAGCATCCAGTTGAAGGAAACATAAGCAGGGATAAACAGTTTATCCCAAGATTGCGATTTTTTTTATTAGTCATCATATCTTGAAGCGGGTGCAAACAAAAGATCAACTGTATGGAGTTTCTACTACTGTCTTGTATGTATTACTATACCGGCGATCAATCAAAAGTCAGTGGACAGTTAGGAACACCAAGGTACACAAAGGATTAGTAATGGATATAATGGAAGGTATAAAAAAAAAAAGTTTTTCCACATAAGACGAATCATAATAAGGACTTGAAATTGGTAGAAATGATCAAGTAGTACTTCCCTACGATTCCGATCTAGAGTATGCTCCTATTCACTGATTCAAAAAAATGACTATCAAGAACGAATTAATCCTTTATTTTTTTTTGAAGTACCCTCCCCTGAGACAAAAGAAGAGGAAAAAAGAAATGGAATGCCATATATGGAATGAATAATCAAGAAAAAGATCTTTCTTGATTATGGCTCCGTTTGGATGAGGTGTGGAAAGAAGGGAAGAATTGGGAAGAAGTATTGGGAAGTGTGTAACTTTGTGAAAAGTTTAAATTGTTTAATAATAAATTTCTTCCCCAGTTCCCTTATTCTCTTCTTTCCATTCAATCCAAACACAGCCTATTTCTTCCATGACTTTCCACTTTTTTCATTCTTTTGTATATGATTTCTCCAGGTTCTTCCTGGTTCACCTCCATTTTCCTAGAAAATTTAATGTTTTGGAGCAGATTAACATCACTGGGCACGGCATGGTCATTAACCTTCTCCACGTTCACCTTCGCTACTCCTTTCTGGAGCAGGGCCTAAGGGGCTAAGGGTAGGGAAATTGAAGCTAAGGAAAAGGAGTGGAATGGAAACGATGTTTCCTTAAAACCTAAATCAAAGAGAAGACCGTTTACCTACAAAATAGGAGTATAACCGAGAGTAATGAAAAAATTCAGTTTTTTTTTTTTACCAACAATACTCTTGCTCCATAATTTCGCTTTTCTCTTCCAATTAAAATCAAAGGACAATATTGTCTTTAAGGAAGGTTACTATCGTTTACTCCCATGTATAATTTTTAGAAAATGGAGCAGATGACTCTCATTTACAGATACTTCATTAACTTTGATTTCCTTACCTTACCTTTCCTTAGTCTTGGTTTCTTTTTTCAGGAGCAAGCCTAATAGAAGTTTTAAGTGTTTTTGGTGTAAACTAAAATCAAGTCCAAAAAACAATTGTGCTTTGTGGTTTAAATTTTGAAACTTCTATCGAGTACCCACTTATGTCTTATTTATTTATTTATTTATTTATTTTAAGATAAATTGGAGATCTAAGATCTTACGTGTTCTTTGAAAAAGGATACGATCTTTTTTTAACTGCTAATCAAAAGCCTCAGTTACAATAGGAGCATATAGTAAAAATACTACAACCCCGTAAAGCTTAAGTTAATTAGAGTAGTTATTGTTCTGTAAAGGCTTCAAAGTTAATTGGATAGTTGTTATTATTATTATTATTATTATTATTATTATTATTTTGGGATATTATGTATACTGGACGAGAGACCAACCCAATTTTAACAGATTAACCCCTTAAACCTCACGCTCTCTCTTGCGAGTGGGGAGTAAACTGTCTCCCCTTTCCCTTCCCTCCTGCAATCCTGTTCGCTCTGTGTCAATCATAAGCACCCATGCCATGAGGACCCGCCAATTTGAAAGTTTTGTGAGAGAACGCTGCCGGTCTGGCAGCCTTACATTCCCTGAAGCGCTCGGCTTGTTCGACCACCTCCTCCATTTTAGGGACCCGGCGCCTTCCATCATTACCTTCAATTTTCTCTTTACATCCCTGGTTCGCATGAAGGACGTATCCAGACACTACGCTACTGTCCTTTCCCTCTTCAACCAATTGCCTCGACCTCGTGGTATCTCTCCTGATGTCTGCACCTACAGTATCTGTATTGACTGCTGTGCTCGAGTCAATCGCCTCGACCTAGCCTTTGTTCTTCTTGGAAGGCTTCTCAAGGACAGGCTTAGAGCTAAGCCGATGGTTTTCACTCCATTACTCAAGGGCCTTTGCAGGGATAATCGGATTACTGAGGCTGCTGCCATGGTGTTCGATAAAATGCCTAAGCTCGGCTGCACACCTAATCTCATCTCCTATACTGCTCTTATTAAGGGATATTGCTCTGCAGACAAGACCATCTTTGCAACTGAGTTGCTTCACAAAATGATTACACAACGCGGAGAGTTCAAGCCTGACGTCATAACATACAACACGGTTATTGATGGTCTCTGTAAGGAGGGTGCAGTCAGTAAGGCTTTCTGTTTGTTTGGAAAAATGCACTCTCTAGGTGTTCTGCCAAATACGGTGACATACACCACACTGATCGGTGGAATATGCATGCAAGGTGCAATTAAAAAGGCATTGGAGCTCCTGGATTGCATGGCTTCTAAAGGGCTCGAACCAGATATAGTGACCTATACCACTCTTGTCGACGGGCTATGCAAGAAAGGGCTGTTAAAAAATCCAGGGAAATTGCTGCAGTACATCATTTACAAAGGGAAAAAGCCCAATGTTGTAACTTACACTGTTGTTATGGATGCACTTTGCAAGAAAGAAGAAATTGAAAAGGCAGTGGAGTTGCTAGAAGACATGATTTCTCGAGGTGTGCAGCCTAATGTTGTAACTTATAGCACTCTTATAGACGGGCTTTGCAAGATGAACAAATTAGAGAATGCAATGAAGTGGCTGTATGAGATGATTTTGAAGGGTATGTCACCAAACGTTGTGACGTACAATATTTTCATGGATGCACTTTGCAAGAAGGGGGAAACTGGCAAGGCTGAGAAGTTGCTTGGTGACATGATTTCCAGAGGTGTGCAACCTGATGTTGTAACATATACCATTCTTATAGATCGGTTTTGCAAGATGAAGGAACTAGAGATTACAAAGAAGTGCCTGAGAGAGATGGTTTCAAAGGGTATATCACCTAGCATTGTGACATGGAACGTTATCATAGATACATTTTGCACAACTGATGATGTGATGAACATCCTGGTTAATATGGTGCTTAATCATGGAGCACGAGATTACTCAGCTTACATCTCCTTGATTAAAGCATATGCCCAAAGGAGAAATGTAGATGGGGCTACATGTGTGCTTAAAAGAATGAAGCAGGAAGGGTTGAAACCTGATTTAGATGCATATTCTCCCATACAAGAGATGCTTCTACGAATAGGAAGAGCGGATGATGCAAGAGATCTCATTGCCCATATAAATGAGAAGAAGGCTGATGATTGAAGTGTGTTAGCAGCACGGGAGAAAGGTTGCTTGTATAAGCACTGATTATCGTTTTAGGTGTTTTAGCTAGTTGTTCTTTGTACTTAATTGAAAATAAGTACTGTTGAGTTATTTTTATTGACAACATTCTTTAATAATGAACCTTTTCTTGTCCTCTATTGTACCTTATGAATGATGTTTCTGGTATTTGACAACAGCCATGTACTGGCACATTGCTGGTTTCAAGCAGATCCCCTGTTGTTACTAATCATATAGGGAACCTAACTGGGTTTCAATCGGTCTGTATTTGGTATTTATTGTTTACTGTATGTTATATTAAAATTTGTATTAAAGATTTAGTCGGCACCCATACTACATCTTAGAGTTTGTCGTTAATGCTAATAAAAAAAGAAGGTTTTGTTTGAAGGACCATGCTTTGATGCTCAATTTGAAGTGATTGGTTTGGTAGCATATGTATGTATATTTGGCAGGTCTGACAATAGTCTTATTTGCTAATGACTAATAAGCAATTCCGTTTTAAAGATCTGAATAATTTACTTGACGCAACTATACCTTACTCTTTTTAATATGCATGCTTAATGAAACTACCAGGGATTATGTCATCGTAGTCTAACATCTGTCGTTGAAATTTTACGTCTTAATTTTGTTGAACCAAAAACTTATTGTCAACCATTTCACCAAAAAAAAAAAAAAGTTGGCAATTTTTACTCCGAGAACTGAAATTAACACTGATATTTATCGTTCGGGTGATTAGCCATGAAGGAAAATTAAAATTTTTACTTTTAACAAGGGCATTCAATTGGACGAAACTCAGTGATGAGACAAACAAGAGGGTAGTATTAACGTTGCGGGGAGCGCTTCCTATTTTTATTACTTAAACAGATGAATATTCTATATATATTATATATATTTAGAAGTTTCTACATTTTAAATAATAAATAAATAAAATATTTTTTTCTATAATAAATATGTCTCAGTAAGCTATCATTTTTTTTCCCTACTAACTATATATTATTAATAAATTATCTTCCGTCAAATTATTAGTATTTTCTATAATGAGAGCTCTTGACTAGTTGACCCGCTGATCGTCTCGGTGTCAGTCCAAGCGAGCCAGAGTGAAGAGTGAGTGGAGACTGGAGACTGATCTCTTTTTCTGATTCCCTTCTCCCCCTCCAATTGCCTCGACCTCGTGCCATCTCTTTGGCTCCCAATGTCTGCACCTACGGCATCTGTATCGACTACTGTGCTCGAGTCAATCAGCTCTCCATCCCTAGCCTTTGCTCTTCTTGGACGGCTTCTCGAGGACAGGCAAGAGCTAATCTGGTGGTCTTCAATACATTGCCCTGCACGTGAGGAATTCATCAGATCCAATCTGCATTTTTGTAACCTTTATAGACTGTATATACAAATGGCCCAATCATTCTTAATTATTATACAATAGAACATTTCGTTATAGGTCTATGTTGTTGTATCTCTTACAAGTTCCTAACAAGTACGAACAGAAACATTCCTTTGGACTGTTTTGAAACTTTACATCCATTAATTATTTTGAATATTACATATTATCAGCAAGGCTCGTCTGTGTTAACATAGCCAGGATAGTATATATATCACATAGATGAGAGCAGTAAAAAACATATTTTTAGTTACAACTCAAATTTATTTACCAGTTCAAGAACACTAGTAAATACATGGCTTACTTTAAATAAAAGAAGCCGAATCGGTGGATTAGTCCAAGTGGAGAAAACAAAAAAATATATTGAACTCAGAATATTTTCTGGAGATATTCATTTTCCAAGGGAAACAGATAAGATATTTAGGTACAGTGGTCTTTTGATACCACGAGAAACCGGAAAAAAAAATTCTAAGAAATCCAAAAAATGGAAAGATTGGATCTATATTCAAGGGATCACACTTATTAAGAAAAAGTATTTTTTTTCAGTTAGACCTGTAATTCCATATGAAATACCTGATGAGATTGATTTAACATGCAGGGCTCTCCAACACTAATATTGAGTTTTTTTTTTTTTTTCCACATATCCACTTTAGTCAGGTCTTCAAATTTTCATTTTTCCTTATTAGGAAAAATAAAACTTCTGATCTTTTACAAACTTGAAAGAGCGAGTGGAAGTACCGATCGAGAAGGAGAAACAAGGCGCAGTGTACTGGCATTCGCCAGAGCCCACTTGAAATTCAATTGGAGAAATCTCAGTGATCATTGAGGAGAAATACTGGAGGGTTTTATAAACGTCCTGGGAGCAGTGCCTATTATTTCACATGGTACATGTTTATTATTAATTTTAACTGATGATTGATTACTCTTTCGTTAATTAGATGGTTATTCTTATTAATATAGAATTTTCTACATTTTAATTTCAAAGATAAAACATAAATTTTTGTATAAGAATTAATTATGCCTCAGTAAGCTATCAGATTATTTTATTCCCTAAAAGTTAGTAAAAAAAATATTTTCAAAATTTTAATTAAGAAAATATTGTTAGGAAGTGTGCAATTTTCAATTTAGTGCTAATTACAAGTTAATTAACCAATTAAAACAACACACAAAACGGATCGTGCACTCAAGCTAGATTAACACAAAGAGAAAGGGGTGGATTATTGTACCTCCCGCGAAATTGTATTCGCGGGGCTCGACCAAAGCATGGGAATCGATGGCGTGCCTTCTCCACCGTCTCCACCACGTCTAGTAGCCGCCCTCGAGTCCACCAAGGAGGATTAATCACGTTCTACAAGGTACGTGCTAGCATACCCAAAGAACAAGTCTAATCCCTATGGTTTTCTCTCTTGCATCAATCAACAACCTTGATTTAGTGGAGAGAAAATAGCTCAACACATGAGCAAAAGAGAGAAGGAGAGGGTGAAAGTGGCGGCCTCCATGGGAGGAATGAGAGGAGAGAGAAAAGTTAGGTGGAGGCTCTCATAAGTGGTCCTTATATAGAGCACAAAACCTAATTGATCTCTTGCATAATTACAACTATGCCATCCCACCTACCACCATAATGGGCAGCCACGAAATGGGCCTTTATGGGCCATTTAACCCCTTCATTTGGACCATTAATTCATATAATTAAGGTCCCTCAACTTTGCTCTTTAATTGGGCTATATATTTGCTATTTAAATAACGACCCAATTAATCAATATAACTATTTATATTGATAAGTGTTGAACTAAATTAATTATTAACTCATTAATAATTATTTTAGGATTAGTTAATGCATTAATTTATTTCTATATGATCCATTGACTTAATTAATTATAACGGTTCGCAACGGTATATAATTAATTAATCAATCTTATCATATTTCCACAGAACCTACTGCTGTGAATAAATAAATAATGCACTGTGTGATTAATGTCCTATTTGTGTGACCCTTTGAGGATTTATGCTATGTTGGCCATGGAATTAAATCGTTATTTAATTCCAATAATCATAAGTGGTATCTAGCAACACGTTATGATTCCCAATTTGCATAAATAGTGTACTGCTACAATATTTCAATCCTGCATAAGAGAATAATTATGTTTCTCTATTTTGATTCTTATGTCTCACGATATCATCGTATAATCCAAGATAGGAATGTGTCATTCTTGCAGATTATACGTTTCTTGATCTAGAGTTGATCGCTTAGTTGCGCGCATACGATCCAACTCCATCAAGGGGCCCAAACAGATATCGTCACTCAATAAGTGAATTAATGAGGGACATACGGTTTTCTTGATGATTAGCTTTTTCCCGCACAATTCAAGAGAACATAAATAAAGTCCGTATAGCAGCCCTTATCGGGAATCAGCGGTAGACAATATTTATTGAACCTATCCTCATGTGGAAAAGATAAACATCTCAAACTTAGAACCAAAATCATAACGAAATAAACAATGACACTTAACACAATCCATATGTTTATTTCATTGGGTCAAGTCCTGTACTATGTTCCATAACATATACATATGCAATTAAGTTGGTAACTCTTTACCTATGATTAGTAGAACTTAATCATCACTTAACTTGCATACTAATCTTATATGATAATTAATGTTCCTTTGTTAATTATCAATATTATGGACCGTTTAGATTTATTATTGTCATTCTAAAGAATGATCCACAAAGATCTACAATTCAGATCCTCAACCTGAATAATCTGTCAATAATAAACCTAGGAACAGATGACAATATATCATCCATAACATAAACTAATATTTAAGTCATCAAATTATTGACTTCTAGGACATAACTCCAACAATCTCCCACTTGGCCTAGAGTCAATCAGTAGTGACTTCTAGCCAACGAAGAATTGAGAACGATGTCATATATCTACATATATACATGTCTCAGACCTCAAAATAAATAATACACTTAAAGCTAGTTACTCATACGTCTACCACGTATGGATGCATAATTGCATCTCGTATACTGCTCAAGGTAGAGGTCAAGTTAGAGTGTTCACTGTGTTCGTGAACCTATCCAAATTTATTCGACCCTATATATATATACTACTATATATATGTTCTTGATCATCATCATATGATATCAAGTGACATTGTTATAGATCATATTTGAATCTCCAATGTAACATTGGGTTCTTTAGGAGTAAGTTGTGGTTCGAGATGCATAGAATCATAATAACTCGACTAAGAACTCAATCCCAAATAAACTTCTTTTATTGCTTTCACAAGTTGCTATGTATTTTGTTTTGGTGACGGAAACGGTTGTAATATTCCATTTAGAACACTTTCTAAACTTACAACACCACCTTTAAGCAAAATATGTAGCTCAATTGTGATTATATCAATCTTTTGAAAAACTTTTATTAGTGTAACAACTTACACGAGATTTCTTTCATCTTAAGAGATGAAACATTATATCACTCTTTCTCATAAGGTACTCGAGGATATTCTTGATTATCGTCCAAATGTGTCTCTCTTGTATCCATTTGACAACTGTTTGTCATATCCTTTGGATATTACACATTGGGGCATATGCATAAATATGGCGTACGAAATGAAAAACATAATGAAAGAATGCTTGAACTATTTCATGCACTTTCTTGAATTAAGTTGCATTAGACCGAGTTAAACACTCAAGTCATGCCACGTGACGTACAGTTAGACATCCTTTCTTGGAGTGTAACTTTCTAGAACACTTCGTCAATATATGCATATTTGCTCAAACCTAACATCCATCATAATCTATTTTTATAGATTTTGTTTCCTAGGATTAGGTGATTTCGCCCAAGTTCTCATTTGAGAAAGCATTCTCCAAAGAGATCTCGACAATATTCATTTTCTTAATGTTATTCCCAATTTAATGAATTGTTATCTTGAACAATACAAGTAATACAATTATTCTTCCACTGAATATCTTGTATATACAAGATACTTTTGACGAAGTTCAACTCCTTGACTTCATTGTCAAAACTTCTATTCCAATCTCTACAACACTTGCTTTAATCCATTAATGGATCCTTGAAGCATGCGTATGTTTTTAGCAATACATAAACCTCGATTTGTGTCAAATGCACAACATCTTCCTTCATTCATACGAAGAAGGCGGTTTTATGTGTTTTTCCATATATCGACATATATGAAATACAACTATTGCTAGAATGATCTTTATTGACTTATACATAGCCACAAGTAAGAAGTTGTGCTTTGTACGTAGTCAACTAGTCATCGACTTAGACATAGCTACAAGCGAGAAGCCGCGCTTTGTACATAGTCGATTTGTTATCCATGTCGATCTTTCCTTTTGAAGATCTAAACGTTCTTGATGGATTGCTCCTTCATGAACATCAACCAAGGTCTATACCTTGTTGTTATACATGGATTTTATTCAAAGATCATATGAATTCAAACCATATATGTGGAATCGGATCGTTCCATCATTTTTCTTGTTTATCAACGGATTCTCATATGCTAAGTTTGAGAATGTCGTGAAGCCAATGCACCAAACGGCTTAGGCAATCAACTCTCGTTGATCTTTTGTAGGATTGGTACTTGAGGTTCATGAACTACTTCCACAACGATTTGTCGAACGAGTTCTTGACTCCTCATATATTCCATGAGTTTCTCGAACATCATCAACTCGTGAGATGGTTGAGTCCTCATTAGAAGGAGCATACTATTAAACTTCTTTCAAAAAAACTTGTGAATGAAGTTTCGCTCAACTCCCACTAAGTACCATGTATGGAGTGACAAGTTTTCCATAAGAGTACTTCTTGTAGTGACGCATAAACTATTTTAATGCTTACTTTACTCCCACTACTTCTTCTTGAGAATTTCAATTCATCAAGACTACATTATGATTAGCAACAACTACTTTGTTCTTATCATATTCGTGGAAGTAGTGCCTTTTAATATAAAGCATCCTACAAATATATAGTGTCTTATTTGGTTTAAGCTTACAAGTCAACAATACTTGAAATAAGCTTCTCAACACCAAATCTTAAGAAGCATTATACTTAGAGATCAAAATCTCATAAGATATCTTCTTTAATAGACTTCGATGGAACATCATTCAGTGTAAACAATATTGTCCTCAAACATAATTTCCTAATACGAGTCGAATAAGTCCATTTGATTTATTACCGATCGAACTATACAAAATATTGTTCGATACCTCCATTATTGGACATATTATTCCTCATGGAGCGAGTTGTGAAACTACTTTCATACTCTTTAGATAATATTTCAAATCATATGACTTAATTACTTATTTACCACGATTAATTATAAGACATCCATTTTTCTTGAACGGTCTTTTAAACTTCACTCTTGAACTCCTTTGAACTAGTCAAAAGGTTCATACTTATACCTTATCAAATAGATATGTTAATATCTACAATGATCGTTGGTTAAGTAGTAAAGTATCAACAACCTTTCATTGCACAAGTACTTATAGGTCTTTATACATCGATATGTATAAGTCCTAATTAATTCACTTGTCCTTAAACCTTCATAGGTTCAAGGTGCTTTTGTCATTTAACAAACATGATTCGCATATCAATCGATTGGAATCGAATTGAATTACGAGCTCTACGTTACGTAGACTCTTGTAATGCGATTCTCGTTTACTTATGTGACTAAGCGGTATATATAACATGAAAGTCAAATACTTTATGTCAAGTCTTACACATTCTATTTGTCATTCAAAAATTGTTTATCTATTTCAAGCAAATTCAATCAAGATGCATGAAATCATATAAACAAATCCATAATAGAAGATCTTGTCTTTTACAAAACATAATCATCCATCATTGAATATGAAATGGAGATATTTTTGAGAGGTTTTAGAATTAAGGTATGCAACCTTCAATTCCTAAACAAACTCTTAATAAAGAGAACTCTACGTATTCAATGGTAATGACTTAGACGAACAAGTCATTTCCTATACGGAGTTTACTTTACATCTCTCGAACATTCTCTTATTCTTCATTGCTAACATATTTCGTTAAATGCGAGCATATGAACTAGTATCAAGTTACTAGTGTAAATTAGAGATAGTGAGATAATTTGAATGACAAATATACTTTAGGATTAGAATATTTCTAATCGTCACAATCATGGTATTTCGGACAACCTTTCAAATGCCTTCCATAAACGGCAAATGAAACATCTCATGTGACACATGGTCATAAATGAAGGTCTCGAAATTTCAACTCATACCTTGGTGAAGTATTTCTTAAATACTTAACCAATTACCTTTTTCACCGACAAGTGTGCGTAAAAGGTAACGTCATATCCTTTAATACTAGAAAGAGATCGTATGACAATATCAATAATCCTTGATATCGGAGATCAATATCTCTAGTTATCAATTAGCTACTTAAATCTTTCGATTTGTAAGCCAATGAAACGTTTTTATAAAAGAAGAATCTCTTTGTCAACTCATACTCTTTATACTCAATCATAAATGATGGAGTTAATATCTACTTTCTCCAAGAACACTTTCTTAAGTAAGTAGATGCGAGCGTACGAGTTAAATCTAGTCCATATGAATTCTCTAATTCAAATGTCTAGAAATTTTAAATGAGGATATTAGTCATACGCTTTATTGAATAACTTTTCGCCAAAAGTCAATCAATCATCGTGTTGCTACGTTCGGGTAGTTTGAGGAAAGTTTTGGGAATTGACATACTCAAGTTTCTCTTCACTAAGATCGTGTCTTAGGAATCGGTATTACTTCTTTAAGTGAATACTTTTGGAAACGAGTTTGTTCATTTTCAAAGATTGATCGCAACAAAATTAACAATTTAAACATCTATAACAAAATCAATTTAAGGTCATTTAGTTTATGCAATTGTTTTATTTATAACAAATAAAACTCCCACTACATTTATTTAATGTCCCAAATGTAGTTGGTTTTCCAAGATCCCGGTTTTCATCAAGTAGAGCCTGCTATGGCACGTCACCCTACTTAATTAGACAAGGTAGGTTCTCCAACCAATCATATCGTTCCATATGATTCTTGGTTTGTGAATATCTAAGTATATTTACAAACTTCGCCCCGATGTCCAAACTCTAGTTGGGTCCATCGAAAAGTTACCTCTCACTATTTGCTCCTTGCAAATCTTAGCTATTTGCACCCCGACTACCGAATTGGCAATCATGACGCCCGCTTGGGCGGACCGCGCCATGAGTGACAATCGGCGTGAAGGGGATAGAGAGAAGGAGGGCGATTTAACTTAATCGAGTTTTAGTTGGGACTATCAATCATATGACACTTGTTTGGTGGTCGTGTAAGCATACACCCATACCTAGCCTATGACAATTCATAGCAATCACAAGCAATCACATATAAGCATCTCATTGTTGTGGGTTTGTATGGCTCCCGCTTGCATTAGTTTCGCCACATCGTCCATGGAGCAAAACTAATCTAATCCTTGTCCCTCCCGCTAAATTCTATAAGGATCTAAATCCTATATAAAATAAAGGTACAAAATACATGCGAAAAATATCTTATTCCCATCCTAACCTTAGGGGTATGCAAGCCTCACAAGTTACATCAAAAATCAATTAACAAATTAATTAATTAATGACACCAAAGGCCGCATTACAAACATTCACACATGCATTCATATTACAACCACAAGGCATTGAGTCATGAGCCATACTAAACCCACTATCCACCTACAAAAAAAAGTTAGCACATACAAGCACTTTGTTTCCAATTAACGATTTTCAAGCATCTTTGCGTATCGTTTGCCATAAGCAAATTTCGTGTACAAATTCTCAATTTTAAACAACAAAACTTGTTTAAATTCATTTTGAAAGTTCTTTCAACATCCCATAACTGAAAGGAGATCAAACAAGGAGTTTTCTAATTAATTTCAACTAGTTTGAATAGTTAGAAAAACAGTAATTTATCAAAAAACGTAACTAATGGAATCCAACAAAACCAATAGTTTTAGGTCTCCAAAAATACTCAAATAAATTACTTAAGCTCCTTATCATAGTTGTGAATACCAGTAAAAATTTCAAGAAGAGATCTCAAACCATCTGGGAGAATAAAAAATGACAAATCTCTTACAAGTGCACGAAACACCGTTATGAGATTTTCAGCTTATCCTCTCAACCATTTGGTCTGTTAGACCACCTTCTAATCAGTTTTTATATATACAATATACATAGAAAAACTTGTTTAGTCTATAGGCTAACTATTCATGAAAAGAAAACCACCAAGTTCAGTTCAAAAAGTTCGAGTTACATATTAAACAATCAACAAATTCTGTACTGGAACAGACTGTCGATCGAAATGTTTTAACCTAGTTGAAGGTCCAAAATTCCACGAAAAATTATGAAATTAATTTTCCTGGAATCCTAACTCATAATAGAACAACTCCATTTAAACATAAATTTTAAAGGAGTTCTCAGTTGGTACAGTTTATTAGAACAATCGATTTGCTCAACAAACTAGATCTGACAAGATCTTCCTTTTCATACTTGAAAACCCACAGATTAATCTGAGTCATGCAAAAATTTATACATGTTAAGAAAGAGCTTCAAGTCTTCTTTAAATCTAGCCATAGAACACTGGTACTTATGTTCAAAATATAAATCTTTCAAGCCATTCAAACAGGACAGTGCAAGCAAAAACTGGTTCTGCGCACTGTCGCCGTTTTATTCACAATAAATCTATACTAATTCAGAAAAATGTGAATCTAACGCCAACAGAATCACAATCCACAGATCTACAACTTTCATGTAGATGGAAAGATCTTCCAGAGAACTTATCAAAGCGAAAAACGCGAAACAACACAGAAAATACCATTTCCAGACAGCAAACAAACGCATCATCTCTACTAATCCGTTAATTAGCCAATTTCTCTTAATTAAGTGTCAAAATAGCTTAAGTACAACCATGTGCTCTGATACCACTTATAGGAAGTGTGCAATTTTCAATTTAGTGCTAATTACAAGTTAATTAACCAATTAAAACAACACACAAAACGGATCGTGCACTCAAGCTAGATTAACACAAAGAGAAAGGGGTGGATTATTGTACCTCCCGCGAAATTGTATTCGCGGGGCTCGATCAAAGCATGGGAATCGATGGCGTGCTTTCTCCACCGTCTCCACCATGTCTAGTAGCCGCCCTCGAGTCCACCAAGGAGGATTAATCACGTTCTACAAGGTACGTGCTAGCATACCCAAAGAACAAGTCTAATCCCTATGGTTTTCTCTCTTGCATCAATCAACAACCTTGATTTAGTGGAGAGAAAATAGCTCAACACATGAGCAAAAGAGAGAAGGAGAGGGTGAAAGTGGCGGCCTCCATGGGAAGAATGAGAGGAGAGAGAAAAGCTAGGTGGAGGTTCTCATAAGTGGTCCTTATATAGAGCACAAAACCTAATTGATCTCTTGCATAATTACAACTATGTCATCCCACCTACCACCATAATGGGCAGCCACGAAATGGGCCTTTATGGGCCATTTAACCCCTTCATTTGGACCATTAATTCATATAATTAAGGTCCCTCGACTTTGCTTTTTAATTGGGCTATATATTTGCTATTTAAATAACGACCCAATTAATCAATATAACTATTTATATTGATAAGTGTTGAACTAAATTAATTATTAACTCATTAATAATTATTTTAGGATTAGTTAATGTATTAATTTATTTCTATATGATCTATTGACTTAATTAATTATAACGGTTCGCAACGGTATATAATTAATTAATCAATCTTATCATATTTCCACATAACCTACTGCTGTGAATAAATAAATAATGCACTGTGTGATTAATGTCCTATTTGTGTGACCCTTTGAGGATTTATGCTATGTTGGTCATGGAATTAAATCGTTATTTAATTCCAATAATCATAAGTGGTATCTAGCAACACGTTATGATTCCCAATTTGCATAAAGAGTGTACTGCTACAATATTTCAATCCTGCATAAGAGAATAATTATGTTTCTCTATTTTGATTCTTATGTCTCACGATATCATCGTATAATCCAAGATAGGAATGTGTCATTCTTGCAGATTATACGTTTCTTGATCTAGAGTTGATCGCTTAGTTGCGCGCATACGATCCAACTCTATCAAGGGGCCCAAACAGATATCGTCACTGACGTAGTCAATATTTATCGTTATTTGGACCGTACTTAGCACTTAAAATAGACTCAAACCAATAAATTATTTGATAAATTGCTATGTTTTTCCAGGATTTGGTTCTGCGGTCGTTTCTTCTCTTCTATGTACAGGTTTTTGATGATTTCTGATGACTTTGGAGCGTATAGATGGATTCCCGACGTATTACGCACGCTAGATGACTCATTCCTAGCATTGGAGGCTTTATTCTCTCTTCTGGTCGACCCAAACAGATTCCTGTTCGAATCGACCTAGACTCATGGCTATCAGGCGATATCTCTCTCTCCTGTTCGATCCGACTGCCCACCTGTTCGATCCGACCAGGTTGCCGCCATATCACTTATGGTAGTATTTCTTGTATGGAAATTGATTGTTATGGCAATTTCTTGCGCCCTGGTGCCCTAGCCTTCCATCCTTGCGTCCTGGGATATCTATATATACCCTGTAGGCCTGAAGAAAAGGGGATTGGCTTCTCAATACCATCTTCCACTTTTCTAAGGGTCAAGTTCTTTCTTCTCCTTGGGAATCATCATCCTTGTGACGACGGCAGCAGTGTTTCACGTGATATCTCCATCTAGCATCACTCCATCGCCTTGAAGATCGTGATCAAAAGCATAAGGAGTATTTGGTTTAATTTCTTTATGTTTTTATCTTGTGATTCGATGGGCTTGTATCTTTATTGTTGTTTATCTCTTGTTGGTTGTTTTGATACTATGTTAGGCTAGACCTTTTTATAACCTTAGGATTAGGAGAGTAACTCTATGTTTGGATGAAGTTAGTTTGATATGCTATGAATTGCTATGTTTTGAGACCTAGTTTATTATGAATTAATTAGTTGCTTGAATTAATTACTTGTTGAGTTCTCTAATTACCTTCTAGTTGAACAGCTGCATCTAGTAAGTCTAAGTTAGGAATAACAAGTCTAAATTGATTTAAGTATTTGGAGTAAATCTTAGAACCGAAAGGGGAGATTAGTTTGCATCAAAAGTGCGACTTTTAGATTAGTACAAAAGACTTCTAAATACTCCTAAGAACTCTGATAGACTGGTTTAACAAATTGAATTCTATACCAAAAGTTGTGAACCAATCAAGTTAATTAGGTTAGATTGTGAACAAACCAGAATCTGTTCCAACAAGCGAAGGCTGAGGTTTAGATTAGCTAGGTTCGTCCATTTAAACCTATCTCAAAACATTAGTAAACATAGTAGACAAACCCAACGCACCCTTGCCCTCTGGTCGAACCGAACAGAGATCTGGTCGAACTGAACAGGGCACTGTTCGAATCGAACAGATTGGTGTTCGAATTGACCAGAGGGTTAATTGTAGTTAAATTGAGAAATTAAAATGCGAAAGTATTTTTAGTTTCTAATTTAACAGCCAAACATAGATGAAATCCAATTCCTAAGGCGCCTTAAATTCTGTTAAGACCTCAAAAGACTTTACTTTAATATTTTACTTAGTTTGTTTGAACATTTTATTCCAAGTCCAAAAATAACCAAAAACATTTACAATTTAAGCATTATTTGATTACTAAAAATTCCATAAAATATTTTCATCTAGATTTTAAGAAAAGACAAGTCCTGTATTCATAGATCCGTCCCTTGGGTTCGACCCTAAAGCTATATTCTGAACGATTAGTGAGGTTAGCTATAGGTTACAAATTTATTTGATTCCTAGGTTTTAAGCCTTCATCAAATTGGCGCCGTTGCCGGGGACGGTGTTGATATTGGATCCTTGTCTTAGTATTGAGAGACTAGATCTTTTCTTTTTCTTTTGACACGTACGTTTTCTTCTCTCTTAAATTTCAGGACTGGCAGGCAATACACAAAAGAAGAAGTCCCCTCCTCCGAGGATCAAAGATTTTCTCCGAAGAATAAACGAAGAAGCCAGATTCTCCTCCTTTAGTCCTGTTCGAACCGACCAGGACTCTGTTCGATCTGACCAGCACCCCGAGCAAAGAGAAGAAAACACTGCGATGGCCGACCAACTCACTCCCGAGGCCATCGCCCAGCGCACACAAGAACTGGAGAACCTCCGTCTCCAACTCGAGCAAAGAGAGGCTCAACTCGCAGCAGAGCGGGACGCTCTCACGGGACAACGAAGGGAATTAGAAGATGAGTGTCGCCGCTGGACCCAAGAGGACGAGGCTAGAGTCCACAACTCTGATGATGAGGATGGCCAAGGCCGTGAAAGGACACTTGGAGAATACGGAGCCCCGAATGCCAAAGATGTGGGCGGGCCCGTGTTGATTCCGGGCATCGCGGCCAACAACATGCTAATCTCTCCAAATCATGTCTCACTAGTCCAACAGACTCCGTTCTACGGAGATGACAAAGAGGACCCTCATGCTCATTTACAAAATTTCATTGATTGCACACGTTTAATTAAAATTAATGGGGTTTCTCAACAAGCAATTAGGCTGTTACTGTTTCATTTCACCCTTAAAGATAGTGCCCGCAAATAGTATAAGACTTTGAAAAAGGGTTCAATTCGGTCTTGGGATCAAATGGCACAAGTTTTTCTAGAAAGATATTTCTCAACTGATAGGTCTGATACAATTAGGAGAGAATTGAACAACTTTGCCCAAAAAGATGATGAAACAATGAGGGACGCTTGGGAGCGATTTAGGGATCTTGAAAACTCATGCCCACACCATGGGATTCAAGACTGGCTTTTGATTAAAAACTTTTATAGCGGTCTATATGACAATATCAAAATTAATATTGATTCACTTTCAGGTGGGGCATTCAAACGGCTTGATGCGACTCAAGGGCGAGACCTACTCGATCATTGCGCACGGAACTATACGTGATATCCAATCCCCAACCCCCGCCGCTCTGGCCATGCGAAGCACCAAGTGCATGAGATCGCTACTAGAGATGAGAGGATTGCTGAATTGGAAGCCAAGCTAGCATCTTATCAATCCGCCCAAGGGTCTCATCTCTACTCAAATGAATGTGGTGCTTTTGGCGAAGAAGGGTATAAATCTCCCGATTGCCCCCTTGCTAAAATCAATGATGACATGGCTCAAGTGAATTCTCTGAATAGCGAACCTTCCTATTACCCGAGGCATATTTTCAACCGGAGCTACTCACTGGATGAGGGTGAGCAAAGAAATTGGGAGCACATGAATGACCCAAATCTGAAGAATACAATGCAAAAATCCACTCTTGACCGGCCCTACCAACCCAAGTACAATTACAAGGGACAGAATCAGCAGCCCCCTAGGCGAGATCAGCAACCTAACAACTCTAATGGACCGTTTTCTAGGAAATCAGTCTATAATACAGACGGGGTTCCTCCGGTCGTCCAAGAGTTCATGCATCAGCAAGGCAAATTCAACCTGATGATGGCCGAGGGGTTGGATGAGCTCAAGGCAACCACAAATGAGTTAAAAGGTAGTGCCGCTTCCTTGCAGCGCCTGGAGCGAATGATGGAGCAACAATTTTCTAGACCTCAAGGGAAGCTTCCAGGGCAGCCTCTAGTAAACCCAAATGCTGAAATCAAAGCCATGCACGTCTTGAGGAGCGGACGAGAGTATCAAGACCCTCCTATGCCGGCTGACGAGCAACATCAGCCCTCTGGTCAGATCGACCAGCCATCTGTTCGATCCGACCAGCCCATGGTAGAGCCTGACCAAGCTGCACAAGGCCGTGTGGAAGTCCAGGAGCCTGTTCGAGTCGACCAGACCACCGTTCGGCCCGACCAGGAGGCTAAAAAGGCACAACCTAAGGATAAAAGCAGTGCTGAACCACCAGTGCCTGCTTACCAACCTCCGGTACCTTTCCCTCAGCGCTTGGTAAAATCCAAAGAAGACGCTCAGTTTAGGATCTTTTGGGAGATACTCAAGCAAATGCAAATTACAATTCCTTTCACCGACGCAATTGCCCACGTGCCCATTTATGCCAAATTCTTGAAAGAGCTTTGCACGGGCAAAAGGTCCATGGAGGAGCTGAAAACGGTGGCATTAACATACAAGAGCAGTGAGGCTTTGAAGAACCGCATGCCACCCAAGCTTGAGGATCCAGGTAGGTTCGTCCTTCCTTGCACTATTGGCAAAGCCACTATTAAGCAGGCCTTGTGTGATATGGGAGCAAGCATAAGCCTAATGCCTAAGTCGGTATTTGAGACGATTGGAATTGGAGAGCTTACACCCACGAGCATGACCCTTAAGCTCGCCGATTCCACAACCCGACTACCCTTGGGTGTTTTAAAGGATGTCCCGGTACAAGTTGGAAAATTCCTAGTACCCGGCGATTTTGTGGTCATGGAAATGGAAGTTGATAAAGAAGTGCCAATAATCTTGGGTCGGCCCTTTCTTAGAACAGCCGGTGTAATGATGGATGCCCGGGAAGGGACAATTTTGGTCAGAGTGGGGGGGAGCGTCTCCTATTTTCAATAGATCATGCTATGAAATGCCCCGACCCCGCGAAAACTTGCTTCATGATCCAAGAGATACCCGAAATTGAAGAGTCTCTTGAGGACCAGTACCAAATAGCTCTAGAAACTTACCAAGCCTTCCTATGTGACATGCAAGAGGCAATAGGGGTAGAAGAGACCATGGAAGTCGAGGAAGAAGGCAACGCCACTCTCAACATGGCCTGTTCGACCACCTGTTCGATCCGACCAGACTCCTGTTCGAGTCGACCAGAGGCTCGACCAGGCATGGAATCCCAATCTGGCGACCTGTTCGATCCGACCAGAACCTGTCCGAGTCGACCAGAGCCTCCACCAGTCGAGTTGAAACCTCTTCCCGCATCGTTAAGGTACGAATTTCTTGGCCCAAGTCAAACATACCCAGTTATTGTTAACTCAGAGCTAGATGCAGGCCAAACGGAGAAGCTTTTAATGGAGCTAAGAGCCTATAGAGGTGCAATTGGCTACTCAATTGAGGACTTGAAGGGCATTGACCCCTCGTTTTGCACACATCGAATTCTCATGGAAGATGATCATAAGCCAACTCGAGAGGCACAAAGGCGACTCAATCCCAACCTCAAGGAGGTGGTCAAGAAGGAGATTCTCAAGCTCCTCGATGCGGGTATCATCTATGCAATCTCCGATAGCAAGTGGGTGAGCCCGGTCCATGTAGTCCCAAAGAAAGGAGGCACAACGGTGGTCAGGAATGATAAAGGCGAGATGATTCAAACCCGAGTGGCAACCGGATGGAGGATGTGCATCGATTACCGCAAGCTCAATGCGGCGACTCGCAAGGACCATTTTCCTCTTCCTTTTGTTGACCAAATGCTTGAAAGACTAGCTAATCACTCGTATTTTTGTTATTTAGACAGTTATTCGGGTTTCTTTCAAATACCAATCCATCCAAATGATCAAGAAAAGACCACTTTCACTTGCCCATATGGTACCTATGCCTACAAACGAATGCCTTTTGGTCTTTGTAATGCACCCGCAACCTTCCAACGTGCTATGATGGCAATTTTCTCTGATTTTATTGAAAAAGAAATGGAAGTGTTTATGGATGATTTCTCTGTGTATGGTACTAGTTTTGATTCTTGTCTTGCTAACCTATCTAAAGTCTTGCAGAGATGCGAGGAGGTTAACTTGGTTCTGAATTGGGAGAAATGTCATTTTATGGTGCAAAAAGGTGTGGTCCTAGGACATGTGGTGACATCTCAAGGGATCGAAGTTGACAAAGCGAAAATCGAGGTGATCGAGAAGCTTGGAGTGCCAAAGAATGTCAAGGACGTGCGAAGTTTCTTAGGCCATGCCGGATTCTACCGCCGATTCATTAAAGATTTTTCCAAAATTGCCAAACCATTAAGTAATCTTCTTGTTAAAGACAATGATTTTATTATTGATGAGGATTGTTTGAATGCGTTTCACAGGTTGAAGCAAGCCCTTGTCTCTGCCCCGATCTTGCAACCGCCCGATTGGTCCCAACCGTTTGAGCTCATGTGTGATGCGAGCGACTTCGCGATTGGAGCGGTGCTTGGGCAAAAGAAAGACAAGAAGCCGGTCGCCATCTACTATGCAAGCAAGGTGTTAGACCCGGCTCAAGCAAATTACACAACCACCGAGAAGGAGCTCCTTGCAATTGTTTTTGCTCTGGACAAATTCCGACCTTACTTAGTGGGTTCTAAGGTGATTGTCTACACTGATCATGCGGCCATTAGATACCTTTTGAGTAAGAAAGATGCCAAGCCGCGTCTCATACGATGGGTGCTTCTCCTTCAAGAATTTGACCTTGAGATTAGAGATAAAAAGGGCACAGAGAACTCCGTTGCAGACCATTTGTCAAGGCTGCACTGGGAGGAAGGTCAAGATGCTAAAATCCCAATTGATGACTCCTTCCCACATGAGAAATTGATGAAAATCGATGCCTGTTCGGACCGAACAGCACCTTGGTCGATCCGACCAGCTGAGCAGGACCAATTCTGGCTTGACCTGGCCCACGAAATGCTGTCCATAGAGCATTGGTCGAACCGACCAGATGCTGGTTCGAGTCGACCAGATACTGGTTCGAGTCGACCAGAGCCTCGAATGATCAGGAAGATGGCACAGAATCAGCACCCATGGTACGCTGATTTAGCCAATTACCTTGCAAGTGGTGCCCTACCTCCTGAAATGAGTTGGCAGGAGAAGAAGAAGCTCAAGACGGATGCCAAGTACTACTTTTGGGATGAGCCGTACCTCTTTAAGCTTGGGATCGATGACATTTATAGGAGATGTGTCCCATACGATGAAGTTAAGGCGATCCTAGCGAGTTGTCACTCATCGGCCTATGGTGGGCATGCCTCATTCTCAAAAACAGCCGCCAAGGTACTCCAATCCGGCTTCTATTGGCCCTCTCTCTTTAAGGATGCACGATCTTTTGTTATGACATGTGATCAATGTCAAAGAACGGGCAATGTTTCAAAGAGGAATGAGATGGCCCTTAACCCCATTCTTGAGGTTGAAATTTTTGATGTATGGGGAGTTGATTTTATGGGACCATTCCCAAGTTCCCATGGTTATGAATATATCTTGGTTGCCGTCGACTATGTCTCTAAATGGGTAGAGGCAATTCCATGCAAGTCCGCGGATTCCAATTCAGTGATTAGACTCTTTTCCAAGGTGATTTTCCCACGATTTGGGGTGCCTAGATCAGTAATTAGCGATGGTGGAAAACACTTCATCAACCGGAACTTTGATAACCTCTTGAAAAAGCATGGAGTGATTCATAAGGTAGCAACCCCTTATCATCCTCAAACAAGTGGTCAAGTGGAGGTGTCTAATAGGGAGATCAAGAGTATTTTGGAGAAGACGGTCGCTCGAACCCGTAAAGATTGGGCAAACAAGCTTGATGATGCATTGTGGGCCTATCGCACCACCTTCAAGACCCCCATTGGCATGAGTCCTTTCAAGCTTATCTATGGGAAGCCGTGTCATCTCCCGGTTGAAATAGAACACAAAGCATATTGGGCAACCCGAGCAATCAACATGGATCTCCTCAAGGCGGGTGAAAAGCGCATACTTGACTTACATGAGTTGGATGAGATACGCCTGAACTCATATGAAAGTGCCAAATTGTACAAGGAGAGGATGAAATTTGTGCATGATAGGAGGATCTCAAGGAGAGAATTCAAGGAAGGGGATTCGGTGCTACTATTCAACTCTAGGCTCAAGCTTTTTCCGGGCAAATTAAAGTCAAGATGGTCCGGCCCTTTCCGAGTCGTCAAGGTTTACCCCTTTGGTGCCATTGACATTTGTGACAAAGACTCGGAGCCATTCAAGGTAAACGGACAACGCTTGAAGCACTACATCGCTAGTGAGGTTCAAGAAGAGATTCAAGCCATCAAGCTAGCGAGCCAACTCTACGCAAAGACTAGAGAAGCATGGTCAAGCTAGGGACCGTAAACAAGCGCTTCTTGGGAGGCAACCCAAGGATTTCTCAACTCTTTTCTCTTCTTTATTTATTTACTTTGTCATTAAAAATATAGAAAATATAAAAAAAAACAAAAAAAAAAATCTAAAATCCTTGAAAATTGGAAAAATAAAAAGAGATATTTTACAAATAGAGTTTAATGATTTGTATTTGTTTGTTGTAGGTAAATTACGAAGTCTAAACGAAGAAAGATGCGTTCCATGCAAGAGCACCTTGGGTTACGTGAGCCAACTAACCCCGATCGACCTCATATGGACTGCACAACACCTCAAGCAATGGAGAAATGCCATCCTGGACGAAGCAAGAGAACAAGGAAGTACAACAGCATGATGACATGAAGAGGATCAGTGAAAATCACTCTCTGGTCGAGTCGAACGGAAGCTGGGTGGATACTGATGCAAGGATCGGCTCTGTTCGAAGCGAACAGACTGTTGGTCGAATCGACTGACAGGAGCAGTGCAAAGGGGACCACACTGGGTCGCCGTTCGGATCGACCAGTGGCCTGGTCGGATCGACCAGAGCATAAATTGGGCCTATTTAATTGGTTTTTGGGCTGATTGTTTGGTTTTGTTTATGCAGGGCCCATTATGCTTCAATGGACGCCTCCATTTTCTGAAGGGGCGCCTTTATCATTGCCTGAAGGGACGCCTCCATTCATGCGCGTGGGAGACGCCCAAGAGGCGCAATTAGCCGTTGCATTAGACCCGCTACCCGTTAATCCCGATCCAAACCCGTTAAACCCATTAAAAATCAAAACCGTCCCCTCTCTTCCTCCCTCTCCCACTCGTCCCATTTTTCTTCTCCCTCTCGTTCTCTTCTTCTCCAAACCGAACCACCCCTCCCAAATTCTCAACTTCCTCAATTCTCCACCATTTTAAGAGATCTAAAGCCCAAATTGTTCTCCTCTCTACTCTCTTCTCACTACTGGCCTTGGTTTTTGCTATTGACTATTCATTGCGACAGGTTTTTCGAGGCACGTTTAGCGAGGTTTCGGGGGATCTCAATTTTCTCCCACTCCCTCTTAACTGGAAGCACTCTGGGGGTCTTGCCTATGTTCTAGGGCGTAATTGGAGGCCTCATATTGAAGTTTGACTGATAGACTTCACCGCGGCTTCGACCCGACATCGTTTGGCATAAGTAAGGTCTCCCTTGTCATCTTCTCTCTTCTCCAGCACTCCAAGTACCTTTCTCTTGCATCACAAAGACCCAAGGAGTGCCGGGAACCCCTTATTGCCGCTGCCCCATTTCAAACCACCGCAAGTTTGTGAAATTGAGGTTTACAAAGGTCCAATTACTTCTACTTCCTTTTCTTTTGTTCAATTGTGCCTTGTATTGGTTTGTTTGAGGGTTTTGCAAGTTTGTACCAGCGAATTTTGAGGTGTACCAGTGAAACGGGTCAACCCGTGCCAGAACCTGTCAGAACCAGCATTTTACCCCTCTCTGGTCAGGTCGAACAGGACCTTGGTCGGATCGACCAGAGCACATCTTATAGCGCCAACCCACTGTTAAACCACTCTGTTCGGTTCGAACAGCCCCCTGTTCGGTTCGACCAGAGCACCCAAACCCTGCAATCACCTCACCTCTTGTCCCTTACCCATGGCACCCAAACCAAGAACCCGTGCTAGTGCACGCCTAGCAGCCGCTGCTTCTTCTTCTCAACCCCAGCAGCACCCTATCGGGCCTGAGATCGATCCGGACTTGGTCCGTAACCCCGCTGCAGCACCATTTGAAAGGGATGCCAACTTTGAAATGCCTTGGAACTATATGTTTGAAAACTATCTAAGGATGCGAGATAGGGTCTTTGAGCACACGAGGTTCATGGATATGGAGACATTAGAAACCTTTGGGGTAGCGGAGCAATTTTTGGAGATCACGAGCAATGCCGGTATTACCCCCGCCTTTTGGGAATTCCGAGAGAAGGCATACCAAGTCTACACCCAAGAGTTTCTCTCTTCTCTACGACTCATGGAACGAGATGGCCGGGATTACATTTGGTTCCGGCTTGGAAACAATACTCATAAAGCATGGCTTGATGACTTGTCTGTGGTTTTCAAGTTAGAAAGAGGGGAGGTGGAGGAGACTGCTTGGACAAGGGATCCAAATGATGTTGTTCTCGGTAGGCAAGTGTGGGAGAGGCTCACGGGCTCAACTGCGGGTAGGCTTCAATCTAGGCATGTGCAGCACCCTACCCTTCGAATCGTTCTACGTGCCATTGCCTCTACAATTTTTGCACGAGGGGAGACGGTGAATATCACCAATGACAAGGAGATTGGCATCCTATGGCACGTGCTTCAACTCGAACCCCCTAAATTGGATTGGATCAAGTTAATGGTGAAGCACTGGATTTATCAAAGGGATATGGAAAACGCTAGGGGCAAAATCACTATGGGTTCCTTTGTTACAATCCTAGCCAAGCGCATGGGCCTACCTTTACCCGAGCAATCCTTTTGCACTGGCTACATGTTTTATGATGATGATAGGTTCCGAGCCGCTCGCTTCTTGCAAATTTTCCGCGAGAGCCGGGACATATCCGAGCGATACTTGTGGGTGCGTGACAAGGGGAGCAACTTCTTTCTTCCATATCCTCACCGGGTAGATCTCTCTAACTCTCTCTCTTGGCTAATTCCTCATGATTATGTGACTCCTAGGACAGCGGAGGAATTGCAACACCCAATTCCTAGGATCATCTCCATGGAGACCGATGAAGCGGGGCCGTCAACAAGGCCTAACTCACCACCACGTGTACCCTTTCCTCAAGGGAGTGAGCCACAACCACAGTGGGCTAACAATCTCATCCAAATGGTGGACAACCTCACTCAACTTCACTTGGACACACGGGATGAGATGCGCAAGGGCATGGCTGATTGCACCAAAAAGCTTGATCGTTTGAATAGGAAGGTTAGCATGGCCTATGACATGGCATTTGAGAGTCGCTTCTATTTGCAACGAGGGTATTGACCACGTGATGATGAAGACCCGACCATGATCCCGGGAGTCCAATCGGTTCATAGCCAAGCATCACCGCTTCCTCCTTCTCCACGGCAAACCTTCTCCGCTCATTCCGACTATGGGTTTTACCCATACCTTGGAGGACAAGTCCTAGAGCCGCCACAGCAGCCCATGCCACCACCTTTTGAGGGACAATGGCGCCCTGCAAATTCCGACCCAAGCTACTATCCATCTCTGGGCAACCAAGGAGGGGAGCAGCAGCAGCAGGAGCAGCAAGGCGATTTCTTTGGTGTTTTCCCACGCTATGATGGTGGTTTCAACCAAGGCTCTTCCTCTAGGAGCCTCCCTCCTCCCTACTAAAAGGTAACCATCAATTTCTCTCCTATTTGCTATTTCTGTGTGAAAGTATACTTGGGACAAGCATTTGATAAGTTTGGGGGAGGGCATATAGGAGATAAATCGATTTGTGGGATGAAAAGGTTGTTTTTCTGTGAAAATGGGCAATTTTTCTCGAATTTTTCTCTTCTCTGGTCAAGTCGAACAAGCACTGGTCGAATCGAACATCTCTCATTTGGAATTTATGCATAATTGTCTTCTCTGGTCGGTTCGAACGGTCACCTGGTCGATTCGACCAGTTCCTAAAAACTTGTTATGTTCTATTTTATTCGTTCGGTTCGAACATAGCATTGGTCGACTCGACCAGAACTTAAAATTTGCGCAATTTAGTATGATGTTGGCTTTGAAATAAGTTGGTTTTGCCTATTCTCTTGATTTGGATTTTAAATGACAACTCTCACACTGCTTGAACTTGTTTTTGAGTCAAACAAAAATTTTCTCAAATGACCCTAGAATGTTTTGATATCATACTTGATCTTGCACCAATGGACCCAAACTGAAGTATTTTCTTTGAGATTTGAATTTGATGATGGATGCTTAGAATTGTTATTTCAAACTTAGTCAATTCTCACAAGTTTTTGCCGAGTGAACTGATTCGTATTTGACAAACTTTTGAAAGAAATTTATCGACTTTGAAAACTAAAAGATGAACTTTGTCTTGTTGAAATTGCTTTTTAATCGCTCGAATCACCAACGAGCAACAATAAATGGGAAGTTAAATCAAATAGCGGTGAAAACGAGGACGCACTGAGGCCTTCTCCACTAACTTAACCACAAATTGGAGGGTATTGGGTTAATTACAAGCTGTCAGGAATTATAACTCAAAGTTTCGAGGTATAATTGGGGAGCTTGTAATTAATTTCTACCGGACCCGGTGCGAAAGCATTGGTAAAGGAGTTGTTGAGTATTATGGCCCAAGTGTACCGTGGCCATAGTCGAGCAACACCCGTCCAACCTCCCTAGCGCGACATGTGCTAGTAGCAAACTTAAGGCCAATGATACCGCATTATCCTCTAGGGTGTAAAGCCCCACTGCTCGACTTGCACTAATAAAAAAAAAAAAAAATTGGTGAAAAATTGAAATTGTTTTAAGAAAAGTTCATTATAGAGTTTCTGGAGTTGATAAAGGCCTTTACAAATTTTTGAGAAATATGAAAAGGAACGGGTGATTGAAATTGAGATTGCTTTTGAAATATCAAAGAGGGGCTAAAGTTCTTAATTTTGGGAAAAGATTTCACTTAGGCCCAAGAGTTGTATTGATTAAGTTGTGAACACTTGACTTGGTTTATTTTTAAAATTATTGTTTGACTCATTTGTTGAAAGTTTGAGAAAATTTTAGGCACAAGCAATTGATTTCTATGTTGATTTCTTGGTTTGAGATATGACTTGATTTAGATTTAAGTTTAGTCTAAGAATCTAAGCTTAGGGCGATGCTTGAGGACAAGCAAAGTTTAAGTTTGGGGGGATTTGACGTAGTCAATATTTATTGTTATTTGGACCGTACTTAGCACTTAAAATAGACTCAAACCAATAAATTATTTGATAAATTGCTATGTTTTTCCAGGATTTGGTTCTGCGGTCGTTTCTTCTCTTCTATGTACAGGTTTTTGATGATTTCTGATGACTTTGGAGCGTATAGATGGATTCCCGACGTATTACGCACGCTAGATGACTCATTCCTAGCATTGGAGGCTTTATTCTCTCTTCTGGTCGACCCAAACAGATTCCTGTTCGAATCGACCTAGACTCATGGCTATCAGGCGATATCTCTCTCTCCTGTTCGATCCGACTGCCCACCTGTTCGATCCGACCAGGTTGCCGCCATATCACTTATGGTAGTATTTCTTGTATGGAAATTGATTGTTATGGCAATTTCTTGCGCCCTGGTGCCCTAGCCTTCCATCCTTGCGTCCTGGGATATCTATATATACCCTGTAGGCCTGAAGAAAAGGGGATTGGCTTCTCAATACCATCTTCCACTTTTCTAAGGGTCAAGTTCTTTCTTCTCCTTGGGAATCATCATCCTTGTGACGACGGCAGCAGTGTTTCACGTGATATCTCCATCTAGCATCACTCCATCGCCTTGAAGATCGTGATCAAAAGCATAAGGAGTATTTGGTTTAATTTCTTTATGTTTTTATCTTGTGATTCGATGGGCTTGTATCTTTATTGTTGTTTATCTCTTGTTGGTTGTTTTGATACTATGTTAGGCTAGACCTTTTTATAACCTTAGGATTAGGAGAGTAACTCTATGTTTGGATGAAGTTAGTTTGATATGCTATGAATTGCTATGTTTTGAGACCTAGTTTATTATGAATTAATTAGTTGCTTGAATTAATTACTTGTTGAGTTCTCTAATTACCTTCTAGTTGAACAGCTGCATCTAGTAAGTCTAAGTTAGGAATAACAAGTCTAAATTGATTTAAGTATTTGGAGTAAATCTTAGAACCGAAAGGGGAGATTAGTTTGCATCAAAAGTGCGACTTTTAGATTAGTACAAAAGACTTCTAAATACTCCTAAGAACTCTGATAGACTGGTTTAACAAATTGAATTCTATACCAAAAGTTGTGAACCAATCAAGTTAATTAGGTTAGATTGTGAACAAACCAGAATCTGTTCCAACAAGCGAAGGCTGAGGTTTAGATTAGCTAGGTTCGTCCATTTAAACCTATCTCAAAACATTAGTAAACATAGTAGACAAACCCAACGCACCCTTGCCCTCTGGTCGAACCGAACAGAGATCTGGTCGAACTGAACAGGGCACTGTTCGAATCGAACAGATTGGTGTTCGAATTGACCAGAGGGTTAATTGTAGTTAAATTGAGAAATTAAAATGCGAAAGTATTTTTAGTTTCTAATTTAACAGCCAAACATAGATGAAATCCAATTCCTAAGGCGCCTTAAATTCTGTTAAGACCTCAAAAGACTTTACTTTAATATTTTACTTAGTTTGTTTGAACATTTTATTCCAAGTCCAAAAATAACCAAAAACATTTACAATTTAAGCATTATTTGATTACTAAAAATTCCATAAAATATTTTCATCTAGATTTTAAGAAAAGACAAGTCCTGTATTCATAGATCCGTCCCTTGGGTTCGACCCTAAAGCTATATTCTGAACGATTAGTGAGGTTAGCTATAGGTTACAAATTTATTTGATTCCTAGGTTTTAAGCCTTCATCAGTCACTCAATAAGTGAATTAATGAGGGACATACGGTTTTCTTGATGATTAGCTTTTCCCCGCACAATTCAAGAGAACATAAATAAAGTCCGTATAGCAGCCCTTATCGGAAATCAGCGGTAGACAATATTTATTGAACCTATCCTCATGTGGAAAAGATAAACATCTCAAACTTAGAACCAAAATCATAACGAAATAAACAATGACACTTAACACAATCCATATGTTTATTTCATTGGGTCAAGTCCTGTACTATGTTCCATAACATATACATATGCAATTAAGTTGGTAACTCTTTACCTATGATTAGTAGAACTTAATCATCACTTAACTTGCATACTAATCTTATATGATAATTAATGTTCCTTTGTTAATTATCAAGATTATGGACCGTTTAGATTTATTATTGTCATTCTAAAGAATGATCCACAAAGATCTACAATTCAGATCCTCAACCTGAATAATCTGTCAATAATAAACCTAGGAACAGATGACAATATATCATCCATAACATAAACTAATATTTAAGTCATCAAATTATTGACTTCTAGGACATAACTCCAACAAATATAATAAATCTCTGGATGTTTATGAGATGGTACATGTTTATTTTTTTTTTATAAACAGGTGATTGATTACGCTTTTGTTAATTAGATGATTAATCATATATAATTATAATTTTATACATTTTAAAAATAAGGATAAAACATAATCTCAAGAGGAAGTTTAATATGCACTATATGTATAGATCACTCTATGCATCATGGCTTTTTTCATCGGAATTTTCGTAAATTGACAAATCTAATTTAACCAACCTAATCTACATATAGAAATATTCTAACAAACCAAATTTTATAATTTTTGAAATTTTATTACTATTTTTTTGAATTTTTTAAAACTACAATTTTTGGAATATTCTAAATAGTAGTTTGTTCCAAAATTGACAAGTTTTAAAAAATTCGTAAAAAATAGTAATAAAATTTATAAAATGATAAATTTTTGTTTGTTAGAAAATTTCAATAAATAGATTAGATTGATCAAATTAGATTTGTTAATTTATAGAAATTCCGACGAAAAAGACCACAATGCATAAAAAGACTATGTATCATCATAGTGCATATTAATCTTTCTCTAATCTCAATATCTCATTTTGTTATAATAAATATTCACCTTAAGCTATGTGGTTATTTTGTTCCCATAAAAATGAGGGAATATAATTTGTAAATATTAAATAACAAATTATCTACCGTAAAATATTCAATGAGCTAGAGAGGGGACCGACCCAGTGAACGTCTCTGTCAGCATCAGTCTAAGCTGAGCTGAGTGCTCACTGTCTTGCGAGTGGAGAGTGATCTCTCTTTCTCTTTCCATTTCCCTTTCTTTCCCTCCTAGTCTCTTCGCGAATCTTAACCCATGAGGACCCGCGAATTCGAGAGTCTTGTGAAAAAGCGCTGCCGGTCTGGCGACCTTACATTCCCTCAAGCACTCCGCTTTTTCGACCACCTCCTCCACTTTAGGGATCCGCCGCCTTCCATCATTACCTTCAATTTTCTCTTTGCATCCATGGTTCGAATGGACAACTTATCCTCCCGCTACCCTACCATTCTTTCCCTCTTCAACCGATTGGCTCGGCCTCGTGGCATCTCTCCCAATGTCTGCACCTACAGCATCTGTATTGACTGCTGTACTCGAGTCAATCAGGTCGGCCTAGCCTTTGTTCTTCTTGGACGTCTTCTCAAGGACAAGAGAGCACCTGATCCAGGGGTCTTCAACCCGTTAGTGAAGGGCCTTTGCAGGAATAATAGGATTGCTGAGGCTGCACCTATGGTGTTCGTTAAAATGCCTAAGCTCGGCTGCCCACCTGATCTCATCTCCTATAATATTCTTATCAAGGGATATTGCTCTGCTGGCATGACTAGCTCTGCAACTGAATTGCTTGAGAACATAATTGGTGACGCCATAACATTCAGCACAGTTATTGATGGTCTTTGTAAGGAGGGTGCAGTCAGTAAAGCTTTCGATTTGTTTGAACAAATGCATTCTCTAGGTGTTCTTCCGAGTACTGTCACATACTCCACACTGATTAATGGGCTGTGCAAGCAAGGAGCAGTTCGAAAGGCATTGGAGCTCCTGGATTGCATGGCTTCTAAAGGGCTTGAACCTGATATAGTGACCTATAACACTCTTCTTGACGGGCTGTGCAAGAAGGGGCTCTTAGAAAATCCAGGGAAATTGCTGCAGTACATCCATTACAAAGGGCATAGGCCCGATGTCGTAACTTACACTGCTGTCATTGATGCACTATGCAAGAACGAAGAAATTGAAAAGGCAGAGGAGTTGATAAATGACATGATTTCTAGAGGTGTGCAGCCCAATGTTGTAACTTATAACACTCTTATGGATGGACTTTGCAAGATGAACAAATTAGAGAATGCAATGAACTGGCTGGACGAGATGGTTTTAAAGGGTATGTCACCTGACATCGTGACATACACTATTGTCATGGATGCACTTTGCAAGAACGGCAAACCTGACAAGGTTGAGGAGTTGCTAGATGACATGATTTCCAGAGGTGTGCAGCCTGATGTTGTCACATATACCACTCTTCTAGTTGGGTTTTGCAAAATGAAGGAATTAGAGAGTGTAAAGAAGTGCCTGAGAGAGATGGTTTCAAGGGCTATACCACCTAGCATTGTAACCTGGAACATTATCATTGATGCATTTTGCTCAACTGATGATGCGATGAACATCCTTGTTAGTATGGTGCTTAATCACGGAGCACAAGGTAATTCAGCTTGCATCTCTTTGATCAAAGCATATGTCAAAAGGGGAAATATAGATGAGGCTATGTCCGTGCTGAAAAGAATGAAGCAAGCAGGTTTGAAACCCGATATTGATGCATATTCTCCTATAAAAGAAATGCTTCTAGAAATGGGAAGAGCGGATGATGCAAAAGATCTCATGGCGCAGATGAGTGAGAAGAAGGCTGATGATTGAACCATATCAGCAAGTAGGAAAAAGTTTGCTTGTATAGGGACTGATTATTTGTTAAGGTGCTTTAGTAAGATGTTCTTTGTACTTCATTGAAAATTGCAAATTGTTCTACTGTTTAGTTATTTAGCTAGATGTTGTTTATTTTTCCCTGTGTTACTATGACTTCTAAATGAGTGCTACTAGCCTAGTACTAAGATGATGCACCTTAGTTTTTACTAGTTAGGGTCGACAAATGATCAAAAATTTTGCTTACCAGAAATTTCTTCTTATCACGAACCCTAAATCCTTATGCTGAATCATCCAATACATCCTTCGAGCTGATTTACATAATTAAATGATAGTCTCTATGAAATGTAATGATCAATGAAGTCCAATTTGAAAATCTCAACTGAAACCAAATTACCTTTTTGCCCCTGCAGAGTGTCCTTTTCATTTGGACTTCAATCTTGACAAACCTAGAGACTATTTTGAAATTCTACGTTCAATTCAATTTGTGAAGCTATTCAATCTTTATAGTTTGGGTGAAAACCAGGCAAAAGTATGCTACTGGTCCATTGCTGCAAAGTGCATCATAAGGGTCCTACGTTTAATCTGATTTTTCTTATGAATTTCAAAACTGTTATACAAAATGTTTGTAAACATGAAATGCTATTTGAAGTTCCATCATTTTTTCACCGTGTTGTCTTTGGTGAATGAATAACTGCTATGCGAACAAAGAATATATCGATTATGTACCCTAGATGATTTGTTCTGTTGATTGAGAACCATTATATACTGGTGCTTTGCTGGTTCAGAAACATTAAAAATCTTGGGATGTCACTAAATGTTGTTCCTAGTCATGTAACTGGATTTCAATTTGTTCACTATTTGTGTCTACATTTGATCTTGACATCGTCGGACCACTATACATTTATTCAACTTATTAAATGGATACCCAGTGGTGTCTACTGTTTGCTGAATTGTATTGGACATTACTTGTTTCGATATTTCTGTATAATTTATAAATACTCAATTTGATGTGAATGCTCGGTAGAATATGTATTATTGCAAGGACTGGGCAGTTCGATTAGTTGTCAGTAAGCCAGTGAGTCTAGTGGCTAATTACTAATACACTATTAAGCTAGCCAGTTAGGTAAATGAAGTTAACAGGTGTCTAAGATTTAGGTCGCTGTTTTAATCTAACATTTCTCCAATGAATTTTAGGCTTCTAAATTTGTGGCACCCGAATTTTTGTAGAGTAAGAAAGCGAGTTTTTACTACAGCTGAAGACTGGGGCCTCAATGGACCACTTGTGAAAAGGAGTATTCATTCAATCGAAGTCCCAGGTAAATAACCATAAGTGCATAACGAAATGAAATTACCGGACATAAAAGGGGAATTCATTAAATTATAAATCCACTGATTAAAGACGACTTTGTGATTTAAGACAAAATTCTCGTTGCAAAATTCCCTCAAAGGAATCAGATTTGACGAGAATCAAATAATTCCAAAGAAAAGTAAAGAATTTTCTTTATTTAACTTCCATTAATTCAACATGAAAGAAGGGCTACATCACCAATATTATTCCAAACGAATCTTGGTATGATGATACCAAAACAATATTATTTAACCTTTTCCATTGAGTTTCATTGCAAAATTTTGAATGGTCTCAAGGAGTTCAACACAACTAAGAAAATCAGATTAGTAGTTGTGAAATTGGATGGGTGCCTTAAACTGTATAAACAATAAGTTCTCTTTTTTTTTTTTTTTTTCCAGATACGACTGGATAGCGGCTATTTAGGGAACAATAAGTTCTCATCAAGTTGGATTAATTAGACTTCATGTAAACAGTACATTTCATGTTAACTTGTCACTTGTGTACTAGCTAAATAAAAATCTCAAGGTCTTTTTAAATTTTTTTTTTCCAATAACCACTATGCTTTATAGAATCTTTTTTCAAATTACTCTATATACGATCGGCACGACCATTCTACTTCAGTGCTTATTCTCGCAATTACCGTCGCTTATTTGTCATGAATATCAAAATCCTCATAATATAAAAATTGTAGATTTTTCTTTTTATACCTCTAACAATTTTTGATAACTCAAATCAAAGTTCAGAGCAAAATTTTTTTATCAGAACTTCAACACCCGTTGCATAACGGATCACTTCCGTCAATTTTTGCCGAACACTCCAAAATAATTTTTAGACCGAAATACTTAGTTTTCATTATTAACGAGTGTATTTATATTTACGCAATTTAATAATCCCCAAATTCATCTCCCCAGCCGCCATAGCCCATAGCACAAAGAAAAAATAATAAAAAATTTTCGGAAATCTGCTTATAGGTGCTCAGCTCCTGACTATATTTTTGCGCTTCCTCGTTCTCTGGTCTTGTAAACTAGTCTGTTGAATTCTTTTTACTGCATCTAATAATTTAATAAAAACCTTAATGAAGTTAGCCCTATACTTAATCGTTTTCGATTTATAATAAGTTTTTGTTGAAATTTATTTCGATCAGAGACAAAATCTGAAATAGACACAAATATGTTATTATATTTTTGTAATTAATGTTTTTTGTTGCTTTCGACGAGGCCTACACCTGATGTAATTAATATTTCATGCAACCTACCTGTGTCTCTGAATAATTGCACTGGGTTGATGGGTATATGTGATGAAATATAATTATCTACTACACTTTGTGTTTAATGGTTTGACAAATTAATCAGGAAGGAAAATAAAAACTTGTGACCATTTAAAAAAAAAAAAAAAAAAAAGTGGAAGGACCGATGGAGAAGGAGAACAAGACGCACTCCACTGGCATTCGCCAGAGGCCACTTGATTCAATTGGAGAAATCTCAGTAATAATTGAGGAGAAATGCTGGTGGGTAATATTAAAGTAGTGGGAGCACTACCTATTATTTCACATGGTACATTCTTATTCTTATTAGTTAAACAGATGATTACTCTATTTCATTAATTGCATGGTTATTGTTATTGTAATATTATAATATTGTTAGAATTTTCTACATTTCAATAATAAAGATAAAACATAATATTGTTATAATAAATACGTCTTGGTAAGCTATCAAATTATTTCCTTCCCTAAAAGTTAGTAAAAAAAATATATTTTGTAAATATTAATTGAGAACTTATCTACCGTCAAATTTCTGGAAAACTAAAAGGAACCTATCTATCTATCTGTTGCTACTGGAGACTGTAACTGACTGTTGCCACTGGAGACTGTAACTGACTGTTGATTGTTGAAGTGTTCAGTGATCTCATCTCATCTCTTTTTCCATTTCTTTCTTTCCTTCGTTAATTTCTCCTCTCCTCTTCTCTCTTCTCTGCTCTGTGTGTAAACCCCAACCCATGAGGACCCGCCAATTTGAAAGTCTTGTGAAAAAGCGCTGCCGGTCTGGCGACCTTACATTCCCTCAAGCACTCCGCTTTTTCGACCACCTCCTCCACTTTAGGGATCCGCCGCCTTCCATCATTACCTTCAATTTTCTCTTTGCATCCATGGTCCGAATGGACAACTTATCCTCCCGCTACCCTACTGCATCTGTATAGACTGCTGTACTCGAGTCAATCAGGTCGACCTAGGTTTTGTTCTTCTTGGACAATTTCTCAAGTACAAGAGAGCACCTGATACAAGGGTCTTCAACCCGTTACTGAAGGGCCTTTGCAGGAATAATAGGATTAGTGAGGCCGCAGTCATGGTGTTCGTTAAAATGCCTATGCTTGGCTGCCCACCTAATCTCATCTCCTATACTACTCTTATCAAGGGATATTGCTCTGCTGGCAAGACTAGCTCTGCAACTGAATTGCTTGAGAAGATGATTGGAGAATCTGATCACCACAAACCTAACGTCATAACATTCAACACAGTTATTGATGGTCTTTGTAAGGAGGGCTCACTCAGTAAAGCTTTTGATTTGTTTGAACAAATGCATTCCTTAGGTGTTCTGCCAGATACCATCACGTACAACACGGTGATTAATGGGCTGTGCAAGCAAGGACCAATTGAAAAGGCATTGCTGCTCCTGGATTGCATGGCTTCTAAAGGGCTGGAGCCTAATATAGTGACCTATACCACTCTTGTTGACGGGCTGTGCAAGAAGGGGCTTTTAGAAAATCCAGAGAAATTGCTGCAGTACATCCTTTACAAAAGGTATAAGCCCAATGTCATAACTTACACCATTGTTATGGATGCACTTTGCAAGAAAGAAGAAATTGAAAAGGTGGAGGAGTTGCTAGAAGACATGATTTCTCGAGGTGTGCAGCCTAATGTTGTAACTTATAGCACTCTTATAGACGGGCTTTGCAAGATGAACAAATTAGAGAATGCAATGAAGTGGCTGTATGAGATGATTTTGAAGGGTATGTCACCAAACGTTGTGACGTACAATATTTTCATGGATGCACTTTGCAAGAAGGGGGAAACTGGCAAGGCTGAGAAGTTGCTTGGTGACATGATTTCCAGAGGTGTGCAACCTGATGTTGTAACATATACCATTCTTATAGATCGGTTTTGCAAGACGAAGGAACTAGAGATTACAAAGAAGTGCATGAGAGAGATGGTTTCTAAGGGTATATCACCTAGCATTGTGACATGGAACGTTATCATGGATGCATTTTGCACAACTGATGATGTGATGAACATCCTGGTTAATATAGTGCTTAATCATGGAGCACGAGATTACTCAGCTTACATCTCCTTGATTAAAGCATATGCCCAAAGGAGAAATGTAGATGGGGCTATATGTGTGCTTAAAAGAATGAAGCAGGAAGGGTTACAACCTGATTTAGATGCGTATTCTCCCATACAAGAGATGCTTCTAAGAATAGGAAGAGCGGATGATGCAAGAGATCTCATTGCCCATATAAATGAGAAGAAGGCTGATCATTGAAGTGTGTTAGCAGCACCGGAGAAAGGTTGCTTGTATAAGCACTGATTATCGTTTTAGGTGTTTTAGCTAGTTGTTCTTTGTACTTAATTGAAAATAAGTACTGTTGAGTTATTTTTATTTTAATAATGAACCTTTTCTTGTCCTCTATTTTTCCCTGTATTAGTTATTAGATTTTACATCTGTGACTGCATCAGATCAGATTTGTTGGTTCTGCAATAACAGGAACAAGGTATGCAGTTGTTGTACATGAGTGCTACTTGACATCTGGAACCTTAGTCGCCAGGGTTGACAATTGGTAAAAAAGAAAACTTGGCTTTCTAGAACTTTTCTGTATCACTTTTCATAATTCATAATCTCTAAAATTCCTTTTGCTGAGTCACGTAATAAACCTTGGAGATAATGAAATTATCATCTCTATCAAAATTCAAATCACTGAAACACAATCAAATTTCAACATGAAGATCTCAACTACTGTTTTTGCGCTGTAGTGTTCCTTCTTCAGTTTTTACTTCAATAGGTGAAAACCTGTAATCTATTTTTATATTTTAAAAGAAAATTTTAACAATTAGTAATTCAGTCCTGTGAAAATCTGTAGTCAATAAATTTTCGTCAGTGAACACCAGGCTTAATTAAATGCTTGTCCATTGTTTGAAATACATGAAAGGTCCTATGTTTTCTTTTTGGTACTTCAATATTGTGATATTAAGTATTTGTAAACATCGGATATCAATATATCATTGGCAGTTCCTTTCTTTATTTTTTTTCCTTGTTGTATCATTAGCTGTATTGTGGATGAATTATTGCTATGTGAATGAAGAAAATGATTATTCTGTACCTTATGAATGATGTTTCTGGTATTTGACAACAGCTATGTACTGGCACACTGCTGGTTTCAAGCAGATCCCCTGTTGTTACTAATCATATAGGGAACCTAACTGGATTTCAATCGGTCTGTATTTGATATTTATTGTTTACTGAATTTTAAAATTTGAATTAAAGATTTATTCGGCACCCATACTACATCTAAGAGTTTGTCGCTGATGCTACTGTATTTGATGCTCAATTTCTTTTTAATATGCATGCTTAATGAAACTACCAGGTGTTATGTTATCGTAGTCTAGCATCTGTCGAATTATTAGTATTTTCTATAATGAGAGCTCTTGACCAGTTGACCTCAGTTCAAGCTGAGCCAGAGTGCAGAGTGAGTGGAGACTGGAGAGTGATCTCTTTTTCCAATTCCCTTCTCCCCCTCCAACTGCCTCAACCTCGTGGCATCTCTCCCAATGTCTGCACATACGGCACCTGTTCTGTATCGACTGCTGTGCTCAAGTCAATCAGGTCGGCCTAGCCTTTGTTCTTCTTGGACGGCTTCTCAAGGACAGGCTTAGACCTGATCCAATGGTCTTCAATAGATTACTCTTGTGAAGGAGATTAATTATAGTGTTTGAACAGAATTTATAACTGCTCAAACATTATTCGTATATACCTTGGGTCATGATTGTTTTTATACAAGCTGATTTCTGAGATTAGTCTGATATAGCTTTCCCAGGCCAAGGGAAATATTATCAAACAGAATGTAAATTGAGGCTGCATGATTTTGGTTGAATGAAACTAAAGGATAAGGAGTGAATTTTTTTTCCCCTCATATAAATCTAACAAACTAAACTGCAAAGATAGGAGGAATTTATGATAACTAGAAGCAATAAAAATAATATGCGAGATTGAGGTTTCTTCAGAATGCAACTCCACTTTTCCAGACTTTACCAATAAATATATAGATCTGAAAATTGGAAACAAATTAAATTATTGCCCTGCACGTGAGGAATTCATCAGATCCAATCAGCATTTTTGTAAACTTCTATAGACTGTATATACAAATGGCCCAATCATATTGAACATTTCGTTATAGGTCTATATATGACTCTATATGTTGTTGTATCTCTTACAAGTTCCTAACAAGTATGAACAGAAGTATTCCTTTGGTCTGTTTTGAAACTTTACATCCATTAAATATTGCATATTATCGGCAAGGCTCATCTGTGACAACATAGCCAGGATAGTATATATATATCACATAGATAAGAGCAGTAAAAAACATATTTTTAGTAACAACTAATATTGAGTTTTTTTTTCTGACATTTGTTTTTTTCACATATCCACTTTAGTCACGTCTTCAAATTTTCATTTTTCCTTATTAGGAAAAATAAAACTTCTGTTCTTTTAAAACTTGAAAGAGCAAGTGGAAGTACCGATCGAGAAGGAGAACAAGGCGCAGTGTACTGGCATTCACCAGAGGCCACTTGAAGTTCAATTGGAGAAGTCCCAGCGATTATTGATAGGCCTGTCAGTATTAACAACCGTTCCGCTGTTCCGTTCCGTTCTGTCGAAACGGAACGTTAAATGAAAGCTGAAATGGATTCCGTTTTCAGAAACGGAACCGAAATTTGTTAATGTAAATGGAACGGAATACGTAAATGGACTGAAATCAATAGGAAATGTGAGGCGGAACGTTAAATGGAACAGAAATTTGTTACGTTTGTCGAAACGGAACGGAAATAAAACAGCCATTTTGTTCCGTTACCGAAACGGAACATTAAATGAAAATGGTTGTTCCGTTTCCATCTCTAACGTTTGACAGGTATAATTATTGAGGAGAAATACTGGAGGGTTTTATAAACGTCAAGGGAGAACTACCTATATATTATTTCACATGGTACAAGTTTATTGTTAATTTTAACAGACGATCATTACTCTTTCGTCAATTAGATGGTTATTCTTATATTAATAGAATTTTGTACATTTTAATTTTAAAGATAAAACATAAATTTTGTATAAGAATTATGTCTCAGTAAGCTGTCAGTTAATTTCATTCCCTAAAAGTTAGTAAAAAATTATTTTCAAAAATTTAATTAAGAAAATATCTACCAGCATATCTGTGGACATGTTTATGAGATGGTACATTTATATTATTTATAAACAGGTGTTTGATTACTCTTTCGTTAATTAGATGGTTATTCACATAATAGTAGAATTTTGTACATTTTAAAAATAAGGATAAAACATAATCTAAATATCTCATTTTGTTATAACAAATATTCTCGGTAAGCTGTCAGTTTATTTTATTCCCCAAAAAATGAGGGAAAAATAATTTGTAAATATCAAATAACAAATAATCTACCGTAAAATATTGAATGAGAGAAGGGACCTGGGACCGAAGAGCGACCCATTGAATGTCTCGAAACTGAGCTGTCACTCTCTTGCCAGTGGGAGCGTATCCTCTGGATGGTTGTTATTCAACCATCCAGTGGACGTCTTTCGATACGAGCCGTCTGATTTAATTTAAACGGTTAGATTTTTTCAGGCCTATCAATCTTAGTATCATGCCCATTTGTGCCACTTGCGACTGGGGACTGAGAGTGAGAGTGGAGAGTGATCTCTCTTTCCCGTTCCCTTTCTTCCAATTCTCTCCTCTTCGCGAATCCTAACGAATGAGGACCCGCGAATTTGAAAGTCTCGTGAAAAAGCGTTGCCGGTCTGCCGACTTTACATTCCCTGAAGCACTCCACTTTTTTCACGACCTCCTCCATTTTAGGGATCCGCCGCCTTCCATCATCACCTTCAATATTCTCTTTACATCCATGGTACAAATGGGCAACTTATCCTCGCACTACCCTACCATTCTTTCCCTCTTCAACCGATTGGCTTTGGCTCGACCTCATCCTCCTGCCATCTCTCCTGATGCATGCACCTACTGCATCTGTATAGACTGCTGTACTCGAGTCAATCAGGTCGACCTAGGTTTTGTTCTTCTTGGACGATTTCTCAAGGACAAGAGAGCACCTGATACAAGGGTCTTCAACCCGTTACTGAAGTGCCTTTGCAGGAATAATAGGATTGCTGAGGCTGCAGCCATGCTGTTCGATAAAATGCCTAAACTGGGTTGCACACCTAATCTCATCTCCTATACTACCCTTATCAAGGGATATTGCTCTGCTGGTAAAACTAGCTCTGCAACTGAGTTGCTTCAGAAGACGATTGGAGAACCGGGGGAGTTTAAGGTTGACACCGTAGCTTTCAGCACAGTTATTGATGGTCTTTGTAAGGATGGTGCAGTCAGTAAAGCTTTCGATTTGTTTGAACAAATGCATTCTCTACGTGTTCTTCCGAGTACTGTCACATACAACACGCTGATTAATGGGCTGTGCAAGCAAGGAGCAGTTCGAAAGGCATTGGAGCTCCTGGATTGCATGGCTTCTAAAGGGCTGCAACCTAATATAGTGACCTATAACACTCTTGTCGATGGGTTGTGCAAGAAAGGGCTCTTAGAAAATCCAGGGAAATTGCTTCAGTACATCATTTACAAAGGGCATAAGCCCGATGTCGTAACTTACACTGCTGTCGTTGATGCACTATGCAAGAACGAAGAAATTGAAAAGGCAGAGGAGTTGCTAAATGACATGATTTCTAGAGGTGTGCAGCCCAATGTTGTAACTTATAACACTCTTATAGACGGGCTTTGCAAGGTGAACAAATTAGAGAATGCAATGCATTGGCTGGACGAGATGGTGTCAAAGGGCATGTCTCCTAACATCATGACATACAATATTGTCATGAATGCACTTTGCAAGGAGGGGGAAACTGACAAGGTTGAGGACTTGCTAGATGACATGATTTCCAGACGTTTGCAGCCCGATGTTGTAACTTATAACACTCTTCTAGCTCGGTTTTGTAAGATAAAGGAATTAGAGAATGCAAAGAAGTGCATGAGAGAGATGGTTTCAAAGGGTATACCACCTAGCATTGTGTCGTGGAACATTATCATTGATGCATTTTGCTCAACGGATGATGTGATGGACGTCCTCATTAATATGGTGCTTTGTTATGGAGCACGAGATAATTCAGCTTACATCTCCTTGATTAAAGCATATATCAAGAGGGGAAATATAGATGAGGCTATGTGCGTGCTGAAAAAAGTGAAGCAACAAGGGTTCAAACCCGATATAGATGCATATTCTCCCATAAAAGAAATGCTTCTAGAAATGGGAAAAGTGGATGATGCAAAAGAACTCGTTGCCGAGATAAATGAAAATAAGGCTGATGATTGAAGTGTTTTAGTAGCATGGGTGAAAGGTTGCTTGTTTAGACACTAATTATCTGTTTAGGTGCTTTAGTTAGATGTTCTTTTGTACTTAATTTCCTTAATGTTGAGCTATTCTTAATCATCAGCCTCTAAAAAAGTGCATGTATTAACATCTGCTAGTTGTGCTTCCATTCTTTTTTTTTTTTTTACCTTTATTTTTCCTGGGTTGGTTTATGTGACTTTACTTCCATGTCTGTATCGGACCAGATTTGTCGGTTCTTCAAATCCAGTTACAAGTATCTTATGCTGGATGAACGCAATACATAGCTATGGTCTATGGATATGATTCATATAATTAAAAGATAATCTCTACGAAATTTCATGATCAATGGAACCCAATTTTAACAGAAAATTCTACACTGAAACTAATTACCCTTTTTGCCCTTGCAGTGCCTATCTTTTTCATTTGGACTTCCAAGATGCAAACCTAGAAATTATTTTTAATACTATGGTAGGAATGAGAAAATTGGTAAATTCAGTAGTGTGAAGTTATGTCATCACCACACTTAACTTATTGAGTGAAAGCCAGACAAAACTTTTGTATTGGTCTGTTGATAGAAAATGCATCAAAGGGTCTTATGTTTTACCTGATTCTCTTAGGTTTTTCATAATTGCGATATGTAGTGTTTGGAGACATCAGTTTTCTTTCTTTTCCTTGTCGTGCTTAAATTAATAATTGTTATGTCAACAAAATAACTAATACTGTACCACACTGGTGAGTTTCCTGCTGATTGACAACTGTATGTACCGTCAAAATTGTGGTTCTGAACCAGTTAAGTCTTGAGAAGTGGCAACTGGAGTTCAATTGGTAAGATATGTGTCCGTATTTTATCTTGACGTTGTTAGCACAACTGTTCATTTATATTCTCCTTATTAATTGTCAATGGAGTTTATTGTTTACTGAAAAATTTAAAAATTATTTTACACCCATCTAAAGTATGTATTCGATATCAGTACTCAGCTTGTTTCAGAATTACTGTGGTAAAATTACATTGGTACTCAATTTAAAGTGATTGGGTTGGTAGAAATTGTATATTTCATCGGTCTGTGAAGTTTGATTAGCTGTCACGATGCCAGTATGGCTAATGACTAATCAACATTTTGGTTTCATGTATCTAAATAATTTAATAACGCCTCTACATCATACTTTATTAATTATATAGGTAAATGAAATTCGCGTTTGTCTAATATTCAAGTCGTTGTCTTAGTCCAACAGTTTTCTCTTGAATTTAAATTTTGAAATCGTTAAACCCACAAAATTATGGCAGTACGGTCTAGGTTACTGGGTACTCATATATGTGATAATATGAGTATATGACCCGTTTTGGTTTTTCAAAATCTGAAAAATGCTGAAGTCAAGTAACAATGAATGAGTTTCGGCAGACGAAAACTGGGCCAAACTAGACTATTTATGAAAATTTGCGTGGGCTTGTTCTGTATCATCAGGCCCAATTAATAAAAATCTAAGTTCAGGTCCCAAAAACATTTTTGATTTGTGATTATATATTTTTAACTTTTCCCGAGTGCCCAGCATTTAACAAGCTTATTTGTCCTTGCAAAAAGGCTTTTATAAGAGCTTGTCTTAATATTTGTATACTCAAGGGCTCCGTTTGGATGGAAACAAGAATAAGAGAATAGATTCTTCTTACTCCTAAATTTATTATAAACAATCTAAATTCTTCACAAAGTTACATATTTTTCAATACTTCTTCCCTTATTCATCTTATACCCACACCATCCAAACGGAGCCAAGAAAAATACCACTTTATATGGTATTATGAATATATAAATGGGAATTGAATCTTAGATTTTAACTTAATTATCAGATGTTTCGATTAAAAATCAACCAATTGGCAAGGCAGATGTGAAATGCTTTAATTAATGCATGATATCATTTATAGGAAGGAAATGCTTTAGTTTCAAACTTTTGAAACGCAATGCAACCGTGCAAATTTATTGTAGGTGACTTGGGAATGGATAGTTGAGACTAGAAAGCAGTGGTTTACCTACACCTTGCCTACACAAGCCACCTCACCATCATATCTACTGAGGTCCAGATCTCCTATGAACGGCATATGTGCGATGCATCATGTGGCGTTCTACCGAAATAGACTTGCAGGAACATGACATCGGGATTAGATAATAAGCTAAAGGCCTAAAGCGGATGTGGGCTCTTAATTTAATCATTTTCATACATAGAGGCACATTCTGTATCAGACAGATGGCCACAGAGGATCTTGAACTTAGTTCCTCTGCAAACAAACTCTATTTTTGCCTCATTTCAATATTTTACAATTTACAAAAAAAAAATCTTCCCATTAAAAAGGTTATTCTGTAATTAAAGCACTAATTAAGATAGATAGTTACGTATTATGCATTTCAAGTAGTAAATATGTTCCAGAATTGTCTCTTGATTACGAATCATTATTTGTTATAATTTTTATTATTAAACTAAATTACAAAATAAAATACAATGCATGCATGCATTTCTCAATAAAAAACGAAAATTTTCTTTTTTACTCCAACATAATTTCTTGGAACGTATTTGTAATCTCTGAATTTTAATTTCTAGGTATAATTGCATGATATATAATTATCTCTTATACTTTGCGTTTAATTGCCCAGTAACATTTTCCTAGAAGATTTTATTAAAAATTGCGAACTTGGCAATTATAAATTGGAAATAACAGAGAAGGCGGTCTCCTATCTTCTACCAAGCTAACCTCCCAGAACTACTCTCATCAACCTCTGCGCATAAATTAGTATTTAGTGCCCCATCAGAGTTCAAAAGCTCTCTTCTTCTCTACTGCCATACAAATTCAAAACCCCAAGAATTCCCAGCACCTCTTTCACAAACAAGAAACATATCACAGCAATACAGAGTTTGAATTTAGAAACAATGAGCAAGGCGTTGAGAAGTATCTTTATTTTCGTGAGAGTCGGCATAGCGGCTGCATGCGCAGTGGCGGCAATCATAATGGCAACTAGCCACTACTCAACCAACTTCTTTGGAATAACCATGGAGGCCAAGTTTCAATATACACCTTCATTCAAGTACTTACAATTACCTAATTTGCAATTGTCTTGCAAATTATAACGTTTTTTTTATGATAAATTATATCGTATCTTAGTACTACTACTATATATTATACCTATCTGGTACCGGAAATGGGAAGAATTTTGCTTTACTTTTGTCTCTCTTCTATTTTTGTTATTTATTTTTTTGAGTTTTCATAGTTCGTACAAATTGATGCAAAATAATCACTAAGCAAACCCATGATGTGTATGATTTATTATTTTCTTTTAGTAAAGAAAAATTGTACATTTTCTTCTTACAACCTTCAAAATTGTTCACTGTAAATGTTTTTTTCTTGCAGATTTTTTGTGATAGCAAATGCCATTGCCAGTGCATATAACCTGGTAGTTGTGTTTGTTCCTACTGGAAGCCCTCTTTCTGGACTTGTTATCATGTGTGATACCGTATGTTGTTGCTATTACTAGACTTTTCGTTCCTCAGCATATTCTTTGATTATTAATTATGATTTCTATTGCATGTGCAAAGCTTTGAGTTCAACTAAAGAGAGAACTAAAAGAAATGTACATGACACATTTTTATGATTGGCAATTTGGCGCATCATATTAATTATTTGGTTCAAAATTAACGAATTGAGCTAGCTACTTCATTCAATTCTCCCCTGTTTCCAAGTTGTTTAGCTTGCAACTAGGATTACACATAAAAGTTTTTAATATGACAATTTTTTCATAAATGTATTGAAATTATAGATATTTCCATTATGATACTTTAAAAGACAAGCCATATTTCAAGTACTTACTTCTATACCCCTAGTATAAGACTATAAGTTGCCACATTGGAGTATAATTGAAAAGATTTCACCACTAAGTACCCTTTATTTTCTGATATTGTCAACTAGATTGTGGCAATGCTCTTAACTGGTGCCATGGCCGCCACTGGTGCAATCTCGGAGCTGGGGAAACATGGCAATGCCCACGCAGGATGGCTACCAATTTGTAATCAAATACAGGCTTACTGTGATCACGTCTCGGGGTCGCTCATCTCTGCCTTTGTTGGTCTCATCGTTTTTGTGCTATTCATGTTGTACAACATCTTTAAAATCGTCAGCCTCGACCTACATGCCTGTCGTTAGGTTTTCGGTTTTTAAATTTTATTTCCTTTTATGTTTTTTCTTTCAATTTACATGGTGAATATAGTTCTGGTTTTCAGTTGATTGTTCTGCTTAGATTAAAATCTGAGTTTCAACTGGTATGTTGTGAATGCAAATATTCCATTTAATGAAACTCGGAATTGTGTAGGCTCTGTTGCAGCTATAAATATATTGTGCCCTGTATTCCATACGGCTACTTTTGCCGCTTTGTGCAAACAAAAAGATTATTTCATGTTATAATGGATTCCTACTTAATATTACTTTTAAATGACAGACAACAACAGAGTTCTCCTCATCCCTGTGTTAACAAATTTTACGACAATAATTTTAAATAGTTCTTAGTAAAATTGATAATTTGAATTGAAAATTGAATTATCATTGAACAGAAAAGTAATTTCAATCATACTATTGTGGGTGACGTTGTGTTTCATCATACAAGTGTGTAAAATGGCGTTGCTAGCTGTTGATAGTTTTAGCGAGGTTGAGTTTGGTAAGCTAACTTTGTCCGGTGCTACCTAACAATGCCAAGTTTCCATTAAAGGCCCATTTATCAAAGTTGAATTGATTTAATTGCATACAGTACTAGGAAACAAACGGCGTAAACATCCTCGCTCATTTAGAAAACTTGACAATTAGGTGAAAAGAAAATTCTTGTTTCGTCGTTCGGTAAATTGAGTAGGTTTTTGGTGGTTCATATACAACTAGAACAAAATCTAATTTTTGATCCAGCATTTAGAAGCGGATTTTATTGAGGATTCGAAATCTAATTAGAACATTTTTTGGAATTTTGTGATAGCAAATGCCATTGCCAGTGCATATAACCTGGTAGTTGTGTTTTTACGTTTGGATCGTATTTGACGTCCTATATATTTGATTCTAGCATTACTCAATATTTAATGCTCAAAGATTGAACCTTCAGTTTTTTCAAATAATGTTTCATAGATGTACTAAGAATATTAATAACTAAACCATTCGTAAATTGCGTCAAAATTATATGTATTATATCTAAACTTATAAAAGATATATATAATTTTGGGGTGGTGCGAATTTGTCAGAGAAGATGGGGTGGGGCCGGATCGACGGAAGAGGAGGCAGCGGCGGATAGGCAGCATGAGGGAACGTGTGAAAGAAGGGATGGGATGTGTGAGTCTGCGAGGTCGACATGGGAGGAGGTGGAGGCAGAGAAGGGAAGGGCAAAGTAAATTAAGTATGTCTATTTCTCTGTTGTTGACAAGAAAGAAGAGAGGAGAAATAAATTGATTAACGAATCAGATCGATCGATCAGCGGAAAAAATTGAACGGCTAAGATTAATTTCGAGGAGGGACTAATTCGGACAACTAAAGCGGCCACAGGATTTAATATATAACTTAGATTAATGTTCCTTGTTAATTATCAAGATTATGGACGATTTAGATTTATTATTATCATTTTAATTAATGATCCATAGAGATCTACAATTCAGATCGTCAACCTGAATGGCCTGTCAATAATAAACTCTAGAAACAAATTATCAAATATCGTCAATAACATAAACTAATATTAAGTTATTAAAATATTGACTTCTAGGACATAACTCAAACAAAGAGTATGTTAGACAATTGTACAAAAACTTTGATGTGCATAGTGAGAAGGAAAGAAAGAGAGATAGAAACAAAATAGCTAGAATAGAGATTTGTAAAAGAATAGAAGATAATTAGTGTAAACACGAAATCTAAAGAACTAGTTTGTAATGAAATTGAAAGTTATTGATTGAAGTCCTTGCTGAAGCTCTCTCTTGCTTTGTGTGTCGACTTCTAACTCTAATTTGAAGCGTAGCATTAGAGTGTTTATTGTCTAATAGTTTAAATTCTCTTTGAAATATGTTTGTTTCTTGTCCTTTTAATTTTCAATCGGCTGATGCAAGCCTTGTCCTTAGTCTAAAGTGTACCATCAGTTAAGACTAGGCTTCATTTGTTGATCTTCATTTTTATATTGTAATCTTGTTCTAATACGAAGCATAGCATCAGTTAGAGTGTGATTTCTTTTGATAAGTTCAAATTTCTTTGAAATCATTTTGTTTCTTTTCTTGATTGATAAACATAGGCCCTGATCTTGGTCTAAAACGTAGCATCAATCAAGATTAAGAGATAAGTTAGAATGATTAGATTATTTCAATAAGAGATGAAATGTTTAGTTAATAACTGTTATTGATGTTTTTGTTATCACCAATTGGTCAATTAAAATTGCATGGATAAGATAATTAATTGGAACTATTTAAATGTTATAAGGGATCAGATTGTTTTTTGTCTATATCCATACATAATGGTTCAATTATCACGTTTGTTCTAGATTATTGATGTTTTTTGTCTTGATTTTGTCTAATTTGGGAGAGGAAAGACACGAAAAATATGAAGAAAAAATTTAGAACAAACGTGTATAATGTAATTTATGTATGGAAGTAACTAAAATAGTGGAAAAGAGTATTTATTAAAAATAAGGGAGTAACTAAAAGGAGTAACTAATATCTACAGGAAGTAAATAACATACGAGTAACTAATATATTTTAAGGGAGTAAATAAAGAGTATAAGGGAGTAACTAATATGTCGAAATTTGTAGTTTATTACTAATATCTATAGAGAGTAAATAATATACATAAGAGAGTAACTAATATATTTAAGAGAGTAACTAATATGTCGAAATTTGTAGTTGATTAGAAGGAGTAACTAATATCTACATGGAGTAAATAATATACATAAGAGAGTAACTAATATATTTTAAGATAGTAAATAAGAAGTATAAGGAAGTAACTAATATGTCGAAATTTGTAGTTGATTACTAATATCTACAGAGAGTAAATAATATACATAAGGGAGTAACTAATATTTTTAAGGGAGTAACTAATATATCGAAATTTGTAGTTGATTAGAAGGAGTAACTAATATCTACAGGGAGTAAATAATATACATAAGAGAGTAACTAATATATTTTAAGTGAGTAAATAAGAAATATAAGGAAGTAACTAATATGTCGAAATTTGTAGTTGATTAGAAGGGGTAACTAATATCTACAGGGAGTAAATAATATACATACGGGAGTACTAATATATTTTAAAAAAATAAATAAAAAGTATAAGGGAGTAACTAATATGTCTAAATTTGTAATTGATTAGGATGAGTGACTAATATCTACAGGAGTAAATAATATAAATAAGGAATTAACTAATATATTTTAAGGGAGTAAATAAGAAGTATAAGAAAGTATCTTGCGGAAAAAAAAATTCATATACGAAAACAAGAAAGAGAGGACGAGAGGAAGGTTCATGGAAGAAAAGGAACAGGAGGAAGAAAGAGGGGAGGGAGTGTGGGAAGAGGAAAGGGGAAGGAGTTATATGGGGTGATGGAACGACGTGGGAGAGAGAGTAGATGGGCAGCAGAGAAGATAGATCGACACAGGAGATGGCGGGAAAGGGGAGAGACGGAAAAGAGGGGAGGGGAGGAGATGGGGGTGCATGGATCAGGAGACGTGTTTTTTCTTTTTTAAGACAAAAAACCCTTTCTATTTTAAAACTTGATTGTTTGATTGCCTTCTAGTTTGATTGTATTTATCAGAAAAAATTCCCGCACTTGTCAAATTTAGGGCCTTCCGACTGCCGCCTAGCGCCTAGGCCCAACGCCCAAGCGTGTTAAGCCCATTATTTTTAACAAAAACAAGAATGATAATATGATATGGACGATAAAAATGAAAATTGCACGCTCTGAGATGCATTGTGGAAAATTGTCACAAAGGAAAAAGTATCGGCTTTATTTCTCATTTATTATCTGAATTTTATATTATGAAATTATTAATAGAGAATTAATTACATCAAAAATTCATTGATATGGTAAATGGTAAACAAATTAATACCAAAAAAATTGATATCGACTAACGCAAACGGTCATCGGATTCATTGATTAAATTTTTATCCTTCTGAAAATTTAATCCATTCATTTATTCATTCATGATTTAAAGTGGCACAGTGTCTACCTACCCCCATTCCATATTTGATATTTCCATCCCACCAGTAGGGTGCAAACGGGGTACGGTATGCCATGTACCGTTTTTCGCATACGTTCCGTCTAAACGGAACGGTAAACGGGTATGAAATTTCAATACATTTTAGAGACAAAACGGTAAACGAAACGCGTTTCGTCATTCGTTTGGGTGAAATACAATGTAAATATATATGTTCCGTGACGTTTCATCCAAACGAAATAGTTAACGAATCAGCTGGTACATACCGTTATCATAAACGGAATGACAAACGAAAAGTCTCGTTCCGTTGCCCTTAGACACGTTCTGCACCCGTACCCACCAGGGATTCACATCCTCTACAGTCAACAATCTTGGCTGGACGGTACAGCCAAGATAATTTTTTTTAATATTTAAAAATTTTAAAATTCAAATGTTAAATCTAAACCGTTAATTTTGTTCAATTTTACGAGCGATGCATTTTTATATAAGTTTTATAAAATTTGGAGTTAATTTGATACTTGATTAACTGACCAAACTATGAACGTATTAGAATTAATCAGTGATAGTTAACCATATTCGTTCATTTGTTGACCACTTGATCTAATAGCAAATCAACTCCAAATTTTATAAAACTTATATGAAAATGCATCGCATATAAAACTGAACAAGATCAACGGTTTATATTTAACATTTGACTTTTAAAATTAAAAAAAAAACCCTTGGCTGGACGGTACAGCCAAAAGCTTGGCTGTAGAGGATGCGAGTCCTGCCCACCAGACCCGTTGTTAAACGCAATAAATTCTTACACTGGTCTTATGGTGCAACGTAACACAAATAAATAAATAAATATATTATATTATACTAACCCCAATTAATGCAATGCAATGCTTGAGCTCCTTAAATTAAAATAAGTAAATAACCGAGCCAAACCTTTTTTTTTTTCCTTCTCTCCTCTTCGATTCCGTTCCATTCCATTCCTAACTAGGGTTTACCTCGATTCGCACCTAAGCTCTTTTCTCCTCTCTCCTCCGATCCATACCCAATTACCTCCATTTCATTTCATGGCGACGCAAGGTGAGAGGCCAGCGCTGAGGAAGCCAGTTTTCATCAAGGTAGATCAGCTCAAACCAGGCACAAGCGGTCACACCTTGACTGTGAAGGTGGTCAGCTCCAAAACGGTGCTTCAAAAGGCGCGACCCACTGCCGCCTCTAGTGCTCGTCCCACGCGTATCGCTGAGTGCATCGTCGGAGATGAGACCGGTGTCATTGTCTTCACTGCCAGGAACGAACAAGGTTAGTTAGATCTGATCCGATTGTCTTCACTCCGTTTTGGGTTTACTGATCGAATATAGATTCATCCTTTTCCTGAGTTTCAGTGAATTTTGGTTGTGCTGGTTGAAATTTTTGTAGATCTGGATTATGTTGCAGTTTATATAGTTCATCATTTTGTAAATTTCTAGGCAAATTCAGATCCGATCTGTCCATGTCAGTGATGATTAGTGTTTGAATTTCTGAGAAATAGTCTAAAATAGGACAAAATATGACAAAATTAGTCCGTCGTTTGATCCACAGTAATATTATTCACGCCCTATTTATGCATTAAATTTTGGAAGTGATAGTTCGGTTGGTATCAGTAATTGACATGTTGTTTTGACCAATAACACTAGGTTTTGTTCTTGTACTGTCACATATACACCATGAGATCTTTAAATAATAATGAAGAGGCCTCTTATTGTTGGTTTGCCATCTCCTTGACAAGTTTAGAAGAATCATATTTGTTGCTGTTGATTATTTTGAAATGCTTGATGAGAATTATAGATGTATTTTGCAACTTGCAAAGCAAAAAACTACCATGTGTATTAAGTTGCAAAGTTTACTTGTAGTAAATAAACTAACATTGTTATTATGTTTGTGTGAATTAACGCAATTTTTGCTTGCGGCAGTTGATATGTTGCAACCTGGTGCAACGGCAATAATTCGCAATGCAAAAATTGACATGTTTAAGGGCTCCATGAGGCTAGCTGTTGATAGGTGGGGACGCGTGGAGGTAATAGAACCAGCTAACTTTACAGTAAAAGAAGATAACAATTTGTCACTTGTGGAGTATGAATTGGTGCATGTAGTTGAGTAAAGATTCCAGAAGCAGGCTAGCAAATAATTTTGTTTGGTCTAAAAAAGGGTAAATGTTATGGTATTAAATTCTTACTTTTGTGATCTTTCACCTGTGTGTTCTGGTGGGACGTATCTGAAAATTATGGATGGTTTTTGTTGACTAAAATTATAGCAGTAAGCTGGATATGTTGTATGTTGTATGACTAGATATGAAATCTAACTGAATTTAAGTTGATGTTTTTGCTATACCATAATGGTTTATCATCTTTTGCATGTAGAAGATTTTCGAGAAAGCTCAGATGACATGCTTATAGCTTTTGTCCATTATTTCTGGCAGAATTAGAGACTTATTTTTTTTTGCTTACATTGTGATCAAAGAATTATTGGAAGCAGAGTTTTTTTTTTTTTTGTTAATGATCCAATGATATTTTTGAACTATGCTAATGTATTGAATTTCATATATCCCAACTATACACATTGAATTTCATATATTCAACAGACCTTGCTCATGTTCTTGCAACGGAATAAAATGAAACAGTATCTTATCTATACATGCCCCAGGGGATCATAAATAATAAGATAAATAAAGGCATTAAAAAAGATTTTTTAGGGTACTCCCTGGTACATTAATCATGTCATTCCAAAAACAAATCAGCAGAAGAGAGGGCTAGAAAACAAAATATCGTCCTACATGCTATCAAGCAAGGATACTCAACGAGAGGGTAAAAAAAAAAAAAAAACGTAAAGATTAACTAAAGTGAGAAGAAGAAAGGTTCTGCTGTTATATGATGATGGTCGCATTAATTCAGATCAGCATAAGATTATTGTGATGCCTCCAACCTATTGAAATATCAACAAAAGGAACTTCCGATCTTCTATCCTGATGTCCCATTTCATATCTGATAGGTTATAAATTATACATCATCATTGCCACCTATTGAAATAAGAAATGAGGAAGAAACTATTAGTGACATTGTACAAATCTGACGAAATTCGTCATCTAGCAGTGGACATTCATAATGGAAGATGAATAACAATAACATGACTGACATTCGACAAAATGAAATTTTTTTGGAACTAGATCCCATATTTGGCAATACTGTAGGTACATTTCCTTCCAAAGTTCCCAAAAATGGAATGAACTTGAGTATTCCACCCCTTTTTTGGATTCGCATTCATCAAATTTCACCCTATCTACATTTTGGAAGAGAAGTATGCTACCTTTAATTACTTGAATGTTTCACAACAGCACTATTACCTCATACCTCAAGCATATTCTAAAATTTACTGTAGCATATGAGATTCAAGTTACAAAAATATTTGCATTGTTTATTTTAGGTCAGCAAAAGAATTCAGATACAAAATATAGAATTTCTCATGACATTCTTATAAGTTATAACAGAATAATGATAAAATATTCAAAATCTTAGTATTTACCGTTTCAACTTTCAAAAAGTGTCTGCTCACTCTAGTAATAATTTACTGAATTGGTGATGGTACCGAGATAAGTATATTTCCTTTTTTTGAATTGAAAATAAAGCTAAAAATTTAACAAGAGAGGGTAAAACACTTTACAACATGAAAGTATGCAACTCATGCAACAACAGAAGTCGACCAAAACTCAAAATAGCTGACCTTCTTATTATACCGACAAAAAGGGTGTAATTAATGCCAATTGGATATTAGTTCATACCATAGGCAGTGTAAAGAAATAGGAACCATACAGCTGGCTATTCAAACCTAGACCCAACTTGACTTCGAGCAAGCATGATACAATTCATTTGACAAAATTTACAGATATGCAAACACATTGTAACTGATTTCTAATTAAAGTATTAATCAGGTTGGCTTGTAAGTGCAACCTGACCTAAGGTGTCGACAATTCCGCAAGTGACCAACAAAGCTGAGAACATTTCGCAAACCCATCCTGACCAATTCAACATTTCATATTGATTCAATGATTCAAATGGGTAATCTACCAAACATAGTTCCGCAAATCTAGAAATAAGTCAACATAATGAATTTGTAACAATTCATCAAAAATTGGCAAACAAAACTACAACATGCTATTTTCTCTCTTTTTCATTTCTGTAAACATTTCTTTAGTGTCAGGCTAGACCAGTTACTGAGATTTAATGCCAATTTGATGCCATTGTAAACAAAAATGGTTGCCCCCCAGATCTAGCAACAGAATAACAGTAAATAACTCCTTTATTGCTCTTGAAAATTGGCTGTAGTTGAAGAAGAAAGAGAGACGAGACGATATGAATTGTACCTTGAGAGAGAAAGCCAAAGCCAGATTTGGAGATAGAGAGCATAGAGGTCATAAGTGCGCTGGCATTTGCACTGTGTAGAGGTAGCATGGACTCCAAGCAGAAGCTCGCCTGAGCTGGACACCTTATCAAGTCACAGTCATAGAATAAAATCAGTCAAAAGTAAACAACTCAACACTTTCACATCTTACAAACTTGTTATTGTTTCTCAAGCATTACTTGGACAACAGTTTGAAGCCAGGTATTATTTTCTCTTAGTTGTGGTTCCTCTGAGCTCATTACCTGAGAAAGCGACGAGTGGCGGAGGGACGGAGTGTAGGAAAGCGGAAAGAAGAAGCGGAGGAGCGCATCTCCGCCACAGAAGAAGCGCGGCGGAGGATAGCCGCCGGCCGGAGAACAGACCTGGCAGCTGCTGCGGCGGCCATCCTTTGATGCAAAATATCCAATCCAAACAAACAAACAATGAAAGAAACGATCAGCGGAACTCAGAAAGTCAGAAGATGGACAGGACTCTCGTTCTTATTTGTTCTTCAAATTTTACAAATCTCGTATTCGTTTTTTGAGGCCCAATATGTTTCTCAATTACGGCCCGTAACGATGGCCAATATTATACTAAACCCTTCTCTCTCCCAGTCTTACTCGAACACAAACACAAACATAGAATTCTGAGCTACTGGAGAGGATGGGGGACTGGGCGGCGACCCGACGGGTGTGGGAGAAATGGGCTGCCAACAGCGTCAGCTCTTCAGGCCACTTTCCATCCATCCTCTCCAGTTCCTTCCTTTCTCATTTCTTCTCTCCTCTAGTTACTAACTAGTAAATGCTTTCTTTCAGGTGCACCGCTGAAAGGGGCGCTGCTTCTCAACTACGACCCCAGCGGCCCCTCCCGCCTTCTTCCCATCATGTGACAATTCCTCCCTTTTTCTTTATTTTTTCTTTACAATTTTCAAGTTTTAGTTTTAGTTTGAATTCATGTGAATGGGATTGTGAATTTTTACAGTGCTTGGTTTCAATTAAGAACTAACTGTGCAATTAACCGTCCATATTACAGTTGCAGTAAAACGATAGTTTATATTTGTAACTTTTGTTGGGATGTATACACAACTGGAATCATCTAACGAATTTTCTTGTATTAAAAAAAAAGTCAGATATCCATTCATACGTTCAAAATCATTATGAATGTGTTAAGAGAAGAAATTTTGTTGACAAAAGTGCAGAGCAAGAGGGGACCATTTTTAAGGCCATTGATATGCAACCTTTCCTTGATTATATCAAGCGAAATAATCTCCAGATGGAAATCTTTTCTATTGGTAGAAGCCAGTGTAAGCCCTTTCTTTTCTCTTGATTTTTAATTAATTGATAATTCATTTGTCTTTTTTTCTGGGCTCAACATATTGCAACACCTCACCTGTTGGTAGCATTATCAAGCTGGCTTTGTTATTTTCATTCAAGTGTTAATCTCCACTTTAAACTTCAGTTTGACACACCAAAAGAAAATAGAAAGAAAATCACAAAGGTTTGCCCCACCAGCTCTTATAATTTGTTCTGACTGATGCAATATTGAGTTGTTACAGAGGCACATGCATATTTTGTGCAATTTCTGTTCTCAAAATGAGCTTATCTTTTAATTTGTTTCTCTGATAATAGATATGGTTACTTCGATACATGAGCACTGGTTCTGTGGTCGTTGCATTAACACATCAAATCCTGGTGGTGAAGGTGTCATGATCATGCAGATTGGGGCCTACTTATTAGTTGCCTTGTGAGAATTTGATACAAGTTGTTAATTAAATGAGCCGTGTTGAATCATTCCTTTTAAAACTAAGAATTTTAAATTTACAGGTATGAAGGATCTCTTGGCTCTGCTTCGCAAGCTATGGTGGCAGTAGATCAATTTGAATGGCAGTTGAACAAGAGGAATCGTTAGCTGGATAATGGTTCATTAACAAAAATGGATTCATGTTAGTAGCTGATGTTTCCCTTTCCTTCTAGAAATTAGACATGTCTAGGATTGCCACTGCATATTGGGTTTGTTAAGGTTTTCTCTATGTATAGAACTTTTCAGTGCAGCGTTTCCTATTGCTTCCTAGATATAGCAAAACCTCATTACATATATTTTTGGGTCCCAGAAAAGAGATATGTTCAGTTGTTAGCATAGTCCCATGTTATTCCAGAAGAGATCAACTACATAAAATTACAAAATTGAAAATTAAACATGAAAGCTACATTCTATTAATGGACAAGTCGACGAGTTCCTCATTTGCTGATCAGCATCAAAACCAAAGAGGGGATGATTTTGGGTAGTGATTAACTGATTGAAGGTGGCACTTTTGATATGCCTTGTCTGTGCAACTCCACCAATACACTGTCAGTGGAAGGTGGTTTTAATCCAAGAGGAAGAGGCGACCATGGCTTCGCTAAAACATCTCCTATGGCAGCGTCTATGCTCTCCTTGGACTGTTAACAATGATTGAAATGGAAAATTATATTAAACAAATAAAAACTGAATATTCTGTAACAAAGTTATATTGTCAAAAGAGAAGGTTTATACCGGATGGAATTCAAGTTGAATTTGAGGGGTCGGTTGCTTGGGTGGTGGGGGTGGTACTGGTCTATACATGGGATGAGGTAGCATCCCTGGAACTGGTGCAACAGGAAATCTCTGCATTGATTGGACATTGGCTGTGTTAGATCAAAAACTGACAACACACACAAAGACAGAGGGGGGCAAAGATTAACTTACCACTGGGGCCAATGGCTGATGGAAATATGGGGTGCCAGGGGGCATCATCTGTGGCGTCCAACCTTGTTTAGCAGCCTATAGTATAACAACAGTGTTAAGGTAACAATGAAAAGTTATTGATGTATTGCCTCTCACAGTTTGAAGTTAATGTTCACGAGTAGAGCGAGATAGAGTACCACATGGTAATGGTGATGCCAATAGGAAGGGTCTCCTACAGGAACAGCTGCATGGCCACCCCATGGTAGAGCAGGAGGCCTAGGCGCCAGATGCCTCGGCCAGGCATGTACCATCGATGGATCACCTGCAGATGGGTGGCCCCACACATGCAACGGCTGAAATGGTTGCATTGGAGCAGGAGTTGTTGTAGGTGGCGGTGGGAATCCAATGGTCGGAGCGATCCATGGGTCTTTTTTGGGGGTGCTTGCTGTTGGGATGGCTGTTTGGTACATGTGTCTCCTCTGGCTCCAGCTTGCTGCCTCAGCCTCTCTTGCCAAGAGGTGTTTCCTGTGCGACCGGTACTTCTGTAATAAGCAAATGTTGTAAAGAGATGCTTGGATTAGTTGATGAATGATTTTTTATTTTTTTTGCGGCTGTATATACTTTTTTGGTTTATCAAGTGAATTATACTTTTGTTGATAAAAAGTAACCATTAAGCCTCCTTAATCCATCATTAACAATCTACTTCGATCCAACATTCCAACATACATTAATGAACAACAGTTATCTATTACGTCAGGTATAACTGTATAATTCTTGTTATCAATCTACTTCTTCTGAAAAAAAAACAAAGGCAAGTTGTAAGTGCTCCTAAATATGGTTAAAACAGTAAATCTGTAACTAGGAGTTTTTACAATTACTGATATTATGGGGACAGTAAATCTGAGCATTTTGTCTGGATCCTAGCTATCACCTATAACAGAAGCTCTATGTACAGAAACTTTTATATTGTATAATATCAGAAAATTGTATTGTATAATTTTACTTTTTGAGTTGATACTTGCTCGGCATTTTTCAATCATGGGATAATTATTATTACAGTACTGAAAAATTATTGAACAAGGACCAACGCCTTTTGAACAGCTACAAGCACACAGTAGTGTAGAACGGACGAAGCAGATAAAGTACTGTAAGTTACCTTTGAGTGCATCAAAATGGTATATCATTTTGAAAAATAATAAGCAAGTACAGTTGTTAAAGAAGTGTCCAAATGTAAAAGGCCAAACTAAGTTTTGGACCACACCTATTATGTGATGCTCCTGTTGAAGACGTGAACGTTTGTATATATATATAAGTATATAACCACTGCATTCGTTTTGTACTGAAGTACTGGATCTAGGAATCAACCTTACCACATAAATAAAAATGCATAATTTTATATATATATAATAGAATTATAATTTTGTAAGAAAAACTGTATAGCTACCTCCACTGGAAACTCTTTCCAAATGCAGCCAGTAATAAGTCCAAGCTAATTAATTGGATCTATACTGTAATTTTTATATATTAATTTGTAACATCAACTGAGCATAACTTCAAAGTAATTCTGCTGATTTTAACTTTTTATTAACTAATGAATTAGGGAAAAAAAAAATGCAGTTCATCTCAGTGAACTTAATAGAGTATAGAGAACTCCTGTATAACATACTCCCAAGTCTCAGCATTGATTTAATTAATTAAGTGTATGAATATTCCAAATGACACAAATGAAAGCTTACTATATCTTGCTGACAAAGTTATGCATTGGTTATTTTTGCTTGGCGATGATATTAAATTTTGATAATCTTCGCTTTCTGTTTTTTCCCCCTTCTAAAAAGCCATATTATTCAGTTTTTTATTATGATTAGTAAGATACCCTCGTATATATAGTTTATCAAGCATAACTATACACAGAGACTAGGTTTCTTCTTTCAACTTGATCAATGGTGCTACTAAAAGAGAGATGCATAGAAAGCAAGCGTATATATATTTACTCTTTCGTAACAAAAAAAGAAAGTTCTACTATTAATATACAAGAGAAATAAGATCTAATTGAAGCTAGCAGAAGGTTGTTCAGAACATACTTGGAGATGACTAGCAACGTTGTGTCGAGTAAGGCAATCAATCCCCATGAGCTCTAAAATTTTAGAGGGTACTGCTTTGTCAATTCCAAGCTGCTCCACTGCCTGTACAAACCTTCGGTGCAATTCGGGTGTCCAATCAACCTGTTAATATGTTGCAAGAAATGCAAACAGAAAAACAAATATAAGAATTTAAATACTCTTAAATACTCTTTATATTAAATAGGAGTCACAGGAATTTAGTAATCTGTGCTTCACTCTTTCCTTAGAAGATAAGAACGAACTAAAGAAGGAAAAATGATCAAAGAAAAAATTAATTCAATTACTATATCATGTGAAGGACGTGAAAACTAAAAAGGGAAGAAAAAGTGAGTTTATTCAAAGAGGATAAGACCGAACGTCTGATCATGATATTCCTGATGTCTTATCGAGAGTTCGAGACCATATATTAATTAGTAAAAGTTGTTATTAATGATGTGCTGTTATGCATGCTTGCTTTTAGATATAGGATATAAATGGCCTGACATGGTATTCTTACGTAATGATAGTAATTAATTGTGCGTGCCTTTCAACTTAAAATCCGATATGCTTAATTTCATCTGTTTTGTTCACGAGAGTTTAGCAACTTGTCTCTTTAAACTGTAGCACCTCTAGTTCAAACAAAGGGTGTTTAAACTAATTGTTCTAAATCTGTTGTTTACACAAAGAGTATTAAATATAACTAGCCATTAAAACAGATCAAAAGCAGCATCTCTTGTACTTGATAGCTTCACTTTCAAATCTATACATTGGCTGATCTTTATGTCAGTGCACTACCGAGGTGCACTTCCAATTTTACTATTTCTTGCCTTTTTCTATTTAAAATAAAAAGGTTTTTTCAGGAAAATTGCTTAAAAATCAATTTCAATATAAACGCAACACAGTTTTCATTCTCGTCTGCAGTGATTTTCTTTGAAAGAAATTCATCCTATGCTAATCAAAATTTCCACAGTGTGATAGTGGAGAATTGAACCTGATACAATACCTACCTTAACTTTTCGTTTCCCTTGCAAACTCTTCGCCGATGCACTTGACGATTTTCTTTTACTCTCTCCTTCACCAGAAGTAGAAGAAGATTTTGTTTCTGCAACTGTGACAGTCGAATCGTCATCCTTTGTTGCAGTCTCTTCAAATTTTCTGGCACTATTTTTATCATCGGTCTCTTTACATACCTTCACGGCGGTCTCTTCTTTATTATGACTCTCATCACATGTCTCGGTACAAAATTCAGCCAAGATATCGCTTGGATCCACCTCAAGATCCGGTAATACCTCTCCATCGAAACCCTCAAAGGGTTGGCTGAAATCTATATAATCAAGAAAATTGTCATCGATGCAGAAATCGCTGAATCCAACGGTGGATGCTTCTCCTTTGATATCCTCAAAAGTGGTGCTTGAATTTCTCAAAGGAGAAGCTGAGAGCATTATACTAGTACTACTAGATAAAAATAGTAGTGTAGTTTATGGCAGGGTTTCACGTAGATTCAGTGCATGGGGATTGGTAAAATAATAAATACAGATATTGGGAGCACCAAGTTGGATCTGTTTGATGAGAGATGTTGGAAAGGGAGGGAAGTTATGGTGGAATATAGAAAGGGCTTCTTAAAAGAGAGGATGCATGTCAACCACAAGCTCAGCGAGATTTCTTTGATTTCATTTATGGGGTCCTTTTGTTTGAACTTGAAAGAAACTGTCTCTCACCGCGTCGCTCAGTAAATAAATTTGTGGGTTTGAGAGAGAGAGTCAGAAAGAGAAAGAGAGAGTCAGAGAGAGGCTCGTGAACATGTTGAAGAGACGAGCCAAAAGAGAGAAGGCAGATGGACAATGACAGTATACATATCAGCTGCAGACTATCCGACTTGTATCCGGTTCCTCTGGTATCATTTCTAATGGAATCCTATGTGTCAGTCATGCTTTCCGATGTCAAAATTAAGTCTATGATCGTTGCATGCATGGGTGCTTATTATAAACATTTCCTTTTGCTTAGATTCAAAATTTTAAGTAGCCAAACCCAAACCCAAACCTAATGTTTTCTATTTATATATATTAGAGATATTCGATCGTAGCCTTTTTTTAGAGTCGCATGATGTTATATATTAACCTAAAATTAGTTTCTGAATCTTAATTGGCAAAATCTTCTAATAGATCTGTTTGATGTTTTAAGCAATTGTTTATACATGCATTAATTTTTAACTTAAAATTTCTTAATATATTGTCATATGAGAATTAAAGCAATCGGATTTGATTCATTTTAAGTTTAATCGATCTTTTAGTATATATTATCATTTTTACATGCCAATATCTTTTGAAAATTAGAATATTCGATATTTTTTTCATCTGAGAAAGTGATTCAAAACTCAAAGTCATAACATCACCAGTACGGTGTTACATAAAAATGAATGGTGAATCTCTGTACTAATAGAGTAATAGTAATAGCAGGCACTATATACTGCAGCAGAACTAGCTAGTAAAAGCTAGTAATAATAATATGTTAAGCCATCCATTTTAGAAAATATATTACAATATAATTTGTATATTCATGATTTAAGACGGATTATTTTTCTTTAATGTTAAGACAAAGCTTCTTGCATACTGAAAAGTAACTCTTTATAGTTTTATCATTTATGCAATCAGTTTAAAAATATAGGATTTCAAAGTGCATATTATAGAAAATGTATATAATTCTAGAGTACAAGAAATAAAACTGTCCAACTCTTTCATAAAAGGAGGCACAGAGGGGACACGGCGGACACTACATTCTTGTCTTTTCTTATAATGGCACATGTGTCGTTTTCTTCTGCCAATCCTATGGTCCTTATTTTTTTCCATTTGTACCGCTTGATTTTTTTTTTTTTTAAATTAAGGTAATATATTGATATATCCAAATCTTTGGTGCAATCAGTAGTCAGTAGGTCAGATGAGTAACCAGTCAGTCTATTCAAAATCATTTGCATTTACTTTTTAAAGTTAAGTGCCATTTAGTCATTGACGCAGAAAAGGATATCAATCTTGATTTACTAACCTTATTATGATTAAAAAAGTTGTATAAAAGCAGGATGATGATGATATATCTCAGTTCCGTAAATTTTGAATTTGTTGGCCTCTATGTTGTGATTACCAAATTAAACAACACAATTTTCTCATCGAATTTGTAGTTATAAGCATTTTTCAGCAGGAACTGTCAAGTAGTGGAGTTCCCATTACAATTACAGGTCATTTCAAAATTAGTGCTCACAAGTTGTTGGAAGGGCTAATTATAGGTTAGGTACTGATATTTTTCAATTTTATGAAAGCCCTTTATTAGGGTAAAAATAAATAATAATAATAATAATAATAATAATAATAATAATAATAATTATTATTATTATTATTATTATTATTATTATTATTATTATGTTTTTGGTGTTCGTGGTTTCTTAAGTCATATAACTGGAAAAGGATTTTAAGTTATTTTGGGTTGTTTACTAATTAAAGCAAGTGATGATGATATGACGAGTGAAGGTACAAGGAGTCTAGGAGTAGGAGCTAGGAGGTGAATGAGCAAGCGAGATGCATGGGTATGTGACTATGTGAGTGGGGTTGTTAAGGTTTAAGAGATGTGGTGATTGGATGAGAGTAGTGAGAAACGTAAAGTGGGTTATTTGGAGGGAAAAAGTGATATGCTGAAAAGTATGTGCACTTATATTTTTTCATGGAGGGAAAGAATGAAGAAAGACAAACAAAAGGGCAGTTTCTTAACATACATTTAGTGCATTGTCTAAATTAAGCCTTAACATATAATTTTTATTTTGTTATAACGGGGCGGTGGATGGAGATTTTTATTAACTATATATATATGGTGAGAATGAAAATTAACTTTTTTTTTTCTTATCTTTTCGAGAATGGCTTCCCAAATTGTTGAATTTAAGCATATTCAATATGTCTATATAATTTTGTGCTTAATTAACTTGTTTCATTCCAATGTAAAGGACATGAACTCGATCTGGTATTTGATTTTAGAAATTGATGATAGTGATTGTTTATATTCGCAACAGTAAGGCCTACCTAGTTTTACAATATATTTGCAGTTTGCTCGTATTTAACTAGCTCCTTTTTTTCTCCGATGTATACGACATATGAAATGTAGTTTCTGCAAATTGAATTATTATTTCTACTTTTTACCCCCGCCATCAATCGCATTAATTGTAACATTTTCTTATTTTGATCTCTGCAGAGAGCAAATATTTTTATTGAGATGTTCCCCAAAAATTCCAGGGAAAAGATCCAACGAATTATTCGCATTATTATTTGCAAAGAAATATAAAATTTATACGACTGAAATCTTATAATCACAAGCATCACAAAAAAGAGTATTTGTTCTGGTATTTTTAGTGATTTCGTTCGTAGACGATTTAGAATAGGTAGTTTAAGGGTAGTGACCAAGTTGGTAATGACACAAGTTGTCGTTTGTAAACGATCTTCAGAGTAGGTAGAAGGTACAGTAGAAAATAAAATTACTACATTTTTTTTTATTGTTTTGGGAATACTGATGAGATTTTTAGTTATGTGAGGTACATGTAAGTATGTAACACATTTTCCGTGGACCATGCTTTAATCTAATAAAAAGATTTTTTTTTAAATATGTATTAATTATATTAAATTCCGAAAATCCTTGACCTTTGTTCTTCTTCAAAAAATAAATAAAAAATAATAAAAAAACTTCCAAATAAAAAGTCTCGTCAGAAAGGAAATGTAAAAATTTTTAAGTATCTCTAAAAGAATTTATATTGTATATTTTTTTTCATATGATTTATTCGCTATATACCAAGGTTTTTAATATGATTTGTGCGGTTTAGCGGTTGGGTGATGATTTGTGATAAAATGGTGATAATACGGTTCTAAAGCGGTTATGTGGTAATAATACGGTGATAAAAGTTCATGCAGAATGGCTAAAAATATAGATAATTTAGTTTAATCAGTAATAAAATGGAGCATTTTAAAAGCTGGCTAGCTATATACTTAATTACTTATACATAGAAAATTTCGAATAACAAACTAATTAACATTTAAAACTAACAAAGATCTAAATCCTGCTCCAAATTTACAGAAAATTATGTTCTAAAACGCTTGGTTGAGACCAACATTTGTCAATTAGAAAGGTGACATTTATGTCTGGTATCAACTCCAATTCTCCAAAGATTCCCTCTGTGATGTTCGTTACATTGTGGCACGTGTGCCTTCTCCAGTTGTACAAACAACAGCACCACCCCACTAACACGAATCCGTATCCGCTCCCGCGCGGGACCGTCCAGCGTAGCTTGAGAACCGTCCGATCTGATTTGGACAGTTCGGGCCTATCAATCTGGTTACATGTACGGGACTCCCTTTGCCATTGAGATTAAATCACACGGCTGTGATCTATGCGCTGGACGGTCCCGCGCGGGACTAGATCCCATTTGCACTAACACAATTGACAATTGACAATTTGACATTATAGAATTGCAGTGTTTATTTTACCAGTGCACAAGTAAAATGTCTCACTTACAACACCATCTTTCGAGAACTGTCCCCATAATAACTACAATTATTCATCAAAGCTCACCATTTACTATGATGGAAAAAACAAGCACGTCTGTGTTTCTTTGTGAAAATGGAGACGATGCCCTGTTTTGTATACGTATCTTTCAACAGTCTTCGTCAAAGTAGCACCAATTTGCGACCATTTTCTCTATGAAAATCTCATCTAAATCTTGAGGACGAATTCCTCCAAATTCAGAGCTAATTTCCAAAATTGCGACTTCACGGGGACAATAAATTTGTAAAGTCATGTTCGAGGCCTTATATCTATGAGGCTCCAGATGATTTTTATTTTTTAAGGAGAAGAAACTTCGATGGCTTCAATGTGCATTGTAGATTCTATAAAAATTGGTTCCCCAAAACAAATAAAAAAAAACACATACTTTTTGTTATCCAACACTATCTTTGGACAGGAGCCTATTTTTAAAAAGTTGGTTGTGTAAAGGAACATTTTCTTTTAAAAAGAATGAATTTTGTTATTTGAAATTATCTTAGAAATTACGAAAAGTACTTTTCTTTTTTAAAAAGCAGAGATCATTTCATAAGAACTCAATGACACTAAACGCGTATATTACGGTGCGAAATGTTTGGAAGTTCATAGAGAAACTTTTTGTTATTTTAATAAATTTTTATGTAATATTCTTGTAAACGAATACATGGTAAGGAAACTTTCCGTGTTCCGATGTTCGTAAACACCATCTTACATAGTTATTACATACATCCTCAAATTTTTACAAGTTATGGGCTTTGAATATTTGTAAGACGGCCTTAGTTATGTGACCCTTCCAGCCCATATCATAAGTTTGGGCTAATTTTTTTCTGTTAATTTGGGCTTGATATTCAAATATATCTTTGTGGCCTGTGGATATTATAGTTTATTATATATATATATATATATATTTTATATTGAATTATTTATTGGTTTATTATATTACAAAAGACAGCCTGTACGGCTGTACAGAAATTGCGACAAATACTATGCTGCGACTCTACTTCCAGTGTTACAGTGGTGCACACGAATCGCTACAAAGAAGAGATAACAGAGAATCACAAGCCGAGATAAAGACCAAAGCTAAACGCGCATTTAACCGAGTCAAAAAATTGAATAGAACCTTCGTCGCTACTACGCTACGCATGTGGTTTGTGGCTTGTGGGTCAACTAACACCTTCAAAGTTCAAACCAAGTTTCTTCTTTTGAAATTCCATATTTACCCTTCATTTCAAACCCCTCCGTCTAAATATCATGGGCATTCTCGTCCTTTCATCCAAGCCTCCACTACCCGTCTACCCGCCTACCTCTCGTCTCCGTCGTTATAATTTTTTTATATAAATAAATATTCAGATAAGAGAAGAAAACATAGATCAATTGAAGTAAAAAAGAAGAAGAAAAAGGGAAAGAATGGATGACTGTAGACCTCTTGGATTTCTGATCGGATTGCCATTTGCCATTGTCGCCTTGGCTTTATCTCTCGTCGGAGCCATCGTGTGGCTGATTGGGTAAGTTCTCTAATGAAATTTAGTTGAGCTTTCTATTACTATTTTCTTTTTTTTTAAAACAAAAATGGAAGTCAATCCCCCATCTTCTCTTACTAATTGGATTAACAATTAATGGTGTGTGAATTGTGATTGTTTGAATGCAGATCAATTTTGAGTTGCATTTGTCCATGCTTGATCTGTTGCGCGGGGATTGCGAATCTTGCGGTTGATCTGATCAAGTTGCCGATCAAAGTGATCCGATGGTTTACAGAACAAATTCCTTGTTAGGGTTTGTTTGATTCAGTATGAATAATTGAATACATTAATTCTTTTGAGTGTATGGCTGATTGATTTGTTGTAGACTTAGAATTTGTCTCCCATTGTTGTTTGAGGAGGTTTTACATTGTTATATTTTACCTTCCTTTGATCATTCCTTTCTATGTAGAGATTTGACGGTATAATTATAGAAATGCTTCTTTTAAAGTTTTCTTTAATCTGCAATTACCAAAATGACACTTGAGCGTTTATATTACTCATGAGTCATGGCTGCTTAGTTTCACATTGTTAAGCCCAATTTAGTTGAAGGCGCAATTTTGTATATCTATGCAAATTGCAAATTAAATGAGTTGATAATAAGCAATATAATCAGTTAATCGACATCTCATCAACGACCACATGCCCAATCAATCTCATAGAAACATATAAATTAGAAAGACAAGCAGATGGAGGAGAATAGACAATAATACAAGGGGATGAGAGAGTAGAACAAATTATTGCACTTGCGACAGATGTGTTGATTCAAATTATGGCATAAAATATTGATGGATTACTTAAATAAAATAATACAATACGCCTTGTGAGTTGTGACAGTACTGTTTTCACGTCTAGACAACCTCCGCATCATTCCGACAACAGAACACAAATGCTTACATAACGAGAGAACCAGCTCTTGGTCTAGTGGCAAAGACCAATATATCTTAAATGAAAGGTCGCAAGTTCGAAACTCGACGGGAGGTCTTTAATGGACATTTAATTTAAAAAATAAGTTGGAAGTCTTGACCTCTAAGTTATCTTAAAAAATATATATACTTAAACAACAAAGACATTGATAAATTAGATTTTTTTTTTAAATTTTTTAAATTTACAAAATTTAATTGAAAGTTTAATCAAGTAAATTTTAAAATTAGCAAATTTTTTTTTCTCAAAATATCAATATATATACACCGATTTAGGTTCTTCAATGGACAAAAATTTCTTTTCGTAAAAGCGGCTTGATTTTTAGTGATAAAAGCTGGACTATTCTAAAGGCAAAATCGGATATAAACCCCTCTAATCTTAGCTATCTAGAAATAAACTCCTCTAATTCTGAATTGTTTGGATATAAACCCTTTCCATAACTTTTAGTTATATTTTAAATAAGAAAAATTTAAAATTTAAAGTTATGACTGAAATGCCCTTGCACATACTACTCATCTTGACCATGGACGAATAGACGATCCATCTTCCCACTATCTCATCCCGACAGCAATGTTAAAATGATTATTCCAAACTGGAAATCTTTTTCTTACATACTTGACTACTTCCCAAGGAAAATTTTACCTGGGTGATCTTGCCCTTTTTAACCAAACCGTTAAAAATCTTTCTTGACGATATTGCTAAATCGTTTTCTCTTTTCATCTCCTCATATTCCGGTTCTCATGAATATATTAATTGTTATTCATTAAGGGGCTGTTTGGATTATGGTAGGAATTTGGGGAATTTCATCTTCCTACCATAAATTTATTATAAACAATCTAAACTCTTCACAAAATTACACACTTCCCAATATATTTATTCCTAGGAATTTCAACTTCCTCAAATTCCCCAAATTCCTAAGCGATCCAAACGGCCCCTAATATGATGACAAGGGAAGCATCGGTGAACATGTGAACAGAAGTTATAAATTTAGAAATAGTTTTGCTTATTGTTGTAAGGACAATTTGGAGACCTATTATTTCACTATCAGAACATACCAATGCATTAGCATTTTGTCCTTGGGCAACTTATAAGTCAACTTACATTCAAAGATTTTGTTTATTTATCACACCGAGAGAATGTACAGAGGGAGGGTGATAGAGAATGCCAAAAGACGGAATTTACAGAGGGCGAGAATGCCAGAAAAAACAGAGAAAGAGAAGATTCAAGCACGTAGGAAAATAGAGCATTCTAGCTTGGGGGCATTTCAGTCATACCTTTAAATTTTAATTTTTTTTATTTAAAATATAACTAAATGTTATGAAATGAGTTTATATTCAAACTATTGAGAAGCCTCCCAACTTATTTTTAAATTAAATTAAATTATTATTAATTATTAAATAAATGTCAATAAAGACTCCCTTTTTACCACTAGACCAAGAGCTGGTTCTCCAAACTATTTAGAATTAGAGGGGTTTATATCCGATTTTAAAGATTAGAGGCGTTTATTTCCTGATAGCAAAGATAGGAGTGGTTAGGAACCAAATCCTGTGCCGCGCGGCACCGTGCAGCGCAAAAATTCAGACCTTCCAAATTAAATCCAATGGATAAGGGAGCCCCGTGCATGTAACCTGATTGTAAGGTCCGAAAAAATCTAACCGTCGAGATCGGATCGTACGGCTCGGATTGGTGCGCGGCACAGGATAGGGATCCGAGTGGTTAGCCTACGGGACGAAATTATTTTATATAGAAATTGTAACATCAAAAATTTTAATAGAAAGAATTAATATATATATATATATCAAGCTTCTAAAATGCGACGCATTATCGGCGAATAATCGGAAATAGCGGTTTCTGGAGCCCAACCGCACGATAACATTAACATATTTTCTTATAAAGCGCCCCTTCGCATAAACGTAATAAGCGCCGTTTAATCGTTAAATTAATTCGGTTTTAACGGAAAAAAAACGGAACAATGCTCTAATATAAAAACCCAACCCAAATTTCTCCAAAAACCCTAGATCCCTTCGTCAGTTCTATCGCCTCCTATCTTTACTCTTCTGCTCCCCCACTCACAGCCCCTCACCATCTTCTCCGTCGATCTTGCCGGTTCTCCGCCGTTTGCTCCTCCTCTCTCTTTTCTCCTCCGACGCTGCTCGTCCATATTTACTGTAAGTTTTTCACATGCCTTTTAGAGTGCCTTCTTTGTTAAATAATCTGACATTTGCTATTCCTTCTTGTCGGACTTTCTATTCATTTTAGATTTTGCAAAGCTTTATAGACATCCAGCGTTTAATTATTTACAAGCATTTGCCTTCTTTGCTCCTAATACTTTTGTATTCTTTGGAATTTCTCCCAATGGACAATACTTTAGTATTCACGAAAATTGCTAACAAATTTAGTTTGGAATTGCTCCCAATGCTATTGAATTGCTCCTAATAAATCGGTGGGTATGGTGACCTATTATGATTCTGGTATTGTACCAGTAAATATTTGTAATAGTTTAACCTGACTCACGGGTGTTCTCTCTTCACCCAGTTCGATAAAACAATTAAAATTAGGAATTAGGATGAGGATATTAAGTGCATTGACAACAAAGGGACTGAAAGTAGGCAATTATTCATTAGCAAAGTAGCAATTTTATTTGACAACAAAGGGACTGGAAGTAGACAATTATCCATTAACAAAGGGACTGAAGAGACAAAAAAAAAAAAGGAAATTGACTATGAGGTGTGTAAGCAAGGTTAATTAATCGTTTGTTTTGATTCTAGTATTGTATCAGTAAAAACTATCTTGTAAGGTGACATGTTGTGTACTTAAAAGATCTGAAAATATTGCTTTGGTAATTGATAGTTAGGTTTGCCTTATCTTACTGTTATTTATGCACTGTGTGTCAATATTTTTTTTCATTGATTCTGTTATTTATGCATCAATTTCTTTGTTTTCTCATTCATTGTAGTTAAGAAATATGACGAGCTCTTCGACAAATAAGCCGAAGTCTAAAGATCCAGGATGGGACCACTGCTCCTTAACGAGTCCAAATAGCACTATGAAGGTCACCTGCAAGCATTGTCTAAAAATAGTGCATGGGATTACTCGATTGAAGTATCATCTTGCTGGGGTTCCAAAGGATGTTGCTCCCTGCACGAGTGTCCCTGAAGAGGTCAGAAAGTTCTTTTCTGATGACATTCTTGCCAAAAATAGATTGAAGGAGAAAAAAATTGAGGAAACGAGTCGAGTGAGGAGGGAAGTAAATTTAAGCCACTCAGAAGGAGAAGAATCAGATGGTGATGAGGCTCAAGCTAATGTGATTAAAATTGTGAGGAAGAAATCTGGTGGGGCTGGACCTATGGATAGTTTTTGTAAGCTAACTCCTGAAGAAGCAAGAAAACAAGGTGTTAAGGAAAAAGTTCAATCTACAATGACAACAAAAAATCAAGAAGATAGGAGGAATCGTGCTTGTGAATATATTGCACACTGGTTTTATGAGGCTGGAATTCCGCATAACACGGTGACACTGCCTAGTTTTGACCGTATGTTGGAAGCTATAGGAGATTATGGTCGAGGTTTAAAGGGTCCATCCCCTTATGAACTTAGTGGACCTTTCTTACAAAAGCGCAAGAAGAAGGTACAAGAGGCAGTTATGAAACAGAAAGTTACATGGGAGTCCAGTGGTTGTTCAGTTATGACAGATGGATGGACTGATAAGAAGGGAAGAGGAATCATGAATCTTATGATTCATAGTGCAGAAGGTGTTTGTTTTCTCAAGTCAATTGATGCTTCATCCAAAAAGAAAAATGGTGCATATATTTTTGATATGGTTGATAGATGCATTGAGGAGATTGGTGAGAAGAATATGGTTCAAGTGGTCACCGACACTGCTAGACCTAATCAGACCATGGGAACCTTGTTGAGGGCAAAGTGGCCACATATCTATTGGACAGGATGTGCTGCTCACTGCATAGATCTCATGCTAGAAGATATAGGAGGCTTACCAAAGGTTAGAAGCACAATTAAAGATGCAAAGGTGATCACTGTTTTTCTTTATGCACATACACGTGTCTTAAGTTTAATGAGAGAGTACCTTGGCAAGGATCTGGTTCGTGCCGGTGTTACTCGTTTTGCAACGGCTTATTTGAATTTAAAAAGCCTCTTGGAAAGAAAAAATGACTTGCGAAGATTATTTCGATCTGATGACCTTAATGATATGGGGTACTTAAGCAGTGTTAAGGGAAAGAGAGCTGATAAGATAATCAGATCTGATAAGTTCTGGCAAGGGGTAGAAGATGCTATCAACATCTTTGAGCCATTAGTTGAGCTGTTAAGGCGAGTAGATGGGGATACACCAGCTATGGGATTCTTATATGGTGATTTGGTAAATGCTAAAAAAGAAATTGCTTCAAGATTTGATGAAAAGGAGAAGAAGAAATACAAGGCTGCTTTGGAAATAGTTGATAAGAGATGGGATGATAAGCTCAAGACACCATTGCATTTGGCAGGCTATTATTTGAATCCCTACTTCTACCATTCAAATAAGTCAGAGATGGAGAGAAATACAAATTTCAGGGGCAGTCTGACCACTTGTATGGCTACCATGGGTCTTGATGATGAAGCACAAGATAAGATTCTACAAGAGGAGCTAGACATTTATCGAAACAATGTCGGATCCTTTGGAATTAGCACTGCTAAAAGACAACGTACTAGAAGGAACTTCAATCCAGGTATCGCAATTTAAAATTAAAAAAATTTACTTAGTACATAGTACTTATTAGTAAATGTGTACTTTTTACTTATTTACTAATCTGAATTTTAAATGATAGCACAATGGTGGCAAAATCATGGTAGTAGTGCACCTCATTTGCAACAGTTCGCGACAAGAATATTGAGTTTGACATGCAGCTCGTCTGGATGCGAAAGGAATTGGAGCACATTTGAGCAAGTAAGCTATCAATGAAATATTTGCTATTTTATTTAATTTGAATGCCAAGTTCCCTGTTAGCTCTAATTCTGACAGCTGAAATTTACTTTCTTATAAAGTTTATGACAAGTGACACCACTGTGCACCAAAATGGCAAAATCTGATTAATATCTTTCTTACTTAACAATTTAGGTGCATACAAAGAAAAGGGCTAGGCTTCTCCATGGGAGGTTAAATGATCTTGTGTATGTCAAATTCAACTCAAAGCTTCTTGAAAAAACTATTGATTTAAATAGGGATCCAATTGAGATAAAGCATGTTGATGTTATTTTGGATAAAAATAACGATTGGGTTAACAAGGAGAAAAAGGCTAAAGATACTCAAGCTGATGTTGAGGCTAATGCAGAAAATGATGTTGAGTTAAGTGTTGCAGAAGCTAGAGCTATAATTTCAGGAAAAAGAAAAGTGAGAGGAAATGCTAGCAGCAGCACATCTACTTCTGTCCGAAAAAGAAGAAGAATTATCAGAGTAGAGGAGGAGGAAGAAGAAGAACTACTAACATCATCTTCATCAGAAGAAGAAGAAGAAGATGAAGTTGTTGAGATGGATGATTCGTCTGCATCAGAGGAAGAACAGGTTTCCCTTTCCTGTTCAATTTTTACTTATATGTCCAATTGTCCATTGTGCTTGTGTGCTTGTCTGTCAAAGTGATGCAACTCAATAGAAAATACTAGTCATTAATTAACTTACTTGTGTTTGTCTGATTACACTCTCTATAGGAAAGCAACCGATGATTATGCAAGAGGAAGATTCAACTCAAGCCTCATGCTGACTTAGATGATGCTTGCTGTAGGATCAATTTTATATTTTGCTTTTATTAGTTATATTGTTGACTTGGATGATTCTTGTTGTAGGCAACGTTTGAATGTTTGCTATATGTTGAACTTATTTAGTATAATATTTTCTGTAGGCAACGTATACTGAATGTTAAGTGTGTGTTGAATTCACTTGTTAAGTTACTATATGTTGAACTTATTTAGTAATTAGTAGAATATTTATTATTTAGACTTAGACATTTAGTATAATATTTGTTATATGCTTGTTGTATTCAGTTGAATGTTTGTTGTAGACAACACGGTGTCAAACTAATGAAGTGATGTTTAGATTAATTTGCTGTACAATGGTACAATTAGTTATACACACATCAAAAAAGTAAAAAATAACTAAATACAGTGTATTGGTTTCTTAGTATTTTTTATTTTTTCTTAACGCTAACTATTATATTTTTTATAATATTTTGATACACGTGCATTGTACACACATCAATCAACTTCTGAGCTCTCATAAAATATCAAATTTGTCAACCGCATGCACATCGCATTATCACCGTTTAATCACCGATAAAACTCCGCATCGATTATTCAATATCGAACCGCTAAACCGCATAAATCGCATTTTAAAACCTTGATATATATATATTTTTTAATAAGAAGAAAGTGTTAGAGTTATGTCCTAGAAGTCAATAATTTAATGACTTAATTATTAGTTTATGTTTTGGATGATATTTTATCATCTGTTCCTAGGTTTATTATTGACAGATCATTCAGGTTGAGGATCTGAATTGTAGATCTCTGTCGATCATTCTTTAGAATGACAATAATAAATCTAAACGGTCCATAATCTTGATAATTAACAAGGAACATTAATTATCATATAAGATTAGTATGCAAGTTAAGTGATGATTAAGTTCTACAAATCATAGGTAAAGAGTTACCAACTTAATTGCATATGTGTATGTTATGGAACATAGTACAGGACTTGACCCAATGAAATAAACATGTGGATTGTGTTATGTGTCATTGTTTATTTCGTTATGATTTTGGTTCTAAGTTTGAGATGATTATCTTTTCCACATGAGGATAGGTTCTATAAATCTCGTCTACTGCTGATTCCCGTTAAGGGCTGCTATACGGACTTGATTTACGTTCTCTTGAATTGTGCGGGGAAAAGCTAATAATCAAGAAAACCGTATGTTCCTCATTAATTCACTTAGTGAGTGACGATATCTGTTTGGGCCCCTTGATGGAGTTGGATCGTATGCGCGCAACTAAGCGATCAACTCTAGATCAAGAAACGTATAATCTGCAAGAATGACACATTCCTATCTTGGATTATACGATGATATCGTGAGACATAAGAATCAAAATAAAGAAACATATTTATTCTCTTATGCAGGATTGAAATATTGTAGCAGTACACTATTTATGCGAATTGGGAATCATAACGTGTTGCTAGATACCGCTTATGATTATTGGAATTAAATAACGATTTAATTCCATGTCCAACTTAGCATAAATCCTCAAAGGGTCACACAGATCGAAATATAACCAAACGGTGCATTAATCGTTTATTTGCATCAGTGTGCTTTTGTGAAAATATGATAAGTTGATTAATTGATTATATGTCGATATAATTAATTAATTCAAATGGATCATATCGAAATGATTTAATGCACAAGCTAATCCCATGATAATTATTAATTAGTTAATAATTATTCAACACAACACAATTTAATATAAATAGTTATATTAAATTGAAATAATGGGCCGATATTTATTATTGAATAAATAGCCCAAATATAGAGCATCAAATGGTGGATTAAATGGATTGAATTAATAATCAATTTGGAGAGTATGCAAAGCCCAATATGGCCCATGCATGACCGGCCTCATAAGGGGGTGGTAGCTAGGTGGCACAATGGTAAATAAGAGGAACTCTTTGCTAGGGTTAGAGCATTATAAAAGGACCCTTGTGGAGGTTCCTTACTCCCCTCTCTCTCTCTCTTCCTCTTTCTAGGCCGCCACCCACCTCTCCCTCTTCTCTTTGGCCGCCACTTCTCTCCCCTCTCATCCACCTTAGCTCATGTGTTGAGCACCATCATCTCTCCACTTAATTAAAGAGAATTAAGAAGGCGAGAACGCTTGGGATTAGTCTAGACCTTGTAGCTTCTAGCAAAGCTTGTAAGTCTTGGTTAATTTCGTGGTGGACTCGAGGCCAAACATGGAGGAGGCCAAGGAGAGCACCCCATCGATTTCTATGCCGTAGGATCGAGCCCCGCGAATACGATTTCGCGGGAGGTACAAATTCCACCTTATTCTCTTGTGTCGAATTGCTTAAAGTACTAGATCTCGTGTTGCTTGTGTTTTAATTGGATTAATTAAGTGTAATTAGTCACAAAATTAAAATTGAGCGATTTTCTAACAGAAAGTTCTAACGCGTTTATAAACCGCGCGTCTCTCTGTCCTCTCGAACGCGTTTATAAAAAAGGTAAGAAGGCTTCTTACCCGTTTTATAAACGCGTTCGAGAGTGCAGTGATTTCGCCACAAGTTTCTGACATTACGCATTTATAAAATGGGTAAGAAACCTTCTTACCCTTTTTATAAACGCGTTATTAATTTTTTACCATTTTCTCTCTTTGCTCTTCAATAAAAATCTCGGAGAAAATGGGTCAACTTTTTAATTTAGACTATATGCCTTCAACATCAGCATATACTCTAATAAGAGGGTCAACTTTCCCTTTTCCATCTATCGGATTAAAATTTGCATTCACAACTACCCTAGCAAATTTGGCAAGAGAGTCTGCTAGTTCATTTCTTTCCCTATCTACATGAAGACAATTAAAGCCTATTTGCGACTTCCAAATTTGCAGCACCTCCAAAGTTTCGCAGTATGTTCTCCACTCCACAGAGTCAGGCGGATTCAGGCCAGAGATTACTCGTTGCAGCTCTTGACAATAAGTATAAAAGGCACAGCTTTGTATTGCCATCCCCATCACCGCCAACACGACCTGTTTGAAAGTTTTGAGCTTGGCATGAAAAGGAGAAGAGGCCTTGCCATTCCTTATTTCGTATTGGACCAAAATACCCCTCTGATCATAAAGAATGTAGGCTATGCTAGTTCCTCCTTCATCAGCATGCAACCACGAGGCATCCATCCAGCAGTGGAAATCAAAATTATTCATTTGGATATCTTGCTGGGATGGGCCTTCATAGGTAGACACAGTAAACACAGAATTAGCCTTCCCCATTGTTGTTAGCCAGTAATTAGCAGCAGAAAGAGTTTTTTGAGGGTTGATTACAGCTGCTTCATACACTCTCTTACACTTATCCTTCCACAACATCCACATGACATTAATTAGCAGAGGGTATTGAGAATGATCAATATTGTCCAGGAGAAAGGTGATCAAGGGGACCATACTGTCAGGGAGAAGCTGAGTAGATAGGTTAATTAGCCTGCCTAGACCCTATATATCGTATGATAGGGAATTGACCCACCTTGATCTCTCCTGTCCTTCCAATATCTAGACCCGGCGCACAAGAGGGATTAGTAGACCAGTGATTCTTGGCGGGATTCGGTCCAGGAGGTGAAGACATGGGCCGATCATCTTCTTCCTCAGAGAACATCTCGGCCACCGAGTCTCTCGGTCCACCATGGGAGTTGTAATAGTTCCGAATGCAAATTTTAATCCGATAGATGGAAAAGGGAAAGTTGACCCACTTATTAGAGTATATGCTGAAGGCATATAGTCTAAATTAAAAAATTGACCTATTTTCTCCGAGATTTTTATAAAATGGTAAAAAATTAATAACGCGTTTATAAAACGGGTAAGAAGGCTTCCTACCCGTTTTATAAACGCGTAATATCAGAAACTTGTGCCGAAATCACTGCACTCTCGAACGCGTTTATAAAACGGGTAAGAAGCCTTCTTACCCGTTTTATAAACGCATTCGAGAGAAAAGAGAGAAGCGCGGTTTATAAACGCGTTAGAACTTTTTTCTTATTAAAAATATATATATTAATTCTTTCTATTAAAATTTTTTATGTTACAATTTCTATATAAAATAATTTCGGGCCTACGGACGTTACAATTAAAAAAAATAAAAAAATAGGAGTGGTTTATATCCGATTTTCTCTTTTAAAAGATACTTGGATACTTACGCAACCGGCAATCGCACCATTAAAACTGCCGTTTAATCGTGCTCCTTACATCTTTGTTTCTTTTATAAAAACACTCCGTTCACTGCGGCGTTTTACATTTTTAAGTCGGTCAGTATTGGTTTTTGTTTTTCTATTCGAAGCACTTTCACGTGAGTTGACTTCCGCCTGAGTGTCCATTTTGTCAAAAGTTGTTAATTGGACATTAACAAAATTGTGTGACTACTGACTATCGGGTGCGTTTGGATAGGTGTGGGAAGAAGGAAAGAAGGGAAGAAGTATTAGGAAGTGTGTAACTTTGTGAAGAGTTTGAATTGTTTATAATTTTTTTTCTTCTTCTTCCTTCTTCTTCTTCTTTCTTCCAACGATCCAAACGCACCCATCATGAAAATCTTTCTTAATTGCGATTTCGGTATTATCTTATAGGGTGCGTTTGGATCGTTGGAAGAAAGAAGAAGAAGAAGGAAGAAGATGAAAAAAAATTATAAACAATTCAAACTCTTCACAAAGTTACACACTTCTCAATACTTCTTCCCACTTCTTCCCTTCTTTCCTTCTTCCCACACCTATCCAAACGGAGCCATAGATCAACTGTGCACATGTTTTAGTTTGTGTTCCCTAGATCAATTAGGCTTAATTTATATATCACATCCAAAACGTTCAATTTAATTTTCCACAAGATTTTGTTATGTAGATCAAATTGAATTATTCAAATAAGCTTTTAAAATCTAAAAAAAAAAAAAAATTATAGTTGAAGGGCCTACCAACGTACCATAACCTTATTCATCTCCGAATGTGTACGTTGACCTCAAGTTACTTGTATTTAACAAATTTTAAAATGTCGCTTAAATGTGTAATTATTTCACCGGAAAAAATAAAAGTATCCGTACGACCGTACCAGAAATGTGTGTGCGGTGGGTAACGAACACAAGTGATTTCAAGTATTGGACTGACTGAACCCAGTAGAGGCCTGTTTCGGTTTCAGACCAACACATCGAAGTTGTACATACTATACTGTATAGTTGATTCGTGTGTATAGCCAGCAATTAACTAACATAATAAAAAATTAACACTTATTGTTGAATTTTGAAAAATTAAAAATTTGAGCGCTTCAAAATATGTAACTAACATTTATGGTGCTGATACGAATGACATTGTTATTCTTGTATTTAGATGAGACATTTAATTGTAAGACTGCTTTAGTTTGAAGAGAATTTAGATAAGACATTTATCTTGGAAAGAAAATGAGAATAAAAATGGGGTCGTTTGGATGTTGTAGGAATTTGGGGAATTTCGAAAATTTATAATTTTTAGGTATAAATTTATTGGGAAGTGTGTAACTTTGTGAAAATTTTGAATTGTTTATAATAAATTTGACATATAAAATTTCCAGAATTTGCAATTCCGACTCCATCCAAACAGGGCCAATGATTGACATCAGTGATTCGTTAAGGGGAGGGAAGAGACAGGTACCGTACCAAGCCTCGAGATAAATTAAAAATTATATTAATATTTTCCCAATTTTTTCAATTAATTAAACTCTTGTTGACTTTCAAGCCCTTTTACGCCTCAATCTGCGGTTCATTTAAAAATTATCTTTGTTAAAATAAAATATATACGAGAAGAAAGATTAGTGGGCAGTTCATTTTACTGTTCCCGAGTGGCAGTTAAGGTCTCTGCAGCAATTCACTGACAAGTGGGCCCGTCAGTATGTAATTAGGTTCCGGGATTTGAGAAGAAGTTTGTGGGGCCAGATCATCAGTGGCCTAAAAATCTGAATCCCTCCTTAACCTTGACGGCAATAATATTAATAATATTAATATTCGGGAATAATAGTAATCAATTAATGGTAGAAGTTCATTAAAATCTCAGTCAACACAAAAACCTTCGCGGTCTAAATGACTTATATAAAATCGAATTCGACCCGATATCATCCCGATTCCCGAATCCCACATTCCCACCCCTTCTAGAAACTTCCATTACGCTGGCATCCGAACGATCAAATCTGCCTGACAAAGGGTCCCACAAGACCTCCTGTTTGTCAGTGACTTGTTCAGCGTTTGTACTCGATCCAGGCGCTTCGGTTCTCCTCTCTCTACGCAACAAGCCCTAACATAACATCAGGAAATGCATTTACGCAACTGCGTATCGCAATTCAAGGAGAAAAGATTAGACAACGATAGCGGTGCGCCGTACAAGCGGAGAAGGAAGGAAGGAGACGATTAGGCGAAGGCAATGGGATTGGATTTCTACAAAGTGTTACAAGTCGATCGAAATGCGAACGATGAAGACTTGAAGAAGGCGTATAGGAAGTTGGCGATGAAGTGGCATCCCGACAAGAATCCCTCCAACAAGAAAGAGGCGGAGGCTAAGTTCAAGCACATCTCCGAGGCTTATGAGGTGATTTTTAACACTTTCTTTTTGTTCAATTTAGTGCATATAATGGTTTCCTTGTCTGTTCTTTTTCACTGATAATCCATAAGTTGTTATTTGACATCAAAGCATTACGATTTTAATCTTGTATCAAGTTATGAACATGTCATCTACCAATGCTTGAAAGATCATTTCACGCTTTTTTATCTGGTAGAAATTGATATTCTGGGTCAATCCCAAATCCAAAAGTTTTGGAAATATGATGTTCGCACACAACATTTATCTGCAATCTTATTTGAACTAGACAGAGATGAATTAGGATATAAGACTTTGTGTACTTACCACAAAGAGGTTTGGAGACGTTCTTAATTACAATAATTTGTGCTTTCAGGTTGCTTTTCAGTGGCTTCACTTCTTGCATTACTAAATACCTCTAGCGTTATATGATTTTTGGGATTAATCTAGAAAACTCATCAGTCATATTTATATAGATGTAAAGGAAACAGGAAGTTAAGGGTGGATAACTTGTCTTAATTGCGAAGTGTCAATACATTTATGAGGACTTGGTGCACAATTTGTAGTATAAATATCTTTCCATAATGCTTTCTACATCTCTCTGTTTTAAATCTCATGCTGCCATTTCTTTCTGTCTAGATGCAATTATTCTATCTGTAATGGGTTTGCAGACTATCATTGACATCTTTTCTTTTAATATTCTACTTTTGTGTCATTGTAATTGTGTATCCCCCCCCCCCCCCCCAAACACCCCCCTTTCTGTATACTTATATTTGTTCTTTCAAACGTAAGTCATCAATTTTTCTAATCCATGGCTGCTTTTTTAGGTGTTAAGTGATCCCCATAAACGCACCATCTATGACCAATATGGGGAAGAAGGCCTCAATAGCGAGATGCCCCCGACGGGTCCTAGCAATGGAGGCGGTCCTGGGGCCTTCCATTTCCCTAAAAATGCTGATGACCTATTCGCGGAGTTATTTGGTTTCTCTAGCACTGGGAGTGGGAGAGATGGTAGGTCTAGGTTCCAAGGTTCCAACTTTCCAGATCATCATTTTCACACTGCTTTTGGAGACACAGGCTCGCAACGGGCCAAAAAGGCGGCTCCTATAGAAAAAAGGCTGGCACTAAGCCTTGTCGATTTATACAAAGGTGCCACCAAGAAGATGAAAATTTCTCGGGAGATTGCCGACGGTACCGGGTAAGGTTTTTCTTTTGGATTATTATCTTAATTTTTAATTAATTTTTTTCATGGCTGTTAGTGGATTGTTTATTTAAGTGATGAGCATAGACATCTTTCCTTTCAGTTATATTATTTATCAATTACCAGTTAGTGTGCCAGTAGCATATCCACTGAATGGACAAACTATGCTCTTAGCTTAGGAATGTGAGTAATCCCTGACAAGCCCATTAAACTAATAGAAGGAGTTGGTTGATTTTATTATGAGGGAAGCTAATATGATGCATTTGACGAAAACACTATACTGGGGTTATTAATCTTCACACTGACCTATGAAGGAGACTATTTTACCCTTTTCATTTTAGTATGAATTAGAGAAATTCCTTCAGTTGTTGGAAATGTCTTATTGCTTTTCTTAGATTTCATAAAAATTTGCTATAGACTCCACATTTCAATGGCATTTTGTTTAGAAATAGTGGGTTCATTTTAGGCTTTTTAAACAAAATGGACTTTCTTTGTTTTATATTGTTCCTAAAATATCAGGGTGTTTTCAATTGAATGAAAGCAGGCTATCACAAACCACCACTACTTGTCAAAAAAGAAAATACTCCTAGAATTAATATCCTGATTTAAGCAAATGTTGTTATTATGCAGAAAGAAAGACAGGCAACTTACACATCCAATTTTCTTTCGCTGTGATTTGTTCAAAAGTAGCCTAATTGTTCAAAATTAATAACAGGAGAACAGCAGAGGTAGAAGAGATCTTAACAATTGATGTCAAGCCTGGCTGGAAAAAAGGAACTAAAGTAACCTTCCCTGAGAAAGGCAATGAGGCTCCAAACGTCATCCCAGCAGACATCATTTTCTACATAGACGAGAAGCCTCACGATGTTTTTACACGTGAGGGAAACGACTTGGTTACGACACACAAGATCTCGCTGGTCGAGGCATTGACTGGCTGTACCATCCAGCTGACTACTCTTGATGGCAGGAAGCTGATGATCCCTATTAAAGCAGTGGTGAGTCCTGGGTACGAGGAGGTGGTGCCAAAAGAAGGCATGCCGCTACCAAAAGAACCTTCTAAAAGAGGGGACCTTAGAATCAAGTTTAGTATCAAGTTTCCTTCGAGATTAACTAATGATCAGAAGTCTGGGCTTAAAATTCTGTTGGGATAATGTTCCAAATTAATTTAGGCTTTCTTTTTCTTTGGAGGTGTTTGGTGGCTTGAAGTTCTGTTTTATTTTTGTGGATGTGAATATGTGTATGCTGGGTTTTTTTTTGCCAGATTTTTTTTCCTTTTTATAATTTATAAAAAGGCTTAGTTGTTGTAGTTGTTGTTTTATAATTTATTGGTGTTAAGAATTGTTGCAAATTAAATCAGCATATGCTAGCTTCTCTGATGTAATGGTCAGTCTCTTCTGCATCAAGTGGTATCAGTTGCATGCACCATTTTTCATGACTGATACAAGCATTGTGCAGGACTGTGGTGATATTAGCAGTGTATTACTGGCAATTTTGATTTACTATTGTGGTGGTGATCTCATTTAGACTGATTATGTGCTAGGTTGGTTGTGAAATTTTCCCAGCAGATTGCCACTAGAAAGTAAAACTCTCATGAACAGTAAAGAAGAGAACTCCACAAGGGGGTTTTATTATGCACAGGGACACACAAATTACAATACACATTTTTGTCTAGAAAATTCAGAATTTATGCAACACTCCATTTATGGAAATTTACTCAATGGGAGAACAAAAAAAAGAAAAGAAAATTAATTTGCAGTAAATGTCAACAACTCATAGGCGGTTGCTTGTCTCAATCTCTTCTTATGGATTTGCCAAACGTACCATTCTTATGCATTTTTTGCTTTCTGTAACATTTGAAAGAAAACTTAAGAAATTATTAAATTACAATTTAACTAAAACAATTCACAAAAAGGTAGTAAGATGTGAACTTACTCTCTTCTCCTCTTCAATCTGAGCTTTAATGTAGGAGTACATTGCAACACCCCCAATGGCGATACATGTACCTATTCCTGTTTGTGTGCTGATCTTGTTACCTGCATAAACAAGGTTGATGTTACAAACCACAACAAAATACACTGGAATAGTAAAAGATAAATAATCATTTTTAACAAAATTTAGAAAAAAGGGAAAATACCAAAGACTACGATCGAGAACCCAATGACAAAAACACGTTTGAGCACATTGCCAACTGCATGGGTGAGCGGAGCAACCCGTTCCAATGTGTTCGTGGCCACCTGTAATACAAAACTTCAGTTACAGACTTAAAAGAGTTCAAGGGTAAAATGTAGGTAACAAGTCAAGAAAAAGGACTTCCTTTCTTTTTTTTAATAAGTTTTAAACAACTTTTTAAGAAAATAAACATATATGTTCTGGATGGTGACTCAACATAAAAAATAATGTCAAAAGGAAAGGGGAAAAAAATTATTAGTACCTGGTTGTAAAGGTGATAAAACATTCCAACCCAGAAAAGGTCTGAAATGAACTTGGTTAGCCCAACTTTTGCAATTGCATCGTTAAATCCATGCTGGAGTAGCTTAGGCCCTTCGAGCTACAAACAGCATAATTTATCCCAGTTGTCATTAATTATGTTTCCCAGACACACCCACTATACATCCTTACCTGTATCTAAGACGTATCAATACTGATACACATGTGATACACTGATACACCTAGTTTGTGTATCATAATAATATAAAAGATTTTCACATCAGACGGTCAAGTGTGTTACTACCGTTAAAGTCATGCTTTCACTAAGGCGCTCTCTTCATTTATATAAAAAGCCATCCGGAGGAATTTTGCTTAAAAGAGTTGTGGGAGACTCCTTTCTTTTTCTAATGTTTTGTCCTTACCAATAATTAACCTACCATTTTTCAAGAGGAAAATAACAAGAGAAAAGTACTCTGAATTTTGCCCTAAAAATTTGATATATTCCCTAATTGCACTTTCCTTGCTATTTGCTTTGAGAAGTTGTCGTATTGTATTTTATCTTTCAAAAGTTGAAATCAAGTACTGAAATGTTTAATATAATATTATGGTATGCATAATAAATTAATAAAATAACATCATATATAAAAATGTATCATATCTCCAAAATTTTAGAAATTTTGTACTGCCATATCCATATTACATCAGATAATATACTTGTATCTGTATCTCTGAGGCATAGATGATAAAATTAACCAGGCAATCAGGCCAAGACCATCTTTGACCATACCAATCATAAAGCTTTTTTGTTTTGTAGTTTTTAATGCTGTTTCAGTTTTTAACTATAGTTCAGTGTCTATTTCTGCAAGGAAAGTTAGTCACTTACAATTACTGCTGGTGGGATGCAAACAATAAGCGCAATAATCGAGATGTATGCGTAGAGATTTGTGCTGTCCATATCAGTCTGCAAAATGATAAAAAAATTTAGCAAATTTGTTCTGTTTTATTTTCCTTTCAGTGAAACTGAATTTATGCAAACCGCCCCACATAGTATAGCTCATAAGTCATAATCAGGTTAGTTAGCTTTTGTTGTTGGTACTGGTACTATCAAGACCTAGTAACATGCAATGTGATATCTCAACAAAGAAAAAAGAAATGGAAGTGTTCAAAAAAAAAAAAAAGGACAGAGAGAATAACCATGGCTTTCTTGGAATAGATGCTTCTGTAAGTGAATGAGATATTTGAAATCATGGCACTGATAAATCCAAGCCAGTTGAAGGAGAGTTCAGTTAAAGATGCCATTGAGACACCTAATTTTCAAACAAATATAAATTATTTGATGAAGTAATTGAAGAAAGAAAGTATGTATGATTGTTGGTATTTCTGTTTATGTTAAAGCACCTTTTCACTAATAGAAAAAAAAAATACTGGATTCACTTCCATACAACTATCACTCGTATGCGACTTTGTTAGCACAGTACGATGCATGTTCCTTTAACTTTAAACTCAAGTTTTTTTTAAGTTGCGGGGAATAATATATGTACCTAAAAAGGAGTTTAAACTAAAAGGTTTTGCAAACTAAGTACCAATCACAACAGGAGCTAAGGATAACCAGAGGGTCAGGGGCACTGGCTGGCCAAGGATGAACTGAGAAGCAGCCGCATTAAAAAATGGTTCCAAAGCTGCAACAAATTAATGAAAGTTATAAATCAAAACTCAACTAAATAATAAAGAACAACCATATAAACAATAACAACAACAAAGCCTTTTGGTCCCAAACAAGTTGGGGTAGGCTAGAATATGATACCCAACAAGGTCAAAAAGGTAAGCCATAAATGAATTGATACCTTTGATAGTATGTGTAAATGAGACAGCAACAGCAGCGAAGGATACATTGCTAGTGACATGACCGATTGCATGGCAAACTCCAACTGGAATTAGAAGCTTGAGCAGATCTGAGTTCATGGGCTACAAAAAGTGACTCTTGTTATTTTTATTTAGCCAATGAATTACTTTTTGTTCCAAAAAATGTGACTGTTTGAGGGTTGAAGACATGTGAAAGGAAAAACTACTGACGTAAGACAGAAGACAAGAGAATAAAGTATGAACAAACTTCTTATTTAACTTACAGCACGCTTTGGTAGACCTACAGTCCAGCTGGCAAGGCAATAGACCACTCCCACAGCCAGATGAATCACCGACACGAAACTGCCGAAAAGGAAGAATGGATGTCAGCTTGCTTACTCCACAAGTTTGACAGCTCCACATTGGGCCTCTTACCCGAAAAATAAATAGCAAGAGAAAAAAGCCACTTACTATGGATAGGGGAAGTAGTTGTAGATCTTCTTGTTAAGGATGTTGAAGATCACATTGAGGAAATACCTGCATGTAGCAACAGCAAAATTTTAGTTTCCGATCAATAAAGTGATCGTGCAATAATTGATCCATGCGAGGAAAATGAAATTAGTTTAGAATTAAATCAACCATGTGAAGAAGAAGAAGCCAGTAACCAGAGCTGGGTACTTCTCCAAAAATCCTTTTGCCTCACTGCAATTAGTTTTGGAGAACAAGAAAGAAAAGAGAGAACATAGCATAAGAATTATCATTTCTTTAAATTATATAAATCGAGAAAATAGATTGAACTTGGTAGTTTTAGCTTCATAGCATGTCAAAAGGAAAAACAGTTTTTTCTATGAGTGGATACAGTGTACAGAATGGTCAATTTGACCTCTGTTTATTTCAAGTTATTTTTATTATAAAAAATTATGCTAATGTGTGCCGTTTGTTCATATTTTAGACAAAATCATTAGAAATCCTATAGACTCCAAAACATTTATTGAAATTTCCAGTATTACACCCTATTCAAACTGGAAATATTAAATAAGAACAGCTTGTGTCATTTCTGGACTTGTAGGTGTTTTAAACAAAAGTTTACCATAACCTCTCACCTACTCGCTCTCTCATTTGTAATCTTCAGATTAGAAAAACTATTTATTCAAGAAAAGCAAGTTGCATACTTGCATTACAAATGATAGAAATTAATTAAAAATTAAGAAGGAAAATAAGAGACATTTTGCCAGTTCACAATGTGTGCTAACAATGTATAATTTTTTTTTAAAAAAAAAAAGAGAAGCATAACTTGAATAAATGGCCAATGCACTACATTAATACTTTAATCACCTTCTGTCTACAAAATAAGTGAAATATTATACTTTATTCTTAGTTAAAAGTAGAATTGGGACAAAAGGCTTAGTTGTTGTTGTATTCTTAGTTAAAAGTAGCCAACAGAGCCCAGGTTTATTAATGGACCCCAAGAATAGAACTGGCCGAAGAAGAAAAGAATTGGATGGTTGTACTATTTTTGTATAATCCAAAACAAAAAAAAAAAAACTTTTCCACTGGTGAAGTATCATTAATTGTAACGGATCACTTTGCCCCCTTTATCCTTCCTAATTTGGTGTAGAAGTGAAAACGACTGTTGTGGTTTATAAAAAAACTAAGAGAGAGAACACATTTTAAGTTGATAGAAAGTGGTTAAATTACAAATTTTCACTGATACATGCGATTACAAGAATCGCCAAATTGTGTGTTAATATATTAAAATTGATTATCAGTTACTGACGTACAGTATATTTTACAAAGATAGCCCCTGGTTCTTTCTAAATAATAATTATTTTAATAACAAACTAAGAAAAAAAGAAAAATAATCTCATGCAAATATTTGACAGTGGCATGTGGGTAATTAACATGATCATTGTAACCAGTTTACAGTTCCGGTTGAAAAGTCGACATTGAGGAGACGGACCTCACCCTGCGGAATCGCCCCCCTCGGCCGGTGTCGAGGCGGCGGAGGCAACAATGAGGCGGTTATGCCGAAGCAGCGGCTTCTTGCAGTCGAGTACCAGCGCCGGGCGAAGCTGTCGGCCCGAGATTAGGTTTCCACCTTCAGAGAGAGAGCTGGATGAAGCTCTGGAGGTGGCGAGGGAGAGAGAGTTTGGTGTTGCCAGTAAAGCGGGCTGACGGCGGAGTCGGAGGAGGCCGGAGATGCCGCCGCCGGAGCCGGAGAGTGTACCGACCGACGCCATGAGGAATGGCGAATGGGTGGAAGAAGTGTGTGCAGTGGAGAGGAGAGCAAGAGAAAGAGGGATATTTGGTGAGTTTTAAAATGTGGCAAGATATCGTTTTTGGGTGGAGGAGATTGGAACAGAATGGATATCAGAGGACAAATTATGGATGAACCCGGTGCATTTTTTATGTTAAATTAATTACTATATCATTTGCAGATGGTTTTTCTTTAATATATAGTTTAATTTAAGGTTGTGTGAAACGGATTTTAGCTTAGTTTCTAGTGTAAGTTGCTTAAAATGTCACAGAAAGAGAAAAAAAATAATTTATTGCTTAATATGACTATATATTCATTGTAAACAATATCGTAGTATGAATGTATCATTATTTGATTGAGATTTTTTAACCGGAATTGATTGGAATTTTTTTTAATCATCTCCTTAATGACAAAAAAACCCATTTCTCTTTCTATCTCATGACTCACAACTAATTGTTAATACATTGAGATCATATATTATTTTGCTACATTATTTTGGCGTGAGTAAACTTTATATAATATTTATAGACAACATATACATGACATTATAGAGGCTGTTTGGATTGTTCAGGAATAAGAGAAATAGTCTATTACTAGACAAAAAATATTGGAAAGTATGTAACTTTATGAAAAATTTAGATGATTAGAAATAAATTTTCGTCTAGGAAGAAACTATTCCTCTATTTCTAAGCGATCCAAACGGTCCTATAATTAATTAAAACATGGACCGAAACTATAGCGCCAAACCGAATCCCATTAAATAATCATTTCTGCTGTATGTTTTCTCAGATGTAAGTCTGTTATAAATTATTTAGAAATTTTCAAGACTTAACCGCACTGTTGGTGTAGAATTAATTCGTGCTCTTAGAGCAACTAGGCAACCCAACAGAAACCCGATTTGGCACCAAATTAGGTAACAACTTTTTTTGGGTCTATCTATGGTCTGTAAATTAAAAAGAAATATATGTCTGGTTCAAAAAGATTATCGAAATTATGACTAGAAAGTAGAAACCAATCGCATGCAGTAACTGTGTGCGACTTCGTACACAACATTCCATCGTGGCAGCAAAATATCATAAAATTATAACAAATCTCATATACTCAAGTCAATGGTGACCACACGTGATGAAGGATCTCAAATACCAATAACAATAGGATTCTTTTTACACGCACATTTGTACTAATATTATTTTAAAAAAGCCAAAGATAGAAACATTTTCGCCAGAACGGACGAACATTGTGGGGGGCGTCCGTTGATGATTGATGATGTTGAACTTGCAAGTTGCATAAAAGAAAGTTTTGTATGCTCATGTTCTAGCAACGTAAGAACGGATGGTTTCGCTTATTTCAAGATTCGTACTGCGGGGTAAGATTTAAGATCCGCATGAAAGAAAAAAGATCTTTCTACAAAATACAAATCCACGGTGGAAATTAGAATCCGATTCTTTTAGCATGGACTTCAAAGTTTTGTCCTTGGAAAAGGAATTTTTCTCTTTGTTAATTAATTTGCAATGGAGAAATTCAAGCGATAAATAAATATATCAATATCAAGTTAAGCTAGTAATATTTACGTTAAATTAAATTAACACTAATATTTATGTTTCTAATCCGTAATTCCTATATTCTAAAAAGGATAAGTTTTAAAATTATATATTTGGTATGAAGTAATTGACCCAAAAAGAAAATCATAAAAATGAAACATTGCGCAGTGTATGACGAGCGAGGAATGGCATCCACTTATCGAGGATGCACCTTATCCAGAAGTAGATGAAGAGAGAAAAGAAAGGCGTTTGGAAGCGCGCCAATCGCTTGCAACCGTAATCATCTATCCCCTTCCTTATCTGCTTTCTGTTCTTCGGTTCGGATCTTCCATCATCCATCATCTATGTATGGAAAAGCGGAAACGGACACTGCGTGAATAAAGTATAAACCCCCCCCCCCCCCCCCACGTCATATCACATCAACCTCTCTCTTCCTTTTTGGATCCTCTCCACTTGGATGTATTTCGCTTTTGAGCCTTCGACGAGATTGAGACCGTGCATTTCAGATCCAACGGTCGATTCGACGAACCGTCTGATATGAAATGGACGACTACTCGGTTTTATCTGAAATGGTCTAATGATTTCTGGGAAGTTGGAGAGGACAGCAATTTCTTTTTCCAGGAATTATAAGTGTCATCGGCAAATATACCATTCCAGCCATCGCTGCTATGTGTTACAAATGTTCAGCTTAATAATAAGAAGTGTTCAGTTTAATGCGTCAGAATCGCGCTAGAGTCAGAGTCGCGCGTGGTCAAGATGTGCGCTAGGAGGCAGGGGTAAAATCGGAAAAAAATTAATTTGAACCGGATCGGTTCATTTCCAATTCTAATTTTTTACATGTATTTTTTGTCCGGTTCGTGACCCCTTCGCTTGGTTTTTTTTCTTATAACAGTTGTATTTCTGTTGCAACTAACTGAACATTCATCTTTATTAAACTGAACATTTGTACTTATTAACTCAACATTCGTACTTACTAAACTAAAAATTTATACTTAATAAAATAAACATGTTTGCTCATAACATTTATATTTTCTGTTGCAACTAACTGAACATTTCTACTCAATTAACTGAACATTTGTATTGACCAAACTGAACTTTTGGCAAAAAAAAAAAATCAAAATGAACATATTTGGTATAGCGAACACTTATAAAATAATGAACAATTCTACTACAAAGTGAACATTTGTACATATTAAAGTGAACACTTATAATAACTAACTGAACAAAAAATACGCGCTGGATGAGTAGAGGGTGTTAGGAAATTGCCCAATTTTAATTTTGTGACTAATTACCCTTAATTAATCCAATTAAAACACAAGCAACACGAGATCTAGTACTTTAAGCAATAGACACAAAGAGAAAGAGGAGAAATCGATACCTCCCGCGAAATCGTATTCGCGGGGCTCGACCAAGGCATGGGAATCGATGGCGTGCCTTCTCCACCGTCTCCACCACGTCTCGTAACCGCCCTCGAGTCCACCAAGGAGGATTAATCACGTTCTACAAGGTACGTGCTAGCATACCCAAAGAACAAGCCTAATCCCTATGGTTTTCTCTCTTGCATCAATCAACAACCTTGATTTAGTGGAGAGAAAATAGCTCAACACATGAGCAAATAAGAGGGAGAGAGGAGGAAGGTGGCGGCCTAGAATGGGAGGAAGAGAGGAGAGAGAAAAGTCTAGGTGGAGGCTCTCATAAGTGGTCCTTATATAGAGCACAAAACCTAATTGACCTCTTGCATAATTACAACTATGCCATCCCACCTACCACCATAATGGGCAGCCACGAAATGGGCATTTATGGGCCATTAAACCCCTTCATTTGGACCATTAATTCATATAATTAAGGTCCCTCAACTTTGCTCTTTAATTGGGCTATATATTTGCTATTTAAATAACGGCCCAATTAATCAATATAACCATTTATATTGATAAGTGTTGAACTAAATTAATTATTAACTCATTAATAATTATTTTAGGATTAGTTAATGCATTAATTTATTTCTATATGATCCATTGACTTAATTAATTATAACGGTTCGCAACGGTATATAATTAATTAATCAATCTTATCATATTTCCACAGAACTTACTGCTGTGAATAAATAAATAATGCACTGTGTGATTAATGTCCTATTTGTGTGACCCTTTGAGGATTTATGCTATGTTGGCCATGGAATTAAATCGTTATTTAATTCCAATAATCATAAGTGGTATCTAGCAACACGTTATGATTCCCAATTCGCATAAATAGTGTACTGCTACAATATTTCAATCCTGCATAAGAGAATAAATATGTTTCTCTATTTTGATTCTTATGTCTCACGATATCATCGTATAATCCAAGATAGGAATGTGTCATTCTTGCAGATTATACGTTTCTTGATCTAGAGTTGATCGCTTAGTTGCGCGCATACGATCCAACTCCATCAAGGGGCCCAAACAGATATCGTCACTCACTAAGTGAATTAATGAGGTACATACGGTTTTCTTGATGATTAGCTTTTCCCCGCACAATTCAAGAGAACGTAAATCAAGTCCGTATAGCAGCCCTTAACGGGAATCAGCGGTAGACGAGATTTATAGAACCTATCCTCATGTGGAAAAGATAATCATCTCAAACTTAGAACCAAAATCATAACGAAATAAACAATGACACATAACACAATCCATATGTTTATTTCGTTGGGTCAAGTCCTGTACTATGTTCCATAACATATACATATGCAATTAAGTTGGTAACTCTTTACCTATGATTTGTAGAACTTAATCATCACTTAACTTGCATACTAATCTTATATGATAATTAATGTTCCTTGTTAATTATCAAGATTATGGACCGTTTAGATTTATTATTGTCATTCTAAAGAATGATCCACAGAGATCTACAATTCAGATCCTCAACCTGAATGATCTGTCAATAATAAACCTAGGAACAGATGATAATATATCATCCAAAACATAAACTAATATTTAAGTCATTAAATTATTGACTTCTAGGACATAACTCTAACAATCTCCCACTTGGCCTAGAGTCAATCAGTAGTGACTTCTAGCCAACGAAGAATTGAGAACAATGTCATATATCTACATATATACATGTCTCGGACCTCAAAATAAATAATACGCTTATAGCTAGTTACTCATACGTCCACCATGTATGGATGCATAACTGCATCTCGTATACTGCTCAAGGTAGAGGTCGTGCTAGAGTGTTCGTTGTGTTCGCGAACCTATCCAAAAATTGTTCGACCATATATATATATACTACTATATATATATTCTTGATCATCATCATATGATATCAAGTGATATCGTTATAGATCATATTTGAATCTCCAATGTAACATTGGGTTCTTTAGGAGTAAGTTGTGGTTCGAGATGCATAGAACCATAATAACTCGACTAAGAACTTGATCCCAAATAAACTTCTTTCATTGCTTCACAAGTTGCTATGTATTTTGTTTTGGTGACGGAAACGGTTGTAATATTCCATTTAGAACACTTTCTAAAATTACAACACCACCTTTAAGCAAAATATGTAGCTCAATTGTGATTATATCAATCCTTTGAAAAAACTTTTGTCAATGTAACAACTTACACGAGATTTCTTTCATTTTAAGAGATGAAACATTATATCACTCTTTCTCATAAGGTACTCGAGGATATCCTTGATTATCGTCCAAATATGTCTCTCTTGTATCCATTTGACAACTGTTTGTCATATCTTTTGGATACTACACATTGGGGCATATGCATAAATATGGCGTACGAAATGAAACTCATAATGAAAGAATGCTTGAACTATTTCATGCACTTTCTTGAATTGAGTTGCAATAGACCGAGTTAAACACTCAAGTCATGCCATGTGACGTAGAGTTAGACATCCTTTCTTGGAGTGTAACTTTCGTGTTTCTAGAACACTTCGTCAACATATGCATATTTGCTCAAACCTAACATCCATCATAATCTATCTTCATAGATTTGTTTCCTAGGATCAGGTGATTTCGCCCAAGTTCTCATTTGAGAAAGCATTCTCCAAAGAGATCTTGACAATGTTCATTTTTCTTAATGTTATTCCCAATTAATGAATTGTTATCTTGAACAATACAAATAATATAATTATGCTCCCACTGAATATCTTGTTTATACAAGATACTTTTTGACGAAGCTCAACTCCTTGACTTCCTTGTCAAAACTTTTATTCCAATCTCCACAACACTTGCTTTAATTCATTAATGGATCCTTGAAGCATGCGTATGTTTTTTAGCAATACATTAAATAAAACCTCGATTTGTGTCAAATGCACAACATCTTCCTTCATTCATACGAAGAAGGCGGTTTTATGTGTTTTTCCATATATCAATATATATGAAATACAATTATTGCTAGAATGATCTTTATTGACTTGTACATAGCCACAAGCAAGAGGTTGTGCTTTGTACGTGGTCAATTAGTCATCGACTTAGACATAGCTACAAGCGAGAAGCCGCGCTTTGTACATAGTTGATTTGTTATCCATGTCGATCTTTCCTTTTGAAGATCTAAACGTTCTTGATGGATTGCTCCTTCATGAACATCAACCAAGGTCTATACCTTGTTGTTATACATGGATTGCACTTTAAAGATCATATGAATTCAAAACATATATGTGGAATCAGATCATTCCATCGTTTCTTTGTTTATCAACGGATTCTCATATGCTAAGTACGAGAATGTTGTGACAACCTATGCACCAAAACGGCTTAGGAAATCAACTCTCGTTGATCTTTTGTAGGATTGGTACTTGAGATTCATGAACTTCTTCCACAACCATTTGTTGAATGAGTTCTTGACTCCTCATATATTTCATGAGTTTCTCAAACATCATCAACTCGTGAGATGGTTGAGTCCTCATTAGAAGGAGCATACTATTAAACTTCTTTCAAAACAACTTGTGAATGAAGTTTCGCTCTACTCCCACTAAGTACCATGTATGGAGTGACAAGTTTCCTATAAGAGTACTTCTTGTAGTGACGCATAAACTATTTTAATGCTCACTTTACTCCCACTACTTCTTCTTGAGAATTTCAATTCATCAAGACTACATTATGATTAGCAACAACTACTTTGTTCTTATCATATTCGTGGAAGTAGTGCCTTTTAATATAAAGCATCCTACAAATATATAGTGTCTTATTTGGTTTAAGCTTACAAGTCCACAATACTTGAAATAAGTTTCTCAACACCAAATCTCGAGAAGTATTATACTTAGAGATCAAAATCTCCTAAGATATCTTCTTCAATAGACTTCGATGGAACATTATTCAGTGTGAACAATATTGTCCTCAAACATAATTCCCTAATACGAGTCGAATAAGTCAATTTGATTTATTATCGATCGAACTATACAAAATATTGTTCGATACCTCCACTCTTGAACACATTATTCCATAATGTTCCTCATGGAGTGAGTTGTGAAACTATTTTCATACTCTTTAGATAATATTTCAAATCATGTGACTTAAACTATTTACCATGATTAATTGTAAGACTTTCATTTTTCTTGAAAGGTCTTTTAAACTTTACTCTTGAACTCCTTTGAACTAGTCAAAAGGTTCATACTTATACCTTATCAAATAGATATGTTAATATCTACAATGATCGTTGGTTAAGTAGTAAAGTATCAATAACCTTTCATCGCACAAGTACTTATTGGTCTTTATACATCGATATGTAAAAGTCCTATTCAAGTCACTTGTCCTTAAACCTTTGTAGGTTAAAGGCGCTTTTGTCATTTAACAAACATGATTCGCATACCACTCGATTTGAAATCGAATTGAATTTATGAGCTCTACGTTACGGAGACTCTCGTAATGCGATTCTCGTTTATGTATATGACTAAGCGGTTATATATAACATGAAAGTCAAATACTTTATGTCAAGTCTTACGCATCCTTTTTGTCATTCAAAACTTGCTTATCTATTTCAAGCAAATTCAATCAAGATGCATGAAATCATATAAACAAATCCATAATAAAAGAACTTGTCTTTTACTAAACATAATCATCCATCATCAAATATGAAATGGAGACGTTTTTGAGAGGTTTTAGAATTAAGGTACGCAACCTTCAATTCTAAACAAACTCTTAATAAAGGTAACTCTACGTATTCAATGGTAATGACTTAGACGAACAAGTCATTTCCTATACGGAGTTTACTTTACATCTCTCGAACATTCTCTTATTCTTCATTGCTAACACATTTCGTTAAATGCGAGCATATGAACTAGTATCAAGTTACTAGTGTAAATTAGAGATAGTGAGATATTTGAACAACAAATATACTTTAGGATTAGAATATTTCTAATCTTCACAATCATGGTATTTCGGACAACCTTTCAAATGCCTCCCATAAACGGCAAATGAAATATCTCATGTGACGTATGGTCATAAATGAGAGTCTCGAAATTTCAACTCATACCTTGGTGAAGTATTTCTTGAATACTTAACCAATTACCTTTTTCACCAACAAGTGTGCGTAAAAGGTAACGTCATATCCTTTAATACTAGAAAGAGATCGTATGACAATATCAATAATCCTTGATATCGGAGATCAATATCTCTAGTTATCAATTAGCTACTTAAATCTTTCGATTTGTAAGCCAATGAAACGTTCATGTATCCTTTTATAAAAGAGGAATCTCTTTGTCAACTCATACTCTTTATACTCGATCATAAATGATGGAGTTAATATCTACTTTCTCCAAGAACACTTTCTTGAGTAAGTGGATGAGAGCGTACGAGTTAAATCTAGTCCATATGAATTCTCTAATTCAAAGGTCTAGAAATTTCAAATGAGGATATTAGCCATACGCTTTATTGAATAACTTTTCGCCAAAAGTCAATCAATCATCGCGTTGCTACGTTCGGGTAGTTTGAGGAAAGTTTTTGGGAATTGACATACTCAAATTTCTTTTCACTAAGATCGTGTCTTAGGAATCGGTATTACTTCTTTAAGTAAATACTTTTAGAAACGAGTTTGTTCATTTTCAAAGATTGATCGCAACAAAATTAACAATTTAAACATCTATAACAAAATCAATTTAAGGTCAATTAGTTTATGCAATTGTTTTATTTATAACAAATAAAACTCCCACTACATTTATTTAATGTCCCAAATGTAGTTGGTTTTCCAAGATCCCGGTTTTCATCAAGTAGAGCCTGCTATGGCACGTCACCCTACTTAATTAGACAAGGTAGGTTCTCCAACCAATCATATCGTTCCATATGATTCTTGGTTTGTGAATATCTAAGTATATTTACAAACTTCGCCCCGATGTCCAAACTCTAGTTGGGTCCATCGAAAAGTAACCTCTCACTATTTGCTCCTTGCAAATCTTAGCTATTTGCACCCCGACTACCGAATTGGCAACCATGACGTCCGCTTGGGCGGACCGCGCCATGAGTGACAATCGGCGTGAAGGGGATAGAGAGAAGGAGGGCGATTTCACTTAATCGAGTTTTAGTTGGGACTATCAATCATATGACACTTGTTTGGTGGTCGTGTAAGCATACACCCATACCTAGCCTATGACAATTCATAGCAATCACAAGCAATCACATATAAGCATCTCATAGTTGTGGGTTTGTATGGCTCCCGCTTGCATTAGTTTCGCCACATCGTCCATGGAGCAAAACTAATCTAATCCTTGTCCCTCCCACTAAATTCTATAAGGATCTAAATCCTATATAAAATAAAGGTACAAAATACATGTGAAAACATCATATTCCCATCCTAACCTTAGGGGCATGCAAGCCTCACAAGTTACATCAAAAATTAATCAACAAATTAATTAATTAATGGCACCAAAGGCCGCATTACAAACATTCACACATGCATTCAAATACAACCACAAGGCATTGAGTCTTGAGCCATACTAAACCCACTATTCTCCTACAAAACAAAGTTAGCACATACAAGCACTTTGTTTCCAATTAACGATTTTCAAGCATCTTTGCGATTTGTTTGCCATAAGTAAATTCCGTGTACAAATTCTCAATTTTAAACAACAAAACTTGTTTAAATTCATTTAGAAAGTTCTTTCAACATCCCATAACTGAAAGGAGATCAAACAAGGAGTTTTCTAATTATTTTCAACTAGTTTGAATACTTAGAAAAACAGTAATTTAACAAAAAACGTAACTAATGGAATCCAACAAAAACAACAGTTTTCGGTCTCCAAAAATTCTCAAATAAATTACTTAAGCTCCTTATCATAGTTGTGATTACCAGTAAAAATTTCAAGAAGAGATCTTAAACCATCTGGGAGAATAAAAAATGATAAATCTCTTACAAGTGCACGAAACACCGTTATGAGATTTTCAGCTTATTCTCTCAACCATTTGGTCTGTTAGACCACCTTCTATCCAGTTTTTATATATACAATATACATAGAAAAACTTGTTTAGACTACAGGCTATCCATTCATGAAAAGAAAACAACCAAGTTCAGTTCAATAATATTAAGTTACATGCTAAACAATCAACAAATTCTGTACTGGAACAGACTGTCGATCGAAATGTTTTAACCTAGTTGAAGGTCCAAACTTCCACGAAAAATTATGAAATTAATTTTCCTGGAATCCTAACTTAAATTAGAACAACTCCATTTAAACAGAATTTTTAAAGGAGTTCTCAGTTGGTACAGTTTATTAGAACAATCGATTTGCTCAACAAACTGGATCTGACAAGATCTTCCTTTTCATACTTGAAAACCCACAAATTAATCTGAGTCATGCAACAATTTACACATGCTCAGAAAGAGCTTCAAGTCCTCTTTAATTCTAGCCATAGAACACTGGTACATATATTCAAAATATAAATCTTTCAAGCCATTCAAACAGGACAGTGCGAGCAGAAACTGGTTCTGCGCACTGTCGCCGTTTTATTCACAATAAATCTATACTAATTCAGAAAAATGTGAATCCAACGCCAAAAGAATCACAATCCAAAGATCTACAACTTTCATGTAGATGGAAAAAACTTCCAGAGAACTTATCAAAGCGAAAAACGCGAAACAACACAGAAAATACCATTTTCAGACAGCAAACAAACGCATCATCTCTACTAATCCGTTAATTAGCCAATTTCTCTTAATTAAGTGTCAAAATAGCTTAAGTACGACCATGTGCTCTGATACCACTGTTAGGAAATTGCCCAATTTTAATTTTGTGACTAATTACCCTTAATTAATCCAATTAAAACACAAGCAACACGAGATCTAGTACTTTAAGCAATAGACACAAAGAGAAAGAGGAGAAATCGATACCTCCCGCGAAATCGTATTCGCGGGGCTCGACCAAGGCATGGGAATCGATGGCGTGCCTTCTCCACCGTCTCCACCACGTCTCGTAACCGCCCTCGAGTCCACCAAGGAGGATTAATCACGTTCTACAAGGTACGTGCTAGCATACCCAAAGAACAAGCCTAATCCCTATGGTTTTCTCTCTTGCATCAATCAACAACCTTGATTTAGTGGAGAGAAAATAGCTCAACACATGAGCAAATAAGAGGGAGAGAGGAGGAAGGTGGCGGCCTAGAATGGGAGGAAGAGAGGAGAGAGAAAAGTCTAGGTGGAGGCTCTCATAAGTGGTCCTTATATAGAGCACAAAACCTAATTGACCTCTTGCATAATTACAACTATGTCATCCCACCTACCACCATAATGGGCAGCCACGAAATGGGCATTTATGGGCCATTAAACCCCTTCATTTGGACCATTAATTCATATAATTAAGGTCCCTCAACTTTGCTCTTTAATTGGGCTATATATTTGCTATTTAAATAACGGCCCAATTAATCAATATAACCATTTATATTGATAAGTGTTGAACTAAATTAATTATTAACTCATTAATAATTATTTTAGGATTAGTTAATGCATTAATTTATTTCTATATGATCCATTGACTTAATTAATTATAACGGTTCGCAACGGTATATAATTAATTAATCAATCTTATCATATTTCCACAGAACTTACTGCTGTGAATAAATAAATAATGCACTGTGTGATTAATGTCCTATTTGTGTGACCCTTTGAGGATTTATGCTATGTTGGCCATGGAATTAAATCGTTATTTAATTCCAATAATCATAAGTGGTATCTAGCAACACGTTATGATTCCCAATTCGCATAAATAGTGTACTGCTACAATATTTCAATCCTGCATAAGAGAATAAATATGTTTCTCTATTTTGATTCTTATGTCTCACGATATCATCGTATAATCCAAGATAGGAATGTGTCATTCTTGCAGATTATACGTTTCTTGATCTAGAGTTGATCGCTTAGTTGCGCGCATACGATCCAACTCCATCAAGGGGCCCAAACAGATATCGTCACTCACTAAGTGAATTAATGAGGTACATACGGTTTTCTTGATGATTAGCTTTTCCCCGCACAATTCAAGAGAACGTAAATCAAGTCCGTATAGCAGCCCTTAACGGAAATCAGCGGTAGACGAGATTTATAGAACCTATCCTCATGTGGAAAAGATAATCATCTCAAACTTAGAACCAAAATCATAACGAAATAAACAATGACACATAACACAATCCATATGTTTATTTCGTTGGGTCAAGTCCTGTACTATGTTCCATAACATATACATATGCAATTAAGTTGGTAACTCTTTACCTATGATTTGTAGAACTTAATCATCACTTAACTTGCATACTAATCTTATATGATAATTAATGTTCCTTGTTAATTATCAAGATTATGGACCGTTTAGATTTATTATTGTCATTCTAAAGAATGATCCACAGAGATCTACAATTTAGATCCTCAACCTGAATGATCTGTCAATAATAAACCTAGGAACAGATGATAATATATCATCCAAAACATAAACTAATATTTAAGTCATTAAATTATTGACTTCTAGGACATAACTCTAACAGAGGGGTCAGAGCGCTAGTTGAGGCGCTGTGCAACGCGATGGCTCGGAGTGCGATGGCACTAATCAATTTCCTTCTTTTTCCAAGACCTATTCAGCATTCATGATGCTCCAGCTCGGTTGCTCTTCCTAGCGGACCCGAATCCGCTGTAGCGCGGGACACCGTGTAGCGCGCGTACGAGCCGTCTGATCTTGATCGGACGGTTCATTTTTTACGGGCCTATCAATCTAGATTACATGCACGGGGCTCCCTTGTCCATTGGATCTTGATCAGACGGCTAGGATGCCGCGCTACACGGTGTGTCGCGCGGCACCAGATCTGAACTCCTTCCTAGTTGATGGTCTGTTTCATCACAATTTTATTTTTTTTCCTTTCTACCGGAAGAAATAAAAGAAGAAAAATAAGAAATTGGTCAGAATTACAGGAACACAGAGAAATACAAATATAAATGATACTACATAATTTACACTCCCAAGTATTCTATATTCTATATATACTTATTTTTAAATTAAATATCTTATATTTTTTTTTTGGTAAATCGCCCATAGGCCAAAGTAATTTATATCAAGCAGTTACATAATGGGTACAAGCTTCATCTCCAATAACTAGCTAGAACTAAAATCTAATGAGACAAGAATCTAGAACAAGAACAAGAACAAAAGTACAAAAAGGGCAGAAAATGCCAAGAGTGATATGACAAAAAATAACACACATGAAAGTTAACATAAATTCTAGCAAAAGGAGATGAAAAGAGGCTCGGAAGTCTTCAGAAACTGCTTGTAAAGCTGCGCACAAGAGTCAAGGGGGCTTGAAAGAGGGAAATTGAAAACTTTTGATGTGTTCTTCAGACCTACGACCGTGCGCTGCTAAGATGTGTGCTTCTTCATTGAGTTCCCTAGGCAGGTGAGAGAACGTTATGCAAGGCAGGTCAGCTTTTTCATGAATGATCTGGTACAGTACTCGCTCAGCTCTCCAATCAATACAAGTTGTTCTTTCACCATTTGAATTGTTAAGCGCATTGATTAGATTGGCACAGTCTGACAAAAAGATGGCATGTAACTTGGTGAAATCAGATTGGTCATATACCTCCTTTAAAGTCTGAACTACCTTGAGCATGGCCACAGCCTCAGTTTGCATGAAGGAGCTTGTGTCAGCACTGCCACATTCATATAATATCAGCTCTGAATTTTTAAATATGATGTATCCCCATCCTCCTCTTTTCAGATTCCAAGAACCATCGGTATAAATTTTGTACCGTGTTGAAGGATTTGTGTCCTGAGGATGTGAGATCATTGGCGAAGACACAGTTTGTGTGATCATTGCCAAGGGTACAGTTTGTACCTGGGTAGCAGATTGTAGTGTAGAGTAAGTAGCAGCTCTAGCAAGAATTTGCTGGGGTGAAGAAATTTTCTTAGAGAAAATCCAATTGTTACGCTGCTCCCAGATGGCCCACATAATTGCAGCAAGATGTGTAAATTCCTCCTTAGACAAGGAGTTGTAGGATTGCAAAACAAAATCTGTAACTGAACCTGTGATCCTGTCAGAGCAGATGCTAAAGCACGAGGCAAACCAAGTAAGTCTCGACATTGGACACAAGAAAAAACAGTGGAATTCTGATTCATTTTCCCCTCTACATCTCTGGCAAAAAGGATCTATCATCGAAATACGTGATGCCAGACGAGAGGCTGTAGGAAGGGCATGAGAAGAGTTTCCATAAAAAGATTTTAACTCGGGGTTGAAGAGACTGCAGCTTCCAAAAGAAACTAGGCTCTGTTTGTTGTTGCAGAATTGTGTCTTGGATGCGCTGTTGGATGGTATTAAAAGCGGATCGGGTAGAGAATAATCCATTAGTTGAAGGCTTCCAAACAAGTCGATCTTGCTGTCCTGTTGAGATTGGCAGTAAGGAGGGATTTGAGAGAATCAAGAGGGTTGTTTGAAGGTTGAAATTGTGCATCAATTGCTGTATGTCCCAACTGCCATCTGCTGTTATGCACAAATTAGCCACTTTCAAATTTAGCTGCTGGATTGTAGATGGGTTTGAGAATTCCCAACCTTCAAACCAAGGTGTGCCTAGAGCTACACAGGTCTGACCATCGCCTATGATCCACTTAGTTTCTGAAGTGAACTCTTTTTTTATTTTGCAAATGGCTGACCAGGTTGAAGAAGGGGAACCATGATTCTTTGCTTGCCAGAAAGTGCGCCTTGGAAAATACTTAGCCTTGAGGATTTTGCACCAGAGTCTGTTAGGATCAGATTGTGTTTTCCAAGCAAGCTTGTAAATTAGAGCTTTGTTGAAAGTTGTGATCTCCCTAATTGCCAACCCTCCACATTCATGCGGTCTGGAGATCTTTTTCCAGGAACATAGTGGCATAAATTTGGAATCAGTTTTCCCCCAGAAAAAACGTCTAATAATTGAAGTGATTTTGTTGGAGACAAATTTACTCAGAAGCTGAGAACTCATCTGGTAGACTGGAATCTACTGAAGCACAGATTTTATTAAAACCAACCGTCCAGCTTGAGAGAGAGAGTTCATTTTCCATGTTGCAAGTTTGGAAGAAATCTTAGAGATGAGGTTACTTGATGCTGCTGGTCTCTTAGGTTTTGTAGGTAAACCTAGGTAGGTTTCATCTTGTACAGCTAGGGAGCCACCAAAAACTTGTAGCAAGTGATTTCGTTCAAATGTAGTAGTATTAGCAGAGAACCAGAATTTTGTTTTTGACGGGTTGACTGTCTGACCCGAAAAGGAGGTAAACTTGACAATTATTTCATGATAGCGCATGGTCTCTTGAGGGTCTGTTGTGCCCATTATCATGAGGTCATCAGCATAGAGAAGGTTCGTCAGTATAGGCGCCGTGTAAGCCAATCTTATACCATGGATATGACCGCAAGCTAGTGCTGATTTGAAGAGAAGAGAAAGCGGTTCCATTGCAAGAATGAAGAGGTATGGCGATAGAGGACAACCTTGCCTTAAGCCTCTGGTAGGAGTGATGAAGCCTGAACCCGATCCGTTAACCATGAGTGTATAAGTTGGGGAGGTTACACAGGCCATGAGAAGGGCTACAAAGGCATGTGGGAAACCAAAGTGAAGAAGCACCTCATTAATGTGCGACCAAGCCATTTGGTCAAAAGCTTTTGTCAAGTCTGATTTCATGAGGAAACAGTGCTGTTTAAAGGAGAGTGTTGAGAAAGAGTGTAGGATCTCTCTGACCATTATCACATTTTCTGATATTTCTCTCCCCTGAAGAAAGGCAGTCTGCTCAGGGGAGATTAAATCTAGGAGGGTAGGCTTAAGTCTCTGCGCAAGCAATTTTGCAAAGGTTTTATAAATGACATTTGAGACACTAATCGGTCGAAAGTGTGTGACTTTCATTGGGTTAGAGCATTTTGGTATTAGCACAACCTTCGTGGCAGCTTGTTTTTGAGGAATTAGCTTGTTATCAAACCACTCTTTAATTTCCTGACAAAAAGGGGTTTCCATGTCTACCCAGCGTGTACGAATGAAACGAGCAGTGAGGCCGTCTGGACCCGGCGCCTTATCCAACCCAATTGACCACAAGGTCTTCTTGATTTCCTCATTTGTAGGGTGTGTTGTTAGCCCTTGTAACAAGTCTTGTCTCACCTGTGGAAAGCTATTGAGCATTTCAGGTCCAAGTACTGAGGCTAACTGATCTGTTTCAGTAGCAGCAAAGATGTGTTTATAATGATCCACAAAAAGTTTAGTTATATGGGTCTCCTCTGTAACAAGCATGCCTCCATCTACTTCCAAGCATGAAATTGTATTTCGCTTGCGCCTAGTTCGGACAACCGAGTGGTAGAAACTGGTATTACGGTCTCCAAGTAGGGCCCAATTAAGTCTGGATCGCTGAGCCCAGTATAACTCCTGGGCCCGTAAAGTTTGATTATATTCTGTCTGAAGCGTTCTTTCCTTCTCCCATTTTTGAGCCGAGTCAGGCTGGTTATGCACTGATAACATCTCAGCTTGTATTCTCTTCAAATCATGGTCAGGGGTGCCCTTCTTTTTATACCAGGTAGTGATGTCTTTTTTAAGCTTGGTTTGGATACAATTCCAGTTTTGTGTGGCTGAAGTGATGGATTCATTGCAGATTTGATTAAAAGAGGGATCCTCCAACCAACAATGTTCAATTACAAAAGGTTTTGGTTTCTTAATGGCCTGTGGTTCGGTCCGAAGGAGGATAGGGAGGTGGTCGCTATTGAATCTTGGCAAGTGAAAGACAGCTGATTTGGGAAATAAATTGAGCCAATTAATAGAAACAAGGGCTCGGTCAAGTCGTTGGCAGATGAGGCTGCCATTATGCTGTTTATTTGACCAGGTATAAGCAGGGCCACGAAATCCCAAATCAACAAGTGCTATGTCATCTATCAAAGAGAGAAAGTACGTGGCAGAGGCACGAAGCTTGCGGTTTCCCCCGACCTTTTCTTGGATGTGAGATATTTCATTGAAATCTCCTATTAAGCAAACAGGCAGGTTGTGTAACTCGACCTGTCTTCTGATGTCTTCCCAAAGTTGCCTATTTTCTGAGTGTCCTGGATCCCCATACACTGCTACTAGAAGCCATTCGCACATGCTTGATGACGTGAACATACATTTTGCTGCAATGAACCGCTCTGCTGAGTTTACAATCTCCATAGTGACATCCTCAGACCAAAGTAACCAAATTCCTCCCCCTCTTCCATTTCCTTGAACAATGTGCGAGTTATTCAGTGGCAATCTTTTTATTCTTCGATTTGCTTGCTGAGAATTACACCGAGTCTCTGAAATTACAGCCACATGAGACCCCGTGCAGTGGAGGTATTGTTTTAGTGTTGGAATTGTATGAGGTCCTCCACTACCCCTACAATTCCAAGAGAAGATATTCATCTAATCAGCGGCGAGGCCCCATGGCCTGCCGCCTTTGCTTTCTTTGAGGTATGGATGATGGAGGTTTCAGCTATGGGAGCGGTGGGGTGTCCCGAAGCTGTTGGTGGTATATTAGTAGAAGGTAGAAAAAGGTTTGGTTGAGATTCCATGCTTCTCTTTAGGTTGTGGGAAGTAAATTGAGCAGTGTTAGAGTGAAATTCAGGTTTAGCTTCTGATTTCTGGATTGGGATCAAAGACGGAGATTTCAACCATGGGCTGCTTCTTTTTTTGAGGATTTGTTTTAGATCATCCCTGTCTTTGTATTCAGGTTGCAATGATGTACGGTACAACTGATTATAGTCAGGACAAGTATCTCTTTCATGCCCGAGTGAGGTACAAAAGTTGCAAAATCGAGATAGTCTTTCATAGATGACATACACTGTGAAACTAGGCAGGGTTTTGTGGTTAACTAGGACAGTATCAGGAAGGATCTCACTTGCATTCCTTTCAACCTTGATTTCATAGAACTTCTTAGATCTGAAATATGCACAAGAGACTGGAGAGCATGGGTACCCGACCTTAGATGCTACCTCAATAATGCCATCCTCAGTAAGAGCTCCTGGTGGAATGTTATGAAGCTGAATCCACATCTGGGTATTGTTAGCCTGGAAAGAAGGGAGCTCTTGGAAAGAGGCAATTGGATTGACTGCTACAAAATCCTGCTTGAGAAACCAAGGGCCGTCATTGATGACGTGTGCACGATCTGTCTGGTTTTGGAACTCAACCAGTAATTGATTCTTTCCTTGAGGCTCAAAATGAGTTTCAGGATGCACATTCCATGCCCGGAGCATTGAGTCAGAGAAAGCCTGATCATGAACAGTTTTATCGGTAACAACACGCACCATGAGACAAAGGGCGATGTTCTTGGAGGCTTGGCCTCCATCAGTAATGGTAACAGCCGTAGAGGGCCCTGGAGAATGAAGTAATCCAGCAAATTTTTTAATGAGAGCCTCGCTGTTAGCATCCATGGAGTATCTTGATTTTTGTAGGGTTTGGTTGAGAGAGATAAGAGAAGATTTGGGAATATCTAGTTGGGACGAAATGAGAAAATGAGAATTATTTTTTTGTATTAGCTATCAGGTTTGAAGGATGAGAAGTTGGGGTGTGGGTAATAAGCAGCGTGTTACTTAGCATGTTTTTGTGGAGGGGTTTGATTGGGCCAGGGCCCAATATAGAATCACCAGTAGTAGCAGGAGCAGCTACACGTTTGGAATTGAGGTTTTTTGGGATGGTGTCGCAGGAGGACACATAACGGGTCGTAGGTTGTAGTGAATCGGGTAAATTAGAGGTGGGATAAGTGAACCCAAGAGAGGTGGGATTGGGAAAGATATTTTCAATTGTGAGATACGTTGTTGTACTATTATCGCAAGGACAGGGAGGTGGGCCCTTATTCTGATTGGGTTCAGTCTGTTTTTGTACCGTGTAACAGTCCCTGGAAAGATTTTCTGTGCACACATAGTTGTGGGAAACAAAAGGGCTAGGTGTGCTGCCGGTGGAACCTGTACATCCTTCGTTGGTCCACGTTTCCGATATAGGGACACAATCCGGCAACAAAAGATGATCAGCCGTCTGTACTAATACACCCTTTCGCCAAAGTTTGAGTACTCGACGGTGGCAGCGAAGGAGCAGGTCCATAGCAGAGGGAGTATCTTCCTCCTGCTGTGTATTTGTACTAAAAGTGTTGCCATGGTGATTGCGGTCATCTTGCGGGGGTGCCGGCGGAATCCAACCTAGAGGGTACCAAGAATCAACCTGAACCCGGCATGTGCACCATCTATTTGAAAAATTTGGGATAAGAAAATCTGGAATGGCATAGGGGTCTCGACATTCTATCCAGAGTTTGAGAACTGTGCGGTCTCCGCCGGAGAGATTATCAGCATGGATTTGAACGAGTTTGCCAAATTCTGAAATTGATGTTTGAAAGAAGGGGTTGTCCCAGTGAGAGAGCGGGAAGTCATGTATGCAGATACAGACCAAGTAAACCGGGGGCAGAAAAGGTATGGTGCGGTCCTGGTAGGCATTTAAGGTAAGGCCAGAGCGACTCGACCAAGCCTGACATTGTTGGGATGAAAACGGAGCGGATTTTATCCGCTCCGATCCGTATCCGAATTCGAAAAATGCGCGTAATATCCGATCCGTATCCGTATCCGAACATATCCGTATTCGTATTCGTATCCGCCAAAAAAATATGGATGCGGATATGGTTTTGAGTTTTTTGACAATATCCGATCCGTATTCGTATCCGACATGGATATTATCCGTATCCGATAGATATTAATCCGTTTATCCGTATCTTTAACGGCATAAGATGATTAATATAACTACTTATCTACATTAGAGAATACTTTTAATTAGATAATACTTAATTTTTATTAGATAAATTCTCTTACAATAATATTTTCATTTGGACTAGTAACATAAAATTATTTTTATTTTCTATTATTGAGATGATTATATATGATAACAACACTAAAATTATTTTTTTCTCTAATCATGATTATTACATATGATTAATATACTATTTTAATATATGATGACAATTAAGGTAACATGATATGATTTGACATTGAATAGTTAAATATACTGTTGGAATTCAAATTGTGGGCAAACTGAATTTATTAATCAATCCTATTAGATTTGTACTTATGTGGTACTTGCAATTTTAGAATGTCTCTTATTTGCTTTCACTTTTAGCCTTTTATTTATGTGTTGAAAGTTGGAACCCAACAAATAAATTTGCTTACTTTGATTTTAAAGAAGTATACTTCTAAAGTTGTACATTGTAATTGAAGGCAATGTTATTAAAATTAACTTTCATATTTTAAAGAAAAGCTCATTTGGCTCAAACTATGAAAAATAGTATATATTCATTCGCATGTACTACTACAGATCTTGACGAAGTACTAATATAGACACTGAGTATATTGAATAACATTATATTTAGAGAAAATGCTATTGTAAATAAATAAATAAGATTAAAATGTTATCTGTATCCGACAAAATATATTCGTATTCGACTCCGTATCCGAAAATATCCGAACCGTATCCGTATCCGTTTAATATCCGAACCGTATCCGTATTCGAACGCATTCGTATTCGTATCCGTATCCGAAAAAAATATAGATGCGGATATGGGAAGACCAACATTCGCTCCGTATCCGATCCGTTTTCATCCCTACTCTTGTCTATTGAGCCTGGCGGGCAAAGTGAGGAGGAGAGTACCTCGGGAGTGCTGGAAGGTAGGATAATCGTCTATAAGACCGCCGTACCGTTGCGCAAAGTACCGGCGCAGCCCATTGATGGTCCAGATCTGTTCTGGGTTGGTGGCGGTTAGAGAGATAGTTTGGGAGACGGCGGAGCTAAGCCGGTGATAACCGTCAGTTTCTGGGAGAAAGACATGCACGGTGTGAACTCTTTTTTCCTTAAAGGGGTAGACGTTGTCTAGATTGCAGTCCATGGGAGGAGGGGAGGAGAAGAAAGATGAGAGCAGGGGAGGAAGACGGAGGAGGTGAGAGGGGAAGAGAGAGGGGGGGGAGGTGGAAAGGGTTTAGGTCATCGGCTTGAAAGGGCTTGAAAGGAGTAAACTTCAAAGTTCAAACCAACCCAAATCACTAATAATTGCACTTTTCAGATTCGCACTCAGAGAATCTACGAATTGCAACATCCATCAGGCTATGAGTCGAATCCGAAAAAAGAAAAGAAAAAGAGAGAGAGAAGAGAACCGATGAGATTCATTATGATTTGGTAATTAAATATCTTATATTTGATGTCTGAAGTACAAACAATTTTCAATGTAATATAACACTGTTTGTATTCTATCTAATTTATTATATTACCTTTTTCTTCTACATATCATTTGTATTACAAAAGAAATATTTTTTTTGTTCAAATTTTGTTAAAATAAAGAAAAATTGAATCAATATTTAGTCGCAAATTTTTAACCTTTACCTCAATAAACTTTGGTCCTTTTACAACAGTGACGGAGCTACGTAGGGGCAAGCCCACGCACGTGCCTGGGCTTGTTTCCCGAAATATATGGCCCGACAAGGTATTTTGCTTGTTAAAATATCAAAAGGCCTGAAAGTGCCCGGGGTTGAATCAGATATATGCTTGGATTTGGCTAAAAAAAATGTAAAATGTGCCTGGGCATGAGTCTAGTTTCTCTACTGCATGCTCTACTTCCCAAACGAATTGACTGATTTCATTTCACTTTCTCTTCCGTATTTTATATTCATCTATAAATAAAACCATTGGGTGGGTTTCAATGAAAGGGAAAAAGAGAAAGGCTGTGCTATATGCTTTAAAAAGTCAGACTTCACTACGCACACAGCAGCTGTGTAGTGTCTATTGAGACTTCCAGATTTTATTCAATTCATGCTCTTACAATGAGAGATAAATATAATAAAAAACAATTATTTTTTTAGAAAATATATATTTTGCAATAATACTCTTAATCATATTATAAAATAATAATTTATATTAAATTTATTATTTAAAATTTTTTAATATTTAATTTATTAACTTTGTAATGGTGCCCGGGCTTAAAATTCGGCTGGCTCCGTCCCTGTTTTACAAAACTAAAAATTTTGATGAAGCAAATGCTAGAAGGTGTCCAGTCCACACATTTTCGTATATATAGGGCTGTTTTATTATAGATATGCTTTTATATCAAATTGGGCTGAGATTGTAAGGATTCTTTCATCAGTTCTCTTCCACTAAAGCCCAGTAATTTGAAAATTTTCATAGCAGCTGACCCCCTTCCGCTTGTTCGATAATATTTCTTCACTTTCAATGTATTTTGTTAGGACCAGTATTTAACAAAAAAGCTTTCAGACGATATTTAGCAAAACATTTCGTCACAGATTTGTCTTTCAGAAATAATAATTGCAATATACAATTGTACGATGTCAATATGCAGTTTTACCATTGTACGTCAATGACACCAATGGGCCCTATCTTCGGGCTTTAAGCCCATGCCTAGCCTGTTTTCCTAAACAACATACCTGCTTGCTTGAGCCTAAGAAAATAGGAAATTGAATATAACCTCTAAACTTCAACATCTGCGTATACCCTCTTTTAATCTTCGAAACTGGATATAACTCCTCTAATCTTTAAATTTGAGATATAAACCTTTTTTTTATTAATTGCAATCATATTTTAAATATAAAAAAAAAACATGTCAGATTGTCAGTAGATGTCAATTTCCTTGGTTATTTTCCTGTCAGATGTAAATGTCGATTTCCTTTGTTTTTTTTCTTGTCAGATGTAGATGTCAATTTCCTTTGTTTTTTTTCTTGTCAGATGTAGATGTCAATTTCCTTTGTTTTTTTTCTTCTCACTCTTCCCAAAGTTACACACTTTCCAATATTTTTTCTCCCTAATTCCTTATTCTTTAACCATCCAAACGGAGCCTTTGTTTTTTGCCTGTCAGGTGTAGTTGTCAATTATAATTTGAACATAAAGTAATGTATATACCCACGAAAAACATTACCTATAATAATGAAACGAGATATGCTAGTGTCTAATATATTGGACGGATGGGATCCGTCCAATATAATCGTTTTCACGTTTTTAAATTTCTAATGACCGATCCAAACCGTTCAGTATGTTCTCTCTATTGAAAACTTACAAGAAACTAATTTTACATTTTTTTCAATTTTTTTTACTATTTTTTTGGTATTTTCAATATTCATGATATAAACATTATGGATCGTCCAATAACAACGATTATCTAAAATACCAAAAAAATAGTAAAAATTTTCTAAAAAAAATATAAAAATTGATTTCTTATAAGTTTTCAATATGGAGAACATATTGAACGGTTCGGATTGGTTATTTGAAATTCAAAAATATGAAAACGATCGTATTGGACGGCCAATATATTGGACTCTAGCATTTCTCTACTTAAATATATGAGGTTTGATGGTATATCTAATAGTATGACTTGGTCATAAGTTTACAATATGTTACATGCACGAAACTCCCTCATCCATTCAGATTTGATCGGACGGCCTGTGGTGCACTACACCTTGTGTCGCGCGCCACGGGATTTAGATTTGCTTTTTTGGGCTCCAGATAAATTCTCTCGTGGAAGTTATTTTATTAGTTCAAACGAATTTCCCAAAGGACATAAACAATATATTTAGTTATAAACAACCAAAATTGTAATTGAATTTGCCTCCGTTTGGATGCGTTGAGAAGAAGTAGAAATAAGGAAGAAGGGAAGAAAAAAAATTATAAACAATTCAAACACTTCACAAAGTTACACACTTTCAATACTTCTTCTCACTTCTTCCCTTCTTCCCTTCTTCCCACGCCTATCCAAATGAAGCCGAAATGATGAAATCTGACCGCGTGCATTATGAAGTGCTGTTTGAGCACGTGTCATAAACTTACACAAATAGTTGAATATCTGTGTCTAAAATTTTGAACCGTGTTTAAAGATAATATTCTGAATGCTTTTTGTTAAACTTATTATGATTGGAGTGCATTGAAAGTAAAGATTAAAAGTGTTTGTAGGATCTCATTGTTATAGTTGCAATGGCAGTGTAACTATCAAATTTGACGTGATTTGAGTTCTTTTTGTAAATGGAAGAATGCGCACAATCCATATAATTTTTAAAGTAAATTTCGTTATATTCGTAATGAAGGATTGAGATTGTATCTTCCCTTGTTTCTTTATTATGTGGTTGTGTCTGCTGTTATTTATATCAGAAAAGGAAAGATTTATTGTGTTGGCATGCCAATCTTTCAGAAAAAAGAAAATTTAATAAAAAAAAAAGAGAGAGGCAGAAGGGGAGAGAGTTATTGTGGCGCAGTCTTCTTTGACTTGTGAGACATCTTTCCCACGCTCAGACAGGGGACACGAGTTATATTATTTTTAGACCGTATAGATACTTTGAAAATGTGCAAAATTGGAAAATTGAGAAAGTGATTGCGGATAGGCTCAAATAATGATATTAGCTAGTCAGACCACTTGCACAAGAGGCAGCCAAAGAATATATAAATGCTGCCAGAAAGTGAAAACAACTGTGTTAAGTTGTGCTTTAAAATTTGCAAGAGGAGCGTGTATTATGAATGCAAAATGCAAAACTATGTTAATAAAAGATGCAGCAATAACTAATTTATGATGAAAATCCAACAAATATAAGTAATGACATATTTGAATTCAACCTGCAGGTACTAGCTAGTAGCTAGTATGCCTTTTTAGCGGAAAAATATAAAAGATATAACAAATCAAGTTAGCTGTAAAAAAATTATCTTGCTTTCTCTCTTAATTCAATTTAACAGCTCTTATAAAGATGAGAATAATTGACTAACAAAATAACAAAAATTCTCGGAAGGAAATTAACTGATAAGGTAAGAACTAGTCTTTTTTTCAAATAATCCAAATAATATGAGATTAATCATGAATGAAAAAGAAAAAGAAATTCCGGTCTATGGTCAACAAGGTCCACATTCAAAGATGAAAGACTATTTTGCAAAAGAAGTTGGCACATTGGCATAAAGAGAAATTATTGGAGAAGTGTATGATAGCGCTAGCCATGGTCGCTGTGATTCCACTTCACTAGAGCAGGACAATATATTTAACAATTTATTGCTCTTTCAGGGCCACTTGAATAATTATCATGTATCTTCTTAAAAGTTCGAAACAGTTCAAACGGTACTCATAATTTCCATCATTACATCATAAATTAGGTACAAATTGAGGAATGCACATAAGAAATTATAGCAGTTACTTAATTGAAAAAGGAAAATTAATATAGGATGGCGCCAGTGAAGTTGCAAGCAGAGTGATTTCTTCTTCCCCTATTAAAAATAATGGGGCAAAATTGAATGATCTAAACTGGAAAAAAGAGAGACACAGCCATGGTCCCAATCAGACAGAAAAGAGCAATCTGGAAAAGTTAGAAGCACATTAATTTGCCCAAAAGAGGAATCATTGGAAGGATTATGAGGGTCATGATCACTGCTACTTACATCCTACTTTAAATCAGGCGGTGGTGAGTGGTGCCTCATCATCACTCTCATTACAATGTGAAAAGGTTTCTTGGTGCCCCACTTATGCATTCATACAAAGGTGTTTCAGGGACCCATTAATCTGAGAAACCATAATCTCTATCTAGAAAGACCTTTTTTGAGCTTTTGTATTTCTAATTGATAAAAAATTGTACTATTTTCTTATAAAGAGAATATTGTACTATTTATGGCTTGCGACGAGATAGAATTTACCTTTGAAAAAGTTTGTATCACATGCACAATATTGATTTTAGGATCTTTAGAATCCTACCTAAACTAGGCAAACTGACATTATTGTTGAATATGTACCTCACTGAATTAGTATCGAAGGATCTGAAAACGAGAGCTATTTCTTTGGTAGCATGAAACATGGCATACCATGTTAAATTTTCAAGTACTTCTCAATTGGATATATCGATTGAATGCCTATGAATTTATTTTAATAAAGGCTGGACGGTGGCTGTTAAGTGAATAAATGCCTATGAATTGCACTAGTGTTTCCGATAAATTACGGATTTTGGTTTTCTAAAATTTAAGAACATGTAATTAATAATCAACCATTAGAAGAATTTGAAGGGTATATAGGCAAATGTGTGTATTTAATTGAAAAAATAATCTCATGTTAACCTGCTCCATTATCATGCGCTTATAGTTCTTTAATGCACCGTCTTTCTCTTTTTTGTAAAAGAAAATCAAAAGTTCGCCGAATGAGTTGTATCTTATCATTTGTATTATCCGATCAACTTCTAAGAAGGTTTGAAAAACAAAACTATACAAAACTGAGAGTTATACATGGGTCGTAATCAATTAGCGACCCCAGTGTATTTTATTTTTGGCATTTCGTATATATAGAATGATTGATCCTTAGTTGCTTGCTTATTTCTAACAAATGGCAACCGCACAAGAGTACAATACAATTTTATGTAGTTGCCTGATTAGGATTAAACAATTCAAAGTTATATTTATATTTTTAATTGGTTCTTTGTAAATTATATTTACTGTTCGATATTGAACAAATTAATAACCCACTCACAGTTACGGTATTCTATCAGCATGTAGTTAATATGTACTACGTTCTAATCATTGATACCAAGCTAATCTATCATTTATATATTGGTATTTGGTATCGATCGTGCAAATAATAAAACTAGGGGGGCCGTTTGGATGTTGTAGGAATTTGAAGAATTTGGAAAATTTGCAATTCCTAAGCATAAATTTATTGGAAAGTGTGTAATTTTGTGAAGAGTTTAGATTGTTTATAATAAATTTGGCATATAAAATGTCCGAAATTTGCAATTCCAGCCACATCCAAACGGCCCCTAGGTGATTTTGTGTCTATTGAGAAAAATCATGATCTCAACATAAAATAACAACACCACCACCAACTTGATACCCTTTTTTGAAAGCAAGCACTATAATCAAAGCCTGCATCCATTGTTAATTTGTCGATGAATGCTATCGAGTTGCAGACAAATAAACTCTAAAATTCATGAACAGTCAAACATTTTATGGGGCTTTTGCCCCAAACTTATCCAATTATACCTAATATATCACTGACAAATATAATAACTAATTAGAAATTGAGCATGCCTTACTGTATTGAATGTATATATAAAGTTGAATTTCTATCGTTCTAATGACATTCAAACTATATATTACGTGATATAATGTATTAATGTATTATATCATATCATATTATTCGATGAACCTGAGTGTCTCCCTGTTATAAATTATAAATTCTACTTTTAATATTCAAGTTAAAAACTTCAAATTCTTATCATTTATTTGCGGTTGAGCAATTAACAAATTATGTCCTACATTGGTTCCGTTTGGATAAGGTGTGGGAAGAAGGTAAGAAGGAAAGAAGTATTGGAAAGTGTGTAATTTTGTAAAAAATTTAGATTGTTTATAATAAATTTATTCTCTTATTCTCAAATGAAATCCAAATGGAGCCATTATTAGTATTGTTGTCTTTGGCTCGTTTCCATACAGCTCGGTTCAATAGTTAGGTGTAAAAATGATTCAAAATTTATGACATAAAAAAAATCTAGATAAGAGATTGCCTCGAAACCACCAAATTAGGTTAGATTTTTTTATGTACGATTAAATTCTAGTACTAAATCCAGAGGGACCCTGAAAAATAGGGGGACAAAATAAAGTACTGGAAGCTAAATAGGCACCAATAGCCAGCTTTGTTCGTGCCAAGCTGGTGGGTCTATTATTTAATTTCTATTCAAAATAATAAAGATAGGCCGAAGGAGTAGAGTAGACCTCCATTGACTTGCTCAGTTGCTCTGGAAGATGGAACCAGATTTAGGGGCCGTTTGGATCTTCACGGGATTTTGGGGAATTTCATCTTTCTATCATAAATTTATTATAAACAATCTAAATTCTTCACAAAATTACACACTTCCCAATAGATTTATTCCTAGGAATTGCAACTTTTCCAAATTCTCCAACTTCCTAAGCGATCCAAACGGCCCCTTAGAGATGTCAGTATTCTGTTCCGCCATCATTTTCTGTTCCGTTCGGTTCAAAAAACGAAACTGAAATTTATAAACGTTACTGAAACGGAAAACAGAATTCCGTTGAAATTAATGGTATATGATAGACGGAACGTTAAACGGAATGAAAACTGTTACGATTGACGAAACGAAACGTTAAACGAAATCAATTTCAGTTACGTTAACTAGAACGGAACGGAAAGTTACGTTTCAACGTTTGACAGGTATAACCAGATTAACAAAATTTTCTTTTACCGTCAGTCTCAGTTAATTGACTAATAGTGAATGCATTGTCTTTTTCTAAGAGGCCCCTCGATTAAGTCCGAATCTGTCCAGCGAATCTAATCCAGGAGTCAATCGTAACAGAGTTCAGTCAATTTTGTGCGGCTTCATTTTGATTTCACATTGGGAACTCATTTTCTCAAGGTTCCCTGGTGGACCCGTGTCATTAACTTCGGGGGCTAATTGGTACATGGATATTTTTCACTTCTTTGATTGTAAAAATTATATTAAACTGTAATCGAATGGTCTCTTTCGTTAATGTACAAAGGAACCTTGCAAGAGACATAAAGGACGAAAACAAAGTTCTTTTATTGAAATCAACTATATTCTAGCATTAAGAAATAATAAGACATCTTCAAAATTGATATTTTGAAAAGTTTCACTCGATAATTTATTGCGCTTTTGCTTCACAAAAATATTATTGCTCTAGCTCCGGAGAAGACTAGGGGAAAAGAGGGATTGGATTGGATCGTTTAAGGGATATCAATCTGACCGATCTTTATGATGTTATTAATTCAACTCGATTTTAATTTTATCAAAGTTGTATGAAAGGTTGTGCTGGATTCATTCAATTCAAGTATTTGCCAATATTACCATACAATCCATCACAATTCGATACATTGTTGAAGGCCACTCAAAGTCCATAGAAACTTTGTAACAGGCATTGATGTCTTTATCTGAGAAGTAGGAACAGTATAATGTTACGTCCACACTGGTCTTTTGTCTGATTCAGCATCTAGTTCCATCTGATAAAAGCGATTTATTATTATTCTCTCTCTCTCTTCTAAGTCTTCTTTCTCTGATTTGGGATAGACACGAGAGAGAGACCAAGTCCAAGTGGAAACTGAAAAGTGGTACTACTCTGCATTTCTACTGGGTGGTGAAAAAACAAAATTGACATCATCCATTTTATTTTATTTTTTATTTGTTTCGGCTTTCGAGTGGTCGACAGTGGAGTGAAGGCACGCTTCGTGAATCTAACATTTTTCAAAAGTACTTGGGTTGGGTATTTTGAAATTTAATAAGTGTGCGCGCTTGGGTCCGTGCGAATAAAAACCAGTAACTAAAATGTACCGATCGAGGTGGGAGTTTGATCGATTGATGATTTTTTTTTTTTTGATCGATTGATCGACGGACGGATGGGTGGAATACTGGAATCGCGTGTTGTCTCTCTCGTTTGTTGATTGAACGAGGGAATAAGGACAATTATGAGTTTTTTTTTTCAGAGTGAATCAATTTCAACTCAATATTTGATTGATTGAATGAGGGAATAAATAAGGACAATTATTAGTTTTTTTCACAGTGAATCAATTTCAATTCAATATTGAATTATTGATGGATGAATGAAGTGAGTGATAAGTGATAACTGACAACTGATAAGAAAGGGATCTGTGTGGCTTGCCATGTAGAAAACATGAACAGTGAAAGAAAGAACTGCACACTATTCATGGTGTGTTTTTTAAAATTTTAAGATGGAACTGGAACTGACGACGAAGCTGCTTTGCTTTGCTTGGACATCACCCGCATAGTACTAGTATTATTTAGCATTGCCCCACCCTGGTCTGATTAACTGATTTCTTGTTGGTTAATTTTGCGTTTCGGTCCTCACTTGTTTACAAAACTTGTTTGGAAGTGGGCAAAAGAATAAGAACAAAAACAAGACCTGTTAATGTTTTTGTTCTTGTTATAGCTCTATGATTTTGTTAGAATAAGAACAAGATTAATTTAGATAAAAAACAAGCTATTCTAACAGTACCGAATATGAAATAGCTTATTTTTATTCTTTTGTTTGGATGAGAGGTTGAATAAGATATAAGAATGAGAATTTCGAAATGCGTGCTTATCCAATTTTTTTATTCTAATTTTTTTATTCTTGTATTGTTTGGTTCCGCAAGAATAAAAAAATTTGAAGCTTATTCTTATCCGATTCCTTATTCTTGCGCATCCAAATACACAAACTTTCTTATTCCATGAACAAGGAACTTTTTTGTTTGGTTTATTGGCAAACAAGATACGAAGAAGGCTGTTTGCAAACAGCTAGTTCACTCACCTCTAGTTCGTAGTTCGCAAAAAAAGAGGAATAAGGAACAAGGCCAGTAATTCGTTTGTTCGTCTAGTTCGTGGTATGTTTGATTCACGCAAACTAGCGTTGTTCGCAAACAGCTAGTGATCAGTTGTAAACCTAGTCAAAATATAACCTTGTTTTACCTGATTTAATCTATCGTAGTAAAGCTAAGGGTCGAATCACAGGGACGGTTGAATTAGTTCTTACTTAAATTATTTTATTTAATTAAACCTAGGGTATAAAAACAATTTATGGTTTAAGGAGCAATTCTAAGAATTAAATTTAAATTAAGATAATAAATAGCTGGTTTAAATCTAAATCCTAAGGTTGACTTATCGACAAAGAGAAAGGTTTAGGGGTTAGGCCAAGGACTTCACCTATGTTGCAGGTTCCAAACGGTCCGTCTGATCTCTCAGACGGTTCGTTTGAACCTCGTGCTTGATGATTAATTAAAGGAGTTTAAGTTATTTCATATGCAGATGTATGGCTTAAACGTAATTCTCAGATTCTAACCGTCGTTCAGATCTGGTAACTTAATTCAAGTCAGTTTATCAATTAAATCTCTAAGTTTGGTCATCACCAATACCTAAAGGCTTTAAAATCTATCTTTCATACAAAGGACATCTTATAACCATCGTTACAAGAAGGGTTCACCTATCGGTTACTCAATCCCGGTTTCATTCATCAATTACTTCCATCCTCAATTAAGCTTTTCATAAATCAACTAGGGTATAGATTATTGCAATCAAATTAGACAAGGCCTTAATCTAATAGATTCTAATCAATTCTACCTAAGCAATTCATGAAATCACATGGCAATTAGAAATCAAAAGATAGAAATCATATGAAAATAGCAAAAGCTCCAACTAATCGAAATCAAAAAGCAACAACATAAGTTAGGTTCCCTACCATTGCCCCTAATAAACAACTTAGCCTATCATAGTATCAAACAGCATAAATAAACAAGGTTTCTCCAAAATCATAGAGTTTTAAAGAAAGATTACAACAAAATCAATCTTTTCTCCTTCTGTTTCTACAACCTGGCGTCTTCAAACGGTCCGTCTGAGGAGTCATACGGGTCGTTTGGCTCTGATTTCTGCTAGGGTTTTTGAAGCTTTCCTCTCTAAATTCGACCCCCCTTCCTTTAGCCTCTCCTCACCTTTTATAACTTCAAATCCTTTCCAGAGTCGGTGGAAAAACTGTCTAGGATCGTGCCAAAGTGGGAAGAGTTGGAAATAGAAGCGGTTTCTTCTGAAATAGGACCTGCCCTGAATAAGTCGGTTCAGGAACAGCCAAACGGACCGTCTGAGGAGTCAGACGGGTCGTTTGACGGCAGTCTGGGCTGGGCTGAAATGCTGACTGGGCCTATCTCGAATTATTCCATCTAAAGTCGCCATAAATCATCAGAAACAACAAAAGTCATCGCGGAGAACCTGTAAACACACGGAGCAATAGCAGTACCTAGCTTCTACCTAAAATCAACGATTTATCATCAAAATATGCAATATTAAACCAAATAATAGTCCTAATTAGGGTTGAAATGTATGCATGAAATTCGCCGATCAAAATCCCCCAAGCTTGAACCTTGCTTGTCCCCAAGCAAAACTTAGACTTTAGAAGATCAAATTAGGGCTTAATTTAAGGTTTAACATTATTTTGATGATTCAAAGTAATCCTTGATAATTCCCTCGATTATGACTTGAACTACTTGGACAAAACATTTTTTCTTTCAAGTTTAAATTCAAAGTTGTCTCTTTAGTAAAATCAAATTTCTCTCTAAAACTGAACCTAAGTTAATGACAAATCCCTCTTCATATCTCAACTTGGTTAATTTTAGATTTAGCAATTTGATTAAGGCTTGAAAATCTAAATTGATAATTAGTAAGAAGAAACTAACTCCAAACAATCGACTTGACAATAGGAACAATTAGTACAATCCTTTACTTTTGGTTATACACCACTTGGTTTTGAAAAGCTCAATGAAATTTGACTAAAGTGAGGCAAAAGAAAGGGTACAACTCCTCACCCATCAACTTCAAGGTTTTAGGGTTAGCACTTTTAATTTTATCCCGGGGCTTAGGATGTTTTTCCCGCTGTGGAGAGGTCAGCCAAATTAGAGTGGATTTATTTATTTTTTTTTATTATTTTTTTTATATATCATAAGCCTTTCTGTTTCTACTTATGATTTATGGAATTCTTCTATCCACTCTAACCTATAACTTACCGCATTGTCCATGGCAATGCAAGCTTTTTAGTTCCCCTTTTTCTTATGCCTTTATTTATATATAAGGTGCGTATTTTCATCTTCGACTTTTAAAAATTAAGAAAAACATGATGTATTTAGCCACAACAAAGGGTCACTTAGAGGTTCCTAAGGTTAGTTGACTTGCTGGAGTTTGTTCTTAGTCCTAATTACTCAATTTAGATTGACTCCCATAAAGAAATTGCTAAACTCAAAATTCAACCAAATCAAGATATCACCAAGTTTGCCATTCACTTAAGGTTACCCTTTTTCAAGAAATTAATCTTCAAAAAGTTATTCATTGTTTCAATGTGTCAAGTAGTTTATCAAGTCTTAACCTTAGATAAGTCATCAAGTATCACTTCGAATTATCCTAGATGCAAAGTTATATGAATTAGCATGCATAACCCTAGATGATGCAATTTCAGGTTCTGCCAATTCAGACGATCCGTCTGAGGATCCAGACGGTCCGTTTGAACTGCGACAGAACCAGGGGTAAAATGCAGGAATGCCATGAAATCCTAGATAGAGTATATACAATCCACATATTTCGCAAAATTTTAAAATTTTCAGATTTCTCTACTAATACCCCCCCAAGCTTAATCAATTGCATTGTCCCTAATGCATCAATCAATCAAAAGAAAAATAAATAGGAGAGAAATTAGAAAATTTACCAACTTGCTCAATACTCGGGTGGAGGTTGAGGAGGATGATACCGTACTGAGGATACCACCAATTGTAGATCTCTGCCACTTGAGTCCTTGAGGGGCCATCATCTTCATGATATTGTTTGAGGAGGTCTAAGTCTTCCCTTTGCTTCTTTTGCTCTTCCTCAATTTGATCTATCTTTGCATCTATCTTCTTTCCTAGCTCAAGTGAATCGGTGGAGAGTCTTTCGAGTGTCTCCAATCTGCCCATAAGTGCCCTAAAATCATAGGGCTGGTCTTCGGCTGACGGACGGGCTGATGATGTGGCTCCAACATGGCCTGAGGGGCGTGTGACAGGTGAGGCGGCTCTCATCTCATCCCCAAAATGCTCACCCTCATAATCAATCAGTAAAACTGAATTCCTTCTTTTAGGCACAACTTCTTGGGTGATAGGAAGATAGTAAAGTGGATAGCCCTCAAGATGCCACAACCAACGGCCATCGCTTGACTTCCTAATGAAACTTGCATTTTTGAAAAATGCCAAGTCCATTGTTGTATACCCCTTTGTTTCCTTCAAGTGTCTCACCGCCAATCCTTTCTTCCTTGCAATGATTGTCACAAACTGGCCAATTTGAATTTGACCCCTTCCAGCTCGGCGGTTTGCTGCGATTGTTGCCCAATAGTTGATCATCCAAGCTGCTATGTTGGCACGAGGGAGGTTTGGATGCATGATCCTTCCAAGTAGCCCTAATTCCTCAATTCTCACTTGAATGGCTGTCTCGCCCCTTGCAAACACAGTTTGAGCCAATACTCTTTGGATTACACGCAAAACAGGGTGATGGATGTACTTAGCTCTTGGAGAATCCCTATTTTTTGGTGGATCTGTATCTGAAATTTCTCTCCAAATGTTCACAGGGTAATCAACATCTTCTTGCCCTCCGGGTGCAAACCCAAACCAATCCGCTATTTCAAGCTCAGTTATGGTGAATTCAGTTTCCAACAAGGTGCAATTGAATGCCAACAACTCATCTACCCTTGTCAAACTGAAGGTAGATAAGAATTCGGCAGTGAGACGGTCATACGCCTTCTCTTTCAAGTCCCAAAATCTGGATTCAATACCGAACTGAGAAGTAAAGCCAAAGAACTGATCACTTACACCAAGTACTTGGAGAGTTTCTCGATCCACGGTCTTGGTGTTCTCATATCTCTTATCCTTGAAGTAGTCCATGGCCTTGCGGTGGTCGGTGTTGCGGAAGAGGATAGGGCCACCTGCTTCTCTCCCTTGAGCCATCTCTGGATCGCTTTCACTCTCATAAACCGCTGCTGCAGCGGCTTCAAGTTCAGCATCTCGGGCATTGTAGGAGGGGTCCGAGCTATGGGATGATGAAGAGGAAGAGGAGGAGGGGTGGTTTTTGCGCTTCTTCTTGAAAAGGTTGGAGATTTTCGACATTTTTGGAGACGGATATGGTCAGATTAGGGTTAGGGTTTGCGACTTGGTGGGGCCCTAGGTTGGCGCTTCCTGGTGGGCCCTGCTTGTCTGTCTCTTCCACTGCTGCCATCGTATGCTTTGCATGGCTCTGGATGTGGTCCAAACGACCCGTCTGGGGTCCAGACGGTCCGTCTGACAATAGTCCTGACAACATGTCAGCCATCTCATTGAACATCTTCTCTGCATCTTCATCAGTGGATGACTCATACAGCTCCTTGTATGCTTCAAATAACTTCGAATTGAAGATTTCTCCCATAAATTCTTCCGTCTCGGGTTCAACTCCATTCACCATGAAACACGAGCTTAGATCGGCGGGCATCTTGATGGAATTTGTCACTTGAAACTCGATTTTCTCCGATCCAACCTGAATGCTCATATTGCCTTGTCTACAATTGATGAGAACATCAGCGGTGGCTAGGAAGGGCCTTCCAAGGATGATAGGCACTTCGGGATCTTCCTCCATATCTACAATGACAAAATCAACGGGTACAAGGACATCACCTACTTGGAGAGGCACATCTTCCACAAACCCAAGGGGTAGACGCACGGATCTATCCGCCATTTGCAAGGTCATGCGGGTCGGTTTCAGTTCCCCTACTCCAAGCTTGTTGAATATCGATGCGGGCATGAGGCTCACGCTTGCTCTAATGTCCAACAAGGCTTGTTTGATGCTTGCGTTCCCAATTTTACATGGAATGGTGAATCTCCCAGGATCTTTCATCTTTTTGGGCATTTGGTTGAGGATCAAATCATTGCATTCGCCGGTCAGAGCTACCATGCCTACTTCCTCCAGTTTCTTTTTGTTCAAAAGAATATCCTTCAGGAACTTGGCATATGAGGGCATTTTGGTCATGACATCGGTGAAAGGTAGAGTCACTTGGAGATTCTTGAGGATTTGCCAAAATTTTTCGAACTCCTTCGCTTCACGGGCCTTAGCCAGCCTTCTGGGGTATGGAACATCAGGTTGAGTCACAGCAGGTTCCTTCGGTGGGTCTGGATTGGTCTGCTGAGCACTTTCTCCTCCATCCTGCTCCTCAGTCAGACGACCCGTCTGAGTATCCAGACGGTCCGTCTGAAGGTCGACTGAAACCCTGGCTGGAGGTGTCTTGTCAGGATTGGGCATGTCTGGTCCCTGATAGCTGGTCCCACTTCGCAGAGTGTGCATCATGCTCTTGATCTCAGCATTAGGATTGGGTTCGGGTTGGCTTGGGAACATTTCCGCCTTGGTCATTACCCCTTGATTTGCTTGTTGACTTTGTTGGAGAAGTAGGTTCATGGTTTGTCGAATCTGCCTAACTTCGTCATACACCGAGTTGTTCCACCCGGATTGATCTGCCATGAACTTGTCCACCATCGCGCGATGTTGTTGCCAATAAGAGTTTTGATTGTTGCTCCCTCCTTTGTTTGAATTTTGCCCCGTCGATGTCGGGTTAGAAGCACCGCTTGGATCGCCATACGAAAAACCAGGATGACTTCTCCTGTCTCTATACACATACCCTTGAGATGCGTTAGAGTTAGGAGGGTAAGGAGGAGAGTTACCTATGGCATTAACTTCCATGATTGGTTCTTCTCTAACCAACAAGGCACATGCTTGAGCCGAATGTCCATCTTCATTGCAAATTTGACATGTGACTGCTTGCGTGGGTTGTACGGTTGGCTTGGCACTCATATTCTTTACCAAGGTTGTTAGAGCATCAAGTTGAGATTGTAGGTGAGTCGTCTCATCTACTTTCAGCATTCCTCCTTTGTTTGATGCTTGTCGGACCGACCAATTGGTTTGAGATCTTGCCATATTCTCAATCAAAGCCTTCGCATCATTTCCTCCAAGGTCCAGCAACGATCCACCTGCAGTGTTATTAACATTTTGTTGTGTTGAGGGGGTTAGACCATCATAAAAACACAATATTAATCTACTTTCAGGTAGGTCATGGTGTGGGCAAAGCCTTTGGAGGTCCTTAAACCTCTCCCAAGCTTCAAACAGGTTCTCGTCATTGTGTTGTGAAAAGTTAACCAAATCTCTAACATATTTGTTGGTCTTAACCCTAGGGTAGAACCTATCCAAAAATGCAGTGGTCAAACTTTCCCATGTTTCAAAGGGCTTGTCACTAAAACTATTCAACCAATCCTCGGCCCTATCTCTAAGAGAAAAAGGAAAGAGAGTTAGTCGGATAATCTCGGGGTTGACTTCTTCGAAGTTCAATGTTGCACAATTTCGCAAGAACTTTTGGAGATGGGCATTGGCGTCTTCTTGCGGCGATCCTCCATACATGTTTTGTTGCACCAATGCAATGAGACCAGGATTGTAGAACCAGTCACGAGTTCTTGCAGCTCTTGGTGGCCTCACGCCAAGTCGCACGTTGGATGCGGTTGGAGCACCGATTTCCTTCAAAGGACGATTTTGGGCTGCGACTCGAGCGGCCTCCATTGCTTCATTGATGGCTCTTTGAACGGGGTCTTCTTCACCGCCACCAACGGGGTTACCATTGGGAGGAGGGTTGTTGTTGTTATCCATTGCTTCTGTCTCCGATTGCTGCGAATTTGAGCCAAAATCTGACTCGGATGAAGTCTCAGCGTCGGTCAGACGATCCGTCTGGGGATCCAGACGGTCCGTTTGGGCAGAGGGCTGAGGCTGGCTTCCTCCGGATGGGGTTCCAACGCGCCGCTTGGGACGAAACACGGGCGTCTGAACAGGAGAGGAAGAGGCTTGACCTTCCTGGGCTTCGAGTTGCTTCTCCGGAAAACGAATGGTTCGTGAAGCAAACGGAGCGGAAAGTCGTTGGTTCTTTTCTCGATTCCCCTTGCTTCTTGTAAAGTGGTTATGCTCGGTCGTGGTTTGAATTGAATTCTTCTTTCCTCGGGCCAGTTTGCACTTCCTAATAATAAACAAGTTGAAATCGTGAAGGTAAGGCTTAAATAAAATAGAAAATTAAGTAAAAAGCAATTATCACCGTCCCCGGCAACGGCGCCAATTTTTGATCAGTTGTAAACCTAGTCAAAATATAACCTTGTTTTACCTGATTTAATCTATCGTAGTAAAGCTAAGGGTCGAATCACAGGGACGGTTGAATTAGTTCTTACTTAAATTATCTTATTTAATTAAACCTAGGGTATAAAAACAATTTATGGTTTAAGGAGCAATTCTAAGAATTAAATTTAAATTAAGATAATAAATAGCTGGTTTAAATCTAAATCCTAAGGTTGACTTATCGACAAAGAGAAAGGTTTAGGGGTTAGGCCAAGGACTTCACCTATGTTGCAGGTTCCAAACGGTCCGTCTGATCTCTCAGACGGTTCGTTTGAACCTCGTGCTTGATGATTAATTAAAGGAGTTTAAGTTATTTCATATGCAGATGTATGGCTTAAACCTAATTCCCAGATTCTAACCGTCGTTCAGATCTGGTAACTTAATTCAAGTCAGTTTATCAATTAAATCTCTAAGTTTGGTCATCACCAATACCTAAAGGCTTTAAAATCTATCTTTCATACAAAGGACATCTTATAACCATCGTTACAAGAAGGGTTCACCTATCGGTTACTCAATCCCGGTTTCATTCATCAATTACTTCCATCCTCAATTAAGCTTTTCATAAATCAACTAGGGTATAGATTATTGCAATCAAATTAGACAAGGCCTTAATCTAATAGATTCTAATCAATTCTACCTAAGCAATTCATGAAATCACATGGCAATTAGAAATCAAAAGATAGAAATCATATGAAAATAGCAAAAGCTCCAACTAATCGAAATCAAAAAGCAACAACATAAGTTAGGTTCCCTACCATTGCCCCTAATAAACAACTTAGCCTATCATAGTATCAAACAACATAAATAAACAAGGTTTCTCCAAAATCATAGAGTTTTAAAGAAAGATTACAACAAAATCAATCTTTTCTCCTTCTGTTTCTGCAACCTGGCGTCTTCAAACGGTCCGTCTGAGGAGTCAGACGGGTCGTTTGGCTCTGATTTCTGCTAGGGTTTTTGAAGCTTTCCTCTCTAAATTCGACCCCCCTTCCTTTAGCCTCTCCTCACCTTTTATAACTTCAAATCCTTTCCAGAGTCGGTGGAAAAACTGTCTAGGATCGTGCCAAAGTGGGAAGAGTTGGAAATAGAAGCGGTTTCTTCTGAAATAGGACCTGCCCTGAATAAGTCGGTTCTGGAACAGCCAAACGGACCGTCTGAGGAGTCAGACGGGTCGTTTGACGGCAGTCTGGGCTGGGCTGAAATGCTGACTGGGCCTATCTCGAATTATTCCATCTAAAGTCGCCATAAATCATCAGAAACAACAAAAGTCATCGCGGAGAACCTGTAAACACACGGAGCAATAGCAGTACCTAGCTTCTACCTAAAATCAACGATTTATCATCAAAATATGCAATATTAAACCAAATAATAGTCCTAATTAGGGTTGAAATGTATGCATGAAATTCGCCGATCAGCTAGTATGATAACGGTGCCAAACATATAAATTGTTTGATAATATCATTTAGCATTTAACAAACCAATATTTTTTAATTTTTCGTGGCGATTTTGCGAAAAAGTGCTGTCAAAACTTTTACTGGTGGCATTCAGTTTATATATGGTTATAGTTTATGCTCAAAAGTTAAAATTTCACCGCATTCGTATGGATTTAACTAACAATGAACAAAAATAAAAATTAAATACTTTAAAAGCTAAAAAACATTCATTCATGACATTTTAAAACTGACCAGGGATACATAATACAAAATATACGACATGTAAATTGAATAATATTAAAATGCTTTTTATTTTGCGTGCCACTGATATGTCTTTGAAAATAATAATTAGCTGTGATTTGTGTTACTTATTATATAGACAGATAAAAATTTAGAACATTTTACATTTTTTAATCGACATCAAGAGCACGAAAATAATGCGCAAATGTAATTAATTTTTTTACGTTGATTATTATTATTATTTTGATATTCTACGTTGATTATTTTTGAAGCCATCGTTCTCCATTCAAATTAAATTCATGCATTTATGTGCATGTAGAGTAAAGAATATAAATGACATCTCTTGAATTATTCGATAATTCTAATTTAATTTTCTGTTCTTAAAAAATTAAAATATATGATAATAAATAAAAATAGAGGAATTTAAACCTTTCTTTGCATCCTCAAATTTTATTGCACTTTTTAATCAAACTATTTAAAAAAATAGTCCGTTTTAAATTGTCATTTTTGAAATAAGAACATACATCTACATACATTATTTGGAAATAAACAGACCAACCGAATGCATATTTGAGACTACAGTTTAAAATATTGTGGGAACGTTAGTTCGTAAAAAAACACGTTACTAAACTTACAATCATGAAAAAAAAATAAAAGGCTAACAACGGATCGGGTATCGCTTGATCTCTTATTGGTCAAGAAAATCTCTATCGGAAAAAACACAGACGAATTTTAGGTCATTTTGAAGTAGGATTTTACGTAGTTTTTTTTTTATTGCAGTTAGTTAATCACGTCTGACAGAACAATTAAAGGATCAGCGCCGCGCCGGATTTACCTGGTGAAAAGACGAAGGTCAATTAATTTTGTGTTAAAGAAAATTACTTTAGATTGATCGTCTTCTCCTTTTCTCAAAAAAATATGAGAACTTTAAACAAAATTATTTTATTAATTTTTTCTTTGTTCTTAAAAAATAATAAATTGAAAATTGGAATCAATTAATTTTTATAAGTTATTGAAACAGAACCAAGCTTGAATCGATGGAGCAATGCTTTAGGTGCTTATCGATGTAATTAATTGTTGTATAATGCAAACAAATGCAAGCTCACCAAAACAGACAGACCAACCACCAATGACTTTGTTTAAGTCCTTAATTAAGTCGTAGCATCATCACTTCATAACAAACTAAAAAATACACTCTCTAAATCGCCATTATTCATCATTATAACCGGTTGGTGGCCAGACAAGTTATCTAAACCTGATATTCTCAATTATATGGCTGCTCAAATCAACCAGCGTGTTGATCGCAATCATATATACATTTGGCTTTATGACATAATAAACAAGGTGTCATAATATTAATTCTCGTGAGTTTTTGGAGCAGGCCGTACAGTCTGCATTAATTACATTTTTGCCAATTTTTAGACGTCATGACTAAAACCTTGCATATCAGTAAATGCTCAATGAGCTAGCTCCCTTTGACATATAGTAGTGGGTGTGTTGCACGTTGCACGATTTTTCTCAATCTCTCTAATTCTAAGGTAGCTCTGCCAGTATATTTTTCACGTTGGTTTTTTTTATAATGCTATTAATAGTAAATAATTTTATGAGGGAAGACAACGATAAAAATAAGATGAATTTCAGGTATCAAATTTGATGATTTTATGGGTAGTTCAGTTGACCGCATAAACACATTATATTTTTTTCAGATGGTCAATTATAAAATATTTAAAAAAAATTTCAGGTATAAAACGAAACATTTCAAATTGACATGTATAGATAGTTGTCAATTATATTTATGTATAGATTGTAGTCTCACCCGCTCTTGTCAATTGGACTACTATCTATGCAAACAAAGTTGGGAAAGGAACTCAAATAATAAAAAACATAAAATATCTTTTCCATATTATAAAAATGCTAATATTTAAAGGAGTTGCGCGATCTATTTTTATTTTAGATATTTTTTTATAATTTATTCATTCGAGAGATCATATAAATTAGTTGTTTTCTGAGATAATTTTTAGCATGGTATATATCTAATACTACACAATCGTTTAAGATTACACCTAAAGTTCAAAGAAAAATACAATAATTAAAATTTTTGCAACACAATGATAATCATAAAAAACTGAATCAGTATTTCGGGAAAAAAATTAGAATGTGATTGAAAAAAAAACGAATCAGTTTTTCGTACAACTTTTTTTTTATATCAATTGTTGAAACTTTTTTTTTAAATTATTAGCATGTCATATATTCTCGTATAGCAAACTACACAGCTAACATGAGAATATTTTTTTTGGACCGTGAGAAATATAATATGATTGAAATTAAAAAGAACATTTCATAAATGATATAAAAATTTGGGAAGGGTTCCAAAATAATTTGAAACAGAAAATACAATTTTGAAATTATATAAATAGAATAGAACAATTTCAAAACACCATCAAAATCGAAACATAAAGAATTATAATAACACTTAATGCCATAAAATTTTGTGAGATATCATAACTTAATGAAAAACAATAGATTAAGCAATATTGTTTCATTTAGCGAGTGAGAATACTGCAAGGAGACTGCAAATTTCATGTTACTTGAAAGTTCATTAATATCGTTACAATTATTGTTCGAAATGACACTAACTTAGACTGAATTGGTAATCCTTTTATTGCAACAAAAACGCTGAATTGGTAAAATAGTTCCAATTTAATAAAAAATAAATACATTTAAATCATGCGAAATAAAAAAATAGCATCATTATTTTTTGATTCAGTACTGTTCCTATGCGTAAAAAAAATCTAGTCTGGGATCTTAAAAATCTCGTTATGGAGCAAGTAGTGACCTCAAAGGAACTACTGACTTATAACTCTTTGAAAGGACTGGCTTGCTTTTCATGCCATTAATGGAGTTAATGGCGATAGCGACCTTTCTAAAAATAAGAAGTTGCTTATAAATGTAAATTCCTTAAAAATGTGAGTTGTGCTTATCTTTCATGTAGTCTAATTAACTCGAGGGAATTTTGTCCAGATTTTTGTTGTCCCTAAAGAGGCGGCTTAATTAAGATTTAGCGGAACCAATTAAGGTTTTAGACTGGTTTGGTATCAACTACTCTAATACAATTCAATTGGTACACAAAACAAGCAAGCACACAAGCAATTCAAGTATAGCAAGATAAAAAGAGAGAAAGAGAGAGAGAAATTGAACACGCGATGTGATTACGGAGTTCCGATCCGCTAGAAGAAGCTAGCCTTAGTCGTACGTCTCCGGTAGTTTCGCTACCACCAAAGGGCGCGCTCCGTTCAATTCCAATAAGAACGGGACTACAATTTCGAACCGAATCACCTCGTCACAATGACACTCGAGGTGGATCGGCCTAACTCAAATGGCACAACGGCCTCAAAGGAGAAGAGCTCTCAACCTATTCCAACCTACACCTAACGACAATGTCGGGGCGGTGGTGTTTGAGGCTACTAAATCTCCCAAAATGGTTTAGCTATGAAAAGCTCAAGTGGGAGAGTATCCATGTGCTCAAAGGCTCTATTTTGGTCAAATTTTGCAAGGCAAAGCTCTCTCTTTCGTTTTTTGGAGAGAGACACAAAGGGTGGATATAAATAGAGCTGTTCAAGGGCTGTAAAACAACTCAATTTGCTGTTGTGCTTTACACAACGCAATATTGCGTTACACGACCCACAGATAGCCGTTATAATAAGACAAAGAAAATAAACTATCCGTTGGCAGTGCGTTACACGACCCAATATTGCGTTGTACGACGCACTGGACGACCGTTATAATAAAACAAAACGGATAAACTAGTCGTTTGAGTTGTCAGACGCGTTACACGACGCGGACCACCCGTTGTGCAACGCAACATTAAATGCCATTAAATGATCAGAATTTTGCTTCAAAAACGAGTGAAAAAGGCCAGAGAAAAAACAAAGGAAGGTTGTACAACGCTTCAGTGCGTTATACAACGTTCTGACTTGATTTGAGAAAATTGCGTTGCACGACGCGTAAAATGCGTTGTATGATGCAGCTAGTGCGTTACACGACGCTCTGTTGCGTTGTGTAACGCACTGGGTATGTGAAATGAGAAAAACTGCACAATACTGGTGCGTTGTACAACACAATATTGCGTTACACAACGCACTGGTTTTGAGACAGAAAAATCTGCACAAAAACTGGTGCGTTGTACAACACAATATTGCGTTACACAACGCGCTGGTGCGTTGTATAACCCACTGTTGCGTTACACGACGCACTGGTCCTGAGATTTAGAGAAATACTGAGTTCTTGAGCTTTTCTGCTAACTAGACCATTTCAAGGATAAACAAGGACTAAAGTATACCTTCTATCCTAGTCTAAACTAGCCTATAAGCTCTCTAAAGACTTGATCTTGATCTTGCACATAGCTTTTATCCAAGTCTTCAAACTTTACACCTTCTCCCTATAAAACTCAAAGAAGATTGTTAAATGCCAAATAATATTGTTTTGTAATCGACAAACCTAGAGACGTTTAGAACAATAATTTTAATTACAAAATAATAGAACAACGATTTAATTTTAGAGATATTTTACGTGGCTTTTTATTCTCCAGATATAAGATTAATTACCTTCTTAAAAGCTGCTACCTAAACCTCAACAGTACAAGAATTGGTAGTTAAAAAGTTCATTAAAATCTAGTTTAAGAATGCGGAACTGAGATTACAATTGAAAGCATTCTCTTTATTTTCCTAATTAAAATGAATAATTAGCATTCATAAACAAGATTTTATGATGCAGATAGCATTTAAGAACATACTCACCTAGCAATTTCACGACAAACTGTAAAAAGCATGCAGCGATATCGGCAATTCTTATAAAATATTTTTCTATTTTATAAAGTTTAAACTATAAATAATACTCAAGTGCTGCAATGTCATTACTTCCATCAAAGCAAAAAAGTATCTATATTTGTTAATTCTACAAAATAGAAGCAAAACAAAACTTGATAATTCAAAACCGAAATCATCAAAATATTTGAATATGCTCGCTCTGCATATCTGCTTTTTGACGCTTAATTAGCTTAATTAGCTTAATCACAAAATTATTGTTCAAAAAGTATTCAATTTGTATAATATTAATCCCATTTGATCAAACCTTCTAAAACCTTGTTCTTAATAATTAAAGAACACGCAACAAAATGGTAGATATTAGTTGCGTTGGGCCCCAACAAAGTACATCTTGTTTTTTTTTTAAAAAATAAATTTATTTTTTTAAAAGTTGGAAAAAAATATAACAATGGACTAATAAAAAGCTACAATTAAAAATATTTGTAGTTTGTGATTGCAAAAATATACCAACGACGAGGACCAATCAGAAAAAAAAGACGCACTTGTTTAGGAAAAGATAGTAAATAGAACTCTCAGTCAGTACTGGTACAGTGTCACGCATAGGCAAGCCTTTATCAAAACAAACACCACGAAATGAAGCAACCATAATCTCTACTACTTATAAAACATCCTTAGTAAGGTCAGCATTTTTCACACAAAGGGGTCCAAACAATTTTGTTAGCATAATTATAAACCATTGATCAACATAATATACGGTTTGGATCGCTATTTTTACGAAGGAGTCGACTCTACACACAAATAAGTCAAAATCGCTGCGTTAGCAAAGCCTTCCGCGTTTCGTTGTACACATCGCGGTTCGATGCCTCCTTTATGCAATAATTTTTTTCCTTTCTTTCCTACATCACACCTTAATCAACGATATATATTTTTCCCCTTCGCATCAGATAAAAAGGAAAGATAATCACATATTACTTTCTTTCTCTTCTCCGTATACCTAATCGTCGGAATTGGCCGCTACCAATATCTTTCTCTCTATTTACCGATATCCTAGAGTCTAGGGTTTCACTAATTCTCAACAAACTCCCTCGCACCTCACCCCACCTTCTTCTCCCTTTTCGATCACCTCCTCTCTTCTACCTCACGCACTTTATCAGACCCCCACGGCCGTAACCCTCTTATCCTCCCCTTATTACCTCCCTCTCCTTCTTCTCTCAACCCCACCAAGCACCACCTCACCCCAAAATTAAGGCCCATCTCCTCCGTTCTCACACTCAACCTCCCTTCTTCTACCTCGAGGTCGGGCATGGCGACCTACAACTTCGACTGCGGACTGCCGTTCGCCCAATCTTTCTCCGTTCGCTCAATCTTCTCAATAGAATCTACCTCCTTCGTGAGACCTCTCCGACTCCTCTCAACCATGCTGTAATATTTCTAATTTCTAATTTTCTTTTCTTTGAGTTGTTTGTTTGAAATTTATGGTTTAATATTATCGAGTTTTTTTGTAGTTCTAATTTGTTATGATTGGATTTGCAGCCATTGTTTTCTTAAGACCCTCATATTGAATTGCATCCACTGCTGCTTTATTTTAGATTTCTGTTTGAATAAACCAATTTTATAGTGTGTTGGGAATCAGATTTATAAAATTTCTCACTGGTGTATACAGGAAATTACTTGGAATCTGTAATTTCGGGTAAATTAAGACTCATTTGTTACATTTTGTTGATAAAAATGTATTTTTTTTTAATTTGAATTTCTTTGCTCTTTTTCTGACCACCACGTGCTCCATGGTATATCAAGATTTGTCTTAATCCAACAACATATGATTGAAAATAGTTTAGCAAACTATATGAAGTAAAGAAAGGATGCTTCTTTGATCAATTATTTTGATAACATTAATTCAGGCGCAAAGAAGCTATCCAAGGTGGCTAATTTCTATCTTTTCTCAGTCAATGTTTAAATCAAGATTTCTGCTTTCAGTGAGAATTAGGTTGATTTTACCATTTTTTGAGTTGTTGGTTTGCGTTATTTCAGAGATGGGATGTCACCAAGAAAGAGTTGCGCTGGACCCAAGAGCTAGCTCCTCCCCAACTCTCCAAATTTATACCTTTTCTCGATCTCGTAAGGTGATTCTTCAATCCTTCCCAAGCCATTGCTATAAAGAGTTATTTGGTTCAGTAAATAAGAATGAAATAACATTTGGTTCAGTGGCATTCTCAATTACTCGGTAAGCAAGAAAAATGATCAGGTTCAGTAAAAAATAAAAGGGCATGCATTTAGGAATAATAGATAAATATTGAAGTGTATGAATTGATGCATGGGTGTGAAAACTAATCAAATCATTATTATATTCTTTTCTTTTCTTATTCTTATTCACAACACACCATCCAAACAATATTTTCTTATTCATGAATAGACAATTCTCCTATTTCTAATTCAAAATTCTTATTCATGAATTTTCTTATTCATTCTTATTCACTCCACTTCCAAACATACCCTATGCCTCTCTGTGGTGTCACAAGCTGAGGTCTCAGATGCTTCGTCAACACCCAAAACAAAGGAGGTAACATGTTGCTGCAATTTTTTTGTTTCGGGTTGCATACGATGTGCTTGACACAATGCCTGAAAGAACATAAGTTACGTTTTTCATTATAATTTTTTAATGTGATTGTCCATTATAGGAAAAGGGTCATCTCTGGAGTTCATACTAGATCAGTACATCTCGGTAATTACCTTGGTGCCATTAAGAATTGGGCTCTTCAGGTTATTTCTTTCATTTTTCTCCCACAATTAAAAACCATTGTATATTTAAATTTGTAAGATACAATGTCAAGTCTGCATGACCTATTTTTTCTGGTTCACATTGGTTTCTGGATTTGTATGAGACATTCTTCTTTATTGTAGACCTACATGTGGTAAGTCTCCTTCTAATCTTTCATATATATTACAATTTTCTACGAGTTTTAGTTATTTCTCAGGAAGCTTACATGCTTTTCCGCTAGGGCAGAAATAGAGTTTGAAAAGAAAATGCATTCTTTTTAGTTGGCTATAAGAATGTTGGATGCAATTAAATGTGAATTATGTGACATATTCTGCATAAATATATTTGTAATTGACAAATTATCTATTAGTCAACACTTCAATCAGTCAAAAGCTGATGTGGCATTGTGTAATACTAAATTTGCTTACTGTCTTGATTTCAGATTTGTTCAATTTTGTAGGAGCGTTCATGGAAAATTGCTGCTGCATCCTTAGTCTGCAGGTGGATTGTTAATGAGGGCCTAGAGAAATTTGAAGAGGTGAATTTGCACAATAGCCAGGCAAGGATGGCAAGAACCATTGCCAAGGTGGTTATGAGTTTCTGGCATTTGGTTGATGCTGTGAGAAAGTAGGTGTTGTACCTTTCCATTCAGTCGATGGCAAGAATCACTTGCTGTGAGAAAGCAGGTGCTGTACCTTACCACCACTAATTTTATTAACTGTTGTTTAGAGTTTAATTGGATTGAAAATGGAGATGGAGTTAGTTTCACTATGTTCAATTATAATGCATATTAAGTATTCAATTATAAATAAAAGAGATGTTTGTAGGGTTTTTTAGCAAAATTTGAAATGTAAGAGGTACTGGTTCTGCCCCATAAAGAGCCATAAAGATCGTTCAACAAATGGGAAGGTTCGAATCAAGTCTGATTCCTTTTTCTTTCTTGCTTTTCTTTGAAATACTTGAAATAATAAACTGGCATGTGCATGATTCTATAGGGTGAAGAAGGAGCTCTTGTAGCCTTTAGAGGAGAATTGCGCTTGGAGACAATTTAGATCTTTGCAACCTTTCTAATTTTCAATTTCAATATATTGTCAACAAACTTAAGTAAGAGACTGAGACATAAAAGCTCAATCCATCTTTAAGCATAAAGGATGGAATATTATTTCTCAGGTAGGAAATGTACGACCTGAGATATAAGTGCAGGGTAATGGTTGTCCAGTAAAATTGGTTTGAATATGTATTGAGTAAAGATGACTTGAGACACAAGCAGCGTATAGATGACAAGAAATGTACGACCTTATTGGCAGAGACAGCTTAGTTTAGTTTATTTCAGTTTCAATTTTCATTCTTTTTAATTTTGCCATTACGTTTGGCTTTTAATTTGGGTGCATTGGCTCAAGAAATGAAAAGCAAATAACAATGTAATTTGTTAGATTTTGTTTCTTGATGGCTACTATCAATGTTTGAAAATTTGTTAGATTTTGAAGTACATACTGATGATAGAGTGTAATGGAAATATTTTGCTGCATTCCTATTTAATTATAGATATAAGTATGTTCCTTTTATGTCACCAATCATATTAAATGTGCATTCATAAATATTTATTAATTCGGCCAATAAAAAGTAAGTGGATGGCCCAAATGTCCGCACTCTTTAATTGTAAATATTTTGAAAGAGATATTTGAAGAATTCATTGAAATTAGGCAAAAGGAAATAATGTTCATACATTGATATGATATTTGATTAAGAGATAAATAAACGAAATATAGCAATAAAATAATCGCAGCATTTAAGTTAAGAAATGACAATATAAAAAGTGATGATGTATTATTGGTTAATAATAGTTAAATGATGTAAAAAAAAAAAAGTAGATATATATATTGTGTCATTCTACATTATGCAACCAACACAGCTATTAAATCTTTAACTTTTTGAAATATATCAAATAAAAAATTGTCCGCACACGGTAACCAAACTCAAGCACTCGGTAACCAGCGCACAAACCCAAGTCCCTCTGGCTTTTTAAAATTTGGCAGTCGCTCTTCTCTTGCTTGTCTTGGAGTAAGTGCGCCTCTCTCATCCCATCTACTCTCGGACTCTCCCCATATCAACATCTCATCTCCTTCGTCAGTCATGCTTAATTATATTATCGAGATCAGATGAGAAACAGAGACAGACCACAACCCAAGGGGACTTGGGACGCATCCGCATCCTCGACAGTCCTTTAAAAGGACTGTCCCAAGCAGCCAAACGTTACCTTCCGTCAGATCGCGATCCAAGGGTCATCGATAGTCCAAAGGAAAATATTGCTCTCTCCAGCCTACCCGACCTGCCCAATCGCTCCGAAACGAAATAAAGAAGAAGAAAAATTAGAAATTCATTGGTTCTTCGTCTCCTTCGTTTCCTTCGCCTGACGTGAATCAAAAACCCAGATCGATCGAACGACAGAGTAGAAGCGAGAATCAGTGGGCGAGACAGTAGAATCGTTGAAGGAGAATCAAAATCAGTGGGCGAGACAGTAAAATCGTTGAAGAAGAATCAGAATCAGTGGGCGAGACAATAGATTGAGCGAGACAGTACCTGAAGCGAGAGTCAGTAGTGACAGACTAGTATCGCTCTCTTAGCACTCCAATCTGCGCCTCTCCAGGTACCTCCGTCTCCTCGCGAAACCCTAGACAGGTATAGCTCTTTCTTGATTCCTAATTCTTTTTATGTTCTTTTTTTCAAGGTTGATTTCTGTTGATCGTTGTTTAGCAAATTGAACTTTTATTTTTTATATTTGTTGCTTTTAGAACAAAAGTTCAACAGGTCACTGTACAAGCACAATTTACTGAGAGATACAACTGAACCTTTATTTTTTATCTATCCATAGTGAAATTAAGCACAATTTAATTTTATGCGCAATTTACAGGACAAGCCCTTAAATTCTTCGATTGTATATGGAATTCTATTTTTCTTTTCAAAAATAAAATGCAAAAACAGGTCGTACATTGGATTTTCTCAAAATGAGATCTGAGAGGAACCTTGACCTTGTAGAGACCACTTGTCCAATCTCCAATTGCATTTAAATCTTTGACCAGTATCTTATATGTTAAATCTTTCACGTAATTTTGTGTTATTTGGATTGAGGAGAATTCTTTGTCTGTTTCATTTTCATAATGTGATTAGATATCAAAGAGCAGATTCTGGTGATATATCCAAGGCTGGGTGTGAATTTAGAGGGTGGTAAAGCAGGCATAGTCTAGAAAGTTGTAATGCCTTAAAAATTGAGCAGATTTATGTAGTTTGTATCAACACCTTGAGTATGCAGTTTGTATCTGAACTTGAATATATTGATATCTATTTGTATATGGATGCCATAACTGGTTTGTATCTGACTTGTGAAGTTTGAATCCATTTATATTGAGTATATTGATATCTATTTGTTACTAACTGGTTTACCTCCAATTGTCTTTAAAGAACATTTTTTTTATGAAGTTTGAATCTTTAATTTTGATTATGTGCAAATTTTGACATTTGAACATGTTTCAATATGTCGGTTTATTGTACCTAGCAAAAAATGAAGAAATAGTGAGCATTAGAGATTGTAATGAAGGTGCACCTTCAACAATTGCCAATCAGGTCGACAGCGAACAAGCATGTCTAGATGACAAGGATACTGTTTTTTTTTTCATGTAGAAGTTTTCTTGTCTGTGATCACTGTATGAATGAACAAGCACATCTAGATGACAAGGATATCTCTTCTTTTTAATTTCATGTAGAAGTTTTTTTTGTTTGTTATCACTGTATGAATGCATAAAAGCTTGCTGGATTTATCTGTATCTAGTTGAATACTAAAGTTGTTTTACTAATGGCTATGTTTATTTTACTTGTTTGTGCTATTCATTGATACCAATTCTTTGCAAACATTACTATTTACTAAGCACTTACATATACTGATTTTGGATAAAACTAAATCCCACAAGATTTTGCTTCGAGTACATAGAACTGCATAAATGCATATTACAACATGCTTGGGACAAATGGAATTATAATTCAACACTTCTATTATGCTTGGGACAAATGGAAATATAATTCAACACTTCTATTACACTAGAAGCATAATATAATGCATAAAAGCATGGTTAAGAATAGCTACAGGAAAGTGTAACCAATTTATTGGCATCTATTGGTATTTAAATGTTTTTTTGGTTAGCAAATGTTGCATCAGAAACATGTGTGCACGCACAAAGATACATATTATATATACACAAAATCAAGCTTTCTAAAAATGTTGACGGAGAAAAAAATAACAAAATTATGATTAACAATTCAACATGCAATATATCAAGATATCACCATACAAGAACTATATCTTGAGCATTCTGATAAGGGACCCAAAATCACTACGGGACCCAATTACAACTTGGAGATCTAGAGAGAGGGATGAGAGAGGAGATAGAGTGGAGATACATATTTTAGGGTTGAATCGAGAGGGGAGAGCGAGCGATCGGGAAAGCTCGAGAGAGGCAACAAGAGGGTTCAGTTCTTTTTGTCTCTTTTAAGATGCAAGATAGAAGCGGAGAGCAGACATAAGGAGACGCGGGCAGGGATGGGCAGGCAGGAAAGAGGAGGAGATTTTTAAATCTCTCATGCGTCCTTGGATTTCAATCGAACGGATGGCGTTAAACGACTGCTTGGGACAGTCCTTTTAAAGGACTGTCGAGGATGCGGATGCGACTTGGGACCCTCCGTCCCTTCCTTCCATAGTTCCATTCTTCCACATTTACACTTGTAAACCACCCCACCACCTCTGTGGAACTGACCTCATGCTTTCTCTCCTCCTTCCCTTCCCCGTCACTCCATCACTGTAATTACTACTCCTAATCTACATACACCACTAGAACCCAAAATCACTCCCTTTGCCCTTCTAATTAATTAACCAAACACACTTCCTCCTCTCTATCTCTCCCTCCTCAACGCCATGAGAAATCTGCTTCTCCTCACATTCCTCCTCTTCTGCTCCATCCCTCTCTCCTTCTCTCTCACTCAAGAGGGTCTTTATTTGCTGGAAGCCAAGCGCGGCCTTGTCGACACCATGAACTCTCTTGCTGATTGGAACGAGCACGACTCGACCCCCTGCAATTGGACTCACGTCTCCTGTGTCGGCTCCTCTGTCGTCTCTCTTGACTTCACGAACCTGAACTTGTTGGGCCCCTTCCCTCCCTCCCTCTGCCAACTCCCTAACCTCACCTCTCTCTTTTTCACATTAAACTACATCAACTCCACTCTGAACTCATCCTCTCTCAACCTCTGTCAGTCTCTTACTCACCTTGACCTGTCATATAATAACCTTGTCGGGCCGTTGCCGGATTCACTAGCCGAGCTGCCTTCTCTGATCCATTTGGATCTTTCGGCCAATAATTTCTCAGGCTCCATCCCTCCTTCATTTGGTAAATTCCCCAAGATCCAACGGCTCTCCTTGGTCAACAACCTTCTCACTGGTACAGTGCCGGCATTTCTCGGCGATCTCTCGACGCTTCGGCAGCTGAATCTTTCATATAATCTCTTCACGCCGGGACCTGTACCGGCTTCCCTCTCCAAGCTTTCTTCTTTGGAAGTGCTATGGCTAGCTAATTGCAACTTGAACGGCCCAATACCGCCTTCTCTGGGTCTTCTGACTAACCTCACTGATTTTGACCTCTCGACGAATCACCTTACCGGTACAATTCCTGCTACTCTCTCTGGACTCTCGAATGTGATTCAAATTGAGCTCTATAACAATTCTCTTACTGGGTCAATCCCTTCGGGTCTGTCCAAGCTCACATCTCTTCGCCAGATTGACCTCTCCATGAACCAGCTTGAAGGACCTCTACCTGACGACATTTTTGACATTCCTCTATTGGAAAGCCTTCACATTTACTCGAACCGGTTAACTGGTCCGATACCACCACGTGTTTCTCAATCCACAACTCTTACCGAGATCAGACTCTTTTCCAACCAACTAAATGGGACTCTCCCGGCCAACTTGGGCAAGAATGCACCTTTAACGTGGCTCGACCTGTCAGACAATTTACTAACTGGTGAAATCCCACCAAGCATATGCGACCATGGTGTATTAGAGGAGCTTCTGTTGATTGATAATATGTTTACTGGACCATTGCCACAAGGCCTTGCCAAGTGTCGCAGCCTAATACGTGTCAGGCTGAAGAACAATCAGTTAACCGGCGAAGTACCTGATGGGCTCTGGGGCTTACCTCATCTATATCTCCTTGAGTTAACCAACAACTCTCTCTCTGGTGGAATCTCACCTGTCATCTCCAGTGCAGCGAACCTCTCTAAGCTCGTAATATCTGACAATAAATTCACTGGATCTATCCCTTCTGAAATTGGTACGCTGTCTAAACTTTATGAGATTTCAGCTGATAACAATAAGCTAAGTGGGCCCTTGCCAGCAACACTTGGTAACTTGGCTGAGCTCGGCCAGTTAAACCTGGATAACAATGCCTTATCTGGTGAGTTGCTTCGAGGTATTCAATCCTGGGTTAAACTAAGTGAGCTCAATTTGGCAAACAATGATTTCACTGGAGGGATTCCACCCGAGCTCGGTGCTTTACCTGTGCTTAATTATCTTGATCTATCAGGGAATCTCTTAACAGGTCAGATACCAAACGAGTTGCAAAACCTCAAGCTGAACCAGTTGAATTTGTCAAACAACAAGTTAACGGGTCCACTGCCTCGCTTATTTGCGACTGAGGCATACAGAGATAGCTTTTTGGGCAACCCTGGGCTTTGTGGGGACTTACCAGATCTGTGCATGGATTCAAATGCTGGGTCACGAGACCGACCAGGTTATGTCTGGATGCTGCGATCAATTTTCATATTCGCAGCAATTGTGCTTATTATTGGCGTTTCATGGTTCTATTGGAGGTATAAAAAATTCTCAAAGGCTAAAAGGGGGTTTGATAAGTCTAAATGGACTTTAACCTCATTCCACAAATTGGGTTTCAGCGAATATGAAATCCTTGATTGTCTTGATGAGGATAATGTGATTGGTAGTGGTGGTTCTGGCAAGGTCTACAAGGCTGTGTTGAGCAACGGTGAGATTGTTGCTGTGAAAAAGCTTTGCAGTGCGGTAAAAAAGGAAGGTAATGGTTTAAACCAAGCATCACTAATAGATGATGCTTTTGAAGCTGAGGTTGCAACATTAGGCAAAATTCGACACAAGAACATAGTCAAATTATGGTGCTGTTGCATCCACAAAGAATCCAAGCTTTTGGTTTACGAGTACATGCCTAATGGTAGTCTTGGGGACTTATTGCATAGTAACAAAGGAGGCGTTTTGGATTGGCAAACCAGGTACAAGATAGCTTTAGATTCTGCTGAGGGGCTGTCATACTTACACCATGATTGTGTACCACCCATTGTGCATAGAGATGTGAAGTCAAATAATATTTTGTTGGATGCTGAGTTTGGGGCTAGAGTTGCTGATTTTGGGGTTGCAAAAGTAGTAGAGGCAATTGGGAACGGCTCCAATTCTATGTCCGTCATTGCTGGTTCATGTGGCTATATTGCTCCAGGTTTGTCAATGGCTTGTGCTGAGAATAATATATAAACAGGCAAAAATAATAATACCAATTTTGCAAGTTACCATTAAAACTTTGATTGGTTTGGTTTTTAGGTTTATAAAACTAAAGAAATTGCTGGTTTGCCATATTACTTGACCTAACCATATTCAGAGAACTAAAGGAAATATAAGGTAGCCAACAGAACAAAACACATCTAATTTAGGAGTACAAGCTGGTGTATTGACATCACAAAAACATATCCTGATGTGCTCCCTTACTAGTCATGTCTTGACCAAAGATAGGCAATTTAGACCTCATCAGCTTTTCAATTCGCATTTATGGCTCTTTCTTAAACCTTGCTTTCTTTATTCAGAGTATGCGTATACACTTCGTGTGAATGAGAAAAGCGACACATACAGCTTTGGGGTGGTTCTTCTAGAACTTGTTAGTGGCAAGCCACCAGTAGATCCTGAGTTTGGTGAAAAAGACTTGGTGAAATGGGTCTCTGCAACCATGGAGCAAAAAGGTGTCGACCATGTAATTGACACAAAACTTGATCTCGCATTCAAGGAGGAGATCATGAAAGTGCTACACATTGGCCTTTTGTGTGCAAGTTCCCTACCAATTAACCGGCCATCAATGCGCCGGGTGGTGAAAATGCTACAAGAGGCACGGGCCGAATGCAAAGCCAGATCAGAGAAGAAGGACGGACATCTTTCGCCTTATTTCTTGGAAGAAGCTTCTGACAATGGTAGTGTAGCGTGATGTCAGTGCTTGCATCGAAGGTGCTTGCTGAAATGCCGGAGTGAGCTGTGAAAGGATGGCGGTGGGGTTATTTTTTGTAGTTTTTACCCCTTTCCGCTGTTTGATTAGGAACCTCGATGCTACTGTGTGTAGTTTCATTATTAAAAAATGGGGTGTTTTATATGGGTTTGCGCTTGTGAAGTATATATTAGTTGCATGGAGTTGGACGTGTTTGTCAATTAACGTGAATAGTTAGGACGGAGAACGGTGGGTTTGATAGACCTTTGCGCTAGTTATAAGTTGTAACAGCGGAAACATTATGTTGAAACTTCAATTTACAAATATATCAACGAGAGAATTACCCAAATGCGAGCGTATTAACTTCCCAGGTTTTGAAATTACAAAGTCATTTTGTTGGAACTTCAATCGAGAACATTATTATTTTTGAGCAACTTCGCAGACCATCGCACTTTTAGTTTCCTTTGAGGGAACGTTTAAATGAAAGAAATGAATTTCTATCTTTGACTAACGAAAGACGGTAAATTATTATTATTATTTTTTTTGCAAACAAAAGAATGTGGTTTATTCTATTTTTAAGAATTACAATTTAATAATAATATTTGAAAACAAATTCTTAATTTAAAAATTCTAAATGAGCAAACAATTTTAATTCAAAATTAACGAACATGGAAATTAATGCCGCTCTTCGCAAGTAAGTCGAATACATTTGAAACGTAGTACTCGTGGTATACTTTGATGTTTAATAATGGATGAACTTTGACAAGAACTGTAGCTACAAAAATTTTTATCGTGAAGCGCAAGAGCATATGATACTTTGAAAACACCGTTTGAATCTTTTTTTTTTATCGAAATTTGTATTTTTTTTTGTTTAAAATTTTAGACCTGTTCTTTCATCAAAAGACCTCATTGTTTGAAATCTGCGCTGTTAGTTTTGGTGTCATTTCTCGTTAGTTGTTTTATTTGTTTATTCATTAGTTATTTTTTATTTAGATTGGAGTAATCTATCGTCTAGAATTTCATTTTAGTTAGAAGTCCCCGTAATTTTCATTTATCTTTATTATTGGTTCTTTTTAAAACCTAAATCCACATAACCATTTGTTAATATGTAAATAAAAAAAGAGTCGGATTATGTGGTTGTAGTAATTTATGTAATATTTTTTTTTAATTTTAGATTTTAAAGTTTAATTTTTTTTCAGTTAAAATTTTGAGTAGAAAGATTGTAGACATTTATCTCCACCGTTTGTATGGTCAGCTTTTACTAAAATTTTAGTTTTTTTCTCTGGACTTTTAACTTGGAAAACAAAGCTAACTATTGAAAAAAAATAGGCTTTGATCAAAATATTATTTGCTCGGGATTTCATTTTCTTTTTTTCATTTCAATAGAATTGATTTGTCAGTATCTCGTTGGGTCTAGTAACATAGCATGAAATTCCAATTAAATGAAAATCAAATCTGTTCATTTTGATAAAAAAAAATTTCTAATGAAATGAAATTTTGTGCGGAAAAAAAGTAATTCTAGTCAGGCCTTAATCTTTAGAAAGAGTTGATTTTATATAAATTTTCTTGCATCGAGCAGATTATAAACACAAGTAAATATACATTTCGAAATGCCAAATGCCTACATAACAGCAACACTATTAGACTCTCATCGAAATCGGAGATGAGCGAGGAAATAAAAAGAAAAGAGAAGAAAAGAAAAGAAAAAAGAACCAAAGAAATCTGACTGTTAGTCTTGGTTGGAGATCGTGGAGCGAACAGCGCAGAGGAATTCGGGAGAGTTAATCACATAGCGGAGAAGACGAGACCGAATAGTCGAAATGAATTCTTGCCAATTTTTTTTGGTATTGGACATGATTAAGGGGATCAAAATTTTTTAGTAGATTTGAAAAAAAAAGTAATTTTCATTTTCATTTCTCGTGTTAAAATTCGGGTTCCAATCAGAGCCTTAATCAGGCAATAATTCATGCAAAGAAACGTATAAGGTTGTATTACTTTTAAGACTTACCTGATACATGTGATCTTTTCAAACGTCTATAGGAAAGTAAATGATAACCAAAAAAAAAATAATAAGGAAGTGCAAAGCAAATCATGACATGAATCATAGAATCGAAATCAAAACAAGAAACAAAATCGACAGACCAAGGGTAATACCATTTGACCTAGAAAAACAACTTAGACGTGGAAGATTTATGTATATATCTATAGTATAATATAATCTGCGTGAATTTTTTGCGCAGATTTTAAAGCAAAGGACACGCTCAAATACCGAAAACAGAACCTATCCGTTACTTTTTTTTTAAGTTTTTAATCTAAGCCGTTTATCCTATTCGTTGCGTAGCTTCGATTTCTTTTCCGTGTTTAACTTTCTCATTTACTCCTCATTTACTGCTTCGGCGCCTCTTCAGTTTCTTTCTTTTAATTCTCATTTTTTCTTCTTAATTCTTCATTTCCTCATTTTGTTTCTCGTGGAGACAGGAAGAGCAGTGGGATAGAGTCATAGAGAGAGAGAACTAGGGATGGCAGAAGCGGAAGGAAGGGGCACAGATGAAGGCATGCCTCAAGTAGACCCGACTACGGTTCCTCAGCAATTGTTTCTCTGAGCCTTTTGCTCCGGTGTCGACCTCACCGCCATCCAGCCCATCATCAAGGCTGACGTCAAGGATCCCCTCTCCTCTCTATTCCATCTCCACTGTTGATCAAATCTTACTCAGCCGCTGCTTTCCCATCTCCAATTTCACGCCTCAGCCATCCACTTCCCAATCCCAACAACAGCCACCCCTCCGTCTGCAACTCCGCCAATCACGTTCCAATCCCAAACTCCAGTACTCTTTCTCTCTCTCTCTCTTTCCTTCTCTCTCTATCTCTTTATTCTTATATTAATTTTGAGAAACAATCAATATGAACCAATATTTGTGAAATTGCAGGGGGAGGTATACAAACTGTTGTTGATTACTAAGTCTGTAGATTCAGAAAAATAAATTTTTTGAGTCGTTAACTATTTTTAGCATTAGTCATGATATTGTGCTCAGTTTAGTTATCAACACTTACAATTTAATTTGAATTAATACAGTTATATATCTGAGAATTCTTTTTTCTTTTTAGAATTGATTGACAGCAGCTGTCAAAGGGAATATCTGGGAACTCTTTAATCAGTTTGAATTAAAAATAATGATTTCATTGTTGCATGTTGAAATCCTTCTTAGCACATGCATGCCTTAGTTTACAATGGTGAATTGCTGGATATTTAACAAGTGTTGTTAGCATAAGGAACCAAAGGTTTCAGAAACCGATTTAGTGATTATACCAGATTTAACAAATAATCATGGTAGACCTTGATGACTGTCGTGATGCATTTTCTACAAAATTAAACTCTTATTTTCAAATATTATTTTTTCTTCTTATGTTCCGTGATTTTTTTTTACAATTTTACATATTTTGACTTAGAGGTGGGTGTTCAAGATCATGGGCTTCATGTTAGTGACACTACAACTGTTGTCAGGTACAATTTTCTTTGCCTCGTCATTCATGTGTTTATTCATCTAATTTGATTGCTTATTTTTTTTTCTGTTCGCGTTCTTTTTTATTTGTATAATATTTCCTTTTAATCACATATGTTTTTATTGGATTTGAAGTCTATTAAAAATTAGGGGCTGATAAGCAATGTTATAAATATGAACATTGAAAAAATTAGAGTAATGATAAAAAATAATAAACTATGTATTTGAGCTATATATAATATGAGTAAATCTATTGTGAACCATGATGCATAGAGCGCTCTGTGCACCACGACCGTTTGATAGGTGATTTTGTAAATTGACAAATCTAAATTAACCAATCCAATCTATATATTGAAATCTCATAACAAATAAAATTTTACAATTTTTAGAATTTTTTTTCTATTTTTTTCAAATTTTTTAAAACTTGCCATTTTGGCTTATAAATTAGTATATTTATAGCAAAAAATGGCAAGTGTTAAAAAATTCGAAAAAAATAGTAAAAAAATTTAAAAAATTGTAAAATTTTGTTTGCTATGAGATTTCAATATATAGATTGGGTTGTTTAAATTAGATTTGACAATTTGTGAAACCACCGACCTGGTGCACGGAAGCTTATATGAACCATGGTTCACAATAGATTTACTCATATAATATTTTTCCGATTAATAGTGCTATTGTAATAAGCGATAACAAGAAATGGATATGTAAATAGTGAAACTTTGTGAGCAATTCTTCTTCTTTCTTTTTTTTGTCTACGTTATTCATCTTTTAATTTCAAATCTGAACTGAGGCTAAGTACGATTGGACTATATTTTTGCAAGGTTTATAACATTTTGTTGTTCCTTGGTATTTCCTTCAATTTCAGATTGGAATTGAGGACTAAGGGAAGCAACATCGATTGCAGGAACATCTTTGCTTCAACCTCTTGCAGACTATCATTTTCTTCGAGAGGTAAAATTTATAAGGACAATCGAACTGTTCTGACATAAGGAGGCCTTTGGATTTTAATGAATTTCTATGACTTGTACTACAACTGGTGATTGAAGATTAACCAGTATGTTTGATTTTTTTTTTTATTAGGTGTGGACTGTGTGGTACCTCCTATTTAAATTCTACCAAATACATATCAGTAAGGGTTTATGATTTCTTTCATATTATTTATTATTATCTAATAGACAATCAATATTAGATAGTGTTTATTTATTCACTATTAATCAATATGAAGAACCTCACTGATGGCAAAGTTGCGATATATGAACCTAACATTGGTTCAGATTATTAAACACCCTTATCGAAATTTAAAAATATAGACCAGCCTATATTTTGTGGCATATTCATATATACCTTTGTACGTGTCAGATTGTATTAGACCGGTGAAGACCTGTTACGTCATAATACTTGCCATTGTGCATTATGATTTTTCCACTCTTCCATGGTCTCTCTATATCTTTCTTGGAATAGGTTTTACCCCATTTCTCTTTTGCCTGATGGCGCCCCTCTCTCTTCATCGCCCCTCTCCATCATCTCTCTACCTCTTCCATCGCCTTTTCCGGGTGGTTCTCCGTCTCAGTGGCTCTTTCTCTCCATCGCCTCCTATGCGAGTTCTCCTATTTCTGTCGCCTCATGTAGAAATTCAAGTCGAGACAGGTTTTGTTTCTTGGATCCATGGCTAGATGCACAAATTCCACTTGATTGATTATGACAAGGCAAATTTTTATCTATTTTTATACATTTTTTTGTATTTTTTTGTTTATTTTTGTAGCTAGGTCTTTGTTTTTATTTTACGCCTCAAATTTTTGGGTGGGTGTTTTTATTTCTTTTCATGAGAGATCCCCCCACACCAAAAAAATAAAAATAAAAAAATAATAATAAATAAATAAAGTCCACTTGGCGCACACAATTCATCAGCCCCTCACACCCCTCCAACTGAACACCATATAAAAAAAAAATAAAAATCCAAATACTTGACATGGCAACAGAAATAGTTGAATTATTTTTGGGCGATCCTCTTTGTGATAATAAACATCTATATTTATGTTCTTTATATAGAATAGAATTTATTTATGAACACACTTATTCAAAATGATTGGATTATACATTGTGTACACTGTACGCACATAATTTGCAAATTTTACAAATTCACTGTATATTTTGGCATATGAAGCGATTTTGCATTTATTATAAGTTGATGACAATAATCCATATTTAAGCTCTTTATATAGTCTAGAATAAATTTATGAGCTCACATATTCAAAACGATTGGATTATACATTGTAATTATTCACTTAATATACGGATTTTACAATTTCTGAGTATATTTGAGCATTTCAAACGATTTTGCATTCATTTTAAGTCATTTGCCCAGAGTAATCTATATTTATGATCTTTATATAGTTTAGAATATGTTTCTGAACTAAGTTTATTCAAAGCGATTGGAATATACATTGTAATTGCGAACATGCTGTGAAAATTTTAAAGATTCTGAGTATATTGGAGCATTTGAAGCGATTTTGCATTAATTTTAAGTCATTTGATCACAATAATCTATATTTAAGCTCTTTATATGGTGTAGAATTTGTTTATGAGCTCAATTATTCAAAATGATTGGATTATACATTGTAATTATTCACATATTTTGCAGATTTGACAGATTCTGAGTATATATGAGCATTTGAAGCGATTTTGCATTTATTTTAAGTCATTTGATCACAATAATCTGTATTTATGCTCTTTATATAGTTTAAAATATTTTTATGAGGTCAATTATTAAGAAAGATTGGATTATACATTGTAATTATTCACATAATATGCAGATTTTACAGATTCTAAGTATATTTTAGCATTTCAAGCGATTTTGCATTCATTTTATGTTATTTGATCACAATAATGTATATTTAAGCTCTTTATATAGTCGACAATATGTTTATAATATCACTTATTCAAAACAATTGGATTATACATTGTAATTATGCAAATAATGTTCAGATTTTAAAGATTCTGAGTATATTTGAGCATTTGAAGAGATTTTGCATTAATTTTAAGTCATTTGATCACAATAAACTATATTTAATCTCTTTATATTGTGTAAAATTTATTTACGAGCTCAATTATTCAAAATGATTGGATTATACATTGTAATTATTCACATATTTTGCAGATTTGACAGATTCTGAGTATATATGAGCATTTGAAGCGATTTTGCATTTATTTTAAGTCATTTGATCACAATAATCTGTATTTATGCTCTTTATATAGTTTAAAATATGTTTATGAGGTCAATTATTAAGAAAGATTGGATTATACATTGTAATTATTCATATAATATGCAGATTTTACAGATTCTAAGTATATTTTAGCATTTCAAGCGATTTTGCATTCATTTTATGTTATTTGATCACAATAATGTATATTTAAGCTCTTTATATAGTCGAGAATATGTTTAGAATATCACTTATTCAAAACGATTGGATAATAAATTGTAATTATGCAAATATTGTTCAGATTTTAAAGATCCTGAGTATATTTGAGCATTTTAAGCGATTTTGCATTAATTTTAAGTCATTTGATCACAATAATCTATATTTAAGCTCTTTATATTGTGTAGAATTTGTTTATGAGCTCAATTATTCAAAATGATTGGATTATACATTGTAATTATTCGCATATTTTGCAGATTTGACAGATTCTGAGTATATATGAGCATTTGAAGTGATTTTACATTTATTTTAAGTCATTTGCTCACAATAATCTGTATTTATGCTCTTTATATAGTTTAAAATATGTTTATGAGGTCAATTATTAAGAAAGATTGGATTATACATTGTAATTATTCAATAATATGCAGATTTTACAGATTCTAAGTATATTTTAGCATTTCAAGCGATTTTGCATTCATTTTATGTTATTTGATCACAATAATGTATATTTAAGCTCTTTATATAGTCGAGAATATGTTTATAATATCACTTATTCAAAACAATTGGATTATACATTGTAATTATGCAATAAAATTCAGAATTGAAAGATTCTGAGTGTATTTGAGCATTTCAATCGATTTTGCATTAATTTTAAGTTATTCGATCACAATAATATATATTTAAGCTCTTTATATTGTGTAGAATTTGTTTATGATCTCAATTATTCATAACGATTGAATTATACATTGTAATTATTCACATATTGTGCAGATTTTACAGATTCTGAGTATATTTGAGCATTTGAAGCGATTTAGCATTCATTTTAATTCATTTGATCACAATAATATATATTTATGCCCTTTATATAGTTTAGAAAATGTTTATGAGGTCAAGTATTAAAAAAGATTGGTTTATACATTGTAATTATTCACATAATGTACAGATTTCACAAATTCTCAGTATATTTGAGCATTTTAAGCGATTTTATGTTCATTTTAAGTCATTAGATCATAATAATCTATATTTAAGCTCTTTATATAGTTTAGAATATATTTATGAACTCACTTATTTCAAACGATTGGATTATGCATTATAATTATTCACATAATATACAAATTTTACAATTTCTGAGTACATTTGAGAATTTCAAACGATTTTGTATTCTTTATAAGCCATTTGACCACAGTAATCTATATTTATGATCTTTATATAGTTTAGAATATGTTTCTAAACTAAGTTATTTAAACGATTGGATTATACATTATAATTGCGCAAATGGTCTGAAGATTTTAAAGATTCTGAGTACATTAAAGCATTTCAAGAGATTTTGCATTCATTTTAAGTTATTTTATCACAATAATCTATATTTAAGCTATTTATATTGTCTAAAATATATTTATGAGATCAATTATTCAAAATGATTGGATTATACATTGCAATTATTCACATATTGTGTTTATTATACAGATTCTAAGTTTATGTGAGCATTTCAATTGATTTTGCATTCATTTTAAGTTATTTGATGACAATATTCTATATTAAATCTCTTTATAAAGTTTAGAATATGTTTATGAGCTAAATTATTCAAAATAATTGGATTATACATTGTAATTATTCACATAATGTACATATTTTTCAGATTCTAAGTTTATTTGAGCATTTCAAGCGATTTTGCATTCGTTTTAAGTGATTTGATCACAATAATATATATTTAAGCTCTTTATTTTATCTAGAATATGTTTAGGATATAAATTACTCAAAACGATTGGATTATATGTTGTAATTATGCACATAATGTGCAGATTTGAAAGAATCTGTGTATATTTGAGCATTTAAGGCTATTTTGCATTCATTTTAATTAATTTGATCTCAATAACCGACATTTAGCCTCTTTATATAGTCTAGAATATGTTTATGAACTCAGTTATTTAAAATAATTGGATTATACATTGTAATTACGAATAGATGTGCAGATTTTACATATTTTCTGAAAATATTTTATCATTTCAAACGATTTTACATTCATTTTGAGTCATCTGATCACAATAATTTATATTTGACCTCTTTATATATTCTAGAATATATTTATGAACTCGCTTATTCAAAAAGATTGGATAATACACTGTAATTATGCCAAAATGTGCAAATTTTATAGATTCTGAGTGTATTTGAGCATTTCAAGCGATTTTTGCATTCAATTTGAGACATTTGTTCACGATAATGTATATATTTAAGCTCTTTACATAGGCAAGAATTTGTTTATGAGCACACTCATTTAAAACAATTGGATTATTTATTTTTATTACACAAATAATGTACAAATTTTAAAGATTCTGTGTATATTTGTGTATTTCAAGCGATTTTGTATTCACTTTACGTCATTTGTTGACAATAATCTATATTTAAGCTCTTATATAGTCTAGAATATGTTTATGAGCTCACATATTTAAAACGATTGGATTAGACATTGTAATTATTCACATAATATACGGATTTTACAATTTCTGAGTTTATTATTTGAGCATTTCAAAATATTTTGTATTCATTTTTTAAGTCATTTGATCACAGTAATCTATATTTATGATCTTTATAAAGTTTAGAATATGTTTATGAGGTCAAATATTAAGAAAGATTGGTTTATACATTGTAATTATTTATATAATGTGCAGATTTTACAAATTCTAAGTATATTTGAGCATTTTAAGCGATTTTGCATTCATTTTAAGTCATTTGATCACAATAATCTATTATTAAGCTCTTTATAAAGTCTAGAATATATTTATGAGCTCAATTATTCAAAATGACTGGATTGTACATTGAAATTATTCACATGATATGCAGATTTTACAGATTCTGACTATATTTGAGCATTTCAAGCGCTTTTGCATTCATTTTAAGTTATTTGATCACAATAACGTATATTAAAGCTCTTTATATAGTCTAGTATATGTTTATGATATCACTTATTCAAAATGATTGGATTATAAATTGTAATTATGCAAATTATGTTCAGATTTTAAAGATTCTGAGTATATTTGAGCATTTCAAACGATTTTGCATTAACATTAAGTCATTTGATCACAATAATCTATATTTAAGCTCTTTATATTTTGTATAATATGTTTATGAGCTCAATTGTTCAAAACGATTGGATTGTACATTTTAATTATTCACATATATTCCAGATTTTACAGATTCTGAGTATATTTGAGGATTTGAATCGATTTTGCATTCATTTTAAGTAATTTGATCACAACAATCTTTATTTATGGTCTTTATATAGTCTTGAATAAGTTAATGAGGTTAATTATTAAGAAATAATGGTTTATACATTGTAATTATTCACATAATGTGCAGATTTGATAAATTCTTAGTATATTTGAGCATTTAAATCAATTTTGCAATCATTTTAAGTCATTTGATTACAATAATCTATATTTAAGCTCTTTATATTGTTTAGAATATGTTTATGAACTCACTTATTCTAAACGATTGGATTACACATTGTAATTATTCACATAATATACGAATTTTACAATTTCTGAGTATATTTGAGCGTTTCAAACGATTTTGTATTCATTTTAAGTCATTTGACCACATTAATCTATATTTATGATCTTTTTATCATTTATAATATGTTTCTAGAATATGTTTATGATATCAGTTATTCAAAATGATTGGATTATAGATTATAATTATGCACATAATGTTCAGATTTGAAAGATTCTGAGTATATTTGAACATTTCAAGCGATTTTGCATTCATTTTAATTCATTTGATGTCAATAATCTATATTGAACCTCTTTATATAGTATAGAATATGTTTATGAACTCAATTATTCAAAATGATTGGATTATATATTGTAATTACACACATAATTTGCAGATTTTGCAGATTCTGAGAATATTTTAATATTTCAAGCGATTTTACATGCATTTTAAGTTATCTGTTCACAATAATCAATATTTAAGCTCTCTTTATAAAGTCTCGAATATTGTTTATTAACTCACTTATTTAAAAAGATTGGATCATACATTGTAATTATGCACAAAATATTTAGATTTTAAGGATTTCGAGTATATTTGAGCATTTCAAGCGATTTTTGCATTCAATTTAAGACATTTGTTCACGATAATCTATATTTAATCTCTTAACAAAGTCTAGAATATGTTTAAGAACACACTCGTTCAAAATGAATGGATTATTCATTGTAATTACACACATCAATGTGCAGATTTTACATATTCTGTGTATATTCGAGTATTTCAAGCGATTTTGCATTCGTGTTAAGTCATTTGATAACAATAATCTATAATAAAGCTCTTTGTAAAGTCTCACATATGTTTATGAGCTCAATTATTCAAAACGATTGGATTGTACATTGTAATTATTCACATAATATGCAGAATTTACAGATTCTGACTATATTTGAACATTTCAAGCGCTTTTGCATTCATTTTAAGTCATTTGATCACCATAATATATATTTAAGCTCTTTATATAGTCTAGAATATGTTTATGATATCACTTATTCAAAAAATTGGATTATACATTGTAATTATGCACATAATGTTCAGATTTGAAAGATTCTGAGTATATTTGAGCATTTCAAGCGATTTTGCTTAATTCTAAGTCATTTGTCACAATAATCTATATTTAAACTCTTTATATTGTGTAGAATATTTTTATGAGCTCAATTATTCAAAACGATTAGATTATACATTGTAATTATTCACATATTTTGCAGATTTTACAGATTCTGAGTATATTTGAGCATTTGAAGCGATTTTGCATCATTTTAAGTTATGTGATCACAATAATCTATATTTATGCCCTTTATATAGTCTAGAATATGTTTATGAGGTCAAATATTAAAAAAGATTGGTTTATACATTGTAATTATTCATATAATGTGCACATTTCACAAATTCTAAGTACATTTGAGCATTTTAAGCGATTTTGAGTTCATTTTAAGTCATTTGATCACAATAATTTATATTTAAGCTATTTATATAGTTTAGAATATGTTTATGAACTCACTTATAATAAATAATTGGATAATACATTCTAATTATTCTCATAATATACGCAGTTTGCAATTTTTTAGTATATTTGAGCATTTCAAACGATTTTGTATTCATTTTAATTCATTTTGACCATAGTAATCTATATTTATGATCTTTATATTGTTTAGAATATGTTTATAAAGTATAAACTAAGTTATTCCAAACGATTGGATTATACAGTGTAATCACGCACATAATGTGCAGATTTTAAAGATTCTCAGTATATTGGAGTATTTCAAGAGATTTTGCATTCATTTTAATTTATTTGATCAAAATAATCTCTATTAAAGCTCTTTATATAGTCTATAATATGTTTATGAGATTAGTTATTCAAAACGATTGGATTATACATTGTAATTATTCACATAATGTACATATTTTACAGATTCTAAGTTTATTTGAGCATTTCAATCGATTTTGCATTCATTTTAAATTATTGGATCACAATCATCTATATTTAAGATCTTTATATTGTCAAGAATATGTTTATGAACTTACTTATTCTAAACGATTGCATTATACATTGTAATTACACACATAATATGTAGATTTTAAAGGTTCTGAGTATATTTGAGCATTTCAAGCGATTTTGCATTTATTTAAGTCATTTGATCACAATAATCTATAATTAAGCTCTTTATAAAGTCTAGAATATGTTTATGAGTTCAATTATTCATAACGATTGGATTGTACATTGTAATTATTCACATAATATGCAGCTTTTACAGATTCTGAGTATGAGCATTTCAAGCGATTTTGCATTCATTTTAAGTCATTTGATCACAATAATGTATATTTAAGCTTTTTATATTGTGTAGAATATGTTTATGATATCACTTATTCAAAACGATTGGATTATATATTGTAATTATGCAAATAATTTTCAGATTTTAATGATTCTGAGTATATTTGAGCATTTCAAGCGATTTTGCATTAATTTTAAGTCCTTTGATTACAATAATCTATATTTAAGTATTTTATATTGTGTAGAATATGTTTATTAGCTCAATTATTCAAAACGATTGGATTATACATTGTAATTATTCACATATTGTGCAGATTTTACATATTCTGATTATATTTGAACAATTGAAGAAATTTTGCATTCATTTTAAGTCATTTGGTCACAAATAATCTATATTTATACTCTTTATTTAGTCTAGAATATGTTTATGAGGTTAATAATTTCTAAAATATTGGTTTATACATTGTAATTATTCACATAATGTGCAGATTTGACAAATTCTAAGTATATCTGAGCATTTTAAGTGATTTTGCATTCATTTTAAGTCATTTGATCACAATAATTGATATTTAAGCTCTTTATATAGTTTAGAATATGTTTATGAACTCACTTATTCCAAACGATTGGATTATACATTATAATTATTCACATAATAAACGGATTTTACAATTTCTGAGTATATTTGAGTGTTTCAAACGATTTTGTACTCATTTTTAAGTCATTTGACCGCAGTAATCTATATTTATGATCTTTATATAGTTTAGAGTATGTTTCTTTAATATAATTTATTAAAAACGATTGGATTATACATTTTAATTGCACACATAATGTACAGATTTTAAAGATTCTGAGTATATTGGAGCATTTCAAGCGATTTGCATTCATTTTAAGTTGTTTGATCATAATAATCTATATCTACGCTCTTTATATTGTCTAAAATATGTTTATGAGCTCAATTATTCAAAACAATTGGATTATACATTGTAATTATTCACATATTGTGAAGATTTTGCAGATTTTGAGTATATTTGAGCATTTGAATTGATTTTGCATTCATTTTTAGTCATTTGATCACAACAATCTATATTTATGCTCTTTATATTGTATAGAATATGTTTATGACGTCAATTATTAAAAAAAGATTTTTTATACATTGTAATTATTCACATAGTGTGCCGATTTGACGAATTCTAAGTATATTTGAGCATTTTAAGCGATTTTGCATTTATTTTAAGTCCTTTGATCATAATAATCTATATTTAATCTCTTTATATAATTTAAAATATTTTTATGAACTCACTTATTCCAAACGATTGGATTATATAATATAATTATTCACATAATATACGGATTTTACAATTTCTGAGTATATTTGAGCATTTCAAAAGATTTTGCATTCATTTTAAGTCATTCGACAACAGTAATCTATATTTATGATTTTTATTGTTTAGAATATGTTTCTGAACTAAGTTATTCAAAACTATGGGATTATACAGTGTAATTATGCACATAATGTGCAGATTTTAAATATTCTGAGTATATTTGAGCATTTCAAGCGATTTTGCATTAATTTTAAGTCCTTTGATCACAATAATCTATATTTAAGCATTTTTATATTGTGTAGAATATATTTATGATCTTAATTATTCAAAACGATTGGATTATACATTATAATTATTCACATAATGTGCATATTTTACAGATTCTGAGTATATTTGAGCATTTCAAGCGATTTTGTATTCATTTTAATTCATTTGATCACAAATAATCTATATTTATGCTCTTTATTTAGTCTAGAATATGTTTACGAGCTCACATAATATACAGATTGTAATTATACATTGTAATTATACAGATTCTGAGTATATTTTAGCATTTCAAGCGATTTTGTGTTCATTTTAAGTAATTTGATCACAATATTGTATATTTAAACTCTTTATATAGTCTAGAATATGTTTATGAGTTCACTCATTCAAAACGATTGGATTATACATTATAATTATTCACATAATTTGCATATTTTACAGATTCTGAGTATAATTGAGCATTTCAAGCCATTGTATTCGTTTTAAGTGTTTTGATCACATTAATCTATATTTAAACTCTTTATATTGTGTAAAATATGTTTGTGATATCACTTATTCAAAACAATTGGATTATACATTATAATTATGCACATAATGTTCAGATTTTTAAGATTCTGAGTATATTTGAGCATTTCAAGCGATTTTGCATTAATTTTAAGTCATTTGATCACAATAATTTATATTTAAGCATTTTATATTTTGTAGAATATGTTTATTAGCTCAATTATTCAAAATGATTGGATTATACATTGTAATTATACACATATTGTGCAGATTTTACAGATTCTGAGTATATTTGAACATTTGAAGAGATTTTACATTCATTTTAAGTCATTTGGTCACAATAATCTATATTTATGCTCTTTATTTAGTCTAGAATATGTTTATGAGTTCAATTATTCAAAACGATTAATTTGTACATTGTAATTATTCACATAATATGCAGCTTTTACAGATTCTGAGTATATTTTGCATTAACTTTAAGTCATTTGATCACAAGAATGTATGTTTAAGCTTTTTATATTGTCTAGAATATGTTTATGATATCACTTATTCAAAACGAATGGATGATATATTGTAATTATGCAAATAATTTTCAGATTTTAAAGTTTCTGAGTATATTTGAGCATTTCAAGCGATTTTGCATTAATTTTAAGTCCTTTGATCACAATAATCTATATTTAAGCATTTTATATTGTGTAGAATATATTTATGATCGTAATTATTCAAAACGATTGGATTATACATTATAATTATTCACATAATGTGCATATTTTACAGATTCTGAGTATATTTGAGCATTTCAAGCGATTTGGTATTCATTTTAATTCATTTGATCACAAATAATCTATATTTATGCTCTGTATTTAGTCTAGAATTTGTTTATGAGGCCAACTATTCAAAATGATTGAATTGTACATTGTAATTATTCACATAATATGCAGCTTTTACAGATTCTGAGTATTTTGAGTATTTCAAGCGATTTTTGCATTCATTTTAAGTCATTTGATCACAATAATGTATATTTAAGCTTTTTATATTGTCTAGAATATGTTTATGATATAACTTATTCAAAACGATTGGATGATATATTGTAATTATGCAAATAATTTTCAGATTTGAAAGATTCTGAGTATATTTGAGCATTTCAAGTGATTTTGCATTAATTTTAAGTCCTTTGATCACAATAATCTATATTTAAGCATTTTATATTGTGTAGAATATGTTTATTAGCTCAATTATTCACAACGTTTGGATTATACATTGTAATTATTCACATATTGTGCAGATTTATAGATTCAGAGTATATTTGAAAAATTGAAGAGATTTTGCATTCATTTTAAGTCATCTGATCATAATAATTTATATTTAAGGATCTTTATATAGTCTCGAATATGTTTATGAACTAACTTATTTAAAAAAATTGGATTATACGTTGTAATTATGCACATAATGTAAAGATTTTACAGATTCTTAGTATATTTGAGCATTTTCAAATGATTTTGCATTAATTTTAAGTCATTTGATCACAATAATGTATATTTATGATCTATATATTATCTAGAATATGTTTTTGATCCCAATTTTTCAAAACAATAGGATTATACATTGTATTCACATAATGTGTTGATTTTAATGATTTTGAGTAAATTTGAGAATTTCAAGCGATTTTGCATTCATTTTAAGTCATTTGATCACAATAAACTATATTTATACTTTTTATATAGTTTAGAATATTCTTATGAACTTATTTATTCAAAACTATTAGATTATACATTGTAATTATTCACATAATATGCATATTTTACTGATTCCAAGTATATTTGAGCATTTTAAGCAATTTTGCAATCATTTTAAGTCATTTGATCACAATAATCAATATTTAACCTCTTTATTTTTTGTAGAATATGTTTATAATATAATTTATTCAATACAATTGGATTATACATTGTAATTATGCACATTATGTGTAGATTTGAATGATTCTGAGTATATTCGAGCCTTTCAATCAATTTTGCATTAATTTTAATTTATTTGATCACAACAATCTATATTTAAGCTCTTTATATAATCTAGAATATATTTATGAACTCATTTATTTAAAACGATCAGATTATACATTCTAATTCTTCACATTATGTGCAGATTTTACAGATTCAGAGTATATTTGAGCATTTCAAGTGATTTTTTATTCATTTTAAGTTATTTGATCACAGTAATACATATTTAAGCTCTTTATTTTGTCTAGAATATGTTTATGATATAACTTACTCAAAACGATTTGATTATATATTGTAATTATGCACATAATATGCAGATTTGAAAGACTATGAGTATATTTGAGCATTTCAAGCAATTTTTTGATCACAATAAGCTATATTTATGATTTTTATATAGTTTAGAATATGTTTATGAACTCACATATTTAACACGATTAGATTATGCATTGTATTTATTCACATAATGTGCGGATTTTAAAAATTCTGAGTATATTTGAGCATTTGAAGATATTTTATTTTCAGTTGAAGTCATTTGATCAAATTAATCTATATTTAAGCTCTTTATATAGTCTCGAATATATTTTTGTATTCAGTTATTCAAAAAATTGGATTATACATTGTAATTATGCGCAAAATGTGCAGATTTTACGGATTCTAAGTATATTTGAGCATTTCAAGTGATTTTGCATTAATTTAAGTCATTTGATCACAATAACGTATATTTAAGCTCTTTATATTGTCTAGAATATATTTATGATCTTAATTATTCAAAATGATTGGATTATACAATATAATTATTCACATAATGTGCATATTTTACAGATTCTGAGTATATATGAGCATTTCAAGCGATTTTGTATTCATTTTAATTCATTTGATCATAAAAAATCTATATTTATGCTCTTTATTTAGTCTAGAATATTTTTATGAGGCCAATTATTCAAAATGATTGGATTATACACGATAATTATTCACATAATTTGCATATTTTACAGATTCAAGTATATTTGAGCATTTCAGGCGATTTCGCATTATTTTAAGTTATTTGATCTCAATAATCTATATTTATGCTCTTTATATAGTCTAGAATATGTTTATGAGGCCAATTATTCAAAAAGATTGGTTTATACTTTGTAATTATTTTACAGATTCTAAATTTTTTTAAGTATTTCAATCGATTTTACATTCATTTTATGTTATTTGATGACAAGAATCTACATTTAAACTCTTTATATAGTCTAGAATATGTTTATGAATTCACGTATTCACAACGATTGTACTATACATTGCAATTGCGCCAAAAATGTCCAGATTTTATAGATTTTGGGTATATTTAAGCATTATACACATAATATACAGATTTTGCAGATTTTGAGTATACAGATTGTAATTATACACATAATATACAGATTTTGCAGATTCTGAGTATATTTGAGCATTTTAAGCGATTTTGCATTCAATTTAAGTCATTTGATCACAATAATGTATATTTAAACTCTTTATATAGTTTGGAATATGTTTATGAGTTCACTTATTCAAAATGATTGGATTATACATTATAATTATTCACATAATTTGCATATTTTATAAATTCTGAGTATAATTGAGCATTTCAAGTCATTTTGTATTTATTTTAAGTGTTTTGATCTCATTAATCTATATTTAAGCTCTTTATATTGTCTAAAATATGTTTGTGATATTACTTATTCAAAACAATTGGATTATACATTGTAGTTATGCACATAATGTGCAGATTTTAAAGATTCTGAGTATATTTGAGCATTTCAAGCGATTTTTGCATTCAATTTAAGAAATTTGTTCACAATAATTTATACTTAAGCTTTTTACATAGTCTATAATATGTTTATGAACTCACTTAGAATATGTTTATGAACTCACTTATTCAAAACGATCGGATTATATATTGTAATTAGTCACATAATTTGCAGATTTTATAGATTCTGAGTATATTTGAGCATTTCAAGCGATTTTGCATTATTTTTAAGTTATTTGATGACATTAATCTATATTTAAGCTCTTTATACAGTTTAGAATATGTTCATGAACTCAGTTATTCAAAACAATTAGATTATACGTTGTAATTACGAACCTATTGTGTAGATTTTAAAGATTCTGAGTATATCTGAGCATTTCAAGATATTTTGCATTCATTTTAAGTCACTTGATCACAATAATCAATATTTAAGCTCTTTATATAGTCTAGAATATGTTTTGGAGATCAATTATTCAAAACTATTGGATTATATATTGTAATTATTAACATAATATGCAGATTTTACAGATTCTGAGTATATTTGAGCATTTCAAACGATTTTGTATTTATTTTAAGTCATTTGATCATAATAATCTATAATTAAGCTCTTTATATAGTTTAAAATATGTTTATAAACTCACTTATTCAAAATGATTGGATTATACATTGTAATTATTTACATAATTTGCTGATTTAATAGATTCTTAGTATATTTGAGCATTTCAAGCGATTTTGCAATCATTTTAAGTCATTTGATCACAATAATCTATATTTAAGCTCTTTATGTGGTTTAGAATATGTTTATGAACTCACTTATTTAAAACGATTGGACTATACATTGTAATTACGCACATAATGTGCAGATTTTACAGATTCTGAGTATATTTGAGTATTTCAATCGATTTTTGTATTTAGTTTAAGCATTTTATCATAATAATCTATATTTAATCTCTTTATATAGTCTAGAATATGTTTATGTACTCACTTTTTCAAAACGATTGGATTATTCATTTTAATTATGCACATGATGTGGATATTTTATAGATTCTTAGTATATTTGAACATTTCAAACAATTTTGCATTCATTTTAAGTTATTTGATCACAATAATCTATTTTTAATCTTTTTATATAGTCTAAAATATGTTTATGAGCTTAATTATTCAAAACGATTGGATTATACATTGTAATTATTCACATGATGTGCAGATTTTACAGATTATGAGTATATTTGAGCATTTCAAGCGATTTTGTATTAATTTTAAGTCATTTGATCACAGTAATCTATATTAAGCTCTTGATATAGTTTAGAATATGTTTATGGACTCACTTATTCAAAACGATTAGATTATACATTGTAATTATTCACATAATTTGATCACAATAATCTATATTTATGTTGTTTATATAGTCCAAAATATGTTTATGATCTTATTTAAAACATGATGATATTGATATTTTAGTTAGATATTCACATTATTATTAACATATATAAAAAATAATATAATAGATATAATAGAAACCAAACTTTAAATTATGTAAAAAAATATTGTATCGAGCGAAACTCGATGTCCAATCCTAATTTTATATAATTTGTCTTCACTTTAGTTAATGAACTGTAGCAAGCTGAACTACATGTAACGTGCCAGTCCTGACAGGACTTATGGTCCTCCAATCCTCTTTGTTTCTACTTTCTACTAATCGACGGGACTTCTTTGGTCCAGTGCAGGAGCAATTTTTCTTTCCCTTTTGTTTTCTTCATTTTGAGTAAAAGCAAAGGCTATAGCTTTGTTGTTTTGTAATAATTAATTGAAAGAACTAAGAAGAGAGAATCACTCAACCATTGTCTAATGCAGTGTTTTCAATACCCTACCGCTTACCGAAAAATTCCGGTAATACCAGATACCGAAACGGTGGTCGAAATAGCAGTATCCGATATTTAGAGAGGAAATACTCGAAAATTTCAGAAAAATACTGGATTTCGATCACTGATCGGTATGAATGCCGGTAAGGTATTGAAAACCATGGTCCAATGTTGATTTAAAATGGAAAATTAATTTTTGCATAAACTCAAGCCGGGACATGCAGTGTCTCTGTTGTTGAAGGATTGACGCATTGCATTTCTTTGAACACATAAAAGAATCAATGCAGCCATGCAGGACCCATGTGGTTGAAGGCTTCACGCATTGCATTCTATTGGCCCATTTAGGTGAGCCGCTCTCAAAATCAGGTTTAGTTGGGCCTCATTACTTTTCTTCTTATTTGACTGAGGTTGAAATAGTCAAATAGTTTTAAAAGCTATTTGTTGATTTGTTCTACAATTTCTTATGTGGAAATGTATGTCATATTCATAAAAATAGTGAATAATAAGTTGCACAAATGGGTCCTTATAGGATTCTTTATGTTTTAGTTGTATAAAAATATAAAGTATCTCATATGTTTCATTTAAAGTTTTTTTTTAATTTCAAAGACTAAATATATATGAACGATAAATGAAAGATCACTGGTGCAATTTACTAGTAAGAAAATCAAACTTTGGAGTTTGACCGCACAAAACAGTGACTTGTCCAAGTAATTAGATCATATCTGTGTGTGTGGGCAGCGCACTGTCAGATCTCAGCCTCAGGACCCAAAATGTGAAACGACGACATTTATTTTGACAGAAACTTGTATGCGAATGCGATTCACATGGTCCACTTAAATAGGGGTTTATCAGATAAAAAAAAACTTAAATGGGGGAATAAATTAACACCAGGCGGGCCGTTGGAGAATGGAGACCCACAGCACATGCATCATCTCCTATCTAGTTTTTCTGTTTTGAAAAACCATATATCCTTTCGTGAGGCATGTCACGGACAACAGATTTTCCTTCTATAACTTGTCACCACACTAACTGCTGTTGCTTCTTTTTATTTTCTCTTTTTTTTGGTTGGAAACAAACAATTGCTTCATACTATTTTCAGTGTGTGAGGAGTTTTGCACTGGCACCTGGGACCCGAATCCCGTGTAGCGCGGGACACCGTGTAGCGCGCTTACAAGCCGTCTGATCTTGATCGGACGGTTCATTTTTTACGGGCCTATCAATCTGGGTTACATGCACGGGGCTCCCTTGTCCATTGGATCTTGATCAGACGGCTGCGATGCCGCGCTACACGGTGTGCCGCGCGGCACCAGATCTGAACTCCTGGCACCTGCAGCATTGCTTGTTGTTGTTGGAGACTTGGGAGTTTGTCCACATTCCTTCTCTGCATTATTAGTCCAGTGTTTTTGAGGGAAAACTAACCTAATATCCAATCTGCTTTGGCCAACTCAGCGGATGTGCAATATATTATTCTTTAGTTAGGCAGACGGCAGAGCCCCCATGTGGTGTGGAGTTGTGTGATCACAAATTCAGAATCTCCATCTCAGGCTTGGCTGTCTCTTATTAGTGGAGCCACTCAAGGGTTCAGATTTTATGTTTCACATTCTCTAAAACAAACTCAGTTTCAACTCATTGTCGAGTGAATTCTCTTGCAGATTAACTGAAAAATAAACGTTTGAGAGTCCACTTGCCAGTGACTTTTAACAGGTATGTTTTGGAGAGAATTGGAACATAGAACCACAAGCGAGTTGGAGAGAATTGGAGAGTCCACTTGACAGTGACTTTTAAGAAAACGTGATTTTTTTTTTTCACAACTAAAACCCTTTGTTCTCTCAAATTGGTGCACTCTTTTGTCAAATAACAGGTGCACAAATTCTGCATTAAGAAGACGCAGGATTAAACTGATCTCATAATTTTAACTTGAATAAAGTGTTCAACTTATAGTCACCAGAGTAAAATTAAAAGAAAATACAATTCCAGCAAAGTATAGAAAACGATATTTATTTTAGAAACATAACGACTCATCTCGGCAGCGTTTGGATATAGAAAGAAGGAAGAAGGAAGAAGGAAGAATGAAGAATGAAGAAGGAAGAAAAAAATTATAAACAATCCAAACTTTTCACAAAGTTACACACTTCCCAATACTTCTTCCCACTTTTTTCCTTCTTCCCTTCTTCCCACACCTATCCAAACGGAGCCGATCTATCACAATTTATATAGTCAATTAAATTGATGACAATTCTATCCTTTTTTATTATAAAATCCTCGTTACATTTTTAACAAAGTAATATAATAAATATTTTATGTTTTTATTTTTTGCTAATTTTATTTTCTGATTTCTATGAAATAGAAAATGGCTGAATTATATGATGTATTCATTGGCGGTTTATTGAAAATTTTCAATGAAAATCAGTGAATTAAGAATTCAATAATTAACCTTTTCAATATCAATAAATCATCATAAAAAAATTTGCAACTATGAGATTTAATATGAAATTTTGTTGTTAGTTTTTCTTATGTTACTTTTGCGTGTTCTTTTTACTTTTCTATATACTCCTAGATAGTCTTTATAGTATTTCTTGAAAAAAAACTATGAGATTTAATACTGAAATTGTAGGCATATTTTAAAGGGTTCAAATGTGAAATTTATTAAGAAAATTATTTATATAACCATAAAACCATATAAAAGTATTTTATGACAAATATAAAAACATTGCATTCCATGTATTGCATTTTAATCCTACCCAGGATTGCAGAACCCCTTAGTTACAGGGGGCGTTTGTTTGTGACTTAAAGTGTGCATAACTTAAGTTATGTATCCTTAAGTCACCAAACACCTCTTACATAAGATGCCTTAAGGATACATAAGTTATGCAACCTAAATAGGTTGCATAAGTTATGCACCGGTCCCCTTTAATTTTTTTTCCAACAATACCCTTTAGAAATAATTAATAATAATATTTAATAATCTATAATAATTAATAATTAATAATATTTAATAAGTAACAATAACTATTAAAAAATCATAATTAGTAATAAATATTAATTATTATAATTAATAAATAATAATATATAACATGTAATAATAATAATTAATAAATAATATTGATTTATTATTAAATAATTAATAATATTTATAATATTTAATTAAAAAAATTAATAATATTTCATAATAATAAAATAATTTATTATTATCATTAATAATTAATTTTTATAATAATTAAAAATTAAAAATTAATTAATACTAATTAATAAATAATAATACTTAATAAGTAACAATAATTATTAAAAATCATAATTAATAACAAAGATTAATTATTATAATTAATAATATTTAACAAGTAATATTAATTATTAATAATAATGATTTAAGAATAATAATTAATTGAAGATAATTAATCAATAATAATTTTTATTATAAAATAAATAATAATATTTATAATATTTAATTAAAAGTAATTATTAATATTTCATAATAGTAAAAATGATTTATTATCATCATTAATAATTAATTTTTATAATAATTAATAATAATTAGGTCACAACATATAATACATAATACTAATTCAAATTTAAGGGCATTTTAGTCTTTTGACGTGAATATATGCATGCATTAAGTTAGTCATCCTTACTACACAACCAAACATCTATTACATAACACTACATAAATACTTAGGCATCCTTAAGTTATGCAACTCCTTACTACACAAACAAACGCCCCCTATAATTTTAAATCAGGTGCAATGCGCAATTGCCAAAACCGAAGGGCAAATATGTGAAAACCAAAAAGAACAATGCGACGTGGGGTTGTGCCAGTGAAGGCCTAGCCGAAAAGATTCCTTACAAGCCCTTTTCTCTCTTTCTCCTCCCACTCATTTCTGTTACATCCTTCATCACACCTCTCTCTTTTTGTTCTTTCTCTAGCCGCCTAAAACTAAAACCCACCAAAACATGAGCTCAGGAGTCGAATTGGAGAAGGCCACATCATGTGGGGCTCCTGCTATAGGTTTCCCCATAAATGGCAAGCAATTACCCATGGATCTTTTGGACGAGTACTGGTTCTTCAACAACACCTTAAATTCAAGAAAAGTCAATCCAAGGCCTCCAAAGACACCTCAATCGAACAGAGTCCACAACTCGGTTGCCGGTCAACCGCTACTTAGAGCACCTTCGCTTCCACCGCCTCATGTAAACCCACCGGAGATATCTAACAAAGAAGTTGAATCAGATGACAGTAATGATGTGGTTTTACCGGCACCTCTCATGCGGGCTCCTTCAATGCCCTCGCCGTATATCAATGGATTTGACGATGCAGATCATAAAGAAACCCAGCTTACTAGCAGCACACAACCGAAGGGTTCGAAGTTGCGACATTCTGCTAGTAACTTGTGCTGCCATCATTCATGGCACCCTGCTTTAGAGGTAATACAAATGTACATAATATATATTTCTACATAAAGTTTGAATTTACCAAATTTCCTAGTTCATGGAGCATATATATTAAGCCATTGAAGCTCTATTCATAATTAGTTTCAGTTTTTTTTTTTCTTTTTCTCTATTTGTTAAGATAGTTTAAAATTTTTAATCTAATTTTATATAATTGCTTCAATTAACAGAAAGCAGGGCAAAAACCAAGCCTGAGAAGGCAGCATTCTTCCATGTCTAGCAGTAAATACTGCCTCTCCCACAATTACCGTTTTGGCGGTTATCTTTACAGGGAGTTTCAAGAGAAAAAGTGGAGAAGTTCGAGCGACCTCGAGTCAATTGAAGTGCAAGGGTTCAAGGATCTCGGCTTCGTTTTTGACAAGGAAGAGTTGAAAGAAGGTCTCATAAATGTTATTCCTGGACTTCGTGAGAAGAAGCAAAATGAAGAGAAAGTCACGAGGCCGTATCTATCTGAGGCGTGGTATGTACAGAGATCGGCGCCGCCGAGTTTTGACTGGAGGGAGAAGAAATCGAAGGCCGAGATGAAGGATCAACTCCGGTTTTGGGCCAGAGCTGTTGCTTGCAATGTCAGGCAGGACTGTTGACCTGCAAAGAGAGAAATCATACTTCCTAATCAACCTCACATGGAGATACGGGATTATAAATAATTATAATAATTGCATCATACATTTTGCTTTGATTGGTTGGTTTCTTTTGCTTCGTTTAAATTTTGTTACACGCCAATCAGATCAAAGCGTAAAGAACTAAAGATTAATTATTTCATACATATTGTTATTACTACAATAGGATTTCAGCTATTCTGATCCTAAAATCCTATCTTCTTTTCTAACCTCGAATAAAGATGCGTACATTCTATTTGCATCATAGAATTTTCATGAAAACTAAGTCAGCGAGGAAATTCGATTCATGCATATTAAGTATGATTAACCAAGATTAAAAATAAATTCTTCTTTTGATGAGCAAGATTTATAACAGATATGGAAGTGCTAAAGAGAAAATATGTTTCCCAGCCACAATCATCAGTCTGTCCTCTTGTAATTTGACAAATTAAATGAAGATTGAAGCTTCTTTCAGAAAAGATGACAAATTGACAACTTAAACATGATTCAAATATTTTGGGCTGCATGTGGGGATTAAGTTTATCTTTCCTGAATGGGCCTAATTCACACTATTGGCTATATCTTAGGCCTTTAGAACAAATTAGGTCATATATGGGCTATATTTGAGTAATGACAATGTCATTGCTATGGCTGCATAACGTCTAAAACGACCACGAAACGGTCGATTTCGTTAACCGTTTCGTTTTAAAACAAAATTGATCATCAATTTGCGTTAACCGTTTCGTTTTGGATGAAACGGTCGAAATCACGAAAATACTATGAAAATACACATGGACGAAACTGTTCTAATCTTTTGTTAACCGTTTCGTTTATAAAACGCAACAAAAAATCTTAACCGTTTCGTTTCGTTTTGGACGAAACGAAACGAAAAGACGGTCGAAACGGTGATCGTTTTCACTCCTAGTCATTGCGTTAGTTTATCGAATATGCTAACTGCCATCCAACGACATCCTCCGTCCCAGCTAGGGTGCCTAACGTCTAAAATAACCACGAAAATGAATTGTTGTGTTAACCGTTTCATTTTGTTACGAAACTGACTAAATATTTGCGTTAACCGTTTCGTTTTAAACGAAACGATTGAAATCACAAAAATACCACGAAAATACACATGAACGAAACTGACTACGTGTTGCGTTAACCGTTTTGTTTTTAAAACGCAACCAAAATCTTTAACCGTTTTGTTTCGTTTTGGATGAAATGAAACAAAAGAACGATTAAAACGGTCGCCGTTTTCACCCTTCCCAGCAGTAGCAAATTTGGCCCAACAAACTTGGCCCACTGAAATATCCTATCGTTCCCTTCTGCTCAACGAACTTCCCTTCCATTCTCTCTTCTTCACGCTTAGGACTGCATAACGTTTAAAACGACCACGAAAACGGTCGATTTCGTTAACCGTTTCGTTTTGAAAACGAAATTGACTACAAATTTGCGTTAATCGTTTCGTCCAAAACAAAACGGTCGAAATCACGAAAGTACCACGAAAATACACATAGACGAAACGATTTCAACCTTTCGTTAACTGTTTCGTTTTTGAAACGCAACAAAAAATCTTTAACCATTTCATTTCGTTTTGGACGAAATGAAACGAAAGGACAGTCGAAACGGTGATCGTTTTCATCCCTATTCATGCTCTCCTCTCATCGAACTCCTCTCCCCTTCGCACCCTCCCTTCACCTCTCCTCTCGCTTTCACGCTCCCCTTTCATCTCCTCCTACTGTTCTCCTCCCCTTTCTTCTTTATCTTCTCTTATCCCTTCATATTAGCACCGTCATTTCTAATAAAAATCAGAGAATATATATTGTACACAAAGGAGTATGTAAGATAAATTAAGGGAGCGTCAAATATGTTTTTAATTTATCTTTTATTATGGAAGTACAAAAATTTGAGATAAGGGATTATCTAAATATTATTAGGGGAGTATGTAAGATTCATTAAGGAGTGTCAAAGAAGTTTTTATTTATCTTTTTATTATGGAAGTACGTAATGTGTGATAAGGGAGTAACTAATTATTTTTAAGTGAGTATGTAAGTGAGTGTCAAATATGTTTTCATTTATCTTTTATTATAGAAGTACATAATTTGCGATAAAAGAGTAACTAATTATTTTCAAGGGAGTATGTAAGATTCATTAAGAGAGTGTTAAAAATATTTTCAATTATTTTTTTATTATGGAAGTATTTAATTTGTATTAAGAGAGTAACTAATTATTTTTAAGCGAGTATGTAAGATTCATTGAGGGAGTGTTAAAAATATTTTCAATTATCTTTTATTATGAAAATATGTAATTGTATTGAGGGAGAAACTAATTATTTTTAAGGAAGTATATAAGATTTATTAAGGGAGTGTAAAATATATTTTCAATTATGAATTCATCTTATAGGAATATTTAATTTGTCTCACGAGAGTAATTATATTTACGTAAGGAAGTACCTTATTATATTATAACATAAGAGAGTATATTTTTTGACTAAAGGAAAAAAAAATGAAGAACGAGAAGAAAAAATGGTAGAAGGGAGGGAGGTGAGGGAGAAGTAAAACAAAATGAAGGAGAACAGAAGAGAAATAGAAAGGGATCCGAAGGAGGGGAGAACTGGAGGGAGCTAGCGTCAAAGGGAGGGAGTGTCGAAGGCAAAGAGAGAGTGTTGGACTTATGGGTTTGCGTTAGAGATGAGCTTTGGCTCTGCGATGGCACATGATGTAAAAAAAAAGAAGATGTCACATATCAACTCTGCTAGTTTATAGTAGGTAATAATTATTTTGAGAAGAATGATAACTGTCATCGGCAAAATTGCTATCGCTGAACAGAGCGCCCGTGCACGTGAGTCTGCATGGCTAGCAGGTGTCTGTTTTATATGTTCAGTTTAATAACCAATGTGTTCAATTTAATAATAAAATGTATTCAGCTAAATGTGTCAATCGATGATTTATTACATATCATTGCGCGTCAGACTTGGATATGGACGTGCTAGGGGCATAGTCGGAAATTTTTTTAGTTGAACCGGATCGGTTCATGACTCCTAATTTCTTCATGTATTTTTTGTCCGGTTTGTGACCCCTCCGCTTGCCATCGTACCTATTAAAATATTGAAAATTAATACTTAATAAATTGAACATTTATACATACTAAACTGAACATTTGTACTTACTAAATCGAACATTTGTACTTACTAAACTAAAAATTTATACTTAATAAAATGAACATTTTTGTTTATAACCATTTATGTTTTTTTTTATTAAAACTAACTGAACATTTATGTTTAATTAATAGAACATTTGTACTTATTGAATTGAACATTTAGGTAAGAAATAAGAAAACAAATAAACATATTGAATACAGTGAATAGTTATAACAGAAAGTGAATATTTATATATAATAAAGTGAACGCTTATAACAATGGAAAGAACAAAAAATAATATGGGCTCCGTTTGGATGGTTTCTTCCCGGAATAAAGAATAAAGAATAATCATTTTTTACCAATAAATTTATTTCTAACCATCCAAACTCTTCACAAAAGTTACACACTTCCCAATAAATTTACCCCTTTCCAATAAATTTCTTCCCTTCTTCCTTCTTCCTACCTTATTCTCAACGCATCCAAACGGAACCATGAGTGTGGGAGACGGGAGATAGCGCTGACGCGTGACGGCAGATTGAGATAATCAATTTTCTTATTTTGACACGATCCAGCAGATCGACACTATTAAATAACAGTATTATTAGACCGACCCAACATAATGCGGTCAAACTAGACCTAGTTTTACTATTCAATTATGATGTTAGATAAAATAAAAAACCAATTTTTTCAATACCAAAACAGAGAACCCACAAATGACCAATGAATTATACTGGGGAAAAACATGGCTTTTCGCTTTAGATTAACCATATAGTGTGTGTTTGGATATAGGAAGAAGGAAGAAGAAGAAGGAAAAATGAAGAAAAAAAAATTATAAATAATTCAAACTCTTCACAAAGCTACACACTTCCCAATACTTCTTCTCATTTTTTCTCTTCTTCTCTTCTTCCCACACCTATCCAAACGGAGCCATATATTCTTGTTGGGAAAAAAATATATATATATGAGTTAACGGGTCAAAATCAGGTGAACATACCGTTAATTTAGCATGATTTTGAATTTGTTAAGAAGGCGCATTCAGAGTGGTTATTAATTAGATTGTCTGAGACTGAGAGCAAAATTAGTAACATATGGCAGAGATACATGAGTATGACAGGAAATGAGGATTGAGGAACAAGAATGCATGAAGGGTTCAATAATTTGTAAATACCAGGACCATGTACAAGCCTGCATGACACGCTACCAATAGCGATGCATGTATTCCAACTAACATTTCATTCCAGCCACGGTCAATTAAATGCTGCCAGCTGGCACAAGGAATGTGTGTGCGTACATTTTCATGTTCTGGGGACTTGGGCTCATTATGTTGGCCATATGTAGAACTTGACAAGCTTGGAGGTTAGAAAAATACAAATGTTGAGCTGTACAGTTGATGCATGTCTGAGTTTGGATTTATGATTGTATGACTATGAGCTCAGATTTTGGTTCAATATCTAAATAGTCTTTATTAATTATTATACTACTTTTCTGTGTAAAAATGCAAAGGTGCGTAGTAAATAAGAGGGACTTGACAAAATAACAGTCAAATAATCATTGAATACAATCAATTTGCTAGAGCTGTTATACATTAGAATTTCACGTACACAAGAGCGCTACTTTTGTTGTTCCAGACGATAAATTTAGTTTTTCTGCGTATCAGATAAATTAGTTACTTAGAATATAGACTCCATTTTTCTCAACAAAATCAATTCTATGCCAATCATTAATTTTTTTCTTAACAAAAAATGAAGAGTCGTAAATTGAATCGACATAGAATTGTAAGCTGTATAAAAAATCCTTTAAGAAAGGTTACATCTTTATTTTGTTGTTTTTAAAATTTGTTCTCAAAATATCAGTAGAAACATTAATCATCAACATGTTTTGGTGAGAGCAGATAAGTAACTACTTCTGTTTTCGGATTTAGAATTTTGAAGTGCCTCTCATAACAGCTTTTAGAGTAAAATAAGGAATTAAGGATTCCACCTGGTAGATTTCGTCCGACGTTCATTCACAAATCACAAGCAAACAAAAAGAAGCTGCATGCATTTGTTTGCTGTAATTGGTTAATTCACTTGATCTATCTACAGGTACAGCAGACAATTGAGTAGGAAAGCTGTCACTATACTTGAATTTAAGGACCACAAGCCTTGCCTGAGAGGCTGAGACTATTAAAAGGAACTGCGGCAAGCAAAACACTCTTATGAGCAAACCATTAAACCAATTCACCACATACACTACTTTCTAATTAATTTTCGTATTATCAATATATGGCTTCTACTCAAATATTCCTCCTGTGCATTGCAATCCTAGGTTCATCTCTTCTCTTACCGACCAATGCAGCCGTTGCTGCTGACAGCCCAACCCCTGCACCGCTTGATATAGAGAGCATTCTCGAAAAGGGCAGCCAATATGGCACTTTTATTAAGTTCCTCAAGTCAACTCAAGTCATGACTCAACTTTCTAGCCAACTCAAAAATACTTATGATGGAATCACAGTGCTTGCACCGACCGACAATGCATTCAACAACCTTAAAGCTGGTACACTTAACGGTCTCACTGCCCAGCAACAATCTGAGCTTGTTCTGTACCACATCCTTCCGAGGTACTATAGCTTCTCCACATTTGAGACCACGAGCAACCCGGTTCGTACCCAAGCATCAGGCAACGAAGGAGTGTACACTGTGAATGTGACCAGCACGAGCAACCAAGTGAATGTGTCAACTGGTGTCAATGAGGTTCAGGTAACCAATGCACTGAACTCGGAATTTCCTCTTGCCGTTTACTCTCTTGACAAGGTGATGCTACCAGATGAGTTGTTTGGTGTCAAGCCACCAGCATCGGCACCGGCTCTGGCTCCATCTGTTTCAGAACCCAAGAAGAAGAAGGTTCCAGTTACAGCTACCCCTACAACTGCCGCTGTGCCGGCTTCATCAGAAGCTGCCGATGCCACCACTTCTGATGCCGGCTTGAGGAGGAATGTTGAATGGGGCTTTGCTCTTGCATGCGCATTTGTTGGTGTTTTGAGTCTGTTTTGAGGTGTTGCATGCGCAATATTTTGTTGGGTGGAGATGCTCAATGATTTTATCATATTTTGGTGATTTTCATCTTTGCTTGTAATTTATTTGTGCACCTATGTGATTAATTTTCTTTTTTAACATTGTACTTGTATTTGTTTCTTTGTTTAATTTATATGATTTTTTCCCCACTCCTGTCTCCTGCTCTGTTTCTCGGTTTAATTTAAGCAATAGGTTAAAGCATATATGGAAGTTTAATCTTAGGGTAATTAATTCTAGCTTGCGCTGCAACTATATATACATCATATTGGTCGGATGGTGTATTATTGTTCTAAATTTTGATTGTGGAGTTTTAAATGTTGGATCTGAGTTACTTCAATTTATATATGAAAAAAATTGCGAACAAAAATTATATTTTTTAAAATATATTCGGTCGAAAAGGAAACTCTTAATTTAATAAATTGTAAAAATAACGCCTAAATTTGAAGTGTAAAATGGTTAATGGTACATGAATTTTCAAAGCAGATCCATTTATTGATTGGGCTCATAGTTAGGGGTGTCAATTTCATGCCGTTTCGGACGTTTCCGTTCCGTTCCGTCCGGAACGAAAACAGAGCAATTTTTTGTTACGTTTCACTCAACGAAACAGAAACGGAAACGAAATCTGTTTCGTTGGTAAGAACGGAACGTTAGCGGAAATGGGCCGTTCCGTTTTGTTGGCCCACGTTAATTCCGTCGGCCCACAAAAATATCTACACAATACGTAGGGCTGAAAACGGTAGCCGTTTCAACCGTTCTTTCGTTTCGTTTCGTCCGGAACTGAACGATAACTGATAAGGGTTTCAGTTTCGTTTAAGGAACGGAACAACCAACGCAAATAGAAATATTGTTTCGTCTCAGAACGGAACGATTAGTGAAACTGGTACATTTCGTGGTCGTTTATTTCGCGTATTTCGTCTAAAATTTTTTTTATGGTTTTATTATTAGATTGCAGAGGACCTCAGCAGAGAGATCGAGGGAGAAATGAGTAAAATTAGATTTCTGCATTTTCGCTCCGTCATTTCTCCGCCGAACACAGTCACATCTATCTCTCTCGCCTCTGCACCACCGAGTACAATCGCCGTCAAGAGCAAGAGGTGATTATAGTGCCTCCTCCCCCTTTCTCGCGTGACTTAACCTGTCATTTCTCTATCTCTGTTTCATACAAAATGCTGAATAGTTTATTTTCTTACATCTTAATAAAATGCAAAACAGTTAGGTAGTCAAAAACGGTTATAATCGTTTTGATCGTTCCCATCAACGGAACAATCAACGCAACATGTGTTAAACGGATACAACAATCAACGCAATAAGTATAAAAATTTCGTACATCAATGCAACGGTTAACGAAAATGACCACTCTCGTGGTCGTTTTCCACGTTATGCACCCCTAACAATACGAACTGAGGCGACGTTCTCGTCTCTCTCTCGCTTGCCTCCTCCCTCATCCCTCTCCCTCTCCTCTCCTGTCTCTCTTCTCCAAGTTCTGACCATGCCAACTCACAAATTAAAACCCCCACAGCACCAAACCCAGAACCCCTCCGCCCCACTCCCTTCTTTTTCTCTCGTGCGTACACAAACAGTGAGAAGCCCATCCCTCTCTCCTTCTCCAAGCAATCACTTTCCCAAGCTCATCGCTCCCTCTCCGCCATACCTCCTCTTTGAGCCACGCTCACAACTCACCTCTCCACCTCACTCTTTTAACTCCCAAATCCCTCTCCCTCTTCACTGCCTCACCCACCTGGAGGATGAGATGAGTCGAGCTGATGGTTTTCATTTTCAACTCTAGTAGAAAATACTCAGTAGACCACTTCCACGAAAGAGATTTAGCTCATTTGCTTTGTAAAATCTTCTAAGGAAGGAGGAGACGTGCCTTTCCCTTTGAAAAATGAAGCTAGTGAGACGTACCAGTTTGCTGACGGTGCAAAAGGACTGCAACACCATGCATTCAAAACAATCAAGAAGTAAAGGAAGCTTGATGGCTGTCTTTAATGTCTTAAGAGAATCAATTCAATATCTTGCTCTAGGCCTATGTTTATGGCACCCAGGTTAGTAGTTTCAGTCACATCTTCGCTGATTTTCAGAATCGATTGGGTTTTTGAGAAAGAACAAATACAATGGTTTTGTAGAATTATTTGATTTTCTGGTAAAGATTGATGAATTTGGTTAATTATTTTTGTCTAATTTTGTGATATGTAATACTTAAATTTGTGATTTGTGATATACTGATATGTAATACTTATTTGGAAGAATCTCTTTTGAAATTTTGTTTCATTTGTGAGTGTAATCTTTTGTCTGCTCAAGAGAGAATGAGGTAACCAGTATTTGTGATATACTGGTACGGACTGGTACAAGGTACCAGAGAGTGTTACTCATTGATGTTGTCTTTAATGTGTGTTTTTCTATTTTTTCTTGATGCTGGTACGGACTGGATGTGTAATATTTAAGACAAGGATTTGTGATTTGTGCTTTGATTTATGAAGTTTAATTATTATGAATTTTAAGTTATTTTTTATCTTCAAATTATACAGTTTAAATGAGTATATCTGTGATTTGCAAAAGTTAACGTTATTAATGTTTTCTTCCGTTTTACTCTGACAGAACGAAAACGGTTGTAGTTTTGCTTACGTTTCTTACTACGGAACGGAACGTAACTCAGTCTTGTTACGTGCTAAGGAACGAAACAGCAACGTAAGAGACTATTTCCGTGTACGTTGTTAACGTTTGACAGCCCTACTCATAGTTCCAAAACACTGAAGCAAGATTTGAAAGAGGCATTATCTTTTGCCGATCCAAAATAGGTCCACTCGAATTATATTTCGCTGATTCAAGAGATAAAAGTAAAATCTGTGCTTTTGCAATGAAATTATTTGTAATCTGTATAAACATATTATTGGCGCCAAATTGACATGCCAAGTGGACTGCCGACATGACACACACACAGACACACACATATTTACGAATTAAACATATATTAAAGTTAGCAATTTATAAATGAAGAAACCTAAGTTGCGTCTAAAATTGGTGCTAAAAAAAAAATCTTGTGCATCGGATGTTTTAAATCTAGACCATCTATTATTGTGTTTATGTTGGATAGACATGTTCTTCAATTGTTTGGACATTTCAATTTTTGTAATAATGTAATGGTGTATATATGGTATTTAATTAATACCAGGTTTAGCTAGATATTTTGTGTGAAATTGTTAAAATTAGTTTTGTTTTAAGATGTGCATGGTCTATGGTAGACCAATTAAATTTTCTAAATGTTATAAATTTTGGGTAGAAATGGTGTTTTAATTGTTTGTATGTTCCATGTTCATTAACATATTAATCCAGAGTAAAAATTACAAATGAAATGGAGATGTTTCATATTATTGCACCGGCCATAACTAATTATTAGCGGACCATTATTCATTAGAGTTTTAAAAATCCATTTTTCCTTCTTTACCCTACCACCATAGTTTGTTACGAATAATTCAACCGCCATACGTTGTTATAAATAAGACATTTGTGTCCTTAGATATTCAGTATTCACACAAATTTATGGTAATTCTAACTTGCGATGCACCTAATTTTTGTTATGAATATACTTCGCAAGCGAGCTTATGGTTATATATATATACATGACGCAGGTCGGATGGTGTATTATGGTTCTAAGTTTTGATTGTAGAGTTTTAAATGTTGGATCTGATTTCAATTTATATATGAAAAAAAATTGCGAATAAAACAAAAATGATAACTGCCATATGTAGTTTTATCATTCCTTATCATCGCTAAATACAAAGTGAATACATAAAACAGACAAGATAAACATATAGATGATCAATGTGAACACTTACAAAGAAATAAGTGTTGTCATTTCTTGTTCCGATTTTTATATGCACATTCAACTTATTTTTTTATTGAACTTATTTGTTTGTATGTGTCCACTTTGATCACTATATATATTCATTTTATTTATTTTTTATTTTCACTTTTTGTTTAACGATGATAAAGATGACAAAATTGCAAATAATACTAATTAATTTCCCCTAAATTTGAAGTGTAAAATGGTACATGAATTTCCAAAGCAGATCCATTTATTCATTGGGCTCATAGTTCCAAAACACCGAAGCAAGAGTTGAAACAGGCATTATCTTTTGTCGATCCAAATAGGCCTACTCGAATTGTATTCCGCATTTCCGCTGATTTAAGTTAAGAGATGAAACCTGTCAGTCTGTCACCTGTGCCGCTGTGCGGCTGTGCTTTTGCAACGAAATTATTCGCAATCTGTGTAAACATATTATTGGCGCCAAATTGACGTGCCATGTGGAGTGCCGACATGACATATATATATTTACAAATACATCGTTAATACTTCGCATGGGAATGTTACGATCTAAATCTCTCTTAATTACCAATGCATACGATGGAGCTGGCGAAGGCAGAAGCAAGATTCATAGATAAGCTGTGCTTAGATGACACAAGGTCAATCGAGATTCGAGAACACAGTTGGACTTAGCAGAACGAGATAACTATTCGCAAATAAAGCTTGTTCGCAGCTAGGATATCGGATACTCAATTTTATGCCGCAACCCGTACCGTATCCAATACGTGCCCCGTATACGTATCCGATACGGATTCGCGAGCGATACACATCCGATATTTCATGTGGTGAATTGTATTATTTTAATACGTTTGACATGTGGATTCAGTCACGATATGCCTTCGATACTCCTTAGATACGGCTGGGATACTGTTGGGATATTTAAAAAAAAAGGTTTAATTTTTAGGGGGAATAAATCTTTTTTATTTATGGACTGGCTACAAGCGATTAATCCTTTTTTAGGGGCATCAATCCTTGGCTGTGAGTTGAATAGTTTTACTCGTTGTGGCTTTATTGCAAGCAGGCGTCCTTGAGTGTCTTTCCTTCCGAAAAACTGAAAAATTATGTTTGACAGAAAGATTCTTGTCTGGACATAGCTTAAAATGGTTATAAGTTATATTTCTTTGATTCTACCAAAATTATGTTTTGTCTAAAAAATAATTTTTTACAGGAATGGTGTGTTTGATCTGTAAACAACAAATTTCAAAAGAAAGTAATAAATGAAATCTTTAACTTTCTTTTGAAGAGCTAATTCTAGATCTTTATTCTGCAATGATTAACTGTTTGATATTGTATCTTGGGTCTTAAAAAATTAGACCAATTAAAAGTTTAGTTTGCTTGATGGATGCAATAATATGCAGCACTCTAATAGTCATTTGCATAAGCGCACAAAAGTATAATATCAATCATACTTCATACTTATATAAAGTTGAAATAATTCAATTTTTGATTATAAAGGAGACAAAAATGCTGCGGATTCCTAAGAGGTTTGGGAATTATTTCGAGTTACATGCATCTCAGAAAGGATAAAAGTGAAATGAGGTCTGAAATAATTGTTATTCCCAGTATCGACTCAGAAAACAACTGATCGTCAGATGGAGTATGGTTTGACCCCCTTCATTTCATTATGTTAAGTCAGCATAGTTCTAGGCATTGGTTGATGAATCGGTCTCGGTTTGTTTTTGACGAACAAATTATATTAGACTTGTTGGCAATAGTCCAACAGTAAAAGGTCCATGTTACTGTTCCGTTGATAACAATCGGTACATAACACAGTAATTTTCTAAGAAGAAATTTAAATAAAAAACATTTTCCATTAAAGAAAAGATGGCTTCTTATTTTCCTAAATGATTCATTTGAAGCCATTCGCCTCTTAATCCTCGTTTTTCCTCGGCCGTGTTCAATCGATGTATTTTTGCAGACTGCCGAGGAGATAATGGACTTCACTCCACTCATTTATATCATCCTATTCCTAAGGGAATGCGGAGCCCTAACACGACTGCAAACTTACATTTGTTTAAGAATGTTTCGTTTTGTTAGGCCCTGATCGGAATGGGACTTCAGTGGGATTTCATTTCATTTGGTGAGAATAGAATTGACAGGAAATGATGTCAATTGAAATTCAGTGATCGGAACCATTATAAGATGAATTGATGGGAATTGAATTTTAGTGATCGGAAACCTTGCGATAATTAAGAGGAAATGATTTCACATCTTATATTTTTACCATTTTACCCTCAATACTTATTTCTTCGAAACGACATACTCTTATACGAAAATATCTGGTAGAATAGCAGAACCTATAAATAAGTGTTGTAACTAGTAAGTTCACATCATTCTTCCTTCTTAAAAGTTTCAGCACAAAATTACCGCTATGCAATACTTTTTTTTGTATCTACATGTATAAACTCAAAATTTAGATGATAGATGAATACATTTTTTTTTTGTTTAATTTATTTTTCAGTGTGTGTGTATTGTATAAAGTAAAACAATCTGTGCTCGCATTTTGCTTCTGAGTTTTTGTCAATGATAAACGTAAGGTTTAGTTACATTATTCAAACTCTGAATTTGAAATATGAATACAAAAGAAAGATAATTATAATCAATTTTACAAGAAAGTTGGCTCATTTGAACCTCCATTATTTTTTTGTTGATAAAACATTAACATGCTAACCGTAAGAAATGATTTTACATCATATTTTTACCATTTAATCATCATTCTTATTTTTTTGAAATGGCAGCACACACACATACCACAGATCAACCAATTCATTACATTTGCTTCTTTTTTCCAAGTCTGATACGAAAAGCATCATAATACAAAGATTAAAAAGAAAAAAATAAAATAAAACTATACCAAGACTGATTGTCTCTCTCAGCAAATAACAACTTGGATAAACCTAATGGACCCACAAACAAGCCAAGACATGGCACCAGTCTCCCCTATGTACAAAAGTTACCTTCATTTCATATTTGCTTCTTTTTTTTTTCCTCCTAGCTTCAGCTAAAAAGGAAAACCAAACAAAACTTAATTTTGGTTTCAAGAAAAAAAGTGCCCTCATTCCATATAAGTATGATTATCAAATTCTAAAGATATTTTAAACATTTAACTAACTCTGGTCAACCTAAAGATATTTTAAATATTCTAAATATGCATATTTTAGTTCCAATAAATTTGAAAAGAATAAGAAAGCAAATAGATACTATACCATCATACCTTAATGACAGTACACATACCAGCACATAAATAAAAAAGAAACAATATACAAGGCCTTGCCTGGCTCCAGTTATTAAAATTAGTGTCTATAGATGATCATTATACCGTTGATTAATTTCATTTTCTGTTTGTTTTAACTTTAGTGAAAAGCTGCAATAATTAATGCAATTTTTAATTTTTTGGTAGGATATTTCTAGCTGATTTAAGACATCCTCTGCCTATAACAAGTATTTGTACCTGATTAGCTGCTTCATGCTTCCCTAAGAGCAAAACATATCACATACGTAGTTAATTCGAACTTTCTGTTCTATCTTATGTGCAGACTTGATTCCTTTTACATGTTGATATGCTTTTAGTTATAAGAAATGACTCAAATATGATACTTGTTGCTGCTTATGTACGGATTTTTATATATTTAGAAAATGAAAATGTACCTGTCAGGAACAATGAATCCTAGAAAGCTTTTGATTATGATTGACGTGCTCACCTTAATTACAACAACCTCTCACCTGATAAAACAAAGAAAAATAACAATATGTTGAGCAAATGTTGAGCACATATACAAAATTACTTGTGCCATATATTCGATTAGATAATTAATGACCATAAGATATTGCATTTTAGAGTGACAGTCCAATAAGTAATGAACTTTTAGAACTATTGTTCAAGGTTTCAGCTGCTCAGATAATTGATGGCACATACCTCTCAACATAAAGAAAATGGCATAAAATTTGGATTTACAATACAATGTAAAATGCATACCTGACAAAAAAAATGTAACATGGCTAGAATCCCATTAGACATGTTAATTATACTAAACCAAAATTTAAGTCATATCTGACAAAATTGCACTATCGAACACCAAATCAAAGCTTTAATTGGTCTCAATGTCCTTTGCAATTAAAACACTCAACACTCACCTTCAAACACCTCATCTTGTCCATTTAATCTCTCATCACTATCTCCATCATCATCGATCCAATTTAAGTCGTCAGGAAGCTTGAGCCCCATCTCAGCCACTCGATTGGCCGGCACGCGAGAGGATAGCCACCCAACGGCGAGCTGATCCAGATTGCGACACGGTTGCATCCCTCTTGTACACAACGGCGATTTTCCATGGTTGGTTGTCGAGGAAGCGCTCGTAATCTTCGTCGTTTATCTTGATCGGGATGTCGTATCTGGCGAGAAGCGTGAAGTTGCGGAGAAGGGGAAGGAAAGGGGAGAGAAGCGTGAAGTTGCGAAGACGGAGAGGAAAGGGGTTTGAGGGTTTAATCGCCATGGATAGGTCATTCTTTCTAGTACATGTAGATAGTAGAGGAGAGAGCAGGACAGATCGGTAGAGAAAGGGGTAATTTTGTCCGATCAAAATATACGTCACTCTGTGCTCCTCAATTCTCACCAAATTTCTTGGTTTTTCACGAGAATTCTCCGAGGAAAAATTTTCTCGCCAAATTCTGTGAAATCGTTTCTCATCCACCAACCGTTTCCGATCAGTGGAAATGGAGAAATGGAAAAATCCATTTCCGATTCCTACGGAAAAATTGCTTTCCGATCAGAGCCTTAGATAATTAATTTGGGAGGAGAGTACAATTTTCTTTCACTGTGGAAGAACCTTACAATTTATCTCCTGGATGTGGTCGTTAGAAATCTCATCTAAGCAAAATTTTACTAAATTTTAGAAAATCATTTCATAAGTGGCAGCAATTTAAAAAGCCGTAGTTATTTCATAGAATTTTTAGTCCATACAACAATCACAAAGTTGCTTGTAGATTTCATACTACAGAGCAAGGTTAGGAGAACTTTAAAGGTCACCAAAACAAAGGACGTGTGATGTTAACCTGACAGTCATTTGTACAGTAAATGCCCAACTGACGAGCCATTTAACATTTGGAAAGTTTAGAATGATAAGCATCACATATTTCAATTAGAGAAACCACATATCCACAGCTTTGGTAAAAACTGGGACAACACTACCCCTTACAATGTCATCTTACCAGGACCCACAAAACCAAGACGCGCATAACCAAATCCCTACGAACAAACACAGTTTCAGTCATCCATACAGTAAAAATAGTTATTTAATATTAATAGTAAATCGGTATATATAATCAAACATAACCACTTTAGCATTTGAGGAAGTTACCTCCGCCTTCTGCAGCTCCTCTATCACGCTTAGCGCATTTTCATAAATCATTGAATACTCAATCTTCAGTAGCTCAAGCACATTTGCATTCAACAGAAAAAAATGCACCATTATAATGCTGGAAACAACATCCAACTTACCCCCCTTTCTGATTGTCACACTTCTTAGGGTTTGATTGAGGCAGGCAAAGCCATCATGCTTATTTACAAGAAAGTCCCTCATTAGAATTGCAACGCTGTTGGTCTGATTTGAATCATCATTCCTCAACTGCATCAGTAGCATTATTTAAATTATTTACTTTGGTCTCGCATAATGATTGATCTTAAAAACTTTACAATACATTAAAAGAATACAACTATGTGACAGTACATGTACAAACAGCCAGTACATGTAACAGTTCAAGTATTTGGTAGTGAAAAAGTTCAATAATAGTGAGACATTGCTTTGAAAATTTCAACTAGAAGTCTACCAAATCAAGACTATGACACTACTTCTGGAAGTGTTAAATGTAGATGAATGACACATAGAGGAACATTGAAACAACAGCCAAACCAAAAGAGCTTGATATAGAAGCAAGGGACAATAAAGAGAGAGAATAACCTCTATTTCCAGTTCTTCAAGATAAGGCATGCTCCTTATCAACCAAATGAAAGCCTCATATATATTCTTGTCCATGGTACCGGTATTCAGTGAGAACCTTAGGCATCTTAGTCGGGGAAAAGTGAAATTAAACGGCAAAGCAACAATAGAGAAATACTGTTGGTAAAAATATGAAAACAAAATCAAATCAGAAAACAGCAAAAGTTCCCTATGGATAAGTTTCAGCTCAACCTTAAACTTTTATGTACACACTTTACAGAAATGGCTGTTTAGAGGATCAGAAAGTTCTATAATAGCAGAGAAAGCAGCAGAACCTAAGACCAAGTAAACTATGCATAACTAGAGCAGTGTTCTCAGTTTGGATTAGATAACCACCCAAAGTATTTTCGGATATGCATTAGAACATGTTACATAAATTAGATTATTCAGAATCACAAGAACAAATCGAGATTACCTCCAGAACGTCAACGTCTAAATCGAGAGAAGAGACAGTTGCAACACTAGTCACGAGCCGCAAAATCATCCGAGCCAATTTTTCTGGATTATAATTTGTGCAGCTCAAAGAAATGTTGGCTTGCTCCAAACACGGGGAAGAAATAACAGATACTTCCTCAACAGACTCATTAATAGAGAAATTTAGATGCCTCAGCAATGGGAAATTGAGATTTACCGAGAGAGAATCTTCTGAGGCATCACAATTTAACCTGACCCAAGTGGTTAGGTTATTGGATGTATGGATAAGCAAATTAAGATCGTGGTTAGAGATTTTGACATATTTCAAGTCCAAGGTGGTGAGGCGGCGGAATCCAGGGAAACCAACAGGAAGCACAACATGACAGCCCCAAAGTTGTAGTACTTGAAGAGAAGAAAAGGATGGGAGATGGATGAGCACATCACCACATTCGATGAAAAGATCAAGCGTTTTCAAGCCGCCTTTTAGGAGAAGTAAATCGAGGAGGCTCTGGAAAAGGGGTGAATGGTCGTCGAAGAAGTAAGGGAGGCAGGAGTGAATGAGCTCGAAGTGGAAAATGGGGCCGCGGAGAGAGGAGAGGAGACGATGGACGCGGCCCATCCAGGTGGCACTGGTAGTCATGTCGTAGTCGTGACCAGGGACGCCTAGTTTGTCTCTAATGTAGGCCACACGGAGGCAGGGGAGGAGGGTCCAAAGATGGCGCCAGGACTGAGCCAGCGCCGACGTGCGAACGGCATCCCTGACCTCGAAGCGGGAGAGGATGGAGAGTTTGATTTCTAGGGGAAGGATGCTGATCCGATCGCCTTCTTCCATCGATTCTGTCACTCACTCTGTCACTCACAGTCTCACACTCAGATCTGAATTCGAATTTCGAGGAGACTAGGGGAGGCCGGGAGGGAGAGTACTCGGGTTGCCCGAAATGGCACAAACCCAGTCAGGATTTTGGGCGATGCTTTGGATAATATGCAATTTTTTAAATAATTCTTTTAAACAACATTTATTTAAAAAATTTTGGAAACAATAAATTTTATAAACCAATTAAGCATCATCTCCTTTTATTATTATTTTTTTTGTTCGTTGATCAGATGCGACATTGCAGCATAAATTGTGTGGTAAGGCAACTATTACTCATGATTAAGGTTTATTTTTGGAAGACATGCATAAAGAACTGAAAGATTTCTCAAGTTTAGGCTGTATAACTTGGCAATACGGTATGTCTCAGATGACTTGAAAATAGAACCGTTCATTTTAAGTTTTATTTATAATAGCAAAACATGCCTAACAGAACAATTCCAGATTACATCAAATATTAAACTTCGTCGTATACACTAGCGATCATCACTTTTAGGTATTCATCAATTCATTTATAAGTTATACGATTTTGCTTAATAAAACGTAAACAAACGTAGAATAGTTTTGATATATATATATATATATATATATATAATGGCTAACGTGCCATCAAGTCATTTTTCGAGATCCAAAATTCAATTGGCCAATCCAAACCGTTCAAGTTGTTCTCCATATTAAAATATCTTTGGAGACCAAATTTTATATTTTTTCGAATTTTTTTTGCTATTTATTATGATATTTTTGAAAACATTATGATTAGAGTATTTCAGGCCCTCCAATTTGAAAATATCATAATGTAACATAGTAGAAACACCAGACCCAGTTTAATTGTGTCAATTAGGTAAATCTTAAAAACAATATTAAGATAAATAAAATTTTAAAACTAATAATCTTCAAATGGATAATTCAATCATAACAATAAGATTCACTCGAAATCGAAATCTTTTAATTTGTGTAGTTTCTAAAAATCATCTACATGATTCTAGCAAAATCAAAGTTTAATTAATAATGAAATTTGATATCAGATTAATTGAAATTGAATGAAAATAATTAATTAAACAACTCTATATGAGTTACAGCATCCTTGGTTATACAAACCCCACCACAGGAAATCTCAGAGGACAATTTTTAATAAAAATCTGATTTTCGCTGGCACCATCTCCTTTCTCCTTCTCTTTCGCAATCCGTCCGATTCCTTTCCTTTCTCTTCTTCTTCGACACCTGCCTCGACTCAGTCGTTGAGGAAGATGCAGTGTGGCTGGCCAATCGCGCTTCGCCACCAACTCAAGCGCCAACCGCCATACTTCTTCGATCTTATCCGCGAGAAAGAAGAGATAAGGGGTTGAAATTTTGACCATCTGTGAGATTCGAGCTTGGGGGTCTTTGCCGTTGATTTCTCGTCTCTCTTTTCTTCCCTCTGTGTCGCCTATAAATACCCCTTTCTCAGTTCATGTCGATTAGCTGAGCAACTAGGGTTTTCACAGAAAAAGAAAGGAGAGAGTTGGACTATGAGGGAGACGAGATTGAGAAGAGGCAAGGAAAGGAAAAAAAGGGTAGCTTGAGGTATACTGTTTTCCCCTCTTTCGATTTTGAATTCCATGGTGAATTTAGGTAATTAGACCCTAATCCCTAATTAGGCCTAAACAGTGGCTTGGTATGAAATTGAAACGGAGTTTAGATGATGGTTATAAAAGGGATAAGATAATTTCTGCCATTATATTGGTTAATGGGTTTTAAGCCGATGGTAGATATGGTTAATTTCGTTAAGCTAAAGGAAGAAAGGAATAATTGGTGTTACGCTTGTGTTACTCAGTTGGTATGCCCTCCTGTGTGCTTGCGATGTTGGTACAGGTCTTGTACCAGCCTCAATCGAGGCTAAACAATCTCTGGTACCGTTCTGGTTTGGTTCTGGCGTAGATTTGCGAGGTTGAGGGCCTGTTTGTAAAGAATTTTATGTCCCAGGGACCTATCTGCAAAATTCTAAGGGCATATTTACAGACAAAAAGGACTTAATTGTAAAGATTTTAAGTTCAGGGGCCTTTGGATAAAGTGAGTGGGATTACGGGTCGGATTTGCCCCTCCGTTATCGGATCTTGTCGGGTCAGTTGCGGACCCGAAAGGTTGGACTCAAGTCAACTGATCAGGTTGACTTGGCCGAACCATTTTGCGAGTTGGGCTTTGGGCCTGTGTTATGTTTTGGGCCTCTGTTGTGAATCATGGCTAATGGGATTTCTTTTATGTGTGGGCTGTTCTTTGAGGCCGAATCAAATATGAGATGTTGGACTTAATTAACAGAATTAATTATGGACTTAATGACTATCATTAGTCTTAATCCAAACTTAATCAATAAAGATTAAGTAAATAATTTGTGGGCTTAAGAATAAATAAAATTAATTAAAGGAAAGGCCATTAGAAATGATCGGGGATTCCTTTAGTTAAGCGGGATTCGATTTTTCGGGAGATGATGAGAATAGTCCGAGTGAGTCAAGAACAGATACAATGACAATCAAATCACCGACTTTCTGATCCCAAACAAATAATCAAATATTGCACAACTAAATGAATGTTGGAGAAATATTATATAATAAATAAGTGAATATTTTCATTCTAAAATATAATCCATGACTTATATAATAGAAATAAATCTAAACTCTTAATGACTGGAAAGTCAAAACCAATTATTAATAATAAAATAAAATACTTAATAATATATTTTAAAACAGAATCCTCTTAATGAATAATCTGAACTTAACCATCTAAATCTCAACCAGTATGGTTAACTTAGGCCGTCAGTATGGTAACCCAAGAACCGCCAATAATTAGGTTATTTAGGTTACTTTAAGTATTTAACGGTTAGTAAGAAAGTCACTTGTTTTATTAGGAAACCGAACTAGAATCACTTGACACGTGACTATCAAGCCTAGCAAACTGTTAAGGGAGAGAACCCAAGTATGATGGCCGTCAAGCATCCGAACCATCATGAGATATTGAGAAACTATGCTTAGCCTCGCTAATCAGGTGCGGAATTACGTTGGATTTTTGTTAAAGTTTAAGTAATCAATAAAATATGTTTTATTCATATGCATATTGGAAATTCGTTTGCCTGCATGACCGTATTCAAGCATTTTTAAATGATAGTGCCCAAATATTGATAAAACTGCATTTTGAGATGCATGTTCTCCGCTTTGAGATATTTGAAAGAAATACAGTCAGATATTTGAATATGCCATTGTGATTGATAAATCCGACTCATGAATGATCTGACTGAAATGATTTACTGTGATATGCCATGACATGCCTGACATGATATGTATGCCCCTGGTCAAGAGTTACATCTCTCATGCCGGCCAGGTAAGGGAAAGATCCCTCATGCCACCTGGTCAAGAGATGTAATCTCTCATGCCGGCCAGGTAAAGGAAAGATCCTGTATGATTTTGTATCACTCTCCGGAGTCGGTTGGCCCCCGGCTTCGGCCAGTTCGATAGCGCTATGCGGATATGGAATTCCCTCATGCCACCTGGTCAAGGGATAAGTCCCTCATGCCGGCCAGGTAAGGGAAAGGTCTCCTTATGTGCCCATCCGGATGGGAAAGGGGACCTGAGTGATTATGACTGTGGAAATTATGTGAATGAAATGTGACATGTTCCGACTGATGATATGCTCGGACCCCTGACACGCTCAGTTTCCTATCATATACAGACATGTGTTGTCTGCGATGGGATTCGTGCCACGTGTTCAGTTCTGATATGTGCAAGATTTATGCCTTGTCAGATTTTGTTATCCTGTCCAGCTTTGATTAAAATCATATGCAAGCAATCATGTTTATTTGTGACATCTTTTCAAATGAAAAGTTATCATTTTTTATAAAATTGAAACACACATGCTTTATTTTTATTTACGGGTATTATTTCTAGAACTTGGATTTTAGCTTAAATCCACGTACTGGAACTAAAACCCGCACTGAGAATTTATTTCTCACTCCGTGCTTTTGCATGTTTCCACAATGGATGTGGGTTCCAGATTTCAGAGACGGGCTCGATCAAGTCAAGCGAAGTTAGGCCAAAATGTGTCTTGCCATGATGATTCAATGAGTCATAGGAGACAACGTGGTAGATCATGGTAAGCTGGAACTTAACCCTTGTAATTAGTAAGGAAACGCCTTGCGGGTGCACAGAGATTGTGTATTCGCGGCGGGGATTGTCAAGCCCTAAGTGTCGGGGTGTGACACATAATAAATAGCAAAAAAATTTGAAAAAATATAAAATTTGGTCTCCAAAGATATTTGAATATTTTGATCAACTTGAACGGTTTGGATCAACCGTTTAACTTTTGAATTTTAAAAAACGAGTCGATAGAAAATTGATGGCACGTGTCATCGATGGCGCGTTAGCCATTCTCATATATATATATATATATATATATATATATATATATATATATATATAATCAATCACTGTCAGATGATAAATTTATAGTACAAGAAAAAACAAAATCCGCCCAGTCCATTTAACCCGTCCAACCCAATTAGTATTTTAACAGGTTCAAACATTGTACGGTTTGAGTTAGATTTTAATTTTACTTACCCGGTTATATTGGGTCGGATTATATTTTCGCTTTCGATAACCCGGTTTGTAACCGACCCGGTAAAATAATTGAATTTTTATAGATCGGACCTTAATTGGTTGGTATATATCATATTTCTTGAGCAAATGACAATCAAAATCATTAAAAAAATAATAAAAGCAAAAGAATTTTTTTTTATTTTTTTTTGGCAAGTAACTGCACGAGATAAGGCATTCATTTTATAAAATCACTATTATAACACTAGAACACGCAACCAACTTTTGGTAACTAGCAGTTTATTTCTAAATATCCCTAATATGCAATTAATCTTTGAAATAACCTTGGCTGATCGATTTTTGTTTTTAAACTAATATTTTTATTTTTTATTTTTTGTCAAAAATATTATCTGATAAGTTAGATTTATTTAATTAGTGTTGTCATTTTTATTTGTGTACCATATAAATTACAACCCGTATAATCCGAAAACCGTAAAAACCCCTAAAAACCCGTAAAAACCGTACATAAAAATTTGCATGGGTTGGGTTGGGTTGGGTTACGGGCGGGTCAATGAAATTTTTTTTAATCCGGTACAATTGAGTTGAGTTAAAATATTGATAAAAGAATTGCAAACCCACCTGTTGTACAGTCTTAGTTACAAGACTATAAATTGTAGTTTGACATCCATTCATCACAATTCCAAAAATCAGGAGTATTATCAATTCAACTTCAATTTATTTTTCTAGCATAATTGAGTCTACAGTTTATTTTTTTCCCAAATTTAAATTCGTTAATTATCTGTAACTTCAAAAACCGGCGGACCTTAATTAAATATCCATCCAGCCACATCCAAATTCAAAATCATTAAAAATATACTTTTGAGCGGAATTGAGGACCAGGTTTATTTTCCTAACTTAACAATTAAATAAGAGATGGGCTAAAATCAGCCACGACTAACGAATGCAACCGTCAGCTACGATCAAATCTCAATTTTTGAGATTCTAACCGTCGATCCGAACCGTTCAATGTGTTCTCCATATTGAAATCTCATTGGAGACCAAATTTTACATTTTTCTGATTTTATTTACTATTTTTTTGAGATTTTTAAAAATCATAGTTATTGAAGGGTCCAGACTTGTTTAGATTAAGATTTTTGTAAAATATCAAACAAATACTAAAAAATTTCAGAAAAATATAAAATTTTGTCTCCAATGAAATTTCAATATGGAGAACACATTGAACGGTTCAGATCAACTGTTAGAATCATGAAAATTGAAATTTGATCGTAGCTGACGATTGCATCCGTCAGTCGTGACTGATTTTAGCCCATCTCATTAAATAAAGTCCAGTGAAATTTTAAAGTGAGAAATTCACTAAAATAAGAGCAAACAATGATGAGCCACGAGCAGTACGCTGTAAGCATGAGATAGCACGAACCATGAAAAGTTTTCTTGATATATCAAGAAGTGTGAATTTTGATTGATAGACATGGAAAGTAAAACGGAAGATACCATGAAAGCCCCACTAAAGAGGATATACATGTTAACAATGAAATAGGCTGGAGTTGTGGGATATCATTTGGGCTGCCACGACTTGGAATATTTGGAAAGCACGAAAATAGGTTGATTTTCTCCGACTGTAGCACTCCACCGGTCTTTTTGCCCGAAGAAATTTCGGCATGTGTTGATTTTTGGAAAAAACATGCTTAGCTTTTGCTTAGTGTCTTTTCTTTCTTTCATTGTATTGGACTTGGAACTTTTTTTTTTCAGTTTTTATTTTTTCTCTTTTGTACTTGTACATATTTTTTTATTAATAAAAATTGTCGGTGTGGTACTTTGTCATCCGTCCCTAAAAAAAAAACAATGAAAGGTTTTAATGTTTTATAGTTAAGAGAATAAGTGTGATTCCCAACATGCTTGGACAGAATTTATTTTTAACGTAACAATTATTAGGAAGAACAGATAATTTTTTATTTTTATAATATGAAAAGAGAACGCTTTTCTCTTACTTAGTGTCGAATTTCTTTTTTGGGTGTGTTTGGATAGGTCGGGAATAGAGAATAAGAATAAGGAATTTCGGTTTGCGTGCTTATTCAAATTCCTTATTTTTATACCATGATTTTGTTAGTATAGGAATAAGGGTCCAAATTCTTTATTCTTGTGTTATTTGGGTTGCACAAAAATAAGAATAAGTACGCAAACCAAAATTTTTTATTCCTATTTTCTATTCCCGGCCTATCCAAACACATCCGAGCTCAGAATTGCATGCTCGAAGAAGATGAATAATTTATTGTATCGTTAGTACCAAGTGTTATCAGTAATATTTCTACAAAAGAGAAAATTGAAGTGTCTAATTTGGGTAACAAAATATATGAACTCCTATTTCCCTAATCAGTATATTTGTGTATGATGCACTACACCAAAAATGATCTTTAGCACCACCATATTAGCACATGTTTTTTAAAAAACCGGTATTAAAAAGAGTTAGTGGCAATTTCGCAATTATCAAACTTTATTTTTAGCACCGATTTTTTAAAAAAACCTGTACTAAAGAGCTGCCCAAAAAAAAAAATACGGTCTCTCTTTAGTACCGGTTTTTTAAAAAAACCGGTGTTAAAAATAAATTCTTTAGTACCAGTTTTTTAAAAAAACCGGTGCCAAAGAGAAATCAACTTTTTTTTTTTACAGTTCTTTCGTACTCTTCATTAGATTGAACCCCTGCCTCTTTCAGTCTCTCTACTCTTCTTCTCTTCAGATGCTTCTCTTCTTCTCTTCAGATGCACCTCGACATCGACGGAATCGTATCCTCTGTCGATCTTTAAAAGGTCACCAGAGGGCAGACCTTTGATCCGAGCTGTTGAATATCGATCTAACGGCGCGGCCGCGCGAGAAATAAAAGGAGAAAGAAAATAACATTAACGCCTGCCCAGAGCTGCCCGCAAAAACTCTTTCTAAAACTCTCTGCGTGCTCCGTCTCGTCTCCTCCCCTTGTACTGGCGAAAGAAAAACCTTTGATCGAGAGAGGAAGAGGATCGAGATAGAAACCAGGCACGACCTTCGGCGATGACGACGCAATCGTGGAGGTGGACGCTGTGAGGGATAGTGCCGTGAAGGAGGAGCATGAGGAGAGGTGCTCGAGGCTATTGCCTGAGCTGGTGGCGGAGGTTGTGAGGCGAGTCGAGAGCGACGGCGTCGAGAGGTGGGCCGAGGCAGAGAGATGTGGTCGCTTGTACGTGAGTTTGTCGGAGATGGCGCATGTCACTTGATCTGTGGTTAGGTCTCTTGTTTCCTGTGCTTAAATCACTTCTCTTCTTCTCTCAACAGGTAATTTGTTGATTTAGGGGTTTTGGTCTATAAATTTATGAAATGTGGATAGTTTGATCTCTTGATTCGTTACGTGTGAAGTTTGTCTTAGTCAAGGAAAAGGGAATTGGGAGAACGGTCTTGTTTCGGTGGCGATTTGGTAGCTCTGAGAAAAAAAATTGTATAGTTGGCATAATTATTTATGCTTTACTGCAGTGATGATTTCAATTGTGTAGTTCGAGTGATTGTGAGTTGAAGTTTCACATGATGTTTCTATTTTGACATTATAGCTGTTGTATTGTAAATCGATCGGACATTTCAAGGGAAATATTTGTGCATTCATACATTTATTTATGCTTTATATCCAGTGATATTTTGCAAACTACAATTGTGTTAATTAAGTACAAGATATTGCTAAAGAATTAGTCGATTGATAGGTTATAATGCAAAAATTAGCCTAAGTGATTATCTAATACACAATCATATGGATTTGCAACAACCTTATGTTTGCATAATCTTCCATATATTATTTGCCAGTAACACATACAGAAACTGCCTCTTTACTCCTTTACAACTTTTGCATGCGTCATATTAGCTCTCCAGGGCATGCGGTCCGTAAATGAAGATGGAAATATAATTTTTTTTTTTCTTTTGCAATTTTGAAATGTTAGTTTTGATACTTTTATTTTTAAGCTTTTGAAAGGTTCTTTCAAATGTATGCTTGACATTATTTTGTGTATTTGTTTTTTTTTTTCTTTTTGTAGGTCGGAAGAGAGATACAGCGCTAATGTTTGGTAGTTTCTTCAATCAATGAAAATAATAAACAATTGAATGAGAAGTTTAAGAAACCTTAAGAGAGGTTTAAGAATCATTTGGAAGACATTAGGAGCCAAATTATTCAATATCTTGTATTATTTTTTTATTTTTTTTTATTATTGTAACTTGTGAGTTGTGATGTATGAGATGTATGGCCAAATAATTCAAATTTTCTTTATTTTTAAGCTGTTTAGTTTATTTCTACTTCCAACTATTTATGTTGCTTTATGGTACATATAACTTGGAAATCAGTAGAATAGTGCAAATCAGAGAATCCTGCGTGTACATATTTCTAAGATGTTACTTTATTTCTAAATTGTTTAGTTTAATTACGTGTACCATGGTATTCCTGGACATCTGCTGACAAGTGAAGTGCTAATATGACAAGTGAACTGCTAATAAAGCAAGTGAACAGCCACTTGCAATCTGTACCGGTCTTTGAAACAGGTAACATTTGAATAAGAATTGCACAGAGAGCACATCCTGTACCGATTTCTCTATACCATTAGCTGGAACAGTAATTTCTGTGTAATAGAATACAAGAAGTGTTTTCACTTTTCACCTAAACCCAAACAAAAAAAGATCACTTTTTCTATCCAACGCCTAAGTAGAAAAGTAGAAGAGGGAGATGAAAGGATGAGGAGGACGAGATTTTGGTGGGAATTCAAGTGAAAAGGGATGGATTTCATTTCAGCGACGTATATATTTTTTTAATAGAGGAATCGGAGAAGAGGGACAGTCGGGCAGGGTGGATTTTAGCGTTTTTTTCCCTATCTCTGCAAGCGGCATTGGATCCTAATCCAACGGTAGAGATAAAAGGTCGGCACCTTGCTGACCTGTCAGCAGAGGATACGACTCCGACGTGGACTCCCAGTGCCCGAACTAGGGTTAGGATTTCAAACCAAACACTGAACCCAATCTCCTTTCTTTAATTTACACATTATAAAGGATCAATCATCTCAACAATAAAAGCTTATACTGGCATCAGCTGATACAGCTTGCAACTTTACCAGCATTCGGTTACAACTCTTCTAAAAGATTCATTTGTAACATTTTCAGCTGTAACTACTTTCTGTTGATTAGTTAGTTAGTCTGAGGCTATATAAACAGATGTAACACAGATGTAAGAATTGATCAAAGATTGTCAAAGGATCCATTATCTTTCATACCTTCTTATTCTCTGTATCTTGTCTTCTTGGTTTATTTACATGGTATCAGTGCCACAAGCCTGACAATGGCGATTGAATCCATACCTCTACAAAATTCTTCCTCTCCTTCTACAAATGTCACCTCTTCTTCCTCCTTAACCATGGATTCGGTTGTTCCCATCTCAATTCCGATCTCAATCAAACTTTCAGAGGCAAATTACCTCACTTGGAGCTCTCAAATAACTCCTCTACTCCATGGCTATGACCTGATGAAGTTCATCGACTCCACACCGCCGGAATCCACTCGAACCTCTTCAACGGGAATTCTTGAAGTCAACCCTGATTTCTTGACCTGGAGGCGTCAGGACCAACTCCTCCTCAGCTGGCTCCGCTCCTCTCTGACGGAATCCATTCTTGCTCAAGTCGTTTCCTGCACCTCCTCCATGAATTTGTGGTACACCCTTCAGAAACTCTTCTCCTCCAACTCTCGTGCTCATATCATCGAATTGAAGAGACAAATCAATTCGGCTTCCAAGGGATCTTCTTCGTGTGCCGAGTATCTTCAGAAGCTTCGAAAATTGGCTGATGAACTTGCCTTCGCCGGAGCGCCGCTTGCTGAAGACGAGTTGGTTTCGGCGGCGATCAGCGGTCTTGGCTCCGACTACAATTCCGTGGTGGCAGCGATTTCAGCTTCTAGTCGCCTTCAACCCTTCCCATTTGCTGATCTTCGAGGAGTCCTCCTTGGTCATGAAGCTTTACTCAAACAACAGGCAGAGGTAATGGAGCTTTCTAATCCAGCTGCTTTTGTTGTGGGGAGAGGTGGAGGTTTTCGAGGAAAATTTCAGAATCAGCAACAACAGTCCATGAGACCTGGTACTCCTATTCTCTCTAACCCTCCTAAACAACAAGCTACATTCAATTTCTCTCAGAATGGGATGTCCAATGCGAAAATTGTGTGTCAGATATGCTCTAAACCGAACCATAGTGCAAAGTTGTGCTATTCTCGGTACAATAGTGATCCTGACTGGAAACCAAACCCAAGATTTCAAGCCTATAATGCACAACCTCAACCTCCTATTCAACCAACTTCAACAAATGATTGGATCATTGATTCGGGAGCAACAAATCACGTTACTAGTGATCTCAACAACCTCTCATCATTCTACTCCTATCAAGGTGCCGATATCAAATTGGAAATGGTATGGGTCTCAAAATACTCCATATTGGCTCTACCTCCTTTTCTTTCTCAAATAGTTCTATGAACTTGTGTGATATCCTTCATGTTCCTCATTTTTCTAAAAACTTGATTAGTCTTTCACGATTGATTCATGATAATCCTTCTCTTACTATTGTTTTCTCCTCTAATTCTTTCATAATTAAGGATCTTCGAACCATGACAACCCTTCTACAAGTGCATAGTGTCAATGGCCTTTTCTCCATTAAGCTTCCGCCTTCTTTTCCTCAAGCTTATCTTGGTGTTCGCACCTCACCAAATACTTGGCATGCAAGGCTTGGTCACCCGTCTTCTACCACCACTTTAGATGTGATTAGACAAAACAAATTGCCTTGTATTTCCAAGTCTATAGATTTTTGTAATAATTGTGCTATTGCTAAAGCACACAAGTTACCCTTTTCTATTTCATCTAGTACTACTTCTTCACCATTGGAAGTTGTTCATTCCGATGTTTGGGGTCCTTCACCCATTGTATCTTCTCATGGCTATAGATATTATGTGACTTTTGTTGATGATTTCTCTCGTTTCACTTGGATTTATTTTCTTAAGCAAAAAAGTGAAGTGCCTCATGTTTTCTCTCTTTTTAAGGCACAAGTTGAAAATATTCTTCAAACCTCCATACGAATTCTTAGGACCGATGGAGGCACCGAATTCAAGAAAATTGTCTCTCTCTTTCCACAAATTCAACATCAAACTTCTTGTCCATATACTCCCCAACAAAATGGCATTGCCGAGCGAAAACATCGTCATATAGTTGAACTCTCTCTTGCTTCGATGTCTCATGCTCATATCCCTCTTCATTATTGGGATGATATTTTCTCTACCATAGTCTATCTCATTAATAGGCTTCCTTCTTCCAACCATTTGGTCCCTTATACCACTCTTTTTAAAAGAAATCCCGATTATAACTCTCTTCGTGTGATAGGTTGTCTTTGTTTTCCTCTCACACGGCCATACAATTCTCACAAACTCGAACCAAGATCAAAACCTTGTGTTTTTATGGGTTATGCATTGTCTCAAAAGGGCTATAGATGCTTCCATTTACCTACTAATAAGATGATCATCTCTAGACATATTTCTTTTGATGAGTCGACATTTCCCTTTGAGAATTTTATGCAGACAAGCGTTGACACACATAATTTAAATGCTGCTGTTCAGCCACTTTCGGTCCTCACTGCTTTCGGCTACAAAGACAGTACTCCTCACTGTCAAAGCAACCCACCTCAGGCCCACGAAATAGATGCAGCCCAGGCTGATCTTAATCAAGCCCAAATCAGTCAGCCGACGGATTCACAACAACAGCCTGCTTCTGAATCACTTCAGACCTGCACCTTACCTCCTCCTTCTCTGCCCGTTGCTGACCGAGATTCTAACATTCCTGCCCAAGAGACTCTTCTCTCTGACCGTGTTACCTCTCCTCCTAACATCGAGCAAACACCTGTTCAGAACACAGTTCCTGAACAACGGTCTGTGCACTCAATGGTCACTCGAAACAAAGATAACTCCCGCAAGCAAAGACACTTTCCAGGCTTTATTGCCTTCCATGCCTCTCTGGAATCTGAACCGACCTGCTTCACTAAGGCAAATTTAAACCCGGCTTGGAGATGTGCTATGGCAACCGAAATTGATGCACTGGCTAGAAACAACACGTGGACTCTTGTTCCTCCTCCTACTGACCAAAAGATTGTTGGATCCAAATGGGTATACAAAATAAAAAGAAGACAAAATGGGTCAGTAGAACGGTATAAGGCGAGGCTCGTGGCTAAGGGATTCAACCAAGAGTATGGTGTCGACTTCCTAGACACCTACAGCCCGGTTATTCGCCCAACCACGATCAGGTTAGCACTCTCTTTAGCTGTGTCTTCCAACTGGGAAATAAGACAACTCGATGTGCAAAATGCCTTCCTACATGGAGAGCTTACTGAAAGGGTTTACATGGCTCAACCTCAAGGGTTTGTTGACCCGTCACATCCCAATCATGTGTGTCTCTTGCACAAATCCTTGTATGGGTTGAAACAAGCCCCACGAGCATGGTTTCACAAGTTGAGTTCATCCCTTATGTCAATTGGCTTCTCAGCCTCAAACTATGATCCCTCTCTATTTGTCATGCACAAAGATCGTCATACCTTGCTCGTGCTTGTTTATGTTGACGATATTATAATCACGGGCAGTGATACATCGGCAATCAAGACTTGCATCTCTTCTTTGCAGCAGAGCTTTGCTCTCAAGGACCTTGGTTCAATAAATTTTTTCTTGGGTTTAGAAGCTACTCGGACAGAACAGGGATTATATCTAACCCAAACAAAGTACACTTTGGATTTACTATCGAGACTCAACATGGTAAATGCTAAACCGTGTCCCACACCCATGGCTACCAATACAACTTTAATGAAAGGAGATAGTGAACCGTTTGATGATCCTCATTTATATCGAAGTGTAGTGGGTGCACTTCAATATGCAACTCTTACCCGACCCGATTTGTCCTTTGCCGTGAACAAAGTCTCCCAATATATGCATGACCCGACAAAAAATCAGTGGGCAGCGGTAAAGAGGATTCTCCGCTACCTATGTGGCTCTTTACATCATGGATTGTTCATTAGCGCTTCTTCTCCTCTTGAGGTTCATGCCTTTAGTGATGCCGATTGGGCCGGCTCACAAGATGATAGGAGATCTACATCGGGCTATTGTATTTTTCTGGGCCATAATATCATTTCATGGAGTGCCAAGAAACAGCCCACGGTGTCAAGATCTAGCACCGAAGCGGAGTACCGTAGCCTAGCCCTCACATGCACCGAAATCATGTGGCTACAATACTTGATGAAAGAGCTTGGCATTACTTTGAATGCACCGTCAACGCTTTGGTGTGACAATATAGGTGCTACTTTTCTTGCGGCAAATCCAATGTTTCATGCCCGGACAAAGCACATCGAGATTGATTATCACTTTGTAAGGGAGAAGGTTGCCAACAAGGAGTTACTAGTCCGGTACATATGTTCCATGGATCAAATAGGGGATGTCATGACCAAACCTCTGTCCATTAGCCGATTCAATCTGCTCAGGAACAAGCTCACTGTAGTTGACACTACATCGGCTTGCGGGGGGTGTATAAAGGATCAATCATCTCAACAATAAAAGCTTATACTGGCATCAGCTGATATAGCTTGCAACTTTACCAGCATTCGGTTACAACTCTTCTAAAAGATTCATTTGTAACATTTTCAGCTGTAATTACTTTCTGTTGATTAGTTAGTTAGTCTGAGGCTATATAAACAGATGTAACACAGATGTAAGAATTGATCAAAGATTGTAAAAGGATCCATTATCTTTCATACCTTCTTATTCTCTGTATCTCGTCTTCTTGGTTTATTTACACACATCCATACCATGACTTTCTCTCCATTCTCACCATGCCTTTTTGGAAACCGAGCACCAAGTCGGCCTCCTCGTCTCCTTCCTCGCCTCAACGCACCATCGCCAGACGAGGCCTTCTTCGTCTCAACTTCGCTAGACACGGCAGCGTAACCTCAGGTACCTCGATGATATCGACGAACGGAGGTACTATGATGTCTCCGCAGCCTCCATTTTATTGGTAATTCTGGCACAAATTGTCATCCATTTTTGGTACTGTTTCCTTCTCTCTTTTTTTTAGAAATTTTATGTTCATGTCAAAAGTAATCTGTTAGTTAATTTTAAAGTTAAAACATAATCGAATGCTCTATCAATTATATTGATTTGAGCTATCATCCATTTTGCCCCTTTTATGATTTCTTGTCCGAAATTGGTTCATTTCTTTGATTAATTTCTTAAATTAACTTTATGATTTCTTGTCCGAAACAGTACCATTTCAAAATTAACTTACTATTTACTTAATCTTCTTTATTTTGTCACAGATATTTGGTAATCCTGATGACAATTCAGGTTCATGTAGGAGATGATTTTTTTCAAGCGGAGATGACAAACCAAAGGTTTTTAATCAGGTTACCATCTGCCGTTTTATTTGCTCAAGTCATCACCAAATACCTAATTTATCCAAATAGATAATCTGAGTCTAAAATGTGCACATCTCCTTAAACTAGAGTAAATTAGCATCAATTATGACTTCTTCTTAATCTGTTATGTCGAATTTTACAATTGGGTGCTTGAGCCTGAAAAACACTGAACTAAGGTAGTTTTACAACTATTGTAGATTACTAAATACAGAATTTTGTTGAAAGCTAAATATGATAAGTAACCTAATAGTAATGTTTTTGTTAGTTCTACTGCAATAATAGTTAACTACTATTCATTACTGTTTTATTTGATCAGTGATATATGTAGGTTTTTATGTTGTAAATTAAATTTTACAAAATGTTTTATCTGCTAATGCTAGTACTAATAAGTCTGAATTTTTATTCTTCCAGGTCGTAAATTTCTTCGTTGGCTTGTTGTTTCTACAGCTTCTAGAACAACAGGGTGCACATTTGTTGTATTCTATTTTCGCAACAGTTTGTGTAGTAGCAGCAATTTTTGTGAGGAAGAATGTGGTTGAGAAAAAGGGAAAGACTCTTCAAGAAGCCCTTCTGCAAACTTTTGAAGTCATTACTGGTACCATATCGGGTGATGTAATGGTACAAACTTGTGAATTTTCAGGGCTAGTTTCGTGAGAATTTTTGTTAGCCACAAAAGTAGATTTGGGTATGCAATTTAAATTGGGTAGTGGTGCATCATGTAATTTGGATATGCAATTTACTGGTACCATAGAAGTTGTTGTTTCATTTTTCCTATTAGCCACAAAACTACTGCTGCATCAAGTAATTTGGGCATGCAATTTAATTTGGGTTGCCAGCAGAATTTAATTTGGGTTGCTAGAAGAAATGCTAGCAACAAAATCAATAATTTTTTTTTAAAAAAAATGATTTTTAGCACCGGTTTTTAATAAATAACCGGTGCTAAAAATGATAGCAAGCAACATAATTAGTACTTTTTTTTTTAAAAAAAATGATTTTTAGCACCAGTTTTTAACTAAAGATCAATTAAACAAATAACAAAAAAATCGGCTGGTTTTTAATACCGCGTTTTTAATACTGGATTTTAATATATCTTTAGCACCCCTCCTCATTAGTACCGGTGCCCAACCGGTACTAATGGGCCATATTTAACCGGTGCTAATAAGTGAAAATGGCGTAGTGATGATTACTTTCTAGGCTATTCGTTCCTAATCTTCATTGTCAACATTAACGAGATGTACCAGTTGGTCATTTCTGTTGATCAAGTGATGCAGCACCTCTTTCGTCACTGCATGGACTGATTCTTTTGTCTTCTATTTTTATCCTGTTCTTTTTTTTTTTTTAAATTTAATCTGGCTTCAACACCAGCTCTATTACTGGATCACTGGTCACATCTGCCAATAATCTTGGCACTAGCTAATCCAAAGGCTGCAGAACAACGTTAATAATTTTTTATGATACTCAACAAGGCATCCTTTTCCTAATTCCATGAGATGTATTTCATAATTATTTGGAACTAATAGCATCGACTCAAAATTTATCTAGGGAATAATTAATTTGTGAGGAGAATATAATTTAATTTACCAGTGGAAAAACTGACAATTTATCTAGGGGATGCGGTCTTTAAAATTTCATCCTAATTAGGGAAGTTTTAACTAAATTTTCAGAAAATTATACAGTCATAACATAGCTAAAAGGTAGCTGGTAAATTATAGATTAAAAGGCCAAACAATAATCAGGATGTTGCCTTATAGATTTCTCATAATCCAGTAAAGTTGGGAGAACTAGAAAGTCCCCCAAAAAAGTCGTGCGAGGTTAACCCAACAATCATTTGTAAAGTAAAAAGAAGAAATATTACAACTTGAATCATAAATTTGACCAATAGAAGTCATTTAACATAGGAAAGTCAAAAGATTCATAATCAGGACATATTTCAGCATCAGAAGGTTCAAATTTGACCATAAGTAAGAGACACCAGCTTCATTGAGCAAGAAAATAGAAAACAGTTAACAGTTAAAAGTTGAAAGTTAAAACTTTTTAAGTTTAAATCTACACCAGAATACCTATTAAGTTCACGTTTACACCTGAAGCAACAACTTAAGAGCTACCCCTATCTAAAGTTTTGGTAAAATCTAGAACGATACTACCCTGCCAATAGTCATGTTGGAGTCGTTCAAAGCAATTTTTGTTGCTTTCTGTGAAATAAGACGTTCAAAGCAATTTTTGTTTAGTTTAGAGTCGTTCAAAGCAATTTTTGTTGCTTTCTGTGAAATAAGACGCAACTTTTTGGCAATGCTTGAACAGGTCCTTATTTTATTGCAATTGAATTCCAAACTCATCGAAATACAAGTACTTTATTCAATATCAAGTCTATCTTTAAAATTTTGGATTTGTACTCATTACTGGCATAATGGCATGACATGAAAAAGAAATGACATAGTTTATGCTACTGCTACGTTTAATTAGTTTTATAATATTATCAGCTTCTTTTAAATTTTGGATTCGTACTAATTCATGAGATGGGATGATTAAGTTGAAAATTCAAGCATAAATTAGTCAAGTTTAATTATTTTTCTTTCTTTAAATTAATTCATCCAAACAAGAGATAAGAAGAAAGAAAAATTTAGTTTACCTTCCCTTCATTATTTATCCAAACACAAAAAAATAAAAACATTTCACTTTCCATTCTATCCCATGATCCCTTCCCTCTTTACATGCATTTTCTTTTCTTCCCTCTCTCTATCACCGAACCAAACACAGTGTAAATGATATTTGCTTATATTTTGCGAAACATAACAAAACAATGCCAATTGCGTGCCTAAGATCCAAAGAGAAAGTTGAAAAATAGAATAGCTCATCTTTTCTAAATTCTAATACAAAGATTTACTGAATAAATCAAATTTGTTGAAGATTAATTGAGCAATACAAATTCTACTCCGTGTCCATGCGTTATTCTCTTTTAATGGCTGTACATAACTATTGTGCGTCTTGCCAGGAAACCAATTTTCAAAATATATTTAAGAAATAGAAGATGAATTGAAAATTTATATAATTCGAGGCTTCCATAATGACATGGCATAAATTACATTACCCTTCCAACCCTGAAGAAACCAATTGCAATCTTCTTCAATAAAAAAATTCTCATCATAACCATTTCTAACTATTTCAGTGCATTCATTCACTACACTTGGGTCCACCGGAAGCTGTTCAAATCCAGCCTCTAAGTTTCTCATGTGGTGCTGCTTGTAATTCTCCCATCTTTGGACCAAATCTGGCCCTTCACACGCTATCTGATTGATAATAAGAGGACCCATCAAATCTCTCTCAAGTTGTTGCCTTGGCTTGGAGTTTAGTGGGAATAATGTGTCAAACATGTCAAAAAATCTAGAGTATTGTAAAAGAACCATTTTAAACCGTGGGATGAAGTAGGGACTAAAGGTTACGTAAACTATTCCTTGGATAAAAAGCTTTGGTTTGATCGTTCGAATTAGATCGAGGAATAGATTCGGGGAATTATTCGTGCCAAAGAATGGTTCACAACTCCGTTCACTTAAGTTAAACATAGTGTTAACTATAAGCACTTCATCATCCTTGATACAGAGATCCTCAATACAAATGGACTCCCACTGAGAGGTTATCCCATGATACTCAAATGGAACTCCGAAATCTCGAGCGTAATCTTCCAACCTCTTTCCAGTTGTTTTGACTCTTTCGGCAGGGTGAAAGCCTGGTTGTGGCAAATCTACTCCGGTAATACGAAGTGTGGGAGGTTTGTCTTTCATTTCCGCAAAAGCTTGAATTATAGAGGGCCATTGAAATCCGAAAGCAATGCCAAAATCAACTATATGAATTTTTAATGCAGTGCTTGCAGCACTGAGAATACTCCTATTAGCACAATGGTATGAAACTCTCAAAATGGGGTTAGCACTCATAAACATTTCATAGATCTTTAAAACGTCGGCGGAAGATACTCTTCTAGAAATTAATTGGCGATAAATTGTGTTTCCGGTACCAGCTAGGCGTGCCTCTAGCCCATCAGCAAGAATACATGCAAGTCTTTGGGTTCCATTACCAATAGGAGAGGCATGCTTCCTTATATTTTGTATGAGTTCAACTGCTTTCTTGATATCATTTATAAATATCGCCTCGGCACAAGCAATCAGAAGTGCTTTGAGATTAATAAGTTCAAACTGGTATTGATTCTTATGGCTATAATTTGCTTTGAGCGTTGTTCTTTCTTTTAAACTTGAGGTTTCTTCTCTTGCATAGTTTTCACCGTGGTTTAGTAGAACTTTATCAAACATCTCATCTCTTATCTTTTCCTCAAAAAATACCATGGGTAATTTGTGATTTCGCCCCTCCAACGGGTCTAAATCTGCATCATTTGAACTCTTCTTACTCTTAGACCTATCAACAATAACACTTCCTTTTTCTTCCGCGAAACTTAACTTGCCATCACATTTATTCATTGGATCCAGTGAAAGCTTATTCTTTTGCCTATCAATGGACAATTTTTTGAGATTTGGAAGAAACTTCATTCCTTCCTTGGCACCTTTGAGGAATTCAGTAGCAAGTGAATTCACTATACTTGTGTGTTGTTGCAAACTCTCATTTTGGCTTGGACCAACTTGATTTTTTGAAATGCAAATGGTGAAATTATGATTTTCTTTTTGTTGGTATGATATTAATTGGTTATCTTGTAAAGGTGGATATTTTTCTCCAAGTATATCATAGAAGGGTTTTTCGATACCTCTTAGAGTTGTCTCTTGGGAACCAATAATCTCTTCATCAACATTTTCTTCTAATAGATACCGCCTTATATAGTCTAAAGTTGGATCCAAAGGTATCTCAGTTCTCCCTTGCGGTTTCGTAGTAAAATTGATGTTGATCTTAGAGTCATTAATCTCTTTTGCGAAGACCAGATTGCTTGCAGCTTCCATATTTTTGTTCATACAAAATTTGATCTACAAATTCCAGAAAATTAATGCATCTAATTAATGAAATTGCAGGCAGCCATCATTGAATGAAAAATTAGTGAGCACAAACCATTGTTCAATTATGCGTTTGCAATGAGAGAATTATTTAAGCATCTATTTATTGTACACTGAGAAACCTATTTGTGCTGCAAACGATAGTTTATTAGATTTTCAGTTTGATGGTCATATCTGGAGTAATGTTTAATTAATTTATTATTAAAACAAAGTTCTCATACCTTCTCATGAAGCAAACTTATGGGGGTCCAAGTTTTTACTCAAGAAGATCACAATTCACAAATCGAAATGTAAGGCTTAAATTAGTGCAAAATTAACGATGAGATGTGTTTTCTGTTACAAAATGCTTTACTTACCATTTTACCAATAACGGTCCTTAATTTATTGAAAATAGGCTATATTAATGGAAATTAAATAAAATTAAAAATGGCTTGCTGAGAAGTGTCTACGATACCTGAAAATCAATTAAGAGTCACCAGTTAGCTAGACGCTAGAGGGAATGGCCGTGCACCGCAAGCTCTACAGAATCATGGTTTCGACTTTCGGGAGAGAGATGAGATCAGTGGAGATTCGAGAGGTGAGAGAAGAGTAAGGGAAAGGAGAACTGGAGAAGTATCGAGAGAGAGAGAGAGGAAATCAATGGAGATTGAAGAGAGGTGATTTGACTGGCGGGTTGGGTATAGCCGTATAGGCGTATAGCGAAGGCGACAAGTAAGATAAGGTAGAAAGAATAGAGTGATTAGATAAAGGTCATTTGGTAAATGAAAAGTACGTCAAAAAAAGAAAAAAAAAGCGAATAGATAATTAACAAGTCAACGACGGTCCTTTTAAGCGAACCTTATTGATTATTTTAATAATAATTAAATACAAAAAAATTCAAATTGAAAATTCATGACGAAATTACCGTCCTCACATCTACCCCATTCCCATGGCAGTCTGGCAGAAGAGAGAAGCACGTGGGACTGGACTTCGCATCCTCTGGATGGCCATCCAGTGGATGGTTTCGATCTCAGCCGTCTGATTTAATCTCAATGGCTATAAATGCCCCGTGCATGATACTAAGATTGATAGGCCCGAAAAAATCTAACCGTTTAGATTAAATCAGACGGCTCGGATCGAAAGACGTCCACTGGATGGTTGAATACAACCATCCAGAGGATACGCTCCCCGTGGGACTGTGGGATCCATGCACCGGATTGGGCTTGCTGTGTCCTAGTGCATGTCTCATTGTCTCTCCAAGCCTCCATCACTTTCTTTTTTCCTCCCCTGCACTTTAATTAATTCCGTTTTAAAACTATGCATTTGTATTTAGGGGTGTAAACGACAACGGAATGGCTCATTCCGTTTGCCGTTCCGTTTCAGTAAACGGTATGCTATTTTATTCCGTATACCGTTCCGTTTCAGTAAACGCTATGCCATTTCATTCCGTTATTCGTTTCGGTTAGACGGAATGGGACGGAACAACGTATATTTATATTGTAAACAGATGTATTTGTCGAAACGGAAGCGAAATGATTCGTTCCGTTTCAACAACGGTATGCTCTATTATTCCGTTTACCGTTCCGTTTGTGGAAACGAAATGCAAATTCGTACCGTTATCCGTTCCGTTGGAACAGAACGGAACGGAAAACGGCGAAACGGTATATCATTGACAGCCATATTTGTATTTACTATTTTCTCTAGAACCTCTGGGAGCACGGAGCACCAAGTAATTGTCGACCTTAGGTTTAAGTTATCTAGATATATGTATCTATATACTACTTATAAAGCACTCATATAAAAGAAGTAAACTTATCATATAAAAGAAGTGAAGTTGTCAGATAAAAGGGTGTAAATAATTTTATATCAATTATGGATTAATGATTTGTGTAATTTGATTTGATCAGTGGTCTAGATCAAGGTTAGAGTTTTCTTGAAAAAAAATTAAGTTACTACCAAATTAGTTATTTATTTAAAAGAAAAGTCTAAATTAATGATTTTATCATATCTTTATTGCCTAACATGTAACATTTTATATATAACAAAAAATAATATCAATATTTTATTTTTTATTTGCCCACGTATTGAGAATAACTTTTGCCAGTAAATTTATAATCTTCTTGTACTAAGATTCATAATTGCAGAGTTGATGTCATAAATTATTTCATTTCGCCTCATTCTCTCCTTAAAGCATTTGACTTTTATTAAGTAAGCATCATAAATCATAATCTAACTTAAAAACTGTTTCTCTATTACGCAATATCAAATACACATGCTATACTGCATGTACATATCCGAATTGTCTATTGGAGATTAATAGACGACAATGGGTTATTATGTCTTGAAGGCTCGGTGAAAATATGGAGCAGTTAATATTAATATCTTTGTTATTCATCTCCAAAAAGTATAATTAATGCGTAACATGTAACAATCACCGTGCATCTAAATTTAACTCGTCCGAAATTGTACTTATTATACATACAAGTCATGTCAGAGGATGAAAATTCATAACGTGACTTTATGACAGGAAAAAAAAACAAAATTAAAATGATAAAAAAAAATGAGTAATATTTTCCAAGCGAGAGAGAGCTTGTTTAAGGCGCAAGACTATAAGCGCTGTTTTCAATACCATACTGACACCTCTACCAACTAGTGATCAAAATCCGACATTTTCTGTTATTTTTCAAATTTTTTCGAAGTCGGATATTGTCGTTTCGGTCACTGTTCCGGTACCCAGTATTATCGAAATTTTCCGACAACCGATAGCCGGTAGGGTATTGAAAACACTGACCAGGAGCGGAATTAGGGGGGGCGGCGTAGGCGAGACATACGCCAAAATCAGAAAGTTTAATTGAGATTAACTCTTAAGCCTCCCCTAAAAAATAAAAAATCTAGTTACTTTGTCCATCTATTCTATTATAATGAATTCAGCGTATTTCTACCTGATTTCCATGGAAAAAGGTTTAGCCACTTAAGACTTAGGCCACGTGGGTGGGCTTTCCCAAACGCTCTCTGGGGCTGTTTGGATTCTCCATGGAATTTGGAGAATTTCATCTTCCTACCATAAATTTATTATAAACAATTTAAATTCTTCACAAAATTACACACTTCTCAATAAATTTATTCCTAGGAATTGCAACTTCTTCAAATTCCCTAAATTCCTAAACGATCCAAACGGCCCCTCTATTCTTTTTCTTTTTCTTTCTTTTAAATAATTGACCCATATAAATTTATCAATTTATGATCTAGACATCTAATCCAAATTTGATTTACAACATATGATATTATTATATGTTCATGAGTATCTTTATATTATAAAATAATATAATAACTAATGGTTGCTTTGATCGGTTAAGCACCTCTCTACTGGGGCATGGATTCTATTGCAGTGTGTCGTTTTTTATTTTATTTTTTACATTTACGATCAGCACTATAGACAATAATATTGATGATATTAAATTGGTGTATCTATTAGATTCTATAATATATTGCATATGGTTTAAACAATCCAAAAAAGTTGTTATTATTTTATTATTCATGTGTGCAATAATATCGAAAAAACAATTATTATATCAGATATAATATTCAAATGTACAATTTAAATTTTTATAAGAAGCACAAAAGAAGAAATTTATTTATTAAGGTAGATATTAATTTATAGATCAATTGCAATCGATGAAAAAAAATTTGATCGCACAAGCAGCTAAATTCGCAGTAGTGTTATGAAATCTAAAACACCCCAAATAAAATTTGTTGAAATATAGTTATTTTTTTAGCTAATAATGGGGGCGTTTGTTTGTGACTTAAAGGGTGCATAACTTAAGTTAAGTATCCTTAAGTCACCAAACACCTCTTACATAAGATGCCTTAAGGGTACATAAGTTATGCAACCTAAATAGGTTGCATAAGTTATGCACCAGTCCCCTTTAATTTTTTTTTCCAACAATACCCTTTAGAAATAATTAATAATAATATTTAATAATCTATAATAATTAATAAATAATAATATTTAATAAGTAACAATAACTATTAAAAATCATAATTAGTAATAAATATTAATTATTATAATTAATAAATAATAATATATAACAAGTAATAATAATGATTAATAAACAATATTGATTTATTATTAAATAATTAATAATATTTATAATATTTAATTAAAAATAATTAATAATATTTCATAATAATAAAATGATTTCTTATTATCATTAATAATTAATTTTTGTAATAATTAAAAATTAATTAATATTAATTAAGAAATAATAATACTTAATAAGTAACAATAATTATTAAAAAATCATAATAAATAAAAAAGATTAATTATTATAATTAATAATATTTAACAAGTAAAATTAATTATTAATAATAATGATTTAAGAATAATAATTAATTGAAGATAATTAATCAATAATAATTTTTATTATAAAATAAATAATAATATTTCTAATATTTAATTAAAAGTAAATTATAAATATTTCATAATAGTAAAAATGGTCTATTATCATCATTAATAATTAATTTTTATAATAATTAATAATTAACAATAATTAGGTCACAACATATAATACATAATACTAATTCAAATTTAAGGGCATTTTAGTCTTTTGACATGAATATATGCATGCATTAAGTTAGTCATTCTTACTACACAATCAAACATCTATTACATAACACTACATAAACATTTAGGCATCCTTAAATTATGCAACTCCTTACTACACAAACAAACGCCCCCAATAATCATATATGGACTCGCTTGTTTTTTTTTTTTTCTCATGTGCACTTGTGCACCAATGCGGCTCGACAGCTGCACTAGTCCTATTTTGCCCCAATGCCCCCCCCCCCCCCCCTCCCCCACCCTATTTCTCAATCCTGGTTCCGCTCTGACACTAGCTATTGGTAGATCTCATATGCCTTCTTTCTTGATATGAGAGAGAGATAATAAGTAGTAAAGGCTCACAAAAAAGGGCCGAAAGGTGCATGCACATGAGATAGGGGATCATTAGGGAAGCTGTGAACAAGGCCAATTTCGTCATAAATTTTCAATTTTGATTTTTTTTTATTTTTAGAGAATCATTGAATAATCAATAAAGATAAATATACTAGACCAACATGATTAGAGGGATATATAACTGGATTTTAAATATTCAAGGAGTATATTTCCAATTAGAAAAGATTAAAGGGAAATACATCTAATTTTTTTTCCTTGTTTTAATACCATAAAAATAACGACACGGATTATAGAACACCGCCGTTAAAAAATGTTACGATAAATAACAACAAAAATGTAATTTTGCTTATTTATGACTGCTGTATTTTTTTCGAAAGCTTGACAGTGGCTGTCAAGTAGATTTTATGACTGTTGTTAGAAATAATTGCGGTTAGTATGGTGTCATTAAAGATCATTTAATTTGTTGTAATGATTAGAACTAAATTAAAAATGGCTTACTGAGAAGTAGGGCTCTACAAAAAAAATAAAAATCCGGCCAACCCATTTAATCCGGCCAACCCGACCCGTATTTTAACGGGTTCAAGCATTAATCGGGTTGGGTCGGGTTTCAATTTTAATAACCCGGTTATATTGAGTTGGGTCATAATTTTTCTCTTGATAATCCGTACCAGACTCGTTTTGTTAAATCATATAAACTTGATAGAATTTAGTGAATGAACTAGCCTTAGATTGTTTGAATTTATTATTATGTCTTTTAGAATTTTAATTATTATTTGAATTTAATATGGTTTGGTGAATAAACAACATTAGTCTTACATTATTTAGCCATAATAGCTCACTGTTTTTTGAAAATTTGTTTAGTCATCAACTACAGCGACCATAAATTTCTAAATACAAATAGGATAAAAGTACATACAACAAGTTAGGCATTTGATGATAGTAAAGAAATTGACCATGATTCATTTCTTTTATGTATAACCTAGGCATATAAATATTTTCTCTAATTAATTGTCAATTTTATTTATGTACTGTATAATATCATAACTCGTTCAACCCGAAAAATCGTAAAAACCCGTAAGAACCCGTAAATAAAAATTTGTATGGGTTGGATTGGGTTACGGATGGATCAACTAAAGAAATTTTTTAATTCGATATAGTTGAATTGGGTTGAAATATTAATAAAAAATTATTAATTCGTCCGTTGTACAGCACTACTGAAAAGTTTTTAGGAGCATCACCGGTGGCTAGTCGCTAGATGAATCCTCCGCCAGATATATATTATGGGGAGAAGTTTGGAATATTTCCCCAATTAAAGAGACAATAATTATGTCTTAGTTACCAGTCTAGCACGTTACTACTTACTAGGGTGACTTTTTCTAGCTAGAGTCTATACTGAATTCTCTACACTAAGTTGTCTCTTTCGATATATATCAATTCCTGTCATATTAACAATGAGTCAATGACATTATTTATTCAATGGTGACTTTCAATAAGAAATTTGTTTCACATTTTATAATTTGAACACACTTTACAACGAAATCATTCAAAATGAACATCTGCAAGTAAATGTTTTATTCTGTGCTCGGCAGAAAATAGTCGGATTCATTCACCAATTATTTGTTTTAAGAATTTACAATTTTCTTAAATAAATCCTAACGTATTTTAAAATATGTACTTCTTATTTCGATATGATACATTTCTATATAATTAATTGATGGAAACATTACTCTTGTATATTTATGAGAAACGGTTGATTTAAAGTTTCATGTAATTTATAAATACTTCAGTTGAGTAATATATTCACCATCAAGACCAATTTGAGAATAAAAGAAAATGCCTGCAATTATAAATTCTGCAATTGGATAAAAAACCCAATTAGCATAAAATTTTCATACTTCATAGAGAACAGAACAAAGACGCAGGTTTAATTTGTGATTTATAAAATTGCTTGCAAAACTCCAGCCTACAGATTACAAACAAAAAAAAAGAAAAAAAAGAAAGCTTAATATGCACTATAGTGCATTGCAGTTTTTTTAATCGAAATTTTTACAATTTGACAAATCTAATTTAACCAACCTAATCTACATATTGAAATCTCCTAAAAAACGAATTTTTAAAATTCTATTTTTGAAATTTTATTACTCTTTTTTCGAATTTTTTAAAACTTGCCATTTTTTGAAATTTTGTAAATAGTTGTTTACACAGGTTTTAAAAAATTCAAAAAAATAGTAATAAAATTTAAAAAATTATAAAATTTGTTTTGTTAGGATATTTTAATATGTAGATTAGATTGGTTAAATTAGATTTGTCAAATTGTAAAAATTTCGATGAAAATGACTACAATGCATAGAATGACCTATGCACCATAATGCATATTAAACTTTCTCAAAAAAAAAACAAAATCCAACAAAGATTTATATATTTTTTTGACACAATGAAAAAGATTTATTTTCTTTCTAATTTTGACACAATGAAATATTTATTTTGGCGGCTTTTTTTCCTGATTTTTTTTGCTCTATATTTATAGCTACCACAGGTCCACCACACAAATAAAAATAGGACCTATCATTGTAAGCTTATCAAAGCAAAAATTGGAAGAGAAGTCTGTCAAAAAAAAAAAAAAAAAAGTTGAGAACAACTATCACAATATTACGGAAAGATTTGCACTTCATAAATTCTCTCTATCACGTAACGAGGATTGTTTTGCTTATTATTTTTCTATACTCCAATTTAACATGTATTTTATAGATTAGCTTCCTACAGAACATAATATTTGAAACAACTATTATCAACACTAGACATAGTTGTCGCAGCTTTGCTGCGTTATGCTTTTTAAATTGAGAATAATTTAATCTATTTCATCAAATTTGTTTAAATTTTTGATGTAAAATATATAAAAATCTACCATAAAGAACTTCCCAAAAATTCTTGATAAAAATTTGTTAGTTCAAAATTAGTAATTTTTACCATAGAAAATCGTCATATAAACTTTGTATAAATTTCATGTCCAAAAAAAACTTGCAAAGCTAACTTTTAAGAAGGATAATTAAGAAAGATAAACTTCTAGCATAAATACAGACCACAGTTTTTAATTAATACTAGAAATTAGGCATGAACTACCTAATTATATTTCCAAATATATTTAATTCTTAGATTAAATAATTATTGTTTCTACTATTTTTAATATATTTAAGAAAGCTGCTACTTTTATCCCATTGTGACTTCCAAAAAATTATGCTCGAATGCTTTCAAGTTCGCCCAGATAAAATTTTAGAGCAAATTAAAATTGATAATTAGTAGTACTAACTAACAATAATTAAAGCAAGCGCAATTCTAATTTTTCAAAGATAAAATTCTTACAAACTATAAGAAGGATCAGTTTTAAAACTTTTTTATGATTAAAATACTATAGAAACCATTAAAATTGCCAATTGCATACATACAATTCTGACCCAAGTGGTTAGGTTATCGGATGAATGGATCAGCAAATTAAGATCGTCGTTAGAGATTTTGACATAATTCAAGTCCATTAGTCCAAGGTGATGAAGCGGCCGAATCCCTGGAAACCGATAGGAAGCACAACATGCCACCCCCAAAGTTGTAGTACTTTATAAGAGAAGAAAAGGATGGGAGATGACCACATTACAACATTCGATGGCAAGATCAAGCATTTTCATGCCGTCTTTTAGGAGAAGTAAATCGAGGAGGCTCTGGAAAAGGGGTGATTGGTCGGCTTTCGCCATCGATTTTTGTCATGCGGATTTGGGGATTGGAAAACACAGTCACTGGTGGAAATCTAGAAGAAGAGAGTGAGAGACTGAAGGAGAAGGGTTTAAGGTGTAACACCCATCGCTTTGATATGATTTTAAATTTAAGTTGACCAGAGTTGGCCAGATTTGACTTTGACCAGTCAATGCTTTTTCCTTTGTTATTTGACCGAATGAAATGAAATGGAGAAAATCCTTGCCGACTGAAATTTATTCCACCTGTCTCTTAATTTGTACGTGGCTCAATTCCATTTATTCACCTATTGACACCTCATGCTTAAGGTAACGTGTCATCCATTTATTAACCATTGATATTGATATATCAATTTCACTTTTCACTTATCATTCGATATGCTTCTTCTGTTTGTTTGCAAACCCAAATCCGAATTTACCTTAGATTTCATGGAAAGTAAAATCCATCCAATGAATTATATCATTTCCATATATATATATATATAATTGAAGACGAATTGAATATTTTGATGAGTCGACCAATTGGATTTCCGAGTCTACGTCGCATTCGGGATAGTCGATTTGATATGTTTGTTGATTTCTGGACCGTCATATCAGGTAACCGGACTTCTCTATATTTAATTTCGCATTGATTGAATCGATATGATTTATCGTTTGGTTTTGATTGAATATATTTATTGTTTTGTGATTGGTATATTTTACGGGATATCGGAGTTTGGAATTGGATATGGAATTGAATCTGAATTTTGAGCCCTGATCCTCCTGAGTTCGGGGAGGGGCCGGTCCTGATCCTCCTGAGATCGGGGAGGGACCACTGTGACTGACTGACTGTCTGGACCCGATTATCTCCGTAAAATATATTATTTGTTATGTGGATTAATCCGGTCTGATTGTATTTGTTATATTAATTAAATGTAGAGAAACTGCGTCGTTAAATAACCGGTTACTGAGGTTTGTACCTGACTCTGTTTTGCTTTTCTGTTGCGACGTAGGTTGACGGACCGTCGGATGGGTGCGGAAGATACCGTTGTCAGCTCGCGTCCCGCGACCCGTCGGTGCGGGACGTGACAGATGGTATCAGAGCATTCGTTCCTCGGACTGTGTTTGGGTCCCTGACATTTCGTTTGAAATTTAATTTCTGTCCAATTGAACTTGACTTGTTATCGTCCGTTTGAATTTCGCGGACGAAATTCTTTTGAAGGAGGGGAGAAATGTAACACCCATCGCTTTGATATGATTTTAAATTTAAGTTGACCAGAGTTGGCCAGATTTGACTTTGACCAGTCAATGCTTTTTCCTTTGTTATTTGACCGAATGAAATGAAATGGAGACAATCCTTGCCGACTGAAATTTATTCCACCTGTCTCTTAATTTGTACGTGGCTCAATTCCATTTATTCACCTATTGACACCTCATGCTTAAGGTAACGTGTCATCCATTTATTAACCATTGATATTGATATATCAATTTCACTTTTCACTTATCATTCGATATGCTTCTTCTGTTTGTTTGCAAACCCAAATCCGAATTTACCTTAGATTTCATGGAAAGTAAAATCCATCCAATGAATTATATCATTTCCATATATATATATATAATTGAAGACGAATTGAATATTTTGATGAGTCGACCAATTGGATTTCCGAGTCTACGTCGCATTCGGGATAGTCGATTTGATATGTTTGTTGATTTCTGGACCGTCATATCAGGTAACCGGACTTCTCTATATTTAATTTCGCATTGATTGAATCGATATGATTTATCGTTTGGTTTTGATTGAATATATTTATTGTTTTGTGATTGGTATATTTTACGGGATATCGGAGTTTGGAATTGGATATGAAATTGAATCTGAATTTTGAGCCCTGATCCTCCTGAGTTCGGGGAGGGGCCGGTCCTGATCCTCCTGAGATCGGGGAGGGACCACTGTGACTGACTGACTGTCTGGACCCGATTATCTCCGTAAAATATATTATTTGTTATGTGGATTAATCCGGTCTGATTGTATTTGTTATATTAATTAAATGTAGAGAAACTGCGTCGTTAAATAACCGGTTACTGAGGTTTGTACCTGACTCTGTTTTGCTTTTCTGTTGCGACGTAGGTTGACGGACCGTCGGATGGGTGCGGAAGATACCGTTCCCAGCTCGCGCCCCGCGATCCGTCGATGCGGGACGTGACATAAGGAGCGTGTGTTAATACTTAATAGCGATTCGATTTGATCAGCAGAACTTCCTTACGACGAATTCTTTTTAACTTTTTAACAATTTCTTTTTTCTGAGAAAATAAATTAATTGAATTATGTATTTTTCTTCAAACCTTTTTGAAACGTCGTTAAAGTAGAGAAAGACCCCATCAATTATCCTCGAAACTGCGTACCTATGCTCGATGTGTCTAATTAATCGGCATAAAGTCAGGTCTCCAATATATATATATTCGTTTTTCTTGTCAAACAAACTTAACAATATTTTAAGGATTCCCTCACCACCTAGAGAAAAATTATGATTTCCCTGGGCAGTCTAACACCAATTAATTTGTCATGCTGTAATTTTGTTGGAGATTAATTGAGCAATACCAATTCTAGTGGGTATTCACTCTTAATTTCCAATATGATAGCACTTGTCTTACTCTTTTTTTTTTTTTTTTTTTTTAAGACTAAACTAACTAAAGAATTCATTTTGTCGCTCATTCCAATCATCTCCCGAATTTATCATCCAGAGCTTACTCTCTCCTCCCCTCCTAGTTAACACCGATCCGGTTCAACATTTGGTGTAAAAAAAAAAGTCTTGAACCAGACTAAAATGTACGAGAAAAAATTGGAATGGTTCAAGAACTGGTCCGGGTCAAATATTATAATTGTCTGAAATTTTTTTATTTTGCCCCTAGTTTTGTTGGATCAATGTTCGCCTCTAGTCCTCTAAAGTGGAAGGTTTTCATTTTTGGATCAGAAATATTTTCTATTTTTGAATAAGATGATGCAGATGAAAAAAAATAAAGAATTGTACTTATCACCTCCGACGGAATGAACCATGTGAAGTTTCTTGATATATCAAGAAGTGTGAACTTGATTGATCGACATGGAAGTTAAAAATGAAGATGCCATGAAAGTCCCACCAAGAGGATATATATGTGAGAACAAGTGTGATTCCTAACATTCTTGGACAGAAGAAGTTTATTTTTAATGTAATAATTGTTAGGATAATCACATGAACTGAGAAAACGTTTTTTTTTTTTCAGTGTTGATTTTTCTTAAGAGAGATGCATGCTCGAAAATGATGAATAATTAGTTGTATCTTTAGTGCCAAGTGTTATTAGTAATATTTCTACAATAGGGGGAAAAAGAATTGAGTCTCTAATTTGGGAGAAAATAATATATGAACTCCTATTTTCTTGATTAGTCTATGATGATTATTTTCTAGGCTACTCATTCCTAATCTTCAGTATCGACACTAAGGAGATGTATCAGTTGTTCACATTTTGAATTACATGCAACTCACAAATGATAAAAATGAAATAATGTTAGAAATAATTCTTATTACCATTATCGACTCAGAAATAACTGATTGTCAGATGGAGTACGGTTTGCCCCTTTTTACATTAACTGATTGTCAGACGAGTAACACTGGTTAATGGACTTGCTTCAATTGGTTTTGATGTCGCTTTATAAGATTCACATAATCGAGTAAAGTCAGGAGAACTAAAAAGTCGCAAGAAAGAAAAAGGCGTGTAAGATTAACCTAACAAGCATTTGTAAAGCAAAAAAGAAGAAACAACTTCAATCACAAATTTGCCCAACAGTTAAGTCATTTAACATAAGAAAGACACCCGCTTCATTGAGCAAGAAAATATAAAACAGCTAAAAACTTAAAAAGAAGTTTAATTTGAAGCTAAACAATAGTCATCTTACAAGGACCTCCATAATCAAAACCAAAACATCCAGACAAAATACAATCCGCCACAGGAAAACAAATCCCTACAAAAAAAACCCAGTTTTTAACGACCAAAGAAAAAGTCTGATGCTATCAAACCTTAGAAACTCACCTCAGCATTCAGGAAAGTTATCTCTGCCTCCTGCATCTCTTCTACCATCCTAGACTGAAATCTCATAACCTCTACAAATAGATTGTTACAAAAATAAATGAATAAACTATTGTTGGCCCTTCCATCCTGAACATTACCCAGTTGTTTCACACCAACAGTCACTTCACATCAACAGTTACTTCGGTTCTAATATTGAACATCACCACTTTAGCATCCGAGGAAGCAACCTCCACTTTCTTTAGCTCTTCTATCATGCTCAGCTCATCATCATCATCAGAATAAAGAATCTTCATTAGCTTAAGCATTTTCGCATTCAACAGAAAAAACTTTACCACTGTTAAGCCGGACATGAGATTTAGCAACAAATACATGCTTATTGTAACACGTTTTAAACTCTGATTGAGGCAGGAGAAACCATTTTGCTTCTTTACAAGTAACTCTCTCATTAGAGTGGCCACACCCTCGGTCTGCTTTGAAAAGCTTAACAGCTGCAATAATTAATTTGATTACATAATAATTTCTCTAAAAAACCACACAATACAATAAAGAATGGAAATATGAGATAGCAAAGCTACAGGCCTCCAACACAGTCAGTGCATTGCACACACTACTAGTCAATACCAACAATCTTGTAGCCAGTAATTAGAAAGGTTAGCGGAGAACACTACAAATAAATCATTGCTTTGCAAATTTCAACTAGAAGGCTACCAAATGAAAACTATTACTTCCAAATCTGTTACATTGTAGACAAATAACCGTTGGAGCGACAATAAAATCAACAAATAAATGCAAAACAAATCTAAAAGAGGTTGATTTAAGAAAATAGAAAAGAATAAGGAAATAACCTGTAAGTGTAGTTCTTCAAGGAAAGGCATGCTCTTAAGCAACCAATGGAAAACATCACATGTCCTCTTGTCCAAGGTATCCACTTTCAGAATGAATGTTAAGCACTTCAGTTGGGGAAAACTGAAACTAGATGGTAAAGCATGTAGAGACAAAGTCTGTAGAAACAAGAAAAAGATTCTCTGATCAAAATAGCCAAAGCCCTTTGTATATGAAAGTTCAGCTCAAGCTGATTCTATGATAAACATCCTTCACCCAATTATTAGACCTTTTTAAAAGAAGAAAAGTCATGTTGTAGTTAAGATTGTATGTACCAAAAGGAGAAACTGTGCATCACAAGATCAGCATTCTCGGTTTAAGTTAATTAACCATGCTAATGATTTGGATTTGTGTTTGTATTAGAACCAATTGTATACTTGTATGCACCGAATATGCTTTACCGGAGACACATAAGTCAATCAAGATACTTATAAAATAAAAAGTAAATCTGCCAACATACAAAGCTTACCTCAAGAACATGACTGTCCAGATGGAGAGAAGAAACCATGGAAAGACCATTCAGCAGCCCTAGAGTCACCTGAGCCAACTTTTTTGATTCAAAATTTCCGACAGAAATGTATGCTTGCTCCAGAAGTGGGGTAGAAACAAGGCATATTTTATCAACCATCTCATTAATTTCAAAATTTACATTTGTCAGCAAAGGCAAACTGATATTTAGTGAAAGATCAGGAACTAAGTCTAAGTTTCGGGCATAAAACTTAAAGGTTGTAAGATTTTTGGATGTGTCCAACAGCAAATGAAGATGGTGATTGGAGATTATGACATCTGATAATGACAGAGCGGTGAGAGAGTGGAATCCTTGAAATTGATTGGGAAGGACGAGTTGACATCCTTCAAGCTGAAGCACCTTGAGAGAATGAAAGGGAGGGAGCCAGACTTTGACCTTGAGAGAATGATAGGAATGGAGACGGAGAGGGACAGGGACAGGGAGAGGGAGATTGAGAAAGAATGGTGCCGGCTGTGGCGGCATTACCTTGTCGGAATAGCTGAAAGAAAGATCAAGCGTCTGGACACCGCCTTTCTGGAGAAGTAAGTGGAGAAGCCTCTGGAGCAGATTTGACGGTACCATGTCCAAGACGAAGAGGAGAGAGAGCTCGAAAAGGAGAAAGGGGCCCTGGAGAGAGGAGACGAGATGATTAACGCGCTGGATCCAGGTAGAGCTGACAGTACTATGGTCGAAATCATTACAAGTGTCGCCTAATGAGTCTCGATAGCGACCGAGACGGAGGGAGGGGAGGAGAGTCCAGATGTGCCTCCACGATCGAGCCAGCACCGACGTACGGACGGCCTCCTTGACAACGAGGCGGGAGAGGATGGAGATTTTGACATCCTCGGGAAGGAAGCTGATCCGATCGACCTCTTCTGCCATGGCTTCTGGCTGCTGTGCCCGTGCTCCGTGCGCCGTGCGTGGATTCTGTATAGAAGATGCTGTTTGTGTCACGGAGGGTTTTAGGTTCAACGGGAAGGGACCGTCAGTCCGTCACCGAGGATTTGGAAAAGTAAATTAATTACTGCCATGTCGTTTTATCGTCCTGCCGTCGCTAAATATATAGTGAACATATACAACAAATAAAGTAAACATAAAGACGATCTAAGTGAACATATACAAACAAATAAATTCAATGAAAATAAGTTGAATATGCATGTAAACTTCTGATCAAGTGATGACAACACTTATTTGTTTTTAAGTGTTCACTTAGATCGTCTATATCTTTACCTTATTTGCTGTATATGTTCACTTTGTATTTAGCAATGACTGGAATGGTGCATTTGTCGATGGCACTTATAATTTCTTTTTAGAAAAAGGAGAGAGGAATAGAGAGGATCCTTCTTCACGGACAGGTCACGGATTTTGGACCCCTATTTCTGCCACTGGGCCTTTCTTTATTTATTCTCTACTACTATATTCTTTACAAATTTCTCGACTAATTTGATTTCTTTGTCGGAGCTCATAATTACAATTAACCAGTCACGCAATCAAGCTATCATATGCTAAAAACGGAAAAAAGGACTGACCAGAAAAGGAATACGCGTTCCTCTCTAACCGCGCACCCCTCACGCGACTTCACACTCACACCGTGTCGCCTTCACCCTGCGCCACCCCCTCAAGCACATCCCTCTATCACGCGCATCTCCTTGTCCGCACATCCCTCTATCAAGCGCACCACGCGCCGTCGTCGTCACGCAGCCATCCCCTCCCCGTCACCCAGCCATGTCGTCGTCGTCGCGTAGCCCTCCCCTCTCTGTCGCCGTCGCGTTGCCCCATCTCTCCGTCGCCCAGCCCTCCCGTCGTCGTTGCCCAGCCTTGCCGACGCCGTCGCGCAGCCCTCCCGTCGCCCAGCCCAGCCCTGCAGTTATCAGAATCAGAAATTAATATTATTTACTACCTCACTTATATTAAATACTCTCTTACTACTAATTATTTACTCCTTTGTATTTTTTTAGTTACTCCCAAGTAACAGTAAAATCAGTTCTAAATGTTATTTACTCTCTTATACATATTAGATACTCTTTTTATGCTAGTTATTTACTCCCCTATCTATTTAGTTACTCCCAAACAATAGCAGAATCAGATATGAATATTATTTACTCTCTTACTTGTATTAAATATTCCCTTATTACTAGTTATTTACTTCCTTATAGTTATTTAGTTACTCCCAAACAACAGTGGAATTAGTTCTGAATGTTATTTACTCCCTCATACATATTAGATACTTTTTTTATACTAGTAATTTACTCCCTTATAGCTATTTAGTTACTCCCAAACAATAGCGGAATCAGATATGAATATTATTTACCCCGTTGTACATATTATTTACTCCCTTATACTGATCAACTTCCTTCCTTATAGTAATTTAGTTACTCCAAAAAAATGCAGAATGAGATATGAATATTATTTACTCTACACATATTAGATACACCCTTATACTGATTAATATTATCCCTTATAGTAATTTATTTACTCTCAAGTTGTAAAAGAACTAGATCTAAACCTCTTTTTTCTTCTTATCATTCTTTATTTCTACTTCTTTCTTCCTCAACCAGATCTGATCGGTATAGGAGATGGAGCAGTGAGGGGAGGCGGAGGTGGAGGTGAGGCGGATGAGAGACTGAGGTGAGACAGAGGCGGATGCGAGGCGGAAGAGAGGTGAGACGAAGTAGAGGAGAGGCTTAGCCGGAAGAGAGATGAGGCGGAGGAGAGGGATAGCTGAAAGAGAGGGAGATGAGAGTAGAGGCGGAGGAGAGGGGAGGGGAGAAGTGACACGAGGCGCGTGGGGGCGAGGGGAGGGGAGCGGAGTCGCGTCGCTAGAAGAGTCGCATGAGGGAAGTTGCTGGAAGAGAGCGCGAATAGAGAGGTAAAGTGAGGAAGGGGGAGCATGAACAGAGAGAGAAAGAGAAAAGAAGGGAGGAGCGGACGCTTGATTGCGTGATTGCACAAGAGTATGATTACTCTAAGTAATTTCCTTTCTTTGTTAGTAAGTTATGACATAATCTTTAGAATTAATTGGTTTAATGCCACTCTGAAAAATAGTTAATTAGAGATATGTCACTGTTAAATTGCTAATTAGATTTATGCCATCATCAAATTGTGTAAATTAGATATATGTCATTATCTTATTCCTAAAATGATTAAATACTAAAAATGACATCCTGAAATCTCTCATTATATTTAAAAATTCCCAAATTGTCCCTTTAATAAACTCTAAAAATTACGTAAAAAAAAACACTAAAAATTTTCAAATGCTACCTCTATATAGCTTGGCATAATTTATACGGCAATCATTAAGATGGTTGTTATTTCTAAAATTAATAATAATTTTCTTTTCACGTTAAAAAAAATATTCACATTGTTTTGTTAATCGGTGTATATAAAATATAATTTATCTGACATTATTCTCATTATTACGATTCTCCATCCAAACATATAAATATTTTTTGTTTGAATTATTTGGAAATAAATATAGTAGCTTGGCCTTGGATTGAAATACACACATTCACAAAACGTTTTTAGAAATCGTTTTATATCAAAATGCATGATATTTTTCTAATTTCAAAGTTTTGTAGTGGTATAAAAATAATTTGTCATTTAGTAATGTAATTTTTCTAATTTCAAATTTTTTTAGTGACATAAAACTAATTTGTCATTTAGCGATGACATTTTTCTAATTTTAAATTTTTGTAGTGGCATATTTAAAAGGGTAAAATTGGAAAATAAATTTTTTGGTGGAAAAAAACTAATTTTTACTATTTTGTAATGGTATGAAACTAATTTATCATTTAGTGATGGCATTTTACTAATTTCAAATTTTTACAGTGACATAAATCTAATTAACACTAATCTTAATTGACAGCCACTGTCAATTCTTCCAAAAAAGAAGTTATGACAAAATCATGATACCACAACAAAATATTTGCCAAAAATAGGTCAAGATTTCTGTAAAGTTAGACGAGGTCAAATCTGCATAGCCATTTATAACTGAGATTATTCATATACAATTGCAAACTTTCAATTGGTCGTCTTTGAAAGAATGTTTCGTTTTGTCAGTTAATTAAATATGGGAGTGGAATATTATTTTGCAAGCAATTCTTTCAGTTGAATGGTAACCCTGTTGTTCATACTGTGATACGAACTCAGCTTCAAAACAAAGAATTTTTTACTTGGTTAGTTTATGTTTAATCTCACAATGCTTACAAGGTACGTGATAGTACAGTTACAAATAGCCAATACAGTTTGTAAATTGCTCAGATGAATATTCAGTACAAATGTTCAATTTTGGTAACAAAAAAGTTTTACAAATAGAAAATAGAAAAAACTAAAAATATGACATTGGTGTACAGTTTGAAGTTTCAACTAAAAGACTTCTAAACTAAACAACATATGAAACCAAAAGAGTTTGATATAAAAACAAGAAAGTAATTATGAGAAAATAACAAGCAGTTTCAGTTCTTCCAGAAAAGGCATACTCCTTAATTAGGAACCAAATGAAAGCATCATACATCCTCTTGTTTTTATATCAAATGAAAGCATCTTACACGGCAAAGTGACAAGAGAGAAATACTGTATACAGACATGAAAAATATATTTCAGATAATAAAACAGCAAAAGTTCTCTATAGATGAGAAGTTTCAGCTCAGGCAGAAACTATATATGATAGCAGCACGTCCTTTACAGAACGTGCCGTATAGACATTTTTCTATAATAGCAGCGAAAGCAGTATAACTTAATTAAGATTAAGTAAAGTGGCAATAACAAGAGAAGCATTATCAGCTCGTGTTGCATAACCACACCAATGATATGGATTTGTATTAGAGAACGTTGTACGTACAAAACATTTTACAGGGTAAATTTAGATCAGATTATCCAGATATAAAGAACAACATATCAATTATCAATGTTACCTTAAGAACATCAAAGGACAAATTGAGAGAAGAAACAGTACAACGCTCTTAACGAGCCCGAGAGTCATCTGAGCCAAGTTTAAACTGCCATCAGAGCATCTTAAATAATCGGGAGTGGCTAGTGTTAAACATATAGGACACGTACACTTGTCCAACGCGATAAAATTTTAATTTTTAAAATTGAAATGGCCGATCCAAACCGTTCAAATTATTCTATGTTATAAAATCTTCATGGAAACCAAAATTTATATTTTTTTTAAATTTTTTTACTATTTTTTTGGAATTTTTCAATATGCTCAATCTAAAAAGTTCTGAACCCTTCAATTTTGAAAATTCGAAAAAAATAGTTAGAAAATATGAAAAAATATAAAATTTGATTATCAAGGATATTTTAATATAGAGATCATATTGAGCGGTTTAGATCGACCGTTCGAAATTTTAATGTGCGACATTTGCATCGTGTTTGACGTCCTATCTGTTTGATTCTAGCATTACTCTAAATAATCAAAGTGTGCTTCCTTCAAACACAGGGCAGAAATAACCGATACTTTCTCACCAGGAACAGCTGACGCCTTAAAATCTAACATCACCAAAGTGGTTAGGTTGGGGGATGTATGAATCAGGACATGGAGATCCTCATTGGAGATTTTTGACATATTGCAAGGTCAAAGTGGTGAGGCAATTGAAACCCTGGAAACCAGCAGGAAAGAGATGACACTCGTTAAGTCAGAGCACTTTGAGACAACGAAAGTTTGGGAGATGGATGACCATATAAGGGGTGACAGGTTTTCGTTGAAAGAGCAGAATTAGCGTGAATGAGCTCCAAGCGACTACAGGACCTTGGAGAGAGGAGACGAGATGATGGACGCGCTCCAACCACTTGGAACCGGTAGTGACGCCTAATGTGTCTCGCATGTAGGCTAGATGGTGGCAGGGAAGGAGAGTCCTGAGTGGCACCAGGAGCAACTGAGAGCCGACGTAGGTGACGGCTTCTTTGACCTCTCGAGGAGGGAGAGGATGGAGAATTTGATATCTATGGGAAGCGCGCTTAATTATGCAACGCCATTGATTCTGTCTTCTGACTTACTGGAGCTCTAGAAGCGAGAGACTGAATTGAAGAAGGGAAGAGAGGGTTTACGTTACGACTTACGACTTACGAGGAATAAATGAAGCGTCGGGAGTCTTTTTTCTGGGAAAAAGGATTCGATCGATCAGATTACCGGAGCTGTCCTACATAATTCGTTGTTATCGATCGGATTAAAAATTGATCAAACATATCAAACCCGTCTCATCTATATTGATGATTGAATAAAATTACTACAGGAATATTCAGCGTTAATTAAAACAAAATATAAATATATGTGTGTGTGTTAGTTTCCAATTTTGTTTTAATTTTGGATTTCAAAGCTAATCACACAGGTATGATACTGGCACGAATCTGCATCATTGATTTTGTACTAATCGAATATGTTGTGCAGATGTTAACTCCAAATGAAAATACGAATTTGGTTTCAAATTGAAGATTCTATATGTGCATCCATTTTTTGAAAATAAGAAAAACATTATGGGAAATATTTACCAAATAAGAAAAAAGAAAAAGATCATTGCAATTTACATAATATCCAAATACAAATCTCAAGCATAATTTCCTCTGTCTCTACACGTGTTATGCTCTTTTAATGGTAATTATACGTTAATTAGTGGTAGTAATTAAATTTTTCCATAAGCCAATGATTCTCTCTCTCTCTCTCTTTTTATTTATTTATTTTTTAAGTAACGCGGTTACCCTCCTCTCTCCGCAGTATCATACTTCTGCACAAAAACTGTCGAAATTGACAATTTAATTTGTCAAAAGATATATAAATGATATGTCTAACGCAGACACTGACGCAAATGAATACTTTTTGGATAACTCATGAATGGTTGAATTTGGAGGTCTAAAATTGCGTACATAACTATTCTCCGTCTTGGAAGAAAAGCAATTTACAAAATATATTTAAGAAATATATGGCTCCGTTTGAATTGCTTAGGAATATTAAAAGGAATAGCTTATTTCTAGACGGAAAGTATTAGAAATTATGTAACTTTGTGAAGAGTTTGGATTGCTTATAAAAAATTTACGTCTAGGAAGAAGCTATTCTTCCTATTTCCATACGATCCAAACGGGGCCATATGATTACTTGAGAGTTTATTAAATTCAAGGTTTCCACAATGAAATGGCATAAAATATATTACCCTTCCAACCCTGAAGAAACCAATTGCAATCTTCTTCAATAAAAAATCTCTCATCGTAACCACTTCTAACTATTTCAGTGCATTCATTTACTACACTTGGATCCACCGGAAGCTGTTCAAATCCAGCCTCTAAGTTTCTCGTGTGGTACTGCTTGTAATTCTCCCGTCTTGCGACCAAATCTGGCCCTTCACATGCTATCTGATTGATAATAGAAGGACCCAAAATATCTCTCTCAAGTTGTTGCCTTGGCTTGGAATTTTGTGCAAATAATGTGTCAAGCATGTCAAAAAATCTAGAGTACTGTAACAAAACCATTTTAAACCGTGGGATGAAATAGGGACTAAAAGATACATTAACTATTCCTTGGATAAAAAGCTTTGGTTTGATCGTTCGAATTAGATCAAGAAATTGATTTGGGGACTTGTTCGTGCCAAAGAATGGTTCATAACTCCGTTGACTTAAGTTAAACATAGTGTTAACTATAAGAACTTCATCATCATTAATACAGAGATCCTCAACACAAATGGACTCCCACTGAGAGGCTATCCCATGATACTCGAATGGAACTCCGAAATCTCGAGCGTAATCTTCCAACCTCTTTCCAGTTGTTTTGACTCTTTCAGCAGGGTGAAAGCCTGGTCGTGGCAAATCTACTCCAGTAATACGTAGTGTTGGAGGTCTGTCTTTCATTTCTGCAAGAGCTTGAATTATAGAGGGCCATTGAAATCCGAAAGCAATGCCAAAATCAACTATATGGATTTTTAATGCATTGCTTGCGGCACTGAGAATACTCTTATTAGCACAATGGTAAGAAACTCTGAAAATGGGGTATGGACCGCTCATAAACATTTCATAGATCTTTAAAAAGTCGACGGCAGCTACTCTTCTTGTGATTAATTGCCGATAAATCGTGTTTCCAGTACCTGCCAAACGTGCCTCAAGCCCATCAGCAAGAATACATGCAAGTCTTTGGGTTCCATTACCAATAGGAGAGGCATGCTTCCTTATATTTTGTATCAGTTCAACTGCTTTCTTGATATCATTTATAAATATCGCCTCGGCACAAACAATCAGGAGTGCTTTCAGATTGATAAGTTCATACTGGTATTGATTCTTTTGGCAATAATTTGCCTTGAGCGTTGTTCTTTCTTTTATACTTGAGGTTTCTTCTCTTGTATAGTTTTCACCGTGGTTTAGTAGAACTTTATCAAACATCTCATCTCTTATCTTTTCCTCAAAAAATACCATGGGTAATTTGTGATTTCGCCCCTCCAACAGGTCCAAATCTGCATCATTTGAACTCTTCTTACTCTTATTCTTATCTACAATAACACTTTCTTTTTCTTTCCCCAAACTTAACTTGCCATCACATTTATTCATAGGATCCGATGAAAGCTTATTCTCTTGCCTATTAATGGACAATTTTTTAAGATTTGGAAGAAACTTCATTCCTTCCTTCGCACCTTTGAGGAATTCAGTAGCAAGTGAATTCACTATACTTGTGTGTTGTTGCAAACTCTCATTTTGGCTTGGACCAACTTGATTTTTTGAAATGCAAATAGTGAAATTATGATTTTCTTTTTGTTGGTTTGACATCAATTGGTTATCTTGTAAAGGTGGATATTTTTCCCCGAGGATATCATAAAAGGGTTTTTCGATACCTCTTAGAGCTGTCTCTTGAGAACCAATAATCTCTTCATCAACATTTTCTTCGAATAGATACCGCCTTATGTAGTCTAAAGTTGGATCCAAAGGTATCTCATTTGTCCCTTGCGTTTTCGTAGTAAAATTGATCTTAGAGTCATTCTCTTTTGCCAAGACCAGATTGCTTGAAGTTTCCATATTTTTGTTCATACAAAATTTGATCTACAAATTCCAGAAAATTAATGCCTCTAATTAGTGAAATTGCAGGCAACCATCATTCAATGAAAAATTAGTGAGCACAAACCATTGTTCGATTATTCGTTTGTAATGAGAGAATTATTTAAGCACCTATTTATTGTACACTGAGAAACCTATTTGTGCTGCATGGTGCAAACGATAGTTTGTTAGATTTTCAGTTCGAAGGTCATGTCTTGAGTAATGTTTAATTAATTTATCATTAAAACAAAGTTCTCATACAGTATACCTTCTCATGAAGCAAACTTCTTGGAGTCCAAGTTTTTACTCAAGAAGATCACAATTCACAAATCGAAATTTAAGGCTTACATTAGTGCAAAATTAACGATGAGATGTGTACTTACCAATAACAGTCCTTAATTTATTGGAAATAGGCTATATTAATGGAAATTAAATAAAATAAAAAATGGCTTGCTGAGAAGTGTCTACGATATATACCTGAAAATCAATTAAGAGCATCACCAGTTAGCTAGACGCTAGAGGGAATGGCCGTGCACTCGCAAGCTCTACAGAATCACGGTTTCGACTTTCGGGAGAGAGATGAGATCAATGGAGATTCGAGAGGTGAGAGAAGAGTAAGGGAAAGGAGAAGTATCGAGAGAGAGAGAGAGAGAGAGAGAGAGGAAATCAACGGAGATTGAAGAGAGGTGATTTGACTGGCGGGTTGGGTATAGCGAAGGCGACAAGTGAGATAAAAGTAGAAATAATAGAGTGTCCGGAATTTGCAAGAATAATAAATTCTAAGTATAAATTTATTATAAATAATTTAAATTTTTTATAAAATTATAAATTTTTTAATAAATTTATGTTTAGAAATAAAATTTTTTATAATTTTTCAAATTTCTAAGCGATCCAAACGGTCCAAAGTGATTAAATAAAGGTTATTTGGTAAATGAAAAGTACGTCAAAAAAAAAAAGCGAATAGATTATTAACGAGTCAACGACGGTCCTTTTAAGCGAACTTTATTGATTATTTTAATAATAATTAAATAAAAAAAATTCAAATTGAAAATTCATGACGAAATTACCGTCCTCACATCTACCCAATTCCCATGGCAGTCTGGCAGAAGAGAAAAGCACGTGGGACTGTGGGATCCATGCACCGGGCTTGCTGTGTCCTAGTGCATGTCTCAACTGGGTAGCCCGTCTCTTCTATACGATCCATTATTTTTTCCCTCTTTTAAGAAGAACGGTCTTTCTGTTTCTCGTTATGTGCTTTTTTAAAGAAGTTTAGTATAGAAAGACCAAATTATTATCCACCAAACAGCTTACTATGCTCGATGTGTTTCATCGGCATAAACTCAGCTCTCCAATTATTTATTTATTTTTTCTTGTCAAACACCCAGACCCTTATAGGCCTAAATTTGTATGGATTTTGTTGGATTCTCGGAAAGTCAATTTTTTTCTTGTCAAACACCCTTATAGGCCTAACATACTTACCTCAATTTGTATGGATTTTGTTGTCAAACACCCTTATAGGCCTACCACAGGATGCCCAAACAAAGGGCCAGATAATTCTCGGAAAAAGAAAATGCTACTGCATCTGTTTATAGCCACGGTTATTAAAGAAGGCGACTTCAACGAATAAGGTCTCAAAATCAATATCAATCATCCGATCTCTGATCCAACGACCCACGTTAATCCCTGAGCAAAAAAGAGAAAATGCACAGTAGACTTCGCGTCACTCACAACCTAACTTTAGTAGGTTTTAATTTAGCAATACAACTTTCAATAGGATAGTACTTGTACTTGTCTTCAATTTTTTTTAATATTCAATAACCTCTTATATATAATCTGCATCATTGATTTTTGTACTCATCACATATGTTGTGTAGATGTTAACTCCAAATAAAAATCTAAGAATTTGATTTCAAATGGTAAATTCTAAATGTGCATCAATTTTTTTTTAAAACAATATGGACAATATTTACCAAATGTGAAAAAAAAATCATTGCAATTTACATCATATCCAAATACAAATCTTTATTTTTGTCAAAAAATTTCATTTGATATTCGACATTACACACAAAAGAAGAGAAATTAATAAATCAAATCAGAACATGTCTATTATGATCTCATGCATTAAAATGGTTGATTTTGTCAAACCCGTTGCTTCAGGTTGGGTTACGGATTTTGTATTAGTAACCTGTGTATACTTCAACCCACCCGTTTATCACTATTTACACCTCTCCACCTCACATTTTCTCATGTCCTTACTCAAAGGTCTCTTCTCTAACGAAGTTTTGATCTCCTTCATAGCTATGCACTCAGCTTCCTCAAAAACCAGCTTCCTCAAAGATCTCTTTACTATCACACGATTTGGATACTCAGCTTCCTCAAAAACAGCTCATACTACAGACAAGAGACCAAACTCATCTTACATTTTGCGCAAGCACCATCAGTTAATTTCATTCCTCCCAAGTACCATATGAGAATTACACAACTCGGATGACCATCAACAAATTCATTAGGGAACTTTCTCATATTCTTTTTTTTTTTCTTTTTTTTTTTTACTCTATATTCAAGAACTTCTGAACATTTCTGGACAGTAGTGCTTAGAATCTCAACTTGCTCAATGAAAACCTCTCCTTGTGCTCTCCTATGTAAAGAACCAGCAGCAGCCATCTTTCAGACATATTTCTCCTTCCCTATGAAAATTTGACACAATCAAATAGTTCAAATATGAGTGCACTTTCAGGGGAAGCATAATTTCAGTGAAGATATCATTGTATTTTAGCAATATTTTTGTCCAACAAATTTTTAGCTCCAGTAAGATGGATTATTCTAATTCAAATGTACTGTTAACATGTCTGTCCTATAAACCCATTTTCACTTTTTTTTCTTTGACTTACCACCTCATATCTGGTAAAATGCTAATTTATTTGAAAGGCCTTTGTGTCATATAGAAACAAATTATTTTAATCTGATAGTAATTTCTTAACCTAACATTTTTCCTTGATCTTATTGGCTCTGAATCTGATTCACTGTTATTTATTCTATTATGACCTCATTTTTTTTTAACACACTTCTCGTCCACATCTTCCCTCATGTTATAACAAGTTTTTTTTTTCTTTACCTTTTCTTCGATCTACTTGTAAGATTAGGTGATTGCTTCTGCCATAGTGCCATGTGTGAATCTTTCTTATTGATTGGATTGCTTCATATTTTGGTCTTTTATTATCAGATAGCATTTTTATTATATTTTTGTTTTACATAACCTGCACCAAGTTTCTTCATGGCAATCCTTTATTTTATATTTTGATCAGTGTTCTTTTGGTGATTGAGATGTATTTCCCAGTTAAAGTTGTTTGTCAAAAGCTGCCATTGAGCTTGAACCAAGCCAGCTTGTTCATGAGTTAGAAAACAAGGTCAGGAGTTGCAAGCTGATTAGTTTTCAAGCACAAGTCCAATTTTTCACAAACCAAACTATTGAACTTAAACTAGGTAATCAAACCTAGTGAATCAAACTTGATTTGAGGTAGCTAGTTCAAGTTGGATTCGTTTACACCCTATAATCCATATCATTTTACACACAAGTATAATTTTAGGTAGGCCATGTGTCATGATGGGTACCAATTTCAGCACAGTAGCATGCAGGTACTAAGAGGTCGTTACAAAGTTGTTGGCCTGGAGCATCATGCCTAACCCAGAATATTATCCAAGATGATAAATTCTATTCAACAATCTGGGGAGAGAGCAATAAATGGAGAGAGAGAAGCCAAATAAATCAATGAAAAGAATGTAATTCTACCTATGTGGGTGGGAATTGTCCCAGTCAACTTCTTCAAGGCAACAAGTGGCATCTGAATTCTGCAACCTGCATACACATAATCAATCATATATCAGAACAACAGCATGTGCACACGTGTTTGCAAAAAAGAAAAAAAGAAAAAAAGAAAGGGCCACAAACAGACAGAGAGGGAGACACGCACACTGGTATTAGTCAACAATCATCCGTGTCAATACCACAGATTATCAAGAACCAGCGCAAGTAACAATCCAACCCAACTATTTATACCATTTAAGTGTAAGTAACAAGAGGTTCCATAAGAGATAGTGCACAACAGTGTACAAATATTTAAAATCATAAATGTAAAAGGAGGTATTAGAAATAGTATTGTAAATAGCTGTTAGTCAGAAATGGATAGCAAGCGGTGATAGTACCTAAATATTGACATCCATTGCTTGCCAGAGTAAGGAATATGTTCCAACATCTTTATTTTTAACAAAAATCACCCACACAAACAATTATTCACAAATATCTATCTACTCAGTCAATCTCAGCAGCATTAGTACCATGCATTATGCTATATCTTGTTAGCATGATATAGAAAGGGACTTTTCTATCAAACATAAGGGAAAGAAAGTAAAGAAAGTGTGAAATATAAAACACTCAACTAGAATTAATTAAAATTATATGTATGTATTTATTGCATATTAGTGTCTCTTAAAGACTTAATTTTCAATAATTGATACCAGATTATACAAAGGTGAAGAAATAATCAGAGATTAAAAATGTACCACTTGTTGTGTCATGCACATTGGCTCTGTGTTCCTAACATGTCACTAATGGCGTCTCACGAAATATTGTGCCATGACTATACAAAAGAATTGATATGTTAAAGTTTGAATTTTGGTGACATATAGAGTCTGTCGTCGATTGTCCATGAATGTATGATTGAATACACAAATAAACAGCTAAAGAAACACATGCCAGATTACATAAACATACAGGTGCCCTTACATAAACATAAAAGAATAGACTTATATCCACATATATTAAATACTTTACGCATAAAAGCAAGTAGAAGAGAGTAGCCTTGCACATTAATCACGCGATGTTTCCAGGTTCCTCCGTGGAAACTTGCAGATTGAAGCCCATTTTCACTATGTCAAATAAAGCTGGATAATCCTCTTGATACCAAGTTCCTATAGCATAGATGGATGCAAATTTAGTTAATCTATTGTTTGATGAGACCTAACCAAACACTATAGTTAAAATCAATCAAATTAATAGGCCAAACATCTAGCATTTAACTGATGCATATGACTTCTCTATCAATTTTTTGCTTATCAAAGTGCCTGCCCAGCACCATTAGTTTTACACAACATGCCTACAAAGTCCACAGCAAGCAACCAACTAAGTAATTCTGTGAAACCTTCCTTATTTTTACACAACATGCCTAAAAAATATAGAAGCTAAACCTATCTTCAAGTTTGCTTATTTATGAACTCTCCAGGCATCTTTTATGTGGAACAAGTAATTGGAACAAGTTGAAAGGCACAGTGACTTCATTTAAGGATTCTTCTACGCATTTTTGAGTCAAGCCTGCTAAATGATTTCTTAATGTAGCATTAAAATAGCAGAAAAAAAACATTCAGTATATTCATTTACAATTACATAATCATTCAATTAGTGCATAGCAGAAATGTATATGGACATCTAAACTTTGGTACCATTTCACTAGAACATATGATGCAAGGTTTTAGCCCTTTAGGGGTGTTCACTCAGTTCAGTGTCTATTTCTTCTTTTGAGATGAATTAAATTATTTGGTTCAAGACGATTCCTGCTGTTACTTTCATCAGCTGAAAACCTCATCGTTTGGTTTCTACTTGTTTATAATATTTGAAAACAAAATAAACCAAATTATTAATAGTTTTACATCAATATTAGTTAAACAAGTTGATGTCATGTAATCATTTATAAATCTAGTAGCATCAATTAGAGCAGTGCAGTTAGAAATCTTTATTCTAGAATTACAATCAAAATGGTTTAGGCTCAACTTTTCAAGCAAGTCAAAAAGTATTCAGAACAGATTGTCAAATTGTCGAATACTGAAGGTATTAGATTAACATTATAATATTTATGGGTAATTTAAATTAATACAAAAAACCCAGGTGGTACTGGCGCTGATCAGACCTGCAAGCAGGTGCAGAAATTTTAACAAAAATGAAATTCTTATCCGTAGAAAACAAAGAAGATTAAAAATAGATCGCCCAAAATTTGTAATTTCCAACAATGTCCTGAGTGTTTTCTTGCCTGAGATTTCTTTGGAAAAGCATAGATGAGTTTCCTCAGATTGGTTAAGGCATAATTTGCCGCAATGAAAAGAAGCCTCCGCTCGTAAAGGTAATTGAACACAACATCACTACTAAATACTAATAGTAAAGGTAATCACCAAAATGTACAAACTATAGGCCTGAGGAACTGATGACAAAATAAAGAGGGTAAGGATAAGGATTACATTATCGAAGGCATACCAATTTTTCATTCCAACAATTTACATTATTGGAATAAAAAAACTCTCTCCCTTCCCTTTTCACCCAATTGCTTATCCTTTCCGTGCTTTTTTTGCTCGGATTTGATTTCATCTCGTCCATCGTACTCGTGTGCATCCGTCCCGGCTTGAGAGATGGAGAATTCGACTCCAACGAGAAGGTCGAGAAGCGATGCTGAGATTGAGAGGAATCTGAGCCTGAGAACTCAGGGTTTAGGGTTTAGGTTACAAGTGCCGGACTGGCAGAGAGTAATGAAGCAGTGAGGGAAGGGATCCGATCATCCGAATCGGAGTTTAAGGCTGGGTCGGATATGAAATACCACCGTAAATTTTTTTAATAAACAAATCTTAAAATGAAAATTTAACAGTAAACATTGGTACTCAGAATTTTAGCAATGAACATGGCAGAGCGCCCTGTCAGTAGCGCTCCGACGGCGACGCCGGTGGCATTGGCGCGGAGGTGAAGACGTCAGTGGCAGTGGCGCGGTTGGTCGTGGTGGTGCCAGATTCTCGGAATGGAAGGAAGAGACAAGAGTTCAAGCACTGCTTGCTTGATTCCTGTGATGGAGCTGCCTAGTGTCGGAGTCGGATCCTCTGGTCGTTTTTTACAAACGACCACCTGGTCGTTTTCGATCTGGACCGTCTGATTTAATCTCAACGGTTAACATTTTTTCGGGCCTACCAATCGTGGTACTAGCACGGGGCATCTATAGCCATTAAGATTAAATCAGACGGTCCAGATCGAAAACGACCAGGTGGTCTGCCGACCAGAGGATCTGGTTCCGCCTAGTGTCATTGGCAAGTTGGCATTGTAGGGGTGGGAATGGACCGGGCCTATCCGAGGGCCTAAGGGCCGGATAGGATCAGTTAAAGAACTCGACCGGATATTTTCTGGATACTTGATTCGATCCAATATAACCAACACCGCTATAATCGATCCTAGTCCGACGGAGACCCTTCGATCCCTATTCGAACCAAGGATCGAACCTCGAGTCGAGCCGACTAGATGAGTCGCCTCTCCGCTCTCCGACGACGAACAGCCGCACGCAACCTCCTCATCTTTGTTCTTCGACGCACGATGAACCACCTCCTCTTACCTCTCGCCTCTCGTGCCTCGTCGTCATCTCGTCGACTGTCGACTCCTCTCGACCTCCAAGTACTCTCTCTCTCTCTCTCTCTTTATCTCTCTCTCTAGACTATGTTGCGTTTTGGGTTTTGAGAATTAGCCAAGTACTCTCTCTCTAGATTTTTCTGCTTTTCTCTCTCTCGGGACTTGGTTGCGTTTTGGGTTTGGACATTTGCTCTTTTCTTTTTAATTTCCTCAAATTAATTTGTCTTGATTAAGTTCCATTTCTGGTTGCGTTTTTCTTGTTGAGCGAAATCACGAGGCTTGGCATGGTAAAAGCTCGTACCAGTGAGTTTTGTAAAGGGATGGATAGGTCACTGACTCCTTAAACTATCCAATTAAGTGAGTTTTGTAAAGCAATCTGGTACATGATCTATATTATTTTAACAAATGATGGTACACAGTCTCTACTATTTTAACAAAGCAAGGAGGTACATGGTCACTAAGATAGGTTTCAGGAATTAGAATAAAAAGTCGCTACTTTTTTCTTTTTTTTTCATAGTACATTGATTTGGTTAAATAGCAAACCAGGTTAAGTAATGTCAAATAAACCAGATTAATACAAGGTGATTTCTATCTTTTCAACATTAGTTATTTCAATTTTTAATATTTTATCTCATCTGATCTTATATAGGTATAATATAAGGAGAAGTTGGAGCATCTTCTTGTAGAAGTTTCTATTCTGTTATCAGTTATGTGTTTCATTTTCATACGATCAATTAGTTTGTTAAAATTGAAACTTTATTGTCCAAAGCTATTGCAATAAGTAATACTGTAACCTTGTATATACAATTCTGATCATATGATTTTATATGGTTAGTATAAGGTGCTCTTGAATAATCTATTTTTTCCCCTCTTTGCGTTGACTATGTCTCTTTGCATCTTGAAATGCATTGATATTTATCTGTCTTATTATAGACAATCATTATTATAAGCATGAAAATATTTTCTTTAATTTGATATTTTGAGGGATTGTTTGCAAAGTTATGATTCATCAGTATGGCTTGTCATAAGATGCTTTTTAAATAGAAATATAAGTTTAATTAGTTCGAATATAAATGTTAGCATGAGGATTGCTATAAATTATTCATGAAATCGTGCATACACTGTTAGGAGATAAATTAGATAGAAATAAAAGCATGGTGCTGAAGCCTAAGTTGCAGGGAGATAATTGAGACATTGCTATAAATTATTTATATTTTTTTATACTTATCAGGTCTAATTCTTGTAAGATATCTAATGTAAATTGCTATTTCTTTGGATTTTCCTTTTTTATTTCTTTTGATTACTTGTCAGGTCTAGTTTTGGTAAGTACTTGATGTAACTTGCTACTTTTGTAGATTAGAGGTGATATGACCCACTATGATGCTGTTGCTAACTCATCTTATTTAGGTTGTTTTTTGAGCTGTTATGGTAGAAGGGTGAATGCCATAGACAAAATAGAAAGGTTTGTTTTAAACTCTTTTATCTTTTGTAAAGAAATTTCATGTACTGTACTAAACTATTTCCTCTCTGAGTACAAAAAATCTAAGAGTAATGCTAGAATCAAACATATAGGACGTCAAACACGATCCAAACGTAGCATATTAAAATTTCAAACGGTCGATCCAAACCGCTCAATATGATCTCTATATTAAAATATCTTTGATAATCAAATTTTATATTTTTTCATATTTTCTAACTATTTTTTTCGAATTTTTAAAATTGAAGGGTTCAGAACTTTTTAGATTGAGCATATTGAAAAATTCCAAAAAAATAGTAAAAAAAATTGAAAAAATATAAAATTTGGTCTCCATTAAGATTTTATAACACAGAACAATTTGTGCGGTTTGGATCGGCCATTTCAATTTTAAAAATTAAAATTTCATCGCGTTGGACAAGTGTACGTGTCCTATATGTTTGACACTAGCAACCCCCAAAATCTAAACAAAGACAATTAGGTTTATCATTGGAATCCCTGTACCAAACTTTAATATTTTTTTTCTTTTCTTGTTGCATTTTTTATAAACCTTAATATTTTTTTCTGGTGTGTTTGTTTTTACTCTTTTCATTTACAGGTATCTTGCAGGTTGATCAATGGTCATGTGAAGATAGTTTTTAGACAATTTAAAAAAATTTTATTCATGGATGCATGTTGTTTGTTTAAAAAATGTCATGGCAACTAAATACATATATTATTGTTATCTTTAATAGTGTTGTAGCACTCTTGTTATATCAGGATGGATAAATTGGATGTCTTCAAAGAGTTGTTTTGCTCTCTTTTCCACCATCAATTTGAATAGAAATTAGTGTTTAATATATATATAATTATTCGAGTTCTGATAGGGTGATTTAAGTTTGGCACTATATTCGTTTTGATTTTTGTATTAGCTTTGTTTTTTTTAACTATGAATTTATGGCAGTTAAAAAGGATTTTGAAGTTATTATACAATCTGACGTGGCACCATATGGTTGATAATTCTAAATTTTCCATTTCAGATTTTGTCCAAAGTGGGCCACGGGTTTCTTACTTTTTATTTTTAAGAGAGAAAAAAATAATTTGGACCAAAGCTCAAACGGAAATTCGAATGTAATATCCAATAGCGCTAGCAGCCCAGCAGTTCCGAACCCAAAACTGGATAGTTCGAATGGACATGATATGGATAGTTCGGTTTCAACAAATGGATATTGGACCGGACCGAACATTAGAAGGGCCGGATTTGGACCGGACGGGAAGTTTAATAAAGTGGACCGATATTGGATATCCGGTCCAAGTTCGCCCGTTCCCACCCGTGAGTGTCAAGAGAGAGGAGGTACCTAGGTTTGCGATTTGGAAAAAGATGAGACATGGGAGAGAGGGGGGAGAGGTCGATGTTGCCGGGCGAGTATTCTCTGGATCCAGTGGACGTTTTTTGATCCGAGCCGTCCGATTTAATTGTAACGGTTAGATTTTTTCGGACCTATCAATTTTAGTATCATGTACGGACATCTATAACTATTGAGATTAAATTAGACGACTGAGATCTAAAATCATCCATGAATAACCATCCAGATGATGCAGTTCCCGATGTCGCCATGGTAGAGGTAAATATATATATTTAACTGCACGGGCCTCCCCTGGCCCAAAATATTTTTTATGTATACCCATTAAAACCCTCTCTATCTCTCTATTTCTCCTCCCATTCTGTTCACTTTCACAAGTAGAAACCAAAAGAAAATAAAAAAGCTTCAGCGTTCAGCGCTCCATTGCTCAAGCTCCACGCAGACGCAGCCATTACCAAAAGTTCAAAACTCGGATCTTTCTCCTTCGCCCAGACCACGCCCTGACCTCCTTTCTCTTTCGGCTCCGCCACTGCCAACCACGCCACTGTCAGTGGCGTCTTTCACCTCCGCGCCAATGTCACCGGCGGCGCCGCCGGAGCACCACTGACAGGGCGCTCTGTCATGTTCATTACTCATATTCTCGATCTCCGAGGGTTACTATTTAAGTTTCATTTTAAGATTTGTTTATTAAAAATATTTACGGGAAATACCATCGTTCGGTCAATGTTCTGTTGGTGGTATTACCAGAATTTTTTGGAGTTTCTGAAAACACTGGATTATGGAGCCGTCTTTAAACGAATTCCGTTTATTAGAATTTAAACCCATTATCCAATTAAACCTTATATTCAACTTATTGGTGTGTTTGGTGGAACAATTAATAGAAAATATTATATAATTCACAGCTAAAAATGATATAAAAAAAGAGTCAACAATTTATATCATATTTTTATGCTATGATTTTAATATCTTATGGTATAAAGAAAAAATATAGTATAAATAGTTTTATTTTTTGTATTCCATACTTAATTAAGATATATATCCTAATTTATATTTTAATTTTTTATTCTTATATTTGTGCAGCCAAACACATCCATAAATTATTATGCAATTGCTTTTATTTCTCAACTGATTTTAATTTTACAGTTAATATATGTATTTCAAAATTAAAAAAATATTTTGCAAGTATTCATTTGTAACTTCTTCTGAGCTAGCCAGCTACGTACATGTTTTCATTATTTTGACTATAGAAGTTTTTTTTTTTTTTTTTAAGAAGCATTGTTCATGTGGTAGATTTTTTTTTTTTTAAAGCATTATTTTGACTATAAAGAATTTAAACCTGTCATCGAGCATGTACCCAGTCTATCCTAGGCCTGTCAACGGTATAGGTAGGCACGTGATGCCGTTTCGTTTAAATGAAATGAAACGGTTACCGTTTTCTAAACGAAACGGTATGTGGCACAGTTGATTATACTGTTTCGACTGTTTCAATTTCATTTCAAACCGTTTTATGTGTAATTTCTGAAGTGGAACGGTTGATGGAATAGAAATCTGTTTCGTTTAATAAACGAAACGATAAGTGGCATGATTGGTATTTATCCTTCTTCAAACAAAACGAAAACGGCACAACCCTATTCTGTGGTTTTTGACCACGTTTGACACCCCTAGTCTATCCTCTCTTGGCACCTACACTTCCATACCTCACCTCCCCCTAGGGCTGTATACGAGTCGAGTTCGAGCGAGTTAGCCTCAACTCGAACTCGAACTCGTCACAACTCGAGCCAACTCGTGACTCGATAGCAAAACAGTTCCGAGCTATTCGAGCTAACTCGAACTCGGCTCATTTTAACTCGAGCCAACTCGTGACTCGGCAACGAATTCGTGAAAATGTGTTGAGGTACTAGTCGCTTTAGAATTTTGCTCGAAAATAGAAAAAGAGGAGCAGCCATGAGGGTGTAAGGGAGAGAAAAAGGTTTGGTGACTTGGGGACTAGAGTTAGTGAGCGAGTTATTGGGCTGCAAATCAATAAAATTGTTGGACTGTATATTAATATGATAACATTTTATTTTTTTACAGCATGTATATTCTGACTCGAGTTGGGCCGAGTCGAGTTGGGCCTAACTCAAACTCGGCTCGTAAAATTAACGAGTTGGCATAACTCGAGTTGTTATAACTCGAGTTTCCATCGAGTTTTTTTCGAGTCGAGTTCGAGTAACTCACGAGTTACGAGCTTTTTGCTCACCCCTACCTCCCCCCATGTCATCCTATCTTATAAAATAATACTAATTGTCCGTATGATACTAACTATCCTCATACATATCCTAACAGTCATATAAAATAATACTAATTGTCATAGTATATGATACTAATTGTTCTCGTATATATCTTAACTGTCCCAGCAAATAATACCAATTATCTTATATTATGATACTAATTGTCCTAGTTTATGATACTCAATGTCCTCATATATATCTTAACTGTCCCAACAAATAATACTAATTATCTTATATTATGATACTAATTGTCCTAGTTTTATGACACTAAATGTCCTCATATATATCTTAAGTGTCTCAGCAAATAATACAATTGATTTGGAAAAAAAAAACGTTAATTGTTTAGAAAAAATGTTTGCTCTGGAAAAAAGAGGGTGGGGTAGGAAAGCATGGGTGCTAGAAATGAAGAAAAAAGTACGCTCTGGATGATAAATTCAGGGGATGCTGAGATGAGCGACAAAAATAGAAGATGTGATTAGCGCTTAAACCATCACATTCCGAAAATAGGAGGAGAATCTACGTGATAATGGAAATGATCCTTATCATTCCGAATTAGGAATACACTAATTTCAAGGAAAATGATATGTAGACATTGCCTTTAGATTTTTTCCCCTTTTCTATATTCTATGAGACATCTTTATAATATTTTCAACATATTATAGTTTTTAAATGCGCAAGGGATTCAAAACAAATAAACATATGAAAGTTAATAAGTTCATTTTCATTATTTCATCTTTCAACAAATTTGAACTTCTTTCACCTTTTTAAGCAAAACAAAGCAAAAGGAAAAATATCATTAACTTGGATCATAAATACAAGCAACCCGACAAATCATTTTGTTAATGATCAAGGGATTTAAAATAAATAAACAAACCAAAATTAACAAAGTGTTATTTTGATTCACCCATTTATCAATAAATTTCATTTCTAGACTGTTAAGCAAAATATATATATACAACTAACTATAATTCTACAACATAAATTTGACCAACCTGGTAAGTCATTTAACATTTGAAACTCCAGATTTACAAGCATGACATGACAACATTCTTTTTTAACCTCAGACAGGCAACTTTTCAACCTCTAAAACATTATTTTGTTCCATTTCTCAACAAATTTCAACTTCTTGATGATCTAGGACACAAAATAAAAAAAGAAACTATAAAAAACTGTGGATTATACATTTGACTAACCTGAGCTTAGGGTTACAACTTACAGGCAGTATATATTTCAACATTTTTTTTTTTTAACTCAGGACATAATTATTCACTCACAAATTAAAGTAGAATATTGCATAAAGCTCAAAACTACACTAGTGAGCTCAAATTCAACTACATTCTTTAATGAAAAATAGTTACAAGATGGTAGCAGAAACCGTTGTCGGTCCTGTCCAGCTGTCCTCAAATTATTCAGTTATTTCACATTAACAGTTACATTGTCTTTACGATTGAAAATCACCACTTTAGCATCTGGGGAAGTGACCTTCGCTTCCTGCAGCTCCTCTATCATGCTTTGCTGAGCATCAGAATGCATACAATGCTGAATCTTCATCAACTCAAGCACTTTTGCATTCAACAGAAAGAACTGTACCACTGTTATGCCAGCCATGACAATATTAAATATATTCATGCTTATTGTGACCCTCTTCAAAGTCTGATCAAGGCAGAAGAGGCCATCTGGCTTCATTACAAGCAACTCTCTCATTAGAGTCGCCACCTTATTGCTCGGCATTGAATAACACACCAACTGCAATACTTAATTTATTTACTTTATTTAACAAAATGTGTAATCCAAGACACCTCACAATTTATAAAAGTATTTGAAATATGTGAACGTAAAAATACAACCAGCCAATTATATCCTTGCGCATTTCTTAAAGAGAGGCATTATTTTGCAAGTTTCAAACTAAGATCTGGCAAATCAAGACTGGCAATCAATTCCACAACTGTTTCAAACTAAACGCTGGCAAATCAAGACTGGCAATCAATAGCCAAAACCAGAAGACTTTGATACTGGAAATTTGGAAGGAATGAGAAAATAACCTGTACTTCTAGTTCTTCGAGAAAAGGCATGCTGCTGAGCAAACAAATGAAAGCATCATAGATCTGTTTGTTCATGGAAGGGATATGCAGATAGAGCTTTAGGCATCTCAGTCGAGGAAAAGTGAAATTAAATGGCAATGTGACTAGAGACATAGACTGTGTGGAAATATGAACAAAAATAACAAATTAGATCAGAGAAACTGCAAAAGTCCTCTAAAATGGGACTAAGAATCAGACACTGATACTATTAATGAAAAGCTGAGCCATATATAAGGCTTACCTCGAGGACGTTCCAGTCCAAATTGAGGGAAGAAACTCTGATAACACTCGTCAGCAGGCCCAGAGTAACCCAAGCCACCTTTTGTAAACGATTATATGGGGGTTTTGTAAGAATTATTTGTGCTTGCTCCAAACATGGGGCAGAAGTAACTGATACATTCTCAACAGACGCATTAATTTGAAATATCAGATGCCTAACCAATGGCAAACTTAAAGTTACTGACAGAGGATCACCTAAGGATGCAACATCTAGCTTCAAAGTGGTCAGGTTATTGGATTTATGTATCAGAAAATGAAGATCTTCATTGGTGATTTTAACATTTTCCAAGGCCAAAGTGGTGAGGCATTCGAATCCCAAAAAACCAGCAGGTAAGACAACATGACATCCATAAAGTTGGAGTCTTTTGAGGGAATGAAAGGATGGGAGATGGAGTCGGACCTGTTCATTGTAATTGACAAGGAGAAGCGCATCAAGAACACCTTTTTGGAGAAGCAAATCGAGGAGGCTCTGGAGAAGAGCTGATTGGTAGGAGTGGAAGCGGTGGACAAGCTGGAAGACGAGAAAAGGACCCTGGAGGGATGAGACGACATGTTGGATTCGTTCAATCCAACTCGAAGCAGCTACGGCTGCAAGCTCCACGTAGGTTTCACCTAATGGGTCTAGACGGGGACCGAGACGGAGGGAAGGGAGGAGGGTCCAGAGGTGGCGCCAGGAACGAGCCAGCACTGACGTACGGATGGCATCCTTGATGCTGAAGCGCGAGAGGATGGTGATGATGATTTCTACGGGAAGTCTGCTGATCCGATCGTCTCCTTCCATCCCTGCTGGTGCTGCGATTTGGTTTGGTGGTGGGTTCAGACCTTCAGGATTTAGGTCCCTATAATTATAATATAAATATAACTGGGCGGGAGAAGATAGAGAGATGGGCAGCATGAGGAATTCAGGATACATCTATTTGGGTCCGCGTAGGCGGGTAGCCCGGGAACATCTACCGTCCGATCCGGTCCGCTTGTTGCGCTACCTTCATCTGATTAACAAATTCGATTTATATTAGACTTAAACCCGATTGACCAATTAACCCTTTATTAAACCCGTTGCCCTTTGCAGAAGCATCCGAAACGAGTAATCATCAATAAATTGAAATTTTATTTGAGGATTCGATCTTTTTCATTATTCTTATATAATTTAAAAAAAAAATTAATACCAGAATTTCAAAAGTCAAAACAAACCTGATCTGCAAATCACATTTTTTTATCATGTAAATGAAATTTAATTTAACTAAATATCAATATATAGAAATTATTTTTAGAAAATCTGATCTGCAGATCCCGATTGGACATGGTCAAAGCTATTTATGCTAACATCTTACTATTATAAAACCTGATCTGCAAATCCCCGATTGGACATGGTCAACACTATTTATACTAACATCTTACTAATTGAATTACTACAAAGCAAAGCTATATAAAAATGTTTTTAAAATTTTAATGGATGATATATATATATATATATATATATATATAGAGAGAGAGAGAGAGAGAGAGAGAGAGAGAGAGAATGGCTAACGCACCATCGATGACACGTGCCATCAATTTTCTATCGACTTGTTTTTCGAGATCTAAAATTCAAACGGTCGATCCCAACCGTTCAAATTGATCACAAATTGAAATATCCTTGGAGACCAAATTTTACATTTTTTTCAATTTTTTTTTACTATTTATTATGATATTTTCAAATTGGAGGGTCTGAAATATTCTAATCATAATATTTTTAAAAGTATCATAATAAATAGCAAAAAAATTCGAAAAAATATAAAATTTTGTCTCCAAGGATATTTCAATATGGAGAACAACTTGAACGGTTTGGATTGGCCATTTGAATTTTGGATCTCGAAAAGTGACTTGATGGCACGGGACCCTCCGTGCCATCCTTTATATATATATATATATATATATATATATATATATATATATATATATATATATATATATATATATATAGAGAGAGAGAGAGAGATAGGCTAAAGTGCCATCTATGGCACAGCACATTTGTGCCATAGATCTTTCAGCCATCCGATTCCTTTAATATTCGTGCAAGAGATTGAGATGTAAGGCTCAGATATAGGCGCTGGAGGAGAGAGTCTGTTAATTTTTTCCGTCTAGTCTTTTCACTTCTCCGTTAAAACCTTTTATATTTTAATTTCCATGCTCTATTTTGCATAAAAATTGAATCTGTTCGTGCAACAGGGAGGTCCTCCTCCGAAACCCTAGAAAAAAAAACCCTCAAATGTAACCTCTCTCTCCTCAAATCACCCACGTAGTTGCATAGAAATTCAATCGTGTTCAATCTCTCTCCTTGAATCGTGCTCTCGCCCTACCTCTCGCTCAACCCTAAAAGTTGGATCGGGGTTAAATCGAGGTTGGATCGAAGCTGGATCGAAGTTCAGGATATTTCAAGGTAATTTTTTCGCCATTGTTTGATTTTGTTTACTTTTTTTTTTTTTTTTTTGATGAAAGCCCGTAGGCAGATTTTGTTTACTTTGTTTCCTGATTTTGCTCTTTTTGTAAATACCTTCCCTAATTTGTGCCCTTTTAATTTACAGTTTAATTTGTTCCCTTTTAATTTACAGTTTAATTTGTGGCAATTAGATTTGCAGTATTTGTTATTTGTTAATTTCCGATTTTGTTATTTTGGTTTAATTTGCGCCAATTACCTTTTGTTTCTGATTTTGTTATTTTGGTTAATTTGCGCCATTGTTTGATTCATGTTTTGCGCCATTGCTATATGGTGCATGTAACGAAGTACGTAATTAATTGGGTAACAAAAGGTTTTAGGTAATTAATTGAGGAACAAAATGTTTTAGATGGGAGAAACTACTGCATTTTTTTTTAAATAAGTCAGTCACTAAGCTCGCATACATCTCATTATTATGTTCTCCCTGTAACATAGCTGAACTACTACCAGAACTCACCATCCACTACTTCATACACTACAACCCTCAGAAATAGGAGAAATTATTGCATGTGTTGAACTACGGAACTATTGCATGTACTAAAGTACTGAAATTGGGAACTGAACTACTGAAATAGGGATCCTTACCTAATTTGTTGTACCTTTGTTTGGAGTGGTATTAGTTAGTAACTTTGTGCAATGATTATTAGTTTAATCATCTCATACAATTAATTTCTAACTTGATGATTTGTTTCTCATGGATGCAGAATGAGTACCCAAAGTAATCAAAGCCCCTGGAATCAACGAACAAATCCTTCTTGTTTGAAATGCGGTAATATCCTAGGCACCGCATTCATGCTTGTAATATCCTCATCACTTTCTTTTTCCCAAATATTATCTACTATCTTCTCAACCGATAAGACAAGTTGGTACATTGACTTATGGTTGTTAGTCCAGATTTCTCTCAATTTGTGTTTTTTGAGCATGCGCCTCCAACCCTCCTTGAAATCACGCACCGTTAGGCTACGATTTATGACCCGCTTTAAATCATCTTCAAAACCCTTCTTCTTGTTGTAAAGGACCCCCAAGTGTTCTCTTGCCTTTCTCATTACATGCCATTGACAACATCTATGAACGACACTTGGGAAGACCTCTTTGATGGCAATCCTCATTGCGGGATCTTGATCGGTAATTATCACTTGTGGTTTTTTACCGTACATGGCTTTCACCCACGTTTGGAATAACCAAACAAAACTAGTTGTCTCCTCTGACCTTAACATTGCAATGCCAAAGATAATGGACATTCGATGATGATTCACGCCAATAAATGGTGCAACCGGCATGCTAAATCTGAAGTTAACAAATAAGAAGAATAACAAATTAGACCATAACCGAGAGCATAAAATTATTGGTAATTAACCTGACTGACAAGTACGAAAGCACAAAAAAAAATCGGAAGGAGAGCATAAAACTTAAAAAAGTATAACAGAGAGCATAAAATATTTACAATAAAATTGCAACCATACTTATTTGTTTGATACGTCGTGTCGAAAGTTACAACATCTCCAAATTCTTGAAATGCTCGTCTTGCTCTACCATCAACCCAAAATATATTCTTCAAGCGTCCACTCTCGTCTATCTCAACATCATAAAAAAATTCTGCATCTTCTTCCTTCTTCTTTTGAAAATACACCAAAGATGTGTCCACATCTATACCAACAAGTCTCCGATTTTCGGATGCTATCACATTACTCACATCCTTCCTTTTGAACTTGAAAGATCTCTTAGCACCTTTTCTCACCTTCAAGTATTCATGTATTTTGGCTGTCTCAATATTTTGTGCAAACATGCTTTTGATGGTTTGGATAACTTCAGGAGACATGGATTTATGAGAGCTTAGGCTTCGAACCTTGGATGGAGAATTGACAAGTGGATGGTTGTGAACATCATTAAAAACAGTAACTTTCCAAACATCATCTTCAAATTTCAGTCTAAGGCGTGCCTCGCATCCGGTTCGAGTCGATGGTCTATCTTTTTCGGGCGTCCTTTCATGTGCCCCCTCTAGCCTTGCTTTTTGGACTTCTTTTTCCCTTTTAGAAATGCCATTGTTTGAGCATGAGAACAAAACTGATGACACATCTCCTTTTGATGATTTGTAATGACTTCTTCTACGAACACTAAACCCCTTTAGAAGAGCATAATCATTGTAGAAGTCAAATGCATCATCTGTTGTGACGAATATTTTTCCAACAAAAGGAACAAATTCTAGGGCTTCATGTGGATCGGTCTCATCTTCATCTTCAAATTCCTGTCTGCTGTTATTTTCATCATCACTTGCTGATTTTGCACCTTCATCAACATCGCTTATAATCACCATGATTGCTTAACTTCCTACAAAATTGAAAAATTATTAATTTCTTTAAAAGACCAGAGCTCAGCATGTGTCCTTTATAATTAACACATTGAAATTGAAAAATTGGGATTGGGACTTTAAAAGACCTGAGGCTTATACTCACGATGTGCTCTTTAAAAAAATTCAGACCCGAGGTCTATGGCACATCACATTTCAAGAATTGGGGTGCAATATCAAAATTCTGATATCAGGTTTTTTGCGAAATTTTCTTTAAATATAAAGCTTCAAACTTTACTACATTCAAACCTTCAAACTTTATTTAACTAACATATCTTCAAACAGAGAGAGCATATGCGCAAAGAGGAAGCAATTTTCGAATGTCAGAATTTTCGAATGTTGGTGTTTTTTGATATCAGACCATGTATTCTTCAAATACGACAAATTTTGAAAAAGAGGAAGCAACTAACCTATCAGAGAGGGGCTTGATTTTGCACTGGGGAAGCAACTAACCTATCGGAGCTACTAGGTCACACAAAAAAAATATTATATTTAATTGACAAGAAACAATACAGAAAGTATAAAAAGAGGAAGCAACTAACCTATTAGAGAGGCGCTGAGGGATTGCGCAAGGCAGGGCTCAATTTTGCTCGGTTTTGCTTGATTTTGGCGTTGAGTGCTTCGTGCTCTAGGGTTTCTCAATTGATCGACACAAATATTCGCGCTTCGCTCAGCTAGTAGCGAAGAAGTGAGAAGACTAGACGGAAAAAATTAACAGAGTCTCTCCTCCAGCGCCTGTATCTGAGCCTTACATCTCAATATCTTGCACGAATATTAAAGGAATCGGATGGCTAAAAGATCTATGGCACAAATGTGCTGTGCCATAGATGGCACTTTAGCCTATCTCTATATATATATACATATTACTAACATCTTACTAATTGAATTACTACAGAGCAAAGAATATTAAACTTTCTATATATATAATATATATATATATATATATGAAGATCACACTGATATTAGTCTAAAAACTGCCCCCTTTTAGTAGAAAAGATGATCCATGGTTGGTATCCATCATTTTTCAGAATCAATTAACTTCTAATAAGAAAGATTAAATTCGATTGAGATTAAGAATACACCAACTGTCATTATTTTGTTTAATCCTCCTTTATTATCGGCCACAAGGTGGGCATCTGAAATCTATCTACCCCAAATAATTAACTTATAATTAATTGCAGAGAGCAGTAATATCGTCCGACAAAGGGACTCACTACAAATGCTTAAAGGGCTGGCAACAAGCGGCCGAATTTCTCAACTCTGACAATAACCTCTTGCCACATACGCTGGTTTATAGCTGAAACCACAAAGGTATGTTTGAAATTTGAACTATAATAGAAAGAAAAAGGGACAAATGTTGCACAGTCCTAACAAACAAAAGTCCGACTTTGACCTCTTAAGCAAAGTAAAGAGAAACGAAATACTACAAACTTGGATCATAATAACCTTTCAAAATTTAGATTATAACCAGGGCACATTTTAACTACTTTTCCCCTTTACGTTAGGACAGACAATTTATGAATTAAAAAATTAAAGTTACATTTGTAGGAAAGAAACTGAAGACCACGCTGGCTAAAACTATCAACTACATTCCATAATTAGAGAATAGTTACAAAAATGACAGCAGAAACTATTATTGACCCTTTGCACCACTCTAGCATCTGAGGAACTACATTCCAATTATTTAACATTAATTGTAAAACCATATGTACGATTAAAAATCACCACTTTAGCATCTGAGGAAATAACCTCTGCTTTCTGCAGCTCCTCTATCATGCTCGACGCAACATGAGACCGAGACCAGTGACCATACTTAATCTTCATTAGCTCAAGAACTTTTGCATTTGAAAGAAAGAACTTAACCACTATTATGTTGGTCAGGATATTCTCCGGCATAGACATGCTTATTGTAACACTCTTCAAAGTCTGATCGAGGCAGAGGAGACCATTTTGCTCCTTTAAAAATAACTCTCTCATTAGTATAGCAACCCTATCAGTCTGCCTAGAATTGCTCACCAGCTGCAATAAATTAATTTGGTCAAAATAATGATTACTCTGAAAGACCTAACAATACATAAAAGAATAGAACTATGTAATAGTAAAGTTATAGACAGCTAATACAGTCCATGCGTTGTACAGAGAACTGCTCAACACCAGCAGTCATGGACTCATGTGTCTGGTAATTACAAAATTAATCAGAAGTAATAAACTGCATTAAGTCATTGCGTGTAACAACTAGAAGACTACCAAGTGTAAACTATGATAATTGAGCAAATGTTGAAACAACAGTCAAATCCAAGAGTTTGATATAATAAACTAGGAAAGAGAGAGAAAATAACCTTTAATTTTAGTTTTTCAAGAAATGGCATCCTCTTAAGCAACCAATGGAAAACATCATACTTCCTCTTGTTCATGGTATCGATATCTAGAAAGAATTTTAAGCATCTCAGTCGGAGGAAAGTGAAATTGCACGGCAAATCGACTAGTGACAAATGCTGTAGAAACATGAAACAAAATTAGATCATAATAGTCAAACCCTTCATAGAAGTTCAGCTCACACAGATGGTATGATATACATCCATTACTAACTATTTTTCTTTCTTTTTTTTAAAAAAAAAGTTTGTCTGATAGTAAAGAAGAAAACAAAACCTAAGATTTGGATTTGCATTAGAACATGTCTATGTTTCAAATATGCTTACCAGATACACAACATAAGTCAATCAAGATATTTATACAACGAAAAGTAAAATCTGCCAACATATAAATAAAGATTACCTTGAGAATATCATATTCCAAATAGAGAGAAGAAACCATCGAAACACTAGTCACCAGCTCTAGTGTCTCCGGAGCAAACTTCTTTAAAAAACTGATTAAAATGCATGCTTCCTCCAAACATGGCGCAGAAACAACACATACTTTATCAACATACTCATTAATTTGAAATTCCAAATGCCTCAGCAATGGCAAACTGATATTTACTGACAGATGAGCTTGAGGATCGTCTGAGGTTACCAAAACTGATCTAAAGGTTGTTAGATTATTGGATGCATGGATGAGCAAATGAAGGTCGTGGTTGGAGATCTTGACACGAGTCAACAGCAAAGTGGTGAGGCGGTTAAGTCCCCGAAAACCAGTGGGTAAAACGGCATGACATCAGTGAAGTTGGAGCACTTTGAGAGAATGATAGGATATTGGGAGATGTAGCAGCACGAGGTTACGGTAGCTGAAAAGACGAAGCGTTTGGACGCCATCTTTTTGGAGAAGTAAATCAAGAAGGCTCTGGAGCAGTGGTGATTGCTCGAAACTGAAGTAGTGACCGAGCTCAAAGTCGAGAAGGGAGGCGCCAGTGCGGAGAGAGGAGACGAGATGGTGGACGCGCTCGATCCAGCTGGAAGTGGCATCATCATAACGATCGCGAGTGTCGCCTAATCGGTCTCGATAGCAACCAAGACGGAGGGAGGGGAGGAGGGTCCAGAGGTGGCGCCAGGACCGAGCCAGCGCGGACGTACGGACGGCATCCTTGACGGGGAGGCGGGAGAGGATGGAAATTATGATATCTGCGGGAAGCGAGCTGATCCGATCGGCTCCTTTCATCGGCTGCTGTGATTGATTCCGTTTCCGTATGAGGGTCGAGGGTTTTAGCCTTTTACTTTTAGGTTAGAATGGGCGGCGAGGGAAGCATCCAGTCATCCAGAATTCCAGAGAGACCCGATTTCGTACGAGGTCAAAAAAATTTGAACATAATATGTTCTCATATTTTAGTTTAGTATATATATATATATATATATTTTAAAAAGGCTTTAAAGACTTTAGTTTAGTATATTGTTCACCTAAATTATAAAATTTGAATACCTACTGAGGCACATGGACGGTTTGGGGAGAGTATCTGGATGGTTTAATACAACCATTCCGTGAACGTTTTTTTATCTAAATTATCTGATTTAATCTGAACGGTTAGAACGGTTAGATTTTTTCAGATCTATCAATCTCGATATTATGCACGGGGTATCTATAACCGTTGAGATTAAATCAGACGGCTAATATCGAAAACCATCCATATTCAGAGAATGCAGTTCCGGCCGGTTTGTGCCTTGCCTTATCGAATCATAAGTGGTGCCATACTGCCATTTTCCAAAGTTTGAAATCTATTATTTTGTTTTTAATGTTCTTCAAATCCAAGTATCAGCGTATCTTTTTTAAATGAATCTGTGTGGTTCTCATAATAAATAATATATTAACATATTCTCATATTAATATATTAACATATTCTCATAACTATTATAAGAGATCTCCTAATAATTTGAAAATTTGTAATTCATTGTGAATGGTCAAGAGATTCAAAATAAATAAACATATGGAAGTTAAGAAAATCATTTTGATTCGTTCATCTTTCAACAAATTTAAACTTCTTTCACCTTTATAAGCAAAACAAAATAAAGTCTGAGCCTTTTATCCCAAACTAGTTGGGGTAGGCTAGAAATGACACCCCGACCCTGGTCATTTCTTGTATATATGGCTGAGTTTTTACGCTGGCTCGCCAAACCTATCGCAAGCATACGGACTTGAACCCTGGATCTCTTAGAAGAGAACCAAGTGCTCTTACCACCTGAGCTACTAGACCACATGCAAGCAAAACAAAATAAAAAGGAAAAAATATAATTAACTTGGATCATAAATACTACCAACCTAGCAAATCATTTAATAATCAAAATTTAAGATATATATAAGCAGGACGTAATTCAACACTTTTTTTTTTAATAAGTAGGTCACTCCCCCCCCCCCCCTTTTTTATTATCAGTTTATCACCAGAAAGTAAATGTATCAGTACAATCAAATTGGCCTCAATGCCTGAAAAAACATAAATTGAATCACACCACCAATCTATCTCATCTCAAATAGAAAAGATCTATCCAATTTGTTTTATGCAGCCGTCCATAATTCAACATTTTTTTGACCTCAAAATAACCACTTTAGCTTCTGAGGAAGCTACCTTCGCTTTTTGCAACTCCTCTATTATGCTTGGCTCAGCATCAGAATGCATATCATACTGAATATTAATTAACTTAAGCACATTTCCATTCAACAGAAAGAACATCACCATTGTTATGCAGGTCATGACATCCAATACATCCATGCTTATTGTAACACCCTTCAAAGTCTGACTGAGGCAGGAGAGACCATCTTGTTTCTCTTTAAGTAAGTCTCTAATTAAAAAATTGGTCCGCCTTGAATCACTATTTGCCAACTGCAATACTTAAAAGTATTTACTTTGATTACATAATAATTAATATCAAGAACCTCGCTAGTCCCTACATAAAAAGAATAAAAATACGTGACAGTACAGCTAAAACAACCATTACAGTCCATGCATAGCACAAAGACTACTCAGTACCAACAGTCAAGTATGTGGTAATAAGAGAGTTAAGCAGAAGTAAAGAACTACAAATAAGGCATTGCTTTACCAATTTCAGCTAGAAGTTTACCAAATAAAAGACTATGACAGATACTTTTGGAATTGTGACATGTAGAAGAATGAGCCTGCAACATTGAAAGTGAAACAGCAACCAAATCCAAAAGAGTGTGATACATAAAATTTGGGAAGAATGACAGAACCTTTATTTCTAGTTCTTCAAGAAAAGACATGCTCCTAAGCAACCAAATGAAAAGACCATACATCCTCTTGTCCATGGTAGCGATATTTAGGAAGAACTTTAGGCATCTTAGTCGGGGGAAAGTGAAATTAAATGGCAAAGAGACAAGAGACAAAGACTGTGTGAAAGCATGAAAGATATCATATTAATAAACAGAAGAAGTCATTGATACTGTAATTTACATCTTTTACTGATTGGATCTTTTAGAAAGAAGAAATGTTCTATAATGGAAAAGAAATCAGCAAAACATATGATCAATTAAGTAAACTATGCATAAAAAGAGCAGCGCAATCAGTTTTATTTTCATCAAGGCTTTAAAATGCGATTTGTGCCGTTTAGCGGTTGGGTGGTGATTTAGCGTTTATCGGTGATAAAGCGGCGATAAAACGGATAAAACGGTGAAATATCGGATAAAACGGTTGTGCGGTGTAAACAAAAATATAGATAAAACGGCGATAAAACGGAGTTTTTTAAAAACTTGATTTTCATAAACCACACCATTTTTTGGATTCATATTAGCTAGAATCAGTTGTGGACAACAAACACTTACCAGAGAAGACATAAGTCAGTCAGACTGTCACAAGCTCACACATTTCAGAAAAAGAAAATTATAATCTGCACCCATATAAAGCTTACTTTTAGAACACCGCAGTCCAAATGCAGAGAGGAAACTGTGGCAACACTAGTCACCAGCTCCAGAGTCACACAAGCCAACATTGCTATTCTTGAATGCGAGGGTTTTCTGAAAAATATGCGTGCTTGCTCCAAACATGGGGCAGAAACAATGTATAGTTTATCAACAGCATCATTAATTCCAAACTGCAGATGCCTAAGCAATGGCAAACTGATATTTACTGACAGAGGATCTTCTGTGGCTACTAAATCCAAAAACTGAATTTTTGTAAGATTGTTGGATGTATGGATCAGCAAATGAAGATGGAGATTGGAGATCTCGACATCTCTCAAGGTCAGGGTGACGAGGCGGTTGAATCCCTGGAAACCAACAGGCAAGACGACATGACATTGACTAAGTTGGAGTACTTTGAGAAAATGAAACGATGGTAGATGGACCTGCACACGATTGCGGTAGCTGGAAAGGCTGAGGGTTTGGGCACCACCTTTTTGGAGAAGTAAATTGAGAAGGCTCTGAAGCAGCTCAGACTGGTCAGTGCTGAAAAAGTGGGAGAGCTTGAAAATGAGAAAGGGGCCCCGGAGAGAGGAGACGACATGATGGATACGCTCGATCCAATCAGGAGCCACAGGATTCTGAGGAGTTTCGCCTAACTGGTCTAGAGAGCAACCGAGACAAAGGCATGGGAGGAGGGTATAGATGTGACACCAAGAACGAGTGAGAGCCGACATACGGATAGCATGCTTGACATCAAGGCAGCAAAGAATGGAGACTTTGATTTCCAAGGGAAGGGCGCTGATCCGATCAGCTCCTGACATCGGCTGCCACTACTAGAATTTTATTTATCTGAGTCGGTAGGCACAGGGGTCAGCGTGGCAAAATTAAGTAAGCACGCTAAAAAAAAATTTAGCCTAGATGATTTTTCACTGGCGATGGTAGATTGGACATATTTAATAAGCACGCAAAACTAATTTGATACAAAGACGCTAACATTTGTTTTATACCGACGCAGAACAACAGAGCATATTCGGAGTATCTATCAGTCTAGCAACGCACGCAGAATCCTGACTCAGCACGGACGTTAACGAAAATTGTTTATCTACGCGCGCTTAATCGATTGATTTCCCCCCCAAAAATTTTCAGGCTCGCGCTTAATCGATTGATTTCCCCAAAAAAACGATAGTCATTCGGATTTTAATTTAATGGAAAATTTTCGGCCCGTGAAATTTATCTCCCTCGGAAAAATTAATTAATCTCTCTCCAAAAACTTTCAGCTATGCGCCGCCTAAAAAATTTTCTCCAAAAATATGATTATAACTCCGATACTTTTTTTAAAGGAAATACATGGTGCCTTTGCATTCGAGGACGAACGACTCGTGAGAATCTGCTTTACCTATGAAAATAGTAAAAAACTATCCTTTCGTACCTTCTGTCTCTTCGCATCAAGAAAAATAAATCGTCATTTACTTTATTTTTTTTGCCTATCGGACTATTAATTGTTGGCTTGGAGAGGTGGAGAAGAAAAATGGAGGAGACAAAACCGACACGTGGGGCCCAAGTGTTAATTAGAGAGAGAAAACATGGGACATTATTTATTTTTTCTCGTCTTTTGAAATAATATAAGTTAATTTACGTTTATATTTATCCCTAAAAAATCCATCGAAATTGTTTTATATTTTGTTTTCTTTAGTGTAGCATCGAACTTAATCACAAAAATTATGGGATCGGTACTCAAAAAGTTGTTCATATTGTATATTAATGTTTCTGTTCCTAAAATTAAGTGATTAATTAATAAATATTTGAATACATACTTTTTAAGTAATAATGAATAATAATATTCAGACGTAAAAATAGTTTATCTCCTTATAGAGAAGAAAGAAGAAAAAGAGAGATCCAGTGGTACTCGTGAATATTTTTAATAAGTATATGTTAAGGGGCGTATATATCTTATTGTATATATATCTATTAAATATAATATAAGTATGGACACACATTGTTTATATGATGCATCCAAATTTAACAGAGATGTATACATATATATAGCAAGGTTCCAGTTTCATCATTTTTTGGTGCCACAAGTTGGCATAATTTATATTTTATCGATATTTAGAAATTTTAAAGTTTAAACATCGAATCAAAACCGTTGATCTTATTTAATTTAACGAGTGATGTGTTTCTACATAAGTTTTATAAATTGTGGAGTCATTTTGATACTCGATCAAATGGTCAATAAATGAACGAATCTGGTTTATTATAATAGATTAATTTTAATACGTTCATCATTTGGTCACTTGATCGAGTATCAGACCAACAACAAATTTAAAAAAAAAATTATGTAGAAACGCATCTATCGTTAAAATGAAGAAGATCAACGGTTTGGATTTATCGTTTGAGTTTAAAAATTATAATTATTGATAAAATATAAAGTTGTGGCAACTTGTGGCACAAAAAAGTGATGGCACCAGAACCTTGCTCGTATATATAAGCATTCTTTTATACTTAATAACAAAATTAGTATTAAGAGGTATATGTTCCATAAACAGAATGGTAACAATAATACATAATAATAAAATCTTATACGAGTCAATGTCATGAAAAATATTTTGTAACTGTTTTTTCAATATTACTTGTTAAAAAAAATTGAAGTGGAATTTAGTATAAATTATACAAAAAATTTATATAACTATTATTATTTTCATTTGGGAAAGCATTGAACTATATGAAAGATCTTAGATAATTTCAATAATTTGATATGATAATGTTTTATAAGGTTATGATTTATCATTGTATTATGTAGTATTGATATCGAGAGCTTATATATGCACATTAGAATTTAATAGATAATTAATTGCTAATTCTAGAGCAAACGCGTTTGACATATAAATTCGTCAAATGTGATGGGATCTCAAATTTTGAAATTACAATGGTAAATTTGAACCTCTTAATTTGTTTCCAAATATGAAATTTCTCTTCAGAGACCAAATTTTATATATTTTTATTTTTTTTACTGTTTTTTAATTTTATAAAATGTTCAATCTAATTATTTTTTAACCATCCAATATTTAAATAAAATAAATACTTAAAAGTTTTTTAAAAATATAAATTTTGGTATCCAAAAAGATTTCAATATGTAGATTATTACATTGAGCGGTTTGACTATCTAATAATGTTAACTACAAGTTAAGTACAATATAACTACAAAAAAGGTCACATGAATCAGGCGTGTGTTGGTTTGGGCTTCAAATAAGAAATAGGTCTTATTCCAACAAGAATATATGTGTTTATTCTATATACAAATGTATATTTCAAAGAATATTTTGCAAATGTTTTTTTTTGTGCTCGTTAAAAAAAATAGAAGTGACATTTAGTATAACTTGCAAATTATTATTTTTTTTAGATTTACCTCAATAGAGTATATTTGACATTAGCGGGTAAGTGAAAATTGCCCGCCATATCATTTCATCAAATATTCCACCAAATTAATTCCGCGGCAAACTAAATTTTGGAGAGTGAAAATTTTTGGAGGGCAAATTCACATAAATATTCCACCCTTCAAAGTTCATTGCATCAGCAATACAAACTCTGCATTCCAATTATCAAACGTTGGATATTAAACGGATGATAAGATTTCTAATACAATAATTCTACATGTATAGAATAACTCGATTAGGGCACTTGACTTGTGCCGATCCCAAGTCCCAACCCATAACTGCGCACCCTTTCCTAAAATTGGATCTTCCCCAAATTAGGGCACAATTCTTCCCCGAATCTCTCTCTCTCTCGAAAATTCCACCCTTCAGCACTTCTCTTTTGATAGATCGTACGAGCTGAATGTGGAGATCGTCGAGTTCTGCGCGATCAGACGAGGCGTCGAAGGACACATGGCGAAAGTAGAGGCCGAGGTCGAAGCCATCCAAAAACTTTTAGGAATCCAAACTCTCAACCTCGAAAGAAGCTTGCCATCCTTGCAAATATGTACGTTTTCTTTCAATTTTTTATTTGCAATTAATTTTTAAATTTGAGCGATTCAGAGTTTAAATCAAGTATTAGGTCTAGATCTTGATTGAGATTATCGTGAACCAATTGCAAAGATGTACGCAAAGATGCACTCCAACACAGAAATATTTTGATATTATATGCAAATTAGACCTGTAGCTTTTTCTCTTATCTCTTTCCCTAAAATTTTCGCATTTACAGACTCAATTTCTTACATCCTTAATTTCTCTTCTCTTTAGGTTAATTGAATGAATTGGATTTGGTTAGAGAGGGGGATAAGGATCGAGATTTTAGTCTCTGCTATGTCGGATAGGGTTGATGATTGCTTAGATGGGTTATCTCTTGAGTCAGGTTACTGATATGCTTTTCGTAATCACAGTTTAATATGTTACTTTAGTTGTGTTTTACTTTCAAAATTTGGGAGACATGGTATCACTTGATGATTAATTTATCGTTGTTCTTTAATTTCAAAGTTGTGATAACATGCAAAATAGTATATACAACCTCAATTCGGTAAGTTAACATTGGTTCATAAATTTATACAACCAAATTTGAGAAATTGCTTTCATAATTTCGGATCGATTTTGTTGTAGTCAAGACCGCCTAGTGATGTGTCCCTAATTGACTGCTCATGCTTGTGGAGCCTAAGCTCGTATAAAACTGTTAGTGCAAATGTTTTAAATATGAAAGTATAAACAAGAAACCTTTCTCAGATATGAAGAAGAAAGAGAAAGAGCCTACTATATTGACCATATTGACTAGTTTTGAGAATTCATTTGATTCTTATGGTGCTTTGAGCACTCTTCTCTACCAAACTGCCACATTCAAATAGGTATTTCAGAAATACTTCTTAGCGTGTGTCCTAGGAACATGAGCATATCTAAATTTCTTTTGCTCTTTCTGGTATTGACTATTTCCTTTGATGAATGTACTGTATTTTTCAGCCATCAGCTATAGATTATGGTATATATGACTACACCAGTTGTGGCAACCCAACTCGTGATGTACTCCAAAGGTTCTAACTACTATTTGATTATTTTGGGGAATTTTCTTTTCTTGCTATCTTGTAATAACTAATATCTTATTAGTTTAATGGCTAAGAGGGAGAAGGCTGACCAAGCTTTCTGCTTTACTAGTGGCATGGCTGCTCTTGCTGTTGTATCTCGTCTTTTGAAAGCCTGTACATTTTTTCTTTCTTTTTTTTAAGAGTAATTTTAATATTTCAAAAACAAAAATATATTTTAAAAGAGTGAATGTGAAAACTTAACTTTTAAAATCTAATCAAGAATTTTAGTTGTTTGCTGGTACAGTCTTTCAGAATTGACATATTCTTTTGTTGTTGTTTTTGTCTTAGATCAAGAGATTGTGGTAACAAATATGCCTTTCAAAATCATAATTATTACGGTATGAGTAAATGCAATAATACACACATAAAATTGGATGTAAAATTAGATACAAATTTGATCTGTGTATTTGTGTGCTTAAATTGTGTATCCAAGTTCTCTAATTGCACTAAATGATTTTTGTAGAGAAGAGAAACCTGAAAGCTTTTGGGGGTAATGTTGTCATCTTGGGAATAATTAGCAGTAAGTTTTCAAGTACTCCTTGTGGTTTTCACAATACTTTATACATTGAATAAGGACTGACGAGTGAATTGTTGTTTAAATTTGTTATTTCTATAGACAATAAAGTAGGTTGCTGTACAAGTGCGATCATTGTAAGTAAATTTGAAGTTTCTTTTAAATTAGTAGAAGGTTCTAATTTGGTGTCTGTGAGCTTATATTTTGTATCTCATTCCTTTTACTAAGGGATCATAGATTGCTTTACTTGTAGAGCTTTGGTGCGAGGATAATTATGATTTTTTCTATTAGTTAGGTATTAAATTACTCTGGTGTTGGATGTAAATCGAGGGTATACTTTTTGTTCAATCTTACTTAATCGAAGTATTGAATTCTTTAATTAAACAATTTTCAGTCCTCACCACTTGATGTGATTTGCACACAAATATATGCTCTCTTGTGAAGTATTGAATTCCTATTAAGCCTTCATTTTCATTTCTTTCCCTTTTTCAGGATTGGCTTTAAATAAGACGCTGGTCTTTTTTCAGGTTCGACGGAATCTGCTTACCTGGTACCATAAGATATGAAAGCTATGAGATTAGTATTTAATTTTGGGCATTTAAAATCTCAAATTAGATGCCTAGTTAAAACATGATATGGATGATGACATTGGTCCTTAGTCCTAGAAAAATCTGCTTACCTGGTACCATAAGATATGAAAGCTATGAGATTACTATTTAATTTTGGGCATTTAAAATCTCAAATTAGATGCCTAGTTAAAACATGATATGGATGATGACATTGGTCCTTAGTCCTAGAAAGTAATAGCATGAACCAGGTTTGTTACCATGAAATATGATGAGTATTCAATGTGCAATCTGGTTTATGAAGCTGATCTAGCATCATTTCAAACTTGATGAAATGGGATTCAGTGCATATGTAACTGAGAAATGTCAGCTCTTTGTAACTAGGGCTTCACAAAATTTTCAGCAAGTTTACATGAGAATTAAAGGGGGAAGAGAATAACGAGGGATATATCTTAATTGAAAATTAATTTGGTCGAATAAAATCAACTCAAAATTGATCAAGAGTAATTACATTATGATAGTAGCATGTTTTTTTTTGTGAATTTCTTTTATCTAACTTATTTTGTTATTTGACTTGTTAAATAGGTAAGAACTTAGGTGTGCTGAACATGGAAGATCGTCTAAATTACTTACACTGGCTTATTGTTTCTCTTTGTTTGATTTTTTACTTATGTTTGTCCATCAAATTAGACTTGTATGAATTTTCATGATCTACATTATAAAATTATGTTGTGATGAGACTACTGTATCATATACAGATTCTATATTATTTTTTATTAAATGAAATTATGCATTTGTGTTATGTTTAACCTTGTCTCAATTTAAAAAAATAATTTTATTTAATTGATGGGTTATAGTGTAAATGTCACTAGTAAATCGAAAAAAAATAATTTAAATTATCTGATGGGTTATAATGTAATTATCACCCGTATATCGGAATGATTAAAGCGTGGGTGATATCTGAGTGCCACGATGGACGTTTCTAATAAATCGGAATGAGTAAAGCGTCGGTAATATCTGAGAGTAAAGCGTGGGTGATATCTGAGTGCCACGATGGACGCTTCTAATAATAAATCAGAATGAGTAAAGCGTCGGTAATATCTGAGTGCCAAGGATTGACGTTTCTAATAAAGAATGGATATTGCGTTCGCTGAACGCAGATATAAAATTTTAGCGGCGAGGTTATCAGGGTGGGTGTCTCTGCGTCCCTACTTTAACGCCAATGACTTTCAAAGTCAGACTATCGACCCTAATGCTCCACTCTAATATTCCATATTCTAGTAGTGTGCTGTGGTGGATTGTGTAGACTAAAAGATGACATCAGGCATAGAGGGTTTAGGTTAGACAGGCGGGATAGCAGTGTAATTTGCTTTCACTTACAACAGCAATTTGCTTTCACTTACATTCATATCCTGTCGAATTATTTTCATCAAAAGTTTTAATTTCTTAATTCACAGGCCTGAAAGTAAAAAAAAAGGGTTCCTATTTTTAAACTGGCGTCTTAAAATATTATTAAAATAATACATAACAAGTTATTTATAGTCATATAAAAAATTTAGCCGTTTTTATAAGAATTTAACACAAAAATAGTTACCTTCATCTTCTTCTCGATGCCACAGTATTAGACTTGTAGAAACAATAATATCTTCTCGTTAATTAAATACGTACTATAATTCTGTTTAATCTTAGGCCAAATGACAAACATGAAATGAATAGTCTTTATGTATTTATTCCACACTTTATATTATTATTATATATTTCTCATAACAATTTTTTGGTACTTCGACAACCAATGTTTAACATTGTAAAATAACAAAGAGACTCACGGAGTCGCTATTTCCAATTTGTTGTTGCGAATTAAAATCTATGAAAGGAAAAAAAAATTCAATTTCGTTAACTGTTTCATCCAATTAAATAAAATCGTTTTATTATTTCGTTAATCGTGCGAAGGCCTAATGGTAAGTAGTAATTTTCAATTTTCGCTGAGGTGAGAAGGCCACAGAATTCTCAACAACTGTCGTTTTCCTGAACAAGATGGTTTGCATAAGCAGGCCATATTGCAGTTTTTTACGGGCCGATGAAGGATACTTTACTGTAGAACCGAAAAATTTAAAAATAATATTAAAATAATATAATATATTAAAAATTATATCTATATAATCAAATTTATTTAAATAGTATCAGAATTATGGAATCCGGAATTCCGAATGCAATTACCAAATTCAGGTTTCCGTAATTATAATTTCATCTAACTTTTTTTTTAAGTTTTTGACCCGGTTACGAAATCGTAACTGGGATTTCTTTTTTTTTAAAACTTTGATTTTTTTTAATGAGATACACACAAAATTTGATATTCACGTAAAATTATCCTAATTCAGTGTTGGTTCAACATTGTACATGACTCCACCATATACAAATCGATTCAATCAATGGGGGTTCCAGTCCGACTCAATAAACCAACCTTCGAGTCCAAATAATAAGCCCCTATTATGTATAGTCTTGTAGCCCAGTCTAAATTCAGTATTGTACATGACTAGTGTTCTAAATAGGTGACGTACCGTGCCGTGTCGTGTCGTGTCAAACACGTCGTGTCGGGATCATATATCTTGTCATGTCGTACCGTGTCTAAATTTTAAGGGATGGACACGGTACGACACGACACGACAGATGATCCGGACACGGTGTGTTTGACACGACACGACACTGCACCTATTTAAAACACTAGTCATGTACAATATTGAATTTGGACTGGGCTACAAGACTATACATAATAAGGACTTATTATTTGGACTCGAGTGTTGGTTTATTGAGTCAGACTGGGACCCCCATTGATTGAATCGATTTGTATATGGTAGGGTCATGTATAATGTTGAACCAACACTGAATTAGGATAATTTTACGTGAATACCAAATTTTGTGTGGATCTTATTAAAAAACTCAAAGTTTTAAAAAAATCAAAGGAAAAAAAATTAATTAATCCTATAAAAATAAATCAAAGTTAAAAAAAAAAGAAATTCCAGTTACGGAGATATCAAAAACTTTAAAAAAAAATGAAGTTCGATGAAACTATGGATTCCGTAACTAGTGTTCTAAAAAAAACACGGCGTGTCCGAACACGGCATGACACGTCACGGCACGGAGGTGGTACGACACGGTAAGACACGGACACGAACACGATACGAGAACTTCGCGTGACATGTCCTTAAGCGTGTCGTGTCCAACTATGATGAAATAGACACGACACGACACGGTACGGGAATTGTCTGGACACGACACGGCATGAGTACGGCACGACACGAGAGACACAACACGTATTACAGACACGCCAAACACGAAAAGGAGACACACATAGTGTTATAGAAATACAATGGATTCCTCAATTATGTACATACTATTATATTTTTTCCATAAATCTTGCCAAAGATACATTTAATCATAAATCAATGATTATTAATAGACTTATTTTCGAATAAAACACTTGTAAATCGTTAGAATTGGAAATCAAAAGATAACAATATAATTAGGATGATTCAATAATTAAATCACAAATAAAATAAAAGGGTCTAGATGTTAGGAAATGTCCAATTTTTAATTTATGTGCTAATTACAATTAATTTAGCAATTAAAACATCAAGTATCAAAGAATCTAGTACAAAAGTCCATTCGACACACAAGAGAAAGAGAAAGGTTTAACCTCTTCTTGAATCGTATCAAGAAGGAGATCCTAGACTTTGAAACCGGTGGCGTGCTACTCTAACGTCCTTCAATCCACGCCTCGAGTCCACCTAGAGATTAACCAATTTCTCGATTCGATTTGTGCTAGCAAATCAAAGAGAAAATAGCTAATCCAAAGGAGCAACCCTCTTCTAGTTCAACTAATTGATTTAGGTGGAGGGTTAATGGCTCAACACATGAGCAAAATAGGTGGAGGATTGGTGGTGGCCGACGGTCAAGAGAGGAGAAGGAGAGGAGGTGGTGGCGGCTAGGGAAGAAGGGAAAATGGGAGAGAGAAAATTCAGCTCAAGGGGTCCTTTTATAGCCTATCAACCCTAGGTATAAGTTGCTAGAAATTACACAAAATGCCACCCCACCTACCTCCTCCTTGGCCGGCCTCAATATGGGCCATATGGGCCTCTCTAATCTACCTATTTGGACTTTAATTCATATAATTAAATCCATTATTATTTGCTCTATGTTTGGGCTATAAATTTGCTATATACACATTAGCCCATTAATTCAATATAACTATTTATATTAAATTAAGTTGAACCAAAATAATTATTAACTAATTAATAATTCTTCTAGGATTAGCTTATGCTATTATTTATTTCTATATGACCCGTTTGACTTAATCAATTAGTACGTTCTATAACGGTACATAATTAATTAATCAATTCGTCACATTTATCGCAATTTTCACTGTTGCGAATAAATAAATAAAGCACTGCATTGGTCAAAACTCTATTTGTGTGACCCTTTGAGGATTTATGCTATGTTGGACATGGAATTAAATCGTTATTTAATTCCAATAATCATAAGCGGTATCTAGCAACACGTTATGATTCCCAATCCATATAAATAGTGTACTGCTACAATATTTCAATCCTGCATAAGAGAACAATTATGTTTCTCTATTTTGATTCTTATGTCACACGATATCATCGTATAATCCAAGATAGGAACGTGTCATTCTTGCATATTATACGTTTCTTGATCTAGAGATAATTGTATCAGTTGCTAGCAAACAATCTATCTCCATCAAGGGACCCAAACAGATATCGTCACTCACTAAGTGAATTAATGAGGGACATACGGTTTTCTTGATAATTAGCTTTTCCCCACACAATTCAAGAATACTTAAATCAAGTCCGTATAGCAGCCTTTATCAGGAATCAGCGGTAGACATGATTTATAGCATCTATCCTCATATGAAAAAGATAATCATCTCAAACTTAGAACTAAAATCATAACGAAATAAATAATGACACGTAACATAATCCATATATTTATTTCGTGGGGTCCAGTCCTGTACTATGTTCTATAACATATACATATGCAATTAAGTTGGTTACTCTTAACCTATGATTTATAGAACTTAATTATCACTTAACTTGCATACTAATCTTATTGATAATTAATGTCCTTTGTTAATTATCAAGATTATGGACTTTTAGATTTATCGTTGTCATTTACTACTAAATGAATAACAGTGATCTATAATTCAGATCCTCAACCTGAATGAACTGTCAACGATTAAATCAAAGAACAAATGATCTGAAATCATCAATAACATAAATTATAGAAGTAGCCTAATAAATTGGCTTCTAGGACATATCTCTAACAATCTCCCACTTGGCCTAGAGTCAATCAATGGTGACTTCTAGCCAGTGCATAGTACTCAATGTAATATCCAAAATATACATGTCTCATACTAAAGCCTAGTAATAAAAGATACAACTCAAAGCCACTCAGGCATACGCCTAATCCCCATGGATGCAACGTGCAACTCATGTGCGGCTCGAGATAAAGGCTTTGTCAGAGGGGCCGCTGTGTTCGCGGCACCGTCCACTTTCTTGACCTTGACCCATCCATCATTGATCAACTGACGGATGAGATGGAATCGTCGTAGAATGTGCCTAGTCTTTTGGTGAGACCTAGGCTCCTTGGACTGAGCTATGGCTCCCGTGTTGTCGCAGTAGATATCCACTGGACTTGAGATGCTTGGAACCACCTCTAGCTCGGTCAAGAACTCCTTGATCCATACACCTTCTTTCGCTGCTTCACCAGCCGCTAAGTATTCTGCTACGGTGACGGAATCGGTCGTAGTATCTTGCTTGGAACTCTTCCAACTCACGGCACCACCATTGAGCAGAAATACTAAGCCGGCCTGTGATTTTGAGTCATCTCGATCGGTTTGGAAACTAGCATCGGTGTAACCACTTACAACGAGCTATTGGTCTCCACCATATACGAGAATGCTATCCTTTGTTCTCTTGAGATATTTGAGGATATTCTTGACTGCAGTCCAATGTGCCATGCCAGGATTGGCTTGGAATCGACTAGTCACGCTAATCGGATGTGCCACATCAGGACTAGTGCATAGCATGGCATACATAATCGATCCGACCACAGATTGATACTGAAATTTTTTCATGTATTCACGATCTGTATCATTGGTCGGACTTTGAGACTTGCTCAAGAAAATGCCATGTGACATAAGCAAAAATCCCTTTTTGGAATTAGCCATGTTGTGTTTGTTCAACACTTTGTCAATATATGAATTTTGGCTCAAACCTAACATCCTTCTCGATCTATCTCTATAGATCTTGATTCTTAGGATATAGGCGGCTTCGCCCAAATCTTTTATTGAGAACACCTTCTTCAATGAATCCTTAACTGCATTCAACTCGGGGATATCATTCCCGATCAAGAGGATATCATCAACATATAGAATAAGAAACACAACCACGCTCCCACTAATCCTCTTGTAAACACAAGGTTCCTTTTCACTTTGGACGAAGTTCAATTTCTTGACTTCTTCATCAAAGCGTTTGTTCCAACTCCTCGATGCTTGCTTCAATCCATAGATGGACCTTTGAAATCTGAATACCTTGTTAGCATTCTTTGGATCCACAAAACACTCGGATTGTGTCATATACACATCCTCTTCCAAATTTCCATTTAGGAAGGCGGTTTTGACATCCATTTGCCATATTTCTTAATCATAAAATGCGGCAATTGCTAACATCATCCGAATTGACTTGAACATGACGACGGGCGAGAAGGTTTTTTCATAGTCAATACCATGAACTTGTTTGTAACCTTTCGCTACGAGTCGTGCTTTGTAAAAGGTCAAGTTGTCATCCATGTCGACCTTTCTTTTAAAGATCCATTTGTTCTCAACAGGTTTTACTCCGTTGGGAAGATCAACCAAGGTCCATACCTTGTTGTCATACATGGATTGCATTTCGGATTCCATGGCCTTAAGCCATTCCTTGGAGTCGGGTCTTCTTTTCATGTCATCAATTGTCAAAGGCTCATCGTTCTTCATGACGAGAATGTCGTGCAAACCTAAATATCTTATAGGTGGACGACTTGGCCTTGCCGATCTTCGTAGGGTAGATGCTTGAGGTTATTGAACTTGCTCCACAACGGTTTGTGGACTTTGTTCTTGAACATCAAGTGTAGGTGCATCCTCAACATTATCGACACGCGATATGTTTGAGTTTTCATTAGAGGGAGCTTGTTCTTGAACTTCTTCTTCCACAACAACCTGAGGAATAGGTTCGGCTACAATCTCATTCGGTGCAACCTCATTTGGTGCAACCTCATTTGGCACTATATTTGGAACAACCATATTACCTACTTGAGGTATGTTTTGTTGTTGTGGTTCTTGAATTTCTTCGATAACCACGTTGCTCACACTACTTCTTCTTGAGATAAACTCCTTTTCCAAGAATTCCGCATGTCGTGCAACAACTATTTTGTTCTCGACACGGTTATAGAAGTAGTAACCCTTCGTTTCCTTAGGGTATCCTACGAAATGACATTTGTCCGATTTGGGTCCAAGCTTATCGCTCACTAGCATTTTCACATAAGGTTCACAACTCCAAATCTTGAGAAACATCATGCTAGATTTCGAACCAAACCATAGCTCATAGGGTGTTTTCTCAACAAAGTTTGACGGAACACGGTTCAAAGTAAAAGCTGCGGTTTCAATTGCATAACCCCAAAAGGACATAGGCAAATCAGTTTGGCTCATCATCGATCGAACAATGTCTAGCAAAGTTCGATTCCTCCTTTCGAACACACCATTCCATTGTGGTGTTCCTGGTGTAGTGAGTTGTGGAATAATTCCACACTCCTTTAGATAATCGCCAAATTCATGGCTCATGTACTCACCACCTCTATCGGATCGTAAGGCTTTGATCTTTCGATTAAGTTGGTTCTCAACTTCACTCTTAAACTCTTTGAACTTGTCAAAGGTTTCAGATTTGTACGTATCAAGTAGATATACCCGTATCTACTATAATCTTCAGTGAACGTGACGAAGTATGAGAAACCTCCACGTGCACAAATGCTCATATGTCCACATACATCGGTATGTATGAGATCTAACAATCCATTTGCCCTTATCCCTTTGTTGGAAAAATGCGCTTTGGTCATTTTACCTATCAAACAAGATTCGCAAGTGTCAATTGGGTCGAAAGCGAATTGATCCAAGAGACCAACGGATTGTAGTCTCTTGATGCGTTTCTCGTTAATATGACCTAAGCGGCAATGCCACATTAAAGTCACATTCTCATGTGAAATCTTACGTTTCCTTTTGTCATTTTCAACACTCAAAACAAATCCATTCGAATCGAGCACATAAAGACCATTCAATAAATGTGCATCACAAAAATGAACTTCATTACGAAACAAAGTCAAACACTTGTTCTTTATTACAACATCAAATCCATCCAAGTCCAAACATGAAACGAACACAATGTTTCGAGTGATACATGGAACTACAAAAACATCCTTGAGTTCCAACACAAAACCAGAAGGCAAAGTTAGTTCCACGCTCCCAACGGCCATAGTGGAGACGCACATGCCGTTACCGACGCGGAGTTGAACTTCGCCTTTCTCGAGCCGCCTTCTATTCTTTAGGACATGCACATTTCGGCAAATGTGAGCACACGAACCAGTATCAAATACCCAATCTGTGTGAGAAGTAGCGAGAAGAGTTTCGATGACAAATATACCTGAGGTAGAAGGTTGGACGGTTCCCGCCTTCTTGTCAGCTAGGTACCTTGGGAAGTTTCTCTTCCAATGGCCCTTGTTGCTACAGTAGTAGCAAACGGTCTCGGAAGTGACCGGGTTCTTCTTCTTCTTAGAACCCACGGGAGCACCCTTGGCCGGACCTTGGGGCGTCACCGGACCTTTGTCTTTGCCTTTGCGGCCACGCTTTCTTATCTTCTTGTTCTTTCCACTCACCGCAAGAACATCCTTTTGGCCGTTCTCTTTCTTTAGAATCTCCTCCGTCTCAATGAGCATGTTTTGGATGTCATCCATGCTCTTGTCCATGCCGTTCATCCGGTAGTTCACAATGAAACCGGTGAAGCTTGGAGGGAGAGAATTGAGAATGAAGTCTTGTATCGCCCCCGAGGGGAAGGGCGTATCAAGATTCTCGAGCTGCCGAAACAACCCCGCCATCTTCATGACGTGTGGCCCGACTTCATGACCTTCGGCTAAGCGAGTGTTGGCGACGGCCTTGATGAGACGGGCCCTTTCGGTGCGAGCCTTAGTTTGGAACATGTTAGATAGGCGAGTGATCATGTCGAACACTCCATAGTCGCTATCCATGAACTCCTTTTGGAGTTCGGATTCCATGATTGCCACCATCACGACGGACATCTCCATGTCCTCATTTTCGTGCTTCGCAAAGGCATCCTTTTCCTCTTGAGAAGCGGTTGCCTTTGGAGCCGATGGAATGGGAGTGGTAAGGAGATACTCTCTTTTCTCATACCTAAAGACAAGCCTTAGGTTGTGATGTCAATCCAAGAAATTGGCACCGTTAAAAGCGAGTTTCTCCTTCTCAAGAAGAGAACGTAGCGTAAAAGATGAGGAAGACATCTACAATAATACATAAGTTTAAGGTCAATTAGTTTATGCTTTAAGATTTGTTTTAACTAAGTAAAACTTCCACTACATTAAATCATGTCCCTAAATGTAGTGAATTTTCAAGACTCCCACTATTTGTTAATGCAATGACGGCGTCGGCACAACATTACACCAACAAATATGGAATAGGTTCTCCAACCAATCATACGTTCTTATGACTCTTGGTTCGATTAACGAACTTCACTCCAATGAACAATCCGATTTGATTCATTGTTAAGTTACTTCTTTCTATTTGCTCCTAGTAAATCCGATTTACACCCCGACACGGATGATGGAACACGATGTCCAGCGTCGGCGAGAATACATCAATGAACGATCATACTACGTTAGAAGGGGATAGAAAGAAGGAGAGTGATATTTGTTTTAACTTAATCCTTTTTATTTGGGACAAAATAACAACATGACGCTTGTTTGGTGGTCGTATAAGCATACACCCATACATATCCTATCACAAGCAATCATATAAGCATCTCAATCATAGTTGTGGGTTTGTATGGCTCCCGCTTGCATTAGTTTCGCCACATCCTCCATGAAGCAAAACTAATCTAATTCTTGTCCCTCCAACTAAATTCTATAAGGATCTAAATCCTATATAAAATAAAGAAATAAAAAATACATGTGAAAATATCATATTCCCATCCTAGCCTTAGGGGCATGCAAGCCACACAAGTTACATAAAAAATTAATCAACAAATTAATTAATTAATGGCACCAAAGGCCGCATTACAAACATTCACACATGCATTCAATTTACAACCACAAGGCATTGAGTCATGAGCCATACTAAACCCACTATTCACCTACAAAACAAAGTTAGCACATACAAGCACTTTGTTTCCAATTAACGATTTTCAAGCATCTTTGCATATTGTTTGCCATAAGTATATTCCGTGCATAAAATCTCAATTTTAAACAACGAACCTTGTTTAAATTCATTTAGAAAGTTCTTTCAACATTCCATAACTGAAAGGAGATCAAACAAGGAGTTTTCTAGTTATTTTCAACTAGTTTGAATACTTAGAAAAATAGTAATTTACCAAAAAACGTAACTAATGGAATATAACAAAAACAGTAGTTTTTGGTCTCCAAAAATTCTCAATTAAATTACTTAAGCTCCTTATCATAGTTGTGATTACTAGTAAAAATTTCAAGAAGAGATCTTAAACCATCTGGGAGAATAAAAAAAGACAAATCTCTTACAAGTGCACGAAACACCGTTATGAGATTTTCAGCTTATACTCTCAACCATTTGGTCTGTTAGACCACCTTCTATCCAGTTTTTATATATACAATATACATATAAAAACTTGTTTAGACTATAGGCTATCCATCCATGAAAAGAAAACAACCAAATTCTGTTCAGTAATATTAAGTTACATGCTAAACAATCAACAAATCCTGTACTGGAACAGACTGTCGATCGAAAGGTTTTAACCTAGTTGAAGGTCCAAACTTCCACGAAAAATTATGAAATTAATTTTCCTGGAATCCTAACTCAAAATAGAACAACTTCATTTAAACAGAATTTTTAAAGGAGTATCAGAGCGGGAACCTTGATTAAGCTATTCTTAATCTCGGTTTTCGATTATGGCGGCTAGAATGGTACAAAAACCGGGTAAATTGGACCATACTTGCACAAATTTCTCTGTTTAGAAAAATGGTATGGTTGGCTACCTCAAAAGCATGGGTGTTTGGTATATTGTGGCAAATGAATCTAAATTTAAACCAAATACTAATAAGTTTACCACCGAGATCTTGAGGGAAATGGAGGATAATGACTATGCGGTCAATGTTCTCCTAAGCTCGGTACATGAATCAATTGGTAGCACACTTGCTTGCGATTTTGATATAGCTAGGGACATATGGAGAGCCATCTTGAGTTGTTTCGAAGGAAGCCACATGGGAGGAGTCCACACGGATTCGGAGTTCGATCCATGTGCATCCGATTCGGACAACTACGAAGAACATGCATTCATTGCCAAAGAGATGGAATCCCCGATTCTTTCAAATCATTCCACTCCATCAACATCACCAAAGGCATGCTCTCCTAAGGTACATCTTCCTCTCAATGAATCTCTTAGTTGTAGTGATAGTGAGAGTGATGATGAACCAACTTGTTCAACCAAATGTGTTGATTGTGATAGGTTGAACTCTATTCTTGATGCTACCCATGATGCCTTGGTTAGGGATGCCGATACCATAGAAACCTTAAAAACCAAGGTAGATGAGCTTACTTCTAAAATGGGTGAGTATGAGGCTAAAATTAAGGAGCTTGAAAAACAATTTGAAAAACCGATTTTAGCTCAAGCTCCTAAAACGGATTTGAAAAACCTTTTCAAAGGTCAAAAGCCTTATGACAAGTCCGGTCTTGGTTACCAAAAGCCTTATCAAACCAAGAAAAAGAACTTGTCATACAAAAATGCGAAACAAGTTGCACAAAACACACAATTTCAAAAACCTAGGAATTCTCGTGGTCATGCACATATGTACCAAAGGAAACCTAGAAACACTAGAGTGCAAAACGAAAAGAATTTGCAAAATCAAGAAAAGAAAGTTTTTGTTCCAAAGGCGTCCAATAAAATTTATTTTAGAGGACCCGATGGATGGTTTTATGAATTTAAAGAGCAACACTCTTCTCAAAACCACAAAGCTCAATCCAATGGGCATAAAAAGAATGTTTCCCAACATTTCCAAAAGGATCGCAAAAAGGATTTTAATGCCTCATCCTATGATCCTAAGAAGAAGGCCGAATACCTTAGAGCCCATTACTATTCTCATTTTGTCAAGGGTTCTACCATGCCTAAGCCAACCAATGCATATTGCAACTATTGTTGTCAAAATGGTCATATCTCGTTGGAATGCAAACTTAGGAAACCAAATGGTGAGTCCAAAAGTAAGTGGGTTCCAAAAACCCGTACCTCTAGTGGTACAACTAGTAAACCCGTACCTCGAGTGTCCTTGTGACGAGGTGATTCGGTTCGAAGTTGTAGTCCCGTTCTTGTTGGAATTGAACGGAGCGCGCCCTTTCGTGGTAGCGGAACTCCCGGAGACGTACGACTAAGGCTAGCTTCTTCTAGCGGGTCGGAACTCCGTAATCACATCGCGTGTTCAATTTCTCTCTCTCTTTCTCTCTTTACTTTCCTTGCATTGTGAATTGCTTGTGTGCTTGCTTGTATTGGGTACCAATTGAATTGTGTTAGGGTAGTTCATACCAAACCGGTCCAAAACCTTAAATCGCTTCCGCTAAATCTTGATTAAGCCGCCCCCATTAGGGACAACAAAGTGGTATCAGAGCGGGAACCTTGATTAAGCTATTCTTAATCTCGGTTTTCGATCATGGCGGCTAGAATGGTACAAAAACCGGGTAAATTGGACCATACTTGCACAAATTTCTCTGTTTGGAAAAATGGTATGGTTAACTACCTCAAAAGCATGGGTGTTTGGTATATTGTGGCAAATGAATCTAAATTTAAACCAAATACTAATAAGTTTACCACCGAGATCTTGAGGGAAAAGGAGGATAATGACTATGCGGTCAATGTTCTCCTAAGCTCGGTACATGAATCAATTGGTAGCACACTTGCTTGCGATTTTGATATAGCTAGGGACATATGGAGAGCCATCTTGAGTTGTTTCGAAGGAAGCCACATGGGAGGAGTCCACACGGATTCGGAGTTCGATCCATGTGCATCCGATTCGGACAACTACGAAGAACATGCATTCATTGCCAAAGAGATGGAATCCCCGATTCTTTCAAATCATTCCACTCCATCAACATCACCAAAGGCATGCTCTCCTAAGGTACATCTTCCTCTCAATGAATCTCTTAGTTGTAGTGATAGTGAGAGTGATGATGAACCAACTTGTTCAACCAAATGTGTTGATTGTGATAGGTTGAACTCTATTCTTGATGCTACCCATGATGCCTTGGTTAGGGATGCCGATACCATAGAAACCTTAAAAACCAAGGTAGATGAGCTTACTTCTAAAATGGGTGAGTATGAGGCTAAAATTAAGGAGCTTGAAAAATAATTTGAAAAACCGATTTTAGCTCAAGCTCCTAAAACGGATTTGAAAAACCTTTTCAAAGGTCAAAAGCCTCATGACAAGTCCGGTCTTGGTTACCAAAAGCCTTATCAAACCAAGAAAAAGAACTTGTCATACAAAAATGCGAAACAAGTTGCACAAAACACACAATTTCAAAAACCTAGGAATTCTCGTGGTCATGCACATATGTACCAAAGGAAACCTAGAAACACTAGAGTGCAAAACGAAAAGAATTTGCAAAATCAAGAAAAGAAAGTTTTTGTTCCAAAGGCGTCCAATAAAATTTATTTTAGAGGACCCGATGGATGGTTTTATGAATTTAAAGAGCAACACTCTTCTCAAAACCACAAAGCTCAATCCAATGGGCATAAAAAGATTGTTTCCCAACATTTCCAAAAGGATCGCAAAAAGGATTTTAATGCCTCATCCTATGATCCTAAGAAGAAGGCCGAATACCTTAGAGCCCATTACTATTCTCATTTTGTCAAGGGTTCTACCATGCCTAAGCCAACCAATGCATATTGCAACTATTGTTGTCAAAATGGTCATATCTCGTTGGAATGCAAACTTAGGAAACCAAATGGTGAGTCCAAAAGTAAGTGGGTTCCAAAAACCCGTACCTCTAGTGGTACAACTAGTGGTATAGTAACCAATGTGGCCTAAATACCAAATTATCCCCCGGTCTTATAAGCCAAATTTTTAGGGGGAGCCTCTTTATTTCTATCTTATTTTTGTTTGAGAGGTTAAATTTGGTCACACTACTTTGTGTAGTGCTCTAAATTGGTTCTCCAATTCCTTTTCTCTAAAATTAAGGGGGAGCCATAAATTTAGGGGGAGTTTTGGTACAATTTTCACTTTTTGTCGATTTACAAAAAGGGGGAGAATTGTAGTAAAGCTTGTGAAATGCCAAAATTAAATCGCTTTACTAATGATATTGTTTTGCAAATCGTCAAAAGGGGGAGATTGTTGTACTAAACGTCTCTAGGTTTGTCGATTGCAAAACAATATCATTTGCCATTTAACAATTTTCTTTGAGTTTTATAGGAAGAAGATACAATTTATGAGGACTTGGATAAAAACTTTAAGAAAGATCAAGATCAAGTCATTAGAGAGCTTGTAGGCTAGTTTAGACTAGGATAGAAGGTATACTTTAGTCCTTGTTTATCCTTAAAATGGTCTAGATAGCGAAAAGCTCAATAAACCAGCAAAATCCTGTTTTCTGTGACCTAGCGTCGTACAACGCTAGATAGAGTTACACAACGCTAGAACAACTAAATTCATACTTTTGTGAATCAACGTTGCACAACGCTATATAGAGTTAGGCAACGCTGATTCACAACGTTGTACAACGCTAATCAGAGTTGTACAACGCTGCAGTTAACAAACTTGGAAAATTTCCTGAGTACCATCGTGCAACGCCATATAGCGTTGCACAACACCACAAAAATCCCAAGTTAGCTGTGCTGTTTTTACATGCAAAGTCTCTGGAGACGTTAGCCAACGTCTTTTAGCGTTGGGTAACGTTAGCGTTGTGTGACGGCATATAGAGTTGTACAACGCTCTGTTGAATCTGTCAGAGTTGTTCCTTTTGTCTCCCTTTAGCGTTGTGTAACGCCATTCAGTGGCAAGCAACGCTCTGACAATTTCCAACGGAATTGTCGGAGCTTTCCTTTGGTTTTACACTCCTGCGTTGTGCGACGGTAAATAGCGTTACACAACGCTCTGACAGACCAACGACTATATTAAAGAGCCGTTAGAATTTACAACGGTCATATTCCAGCGTTGTATAACGCTATTCAGCGTTGTACAACGCTGTGGCCTGTTTTTGCTGGGGAACTGCTCATTTCGAGCCCTATATATTTCCACCCCTTGTTCTCTCTCCATAGAGAGCTTTGTCTTGCAAAATTAGACCAGAATTGAGCCTTTGAGCATAGGGATACTCTCCCACTTGAGCTTTTCATAGCTAGATTATCTTGAGAGATTTAGTAGCCTCAAACACCACCGCCCCGACATTGTCGCTAGGTGTAGGTTGGAATAGGTTGAGAGCTCTTCTCCTTTGAGGCCGTTGTGCCATTCGAGTTAGGCCGATCCGTCTCGAGTGTCCTTGTGACGAGGTGATTCGGTTCGAAGTTGTAGTCCCGTTCTTGTTGGAATTGAACGGAGCGCGCCCTTTCGTGGTAGCGGAACTCCCGGAGACGTACGACTAAGACTAGCTTCTTCTAGCGGGTCGGAACTCCGTAATCACATCGCGTGTTCAATTTCTCTCTCTCTTTCTCTCTTTACTTTCCTTGCATTGTGAATTGCTTGTGTGCTTGCTTGTATTGGGTACCAATTGAATTGTGTTAGGGTAGTTCATACCAAACCGGTCCAAAACCTTAAATCGCTTCCGCTAAATCTTGATTAAGCCGCCCCCATTAGGGACAACAAAGTGGTATCAGAGCGGGAACCTTGATTAAGCTATTCTTAATCTCGGTTTTCGATCATGGCGGCTAGAATGGTACAAAAACCGGGTAAATTGGACCATACTTGCACAAATTTCTCTGTTTGGAAAAATGGTATGGTTGGCTACCTCAAAAGCATGGGTGTTTGGTATATTGTGGCAAATGAATCTAAATTTAAACCAAATACTAATAAGCTTACCACCGAGGTCTTGAGGGAAAAGGAGGATAATGACTATGCGGTCAATGTTCTCCTAAGCTCGGTACATGAATCAATTGGTAGCACACTTGCTTGCGATTTTGATATAGCTAGGGACATATGGAGAGCCATCTTGAGTTGTTTCGAAGGAAGCCACATGGGAGGAGTCCACACGGATTCGGAGTTCGATCCATGTGCATCCGATTCGGACAACTACGAAGAACATGCATTCATTGCCAAAGAGATGGAATCCCCGATTCTTTCAAATCATTCCACTCCATCAACATCACCAAAGGCATGCTCTCCTAAGGTACATCTTCCTCTCAATGAATCTCTTAGTTGTAGTGATAGTGAGAGTGATGATGAACCAACTTGTTCAACCAAATGTGTTGATTGTGATAGGTTGAACTCTATTCTTGATGCTACCCATGATGCCTTGGTTAGGGATGCCGATACCATAGAAACCTTAAAAACCAAGGTAGATGAGCTTACTTCTAAAATGGGTGAGTATGAGGCTAAAATTAAGGAGCTTGAAAAATAATTTGAAAAACCGATTTTAGCTCAAGCTCCTAAAACGGATTTGAAAAACCTTTTCAAAGGTCAAAAGCCTCATGACAAGTCCGGTCTTGGTTACCAAAAGTCTTATCAAACCAAGAAAAAGAACTTGTCATACAAAAATGCGAAACAAGTTGCACAAAACACACAATTTCAAAAACCTAGGAATTCTCGTGGTCATGCACATATGTACCAAAGGAAACCTAGAAACACTAGAGTGCAAAACGAAAAGAATTTGCAAAATCAAGAAAAGAAAGTTTTTGTTCCAAAGGCGTCCAATAAAATTTATTTTAGAGGACCCGATGGATGGTTTTATGAATTTAAAGAGCAACACTCTTCTCAAAACCACAAAGCTCAATCCAATGGGTATAAAAAGAATGTTTCCCAACATTTCCAAAAGGATCGCAAAAAGGATTTTAATGCCTCATCCTATGATCCTAAGAAGAAGGCCGAATACCTTAGAGCCCATTACTATTCTCATTTTGTCAAGGGTTCTACCATGCCTAAGCCAACCAATGCATATTGCAACTATTGTTGTCAAAATGGTCATATCTCGTTGGAATGCAAACTTAGGAAACCAAATGGTGAGTCCAAAAGTAAGTGGGTTCCAAAAACCCGTACCTCTAGTGGTACAACTAGTGGTATAGTAACCAATGTGGCCTAAATACCAAATTATCCCCCGGTCTTATAAGCCAAATTTTTAGGGGGAGCCTCTTTATTTCTATCTTATTTTTGTTTGAGAGGTTAAATTTGGTCACACTACTTTGTGTAGTGCTCTAAATTGGTTCTCCAATTCCTTTTCTCTAAAATTAAGGGGGAGCCATAAATTTAGGGGGAGTTTTGGTACAATTTTCACTTTTTGTCGATTTACAAAAAGGGGGAGAATTGTAGTAAAGCTTGTGAAATGCCAAAATTAAATCGCTTTACTAATGATATTGTTTTGCAAATCGTCAAAAGGGGGAGATTGTTGTACTAAACGTCTCTAGGTTTGTCGATTGCAAAACAATATCATTTGGCATTTAACAATCTTCTTTGAGTTTTATAGGAAGAAGATACAATTTATGAGGACTTGGATAAAAACTTTAAGAAAGATCAAGATCAAGTCATTAGAGAGCTTGTAGGCTAGTTTAGACTAGGATAGAAGGTATACTTTAGTCCTTGTTTATCCTTAAAATGGTCTAGATAGCGAAAAGCTCAATAAACCAGCAAAATCCTGTTTTCTGTGACCTAGCGTCGTACAACGCTAGATAGAGTTACACAACGCTAGAACATCTAAATTCATACTTTTGTGAATCAACGTTACACAACGCTATATAGAGTTAGGCAACGCTGATTCACAACGTTGTACAACGCTAATCAGAGTTGTACAACGCTGCAGTTAACAAACTTGGAAAATTTCCTGAGTACCATCGTGCAACGCCATATAGCGTTGCACAACGCCACAAAAATCCCAAGTTAGCTGTGCTGTTTTTACATGCAAAGTCTCTGGAGACGTTAGCCAACGTCTTTTAGCGTTGGGTAACGTTAGCGTTGTGTGACGGCATATAGAGTTGTACAACGCTCTGTTGAATCTGTCAGAGTTGTTACTTTTGTCTCCCTTTAGCGTTGTGTAACGCCATTCAGTGGCAAGCAACGCTCTGACAATTTCCAACGGAATTGTCGGAGCTTTCCTTTGGTTTTACACTCTTGCGTTGTGCGACGGTAAATAGCGTTACACAACGCTCTGACAGACCAACGGCTATATTAAAGAGCCGTTAGAATTTACAACGGTCATGTTCCAGCGTTGTATAACGCTATTCAGCGTTGTACAACGCTGTGGCCTGTTTTTGCTGGGGAACTGCTCATTTCGAGCCCTATATATATCCACCCCTTGTTCTCTCTCCATAGAGAGCTTTGTCTTGCAAAATTAGACCAGAATTGAGCCTTTGAGCATAGGGATACTCTCCCACTTGAGCTTTTCATAGCTAGACCATCTTGAGAGATTTAGTAGCCTCAAACACCACCGCCCCGACATTGTCGCTAGGTGTAGGTTGGAATAGGTTGAGAGCTCTTCTCCTTTGAGGCCGTTGTGCCATTCGAGTTAGGCCGATCCGCCTCGAGTGTCCTTGTGACGAGGTGATTCGGTTCGAAGTTGTAGTCCCGTTCTTGTTGGAATTGAACGGAGCGCGCCCTTTCGTGGTAGCGGAACTCCCGGAGACGTACGACTAAGGCTAGCTTCTTTTAGCGGGTCGGAACTCCGTAATCACATCGCGTGTTCAATTTCTCTCTCTCTTTCTCTCTTTACTTTCCTTGCATTGTGAATTGCTTGTGTGCTTGCTTGTATTGGGTACCAATTGAATTGTGTTAGGGTAGTTCATACCAAACCGGTCCAAAACCTTAAATCGCTTCCGCTAAATCTTGATTAAGCCGCCCCCATTAGGGACAACATCCGATAAGAAGTTGTCAAAGTATTAATCGATTGTTAAAAATTAATCTATATTTTAATTCAATGGTACAACACGTCTACTTTCTTAATTTTTGACGTATTTAACAAACATATTTTTAAATTTCATAAACAAATTACATTCATGTAAAAAAGTTAAACGTGTCTGAACACTTCACGACACGACATGTCTAAAGAAGACACGACACGGCACGACACGAGGACACGAGGCGTGGCATGTCCTTAGGCGTGTCGTGTCCATCTCTTAGGATTTAGACACGACACGACACGACACGTGAAATATTTAGACACGACACGAGAGATGATCTAGACACGGCGTGTTTGACACGACACGACACAGCACGACACGTATTTAGAACACTATCTGTAACTAGTCTGTTAGGGAAACCGGATTTCATAATTGTGATACTATTTAAATAAATTTGATTATATTGATATTATTTTTAATATATTACATTATTTAATATTATTTTTATATTTTTCGGATTGTAGAATTCAATTCTCACTATTATAAATAAGTAATTTATTCTATGAGTAGCCCATATTCAGTCTTTTGGTCCAGAATTCTATTATATATTATCATAGCTTCTCAAAGGACGAATTTGTTTGAGTAGCTATTGTTAATTTGTTAGTTTAATTTGACGAACCAAACAATGGAAAATATAAAAATAATGGTATCATTCTGCGTTTTAATTATTTAAAATATTATAAAAATATAATTAAGCTCGTCTCAATTTTATTGGTTCAATGAAAATGTAGGAAGACTTTTTGTCTTCTTACCTTCAAAAAAAGAAAATTAAGCTCGTCTCAATTTATATTGAAATTAATTCGAGTTCATTAATTATTAATTAATAATTTTTTCAATTAAAACTCGTTTCGGTTTTTTAATTAAAATTAAAATTATAATATAACAATTGGATTGAAATTTTTTTTTTGATAATTAATTGGATTGAAATAGAGTGTAAAGCGCGATTCAGTGACCGACCGTCCCAGCTAGAGACAATATGTTAATTTAACAATCCCTTATCCCTCTCATTTGATTTACTAATCAATCTGACTGTTTGTTGAACGGGACCCAGTTCACATTCAAGATCTAGTCTGGAGTCTGGACCAGCACGAAACCGCAGCTATATACTCTGTCACTCTGACACTCATAATAACTCGAAGTCGTATCGTAACAGTACACATCATCATTCTCATCCCCATCACCATTCACCACCGACAGACGGAGGGAAGAAAAAATTAACCAAGAGAGAGCACGAGATGAGCGCTGAAGGAGAAAAGGCCAAGGGAGAAGGACACGTGGTAGACCTGCCACAACACCAGCATCCGTATGGCACTTTCCAAGGCCCTCCCAGTTACCCTCCACCGCCGGTGATGGGATTCCCTCAGCCGGCTCCGCCACCGGGGCTGACTGCCCAGGGCTACCAAGCTGTTCCAGGTTTCTTTGGATTTTCCCTTTTATTTTTTTATTTAAATTTATGGATTATGTTTATTATCTGGTTTTTGGAAGAAACTTTTTTCCCTCAAAATCCTCATGGAAGCATTAGAGTTTAGTAAGCCCTCTGAGAATTTAGAATTTCCGGTCATACATAACTATACAGAGTATTGCATCTGTTCAGTGAGCCTACTCCTAGCAATTTCTTCACTGATTGTTATTTAATAGTCCACCCTGATAGGTTTGGAATTGGAGATGAGATATTTCCAAAATAAATAAAATTTTACAAAAGGCAGATACAGAATTCTTTTGTACAAAATGACAAAAAACAATTGATACCTTGAATTTTAGTTAGACCTACTGATTACTAAAAGAAATCATTTTAATCAGGCGGGCGTGTTTGGATGTTAGATGAACAAACTTTAAACAAGTAGTACCCAATAATTCTTGTTTCAAGGTTCTGCTAGAACAAGAATAAGGTCTCTTTTAGCTTGTTTATCCAATCAGAACAAGCAAAAAACAACGGTGTTCATCTATTTCATAAATAAGCTTGTTCATGGATAAACCAAACACGCCCAATTAATTGTGATTTTATTTAATTATAGGGGTCAATTATAGAAGCAGACACCTGTCCAAAATTCATCAATTAGGCTTCGCTTTCTTGCCAGCTATCTGCTAATTAATAAGTATCACAAAGTTTGGTTGACTAATTCTATGCTTGAGGCATCTTGTACAGATGCTTGGAAAATGCTTCATGTGGAGGTTTGACTAATGTATCTCTCCCGTGAAAAATCATAGGATTAATCACATGAAGATTTGTAAAATGTATTATTTTGTGTCCAATCATGCAATTTTAATCAATTTGTTCATGTTATCAGTTGCCGACAATGACATCTGTTTCTATTTTGGCCAATACTATACATAGCAGCATCTAAAATCTCTCTTTTGCTAGGATGAAATTTACGCTGAAATAATTTAAAAAAAAAACATATTGGCTGAAGTGGTTTAGCTGAAAATATTTTCAAATCACCCATCTAAAAGTTGGAACAGACCATTAGAGGTAATTATCTAGGGGCCCATGAAGGGCAGGAAACTTCCAATCCATGATCCGATTTATCAGCATTAGAGAAACTATTTTTGTTTGCAGACTAGAAACTTTTTCTCTCTTTCATATACTTCAAGAAGCACGTGGCTTTTCTTTTCAATTTTAGGATAATGGCACCGTACACATTCCCGTTTCTGACAACTGACAAGTAATACCTCGTATCTTTCCATTTTGACAATTGCTGTCCCAAATTTAAATTTGTATCAAGTCCTCCTTAGTCCTTATTGTTATATCTGATGAACACAGTCAATTTGCATTGATAATGGTGAAAATAATCTCATACAATTTAATGTATCTTTTGTTAATTTGGAAATGTATAAAATTTCAATTTGAAAGTGAAAGAGATAAATATTCATTAACATTTTATCTTGTCTTATATTAAGATGATATAAATCATACCAAACTTTTTGATATTACCAAACTAATAATTTGCAGAACACTCGTATTTATTGTACAAATGCGACATGCATAACTACATAACTGTAAGTGCATGTTAGAAGTGCGATGTATACTGTAAAAACCTACTTAATGTAATGAAAGAAACAACAACAATAACTAGAACAAGTCTTTAGTCCCAAACAAATTGGGGTAGGCCGGGCGGAACCAGAATTTTGGAATAGGAGGGGCAAGAAGTTAAAGTACAGATCTTTTCTAAGTTTTTAGGGGGTGCCAAAAAAGAAATTTTTAAAATTTTAGAAGAATTAATATGGAATTTTTAAACTTCTAAGGGTCATTTTAGAACATTGGAGTGTGCCAAGCACACTTTGACTTGTACTTGGTTCCGCCCCTAGGCTAGAAATGAATCCCAATGAGGTGAATATAGTAAAAGAAACAGTGCATCTAAAAATGGAAAACATGGGAAGAAACTTATGAACCAGTGGTGAAATTCTTATTTATTTTTGAAAGGTGCTAAGACCGGATATTTGCTCTTTAAAGTCTTGTTGAATCTTCTCTATCATGGTTAAATTACTTAGGTTATAATGTTACTGTTGAAGGCAGAGAAATGAGAGAGAGACGCCTTCCATGCTGTGGAATTGGTATTGGCTGGCTTTTGTAAGTAACATACTAAAATGTCATCTTTTATTTTGCTCTCACAGGTACCTAAGATTATTACCTTTTGCATAAGAGGAACTCGATACCACATATTCCTGCTAAAATTAGAATTTGCATTATCTCAACCTTTTCCTGCTTTTTTTTTTTGCGTATTCCAAAAGTTTTAACATATTGTTTCCTAAAAAGGTTTGTTTTAATATAGAAAAAAATACATTTCCCATAGGAGGAGCTCCTTAAATATGAAGAAAACTTCAGTGCCTTTTGATGCAAATCATGCTTAATGTATTTGGATTGCATTTTGTATTCGGTTATTTTTTAACTGCATTATCTGTTGTCCTCAGAATCAGTCCATCAGTTTGTAAGTTTACAGATATTGGCCCGTATCTGTTTATGCTTAAGAACCTGAAATTTAAAAATTGAAAGCAAAACATGCATCTTGGAAGAGGGTGAATTCAGAGGGTGTTTTGGGCATGAATTTGTTGTGTAAAAGTGTGCGAATATTTGCCGATTCCCATAGTCGTCGTTATTTCTAGTTTGGCAAGGTGGTGAAATATTTGTTGGCTCTATCATGAAAAGAAAACGTCAGTGATATTTCTATTTTTTTATTTTTTGAATAAAATCTCCTTTTTATTGTACTTATTTATATCTTTTGGTTTGAGATTAGGTTCATACTTGGTTTCTTTTTGGCTGCCATTCCATGGTATGTCGGAGCTATAATGTTATGTTTCTCAAGAGTGGACTACAGAGAGAAACCAGGATACATCGGCTGCACAATAGCGGTATGTAAAGGATTTATGGTTTTTATTGTATATATATACAAATCAGACTCAATTTTAAGTTCTCTTTATTTTGCTGTTGTCAATTTTTAAATTCTCACTATAACAATTGTCAATTGATCATTCCTCATGGTGAAACAGGCTGTTCTTGCCACAATCGCTATCATCATTGGCGCGACAAAAGGAGCTGATGATTGGTGATTTCATCTTATTGCAATTATGATGTTGCAAATAGGGCTAATAATATGTACATGTTCTTCAGTATGTAGTTTGCTTTTCTTTTAAAGTAAAGTTTAAAACGTTATTTGTGGACCAGGGGTTGTCGCTTGTGGGGTCGTTTTATGAGATATGTGTAAGTTTAAAACATCACTACTGTTTTCTTATTACAGAGAGTTGGTATTCTGTTACAAATTTTAGCAGATCTTGTATCATTACACGCTTTTTTGTCTGCATGCCGGTAATATTCTCTACCGATGTTACCGAACCAAAAAAAAAGAAAAGCTTATCTAACTAAATCATTTATGGTCCATTATGCTTATTGAGTATATATATTTCATTATGTTCGTCAATTGGATTTTTTATTATGTTGATGCATGAATCCAATTGAAATGGTGAAAACACTATAACGTACGCACAAGACAGGATGTACAGCACTTTATGTACACAATTAATAGAATTGTTATTTAATTTTCAGTTCTGATATAACACACACACACAAATATTTAATAACAAATAAAAAAAACTTATATATGTATAAGAAAAAAATATGAACTATACGAACACGCTTAAGAGTTTATTTCACACTAACTAATACATAATAAAGATATTATATTAAATTGGGCGTAAAAAAGGTAACTCAAGTGAAGTTGAGAAGTAATAGAAAAAGTGGACAGTTGAAACTCGATGACTCAAAACGTGGACAGTTGAGAAAGACTTTGTGCATGATTCATATATTAACTTTTGCACAAATTCCATCTATAAATTTATATATGATTTATATGATATTTTACATAAAGAGTAACTTTGTGCATGATTCAGTTTTTCTACAATAAATTGTTATTTAAATATTGCACATAATTTATACTTTTTATACACAAAAATCATTAATCGGTTTATTAATTGGTTGATGTGCGTGAAAGAGGAGAAGGGTTTAATCGGGAATTACCCAGGCCGGACCTCATTTTGCGAAACACTTCAAATTTTGAAGTGAAACGACTAAATACAGTAAGGCCCTGATCAAAATCTCACTTTTTTTAACGTGGGATTTCATTTTATTTCATTTTGTTAGAAAATTCTTGATCAAAATGAACGGATTTGATGTCATTTGTTTGGAATTCCTATGTAATTAGGTCTAACAAAATCCTACGAAATCTTTTTTTTTTTTTGAAGGTAGGGAGGCCAGGCTCTCCTACAAAATCCTACGAAATCTTATGTAATCAATTGAATTGAATTGAAATCCCGTGAAAAAAACATTTTGATCAGGGCCTTAGTTTTAGGATTTTTGGGCTATGTTTGGTTGAGGATTAAATGAGAAGTAAGACTCTTAATCCATTTTTAATCTTCCAAACGTGAAGTAAAAAAAGGAGTAGAGTGGAGTAACGACCAAAATCAGAGGAGTAAATTACTCCTCCTAGATAGGTGGAGTAAACTTAATTCATGGAGTAAGTCTTCAATTGTGGATCCCACACTTATTTCTTTCCTCTACATATCCTCATTCTTTGACAAAAGAAAAACAAAATGTGAATAATTTAGCCATTTTATAATCAATAATTATGTAATATTTTTATATCCTCACTTACTTTTCACTTAATCTTTTACTTTTCATATCAAACATGACTTACAACATATGAAGTAAAGAAGCTTAACTATTTAATCTTCCTTAATTTTAATCTTCTTTTGCTCCTCTATCAAATACAGCCTCGATGTATAAATAGCTGAGAGTATTATAGTCTTTTCACATAAAAAAATTGGAGTGTTTTGCAAAGTGAGGAGTCCCCTGAGCAATTCCCCGTTAATCGGTTTTAGTAGGCTAATCGGGTTTAACCGTTTAAAGCCGATAAAATAAATTGCGTATGAAACTGCTCCGCTTAACGCTTACAGACGACGTGGCGACAGCAATCGGAACCAAATGCGGAACCAGATGATGCCTGAAAGGCTGAAACCTGCCATCCTGCTCCCTTCTTCTAAGTTCTAACCTTTAAACTTAAGTCTTAAACCCTACTCATCTTCTGTGTCTCCTACAAATAGATATCTACAGAATCAACCAACCCATGAACCCAAGCCAAGCCATGGAAGAAGGGATCCGCATCCTCGACAGCCAACATATTCGGCTGTACCATCCTGTCCGAAAAAACAGACCCTCCGATCTGCATCCAACGACGAAAGCGAAAAAGTCTCTCATGTAACCTACCCGACCTGCCCGTCTCTTCTAAATAAAATACAACCAACGAAAGAATTAAACAAATTATTTCATGTCCATCTCCTTCGTTTCGCTTCCTCCGCCTGAACAAGCGAAAAAGCCAGAGAAGCTTGAAACCCTAGATCGATCGAGCGAGAGATCAAAGTTTGAATCGTTGAAGCAAGTCAAGAATATCAGACGGTGGCCTCCGTTGGTTGTGTGTCGTCCCCATAAATTAGTACCAGACTTTTATTCAGTTTAGTCCCTAAAAGTTTTGTTTTCATGTTTCCGGCGATCGTCGCCGTCGCAGCCGTCAGGACAGACTCCGTTAGAACCACAACAGGACAGAGAATATCAATTTGCATTCAATTTACGTTGCTTTTCTCTGACTTATCGGAGAGACCAAGTGTTGATGCGGCAGAGAAGGGACTTGGTACTGAGGCGTTTGGGGAAAACTTATCTGTGCCAGACATTGGTTCCCTAGGACTTAGGAACGACAAACAACATTTATATGATCCATTTATGTCAATGAAAATTAAAGGATTGCTGAACCCAGTAATAAGTATAAGTGCTATGAGATGATCAGTGAATGGGATATGAATTGGTACCGAAATTAAAGGCACAAGATGATATAAAATTGAGTATTTTACCAACGCATTATAACTAATTCATATGGCTAATCCTCAATCACTTTATTATGTACACCAAACATACTGTTTTTGCAATTTGTATCAATTGAGCTCTAAGAACTAAAGTGGGCATTAGGCTACATACTCATTATTTACACATCCTATCATATCTTAGGGACCAAAGTGATCAAATGAAGATGAACAAAGTTACTTAATTACAAGGTCAAGAAAAGACAATTTTTTATTCATTGACCTTATGTTAACAGATCAGGGATACCAGACACCATCACTTTATTCATAAAACTTTGACATGTCACAACTTTCATGTACACCTGACAAGCTACAAGCATGAATTCCTTTTCTTTTGGTCATGACATTCTGACTAGGCAGGCCATACTTAATTTTTACCACTTAGCCTTCATTATCTTGTATAATTACGACCAAGGCAACCAATCATCATTGAATCATATAATCGCAGTGCCATCCTAGAATAGTAAGTGTAGAACATGCCATGCCATCCTAGAATAGTAAGTGTAGAACATGCCACAGTGGCAGGAATATCACCATTCAAAAATAAATTAAAAAAAAGAATTTCTAACAAAGGAACATGCCACAGTGGCAGGAATATCACAGATCAACTGAATTGGCACTGATCAAAGAAACAAAGGGTATTAACTGACAAAAGTTATAAAACCCGAAACCCATTACAATGTCATTTTCACTTCAGCCCCTCTAGTCATAGAAATTGCTATATTTCAACACACAAAAGTTATAGCTATTTTGACCATTGTCCTTCTTTCTTCTAGACAAGTTCTCATTCCAAGTCTTCCTTCGTTTTGAACGGTTGTCACCGTCTTTCTTCTTTAGGCGGAGTGAATTTTCTAGTTGGCTATTTGAGTTGTCTTCATCATGATTTCCATCTCTCTCTTCCACTTGCAAAAGAGACAAACCCTTGAGGCCTGCTTTCCAGACGGTGTTGGTGTAGCGGAGCCCAGAGACAATATTGTTGCTGACAGAGAAGGAGAACCTCAGCTTGTAATGGCTCCCTTCTTTGAGAGTGAACAGACCCCTTTTGAGTTGAGCTCCACTGGCAATGACAGGACAATGTCAGCTCGGCCAGGAGACACAATTGACAAGCTCAGGATCTTCACATCTGACTCCAGCGTTTCTGACAAGGTATAGAGGAAGTATTATTGTTGTTGAATTTGAACTACTGAATTTGATCAATTTAGAGGCAACATAGAGTTTGATAGGTGGTAGGATTTACTTTTGGAAAAACTCAGAGCCCAATCGGACTGCACCTACGATGGAGAGACGACAGGAGAGAGTGTCTTATCCTACGTTCAAGAGAATTGAGAGGGATGAGAGAAGAAGTTGATCAGACAAAGGTGATTTTTGCACTTTTGGAGGGGATTCGACGGATTGGCGAAAATGGGATTCTCGATTTTCAGCCTAACTCCACTCGGGCAGGGCGGGTATTGGAGAGAGATGATTTCGCTGTATTTTTCCGCTTCCTTCGTTGGATGCAGATCGGAGGGTCTGTTTTTTCGGACAGGATGGTACAGCCAAATATGTTGGCTGTCGAGGATGCGGATCCATGGAAGAAGAAGCAGTCGACCGGATCAGCTCCCTTCCCAAAGAAATCAGAATCTCCATCCTCTGCCGCCTCGAGATCAAGGATGCCGTCCGTACGTCGGCTCTGGCTAAGTCCTGGCGCCACCTCTGGACCCTCCTCCCCCGCCTCCGCCTCGGTTGCTATCTAGACAGATTAGGCTACCCTCCTAGTAGGGGCTTTCCTCCGCCTCTTGCTCCTTCTCTCTGGATCAAGCGCGTTCACCACCTCGTCTCATCTCTCCGGGGCCCCCTTCTCGATTTCGAGCTCTCTCATTACTTCAGGGTCGGCCAATCACCCCTGCTCCAGAGCCTCCTCGATTTACTTCTCCAAAAAGGTGGCGGTGGCGTCCATAGTTTTACCTTTTCTAGCCACCATGGCTTTCCCAAATACCGTGATTGTGTCCTACTCCATCTCCCATCCTTTCCTTCTCTTAAACAACTCACACTTTACGGATGTCGTATTCTCCTTCCTCCTGGTTTCCCGGGATTCCCCCACCTTACCACATTGAAATTGCAAAACGTTTTTATCTTCAATGATGATCTTAATTTGCTGATCAATACATCCTATAACCTAACCACTTTGGTGATGCTAGACTGTGCATCCCCAAAAAATCCTCTGTCCGTAAATATCAGTTTGCCATTACTGACGCATCTAGAATTTCAAATTAATAAGTATATCAAGAAAGTATCAGTTAATTCTGCCCCATGTTTGGAGGAAGCACGCATTAGTGTCGAAGAAATCGAGGTTGGTGATGACTCTAGATTGCAGAAGTTGGCTCGGGTGACTCTGGGGCTGCTGACTAGTGTTGCTATGGTTACTTCACTCTGTTTGGACAGTAGCGCTTTCAAGGTATGCTCTATATATATTCTTGTTATTCTGAATTATCTGATTATATTGTGTTTGCGTAATTTTTTTTTTTTTGGTATGTACGACATTTTCCAATACAAACCATAATAATAAAAAAAAAATTGCTGTGTTACCTAACCAAAATGGAGAGTGCTGCTCTTGCTATGTACAGTTTACTTACTGTTGGGTTTTGCTACTTTCTCTGATATCACTGAACCTTCTGTCTTTCTAAATGGTTCCATCAGTAAGATCATACTATCAGCTTGACCAAAACGTCTCAAGTCTCAATTACTGAGGGTTTTTGCTATTTTCTGATCCAATTTTTTTTCCCATGTTTGTTGACAGTATTTGTCTGTATGCACTTTACCAATTAGTTTTACTTTTCCCCGACTAAGGCGCCTAAAGCTCCTTTTGAGCATTGCTTTCATGGATAAGAGGATGTGTGACGTTTTCCTTTGGTTGCTTAGGAGCATGCCTTTTCTTGAAGAACTCGAAGTAAAGATCTATCTCTCATTCTTTCCTAATTTATTGTATCAAACTCTTCTCATTCCGGATGTTGACCTCTCAATATATATGTTTATATTTTTTTATTTTTCAGAAAAATGGTGGCAAAACACTACCTTGTTTTATTATCTGAAACAAGCAAATGACATTGCAATAGTACTAGATTTACCAAAAAAAAAAAAAAAAAAAACACTCATACAGTCATACCACAGCATAACACATCTCAACAGTGGACACTCAACACTTGAAAGCTCTCAACAGCTTATAAACTTTTGCAAAATTACCCTGAAAGAACTGAAAATGTAATAAATCTACCACAAAGATCTTTTTATTACACATTACATCCAACCTCAAAATATAAGAACAATTTAGCTAAAAACAGCAAGTGCCTCAGTTTCCTCTTGTGTTTCTGATATCTCATGACCTGCAAGTGCAGCTTGACCGGTCATCGTCCTAATAGGTATTATATTTCCAAATTCTGAGCAAGCCATAAATTCAGAGGTTCCTTCCGTTGCGCTCAAAGTGCCTAACAAAAAAATTAGCAATTTGCAGCAACATATTTCTCATATTTCTTGCAGTTTGTGAATTGGAATCATATCTTTTCTCACAGTTCATATGAACCATCTTAAGGCACACTAAAAACTAATAAAAATTCATTTCTAACATTTTGTTACATTTGAATAGCATAGTTCATGACATCTGACAGTTTTGTCGAGATTAAGTAACAAAGTTTTACCATTGTCTATGTAATGCCATAAAGCTGCAGCAAAAATACATCTCAGAAATGAGGGAGAATATCCATCAGTTTGATTAAAAACTTATATTTTTCTAATGTTTCTCTGTGGGTCATTCTTCCACAGTAACAGTTTTACAAGTAATTGCCATAGTCATGGTTTGATGGCTTTCTATTTTGAATTTGCAAAGCAATTTCTTATATGTAGTTTTTGCTTCTACTTTCTGATTACCAAATACCATAATGCTAGTAACGAGCAGTGCTCCGTGCAATGTGTGGACTCACTTAATTATGAAGTTTTTTTTGTTTATATGTAGTGGGAGAGTTTGCATTCAACGTGGACTGAGAGTGATGCGGTTCTAATGAGAGAGTTATTTCTAAAGAGGCAAGATGGCTTATCCTGCCTCGATCAGACGTTGAAACGTGTCACAATGAACATGATTATATGGGATGTCATGACCAGCACAACTGTGGTAAAGTTCTTTCTCTTGAATGCAAATGTACTTGAGCTAATGAAGATTGTGAATTGGAGTTCTGAGGTTGAGGCAAGCATGATAGAGGAGCTACAGAAGGCGAAGGTAACTTGCTCTAATGCTAAGGTGGTGATTTGCTTCCGTAAAGAGGATGTAACTATTAACTTTAAATGACTGTGTGATGAGGACAAAAGACAGCAACTTCTTGTTTAGTGCTTTTACTTTTGGCAATTCTCTCTATTTGAGAATTTAGTTGGAGCAGAGAGTCCTCGTAGTTGAGCTTCTATAAATGCTATTTTCTGTTTTTGTGATTGATGAAATAAGTGTTGAAATATGTCTTGTTTCCAAATCTATATTTGAGAATTAAGGAGTAGAGCTCATGCACTTCTGGAATCAGTTTTGAGGGTTTCTATACGTTTTGAGGCCCTTGTAACTGTATTATAAATTGAGTCGGGGTTTAATTAATTTTGTTTTGTTTTCTAGAAGATTTTGTAGGTTTGATGCTGTTGTTTATTTTGTATTATTGTACCACTTGGTAGCTTCTACCAAGCTTTCCTAAAAAAAAAAAAAAAGGGAAAAGGACAAAGAAAAAGAGGGTATATTTATACAGGTGATTTTCACGTTTATCATTTATCAAATTGGTGAATGGCTGAGAACAATTTGATCATAAACTTACAAATTTTCCATGTCGAAGAACACCGATGGTGAAAGATAAAGGGAAGAGCTTCTCAAGTATGTTACGTGACAGAAAACATTATGGAATACGTCAGATTACATTTCGTAACTAATTGAAGATCAGAGACTGATTAATTGTACACTTGCTCGTCTCATTTTTCTAACAGCATGCAAGACCGCAGACAGCTCTATTATTAATCATCCCAAGTAAAATGGAAGGCACGATTAATTAACTTCTTCATACTACAAGGACCATTTAGTTGGTTTTTTTTTTTAATCCATCATCTAGTTAGTTATTAGCCTTAGTTTAAGCGGTGGCTGGTGAGTACTGAGTAGCAAGTGCTACTGAAAACTTGTGTTGTTTTATGATGCTTGCAGGCAAAATAACCCAACCCAATATCCGTTTTTGGATCTATTAATTTGGGCCGAGCTCGGTAGATTCTCCAGTGGATTTAAATGTGCTTATTTTACATATATATTCCTTTTTTTATTTTGGATAGATACTGAGTTACTGACACTTGCGCTCCTGCATTTCCGACAAAATTGAAATTGTATATATGAAATTGGAAAAATCACAATAAAAAATAACATTATTAGATGATAAATCGCGGTAATGTATCCTTCAATGACTGTTTTCCTTAACAAAAATTGAATTAATGACTAGAGTCGGAACCTCTCTGGAAATATCCTCTGCGGGGTTTGCAGATTGATTGCAGAACGACATCACAATCGTCCCATCAATAATAGATGTCTCGTGATTAATACAGGATCTTTCCGGATTCGCATCCTCAGCAGCCAGGATTTGGCTGTTCCAAACAGCCAATCCTTTGTTTTTAAAATATTTCAAAATTTTAAAATTTAAATTTTGAATCAAAACCGTTGATCTTGTTCAATTTTACGGGCGATGTGTTTTTGTATAAGTTTTATCAAATTTAGAGTTGATTTGATGCTAGATCAATTGGTTAACAAATTAACGAATCTGGTTAACTATCACTGATTAATTCTAATACGTTCATAATTTGGTCACTTAATCAAGTATCAAATCAACTCCAAATTTATAAAACTTATATAAAAACGCATCGTTCGTAAAATTGAACAAAATCAACGGTTTGGATTAAATATTTGAATTTTAAAATTTTGAAATATTTAAAAAATAAAGGGTTGGCTGTTTGGAACAGCCAAATCCTCGGCCGCTGAGGATGCGAATCCGGATCTGTCCGGTTTGTAAATCTTAACTGACGAAATTAGACCAGACAGTCACGACGAGATCCGCAGAGTGGAGAGCTGTGTACGACTCAGGAGATAGGAACGGTAGATGTGTACGAGTCGGGAGATGCTGGCATGCGATGATATCTGAAAACTAAGAAATCAAACTCCTTTCATGTGGACAAGTCTCAAGTGAGGGATTACTTTTAATGCTATGAAACCAAAAAGTATTAGGAATTTGCTTATGCGAATGCAGTCTCATGTGGAATATTGGACAGGATTGGCAAATGAGGAGACCAAGAGACATTTGAAGGGATGGCTGCCATACCAATCCAAATGTAGTCGTCAGAGGCACCGGTGGGGAGGCTGGCATGCGATGATATCTGGAGGGGATGGAGCATGGGCCAACTGGTAGAGATTTCAGGCTGAAGAGGTGTAGATAGAATAAGATAGTGCCAGATATAGAGAGTGATTTCATTTAAGCGATTTACTTCTTAACATTCCATCAGAAATTGATTCATTTAAGTAATTTCCAATGGTAAGAAAATCTGAAAAGTGTTACTTTCTCCTTAACAGATGATCTACTTGGTTTCTGGCTTACAAACAGATCAGCAGACTATGACCTTTGGGATACTATCTGGGCGGCCACCAACTGGACTATCTGGAAAGAGCGTAATAATCGCATCTTCAATTCTTTGGCAAAACCTTCGTTCATTCTGGTGCGAGAGATAACGGCGCTTGTGGGTCCCTGGAAAGCTCTGACTTAGTTACCTTCTTTTGTACAGACTTTTGTTTTATTTCGTTTTACTTTTGTATAGTGTTACTTTTTTCTTTTTCTTTTCCTCTAATACTTTGTAATCTGTACCTTTTCTTTGATTAATGAAATTTGTCGGTGTGGTGCTTTACCACCTGACCCTCAAAAAAAAGAAAATCTGAAAAGTGACATACAACCTTCCATTAATTAGCGGGCAAGTCTCCATCAGAAATTGTCAAATCCATTAGACACAAAATTATATTTTCCCTTCACAATACTCTTAGTTTAAGATTACATCGAAAAATGAAATAATCACTATAAAACATTTTAACACACTAAATGAGCAGTTCTTTTTCTTCTGTAACGCATTCACCACTAAAAAATTAATCCGACAAAAGAAAAATTTTTTGGATTAGCCGCTAGTTTGTTTTAAGACTATCAGATAAAGGTCTCAGGAGATGCGGATGCCTCCAATTCCCCTCACTGTCACAGCTCCGCTCCCTTGTTTCTAACCTAAACCCTTCTCACTTCTCAGTCCTCGCTTGACTTGAGCTTCCTCTCTCTCATGTAATGTTCCCTTCTACAGTGAGTTAGTTCTACTGGCGTGGCGTCCTGGCGTCCCAAATCCACGAAACCAACCACAGGAGCCGATCGGATCAGCTCGCTACCCATAGAAATCAAAGTCTCCATCCTCTGCTGCCTCAAGGTCAAGGATGCCCTCCGTACGTCGGCTCTGGCTAAGTCCTGGTGATTGACAGAATGACAGTGGCTGTCAATTGTCTTATGAGAGGTTACTTAGTAACGATCACGTGTTTTGAATTTGGGGTGGGTTTCCGGATTTCTCAGAACTAGTTAAAATCAAATAAATCCTAAAAATGATCAACACATCCTTAATAGATCCACCATGGAACTAGTTCTTCAACAAACCCATGTTTAACTTGTAATTATTGCCTTAGAGTTGCTCATATGGCACAAGACTTCTCTCTGGTCAGAGAACGACATCCAAAAGGAGATCAGGGTATTGCCTTGAGTTGTAATTTTTCCATTTGTCCTACAAATAAAAATAAATTAATAGTAGTGATAAGGCTGTGTTGCTAATAGATACATTTAGATTGGGATGGTTTGAAGTTTGAACACGTTATCCTGAACTGAGATAAATGGTATGGGAAAGTTCCACTAAGTACTGAGATTGCTCCTCTGTTCAAGATTTGCACAAATAAGAGGGTTACTGTGACTGAAACTGTTAATACAAATCTGGAAAATCTTAAATTTCAAAGAAATCTGACCCCCAATATAAATATGATCTTCTGCGTAAAGGGCCACTTTCATTAAATAGAGGAGAGCTTTATATTAAGATGATTGGAATTCATTGACATTGAATTAAAAACAATGTCGAACATAAAATGTAAATTATTGAACATGAGTGGGTCATGGCCATGGGTCCAGATTTTGCACAAAGCCTAATGGTATGAATCAAATGCACTTTGACGACATTTTTGTAAGACAAACTTAAATTCAATCTGTTAAATTTGTTGTGCCGTATATTAGAAGTGTAGATGCGTAAATACCTTTTCAGCTCTTATATTAGAGTCTGTTAAATCTGTTTGTCTCTGATCTCCTACACTTGCCTTCCTCCTCTTATCCCCTCAACCCATCTCACCTAGTGCGTACCCACTCCTCCTCTTCTGGTGCCTAGCACGTACGCTTAACGCCACTCCAGGGACAATTTTTTATATAAACTAAGACAATTAGTATAATAGTATAATTGATTTCATTAACTAGGACAATTAAAAATATGAACTAGGATAATTAGACATATTAAGTAGGACAATTAAATTATCAACCATGACAATTAACATTTTAACCAGGACAAATGCTTATATTAACCACGACAATTGATTTTTTCAGAACAATTAAATGTATTAACTAGGAAAATTATACATACTAACTAGGACACTTACACATGTCAACCAGGACTATTAACGTCACCATGACAAAAACTCATATTAACCACAATTAAATTCAGAATAATTAAATGTATTAACTAGGACAACTACACATATCAACCAGGACAATTAATATTTTAACGAGGACATACTCATATTAACCACGACAATTAATTTTTTTTCAAAATAATTAAAAATATTAACCAGGACAATTACACATACTAACTAGGCCAATTACGCATATCAACCAGGATAATTACACATATCAACTATGACAATAAATATTTTTTCAATGGGAGTTAGGGGATCTGCATTAGAGAGGACGGGGAATTGTATGAGTGCGGGAGGGGGATGGGGTACATACGCGTTGGATGGTAGGGAGTTGGTTGGCAGGGGATGAGTATATAAAGCTAAAAGGGGGAAAAAATACTGTACAAGATGACAGGGGATGAGAATTAGAGGCAAAAATTACAAAGGCGCTGGACAAGTGGACATATATTTCGAAAATGAAAAAAAAATTAAATGACGTTGATTATACAGTTATGGGGTGATGGGATGATGGGATGAAGAAGGAATGATACAGTTATTCTTTGTCTAGTTTAGAAAGGTGTTAAAATTTGATCTTTGCTCAAGATTTCACACCATATAACATGTACTATATAATATAACTAAAATTTAGATACAATGTTTGAGACAAAAGTTGAAAAGTTAAAATGAAATTAGGTGGTTCCAATACTGCTGGAATTTCTCTCGATCAAAGCATAATTATGCATTCTCTTCATGTTCACGTAGAACTATCAACAAGTATAAAAATTACTCTGTTAAGAAAATATAAAAATAACGACCATAATATGATCCATACTACTTATAAGAAGCATCCATATAAAGGTCATAATAATTGCACATAGGACTGTAAACAATTTTTATATTAATTATGTACCATTAATTTGTGTAATTTGATTGGATCTGTGATCTAGATCTTGATTTCACTCTTTATTGAAAAAGAGTCAAGTCGTTACTAAATTAACTCATTATTTTAAAAATAGAAAGATTAAATTATTAATTTTACAATATCTTTATTGTCTAACATATAAAACACAAAAAATATCAATTACTCTCGTTTTCTTATTTGCTTACATATTGGGATATTTTTGCTAGTGTTAATAAAATTCAGACAATAAATAAAGTTATATGATTAAAATTAAAGTTAAAGCGATTTTTCTTAGTTGAAAAACTATCAAATCCCAGCAATCAGTTTGTAGTTTTTTTTTAAATCTTGCATTGGTTTAGAAGTAAGAACTATTCGAATACTGTAATTTTAATGCCACTGTAGTAAATTTTAGTTGCTGAGACCGAATGTATTGAGGTTATCATATCAATAAATATTATTGATTTCACAAAAAAGTTCCTAAAAAGTAAGAGCTTAGTTTCCTATTTTTTTTTTAAGAGCAGGATTCTAGTGGACACAAGTTTTTGGTGCTACAAATGTTTAGGGCTGTCAATGGTACGGTACGGTACGGTAGAAGATATTTTCATACTCGTACCCGTTAAAATTTTCTTTATCCATACTCTCACCCGTACCCGTTAAAAAAGCTTTACCCGTACCATACCCGTACCCGTTAAGAATTAACGGTAAGGGTAGGGTAACGGTACATGACGGGTAATAATAATATTATTAATTTAATAAAAATATATAATGTGATAAATAAATAATATCAAATAAATATATAGATAAAGTAAAATATTTAGATAATATTTTAGATATAACAAAAATTATGAAATTTATTCTCATATCAATTGAATTCAAAAAATCTATATAACTAATTATAAATTATAATATAATATATAATGAAAAATTATCATTATAAATAAGTTTGGATGAAGATCGAAATTAATAACATATCTTTCAAAATATGCTAAAAATTTGATTATATATACATATATGTTTGTAAAATATTACCCGTTAGATAATGGGTACGAAATAATCCTTACCCGTACCTGTACCCGATAAGTTAACGAAAATTTTTCTTTACCCGTACCCATACCCGTTAGTCTAACGAAAATAAAACCTTACCCGTACCCGCCTTATCGAATACGGTACGGATAGGTAAACGGGTAAAGGGTTTCATTGACAGACCTACAAATGTCACAACTTCTTTTTTCATTAATATTTAAAAATAAAAAAAAATTTATTTTTAAATTAAATCGTTGATCTTGTTCATTTTTGCGAGTGATGTATTTTTATATAATTTTTCTAATTTTGGAGTTTATTTGCTAATCTCACAAGTAAAAAAAAAATGACCATTCAGGATAGGTGCGCACCAATATATATATTTTTTTCGTTTAACAATGGTCATTTTATTTATTTATTTACTATTACTTTTTTTTATGGAGACTCGCCAAATTTACATGCAAGTTAGCATGAACAATAACTTCAAGTTGAAACGAAGACAACTTGAGGCCATATCAAGCTGTCAATTTACACGCAACTCGAAACCATTGCATCATCATATCAAAATAAGTATTCTTTTCTCAAGTACATAAACTGGTTCGGTAATTATTTGTCAATTCTTTTTCGCCACAATAAATCAAGGTACACCTCTTGAAATTATGAGAAAGTGGGGGCAGTTGCTTTTTTTTTTAGTTTTATTCATCATACATGCACTAACACTACTCCCTTGTTGCTAGAGGACAACCAACTAATACTACTCCCGTCACTTAAACCCTTTATTAGCTTATTAGAAACAGAACCCAATTCTCGACCTAATCGTCTTCAGGCCATGGATGCCTCGTTGTTGGATAGGGAATCAGGTTTGCTCTTCTTTGAGGCTTTTTGTCGAACAGGTGGCATGCGATTCATCATTTTGTTCCAAGTATTATAGCAATTTGTGTTTGATTTCTTAAATCAGGGGATAGAAACAGCGAACAAACTGATGTCAAAGTTTACATCTTTGAATCTGGCTCTGAGGTGATAATACTAATGCCTTGATGTCCTCTGAGCTCAAAATTGTACTTATTTATTTGTACCAGTTCAAATTTGATAATTTTTTTGTGCTAAAATTAATATGAACTTGTTAGGTTCTGGAGAAATTACAAGAGAAATGGAAAAGGGCTAACAACAAGCCGTACCCAGCAATGTATTCAAGCATCTTTGGAGGAATTACTCTTGATCCAGCCATGATGGTCATCCCGATTGATGATCACATGGTTCACCGGGGCCATGGTGTTTTTGACACAGCTATGCTCTTAGATGGGTAATATTTATGAACCGTTGTCGATTGTAATGTCTATTTTCAAATGACAGTGAGTCATTTGTGGTACATGGAAATTACCGAAAATATGTGAGACGTTTGCAGCTGCATGTAATTTTTGATCAGTAGTGTATTGGACTTAATCTTGGTTAATGGATGTGACATTTGCAAAGACCCCGAAAGGCATAATTATTTCTAAAATTATAGGAAATTAAGTGTAGGTAATGTAAAAGCCTTTTAATCATTTTCAATTTTAATTTTTGACTAAAAAATTGATTTTCAGTTTCTTGTATGAACTGGATACTCACTTGGATCGGTTTCTGAGATCAGCATCTAAAGCAAAAATCGATCCTCCTTTTCCACGTGAGACCTTGCGTAGTATTCTTATCCAAATGACAGCTGCTTCAAAGTGCAAAAGGGGCTCAATTCGGTATTGGCTGAGTGCAGGTTAGGCCTTATTTTAGAATGGAAATTTCCTTGCCTTTATGCAAAGGAAAGAAGGATGGAAATGAAAAAGATGTCATGATTCTGATTAATTTTTAAGATATTTGAAAATAATGTTCAAGCTGAGCTAACATCATCTCTTTTGTCAATTAAAATTGGGTGCAAAATCTGCGCATGCTCTCCCTCCCCTCCCCCCCTCCCCAATAAATAAATAAATAAACGAATCCCCTGACCAACTCATTGTGCAACACGTGCAAACACCCCACAGGGAAAGTATAATAGTTCACTGAATTTGATATATGTTCGTTGTAGCAATTGACCACCAGCAAGATAACCAAAAATGAAAACATAAAGGGGTGAAACCAGTGTGCATGGTACACTGCCAGCACAGTCTGGTTGTGTCAGTGTAAAATGTCTCTAAATTCTGGCACTTAAATCTTTGACTGTTACCTAAAGGCACAATATACTCAGAAATCTTAACTCTCAATGTGGATCCAGGTCCAGGAGATTTCCTTCTCTCCTCCAAAGGCTGCCCCCAGTCGGCATTTTATGCGGTGGTAATAGCTGATGACTACTCCCAGTGCAAACAAGGTGTCAAAGCTGTAACTTCAACTGTCCCCATGAAACCCCCTCTGTTTGCCACTGTTAAGAATGTAAATTACCTCCCCAATGTTCTTTCCATCATGGAGGCAGAGGAGAGAGGCGCATTTGCCTCGATATGGGTTGATGAACAGGGATTCATTGCCGAGGGCCCAAATGTAAATGTGGCATTTATAACTAAAGATAGAGATTTGGTGCTCCCTCCATTTGATAAGATCCTTAGCGGCTGTACTGCTAAGAGACTTCTTGTATTAGCAAGCAAATTGATCGAGACAGGTCATTTGAGAAGTGTGAAAAATGAGAGTGTCACAGTTGCAGAGGCAAAGGAGTCAGTTGAGATGATGTATGTCGGGAGTGGGCTTCCTCTGTTGTCTATTGTTGAATGGGATGGGGTTCCTGTTGGAGATGGTAAGGTTCCTTCTTTTTTTTTTTTTTTACTTGATGGTTTTGCGTCTCGATTTTACTGGTATCTTCAGGGATGGTAATATTTTTCTACTTGTATAAAACCAATTCAGTTATACAGATACTTGCTCAAATGTTGTCTCAGACTAAACTATGTTTTAAACTAAACTGTTAATTCATATCTGACAAAATCCAATCAAGTCATAACTAAGTAACGATGTCCAGGGACCAAACAATTGTTCGAGCTTCCATTGATATATGGCAATAAAAGTTCCTTATTTTACTTTGAGAACATTCCTGGGATTGAGCGAAAATAGTCTTTAAATTATCATTACTATATCTTGATTCCTTGTTTTTTGTTATCAATTTGTAGGAAAGGTGGGAAAATTAACTTTAGCTCTGTCTGATCTGCTTTGGGATGATATGTGCTCTGGCCCTGAGAGGACTCCTGTGCCATATGAGTAAATAAATGTGGGCAATAATCAAGCTAAAACATGGATTGACAATAAAAGGCAGTGTTGATTGTCCTCTAATAATGTAGTTGGAAACATTATGTTTGTCTATGAAGACAAAGCGCGTATGTATGTGCTGATATAATATGTGTATGCCATTGAATAATCTAAGATCACTTTATTGTCCGAAAAGAGGATGTTTAGGAGTGGTGTTAGTGATAAAAATTTCATCAATGACACCAACAAATATCCATTCAGATTCAGAACTAGTTCTGAGATATTGTCCAACATATTTTTTGTGTTAATAACAACAGAGAGATCTACTCTGATAGTGGGAAAAAAAAATAGAGATAATTGCATAAACAATTAGACAGCCAGGCTTTAAACGGGAGCCTTGCTCAAGGTCGGCCCGCTGTAATAGCATTTATACCAACATTAACGGCCCAATATACAAAGAAGTCTCAAGAGGATAACACAGTTGTCTTTCAGAAATGATAACTATCATATGTAGTTTGGCCATCTCTTGTCATCACTAAACATAAAGTGAATACATAAAATAGACAAGATAAATATATAGAAAACAAGCTTCTAAATTTCGGCGAAATAACGGCGAAATGACAGAAATAGCGGTATTCTGTGTCAAATTGCATGAACGTTACAGTCTTAATTGAGAAAATGACGTAACGCGTTATTACAGTTATTTCGGCGATATGACGCGTTATTTCAGTTATTTCGGCGAAATAACAAGCTGTTATTGCTACTATTATTAAATTGTGTATTCAATATTGAACTATTGTTAAATTGGTACAAGCTGCTACTGCTACTCAATATTGGTACACTGCAGTATATTGAATTTGGTATGGTCGTATGCTATTTGTATGGAATATTGGAGATGTATAAACATATAAATTGATAGGTATAGAATTGATGTGTGTCAAACTTTGAAAAAAACACTACACCGTTATATCGCCGTTATAACATCGAAATAACACCGAAATAACATGGGGACCTAGACCATCATACTGAAAAAATTAAAATTTAAAAGCTTGATAGAAAATCAAAGTGAACACTTACAAACAAATAAGTGTTATCATCTTTTATTTAGATTTTTATATGCATATTCAAATTATTTTTATTAAACTTATTTGTTTGTATGTGTTCACTTTGATCATTATATAAGTTCATCTTATCTATTTTATATGTTCAATAGCGATGGCAATCAATTTTCATTGTCTTTTTAGTATAAAATCTAGAAAAGAAGAAAAGAACAATAAAAGGAATAAATTAGGATAATGTTATTTGATTGATGCTTAGGGAAATTTAAACATTTAGAAAAGAAAAATGTTGCTCGAAAAGGAAAAAATCCTGTTGGCCAACCCAAAGCACTTCCCTTTAAATTTAAACAATTGTAAGACAATGGTCCGTGTGCTGATCCAACAATCTGACTGACGGAAAAAAAATAAATATTTGAGTTAGACATGTTACTTGTGGTGGATCTACGCTTGACCAAATCAACATATAATACTCCATTAATTGTTTAACATCTAATTGGAGACGTGGTAGTATCGGGTGCAAGAATGAAATCTCCTTTCTATATTACAGAATGACGTGGCAGGGTGTAAATGACAAACTTAAAGTCATTGTAATAGTACCCTCTCATTAGCCAATATTTTAATCCAAAGAAAGAGAAAGAGACGTGTGAATCTGATGTTTCATCATACATCAAATTCTTGCCGACTAGTACATCGTATATGCTGATCCTCGAAAAGAGAATATCTCGCCATTGTTCTAATTTCTAACAATTATATTAATATAGTAATCAAAATAGAATCCCGTGAACATAGATAATTTTACTTTATGGGGCATTTGTTTTCATCTAAAAGACTAATAATAGAATAGTTGAGATATTGGGACAAATAAAGGTCATAATTCGATTAACCAGTCCTAGTTTCCCAAAGAAAATTGCAATAACCTTAAAATTTTCATAAAGGTCATAATACTGTTCATAATTACAAAACTCCTCTTGATTATTCTGTGAATTATAAAAGACTTCTTAGATATGTTCTAATTGTATTATTATTATTATTATAGGAATGAGTGAGCTGAAAATATATTAGAATAAAATTACTGGTGAGATAATAATATAATATTTAATTAATAAAAAATTCTTGTATAAAATATATTTGACCAGGTTAACTTTATGAATTTAAATAGTATTCTACAATAAGTTTATGAATTTAAATATAAGATATCCTTTTGCAATTCATTGAAAACAAAGGGGTCAGATTTGCCAAGCTGTCTGTATTATAATCCTGCTTGTACAGTTGTACAAGTGTACTAATTGATGGGAGGGTACTGCTAATTGGGGTAATATAATTCAAATTGTGTCGCTAACTGGGGCCCAAATCTTGTATTATTATCGATAACCTTTACTAATTTGGTGGCTTAATTTGCAAATCTACTCTCAACTGTAACAAATTACACGATTACCTCCTTTTCACATTCCCTTTGAAAAGAAAGAAGGCGGCTTCTTCAGAAGGAAAGCGATTTTCCCACATCTCCAACTTTTTGTCCCAATTAAACTCTATCGTTGAAGAATCAAAGAAAAACTCCAGCTTTATTCGCCTGGCGAGGCACCTTTGAATGTTGGGTTTGAGTGAAAACTGTTGAATTAAACCATGGATTTAGCTGATATTTCAATTATCTATCACATTGGTTTAGTACTCGGAGTGATATGGATCTTTGTTTCACTCGGCTGGAGCCACAACATCCTTTTCTTCCTCAGCTTCTTTTATCTTTACAAGGTTTGATTTTGAATTTGGTCTTTGAACTTAACAAATTTCAGACCTTTTGGGTTTGCAAATGAGCTCATACAAAAGTTGCAACCTTCTACCATTAGATAGAAGGTACCAGTGCTGGTTTTTGAGAAGGCAAAATAGGAGAAGATAGATAAATAAGTGGTGGGGGAGCACTAGGGATAGCTCTACTGTACACAAACTTTTCTGTTGTTAAATGGAAGAGTGGTGGACGTTTGTCCACTCGTTTCAAAAAAAAGAAAAAAAAAAGAAAAAAAAGAAACAAACACATGTATGCATGCTCCGTTTTGAGCTTCACTTTTTAAATTCCAGCTTAAAATGGTTCATTATGTGAAGCTAGCCTCCTAGTAACAGGTGACCTTGAAATAGTGGGCTAATTTATATTGACACTAAATTAATAGCACTAAAGTTCATTACTCTTTGATATGATTTGGCAGTCACAAACCTTTTTATTTGTAGGTGAGTGAACTGTACACCATGAGACTGAGGAAGCGCCTGGAACATCTGGAGAGAAAAAATTCCAATCAAAGGAGGGTATATAATTTCTTTCTTCTACATTTTTCCTTATTTGGTAGCTTTCACTTTTAAATTTTTCTTATGGAGAGGGACCTGGAGTGAGAACAGCACCAACACTTCTGAAAATTCTAATTTTTTGTTACTTTTTATTTGTCAGGTTCTTTCTGATTCAGAATCTGTTCGCTGGTTAAATTATGCAGTTGAGAAGATGTGGCCTATATGCATGCAGGATATTGCATCGCAGCTACTATCACCAATCATACCGTGGTTTTTGGACAAATACAAACCATGGACAGTGGTACTAATCTTTTATGGGCAACAAATTTCTTATTTGCCTTTTTTTGACTTGCACCTCAAACAATTCTGGGAAAAAAGCACAAAACATCATATTATTTGCATTTTATTATTTTCTTTGTGGAATTGTTTGTTACAACATTTGGTAACCAAACTATTTGTCATGAATACAGAGCAAAGCAACTGTTAAGAAACTTTACATGGGAAGGAGCCCACCTATGCTCACTGAAATGCGGGTCCTCGGTGAATCATCAGATGGCGACCACTTGGTAAACATTTTTACGCTGGCCATATCAGTATTTGTTGTTTGAAGATAGTTTTGCGACTAAATAAACAGTCCATTTTATGCTAATGCAATAGAAAATGCCAGAAGTAATCCTTCAATGCAATGAAATATGCTGATACCAAACTTTTGAGAAATTATGTTTCTGATTAAGCTTCGATTGTTTTGATGACTTATTGTACGTCAGGTTATGGAGTTAGGAATGAATTTCCTGGCAGCAGATGATATGAGTGTTGTGCTTCAAGCGACACTAAGAAAAAGTGTAGGCTTCGGCTTAACTACAAACATGCATGTTACTGGCATGCATGTTGAAGGAAAGGTAAACATCAACAATATTGAACTATATTTGTAATTAAAGAGATTAGGTCTCAAGTAGTATTGTTTCCAACAATACTAATTGTAGCTCTGTGAATTGACCTGATATGATTATTTTGAAGGTCCTTGTAGGTGTGAGATTTATTCGACGGTGGCCTTTCCTAGGACGCGTGAGAATATGCTTTGCCGAGCCTCCTTATTTCCAGATGTCAGTGAAACCTCTAATTAAACACGGAATGGATGTTACTGAACTTCCAGGCATTTCACAATGGCTGGTGATACTTTATCTTCATCCTTTTACTTTTTTCTATATTTCTATATTTCTCTCAAAACTAGGATGGTTTTGAAGGCAACTTTATCTTTTTTTTATTTTTTATTTTTTTTTATCCTTCTCCAAGATGGTTTAGAATTCACAACAGTACTTTGGATTGGCTTTTGCAGGATAGTCTGTTGGATGTAGCATTTGGACAAACCCTAGTTGAGGTTAGCCTTTCAACTTTGAAAGTATATTTTGTCTCTTTGCTATGGAGCAATCAGACAGAATTTTGTGAGTGTACTATTTTCTGTTTCTACCTTTTTGTTATAAAAAGGAATATACTTCCTTTGAAAGGTAACATTGTCATCAGCTGTACTATTTGCTTTCTAAACTGTTGTTTAATTTTCTTGTAGCCGAATATGCTCGTCATTGATGTGGAAAAATTTGTTTCTTCACCAGCTGATAGTGGTAAGCAAAGTCTTCTGATTAGTGGTTGTTGTTATGAATACTTTCAGAACTGATCATTGTAATCATCGTCAACATCACATAAAAGTGTAGAATTAAATTATGATTTAATTTTCAGAGGACTGGTTTTCCATTGATGAGAAGCCTCCTATAGCGTATGTACTTCTTGAGATTTTGGAAGGAGCTGACTTGAAGCCGTCTGACTTGAATGGTGAGGTTTCATGTGTAGATCTGTTTAAACTTTTGCTGTAAATGTAAATGTTTTCAAATGTTGTATGGTCTCAAATTTTTTACTAGTAAGCCCTTCAGAATTTCATTACATGTTTGCCTCATACTGGTATATTCACTGGTCTAACATTACTATTCAAATGTGCATATTAAATAAAAAGACCTAAATGTCCTTAGAATAAGTTAAACATAATTTAGCAGTGGTTATGCTATAAAAATTCCATTCAAATGCCTTTTGTTCCTGGCATTGCAGGACTAGCTGATCCTTACATCAAAGGCAAGCTTGGCATGTTCAAATTCAAAACAAAAATCCAGAGGAAAACTTTATGCCCCAAATGGATGGAGGAGTTTAAAATCCCAATCACTTCTTGGGAAGCACCTAATGAGCTTCACCTCGACATTCATGATAAGGACCCTATTTTTGATGACTTTTTAGGGTGAGTATAAGAAATCAAATAAAGGTAAAATTAATAATGAAACTTCAAGTCTAATGAAATAAAATCTATGCTCACAGGGCTTGTTCTATCAACCTCAATGAGTTGAGGGGCGGAGAAAGACATGAAAAATGGATACAGCTAAAAAACATTAAGATGGGAAGGCTTCGATTGGCAATTACTGTAACTGAGAATGAAATTGGAAAGGTATATAACATTCTTAAGCTTCATTATTACATTTTTGTAAATTCTATGTTCTTCTTGAGAAATTGAGTGATCACTATTACTGTGTTTCTTTACCTTACCTGATCTATTTTATTTCTGGACGTCAATTTAAATAAAAAAACTGGTATAATCCAAACTTATGCAAAAAAAATCATTTTGATAGTATTGATTTACTTGTAATCGCATATTATTTTTATCTCCAGGGAATCAGGGATCTTCGTGATATTGAAGGAAATTCTGAACAACCTGAAAACACATCAGCAGTTGAAAATCCTACTGAAACGATTTCATCTCGAAATGGAAACGTAAAGGTGGGAGATGAATTTGAACCCATTGAGATTGATGGGCAAGACGATGCTAAAATATGGGTGCACCGACCTGGTCTTAGTGTGTCTCCAACTTTTGAGACTCGAAAAGGCCGGGTTCGTAGAGCTGACTCGATAGTCGTCAGAAGAGACGAAAATACTCCTAGTGTAGAAGGAACCAATTCTCAGCGGAGCGATAATAGCGCTGTCGATGATGCAGATGAAGGTACCCGCCAGAAGGGATCGTTTAGAATAGGATCAATGTTTAGAAGGGAGAGCTTTAAAGAGAGTGATCCCCCACCACTTGTGAAGTCACCTCCACCAATTTTGAGGTCACCCAGACTTGTAATGGAACCACCAACTGAGATTGATTCTGAGGAAAATTCTACTGTTGGAATTGATTCCTCTAGTGTCAACAAGGATGAAGTAGAGACTTCAGGGAAAGGCAAGAAAGGATTCATGAGTATGTTTAGCAGGAAAGGATCAAAGAAATTAAAAGAAGAGAAAACTCAGGAAAATGATGATATTGATGAATTGGATAGTGATCCACGTGTAGTTACAAGTTCCCCAATTGAGAATAGTTCAAAAACAGACCAAAACGCAGACAAAGAGTCAGGCCCCACAAATGTTCTTGATAATGCCCTTTGTTGATGGATTGCTGATGTTGTAGTAATTGTGCAATTATCTACATGAGAGTGGTACTAGTCAGATTAACTTGTGCATGATGATAGTGGTGATTGTGGTACGGATTATTTGCTTAATTTTTTTCCTTTTGACTTTGTTGTTTTTTTTTTTGCTGTACGTACACAAGAATAAAGTTGATTTGTACATACGTAGGGGATTGGTCTGTCATTGTCATGCGTAAATGCCAAATGCCAACATTAAGCTCTTTGCCTCAGGAAAATAGTGAGAAAAGTTGTTCATAATAAATCATTGCTTCATTTTCGCCAAGAAGGACAAATCTGATTACTTCGTATATTCTTAAAAGAAGTCTTTATATAATAATAATATATCGGGGTTTCTATACAATAGTTTTAAGGTAGCATTGACATAGTTCAATTCCTTGGTATTTTCTGGTTTTGTTTCTCCAACTACCCAGCCTGCCTGTTCCCATTACCTCATATTTACGCATGAGCTTTATGAGAACATAAAATCAAATCCCGAAAAAAATTAATAATGACGTTACTGTTCATTATAATTTTGATAATAAAAAAAATTCTAAAATTTAATAGTAACGTTGCTGGATCGTCGTTTGGAACGACGAAAGCCCAGAACCACTGGATCGTCCTGGATGACGACGATCCAAATATATTCTGCAAAAAGTTTAAATATTAAAATATTAAAAATTATTAAAATATTAAATAATATTAAAAAAATATTTTGGTTTTATGCTATTGTGTAAATTAGCTAATTAGATATATGTCATTGTTAGATTACAAATTAGATTTATGCCATCATCAAATTATGTAAATTAAAAATATGCCATTATCTCATTCCAAAGAAGATTTAATTCTAAAAGTACCATCATGAATGCTCTCAATATTTTTCAAAAATCCTATATTGCCCTTGTTAATTCCAATAAATCACAGTCTTATATTGATTGAAGGGTAAAATCGGTATATCATTGTCTCCGTTACTCTTTCTTTTCAGCAGTAGCTACACGCTCCTTCTATCTGTTTGCACAAGATTGTTAATTAGAAAAAGAAATCTATTTACGCCATTTCCAAATCTTACCATGATTCTCACAAAAACTTACTGAATTGCAACCCCCCCAGGTGGATCAAGTCATCCTCGAATTGAATAGTATCCACCTGAACAAAAATTAGTGTTGTTCCTCAAACCACGGAGCAAATTTTAATCTTTCAGTTCCTTCAGGAAAATTAGTTCTTCATTACTGGCTCTTTCTGTTAAAGCGAAAATCTGTTTTTATCTTAAAAATTCTACTTCTTCTTTGTAATGTAATGTAACTTTCTTTTTTACTTTCTATCTTTTGCCTCTGGTTAGAGTTATAAACTTTTAATTTTCAATGAAAAGATAAGGGCACGACCTTTTTTTGTGTCAAAAAAAGTTTAATTATCATGATAATTTTTAAAATTATCAATAGCTTTTTCAAACTTATTTCAACTTGAGTAGGATTGATGTGTTTGAAAGCATTACAGTGTTAAAAAGCATGTATTTAGTGATAGAATTTTTCTAATTTCAAAGTTTTGTAGTGGCATAAAACTACTTTGTCATTTAGTAATGGCATTTTTTTAATTTTAATTTTTTTAATGGCATAAAACTAATTATTCATTTTGTGATGGTATTTTTCTAATTTAAAATTTTTGTAGTGGCATATTTAAAAGGGTAAAATTGACAAATCAATTTTTCGGTGGCAAAAAACTAATTTTAATTTTTTCACAGTGGCATAAATCTAATTAACCCGTTTTTAATTTACAATTTTGCTTTTTAGTCCTCAAAATTTTTATTATTACAAAATATATATAATTTGTGATTACAATTTAAATATAATTTAAACATCTATTATAAAAATATAAGTATATAATTAAATTATGCATGTTAAATATATAATATTGTATATGTGTATAATACTTATTTTATACATATATATATATATATATAATAATATATGTATCATATATTTTATGAGAAAGTTTAAAATGCACCATAGTCCGCGGTGCACGGAATGTCCTATGCACTATAGTGCATATTAAAGTTTTTCTATATTTTATATATTAAATATATGTTGTTATTGTATATGATTAAAATAAATGATACATAATATATATGTATAAAATTATTCAACATGCATAATATATTTTGTTTATACATATGGTGCATACTAATGTACGGAAGCTTCGATGCATACTGATCCAAACTCTTGGATCGGTCATTTTGAAACAAATCCAAGAGTTTGGATCAGTATGCACCATATGTTTTCTCTCCAAATATATATAATTATAAATATAATATATGTATAAAATTAAATATAATTTATAGTATGACATGTTTAATATTTTTATTTGTACTTAATTTTACACATACATATTTGTATGTATATAAAAAAATCTTATATATATATATGTATATCTTAAATTATGCGTGTTGAATAGTTTTATACATATATATTATCAGTGATTTAAATAGCGCCGCTATGAATCACAATAGCCCCACTATAGCGGTACGACTTGATAGACCGCTACGGTGCTAAATTAAAAGTGCCGCTATAGCGGTCTTCATTGTATTTAACATGTATAATTTAATTATATACTTATATTTTTATAAATTATAATAGATGTTTAAATTATATTTAAATTGTAATCACAAATTATATATATTTTGTAATAAAAAAAATTTTGAGGGCTAAAAAGCAAAATTGTAAATAAAAAAATATTAAAATTTGTGCTGCCATTTTTGTTTGGATCGTCAATCCAATTGACGATCCAAGCAAACCAAAATATTCTTTTCATATTATTTAATATTTTAATAACTTTTAATATTTTAATATTTAAACTTTTTGCAGAATATATTTGGATCTTCATTCGGAACGACGATCCAAGATTGGATTGTCGTTCCGAATGACGATCCAGTGCTTCTGGGCTTTCGTCGTTCCAAACGACGATCCAGAAACGTTACTATTAAAATTTTAAATTTATTTTTATTATTATCAAAATTATAATGAACAGTAACGTCATTATTAATCTTTTCGGAAATCAAATCTTATAGTGGGCCGATACTACTCTTGTATTATTCGGCCCAATGAAACCATCAGCCGATCTAAGCTAAACGAGATGATCCATTTTCTGAGTTGTTAGTTGTGACTTGTGAGTGAGCGAGTCAGAATCAAAGGGAACAAAGCAGCAGCAGCAGCAGCAGGGACTAGGGAGCGACAAGATGAGAGCCGTGGTGCAGCGCGTTCTGTCCGCCAGTGTGGAGGTACCTTCCCTTAATCCCTTCTCAGTTCTCCCTTGCACGATTCTTCTCCTTTCGATTGTGGGATGCAGGTGGAGGGCCGCATTGTTTCCCAGATCGGCCCGGGGCTTCTAGTGCTTGTCGGAATTCATGAGGCCGACGCCGATTCAGATGCTGATTACATGTTTGCACTCCACCCCCCTTCTTTCTCTTTCTCTTTCTCTTTTTCACGGGCTCTCATTTGAGTGAGGATGTGGAATATACATACCCCCTCTGATCCCGATGGACCTTTATCAGTTGAGTCAATGGGATTCCTATTCCTAGATAATCAAACTGTAGGGATATTGTTGAGGCAAAGAATCATTATTAATTCATAATACATGACCATCTTAATTAATTTGTATAATTATAACAAGTTCTCTATATAGCAAACCATTACTCTTATTAGGTGAGATTCACAACTTCTATAATCTTTCTTTGTTACAACTGCAGATGCAGAAAAGTTTTGAACATGAGGCTTTTTCCCAATGAGGAGACTGGAAAAGCATGGGATCAAAGTGTGAGCCATATACATTAGTCCATACCAATTTGCTATAGCTAAAACATATATTATTACCTACTCTTCTGAATATTGATAAAATATCATTTTAGTTTAAGAATCTGGATTTTCATTGTTTCAGGTTGTGCAACGTGATTATGGAGTTCTACTGGGTAAGTTTGAGCAGTTCAATAATTCTTTTCTTTTGCCGCATATTTTCTGGTTTCTAATATTGACGTTCTTATCGTGCAGTCAGTCAGTTTACATTATATGGAGTATTGAAGGGTAATAAGCCTGATTTTCATGTAGCAATGCCACCTCAGATAGCCAAACCCTTCTATGCTTCATTGGTTGAGAAGTTTCAAAAGGCATACTCCAGTGATGCAGTTAAAGGTAATAGATATTGTTTGAATTTGACAATTGCCAAATCCCCTGACCCCTGCTTTAGTATTTTTTTTTTCTTTGGTCTGATACTAGAAATATTCTTTTTACATAGATGGCATTTTCGGTGCAATGATGAAGGTGAATTGAGGCAGTGTGTATTATTTAGTGTTTCTTCTCAAACATTTTACAACATGTTGAATTTACAAATAATATGCTTTTTGTGCAGGTTAATTTGGTAAATGATGGCCCTGTGACAATGCAGCTTGATTCATCCCCAGTTCAAGAGTCTTCTTGACCAAGGTGAGTTCAAGTTTTTCCACAAATGTGCAATTTTTCTGCCTTTAATTCAGGAAGATTTTAGGGATTAGTACTTTTAATGGATGATACTGGTACAGGCTGGAATTGTGATTATTTTAGACATTTGGACTGTTTCTTCTATAGATTTTACTATTTTTTTTTCTTTTTTAATCAATTTAGAGAACTTGGGGTGATCGGGAAGTATGTGGCTGTGATTGGGTTATTTGTAATGCTTTCAGTATTATTAAACTTTAATAATAAAAAAAAGATGATATTTGGGTAATTTGACTCGGCAAGATTTGAAGGAGGATTAAAGAACTTTTCAATTAACCTTGTTTTTCATCAGGTCATTACAAAAATTGCAAGTCCCAATAGTTATATATACCCAACAGTCATAACTAATCTTAATGAATCTCTATTATTTCCTTTCTATGCCCTTAATTTAATTAGCAAGACCTAAACCAACTGGTTCCAGGTGTTCATCCCATTAACAAGTACCTGCTGTTCATTCAATATAACCACACCACCCAAGCCCCAATACCCATTACTGTAATCAACCACCCGATAGCCATCTGATTTCCCACACGTGCATCTCGCTAGCAGCTCCCTGAGCCGTAGGATCTCACACCTAAGCATCTCAACCTCCTTATAGCACCCCTCCACTGGCTCCTTCTTGCGCCACTCAGCCTCCCATGTTAGAGTGGCTGCAGCACGGTGCCTGGCTTGCTCTGTCGAGTTTTCCTTGATCAATTTTGCCAGATTGCTCACACCAAAAACCTTGTGCACTGCCTTGAACTCTTTCATTTTCTCGCTAGGGAAGTAGTTGGCAAGCTCACAACCCTTCTCGCATTTTCGTCTCTGATGCTTGCATGCTGCACAAGCGCTGCCACCCCCACCGACCTGTGCCCCCATGGTTGTTCCAGTGTGGAGAGAAATGTGGGTGGTGAATTTGTTTTTGGAATTTATGCATGTGTAGGTGTAGCAATGAGCTCATTGGTCTGGTGTTCACACAAAGGTGCTTGTTTGAAATAAAGAACCTGGGAGAATTGTGGTGGGGGGGATTACAATACTCAGTCCAAAGAAAGGATGGTGAGAAAATGGGAGCATTTAGGTTGCACAGGTGGCTCACATGATCAGGCAACACAAACACACTTTCTTTTTGAGGTAGAGCACACTCATACTTAATTAACGTGTTGAAGAGTTCCTGAATTTATAGTAATCGGAGCTCTTGTAAGTAAATTTATACTGGAAATAAATACTCCGAGTACGAGTTTTGTGCATAATTGGAGAGGCTTCCAAAGGCAGCAATAACATTAGGTGCCCGTTAGAGCTTCCTTGCATAAATTTATAACAGAGAAAAGAATTAGAAAACTGTATATCAGTCTGTCAATATCATTACATGTCTCTACGACTCTACGATAGGTTTCACAGATGTATATTAAAACTAACAATCGTATTCATCCATTGTTTTGTTTTAATGTACTACCACTTCCTTCCAGACATTTGCAACTGCCTTTCACAAGTCCAACTAAACTGATGATAGTTGTTAAAATATGAATATACCAACAAACATATGATCTTACCTAAATTCTAAGGTGCTGTCAAGCAGAGTGCGAGCATTTTTGGGCCTTTCGGAATATTGGTGATGTACAACGAAACCATTTCTTGAGGAGAAAAAAAAAGAAGAAAAGCACGAGAGACCAATTTTATGTATAAGCTTAGCTTACAAATAACATCACGATAAATTGTATGACTGCAAGTACATATAACTTTGAAACATTACTAAAATGATTTAATAGAATGACACGAAGACCCACTTTCGTTCACTTTCCAAAATAATCTTGTAGGAATTCTTTTGCAAGGGAAAACATAGAAATCATCCGTAACTGTAAGACCGTAACACCCCATTCATCAAAACTCAGCAATAATTAATGAGCATCACTTTATAGATCGGAAGAGGGGAAAAAGAAAACAGATGGATACGTTTGCTTATGCATGCCATTGCAACTCCTAGTATGCAAATTGATACACTAATACTGCACATCAATTAATGAAGAAGTTCAAATGTAAACTTCTTTTTTGTAATTTATTTGAGGAATTTAGTTAACACTCGATTGCAGAAGGGACATGGTCCATGAACACATATCTGCTTACAAAAGATGCACTGACACTTTCTGGCAACTGAGAATTTGTATATTACACGCCAAATCATTGCATGCTGAACATCATCACTGTTTCCATTCATGTTTGACCAGTGCAATGCAGGAGCTCACTGAACAACCCGTAACTAGTAATTTACTTCCTCCTCTTTGTGCTAGTTCCATCTGAGAAGGTCAAGCTGGTATGGTTAATTACCATGATATCAGATACTATGATCAGGTACGCCAAGCTTGATAGATCAACGGTACTGATGCTACAGTTTAAATGAATTATTGGAGAATTTGATCCTGATAACTTTGTCAATTCTTGGTACCCTCTGCCAAGCATGTATCTAAAAAAAAAACTTTGTCAATTGAATTGCAGACAAACTCCAGAACTCATGTTTACTGCTACTTTGTTTTTACTAGTATAAACACAGACATTTTACCTTCAAACAGCAGTCATAAAACTTATTAATAATTAATTTAGGCCTAGGTGTAGTGCCCTGTTGGCAAGATTCAAGTGATAAGCAGCCGAACAGTTTGTCAAATTGACATACTATCCACCTAAATCACCAAATCATATCACCTCATTTGACAAATGACAGTGCCACATTACCTGCCTTTCGTGGTTATTGTGACAGCAGATGATTGTTATGCTGGGCTGGGCTTAAATATATTCCTTTCAGAAGTTTCTACGAGGTGAACAGGTACATATTTTAGTTGAAGCCCGTACAAATTAATTACTTTTACATGCTTTCAGTTTCAAAAAAATTTTGAAAAACAACCTTGTTTCTGAACAGATAGCCAAGGAAAAGCGAGAACTAATTAAATAGAGGAAAAGTTAGCAAAATTCGACATGTATCATATATGAAAGATGATAACAACAGAAAAGAGAGATTTTTAGTTTTCTTCGCAAAGAAGTTAAATTATATATGTTTCCAAAATTCTAATACACATGTAGATAACCATGTAGTGGTTATTGGGCGTGCCATTTAGGAATGTTAAACCTTTATTTTGCTCCTTGGCCCCACATGTTATGACATTTGGTTAATTAATCACGCATTGGAGATACTTAACGCATATTTTATTGAAAATAGATCAGGCTTTATACCACTAAGCGTACTAAAATCTACTTTTAAAATAAAACAATCCCGAAAGGGATGTAGTGCAATAATAGACATGAAAAGAGAGTGCTTCTTGCCTCCCACCTCAGGATAAACAAAGCACAATCCAAAGAGATCTCCCTTTAAGCTTTGTTGAGAGTGTGCATGGTAGAATCATACCACCTCTCTTCCAACTATAACATAATAAAATGGAGACTTCACTGCTCAAATCCATCCGTTGATGGATGGTGTGCAAAGGGTCTGAACCCCAACTCCTAAGAAATCTCTAGTCTCCTCTCCTCCACCTAGACTACTTTTCAATGAAACAGTGTTTCTTCCAGAGAACATGTCATATGGATTTGTCACTGCAAACTCATTAAGTGCACTCTCTAGGTTCCTCTGTTGTGGGTTCGAACCAAATAGCCCATCAAACTTGGTACACTCTTCGATCGGAGTATTATTACTTGACTTTGATTCGAAGCTCCCCATGAGGGGAGTAGTCGAGCTAACACCAATTTGTGCTGCCTTTTGTAACAAGGCCGTGGCTGACATGTCAGTAGGAGGAGTTGATTGCTGTTGATGGTTACTATACAATGATGGAATGCTTGTCAGAACTGACTGTGAACTCTCTGTTTCCTTAACGGTGCTTGTCAGAGATTCCCCGGCATTAGAACAAGGAAACTTGTTATTACCATACAACCAACTGAATTGGTTTTCGAGTTGGCTTTGCACATTTGAGCAAGGGGTGAAGAGATCTCCATACAGTGCAGGTGCACCAAAGGGACCAATTTGTGGCATGGGGGAGAGACCAGTAGTATTTGTTATTGCCTCATTACCTGGCCAAAGAGAGAGACAGTCACCATTGTTTAGCAGGTCGGGCTTAACATTGTTTGAAGGGAATTGTTGTAGCATGCCAGGTCGGATTAATCCACTTGAGAAGAAATAGTTTGCATTGCCGATTGTTGTGTTGTTGGTGTTTGAAGCTGCAGCTAGCCTTGCAGTTTCTTCCGCCAGAGCATCACAGAAGGCTCGATGTGTGATGAAGCTATCTCTCCTATAAATAATTATCACGACAGAAGAAGGAAGATCATTTAAATTAATGCACAAACATTCTAGCATATATATATAACATTTCATGAAGTTAAAAATGGTAAGAGAAAATCAGGCATTATAAAAAAATTTGCTTTAGGGTAAAAGGTGCAATGCTGGAATCTATATTACGATTTAAATCGGTCTCTCATTTCCATTATTTTGTAGTGTGTTCATCTAGTCGTCTTCTTTTTTTTTTTTGTGTGTGTTTCTGTGTGTCTGTTGGTTGGGTCTGAGGGGGATGGGAGGAGTTTGATACTTTTTAGGAAATATTCTATTATTCTAATCCGGCATGAAAAGGATTGATGAACTAATTAAGGTGTTGCCGAGTCAACTCAAGACATGATTCAGTGTGTACCGTTGATTTAGACAACATAAAAATTTTGGAAAAGAACGATTACTTAAATTGAATTTATCAATGTGTTTGTCCACAAAGGTATTAATAAACACAATGGCAAATTGTGACATTGCTACTACATGACTACATCAATTCAAGGATATTGTTCAGAAAATTGAATAACAAACATTGATCCTATACTCATTGAATAAGACCTACGTACTGACTTAGATATATAATGTAAAAATATAATGTTCAAAACAAGTTATTCGTCTAAAAGGAATTCCATCCTATATAAATCAACCAATCATCAACAGAAAAAAGGAAATAATCTTGTAACCCTAAAATTTTTTTCAATACTTTCTTCAGGAATCATTCAAAAAAGTTCTCAAGGAATTGATACACCGTTGTTTAGGAATGATAACACATGATACTGGTGTTGAAAAAGAACATATGATACTAATGAAAACATATTAATTAACTACAAATAAGGAATAGAAATTCATCCCAGCAAAAAAATTACCTTGAAAATAGAGTGCCACAATCGCAGCGATACTCCCTCGTGCCGCATGTCTTGGAGTGTGCCTTCCAATCCGACTGCACCGCGTATCTCTTGGAGCACTTCTCGCACTTCCACTTCTTCTCCCCATGCTTCCTGCAGAAGTGTTTCTTGATCCCGGTCAGATCACCAAGTGCCCTTGCCGGGTTGTGGTGCACACAGCTTTTCTCAGGGCAGACATACACCCGCTTCCTCGGTTCCTTGCTGCTCCTCTGCCTCAATTTCCATGGCAGGTTGTGACCCCTCCTGTGCAGCTGCAAGTTCTGATCTCTTTGGAACCCCTTGCCACATATCTCACACAAAAACCGGTTCGTTGCCAAGAGAGTCTTCGGCGAAAGCGCAATAACTTCAGCGTCTGGGTCTGAAGATCATGCATTAAAATATTGATTTCTAATTAGTTAGCTAAAAAATTCAATGGGAGAATTATATTCAGGGAAGAGAAAGCTAGAGAGGATAGTATGCATGCATGTATGCATATATACATTTATGTGATTGTATATGTGTACTTGCCTGGAGTGCCAGGGAGATTTCTTTTCTTCTTGGCAGGGGGAGGATTAATGTCTTGAGAGGGATTAGTGGTGCTTAAAGGGAAGGCCTTGGAGATGGCCTCGCTAGCCATTTCTTGAGAGAGAAAGACTGAAAGAGAGATCTCTCTCGGGTTAACGACAAAAGAAGGAACTTTTTTAGGTATGGGCTTGCTTGGGGAAATAATGGGAGGTGGCAACTAGTGGTTTTGAGGAGATAATTATAGTGTTATCACACACACTCTCAGTCTGATCACTGTTCAGAAGAGAATAAATTAAATGAAAAGAGGCACGCAGTACGAGGAGTGAGCAGTAACGAAGCGGTAAAAAAAAAAGTTGAAACGTGGATGGAAAGGAAGGGGGGCGAATGTGCATGGTGACACGTAGGATGAGGCAAAAGGGTAAAAGCTGAGGCTTGGTAGCTTTCCATTTGGAATGATTACCCCATAATTTGATGCTTCATCAGAATTCTTGTCCTTTGATGAACCTTAATAGTTTACGAATATTATTTTTAAGGCTCATAGTGAGACTTGTTTTCTTCTCTGTGTTGTGCTTATTCATAGTCACAACATAGTACCATATCAATAAAAAATAACTCTCAAAAATTGAAAAATATATCAAATTCTGACGCCGGCCAGAATTCAGGGGTCTGACAATTGCAAAATATTATCTTCAAATTTTGACAGGTAGAATAGATTCGGTTGTCGTACGTAAAAGAAAAATACCGGACGCTGATTGGAGCAAGATAAATCAGAAAAACAAATGCGCGCGATATCGTTTCTGGTAAATTCGAAATAGATAAAAATTAATATAGAATTTTATGATTTTTTTTTATCTAGCTAGGTTAAATTTGTGGTTACCAGGTTGCGAAAAGAGAACTAGCAATTCAGAGTGAATATAGCATTTAACACATATATTGTTAGCTGGAGTACGACAATTTGTTGAACAAATTAATGGTGCTTTCCTTTCAAAACATTCGAGGAGCGAGCTTGAGAAGCTAACATTTTTCATTTAATTATTTTTAAAACAGTTCTTCATATATATATTTTTTTCCTTAAGGTTGCAGATGTTGTGTCTGACCAAGAGTTGTTAGGACTGATCCTTTTAATCCCATTTTATTTGTGCCAACTCAATAATGTAATGTTTTCTTTGATTAGAAAAAGAAAAACAAATAAGCGGTCGAGGCATATTAGGTGGTATGTAATTAATTAATTAAACGAAGTAGCTAGAGCATGTCATTGCTGTAACGGTGACAATGAGTAATAAGTTTAGCCAAACTAAGTAAAATGAAAAAGCAAAGTTGTATATATATGAAATTAAGATATATATCCAAAAAAATTACTTGGATTTTCTGGATATTTGTGTAATTTTGGTTAAAATTAACTGTGATGGACAAATTAAGTTAGCCCAATGCGTCGGGCCGGGGGCGCTATTGTTCGTATGGCTACGTCAAAATTTGTATGGAATCGATCGTATCGACATGAGAAGATATATTAAACTTTTTATGTGTATTATTTTGGTCGAAGAAAATTTTGAAACATTATAGAATTTGACATGATATATTAGCACACATGGGTCGAATATGTTATGTTATTATATTATAACATAGGTCGCATTTTTTTTCATTTTTTGGGCTAGAAAATGAAAAAAAATTTGTTAAAACTAATTTAGAAAAAGACATAATATTGGGAAAAATCATTAAATTGCGGATTTTTTTTATTATAGGAGGAAAACGGTTGTTGTTAATTTTTATGATAAAAAATACAATAATTCAAATAAATAACGAACCATAGAAATAAATATATACAAACTTTTGAGAAAAGACAACTGACATTTCATGTACATATCTATAGTATTAATATTAATAAAGATGTGATTTTTTTTCTATTTTTGACCGCATTTCTATTTTCTATATCATCCATTCAATGTGCACTATTTTGGCAATCTAAAATAGTTTTTTTCCCGAGATGGGCTAAAATCAGCCACGACTGATGGATGCAACCATCAGCTACGATCAAATCTCAATTTTCATGATTCTAACTGTCGATCCGAACCGTTCAATGTGTTCTCCATATTGAAATCTCGTTGGTGACAGAATTTTATATTTTTTTGAAATTTTTTAGTATTTGTTTGATATTTTATAAAATTTTTAATCTAAACAATTCTGGACCCTTCAATAACTATGATTTTTAAAAATCTCAAAAAAATAGTAAATAAAATCAGAAAAATGTAAAAATTGGTCTCCAATGAGATTTCAATATGGAGAACACATTGAACGGTTCGGATCGACTGTTAGAATCTCGAAAATTGAGATTTGATCGTAGCTGACGGTTGCATTTGTTAGTCGTGGCTGATTTTAGCCCATCTCTTTTTTCCCCTATAATTGATTGTTATTTCTATAAATAAATTTTTTTGTTAAATATATTAAAAATAGTCGTACCAATCATTATTTAATTTAGGAATTAAAAATATTTAGATATCTAAGTTAGTTCATGATGAATTGTTGTCATTAAAAAAATATAGTGACACGAAACTGCGACTGTCATGTCTACTGTATATATTAGAAATAACAAGAGATCAACTTGAACGGTTTGGATCGACCATTTGAATTTTGAATATTGAAAAATGACTCAAAAAAAAAATGAGTGGTATTGCCACCCGTGACACATTAGCCATTCTCTCTCTCTCTCTATATATATATATATATTTCCGTGCAGGTAATAGATAAGTTGCGGGATGAATAATACTAACTAAACTATATATATGTACTATATATAAATATTGACATTAAGTTTATCTGGGCAACATAATGGTGTTAGCTTTGTACGAGTATAACATGACAAAATTAATAATTTTTTAATAATGCTTGGTGACTTGCTAGCTAGTTGCTATGTACATAAGATCCCTTTTTGATCGGATGGAATTTTACAAATATTTTTCTTCATTTTTCTCTAGAAAAGGGTGCGTTTGGATAGGTATGGGAAGAAGGGAAGAAGAGAAGAAGTGGGAAGAAGTATTGGGAAGTGTGTAACTTTGTGAAGAGTTTGAATTGTTTATAATTTTTTTTCTTCTTCTTCCTTCTTCTTCTTCTTTCTTCCAACGATCCAAACGCACCCAAAGAAAAGATGTAATACTGTTTGATAGGGAACTATATATCCGTGCGGATCTCACTAATCCCATCCAAATCCACACGTTGAGAGGCCCGAGGCATAAATTAAGGAACAATTAATCGGTGTTTAGATAGTATTTAACATCTCGATCGGATAGATAGCTAGCTAGTTAATTGTTATAGATCTGCGAGGTTTACATGCATACCGTTCCAAATCTCAAATTTACATATAGCCATTTCCAGATCTTTTTCATCATAGTTATAAAAATAGTATTATTATGTGATAAGATTATAAGATAGGATGAAGCCTCTCTACTTCTTTTTAACACATGAGATCATGTTCATTTAAAATTTGGAACATGCGTTTTTTTTCCAAAATCTTTACACGAAATATATTATAATCAATAAATGAAAGACTAGTTCTAAAAATAATATTGTTAATTAAATGACCATTATTCAATTTCTTTTAAAATGAAACACTAAATACTACTAGTCAGATGGTCGTGCAACGTTCAATTATACTGGTCATCACATTACATATTTATACATTAGATTTTTCTAGATATATAGTAATCAAAACATAAATAACGTAAACAGTATTATTTTTGTAAAAAATCAAAAGATGGTCGTATAACTTTTACTTATTCCAAATTCGTAATTACATAACATAATAATATATACATATCAATCAGATTTTTCTGGATAGTAATCAAAATACAAATATTGTAAATGAAATAACGAGAACTTGGGACATTCCATGCTTGACCAAATACATATAACCTATGTGTTTTAGATTATGCATGCATGTATGATTAATAAACAAAAAAAAAAGATAAATGACAGTGTATTAATTGATACAAAACAAGACAAATTAATATATGCGTGTGTGTTCAATATTTAAATCATTGAAAAAACATGAATGACACTTGCTATTTTAGTTTGGCGTATAATTTACAGGTCCCAAGGACAGAAGGACTTGTATACAAACACAGATATTTGTTATTACAAATCTAAAGACTTAATTACGTACGTTTACTTAAGGGATGTTCTCGGCCGAATTGATTCCATGTAACGCGGTACGCACGTGCTAGAGGCGTGGAGGTCTGACGAGTCCAAAAACAAGACGACGCCGCATACGACAGATTTTGGAATATTTGTCCATGAATGCCTCTCTCTTGCTTGCTTTGTTGCTTCCCTTCAGATCTACTATCTACTACTATTTGCGCGCATATTTCGTACAAGTTTATACATTATTATGTACACATGCAGTAACACGTACGAAGGCGCCAATGATATACAAATATTTCAAACGTGGATGTGTATTGTTTAATTATCAGGACGTAACTAAGTTTTTTTGTCATGAATGGTTTGTCAAGAGGTGGGGAAGTTGGATATATTGGTCCTTGCTAATTTTAGAGTAGATGCTTGCAGGACCATTAGTGTTCAAAATTGGGAGTTTGTTATTTAAAAGAAAGTTGAAGGTGGAATTGTTAAATGCATAGATGCAAGAAGATAATTTAAGCATAATCCTGAGACTATTTTTTTTTTCCTTTTATTATTCAATGCGAGTGCAGTGTGATGCATGTAAAAGAAATTTAAATTGAATGTTCAACTTTTCAAATTATATCAAAATAATTATATATATGTATACATATAGGTTCAATTTCAAAAGTACAATGTATTCAATGATAGAAATTAAAATATTAAATACAGATGAAAACATATAATTATTTCTGATAACAAGAGTTTCTTTTTTTACCAATTTGTTTCTTCTGATCATATACAGTTTACAACTACCCAAAGTCGAAGTTCCTCAAAGAGAAGTATAGTCGAACAATTCTATCATGGTTTTCTTAGAAAATTAAAAAGAAATAGCTCACCTTCTTACACTCACATGCTCTTCAGTATTTAAATTTGATTCCCTTCCACAGTAGCAGTTGAACAGATGAGTATCACTGTATAGATTTATGGGGCTACCATGCTAACATTCATAGTCTTTTTACAATATCAAATATAAAATTGGAAAGAAAAGAAAGCCGGGGAACAGCTCATATGACTGTGCACATTGTATACTATATGAAAGAAATATGAAAGAGAAAAATAAAAGAAAAAAGAGATACTGATAGTCTGATACTGAAGAGAAGCAGTGAATTTTTGGAAGTGTGAGAGAGCGTCGGCTTGTGGGCTGACTTTAGTCTAGCTCTAACCCATAAACAAAGTTACAAAATGGACCCCCTTGGCATCACAACTTTTTCTTTTGAAATTGTTTAGCAATAAACCCTTGGAATTTAGTGTGCGTTCTCTTGTGTAGACTAGGATATTCTCTCCACTTCCTAGGCTCCACATCTTTTCCAATGACAGATTCCCTTCTCAAATCCTCCAAAATTAACCCTTTTTTATATTTCTCTTAACCAAGTATGGGAGTAAGCGCAAAGGAAAGAGATTAGCAAGGCTTTGGGAAAAAGAGAATCCTTGTCACCAAGGGTATGTTTGTTTCTCCAGCTTGACCTTGGGAAATGGCTCCTGGCATAGGGATTCTTGTTTTGGATTCTGTTCTTATTTTCATCTTGTTTGAATTTTGCATAATTTTGAGATTAGGCCGTGTGTTGGTAAAGGCTAGCTACTTGCTAGCACCACTTTGGCAATGAAAGTTGAAAATAGGATTTTATTTCCCTTTGTGCTGCTTTTTGTAAAAGGTAAAAAAACAGCAAGTATATAACTCAAATACACAGTGGTCCAGACATGCACTTTTGTATTTAAAGAACTGAGTTCTGGTTAACTACCGTATTATCGACAATATAATTAGTTGGCTTAAAGATGTTAGATTTAGCGTATCTATTGGTGCTGAGTGCAAATCAAGCTGATAGATTCGGTCTAACTGGCCACATTGCCATGGACAAAAACATGAAACACTATAATATAACTAAAGCAAACTTAGTGAAGTTAATGTGTGTCTTATGAGAATTGTTTTGTTTTTTGTGCTTTGAGTAATTCTTGATTGCTTTTGAGTAAATATATATATTTGATCGGCTGCCGAGCAACCTAATCTTCAATTTTTGAAAAAAAATGTATTCAGCATACTAAGGATGGCTCCCATTTAATCTATCTAGTATCTACCTGTGATGCGCTCGTAAAATTAAATTTTTGAAGTACCTATCTTTGATATTTGAAGAAGCATATATATTTTTTAGAAAAGTAACACAAAGTATTTCTTCATGTTTTGGAACAAATGGATTTGATCAGTAAGACCCACTAGAGAAAACATAATTCAGTTATAAATCATTAATTGCCTCTTTTAGGTCGAGGATTACGCAACTTGTAAGATCTCTTTATATATTTAGAGAAATACAAGATACTACGAGAAGAATTTTGGGAAGGGAAGAAAAATCTTCGACCAAGAAGTTTGAATTTAAATCCAATATCATAGATATGATTATATCTTGCACAAAACATATTTGTGAAAAATAATGAGAACCGGTGCATGTTCTACCGGTCATAGTTGATTATAATTTCAATGATCTGAAATCACATAGCTTATCAATTTTCATTGGTTAGAATGGAATCGAAGAAGAGATTTATCAAGTGTAGTCTTTGGGCTACGAATGATATGCTTTTGGTTTTAGCAATTAGAGTTCATTAGCGATATAAAAAAAAAACACTATTCAAAATTTAGTTCTAGTTGAGACATTACTCGCTGCATTATGGTATTGATTTCATACATGTTTTCTTACATTCCATTAGTTTGAAAGTGAAATTAGCATCCTAGTATAATAGATCTTTCAATATAAATAAACAATTCATTTATTAATTTCATTGATTAGACAAAACAATACATTAGTTAATGGAAATTGATTTCTATCCTCGCTTAAAATACGATTGTTGCCATCGCAAGCGAAACGCTCCTCTCATCCAGCACATCGTTTTCTCATCCAACGCACTTTATTTTGTACATAAATATTCAGTTGGATAAGTACAAATGTTCCGTTATTTGAGTATATATGTTTAGTTTAGTTACAATAAAAAAAAAATAAAAATATTAAAGCAAAAATATTCATTTTGTTAACTATAAATGTATAGTTTCGTAAGTACAAATGTTCGGTTAATTGAGTGTAAATGTTTAGTTAGTTACAATAAAAAATATAAATATTAGAAGTAGAAATGTTCATTTATATAAGTATAAATATTTAGTTTAGTACGAACAAATGTTCAATTTAGTAAGTACAAATGTTTAGATTATTACTACGAATGTTCAGTTTATTAAGTATTACTTTTCAATTTTTTTTAATAAGTACAATGGCAAACGAAGGGGTCACGAACCGGACAAAAAACACAAGAAAAAATTTGAAGGGATAATGAACTGGTCTGATCAGACTCTACCCCTGGCGTGCCTCTCTTCAAGACTAACAAACGATTCTATATAATAAAACCATTAGCTGACGTATTCAACTGAACACTTTTGATTATTAAACTGAACACATTTGGTTATTAAATTGAACATTTGTAACAGAAATCTGGTAATCACACGAGACTCACGTCCGTACGCCCTCTGGTGCATGATGATTTTTTTCACCATGTGACTTATCAGTTATCATCATATGGGGCCGTTTGGATCGCTTAGGAATAAGAGGAATAGCTTCTTTCTAGACGGAAATTTATTCTTAATTATCCAAACTCTTCACAAAATTACATACTTTTCAATATTTTTCGTCTAGAAATAGACTATTCTTCTTATTCCTAAGCAATCCAAACGCCGATAGGTATGGCTGCATAACGTCTAAAACGACCACGAAAACGGTCGATTTCGTTAACCGTTTCGTATTAAAACGAAATTGATCACCCATTTGCGTTAACCGTTTCGTTTTGGACGAAACGGTCGAAATCACGAAAATACACATGGACGAAACTGTTCTAAGCTTTCGTTAACCGTTTCGTTTATAAAACGCAACAAAAAATCTTAACCGTTTCGTTTCGTTTTGGACGAAACGAAACGAAAGGACGGTCGAAACGGTGACCGTTTTCACCCCTACCGATAGGTACTAGAAAATTAGAGTTTATGCAGCCACTTACGGAGAGTAAAGCAATGCTGCATGGGCTACGGCCCTATCTTCAGCCTACCGAAAAGGCAAAAACTGACGGTTCATTAAGAAAAGCCGAAATTTTAAAAAATAATATTAAAATAATATAATTCAATAAAATTAATATCAATTTAATCAGTTTAATATAAATAGTATCGTAAGATCGGAATCCTGGATTCCGAACGTTAGATCGGATTCCTGGATTCCGATCTAACGTTAGATCGGATTCTCGGATTCCGATCTAACGTTAGATCGGATTCTCGGATTCCGATCAAACGTTAGATCGGAATCTGGGATTCCGAACAGTGCTGTAACTGCTCAAATTTGCCTTTTTCATGGTTTTATTGTAATTCTATTATAAAAATTAATTTAATATATGAAATTTTAATATTAAATTAATATATTATGAAATTTTAGTAATATATTTTGAAGATAAGATATTAAATTAATATATTTTATTTTACTTCTATTATAAACATTAATTAAATATATAAAATTGTAATATTAAATTAATATATTATAAAAATTTAATATTAAATTAATATATTATAAACATTAATTAAATATATATTTTGAAGAATGTTAGTATAATATAATTCTATTTTATGAATAATATTTTAATATGAATAAACAAATAAAAAGACAAAAATATATCCAATATAATTAATAAATTACATATAATTTTTTTCTGATTTTTTTCTGATTTTTTCAGATTTTTTGAATATTTTTCCAATATTTTCCTATTTTTTTATTTAATTAACTAAATTAAAAACTAATAAAATAAATAAATAAATAATTAAATTAATAAAAAAAAAACTTACTGTGAATCCTGCGTGGAAGCGTCCGAGAGCGAAGGGCAGCGAAAAAATAGATCGGAAACCCCTATATATATATAAAGTTAGATCGGAATCCTGGATTCCGATCTAACGTTAGATCGGAATCCGAGAATCCGATCTAACGTTAGATCGGAATCCAGGAATCCGATCTAACGTTCGGAATCCAGGATTCCGATCTTACGATACTATCTTTATTAAACTGATTAAATTGATATTAATTTTATTGGATTATATTATTTTAATATTATTTTTTAAAATTTCGGTAAGAAAAGATAGTAAACAATTATATTGGGCTCTGGTGTAGATTGTTCAGTCTCGGCCCATCAACATACAAAATTTTCTTGCCGAAAAATTAAAAAATAATATTAAATTAATATAATATATTAAAAATAATATTAATATAATAATATTTTTTTAAATAGTGTCACAAGATCGGAATCTGAAATTCCGACCGCAATTACGGAATCCCAGGTACCGATCTTAGCTAAGATCGGAATCTCGGATTCTTATCTTAGCTAAGATCGAAATCCGAAATTCCGATTTTAGCTAACTACTCATTTAAATATTATTTCTAATATTTAAAGCTAAGATCGGAATCCCGGATTCCGATCTTAGCTTTAAATATTACAAATAATATTTAAAAATAATATTTAATTAATTTATTTAATTAAATATAAATTTAATTTATTTATTTAATTAAATATAAATTTAATTAATTTATTTAATACATATAAAAATCATTTTGTGGCTATTACAATTTAGTTCGAGGCAAATTAGAGACGCATTTGAATCATTTTTCAACTTTCGAATCATTGTGAGAGAAATAGAGGACGTGCATGCCTATAAAGGACATCGAAACTTCATGAAATAAGAGATATTTGAGTAAGGACATGAGAAAAAGTGAGACAAAAGGAATAAATAATGATAAACGGGTGGGTTGAACTATACACGGGTTTACTAGTACAAAATCCATAACCCAACCCGAAGTATCGGGTTTGTCAAACTTAGAACCCGTACCCAATCCAACATCATGCTAACCGGTTAAAAACGGTTCGGGTCGGGTGGGTTGAACGGATTCACGATTTTTTTGTACACCCCTACATGCGTGAGAAGGGCCGGAGACTTCACGCGTGATAATCTAACGGCTGAAGTTATTGCCAACTGTATCAGAAATACAGTAAAGAGAGATGTCGGTATTTCCTTACCGAGCGTGAAATCTCTATTGGAGAAAGAATACTCGAATGTGGTGCCCACTTATAACAAGATTTGACATGGGCGAGAGAGAGAGCAATCCAACTTCTTTTCGGATCGTGAGAAAATTCGTACAACAAACTCCCGAGTCTTTTATTGGTTATAAATTAATTAAACATTTATAACTTAATTATTCATTTTTTAATTAAATAAAATAATTATTTATATTTTAATTAAATTTATATTTAATTAAATATTATTTTAAATATTATTTCTAATATTTAAAGCTAAGATCGGAATTCGGGATTTCGATCTTAGCTTTAAATATTAGAAATAATTCGGAATCCGAAATTTCGATCCTAGCTAAGATCGGTATTCACGATTCTGTAATTGAGGTCGGAATTCCAGATTTCGATCTTGTGATACTATTTAAAAAATATTATTATAGTGATATTATTTTTAATATATTATATTAATTTAATATTATTTTTTAAATTTTCGGATCTTCTTTGAAATTGGAATCTTACAATCATAAAGTACATTTTAGAAAAAATGAATTTCTGTTTTTCCCCGCTTATAGTCAATTGCATTGCCTTGTACAGAAGAGAGAAAAATTGACATGGATCACTAGACCTTTAACTGGCACGAACAGGTATGTTTCGTTTAACATTAAATGAAAATTACTATGTACCATTCAAATTATTAGCATTCAAGCATTCACAGACTCTAACAGGTCTTTATGGACTCAGCAACTGGTCTAGATTATTTATATTTATCTAAACATCTCTGTCACTCCAAACCCTAGCCGCACCCAAAGAGGAGAGAGAAATACGATTTTGCACGGAGAGAGAGGCGATTCTGCTCTCCGTCCTCTTCCTCTTCCCTCTCCTCTTCCTATGGCGCTTCTCATCTCCGTCGAAACAGATCCAGCGTCTGCCTCTCATCTCCGTCGCTTCGTCTCTTGATTGGTGCTGAGGGTACTGGTCAAATTAATTCCTTAAAATCCGATACTAATTTGTTTGCAGTACAGTTTAAGGGTCGAATCACGTGGACGGACTATTCCTTTTCTAAGTTCAAACAATTCGTATCAAATTAAATTCTTTTGGTTAAATAATTAAATTCCAAACAATTCCAAACAGAAGGGTATATTGCAGTTAAAGAGTTAAAATTCGAAATCCTAAAACTTAACTAATTTAAAAGTTTAAACAATTAACAAACAATTAGGGGTTCAGGTTGTCTAACTTTTCTTGTCTGTCAAGGTTGGGATGGACCGTTCCATCTCTGGAACGGGCTGTCCTAACCCTGTCAGATGGCTGGAACTGTCCGTTCTAGGCCAGGACGCCCCCTCTCGGGCGGTCCATCCTGACCTTGGAACGGGCCGTTCCAATCATCTGATGTCTGTTTTGTCATCCAACTTAGTTATTTGCTAAGTGTTTTTACGTGAATTAGACCAAACCTAACCTACAGATTTGCGCTCTAACTCTCGTTCAGGTCAAGTTGTGGGGTTCTGTTTGATAAATCCTAAAACTCTTAAATTTCAACTCTCGTTTCTTGGTTTAGGTGTTTTTAATTGATTTCTGGGTCTTGGTAAACTCTCAACCTCTCGGTTTGTTGAGTTAAACTCCTAATTACTTGAAGTTTGGTTAAATCCTTTCAGATATCGCCTACCTATTTGATCTAAGTGTTTGCTTGTTATTGCAGATTGATTTTACTTTGACAATTAAACTAGGCCTTTGTTTAACGCAATAATCAGATTCAAACAGTAACAAATTGCAACAAAAAGATAGAATTAAATTGCAGAAATCATAAACGCAACTTAACTTAGCAATTAATCAAGTATTCAAACAAAACAAACAACTAAAAGAAAAGTTATCGAACCATAGCCCCTAACTAAACTACTCCATGCAAGAAAAAGCAGGTTTCATCTTACAAAAATACAAAGAAAAAGAAAAAACCGAGTTACAACAAGTTGTGCTAAAAAATCGTCCAACTTCTAAGCTCTGTCCTATCCGGGGCGGCCCGTCCTGATCCTGGGGCGGTGCGTCTCAGGCTGGTGGATGGCCGTCGCGACAGGGTGACTTTTTTGCTCCTTTCTGGCTCTGAAAACTAGGCAAATTCGAACTCCCCTGACTTGGAGCCAGGACAGAGCTTATATAGGCTTTTCAGGTGGTTCCAAAACGTGGCATTGTGGCTCAGAAAGGCGGTGGAAACTGAAGAAACTGCCTCACCAAATCAGGCGCTCTATTTTTTGCAGTCTCGAAATAGCTATCTGGCCTGTTTGTGGACTGGGACGGCCTGGTCTGAACATGGGGCGGCCCGTCCCAGTATGGGCTGAATGTGTCGTCTGGATTTCCTCTGCCTACGTCTGCACTGAGTTGGGACGACCCGTCCTGAGATTGGGGCGGCCCGTTCCAGCTTGCTGGATCTGTGCAACTTAGTCGATTTTCTCCTTTTTCGCACCAAAGTGTGATGAACCTGTATAAAAAACTTGCCGGGCTACGGCTGAACTTTCCTACATCTAACATTAGCACAATTTAAAGAAAAATGAGTAAAAACACAAGTAATTTGAACGAAATTTGGGGCTTATTCTCGCTGAAAATCAAGTACGGAAACCGTACATCATCTCTCATCTCCCTTACATGGTCACTAGTGGCCTGGTGATGGCAAGGTTAACGGTTGGACGGCGTTCGTCTCCTTCCTCTCTTGCCTCTTGATCCGCCATCAAAAGATTTGACTCTCCATAGACAGATCTTGATTTGCCATCAACAGATCTGACTCGCCATCAACCTTTATATCTGGTTTATTGCATATGTTAAATAGTTGTTATAAGTGTTCAATTTGTATGTTGTATACGATCAGTTATTTCTTACTTATGAAATTTGCATATATGTTCAGTTTATTGTTGTAAATATTCGCTTTGTTGTTTTAAGTGTTTGGCTTGTTTGATCTATTTTTTTTATATTTTTTTATTTAATTAATATTTGTGTCTCTTCGTTTTATTTCTTAATAAATAAATAGTGTTCACTTCATTCCATTGTTATTAAAACACCATGTTATGAGTACATCAAACTGAACACATAAACAGTTTTAATTGATCCCTTAACTAGTTTAATTAAACACAAAAATTACGAAATTAAATTTCTGCTGCAACTAACTGAACACATAGACACTTTAACTTCGTCCCTTAACGTATTTAACTGAACACAAAAAACTAAAATTCTAAATTATCGGTGCATTTAACTGAACACATACTTTTAAATAATCCCTTGAGGTGTTTAACTGAACCCAAAAAGTAAAAATCTAAATTATTGGTGCATCTAACTGAACATTTACACGATTTAATTCATCCCTTAAAATATTTAATTGAATCCTTAAATCAGTATATTTGATGATGTCACCACAAAATATTTTTTAAAATTTGTCAAAAATTTTTTGCTGACGTCAGCACGTGAAAATCTGATTTTTAAGCCCATTTCTGGCTCCTGGCCTGTTGGATGCTTTAGAACTGGATTATGTATATCAGCTCTGACATTACATTCTGTTTCACGGAACAAAATCATTCTTTTGTTTCTGTTATGCTTCCGTAAACAAAATAGTTTTCCTGTTCCGTTTTTTATTTTCTATTATAATTTTTCATTTGTGTGTTTCGTTTTGGTAAAACGATATAACAGTCTGTTATGTTTCTGTTCTATTTTTGGAAACAAAATCCATTTTCTCTTTTATTGGTTAGGAAATTGCTCAATTTTAATTTTGTGACTAATTACGCTTAATTAATCCAATTAAAACACAAGCAACACAAGATCTAGTACTTTAAGCAATTCGACACAAGAGAATAAGGCGGAAATTATACCTCCCGCGAAATCGTATTCGCGGGGCTCGACCAAGGCATGGGAATCGATGGCGTGCCTTCTCCACCGTCTCCACCATGTCTCGTAACCGCCCTCGAGTCCACCAAGAAGGATTAATCACGTTCTACAAGGTACGTGCTAGCATACCCAAAGAACAAGCCTAATCCCTATGGTTTTCTCTCTTGCATCAATCAACAACCTTGATTTACTGGAGAGAAAATAGCTCAACACATGAGCAAAAGAGAGAAGGAGAGGGTGAAAAGTGGCGGCCTCATGGGAGAAATGAGAGGAGAGAGAAAAGCTAGGTGGGGGCTCTCATAAGTGGTCCTTATATAGAGCACAAAACCTAATTGACTTCTTGCATAATTACAACTATGTCATCCCACCTACCACCATAAGTGGCTGCCACGAAATGGGCCTGTATGGGCCATTTAACCCCTTCATTTGGACCATTAATTCATATAATTAAGGTCCCTCAACTTTGCTCTTTAATTGGGCTATATATTTGCTATTTAAATAACGGCCCAATTCATCAATATAACCATTTATATTAATAAGTGTTGAACTAAATTAATTATTAACTCATTAATAATTGTTTTAGGATTAGTTAATGCATTAATTTATTTCTATATGATCCATTGACTTAATTAATTATAACGGTTCGCAACGGTATATAATTAATTAATCAATCTTATCATATTTCCACAGAACTTACTGCTGTGAATAAATAAATAATGCACTGTGTGATTAATGTCCTATTTGTGTGACCCTTTGAGGATTTATGCTATGTTGGCCATGGAATTAAATCGTTATTTAATTCCAATAATCATAAGCGGTATCTAGCAACACGTTATGATTCCCAATTCGCATAAATAGTGTACTGCTACAATATTTCAATCATGCATAAGAGAATAAATATGTTTCTCTATTTTGATTCTTATGTCTCACGATATCATCGTATAATCCAAGATAGGAATGTGTCATTCTTGCAGATTATACGTTTCTTGATCTAGAATTGATCGCTTAGTTGCGCGCATACGATCAAACTCCATCAAGAGGCCCAAACATATATCGTCACTCACTAAGTGAATTAATGAGGGACATACAGTTTTCTTGATAATTAGCTTTTCCCCGCACAATTCAAGAGAACGTAAATCAAGTCTGTATAGCAGCCCTTAACGGGAATCAGCGGTAGACGAAATTTATAGAACCTATCCTCATTTGGAAAAGATAATCATCTCAAACTTAGAACCAAAATCATAACGAAATAAACAATGACACATAACACAATCCATATGTTTATTTCGTTGGGTCAAGTCCTGTACTATGTTCCATAACATATACATATGCAATTAAGTTGGTAACTCTTTACCTATGATTTGTAGAACTTAATCATCACTTAACTTGCATACTAATCTTATATGATAATTAATGTTCCTCGTTAATTAATTAGATTATGGACCGTTTAGATTTATTATTGTCATTCTAAAGAATGATCCACAGAGATCTACAATTCAGATCCTCAACCTGAATGATCTGTCAATATTAAACCTAGGAACAGATGATAAAATATCATCCAAAACATAAACTAATAATTAAGTCATTAAATTATTGACTTCTAGGACATAACTCTAACATTATTTTCGTTCTATTTTGGACGAAACGAAATGAAAACGTGCAGAATGGTAGAATATTGACTGTAAATGGATAACTATAGGCTCCGTTTGGATACCGTGTGGGAAGAAAGGAAGAAGGGAAGAAATTTATTATAAACAATGCAAACTCTTCATAAAGTTACACACTTCCCAATACTTCTTCCCACTTCTTCCATTCTTTTCTTCTTCCTCACCTCATCCAAACGGAGCCATAGAGAAGTAAAAGTAGCTCTTTAAACTCGTTCTTTGTAAAGCTTTGGAAATTGATTACTGTCATATGCAGTTTTGCCATCCTGCAATCGTTAAATATAAAGTGAACATATACAGCAAACAAAGTGAACATATAAACGATCTAAGTGAACATATACAAATAAATAAGTTCAATGAAAATTAGTTGAATATGCATGTAAACTTCTGAACAAGTGATGACAACACTTATTTGTTTGTAAGTGTTCAATTAAATCTTCTATATGTTTACCTTATTTACTGTATATTTTCACTTTGTATTTCGTGATGGCTGGAATGATTTATTTGCCGATAGTACATATAATTCCTGTAAAGCTTTTGGATAGATAAAAGTGTCCACTTAGTGTTGGGCTCGTAAAAGAATGAAATATGGGTTGCCAATTGCGCCTACCGCCTAGTTTCTTATCTTCTCCCAAATTTGGCAACCTTGTAACAACGGTCTTCCTCCATTTCAGTACTAACACACTACTCCAGTTCTTCTTTTCTGCAAAAAAAAAAAAAAAAAAAAAGCAGGCCATTTCGATTTATCCCATTGAGAAACGCGAAAATTTGAAATATCTCATCTCAAAATAACTAATTAATTTATGTCACTAGAAAATAATAACAATTAGTTTTATACCATTATGTCATTAAAATGTCCGTATTATCTTTTTATAACATTAAAAAAATTAATAATAAAAATAAAGCAAGTTCCTTCCCGAAAAAGAAGAAAAAAGTAGCGTAAACTATTAAAAATTTACTCTGCCTGAATCATTTACCTGCTCCACAACAAATGAAAAAACAGAAAAGAAACGAAAGACGAAAGAAACATAAGAAAAGATTTTGTGAAGACTTAACCTTCCAACCTTATTCTTTGATTTTGGCGTACACAATTCAAACACCATTCCATCATGTTCTTTCTTTTTCTTCCATTAATAATTGATTTGTGGAGAAAATCTCGTTCCCCGAAAACAAAAACGAAAATCCATATTGTCTTATCCCTATGCGCGCCATCTCTTTTTCCCATTCACTCTAACTCACGTTTATTGTCATCCTAACCACTGTGAGTTGATTTCCATTGACAGCCCTCATCAACAAAACTCCCTCCAATTACCCTCCTCAAAGTGACACCATTGTTTTCAAAATCACCGACGATGAAGACCAACCCTTCGCATCATTGCCTCCAGACCGAAAGGCAAAGAAAATCGCTCGTACTTTTATTTGATACTTGATCAAGAGCACAAAATATGAACATATTAGAATTAATCTATCATATTTAACTAGATTCATTCATTATTTAATTTTTTGATCAAGTATCAGATAAATTTCAAAATTTATAAAATTTATATGAAAATGCATTGCTTGTTATATAGAATAAGATTAACGGTTTGTTCGAAGTTTAAATTTTTATATTTTGAAAAAACAACAAAAAAGTGAGTTTTAGAATATTTGAGGGCATTCAAATTGTGGACATTGGAACCCGTCATTATAGAAATTCGAAATTATCAAAAAAGTTGACATGAATAATTTTTTTAAATAAAACTAGCAAAAATTATCCTCATACGTGGACAAATAAAGAAATAAAATAATTTAGACAATAAACATATGTTGCTCAATTTATTTTCTTATTAGATGAAAAACTAATATATATTGTTATTTCGTCTAACAATCGACCATCAACCACAGATCAAATATTAATAAAATTTCTGTATAGTTTAGTTTTCTTTTTGCGTCCCTTAGTTTTTGTGCATAATCAATTTTTTAATAAAATTTTTGTCGGTTGCTAATTGCCAACTGACCTTAAAAAAAATGATTTTATTAAAATCAATGACATATTTCAAATTTATGTTGTTTTATAGAGAGATATATATATACACAACGAGCTTAGAGAGTAAAACCTTAAGACCCCCTTTTCTCCAGCAACTTGCTCGACTTGATCTTTCAAAAGGGCGGTCTCTGGGACCTCTCTCTCTACTGCGTAGGTCATCCGCTGCGAGTCCAACTCCCCTGTTTCCGTTTGCTTGAAAGCCTCATTGGCTCATTCTTTTCGGTGTTGGAATCAGGTTGCCCAGCGATTTTAGAGCCTTTGAGCAGCTCTCCACTCTGAAGCTGATCCATGTCCGCATTTCACAACAGGATTTTCAGTCGCTGATTGACAGATTGAATAAACTGACGTCCGTTGAATGTCTTCTATTGCCAGAAGAAGATGGCGCCCTGCCTCTTTTAGTGATCTCCAACTGTCCATTGCTTAAATAATAGATATCTAAAGTTTTATTTTGGAAACAATGAGGCAGAGGCCAGGATAATTTCCGCTCCTTGCCTGGAGGCCACACGTATCACGGCCAGTTTTTTCCTGCATCCTTCTTTCGAAATGTCGGTCATGGGATGCTGCAGCAACTCTCAAATTTGGTAGATATTGCTCTAGTTTCTCATCTGACATTACACTCTGCTGTTCTTAATGTGAGATTTTCTTAAAACGCTGACATTGGAATTGTCAAATTTTGGTTGGACTAGTTTTGCAAATTTGCACTCAATTTTCTAACAGATTATGTAATAAGTTGTTTCCTCCAAATTGTGCTGTTTTAATTTAATCTATATCGTTTTTAATGCCTGATTACAGTGCTTGTCTCAAGTTGATATGTGCCGCACACTCTACGGGTTGATTTTTATCAATTAAGATGCCTAGAATTAATCGGTGAGACATATTACTGTTAGCCGTAATAGATAGCTGTATGTAATTAGGATTGGCTGTAATGTAATTAGGGCTAGATTTCTTTCCTTATATTTCTATTTCCTTTTGCTGATTCTCATTGTATTATAAATATGTACAATTCTGATTTAATAATCAAGCAATTCATAATCCAAACTTGCCTCTGTTATCATAGTATCAGAGCCCTGATCCATCTGTAACCCTAGCCGTCACTGTAACTCGTCGGAACTGTAGCCCTGATCGTCGGCAGAAACTCTGAAACCTAGCCATCACTATTGAGACTCGCTAACCCGATCCGTTAGTAGTTCAAACCCGCCTCGCCACCATACTCAGCCACCGATAATCTCAATCCCACCGCGAGTCTCTCCGCCTTTGCCGTCGTCGTCGAGTAGCAGAAGTTGCTCGCGCCACCTCCTGTGATCTCTCTCTGACGATCACGTCACTCGAACTCGCACCATCGCCGTCGCCAGCCAGCCACGCGTCGCAGTCGTGCCGCCTGATCCAAACTCGGCCGTCAGCCTCTCTCTTTCTTTTCTCCTTTTTTCTTCTTGTAGGTAAACTCCCTCCGTCTCTTTGGTTCTTGATTTGAGAAAAAAAGGAAACTTACAAAGTAACCCCTAAAAAGTTGCAATTTCTGTTGGTAGCACTTGATTGTTATTTCTCATGGCTTCTGAACTTGCCCGACCAATTTCTATCGTTCTAAACAGTAAAAACTTTACACAATGGTCCTATCACATGAAGATCTTTTTGAAAGGTCGTGGTTTGTCGAAATTCATTACTGGTGATAAAAACTGTTCCAACTATTTCTGCTGCTGATCTGACCTTTACAGCCAAAAAGGAGAAATGGGAAACTGAAGTTGATCAATGGAAAATTGATAATAATAAAATCATGACCTGGATTGCAAACACTGTAGAACCCTCAATCAGTTTGCAATTTAGCAAGTTTGAAACTGCCAAAGCAATTCAATTTGGGATTATCTTTCCAATCGGTACAACCAAACTAACTTTGCACTGAAATACAAGCTGGAATTAGATATTAGAAATCTGAAGCAACAACCAAACCAATCTGTTTCTGATTTTCATGCTGAAATGTCTATTATTTGGGACCAATTGGCTCTTATGAAGCCAAAATGGACTGTTGATGCCAGCCTGTATGAACAGTATCGTGAGGAAATCAGGTTAGTCCAATTTCTCATGGCACTGCGTGATGATTTTGAAGGAGTACATGGAACTATGTTTTATCGTATTCCTCTTCCCACTGTTGATGCGGCTCTTGCCGAACTGATTGCTGAAGAAACCCGCAAAGGTTTAGTTAGTCCACAAAAGCCTACTGAACCATCTGTATTTGCCACACCATCTTGGAAACCCAAAAACATATCTCAAATCCAATGCAATTATTGCAAACAGTTTGGACACATGGTGAAAGACTGTCCAAAACCCTCATCCAAGAACATGCAAGGAAAATATAAAGGAAAGGGCAATTCAACTCACAATGTTGCTGCTGGTGCATCACAAACTCATTTGGCTTCCGTTGAAGATCTTCAGAACTTGCTTGGAAAGACCCTTATCGGCGGGGATCAAAAACCCGCCACAGTCACATCAGTGTCTACTAAGCCTTTTACACTTGAAGATGTTCAAATCATGATTCAACAAGCTCTAGGTAACATTGACACAGCCTCCTCCACAAATATTGCTTCTTCAGGTATGAGAAGTGGTAACTGGCTTTTAGATTTTGGTGCATCAAATCACATGACTTTTGATTACACAAATCTCAGCCAATCACACCCAATGACCTCTCCATCTGTGATATACACAGCTGACGGGTCACCCGCAATTGCTACCCACACTGGCTCTGTTTTAACTGAGAAGTTATTTGTTTCAAATGTTCTCTTTATTCCAAAGTTATCCATGAACCTATTATCTGTTGGACAACTTGGTGAATCTGGACTAACTGTTACTTTCAATTCTTCTGGTTGTGTTGTGCAGGATTGTCTGACGGGGAAGGAGGTTGGGAGAGGACGTAGAGATGGTCGACTCTTTCAGTTGGAAAAACTCCATCTTCCTAAAGAATCCCAGTGCCATGCCGCAACCTCTCCGCAGTCTTCTATCGAGTCCTCTTTTATTTCTTGGCATAAACGTTTAGGTCATGTTTCCTTTTCTAGACTGAGTCAAATAATCAATAAAGGTGTCTTAGGGAGTATTACTGTTGTCAAAGATTCTGGTTGTATTCATTGCAATTTATCTAAACAACATGCTTTACCCTTCAATTTAAGCACTTCTTACACAAATGATGCCTTTGATTTAATTCATTCTGATGTTTGAGGTCCTGCTCCAGTAACAAGTATGGGGGGTGCAAAATATTATGTTGTTTTTGTTGATGATTATACTCGCTATACTTGGGTGTATCTCTTACATCGTCGTTCTGATTTCTATCAAACCTACCTTGAATTCTCTGAAATGATTAAAACTCAATTTTCAAAGAAAATCAGAATATTCCGATCCGATTCTGGTGGTGAATATACTTCTCACCAGTTTCAGGACTTCCTAAAATCTCAAGGCACAATCCTACAACTCTCGTGCACTGAAACCCCACGACAAAATGGTGTATCTGAACGAAAACATAGACACATCATTGAAACAGCTCGTACCCTACTTTTATCCTCTTCTGTTCCTAAAGAGTTTTGGGGTGAAGCTGTTCATACATCTGTATATCTTATCAATCGTCTTTCATCTCCCACCACTGATAATGTCACACCTTATGAACGATTGTATAAGAATCCACCAAATTACAATCACTTGAAAATATTTGGCTCTACTTGCTTTGTCCTCCTATCCAAAAGAGAACAGAATAAACTGTCTCCTAAATCTATAATCTATGTCTTCCTTGGGTATGGAACTCAACAAAAAGGATATCGTTGTTATGATCCACATGCCAAGAAATTAAGGATTTCTCGTCATGTTAACTTCTAGGAACATGTACCCTTTTTCACTCTCCCACCACATAAACCACATACATCTGAAACTGAAATACTCATCGATCCCTTCCAAATTGAACCTGAAACAATGCCTACCCTAACTAAAATGGTTGATCATCTCGATGAACACTCCGAACATCCGACTCCTGATGATAATCCAACAACATCGCGACCTGTTCGTGATCGGAGGCAACCTGCCTATCTCCAAGACTATCATTGCTTCTTATCTGCTATTCTGTCACTTCATGAACCTAATACATATAAAGAAGCAAGTTCAGACCCGAAGTGGAAACAAGCTATGACTGAGGAATTAGCTGCTTTGGAGAAAGCTAAAACCAGGGAACTAGTTGATTTGTCGCCTAGAAAATCTGTTGTTGGATACAAATGGGTCTTTAAGATCAAGACCAAATCTGATGGCTCTGTTGATCGATACAAAGCCAGACTGGTAGCAAAAGGTTTCACGCAAGAGTATGGCATTGATTATGAAGAAATCTTTGCTCCTGTCGCACGCATGCCAACTGTTCGGGCTCTCTTAGCTGTTGCAGTAACCAGGAAATGGAAATTGCACCAAATGGATGTCAAGAATGCGATTCTCAATGGTGATCTCTCTGAAAAAGTGTACATGACACCTCCGCAAGGACTGGCACATGATCCCAATAAGGTGTGTTTCCTTCGAAGAGCACTATATGGTCTCAAACAAGCCCCTCGAGCCTGGTTTGAGAAGTTTAGATCCACTATCACTGGATTTAAATTTCGACAGAGTCAGCATGACACAGCCATGTTCATTCGATCTACTTCTGAAGGTATGGTCATACTTCTGCTCTATGTAGATGATATGATTCTCACGGGTGATGATGTGAAGGGAATTGCTGAGACCAAGCATCGTCTACAGACCTGTTTCGAGATGAAAGATCTTGGACAGCTAAGGTATTTCTTGGGAATTGAGATCAATAACTGTTCAGAAGGTATGTCCCTATCTCAAACTAAGTATGCCTCAGATATCCTGGCTCGAGCTGGAATCACTGACTCCAAAATTTCTGAAACACCTCTTGAAACTAACTGTAAGCTCACCCCGACTGATGGCCAACCTCTTTCCAACCGAAAACTTTACCGACATCTTGTTGGTAGTCTTAATTATTTGACAATCACTCGTCCTGACATTAGTCATGCAGTACATATAGTGAGTCAGTTCATGTCAGCACCGCGCACTGTGCACTTTGCAGCAGTTCTTCGTATCCTGCGATATATCAAGGGTACCTTGCATCAGGGACTCTGGTTTCGTCCCTCAGATCTAGTTCTAAGCGCGTATGCTGATGCCGATTGGGCCGGTGATGTCACTGACAGACGATCTACGACAAGTTTCTGTGTCTTTCTTGGTGATTCTCTGATTGCATGGAAGAGGAAGAAACAAACTGTGGTATCAAGATCCAGTGCTGAAGCTGAGTACAGAGCCCTTGCTCATGCTACTTCTGAAATTGTTTTGCTTCGATGGCTTCTCGAGGATTTAGGTATTACATTCTCGCATCCAACACCTCTACATTGTGACAGCAAGAGTGCGATTCAAATTGCACATAATGATGTTTTTCACGAACGGACCAAGCACATTGAGATAGATTGTCACTTTACTCGGTATCATCTTCAAGAGAATACAATCACTTTACCTCATGTGTCTTCATCTGAACAGATAGCTGATCTTTTTACTAAAAGCCACCCGCGGGCTCGCTTCATCTATCTTACTTCCAAACTTCAAATGCAATCTTCTCAGGCATCTTCAGTTTGAGGGGGGGGGGGTGTTAGCGTAATAGATAGCTGTATGTAATTAGGATTAGCTGTAATGTAATTAGGGCTAGATTTCTTTCCTTATATTTCTATTTCCTTTTGATGATTCTCATTGTATTATAAATATATACAATTCTGATTTAATAATCAAGCAATTCATAATCCAAACTTGTCTCTGTTATCAATTACGTACATGGACCGAAGGATGCAGAAAGTGTTTTATTTCTTGCTTAGGCATATGCCTTTCCTAGAAATATTGAAATTGAAGGTTACATTCTCCTTTATGTAATTCCTTTATTTCTTGGCTCTAGCACGAGCACCATATTAAATAGAAAAAGGGTACAAGTCACCTGACATATATATATCTCTGAAATGTTAATTTTAAGATCGCATATTAATTCAATGTTTCTAGGATTGATCTTTATGTTAACAAACAAAACTATTGCACTGTGAACCTATGGAACATGAGGAACGTACGCTCGGATAATTTTATCTGGAGTGGTCCTCAAAGGTGCTTTAATTTATGGCAAAATTGATCACATACCCCTCAAATCTTTCTTAGTTGAATATTTATCTCTCAAATCTTTAAAATTGATCGCGTATCCCTCAAATCTTAATAAATAGGCATATATACCCTTTTCTGATATTTAAATAAATTTCTTAATATTAAAATCTGATTTTTATGTCTTGGGACAGAATTATCCCTACCTAAGGGTGCGTTTGGATAGGTGTGGGAAGAAGGGAAGAAGGGAAGAAGTGGGAAGAAGTATTGGGAAGTGTGTAACTTTGTGAAGAGTTTGGATTGTTTATAATTTTTTTTCTTCTTCTTCCATCTTCTTCTTCTTTCTTCCAGCGATCCAAACGCAGTTTAAATTTCTCTCCTCTCTCTCTTTTGTCAGTCTCAAAAGACCTTTTCTCTTCCGTTAAACTATATAGTAGACAAAACATGCATTAATGGGAGCCTATTTGACCAAAATAATGCAAATTCATATACTGGTATGCTTATTGGCTAAGATGCCTGATGGTATATGGGCCACCTTGGTGCGTATAAAGATTGGTGGTACAAAGGACCCGATCGGGTAAAAGGAAAAAAAAATCTGCGGTCATTTTAGACAAATAATGTCTTCAATTAAGCAATCGTTTCTATTTTCAGTATGATTGTAGCTTTTCCATTTTTCGTTTTTATTTTCTTTTTTCAGTTGTATTCAATTAAGCAACCTCAACAAATGGTACCCTTTCGCTATAATTTAATGAATTTAGTCTAGTAAATAGTGTAGTATATGTTTATTTGCATATTTAATTGTGGGCTTGGAAGGTATTTAAAGTTGTATGAGAGAAGTTTACACTAAATTAGGCTACAAGCGGCAAAAGCAAGGAGCAAGCTAGGAAAGAGAAATAACAATTTGTAATGTATAACAGTATAAGCTAGATCCTTAGAAAGAAATAAATGAACAGATAAATATCAGCAAAATCCAAACACTTTTTCTTTCACGAGGAGCCAAGACCCCTTTATGTCGAATTAAAAGGTGGAGATAATAATTAGGAAAAAATTAAAATAGGAAAGAGCATATGTCGGAGGAGATCTCTATTTTCCGATATCGCTTGAAGAGTATATAGCGGAAGAGGAAAGGTGCTTCAGGCTGACAGAGGAGAGAAATTTAGGTAGGGGTAATTGTCCCAAGATATAAAAATCAAATTTTAATATTCAGAAATTTATTTAAGAAAACAGAAAAGGGTATGTCTGCCTATATATTAAGATTTGAAGGGTACGTGATCAATTTTAAAGATTTGAGGGGTATGTGACCAAATTTACTTTTGAGGGTAAATGCTGCGCACTTATCTCTCCTTGAAAGAATTGTTTCCTCCATGTAGTATTTTCTTTTAGAATTTTTTATATATTTCGTTGTTAACTGTACTAACCTAGATGGAATTATGCTAATTTTGATGACTTTTATCATTACTGGAACAATATATTGTACATTCTTGCTTCTTTAAATTTTAGATGATTAGTTGATGAAGATTAATTGTGGCTAGTTAGTTTTATTTTTTGGTTTTACATGTCCGAGCTATGTGCAATATGAAAAATATCCCAACAGTTTTATGCCAGTCAAATTAAAACATATTATTGTTAATTCAAAAGACTGAGGAGAGAATAAAAAATAAAAATCAAAACGTAAGTTTTTTTTTTTTTTGAAGAAACAATCCCGTAGGCTAAATCAAAACGTAAGTTACAGAACAACATAAGCGAATGAAAAGAAACTGATTAATTACCAAAAAAAAAAAATGAAGAGAACAAAGAATTAAATACAAAATTAGCATTTGAAATGTGTTCAAAGCATTTGCAGCGTGAATAATTTTTTAGAGAGATAAAAGAAAGCAAGTGGTCTCTTGTTATGACTTCTCTGATGGTGATTCCAGGTACATTGACCTCAATTGCCTTGTCAGGAGCCTACTATCAGATATCGACCGCTGGAGCTCGATGTCATTGGACCACCATTGTTGCAACCCATGAGCTTCCATCAGACTTTTCTGGCCTCTAGGAGCAAGGAATAGCCTCGAAGGTGCATTATTTCCCTTATGAGATGAAGTCATGGTCGCCGTCCCTGCTCGATCAGCATAATGCATACAAATGTAGTCGGCATCGTTAATGTACAAGTGCGGTATCCATCCATTGACATCTTTCATCAACTTCTCTGCTCCATTCTCGTCATCACTATCCTTTCGACTTTTGTTTCCCCTCCACATCAAACTGGCCGTCTTCTGAATGAATCGTAATGTCTGGGGAAGAGAAACCGAGGGAGGATTGAAGAGATGGCAGTCGATATATACACCTTGTTTGGCTAGCTCCTTACCGACATGCAGTGCAATACCGGCTCCTAACGAGTGGCCTCCAATGCAAACATTGTGCGCACCATGTTTAGAGATCATTGCCTTCACCGCTTCCATGGTACCACGGAATCTGACCGTGCCCTTCAAGCAATCCCATGTGACTAAACGAAAATCATCCTCAAAGTCTCTCCTAATAGTAGAACCCTTGATAATCGTGCCTCTAAGTGCAATAGCAGCTTTAGGTGCACTCCAAGGTCTGACGAAGAGGTAGTCTGCAATGGCTGCAGAGTGGTCCCACTCAAGTACTGCGCCATAAATTGAGCCGTCCCTTTCGTCGACTAGGGTTCTGACGAGCTTGTACTTGAATTGCTTCCACCATCTTGATGCAATTTCTTGTGCCCCTGTTCTTTTTGCTTGTCTATCTAGCTCTAGCAGGTATGCGGCTTGTACAAAGCATGACACAGCAATTCTTCTGTAACTTGGATTCCTCCTGCAATGCTCAATGTTTTAAGTGGTCCAATAATAGATATTATTGAGGATTTCAGAATTTTCTTTTATCATATAATAAAGTCATACAAAATACATATACTCTGAAACTATGATGGTAGTCTATATCTACCATAATGTAAATTTAGTTCAATTATAGCTCTTCAAATGTTTCAAATATGAAGATAGAAAATATGAAAAGCTTCTCAAATTGTATAACATATAAAAGAGAGAAGATCAAGACACAATTTGACTTTTTAAACTAAAAATGGGGAAGAACGGAAGAACATAGAGGATAACAAATTGGGTTGACTCGGAAATTAAAAGTTAAAAGCAATCAGAAATTTCCAATATATGTACATACCAACTGGAAAAGATGAGATCTCTCCAGTGGGGGGAGGCGAGGTCACGGGGGCCTGACACGTGGTAGTCCCAGGGGTGATGGTCCCGCACATGCTTCTCCTCATGCGCCTTGCCGATTCCTGCGCTGTTGTTGCTGCTGCTCTTTTCTTCCTTGGCGGTCGTCCCCATGTGCGCCTCTACTCTTTCCTTCTACAATCTACACAGACACAAGGGAAGGATGTGGAGGTTTGTCGGAGAGAGAACGTTGAAGAAGTTGACCTCAGTGAAGTGCACGGCAAAATCAATTTTTGCGGCCCGTTTATTCTACGCTTTTCTGGCCCAAATCAGTTTTGGGGGCTTTGAATTGGGCTAAACCAGAGGAGCTCTTTACGGGCTGTAATCTTGACGAATCTATCATTTTGGGATTTCTTTTTTTCTTTTTTACTACTTTAGTTATAATAATAAGATTACCATCACTAACACATATTTATGTTATTTCTGGAATAACATTACTAACACATATTGATTATGAGGAGGGTTCTAGTGTCACAAATATCACAATTTCTCTTTTTATTAATATTTCAAAATTGTAAAAATCAATTTTAAAATCCAAACTCTTGATCTTGTTCAATTTTACAAGAGATGCATTTCTATATAATTTTTTAAAATTTTAAATTTTATTTGATATTTGATCAAGAGGCCAAAAGAATGAATGTTGTTAATTATAACAAATTAATTTTAATAATTCATGTATTAGTTTCTTGATCGAATATCAAATAATCTTTCAAAATTTATAAAAATTACATAGAAATGCGTCTCTTGTAAAATTCAACAATATCAACGGTTTGGATTTGAAATTTTTTTTAATTTTAAAATATTAATGAAAAAGAGAAATTGTGATATTTGTGGCACCAAGAATTACTTATGTCACCATAACCCTGCTCATTGATTATTATTAGGGGTAGCACTATGGCAGGAGCTAGAAACTTACTATTGGATGACCAAACTTTTGAAGATGTGAAAATAATTATTCATAAAGGAGCATATTAAGTTATTTGTATTTAATAGAGTAGAGATATTATAGAGTTTTTTTAAAAGAAAAATGGAATGAATAATACATGTAATTGCAACTTGGAAACATTTGGGAGTCAACTGGTTTCCCAATGTTTTGAAAACCGGATCGAACCAGCCGGTCGAACCGGTTCAACCGCACATCGGATCCCAATGCGGTCCAATCTGAGCTGGTTAATTGCTTGTTAGCGAACCACAACGAACTGGCTGGTCCGATCAGATTTTTATCTGAACCGCCAAACCAGCACCGCTGGTTCTTTAGTTTGCAGTTGAAAATGAAATGAATCGTTTTTTTTTTTTTAATTTGAAGCACGTCTCTTGTCAGCAGAAAAAGAAACAGTTGGCCTCCACATTACACTATCGTTTAGCTGTCACTTGAGAATTTTCTATGACTTATTTAATGTATCTTAGTTGAGAAAATGGGTTGAGTTGATTATTATTATGGCAAAATCGGCCCCATACCCCTCTAATTTTTCTTATTTAGATATTTACCCCTCTAATCTTTGAAATCGATCTCATACCCATTCAATCTTGATGAAATTAGAAATATACCCACGTTAGTTATTTTAATTGATTTTTTAATATAAAAAACTAATTTATAAATTATATGACGAAAATGTCCCTGTCCAACTCCTCTTCTCTGGCAGCCCCCTCCCCCCACATTATTTGAGCGAATTGATGTTTTATGGTTGTGTACATAGTCTAATTGAGTACAACTAATGAAGAAAATAATACATAAATAAGAACTAGTAAAAAGGATAGATTTTGGAATAATATGTGCACTATCATTCGTGGTTTTGATTTTTTTTTTCATGGTCTGTAATTCATATAAATATTGTATAATTCTAATAAAGGCAAAGCTATTTTATCATTTCGTTCCTCCTGACTAATTGGAGATGAAAAGTGAAATTGAAAATATTTTTTCAGAAACTCACAATTATGAAAGACGAATAGAATTAGAAAGATAATTTGCTTGGAGAGAAAATAAGCGGAAGTCGAAAGGTCTTTAGGGCTAAGAGTTTTGGCCATGGGCAGTTTCGTCATAAAATTTATAAATCAGTTTTTTATATTAAAAAATCAATTAAAATAGCTGACATGGGTATATTTCTAATTTCATCAAGATTGGATGGATATGAGATCGATTTCAAAGATTAGAGGGGTAAATATCTAAATAAGAAAAATTAGAGGGGTATGAGACCGATTTTGCCTATTATTAAAATATTACACGAAGAGTCATAAGGTTCTTATGTATAAATATTTTTAGAACAGCCAGCAGGGACAACAATCGTTTAGGTGCTCAAAATTACATTCATGACATTGTTTCCCTAAATAAATAGCAAGGACCTTGAGCTAGGTACCATGCAACCTGATAAATGTTGCCATTAAATTTGTTTGACCATTAGCTTGTAATGTTTTGTTGGGACTTTTCTCTATAATTTTCTTAAAATTTTCATGCATATATATGTATAATTTCATGTACTATTTATAAGTTTGGTTTCGCAACCGGTTTTATTCACCGGTCCGATCGGTCCGACCGGTCGAACCATCAAACCAATAGCTCGCTGGCTCGATGATCGGTCCGGTCTTCAAAACGTTGATTTCCCCTCTACCTCCCTTGAATCTGACGTCTGCAAAAATATTAACACGTTGTAATATTATGAGCTCGATGCAACATAAAAAAACTTTGAAAGAGAAGTGCTTTCTATGAAAGTAAACCTCTACTAATAACTCACAGCTGAAATGGGAGCACAATATGTCCTCTTTTGTATCCCAAATTTAAATAAATTAATTCTGTATTTATGTTTTTGACCGGTCCAACCAGTCAAACTGGTGATAAAAGTCGGATGATACTACAATAACTGTTCTATAATAGTTATGCAAAATTCGATTGGAGATCATTTTTGAATATTTAGATTTGAAAATGAATGAGAAATTGACCTAATTTATCATAAAAAAAAGAGCTTATTTTAAAAAAAAAATAATTTAAATATACTATGATATCTCTACTACTTATAAAGCATCAGTAGAACAGGCATAAACTTCGAGATAAAAGGGAGTTACACCCCTCTAATATCAAATATGGATCATTGATTTTGTTAATCTACTATGATCTACGGTTCAGATTCAAATATCATACAAAAAGGTCGACCTTTTATCACGAACTGTCTAGGCGCTACGTTGGTAAGTGCGTTGGTTCGTCCATCGCCGCGCGACGGATCGATTCCGTCTTCTGCGCTTTTTTTCTTTCTACTGCGAGTTATTTTAGTAAAGATCCATTCTCGCTCCGAATGGAAACATCTTTTATCCTATCTTGCTCTCATTGGAAATTTCGCAAAAATGGAAAGAGCCACAGCCGCGATATCTCTGAACCTAATCTAGGGTTTTGCTCCCCCTATCGGCCTCGAAATGAAAGATTTCAGAATGGGGCCTAGAAATTTCGCAACAAATCAAGACGGCGCCCCCCTCCTAGGGTTAGTGCATCTCGTTCAAATTTCACAAAAATTTCAATTTTACATTTGCCACTCATTTTTATTTTCCCTAATTATTGTCAGAAAATTTTTGTTTGCCGCTCTCTATTGTGATCGCTAATTAAACAAGCAATCCGATGGATAAACACACCGGTTTTGTTTTTTCAAGTGAGCAAAACAGTATTATTCATTTTTTTTTTCTCATCTCTTTTCTGTCACTATGGACTATGAATCTGAATACCAAATTGCTTCTGTTTTTTTTTTTTTCACAATTTGTAGCTTTTTCTTTTTGCTTTTAGGTGAACAAGATCAAATTGCTCTCCACGTGTACGGTAAGTATGCAAATTCGTTATACAAGTATACTGAAGAAAAAAGTATGAAAATCACTGTCCTGGTCATATTGCTCTCCACACCTCCTTAAATATATCTGATCCGTCACTTTTTTAGATTAAATATTGATAACTTCTTTTAAAAGTATATGGTTGTAATTTGTTAAATTTTTAATTACTTTTAAATACTTTTGCTTGTTTTCCTAGACAAGATTATGCTGCTCTCATATATATTTTACTTCTATGCAAGAGTACCCTTATACAATAAATCCTAATTGCATTTTTTTTTATTTCTTTTTGGTGTTGTACCTGATTTAAGGTTTATAATACAATTTGTACTACAGAGACTTTTAGTAGTTTCACTAAATGTTTTTTACTTATTCTTTCCGAAAATTTGACTTGAATAAGTGGTACAGTGGATGTTTGTTGCTTTAGGTGGAGAATGATTTAACGGCTTAGACAGTTGAGCCTACCAGCACAATGACCAGAGACAACTCTATTTCCAAGTTTGTGCGACCTTTTCAATAAATTGTTCTTATTTATGACTTTTTTATTTTTGGCTTTGGTCTCAATTGGCTCTGTTAATTTCTTTTTTTTTTTGTAGTTGCTTGTAGTTCTGTAAAATTTGTAGTTTAGTACAAACTAAGTACTCTATATTTTAATTTTCTGTTATTAGTATACTTTAGCCTCCTTGTACCAAAATAATAAATTGAAAAGGTGCTAAAGATCTGTTTGTTGTTATTATACCGAAAGTATAGCTACCACTGACACATAACATGTTTGATAGTGCATTTAATCTATATGTTGCTAATAAATTTTACTTTATTATACCAAGCTTCAGATTTCTGTACGTGACAAAGCACACCATTTCAAGGGTGAGATCCACAAAATATTGAAGCATTCTAAAAAATTAAAGCATCTATAGTTGCTTGCAAGAATCGTCATGCATTTCAGGTAATTTGATACATTTCTTTTATGAATTTTAAATTGTTTTTCAGCTGGTGCAAATTTTCCAAGTATATGGTTGTAATAAACAAATCGATGATCTTTTTTCATGCATTTTTTTTTTGAGGTACTGCATATATTGTAATAAACAAATCGATGATCTTTCCCTTATTGTTTGATCTATATTAAATCTATTAGATATCAATCTAGATTTCATATCCAAAATTATATTTGTGCTTACTTCAATTGGAAGTTCTTTGGGGACAATTTGGCTACATATAGCACACAGAACATAATTTTTTTTTTCGAAACCTCATACAGAAAAAAAAATTTGCAGAATCCCAAATAAACGTATTTTGATACATGGCATTAAGTTTTGATTATCAAATTTCTTTAAAGATACAAATTATTAGCTATATTTCCTTTTTACTCCAGCTACTGAAGTATCCTATCTTGCTCTCATTGGAAATTTCGCAAAAATGGAAAGAGCCACATCGCGATATCTCTGAACCTAATCTAGGGTTTTATATAAAGTCTCACGATTTCTCTCTGTGCCGCCACGAGCCGTCTCTCTCGCTAGACTACGAAAATGGTGGCGACTGTTTACCTCTAAATTTTGCCACGTGAGAGAATTTCAACAGTTCACAAGGCGGTGAAAATGGGGCCCATCAATGTATGTCGGGTCCAGATTCTCAGAGAGATGGGGTCAATTTTTGAAGCGAAAGACGCACTTGGATTAAAGCCATAATATTGATATTAATATTAATATTAAGACAGTTCACCATATGACTGTGTTAATCTGATATTTAATATTCAATGTTAATAAAAAAGGTGACAAAAATATCATAAGATGATTGGACAAGCAAGAAGCTAGAAGGAAGCAGCAAGGATGCGTGAATAAATTAATTATGTGAATTATTCTATGAACTTTAGAAAATTCATTTAATTAATCTAAAATTCTAAAAATGGAAAATTCATGACCATCTAGTGCTTCGCATTTTTATGAAGAAGTGTGCTAAATTTTATGCCGAAATAACGAAGAGAAAGGCTCCAATTAATTTTTCAAAGAAGAGCAAAAATCAAACAATTATTGAAATTCAATTAAAGCTGAAAATGGACAGCTCCATTAAGACGGAAATGGAGAGGTTCGGATGACAACCTTCTTCTCCAACCTGATCTGCCCATCGACCTCTTCACAAGCGTCGAGCCACGATTGGCTCCCTCGCACCTGACCCCACCTGTCGGCTATTCATTTCCTCACAAATGTCGAGCTGTGAGTGGCTCTCGTCCCAGGGCCCCACACTCAATAGAAAAAAAGAAAAGAAAATAAAAAAATCGATGAAGGAGACGAGCCCCGTGTCTCCAACAAAACCATCGCCGGCGATCCCCGCCGTCGTTTCTCATGTTCTTGGTACCGCTGGAAAGACAACATCGAGGAGAAGACGATGGTACCAGAATTGAGCTCTCTCGTTCCCTGAATGTGGCGAATTTTGCCAGTAAAGCCTCGAGGCAGTTGGGAAGAAGATGTGAAATTGAAGATATTATGGACACGAGAGGTTGAGATTCTTATGCGTGCACTTTCACAAAGGTCATTTGAGAATGAATAAGCCGTCAATTGCATATGAGATAGAGCCAATTGCTAGAGCCACCAATGGAGGTCACGGCTAGGTGATGATGGTGATAAAGCAATGGCATACAAGAGTTCAATGGTTTAATTGATGTTCAAAACATGTTTAACGTGTTAGCTAAGCGCCTTAATGATGAAAAGAATTAGTCTGTGCTACTGATTTGAACCAAAATGAAGTAAAGAGATGAGAGCACCAATTGCCACCATGGCTGGGTCAATGGATGGTCAAACTTTGGTTAATAATGATGCATAAGTTCGATTAATTATTAAGGCATGTTAAACATGGTCTTTTATGCTCTAATAACAGTAAGCGAAAGATAAAGGGTTTTAAACTGACTGGAGACAATGTTTATTGCGGTTGGACTTGAGGAAAGTGAAAAAGTGAAAACAAGCAATTCTCTCACTGGTCCTCATTCCTACGGCTATGTCTCCTCCACTAATTGACTTGAGACGTGGCTCATTCCTCTCCATCTACTGCTGTTCACAACAGCTTAGCCCTCAAGCATCTCTATTGATCATTGGATGATAATTAAAGGCCAGTGATGCAACCAAATCAAAGAAGCTCATGTGAAACCCTAACCAAATTCCACATATGCCGCCTCCTTTGTAATTGATGCTCAACCATCAGATTGCAATCAACCACTAGATGAATGCCAACACTTGTCCTTGTATCTCTGGCGCCAAAACATCCCTCCAAGGAATCTCCAAGCGTAAAACAGTGAAGACAGCAGCAAGTCTACAACTTCTCACTCAAACTGCCAAATGGCATATGACCCTACATATCAAGCCGACTGAACCAATGATATGCTGCCATAACAGCCCCTAAATGCCTCTTGGTAGAAATTGGTTAAATGAACTAACAAAGGAAACAATTGAAGTTCACAGAGAAGCAACAGCAACTACCATTACTCGAAACCAAGGATTACAGCCAACATGGCATGAATGAGAAACATAAGTCCTAGTCAGCATGCCACCTTACATGCTTGGTGGGCATCAATTGACACACGTCAAAGCATCATTGAAAGGTGTAATTGGCCAGTAAAAGAAGAGAAGTGAAGAAGTAATGCACTCGGCAGCTACACATGAACCATTGGATTGAAACCCTAAACCCATGGCTCATCCATGCCATACAATGAAAACCATCCACAGTATAGCAATACCAGCCCATGGTTTTGCCAAAGAACTTGTTCCCCACGGCTCCATGACAACCACAAGATCAAGATGAGTGGTGAGATATGCATAGACCTCTCCATGGAAACCCTAATGCCAAGCCTATATAAAGACATGAAGACTGAAGATTCAAAAAGCCTCCGCCTACCCCAAGCTTACCATATACACTGAAGCTCTGCCTCCATCCTTGGTTAGGTTAGAATAGAAGAGAGAAAGCTCTGTAATTTCGTCGAGCAGTTAGCTTGTAATAGGAAATAGAAGGAAAGAAGAGAGAAGAGAGAGCCTAGGTAGCTTGAATCTGTAAACCACCTCTTCCATATATCAATAAAGAAGTTTTGAAAGTTCAATTGCTGTTTTGATTGGCGTTTGAGTTAGCCCAGCCACCAAACAATGGTGGTCTGGTGCCATATTGCTATTTCATATTTATTTCATGTTTTTGCATCTCACATCTGCATCTAACATAAGATAAAAGTGACCTAAATCAAGTAAAAAGGGTTTGTGCATCTGTTAAAGCACAAGGACAGCAGGTTGAGACACAGCCGCCATGGCCAGACCTCAAGCTCGCTCCATCGACATACTTGAGAAGCAAACCCACCTCCCAGAGACCACTACCCGACAAAGAGAGGAGGAAGGATCTGCTCGACTCACCTGAAAGGCAAATCCACATACCAGGAGGCGCAATTTTGCGGAGCAAGTCCAGCCATGATGAAGATTACAAACCAAGATGGGCCCTGCCAACCACAAGTCAAATGGAGAAATTGAGGTCATAGAAGTGAAGAGGAAGAAGAGACGATCATGGGGGACTCAACCGCGCTCGAAATGATGGACGGATGACGCGAGTCAACGGCGAAGAGTCGCTGCGTCGTCGAGTCAAAGGCAACGGAAGAAAAGAAATCGAGAGAAGAAGAAGAAGTTGACCTGTTGACTGCACGAATCTTGAAGCCAACAGATGGAGGGATCTCACTAGCAACGGTTCAAAAGATAGTGTTTCGTTTTGATCTCTTGCGACTACAAATCTCCAAGACACCAGATATGGGTCAGAAAATTCAAGGGAATAAAGCTGTTGCACAAAGGACCATACCAATAGAAGCACAGAAAGAGAAAGTCTAACCAAGTAAAAGGATTAACCTGGATAAACCTGGTGCACCACAATACTGCATGAACCATGGGACTCATCAACCAAACCCAAGTCTGACTTGAACCCGACACAGACTCTGCCCGGTTCATTGGCACGCGTGTAAACCAACAGGCTCAGTCAAATTAACCTCAGCGTCTCTTTCTGATCTGCTGCGACCCAATCCGTGTGGCCAGCGCTGTTGCATGTCTCAAGTCAACCTCTCCTGCTGACGTGGACGACCCAGAAGCTGACACCTCAACCTCTTTAATGACATGGACCAACCAGAGAATTTGCAGCGAACCAAAACTTCAAAAATACATTAAAAATAGCCAGAAAATTAGAAAAATTCCCATAAAATACCAAAATATCCAGAAAATTATGAAGAACATTTCTATCTTATACACTATATACAAAAAACCAACTTAAGAGTCACTTTTATTTAAAAGTCCATAAAACTTTAAAAATATCATAAAAATAAATAATAAACATAAACATTATAAAAAACTAATATTGTTATTAAAGGACGGAAGGGATTCTTGGATGACAGGTACTCTTCAGAGCCAGGACACTCCAGAGCCAGTCAAGTCAGAACCCATACTTCAAACTCAAGACCCAAGCCAAGCCAGGACTTCAAGACAATTCCCGGAAAATTGAACCCAGACATCTAAACTCAACTGGAACCTAGAACTGAACCTAAATCCAAACTCCATAACTAAATACCGAAGCCTCAATCAGACCCAAACCCAGAAATTCAGAACGAAGGCCTGAAACCAAGAAACAAAAATCCAAATACCAATGTTAAACCACAACTAGACTCAAACCAGACTCAGAACTCCAGATTCTGAATTAAGTCTCAAACCCAAAATTCAATTCCAATGAATATCCAAAAGCCAAGTCCAAACCCAGAGGCCAATACCAAGTCAAACACCAAATCAAATCAAACAAGATCTTAAAACCCTATATCCTGGTACTACACAGAAAGCCAAGTCCATATCAAGATAACCAAGACCAACCTATGATCCAATGATCTGAATTTCTTATGATAACAATCTTAGAAGCAATATAAGATATAATTATAAAAGTTAAAGCATCGAAGCCTGCATATCACTTAAAGTTTAAATTAAAATAGCATGCATACGCATTTTGCATCATGACCACATTCCGCATAGCACTAGCCATTATATCGAACAAAACTGACTCCAATTGCTTTTCATGCCTAATCATTTAATTATTCCCGATCTAGAGGTGCTCTTGTCTGATTCCCAACTTGGACTCGGATCGGAGGTAATTAACAGCAGGGGCTTGCGCCTGCTGGAAGGAAAGGACCTACACACAAACAATCAACTCTTGAGGTCCCTAGGGTCGCATTGCTATCTTTCGTTCGTAAAACGGGTAGTGGTGTTCGAATTCTAGGGGACTCAAGGGGTATCTGATCCGCATTTTCTTCGCCCCATAGAGGACTATCTGATCTTCCGTGGTTGGACTGAAAAAGTGCGAGACAGCGACGAATCTGAAATTTGAGACGAAATTCTTGACGGATCAAAGAGCGGCCTTGGAGGCGGAGATGAACGCCTTGATCGACAATCTCTCTGGCCCCACCCTCTCCGGAAACAGTTGCAATGCATATCGCATTAATCAGAGATCTATGTAATCTCTGCAACAGTTACAATGCATTTTCCTCCTCTCAGAATCCTCCAGGTCCGTAATTTCTCTCTCTCTTTACCTCTCTTTCAATTTCAATTTCTATTTCTATTTCAATTCTATGTGACTTTGATTTTGATGAATGAAGAGAGGTGGTGGAGAAGCAGACTACGGGCCACCACGTCGACCACTCGATCTGTGCTTGGTTTTGGCATCAATATCATAATAATCAGATGTCTGTTGTCACCTTAGAGCGGCAGATTTCTTCAAATTAGGTCAGGCATCGGTTAAGAAGTCAGATGGCATTGGGAGATGTGATGGCTTCGACATTGTCTCAACCGCCTCCTCCGGCCATAGTGATGGTGCCAGAGGCTTCGGTGTCAGGCGGAGGTGGCGGAGCGGATGGTCCAGAAACCTATGCATGGTTAGGATTTCTTGATTCTATATATCAGATTAAACATTGGACTTCAGTAATTTATGTGCTCCAAATTCCAATTGGGTGTTTGAATTATCAACTACAGGGAAAAAAGAATTCAAATCTAGAAGTTCTAATTATATGTAATTTCACCATTGCACGTGCAATCGAACTTGCCTACCCAATGGAGAATTCTGGTGCAGCCTTGATTCATGACGTACACCTTTCATATTTATAATATAATTTTTGCTTGTACAAGATGATTGTTCAACTCTTTTTTTTCACTTCTTATAATGCATTTGTTATTACTACTAGCATTTTGTCTGCACTGGTACATTTACTGTACTTTTTTTTCTTTCTTTTTCAGGATTTGAATACTTAATTGGTTCAGTTTTGGTGTTAGATATCATGTATCAGTAGCTTATCAGTGTTTATAGTCGATTTAGTTCAGTAGTAATTTGATCAGTTTTAATACTTTGATTTAATAGGGGGAAAAATAATTTTCATAGGCTCTTTTTTAGCGAGAAGATTTTCATTCATGTTACAGTTCAAATTCTAAAATATCTGTTTTTTTATTTTTTTTTCTTTCAGGCGACAAAAACAACATTGATCAACTCCAACAAGAAAGTTCTCCTCAAGATACTGTTTTCTGACCCTTTTGACTTGGTTTTGGATTTAATTGGTTTGATTTTGATGAGATATGATCCGGTACAACCACTGGATTTAAAAATTTTTTGCTACGCACTCTTGTGTATGTGGATAACAAGAAAGCATGATTTGTACTGATAGTTAAATATAATTATATGCATTGAACTTTACAATTTCCTTGTCTCTTTCTTTAAAATGCTTGCTAATATAACAACATTGCCTACTGTCCAGAAGGTAAATCCCTTTGATTTTAGGTGTTGATTGACTAGAGGTTTCGCCTTATTTAAGAAAGTCTGTATTTCTCATTATCTAGATCGAGTGTCAAAAAAGTTCTCAGTTAATAAAGTTTGTATTTCTGTTTATTTCTGGTTATTTTTCTTCTGTTTTTTTCACTTTGTATGTGATTTTGCTGGTCTGTACGAGTCTTTTTTTTTTCCCGATGAAAGAAAAGTTGGTGTGGTAGTGTAATTTCAAATCATACTTTACTATCATACTGCCTTTTTCTCCCTTTTCTCCGTATCCACATAAAACCACACTATCAAATCAAAAGAGAAACTATTCTTGTATTATATGTATTTATTCGTGCTTGTCAGTAACGTATCAATGTGCAAAGCATGTCAAGTTCAAATAGTGCATGGTTCTTGATATTTGCAATAAATGTCCATGTTCAGATGTAATGTACCAACATGCTAAAATCCCAAACTGATAACTGAATGATACCGTTGTATAAATGTCTATATAGGAAAAGGATAATTTAATTAAGATGGTACACATGCCCTCTATACCGATATTTTCTGTACCGCTGTCCAATAAGCCCCAGCTACACTAACTCAACTCAGCTGCTAACCTGAACCTACCTCAGACCTTTGTACCAATCCTCTTACTGGTACCTAGCACTCACCCGAGTCAAATTTTAGATCCACACTCTGCGTCAATGTCAAATAAAACCCATCGACACCTGAGACTCTATCCATTGGCATTGATATCATGTCAGAAACATGTACCAGTCCCTCACTTCCCTTGCTTGGTACCGATATCATGTCAGAACGTGTACCAGTCCCTTACTTCCCCATCGGTACCAATGATAAAACCAAGGCTTGTCTCCAACGCTATACCAATACTCGATCCCTACATCAGTCCCTCTACTACCGTTGTTCCTATCCCATGTTTTTATCTCTTACTGGTACTCAATACCCAACTTCTGCGCCGACACCAAATGAAACTCACCAACACCTGACATCTTGATCAATGATATTGATTGCTTGCTAGAACCATGTACTAGCTCTCTATTTCCCTTCACTGTTACCAATGCCGAAATTAACATCCGGCCCACTATCTGGCACCTAGGTTCACTCCTTAGGAACATTCATACCAGCGCCTGACAATGCTCAGATGAAACTGAAATGAAATCTCTGAAACTCAATTCCTGTACCGAAACCAAAGCTAAAAATATTAAACCTGCTAAATTAAGTTCAGTAAACATGATGAAATACTTTTGTAATAAATAAAATTGAAGGTTCTGCAAGTAATCAAGGGTTCAAAGTTTAATATAACCAAATTTATGTAAAATTTTAAACTTATTAAAAAGGAATTTAAAAAGGAATAAGGTAGAATTTCTCAAAATGGCCTCAAACATCTTATGCAATCTTAATATTCAAATAAATTAAGTATTTTATATTTCAACACCTAGCTGTTTCGATATTTCGAAATAACAAAAAATGTTAAATTAGAGAATTTTGAAATTCTTAGAGTATTTTAGTATAATAAATGTCATACAAAATACCAAACACAATCAATTGTTTTATCAAAAGAATTTCAAAAATGAGATAGATAAAACACAAGTGGGAATAAAACAAAATGAATTTCAAATGATCATTTCCATGTAAATGTGTTCAAAATTCAAACAAATATTTTCATGAAAATAAAAATATTAGAAACCTAAAAGAAGCGAAGACTTGAACCATAAGCCAGAAGCCCAAAATTCCCATCTAAAAGCCCAAAATCCGGAAATTCAAATCCAGAAACCACAAACCTCAAGACCAAAAAGCTAGAAACCCCCCGAAACTTCAACCTAAAACCCAAATCCTGAAGCCTAAATCCAAAGATTAGAAACACCAAATCCAAAAAGACCGTCCAAGAGGTCCCGAAGGTTGTAAAATTCCATTCCACTCTCACAAGAAGGCCAGCCGTTGCCCCGAGAACTTACCAAAACTATCCCAAACAAAGAAACTCTCTCCCTAAACAAAAATCGTCATTCCAAACCAAGACCGAGCTTCCACACGCAAAAATTCCAAACCATATCCGATTCAAATAGAACCAACAAACCTAAACCAACCTTAGTCAATTGTCAATTGGGTCCCGTCCATGAAGTCTGGTACCATCAATTGAATGATCAAATAGTCCTCAATCGGGTCCCGTCCATTAAGTCTGGTACCATAAATTGAGTATGGTTTAAGCCAAAAGAATGAGCCCCCACATAAATACAAAATCATTTTAGAGACGATTTCCCTAGCCTATTGCATATAATTCTTTAGATCCCTTAATCAGAGGTTCCCGTGAGCGATCACGAGGTAATTAACAATAGGAGCTTGCGCCTATTGGAAAGAAAGGACCCGCAAAATTAATAAACCCTTTTAAGAAGCGACTCTTGTATTGGTTCTCTTGTCGTCAAAATAGGCCCGTACAGAGATCGAACCTTAAGGGGGGTGAATCTAAGGCATTTTCCTTTTCTCGAGGGAACCCGTTTCAATCCTTTGAGAGAATGACGAAAAAGCCCATACAGGTGTCTCGTGAAAATGAAAATTTATGATTTCATTTGATGTGCTGCAATTCTTTAAGAACAATTAAAAAAAAGTTCATGTAAAGAGAATATATACTAAAATGTTTTTAACATTTTCAAATTATATCAAATAAAAATTGCCTGCACTGCTGCTAGTGCTTTAAAATAGTGTACTAAATTAGCTTGTTTTGATATGTTTTTCCTGGTAAAAAGGCTAAGTATAGTTTACAATAATCAATAGATTGATCAAGATACCTTAGAATAAGAATTAATTTTTACTAGTTTCTTTTTTAAAAAACCTTCTTTCATCAAATGAAATTTACTTTTTAAAAAAAAATCTTTTAATAAATTAATATATAATGTTATCGGCTTCCCGTTTATTGCCACCCTGCAAAGTTAAAGACCAAAACATATCGCAGCTACACACAGTTATCACTTATTTTGCACGCAATCACTATCAATTGATTCAATAACAAGAAAAGACACTCACAAAGCATATACAACAAATTTTAAGAAAATTTCATGATTGGTAAGATCTCCGATCACCTACCAAATTGTTTTGTTCATGACTAGATTTTTTGATCCAAAAACAACACAATAAGAATTGCCAGCTTTCATTATTTATGACTAGATTTTAATAATAAGAGAGAAAATAGTTACAATATCTCGTGCATTTAACAATTACAATATACAATAAATTAATTACGATCAATTTTCTTCTTTTGATAAAGCGTCGGACGTAGTATCCAGCAAGGATATTGGTCAATGACATCGTCGTATTCTTAAAGATAGCAATTCAACTACTCGTCTAGATTGTTTCTTTAGAGACCCGATAGCAACTTTTCAAGGTCATCGAGTTACCGTGACGATGCACTGCTCCTGAATGGCTGCCTCCACAAAAGCAGGTGTCTTCTCTATCTATAAGCGCTTCAAGGAATTCTTTCCCCTCTAAATGCTATGCTCACCTCAATAGTCTTAGTGACCTTTTTTCTTGGTCATTCTGTTTCATGCTGAGCCTATTAATCCTTTTCTGTGAAATGTAAGGTATGATTAGTTTTTAGTTATTCGTAGAGCCTATTTCTCTGCTTTTTCAATGCCAACTACGTACATGTATGGGCACTAGAACAAATTATGTTAACTTCGAATTGTATGTAAAAGTCAAAATTCGTGCAACAATTTGAGCAATAGTCACAAGATGTCTCTTAAGGCATTTGGATCATCTAAGAATAAAATTAAGATTAGTTATTCGGAGTAAAAAATATTATTTCTAAACGATCAAGAATAATTTTTAGGATCTACAGTGTTATATCTAAGTGCTCCAACATTCGGATTAAATTTTTATTCCTAGGATGTTTAGATCATCTTTTCAATCCGGATTAAAAAATGGCCCCAACCACTTCTTAATCCACATTAAGAAGATGATTTAAACACCCAAGGAATAAAAATGTAATCTAGATGTTAGACCACTTAAAATAACGCTCTAGATTCCAAAAGACTTATTCTTGATCGTTTAGGAATAAAACTTATTACTCTAAATAACTACTCCTAATTTTATTCTTAGATGATCATACACAAATATTTTAGGTAAACTTGCTCGTAGAGAGAGGTTTCCCTTCAGTTTGAATTTCTTGGATCTTACAAATTCTTAAGTCCTCTTCTTCTATTAAGTTAAATAGAGATTCCGTAAATACTTCTGGCATATAAAAAAGGCTGCAACAAGGAGTTTCTCTGTCACCATTCTGACAAAGTTGATAAAATAGCGTATTTTATAAACGGATAATAAGCCCTATTATCCGTTTATAAAACGGATAATTAGGATCAAATTTTTCCTATAAATACGATCCCCTCCTCACTCTCTCGCACAAAACAAAAACAAACGGAAAAAGAGAGAAAAAAAAAGCAAAAAAAGAAAAAAAGAGAGGAAAAAAGATGGATGGCAAAGAAAATTCGCTTTAAGCCTCTTCTCGACACCTTCCAAAGAAAGCTCGATGGATGACAAGCCAAGTTCCTCCCCTTAGGAGGACAGGTAATACTTGTTAAAGTCATTTTCATTTCCTTCTCACTTCATTATATGCAAGTAATGAAGTTACCGTCTTGACTTATAAAGCAGCTTGACTTTATTTGTCATTTTTTTTATCTCAGCCCGTAGGTATACAACACCCCACTCACCCACCTATTATCATCTCGTCCCAGCGAGATTTGATCACATGTCTTCACGTAGGAAGACTAATGTCTCTACCAACTGGGCTAGCCCAGCGGAGGCAACTTTATTTGTCATAGATTTTTTGAAAAGAAATGATAAATGACTCAGGGGCATTGCTTAGTAAATTGGGAAAGGTGATGCTTGTTTAATGAAGGCTGGTGGACTAGGTATTCTCAAACTGTCCCTTCAAAATCAGGCTCTCTTCATGAAATAGTTGCAGAAACTGGTCAAGGAGCCGTAGTCTAATTAGATCGCAGAACTTCTCATGCCTTAAAAGGTATCTTGCAATCTGTCAACTTCTTCATAAACTCAACTACTACATCTGATGACTTCCAAGAAGTCAGGTAGAAGTAGTTTACATCAAGTGTCGATTTTTCTTCTAGTGCTTGGAAATTTCTGGTAGAATCGCAATCGAGATCTTCTTACTCCGCCCTACTATATATGGAAATTGAAAGCTTCGCCAAAAGTCAGAATCTTCATTTTATTAGTCTTTCTAGACAGGGTTTTAAAGCAGAAAAACTTGTTAGCCAAAAATTGACCGACTATCCCAATTATATTTTGATGAACAATATATTTTGAATTGTACTACGTACTAACAAAAAAAAAGGTTTAATTGATTAATCCTTTGTTGCATTGAAAATTATTGGTGAAAATTATATTGTCATGCATGCATGCACCTTTTGTATAGATGTTCAAACATTATTCTGCTGAGGGCTGTGCAGGACACTTGTCTACGTGTTTGTCATTTCTTCTTTTTTGCTATAATGGGATCGATGGTAACGAAATGATAATTTTCTTAAAAACAAATAGTTGTAAGATAATAATGATTAGAAATTTAGAATATATCATGAATTCAAGAAAATTATTATTTGTAGTTTCGAATCAATTCGATCTTGGGACCATCTTAAGAAAGACCGAATTTTGATTTTATATATGGCGATCACATTTAGTCTAGCTAGATGAAAGAAACTTGTAGAAACTATTTTTTAGTATGTCAAATATAGACATATTAACTAAATACTTTCAGTTATGGTTCACAATTTTTGGTACCGCGTTATATGAGAAAACTATTTTTGTGGAACTAAGATCTCATGCCGCTTAAATGAGAGTAACTTCATTTTTTGTGACATGACCTTATCATTGTCCTTTTCTTCATTCAACGACTGATCAGCAGGTCATCTCCTTGATATTATGCCCAATATACGGAGAATGGAGTTATGTTACTTCAACGGTCGATCGAGTCCCTTTTTTTCTTTTTGTCTATTCAGCCGATCTTATGCTCTCTACTTAGTTGCCACCGACCTAGGATAGGAACCGATGAGTTGCCAACGCAGCGACGACAAACTGTAATAGGGGTCAAACGCTAAAACAGGCGAGTAGTGCCAGGTGTTATATGTCAGACACTTGGATTCCATGCCAACGAAATATCCACTTGTAGGAACTCGAGTCTCAAGATCGCCGCATCCCGTTATCTCGGCATATTTAAGGAAACAAACTGGGTCGTTGTATAGCAAAGGACCAAAATAAGGTCACGTCACAAGTATAATTTAATTTGATATAGAAAAGTGAGATTTTACTTTCTAAGTATAATTTTACGTGAGAAATACTAGATCCTAGTATATTAGACGGATGTGCGATCTTTTCACATTTTTAAATTTCAAATGACCAATTTGAACTGTTCAATATATTTTTCATATTGAAAACTTATATGAAATCAATTTTTACATTTTTTTCCCAAAATTTTTAACTATTTGTTAATATTTAAAAAAAACGTTGTTATTAGAAGATCTCTAATTCTTATATCATGAATTTTTTAAAATACCAAAAAAAATAGTAAAAAAAATAAAAAATTGTAAAAATTGATTTCTTATATGTTTTTAATATGGAAGTCATATTGAATAGTTTGAATCGGTCGTTTGGAATTTGAATCGTGAGAATGATTATATTGGGCGGATTCATCCGTCTAATATATTGGACACTAGTATTTCTCATTTTACTTTGATATATCTCAAACTAAAAGGTATTCAAAAGATCTATGTTATTGGACACACTAGTATTTTTTTTGTTATACAGTCTAAGTATGAGCTGTGCGTATATATATCACTTAATTACTAATATCTATGTTAGACATCCGTTACAATTATTACTTTCCTGTTATTTATTTTTTAAGAAAATATTATTTAAGTTATACTTTTCACCAAAAAGGACAGCTGTGAGCGTAATCATGTCTATTACAAATAGAAGTGGTGCATGCATCATATTAACTTTCACAAACAATTATATTAATTATTGCCATGAAAATTTACTCATATTGCAATATATTAAGTTAACAAAAAAGATTAATCGATGAACTCTTTATGCACTGATGCTCTTAGGGCCTGATCGGAGCAAAGAAGTGCCAAAGACGAGTTCAATTAAGATCAGTAGGAATGAGTAGAGAAGAGTTGACTCGGATTTGAAGTTCACCGATCGGCAAAGGAAGAGAAAAAAAAAATTACGAGAGTTTATCAGCAGCCAACGATAGAGAGAGAAACGGGGGAGATAAAAATCGAACGCTGCTGATGAATCCTCATCAAATTTCAACCTTAGTCAACAAACGAAGTGGCATCATTAATTTATTAGCTTTCAAAATTTTATTTGTAATTTCATTCAGAATCAAAAAATTAAAAAAATAAACATATTACTAGTTCAACCGAAGTTATCCCATTGGATTACAGCTGCTTTATATATGTATGTTTTGCATCAAATGTAAAAAATAATAATAATAAAGTCTTGACCATTATGCCTAGATTGTTGGGATGATTAATAGAATAATCGTTCGATTGATATTGTTTATATATTAGTTTGAACATTAATACAAAAGAGAGCTTTTGATAATTTTGAAACGCAAGAAAGTTGATGTACGCAGAAACTGACTATATTTATTTCTTTCTTTCTCAAAATTGCTCAGTGATTTTTCAATCTAACAAAAAGTTCGGTGTAATATTTGATGAAATGTAACCACACAGGAGTAAAACAGACTATTGACCTCTTTTAGAGAATTAATTGTGCCTTCTTATATTTGAGATTTTTGCATGGATCGTTCTGCAAAACAAGGTCCTAAGTTATCACATTTGGAAATGGGGGAAATTGCAAAGACTGCCTGATAGTGATTATCGTGTATCGCTACTCTAATTTTCAATACTTCATGCTTGACAGCTCCTGTCAAGGTTTCGAAAAAAAAATTTCAATACTTAAACCAATTTTCTTTCTCAATAAAATGTAAACGCATATACGAACTTACAATTCACTGTATCTATTGATTAAAAGATATGCTTCTTAATACAAATACTTACTACATAAGCGTGTTTCAGAAAAGATATTCAGCCACCACTGCATGATTTTAAAACCTCAATCGTATACAATGCATGTAACAAATAATACTTCAATCTTTTCATTAAATTTTAACTTCTAATTTATAACCTTCTAATCAGTCCTCCTCACAAATATGATAATATTACAGTGTTCGGTCTTCATATTTGTAATTTTCGGCTGCGTACACAATATAATTACTAACTTATACAATAATGTTTTGTTAAATATAATATTCTGTTGTTAAATTCAAAACTGAATATAATTACTAACTTATATAATAATGTTTCGTTGACTGTTAATTTTACTTAGTTAGTTAAAATGGAATATTTTTTTCTTATGTGGATTACTAAAATTAATTAAACTTGTGTCCTATGATATTTATTCTAAATTGTACAGTAAAAAATGAATTATGTGTATTGCATAGAATTCTGCATCAACTTCGGACTAAAAAGCACTAACAATTTTAAAAGCACGGAACCAACAAGTGTCGCTCAACGCTCGTGTCATGGAAGGCGCGCGATGTGTTCAAATTGGTCAACGCAAAATTTATGGCACTAAGTTAGAGTGCATTGTTGCAACTACGTTATAATTTTCAGTTTTTCACCAGCCATATATCAGGATTTGATAACAATGTTAAAGATTTATATCTCTCTCATATTCTAGTTATTAATTAAAAAAGAATGTGGAAAAAAGGAAAAGGGAAAAGAGAAAAAAAAAAAGGATTGAAACAGAGGTGGGACAAGTACTTCCCGTAGATCACCATCGATGTAATTAAGTCTAAATCTCTCTTCTGTTAGGGGTCAACAAAGAATTTATATAATATATTTGGCTCTTTAATTTCCAGCATATAATCATAATTTGAATTAGTTCTTTCAGTGTTTTATGACCGTATCATTATCAAGATCGTTTGAAAAATGATACTACAATGCCATGCAATATAGTGCTGTACACATACATGCAATTATAGTTCTATTTGTTTGGATTCAGAGTATTTCAAATAAAACTTTGATTATAAGTACGTCTTCATTCACACTCAGACGCTTTCTGTTGCATACAAAAGCCATGTAACTCAAACCATTGTTGTTTTCACTTTGAGGTAAGCATTTAAATCCTCTATTTCTGTTTAGGCAAGAATTTAAAACCATATCAAACACATACATACATCATCATAAAATTAATTTCGTCGCCCTCTATCTCTCTGTCTCTCTCTCTCTTCCTCGGCAGGAATATATTCAAACCCTACAACTTAACAATGTACTTAATAAATACGTTCATAGTAACATTAAATTTCCACTTCACGGTGCCTATATAGCGGAACTACTTGTATGGAAAGAGATGCACTCACACACAGAAAAAGGAAAAAAAACCTAAAGAAATACAAACAGACAGAAAGAGAGAGAAATAGAGAATGAATACAGCCGTTGTGATCGTCGGAGCTGGACCTGCTGGCATTGCCACTTCTGCATGTCTCAACCTTCACTCTATCCCCAACGTTGTATTAGAGAAAGAAGACTGCCTAGCTTCCCTCTGGAAGAAAAACTCATACAACTGCCTAAAACTCCATCTTGGAAAGGAATTCTGTGAGTTACCTCACATGTCCTTTCCAAGACATGCACCTAATTTCATACCCAAAGCAGATTTTATCAAATATCTAGATGATTATGCAGAAAAATTTTGTGTTGTTCCGAAGTATCAAAGATGTGTCAAGTCTGCTTGGTATGACAAAGAAAGCATGACTTGGCGTATATTTGCATACAACACGAGTAATGGCGAAATCGAAGAATATTCATCTAGATTTTTGGTAGTCGCCACAGGGGAAAATAGTGAGGGATACATACCACAGATTCCTGGGTTGGATAGATTCCAGGGAGAGGTTATTCATTCCTTTTTCTACAAATCGGGCGAAAGGTACAATGCAAAACGTGTTTTGGTTGTTGGTAGTGGCAACTCTGGCATGGAAATTGCCTTCGATCTGGCAATTCATGGCGCCAAGTCTTCTATAGTGGTTCGAAGCCCGGTAACTTTATAAGCTTAATTTATGCTTTTCCAATGTAACATCAAAGTTATAGTTTTGTTTTTGTATTTGATATATATTTATTTAAAAATTTTCGTCGACTGATTATTTAAAATCATTGTTATCTGTGAAGAAGGCTTCTTTTTTATGCTAATATTTATGTAATTAATATGTGAGTGCAGTTTCATGTTATGACCAAAGAACAAATTTTTCTGGGGATGAAATTGGTGAAGTATTTTCCTATAAATTTCGTTGATTCACTTCTTCTGGCTCTTGCAAAGTTTACATTTGGAGATTTATCTACTTGTGGGATTGTGAGGCCGAAAGATGGCCCGCTCCTGACCAAGGCCCGTACGGCACGTTCATCAGTTATTGACGTGGGCACAGTGGACAAAATTAAGGCGGGAGAAATCAAGGTAATTAAGCAAATTGGTGAAAAAGGTTGGCCATGCCTAGTATGTGTATATATATCAGAAATTTCACGTGTTTGTATTCTTGCATGCATGAGTGCATGTACATCTATCTGCATGCATGCATGCGCATATGTATAAATTCCATCCAATCGTGTGCATGTATGGTCCCAAGTATGCATGTACGTCATCTTACATGCGTGTGCTTCGTTATGCCGGCGTGTCGTATATGGGTTAGTTTGCATCCATCGTATGAGTCCCTGCACTCATGTTGTTTGCTTGTGTCTTGTCGGACAAATTTGCATGCATGCTTGCATTTAGCAACTAGCTTTCGTACAAAATTACATAAATATTTCTTTCATTTTTAATTATATATATCAAATTTCATGCCAAATTAGTTTTTACTTTTTTTAGTATCATATGAAAGCCTCGAAAAAAAACAAACCCTCTTATGAACTTATATACCTAAAATAGTAAAATTACATCAGATTTTTCCCCATGATAGAGCTGACCACTCATAATAAGTCGAAAATATAGTGGTTTGCTTTTAATTGGTCACAGTCTTGTTATAAACTTTGAAATTTACACCAACTTGTGATTTCCTATTAAACAACTGCAGGTATTTGGACCAATATCTTCCATTGAAGAAGACAAGGTAAAATTCATGGATGGAAAGTCTGAGTCCTTTGATGCAATTATTTTCGCTACTGGTTATAGAAGCACAGCAAATAAATGGCTCAAGGTACAGATGATCCTTTTTTCTAAAAAAAAATTATATATATTTTTTTAAATAAGTGGCCGAAACCACCACTTTTCATTCAAGAAAAAGAAACAAATATTGTATTCTAAAACTTGTGAATTTATAAAATGGTATAATCTATATATAATAAATGAATTACAGGATGAAAATGAGACCCTTGATCTAGAAGGTTTGCCCAAGAAAGCATTCCCACATCAGTGGAAAGGAAGTGATGGATTGTATTGTGCGGGATTCGCAAAGAGAGGTTTGGCTGGAACATCCATGGATGCCATCAACATAGCCAATGACATCAAGAAGGTCTTTGAATGATTATATATGGTTTATGTGTCAAGAATATTAGCAACTTATTTCGGTATTTGTCCTTGTTAGAAGTAAGTTGTCGTGGTTTCTGCTTATGTAATAGCAATAAAATGTTCTTGGTTAGAGGACATAAATTTTCGACTACATATATATATGGATGATGTTTGTGTGTCATGGAATAAGGAGCTTTAAACTCTGTTTTATGAATTATGTATAAGGGAATTTTTGTTGTTATAATAAGGAAACAAAGCATGGCTTAAAATTACAAACTAAACATCATCTGATCATGTAGAAAACATAGCTTTCTAGTGGAATAACCTGAACACACTAGTGAACCTGATCAGAGCTCCAATTAGGAATAACATGTCTGCATGTACTAATTGATCTCATGCAAATGCAGTTCTTTCTACATTAATATTGGCTCCCTTCCTAGCGCCTTATTATTACAGACAACAAATCCTGCATAATTGGTTTAGCTTTGATGGATTCAACAAATCCTGCATAATTGATCAAGCCCCATGCAAATTTACGGAGACAGTTGCCCCTAGAAAGTACATATTTAAAGCTGATGGATACTTGAAAAATCTTCTTCCAAATATAATTTTTTATCAACGATAGGTAAAGGAGACAAATATGTAATTTGCAGTTTGTAATTTGTATCCAGTATCAGAGGTTTTCACATCAATGCAAAATTTAAAAGAAGTGTTGTAGACACTTTAAGTTCCATTCTGCATCAAAAAAATAAGAATAAAGAAAAAACGATTAAATTACTGAACAATGGAAAGGTCACTTAATTTCCAATCCAGTCATCCAAGATAACAATCTCAAATTATTATATAGTATTTTACTATGCACATGATGAACCCGGCCCAACTGTTCAATTTCAGGTCAAGTGTTTTAATTCGGTCTTTCATTGTGACAATATCAGTCGCAACATACCAACACTATGTAATACATGCATAGATCGAAATTCAAAACTTAAAACATAAATTATATATATTTTTCTCAGTATCTAGAACTATTTTATATTAAACTTGGCGCAACTTAAAAATCATATTAGTTGTCAAATTGTCAACAAATGTCTAACAAGTTTATGTGCAATTGGATGAATTTAATACATTAATTGTTTTCTCGGAGAAAAGTGCATCACTTCATTATTTCATTTTGTGCAATATTTTTCAATTGTTAGAATTAACAAATAAGTTAATATGAAAAAAATAAAAAAATATTTCAATGTTTAATTATCTTGGGAAAATAGAAGGACAAGAAAAAAAATTAAAACGTAGATCCTATTCGTCTCAATAAAATAAAAAAATGATTCAGCGTAAGCTACTTTACTCGAGAAAACTGTTAGAGATATGTCCTAGAAGCCAATCATATTTGGCTACTTCTATGGTTTTATGATATGGATGATTTTATATCATTTGTTCCTTGATTTATGTGTTGACAGTTCATTCAGGTTGAGGATCTGAATTATAGATCACTGTGTTTCATTTAGTAGTAAATGACAACAATAAATCCAAAGCGTCCATAATCTTGATAATTAACAAGGAACATTAATTATCTATAAGATTAGTATGCAAGTTAAGTGATGATTAAGTTATATAAATCACAGGTTAAGAGTAACCAACTTAATTGCATATGTTTATGTTAATTGAACATAGTACAGGACATGACCCAACGAAATAAATATTTGGATTGTGTTATGTGTCATTATTTATTTCGTTATGATTTTGATTCTAAGTTTGAGATATTTATCTTTTCCACATGAGGATAGGTTCAATAAATATCGTCTACCGTTGATTCCCGATAAGGGCTGCTATACGGACGTTATTTATGTTCTCTTGAATTGTGCGGGGAAAAGCTAAATAGTCAAGAAAACCGTATGTCCCTCATTAATTCACTTAGTGAGTGACGATATCTGATTGGGCCCCTTGATGGAGATAGATTGTTTGCTAGCAACTGATACAATTATCTCTAGATCAAGAAACGTATAATCTGCAAGAATGACACATTCCTATCTTGGATTATACGATGATATCGTGAGACAGAGGAATCAAAATAGAGATATACTTTTATTCTCTCATGCAGGATTGAAATATTGTAGCTGTACACTATTTATGCGAATTGGGAATCATAACGTGTTGCTAGATACCGCTTATGATTATTGGAATTAAATAGCGATTTAACTCCATGTCCAACGTAGCATAAATCCTCAAAGGGTCACACAGAATTGGTGTTTTAACCATGTTTGTATTATTTATTTATTTGCAATAATTGGTATTGCAAAATATGATAAGTTGATTAATTAATTAAATAGCGTTGTAGACCGTTATAATTAATTAAATCAAAGGGATCATATAGAAATAAATTAATGCATTTTTCTAATCCCTAAATAATTATTATTAAGTTAATAATTATTTATTTCAACACATATGCATATTATAGGGCTTTAATTAAATAGTTAATTAAAGGCCCAATAGGGATCCAAATTGAGAGCAACAAGAGAGGCCATTTAATGATTGATTAAGTGGACCCATGAGGCAAAGCAATTGGCCCATAAAGGCCTTTATTGTGGCCGGCCATGCATGGAGGTAGGTGGGGTGGCAATTTGGTAAATAGTTAGTGTGAGGTAGGTAGGGTTTGCACACTATATAAAGAGGTGTATGGTTGCAAATCCCCCTCTCTCTCTCTCCCACTAACCTAGCCGCCACCCCCTCCTTGTGAGGCGCCTCCTCCCTCTCTTCTCTCCCTATTGCTCATGTGTTGAGCCTCATTCTTCTACAAATTGATTAGTTCATTTGCTAGAAGAACGGGAAAGCTAGGGATTAGTCATCTCCTCCAAGTTACTAGCATACCTTGTTGAGGATTTGGTTAATACCAAGTGGACTCGAGGAGCTTTCGACAAGGAGGCCGAAAGAGCAAGCACCACCTTCATCCTAGCCGCGGTTCAAATCCCCTTGGTTACGATATCAAGGGAGGTACATATTTGAACCCTTTCTCTTGTGTGAATGGCTTGGTACTAGTTCCTATGTGTGTGCATGCTTAATTATGGGTAATTAATAGTAATTATCTTTGAAAAAATTAAAATTGTGCACTAACTAACAGTGGTATCAGAGCACATGGTCGTACTTATGCTATTTTGACACTTAATTAAGAGAAATTGGCTAATTAACGGATTAGTAGAGATGATGCGTTTGTTTGCTGTCTGGAAATAGTATTTTCTGTGTTGTTTCGCGTTTTTCGCTTTGATAAGTTCTCTAGAAGTTTTTTCCGTCTAAATGAAAGTTGTAGATCTGTGGATTGTGATTCGTTTGGCGTTAGATTCACATTTTTCGGAATTAGTATAGATTTACTGTGAATAAAATGGCGACAGTGCGCAGAACCAGTTTCTGCTCGCACTATCCTGTTTGAATGGCTTGAAAGATTTATATTTTGAATATAAGTACCAGTGTTCTATGGCTAGATTTAAAGAGGACTTGAAGCTCTTTCTGAGCATGTATAAATTGTTGCATGACTTGGATTAATTTGTGGGTTTTCAAGTATGAAAAGGAAGATCTCGTCAGATCCAGTTTGTTGAGCAAATCGATTGTTCTAATAAACTGTACCAACTGAGAACTCCTTTAAAAATTCTGTTTAAATGGAGTTGTTGTATTTTGAGTTAGGATTCCAGGAAAATTAATTTCATAATTTTTCGTGGAAGTTTGGACCTTCAACTAGGTTAGAACATTTCGATCGACAGTCTGTTCCCGTACAGAATTTGTTGATTGTTTAGTATGCAACTCGAATTTTTTGAACTGAACTTGGTGGTTTTCTTTTCATGGAAAGTTAGCCTATAGATTAAACTAGTTTTTCTATGTATATTGTATATATAAAAAACTGATTAGAAGGTGGTCTAACAGACCAAATGGTTGAGAGGATAATCTGAAAGTCTCATAACGGTGTTTCGTGCACTTGTAAGAGATTTGTCATTTTTTATTCTCCCAGATGATTTAAGATCTCTTCTTGAAATTTTTACTGGTAATCACAACTATGATAAGGAGCTTAAGTAATTTATTTGAGAATTTTTGGAGACCTAAAACCTTTTTTTTTATTTGAGCTTAAGTAATTCCTTTCAGTTATGGGATGTTGAAAGAACTTTCTAAATGAATTTAAACAAAATTTGTTGTTTAAAATTGAGGATTTGTACACGGAATTTACTTATGGCAAACGATACGCAAAGATGCTTGAAAATCGTTAATTGGAAACAAAGTGCTTGTATGTGCTAACTTTGTTTTGTAGGTGGATAGTGGGTTTAGTATGGCTCAAGACTCAATGCCTTGTGGTTGTAATGAATGCATGTGTGAATGTTTGTAATGCGGCCTTTGGTGCCATTAATTAATTAATTTGTTGATTAATTTTTTATGTAACTTGTGAGGCTTGCATGCCCCTAAGGTTAGGATGGGAATAGAATGTTTTCACATGTATTTTGCACCTTTATTTTATATAGAATTTGGATCCTTATAGAATTTAGTGGGAGGGCAAGAATTAGATTAGTTTTGCTCCATGGACGATGTGGCGAAACTAATGCAAGCGGGAGCCATACAAACCCACAACTATGAGATGCTTATGTGATTACTTTTGTTAGGTTAGGTATGGGTGTATGCTTACACGACCACCAAACAAAGTGTCATATGAATTGTTTTGTCCCAAACTAAAACGAATAAGTTAAATCGCCCTCCTTCTCTCTATCCCCTTCACGCCGATTGTCACTCATGGCGCGGTCCGCCCAAGCGGACGTCATGATTGCCAATTCGGTAGTCGGGGTGCAAATAGCTAAGATTTGCAAGGAGCAAATAGTGAGAAGTGACTTTTCGATGGACCCAACTAGAGTTTGGACATCGGGGCGAAGTTCGCTTATGCGAACCAAGAGTCATGGTAAGATGATTGGTTGTAGAACCTACCTTATCTAATCATTTTGGATGACGTGCCATAGCAGGTCCATTTTGATGAAAATATGGGTCTTGGAAATCACTATACTTAGGGACTTTTAAAAGTGTAGTGAAAGTTTTACTTTTGTTAAAACTAAAAACATAAAACTAATTGAACTTTAAATTCGATAATTGTTGTAGATGTCTTCCTCCTCTTTAACGCTTCGTTCTCTTCTTGAGAAAGAGAAACTCGCCTTTAACGGTGCTAATTTCTTGGATTGGCACCGCAACCTAAGGCTTGCCCTTAGGTTTGAGAAAAGGGAGTACCTCCTCACCACTCCGATTCCCTCTGCTCCTAAGGACACCGATCCAAAGGATAAGCAAGAGGAATATGAGAAGCACGTCAATGACGACATGGAGATGTCGGTCTTGATGGTTGCGGTCATGGAATCGGAACTCCAAAAGGAGTTCATCGATAGTGGTTATGGAGTGTTTGAAATGATCACTCGTCTCAAGAACATGTTCCAAACCAAGGCCCGCACCGAAAGGGCCCGTCTCATCAAGGCCGTCGCCAACACTCGCTTGGCGGAGGGTCATGAAGTCGGGCCACACGTCATGAAAATGGCGGGGTTGTTTCGGCAGCTTGAAAAGCTTGATACGCCCTTTCCTACGGGTGCGATTCAAGATTTCATTCTCAACTCCCTCCCTCCAAGCTTCACCGGTTTTGTTGTGAACTACCGGATGAATGGCATGGACAAGAGCATGGATGATCTCCAAAACATGCTCGTTGAGACGGAGGATAGTCTCAAGAAGGAGAAGGGCCCAAAGGATGTTCTTGCCGTGAGTGACAAGAGCAAGAAGATCAAGAAGCGAGGCCGTAAAGCCAAGAAGGGCAAAGGCCCGGTGACGCCCCAAGGTCCGGCCAAGGGTGCTCCCGTGGGTTCCAAGAAGAAGAAGAACCCGACCACTCCCGAGACCGTTTGCTACTATTGTAGCAACAAGGGTCATTGGAGGAGAAACTGCCCCAAGTACCTTGCCGACAAGAAGGCGGGAACCGTCCAACCTTCTTCTTCAGGTATATTTGTCATCGAAACCCTTCTCGCTACCTCTAACACCGATTGGGTATTCGATACCGGTTCGTGTGCTCACATTTGTCGAAATGTGCAGGTCCTAAAGAATAGGAGGCGGCTCGAGAAAGGTGAAGTTCAACTCCGCGTCGGGAATGGCACGTGCATCTCCGCTATGGCCATTGGGAGCGTGGATTTAACTTTACCTTCTGGTTTTGTGTTGGAACTAAAGGATGTATTTTTGGTTCCCTCTATCACTCGAAACATTATCTCTATCTCTTGTTTGGACATGGATGGTTTTGATGTTGTAATAAAGAACAAGTTGTTGACCTTGTTTCGAAATGATGTTCGTTTTTGTGATGCGCATTTATTGAATGGTCTTTATGTGCTTGATTCTAGCGGACTTATCTTGAGTGTTGAGAATGACAATAGGAAACGTAAGATTTCACATGAGAATGCAACTTTGATGTGGCATTGCCGCTTAGGTCATATCAATGAGAAACGCATCAAGAGACTACAAACCGTTGGTCTCTTGGATCAATTCGCTTTCGAGCCAATTGACACATGCGAATCTTGTTTGATGGGAAAGATGACCAAAGCGCCTTTTCCTAACAAAGGAACAAGGGCAAATGACTTATTAGACGTTGTACATACCGATGTATGTGGACCTATGAGCATTTGTGCACGTGGTGGTTATTCATACTTCATCACATTCACCGATGATCATAGTAGATACGGGTATATCTACTTGATGCGTCACAAATCCGAATCCTTTGATAAGTTCAAAGAATTTAAGAATGAAGTTGAGAACCAACTTGGTCGAAAGATCAAGGTCTTACGATCCGATCGAGGTGGTGAGTACTTGAGCCATGAGTTTAGCAACTATCTAAAGGAGTGTGGAATCGTTCCACAACTCACTCCACCCGGAACACCACAATGGAATGGTGTATCCGAAAGGAGGAATCGAACTTTGCTTGACATGGTTCGATCAATGATGAGCCAAGCCGATTTGTCTATGTCCTTTTGGGGATACGCCCTTGAAACCGCAACTTTTACATTAAACCGTGTTCCATCAAAGTCCGTTGAGAAGACGCCCTATGAGCTTTGGTTTAAGAAGAAACCAAGCATGTCGTTTCTCAAGATTTGGGGTTGTGAAGCTTATGTGAAAAGGCTAGTGAGCGATAAGCTTGGACCCAAATCGGACAAATGTCATTTCGTAGGATACCCTAAGGAAACGAAGGGTTACTACTTCTATAACCGCAACGAGAACAAGATAGTTGTTGCTCGTTATGGTGTGTTCTTGGAGAAAGAATTTCTCTCAAGAAGAAGTAGTGGGAGCAACGTGGTGATTGAAGAAATTCAAGAACCACAACAACAAAGCATGCCTCAAGTAGGCAATATAGTTGTTCCCGATATGGTGCCAAATGAGGTTGCACAAAATGTGGATGCACCAAATGAGATTGTAGCCGAACCCATTCCACAAGTTGTTGTGGAAGAAGAGGTTCACGAACAAGCTCCCTCAAATGAAAACTCAAACATATCGCGAGTCGATGATGTTGAGGAAGCACCTTCACTTGAAGTTCAAGAACAAAGTCCACAAACCGTTGTGGAACAAGTTCAAGAACCTCAAGCGTCTACCCTACGAAGATCGGCAAAGCCAAGTCGTCCACCTATAAGATATTTAGGTTTGCACGACGTTCTCGTCATGGAGAACGATTAGCCTTTGACCATTGATGACATGATAAAGAAACCCGACTCCAAGGAATGGCTAAAAGCCATGGAATCCGAAATGCAATCCATGTATGACAACAAGGTATGGACCTTAGTTGACCTTCCCAACGGAGTAAAACCCATTGAGAACAAATGGATCTTTAAGAGAAAGGTCGACATGGATGGCAACTTGACCATTTACAAAGCACGACTTGTAGCGAAAGGTTACAAGCAAATTCATGGTATTGACTATGAAGAAACCTTCTCGCCCGTCGTCATGTTCAAGTCAATTCGGATCATGTTAGCAATTGCCGCATTCTATGATTATGAGATTTGGCAAATGGATGTCAAAACCGCCTTCCTAAATGGAAATTTGGAAGAGTATGTGTACATGACACAACCCGAGTGTTTTGTGGATCCAAAGAATGCTAACAAAGTATGCAAGCTTCAACGATCCATTTATGGATTGAAGCAAGCATCAAGGAGTTGGAACAAGCGCTTTGATGAGGAAGTCAAGAAATTGAACTTCTCTCAAAGTGAAAAGGAACCTTGTGTCTACAAGAGGTTTAGTGGGAGCGTGGTTGTGTTTCTTGTTCTATATGTTGACGATATACTCTTGATCGGGAATGATATTCCCGAATTGAATGCAGTCAAGGATTCATTGAAGAAAGTGTTCTCAATGAAAGACTTGGGCGAAGCCGCTTACATCCTAGGAATTAAGATCTATAGAGATAGATCAAAGAGGATGTTAGGTTTGAGCCAAGATGCATATATTGACAAGGTGTTGCAAAAACACAACATGGCGAATTCCAAGAAAGGATTCTTGCCTATGTCACATGGCATTTACTTGAGCAAGACTCAAGGCCCGACAACGGAGACAGATCGGGAGTACATGAAGCGATTCAAGTATCCATCTGTAGTCGGATCGATTATGTATGTCATGCTATGCACTCGCCCCGATGTGGCACATCCGATTAGCGTGACTAGTCGATACCAAGCCAACCCAGGCATGGCACATTGGACCGCAGTCAAGAATATCCTCAAGTATCTCAAGAGAACCAAGGAGAGCATTCTCGTTTACGGTGGAGACCAAGAGCTCGTTGTAACTGGTTACACCGATGCTAGTTTCCAAACCGATCGAGATGACTCCAAATCACAGTCCGGCTTTGTATTTCTGCTTAATGGTGGTGCCGTAAGTTGGAAGAGTTCCAAGCAAGATACTACGGCCGATTCCGTCACCGAAGCGGAATACTTAGCGGCTGGCGAAGCAGCAAAAGAAGCCGTATGGATCAAGGAGTTCTTGACCGAGCTAGAGGTGGTTCCAAGCATCTCGGGTCCAGTGGATATCTACTGCGACAATACGGGAGCCATAGCTCAGTCCAAGGAGCCTAGGTCTCACCAGAAGACTAGGCACATTCTACGACGATTCCATCTCATCCGTCAGTTGGTCAATGACGGTTGGGTCAAGGTCAAGAAGGTGGACGGTGCCGCGAACACAGCGGACCCTCTGACAAAGCCTTTGTCTCGAGCCGCGCATGAGTTGCATGTTGCATCCATGGGGATTAGGCGTATGCCTGATTGGCTTTGAGTAGTATCTTTTATTTAGGCGTTAGTAGGAGACATGTATATTTGGATATTACATTGAGTACTAAACACTGGCTAGAAGTCACTGTTGATTGACTCTAGGCCAAGTGGGAGATTGTTAGAGATATGTCCTAGAAGCCAATCATATTTGGCTACTTCTATGGTTTTATGATATGGATGATTTTATATCATTTGTTCCTTGATTTATGTGTTGACAGTTCATTCAGGTTGAGGATCTGAATTATAGATCACTGTGTTTCATTTAGTAGTAAATGACAACAATAAATCCAAAGCGTCCATAATCTTGATAATTAACAAGGAACATTAATTATCTATAAGATTAGTATGCAAGTTAAGTGATGATTAAGTTCTATAAATCACAGGTTAAGAGTAACCAACTTAATTGCATATGTTTATGTTAATTGAACATAGTACAGGACATGACCCAACCAAATAAATATTTGGATTGTGTTATGTGTCATTATTTATTTCGTTATGATTTTGATTCTAAGTTTGAGATATTTATCTTTTCCACATGAGGATAGGTTCAATAAATATCGTCTACCGCTGATTCCCGATAAGGACTGCTATACGGACGTTATTTATGTTCTCTTGAATTGTGCGGGGAAAAGCTAAATAGTCAAGAAAACCGTATGTCCCTCATTAATTCACTTAGTGAGTGACGATATCTGATTGGGCCCCTTGATGGAGATAGATTGTTTGCTAGCAACTGATACAATTATCTCTAGATCAAGAAACGTATAATCTGCAAGAATGACACATTCCTATCTTGGATTATACGATGATATCGTGAGACATAGGAATCAAAATAGAGATATACTTTTATTCTCTCATGCAGGATTGAAATATTGTAGCTGTACACTATTTATGCGAATTGGGAATCATAACGTGTTGCTAGATACCGCTTATGATTATTGGAATTAAATAGCGATTTAACTCCATGTCCAACGTAGCATAAATCCTCAAAGGGTCACACAGAATTGGTGTTTTAACCATGTTTGTATTATTTATTTATTTGCAATAATTGGTATTGCAAAATATGATAAGTTGATTAATTAATTAAATAGCGTTGTAGACCGTTATAATTAATTAAATCAAAGGGATCATATAGAAATAAATTAATGCATTTTTCTAATCCCTAAATAATTATTATTAAGTTAATAATTATTTATTTCAACACATATGCATATTATAGGGCTTTAATTAAATAGTTAATTAAAGGCCCAATAGGGATCCAAATTGAGAGCAACAAGAGAGGCCATTTAATGATTGATTAAGTGGACCCATGAGGCAAAGCAATTGGCCCATAAAGGCCTTTATTGTGGCCGGCCATGCATGGAGGTAGGTGGGGTGGCAATTTGGTAAATAGTTAGTGTGAGGTAGGTAGGGTTTGCACACTATATAAAGAGGTGTATGGTTGCAAATCCCCCTCTCTCTCTCTCCCACTAACCTAGCCGCCACCCCCTCCTTGTGAGGCGCCTCCTCCCTCTCTTCTCTCCCTATTGCTCATGTGTTGAGCCCCATTCTTCCACAAATTGATTAGTTCATTTGCTAGAAGAACGGGAAAACTAGGGATTAGTCATCTCCTCCAAGTTACTAGCATACCTTGTTGAGGATTTGGTTAATACCAAGTGGACTCGAGGAGCTTTCGACAAGGAGGCCGAAAGAGCAAGCACCACCTTCATCCTAGCCGCGGTTCAAATCCCCTTGGTTACGATATCAAGGGAGGTACATCTTTGAACCCTTTCTCTTGTGTGAATGGCTTGGTACTAGTTCCTATATGTGTGCATGCTTAATTATGGGTAATTAATAGTAATTATCTTTGAAAAAATTAAAATTGTGCACTAACTAACAAAAACATCACTGAATAGTTGCTTTTTTCGTGAAACCCTAGAGCGACGTCAGTTATGCTTTGTCCAACTTGGCAAGACATCGCAAGAGATCTTATCAAAGGTAGTGAGCGAAGAAAATTGAAACTAATTTTGAAATATCTAGAACGAAGTCAATAGTTATCGCCTTATTGGGAATAATTTAATGAAAAACATGAGAAAAAAGACAACCCACGAGGTTCCATCCAGCGAAAGTTTAACTTTAGTTTAGATGAAAGGTTAAACCTTTCATTTCGTTATGCTAGCATGTCGCATATGGGTTAGTTTGCATCCAATCGTGTGTGTCCATGCACTCGTGTTGTTTGTTTGTGTCTTGTCAGACACATTCGCATGCATGTTTGCATTTAACAACTAGCTTCCATACAAAATCACATAAATATTTTTTTCATTCTTAATTATATATATCAAATTTTATGCCAAATTAGTTTTTACTTTTCTTAGTACTATATGAAACCCTCTAAACCAACAAACCCCCTTATGCACTGATATACCTAAAATAGTAAAATTACATCACATTTTTTTTCCATGATAAAGCTGACCACTTATAATAAGACGAAAATATAGTGATTTGCTTTATATTTTTCACAGTCTTGTTACAAATTTTGAAAATTTTACACCAACTTGCAATTTCCTGTTAAACAACTATAGGTTTTTGGTCCGATATCTTCCATTGAAGAAGACAAGGTCCTATTCATGGATGGCAAGTTTGAGTCCTTTGATGCAATTATTTTCGCTACTAGTTACAGAAGCACAGCAAACAAATTGCTCAAAGTACGTGCAACATATGATCGTTTTTTCTAGATAAAAATTATATATATATAAGTGGCCGAAACCACCACTTTTTCATTCAAGAAAAAGAAATAAATATTGTATTCTAAAACTTGTGAATTTATAAAATAGTATAATCTATATAAAATAAATGTATTATATTATGGAACTGAGAGCCTTGATCTAGAAGGTTTGCCCAAGATAGTCTTCCTACATCAGTGGAAAGGAAGTGATGGATTGTATTGTGCGGGACTTGCAAGGAGAGGTTTGGCTGGAACCTCCATGGATGCCATCAACATAACCCATGGCATCAAGAAGGCCTTCGGATGATTATATATGTTTTATTATCAAGAATATTAGCAGCTTAGTATGGTATTTGTCCACGCTGAATGTAGGTTACCGTGGTTTATGCTTATGCAATATTAATAAAATATTCTTGGCTAGAGGACATAAAATTTTGACTACTTCTATGGGTGACGTTGGTGTGTCATGTAATAAGGAGATTCAATCTCCGATTTTTGTATTTCATAGAAAGGAATTTCTACTCTTATATTTGTGTTTTTTGTATTAAGAAAACAAAGAATGGCTTAAAATTACAAACTAAACATCATCTGATCATGTAGAAAACGTAGCTTTTTAGTGGAATAACCTGAACACAGTAATGAACCATATCAGAGCTCCAATTTGGGGTAACATGCCTACATGTACTAATCGGCGGCATTCAAATGCAGCTCTAACTACATTAATATTAGCTTCCTTCCTTGCACCTTATTGTTACTTGCACCAAATCCTGCATAATTGGTTTAGCTTTGATGCCGCAACGCTAACAACTATGTCATAATATATAAATATTATTTTTTGTTCTGTGTTCCCTCAAATTCTGCAAAATAGACCACGTGTTACCGAGATAGTTTCCTTTGGAAGGTACATACTTAAAGCTGATGAATACTTGAAAAACCCTCCTTCCAAATATAATTTTTTTTATCAACGACTGGTAAGGAAGACAGATATGTAATTCGCAGCTTATAATTTGTATCTAGTACTCGAGAGATTTTCACATCATTGCAAAATTTAAAAGGAGCGTTGTGGATACTTTAAGTTCCAATCTACACAATGGTTTAAATAGCGGATAACGATTTCATAGCGGACAACCTCAAGTCATAGCGGATTGCGGTTAGCGGTCGCTTAGCGACCACAATGGGATCATATACATTATATACATTTTTTAATTAAAAATTAAATATCTTATTACATTATATACATATTTTAATAGTTTAATTTAATATACGCAGTTTGTATATGCATAATTATATGCAATTCGTATATGCAGATATCATATGCAGTTCATATATGCAGACATTATATGTCAAAGATATGTTCGTAATACTAATTATATATCAGCAAATAAGTAATTGTGTAGTTATATTTTACTAAAATATCACTAAATGCATTTATATATTATTATTTTTTACTTATTTAGACACAATAAAAAATAAAATGTTAAAAATAGATATCTTTTAAGTAGTATTATTGTATGCTAATAAATACCGCTATAGCGGCATTTTTATTTTAGCAGTATAGCGGTCTACCAAATCATACTGCTATAGTGGCACTATTGCGGTCATCGCGGCCGCTATTTAAATCATTGATTCTACATAAAAGAATAAGAATAAAGAAAAAATATTAAATTACAAAACAAGGATAAGGTCACTTAATTTCCTATCCAGCCATCCAAGATAATAGTTCCCAAATTAATATACTGCACTATACTATACACATGATGAGCCCGACCCAACTGTTCAATTTCTGAACGTGTGTTTTAATTCAGTCTTTCAAGGTGACAACATGAGCCTCAACATACCAACACTATGTAATACATAGATCATTTCATTTGTTTGGGCTCCAATGCGAAGTTAGTTCCACTTACATTATCCCATTGTGCTCCTACATATCGGACATGGATGGATACATTGACAAAACACATTCAAAACTTAAAAAATCAAATATAAACATTTTTCTCAGTATCTAGAATTATTTTATATTAAGTTTGACGCAACTTAAAAATCATTTTAGTTGCCAAATTCTCGACCAATGAGTAACCAGTTTATGTGCAATTGGATGGATTAGATACATTAATTATTTTCTCCAAGGAAACATCAATGCATTAATTTCATTATGTGCAATATTTTTCAATTGTTAAAATTAACAAATAAGTTAATTATGAAAAAAATTAAAAAAAATATATTCGAACAAAATTAAAAAGTAGATCCTATTCGACTCATGAAATCAGAAGCATGATTAAGCATAAGCTACTTTACTCAAGAAAACATCACTGAATAGTTTCTTTCCTCGTGAAACCCTCGAACAAAATATTTTTTTTAAATAGTAGAGATTTGTGGAGTTTCACTATTTTGTGATATAACATGATTTTTGCATGTTATCTTATGATAGCTATACTCACGACAACGTGTGCACTTATGGAGTTTTTTTCTTTGGTTGATCTGAAACTTTAATTCGACTTTTTTTTAGGTCTTTCTAGTGGACGTTTTAGTGGTGGTGGGAGCATATTGTACCTAGATCAACCTTCATCTATTCATTCTTACTCGTAGCTATGACTCTATCATAGGCCATCTTAAAGTGGTTGACTGTACAGTATGAATGAACGTATTTTTTTTCATTTAGCATTCCTAACAGAGGCTACCTATGAATGTTGTTGCATATACACAATGAATGCCTCTAACTTGCCAAGCCCTGCAACTACACTTCTGCTCACCTAAATTAACTTTCCATCTCGATTTTTCCTTTTGTACTTCAGCACAAGAATCCATACTTCTTTGCACACTATATAATTGCAAGCTCTAAATAATAAAACAAAAAAATATATAACTAGTCAAGCAAATGCACTTCGCAATTAATAAATAGTAAATCTATTTGTTATAAACATATGATCGCATAGGTAGTAAATAAGACCAGGACATTTTCATGTTGTAAACTAAAAATGAAAGAAACATAAGCTTAATAATTGTATAAGTGTTCTTTATGTATCTAAGAAATACGTTTTATGTCGTCCACCACTTTGGGTACTATCGAGTAAATTCGATATCTTTCTCCTTTGATCAAACTTCACTATTATATTTTGCCTTACTAAATCAAGTAAATTTAAGACCGGTTTATATCGTTCTCCGGATATCCATGAGTTAAATGTTTCTGCCATATTGTTGGTTAGATAATCACATTTTGCTTCGATTTCAAATTTGCTTCTAGTCTATATATCTTTGTGCTTGTTGTTAAGGTATTGGATCCCTCCAAGACATTGTGTGTTCATCTCATTATATTAGGAAGTATGTTTGTGTAACACCCCAAACTCCAAATTTGAAAAGTTTTCCATGAAAATGTTTCTGGAAGTTGCTAAAAATATGCTGCATGCATTCCCTATGCTTGGCTAATGGATAAATTTTTGCAAGGGCATTATGTAATTTCTTTTGCATGTCAGAAGATATAACAAGACCTTGCGGAATCTCTATTGCTTTATGCAAAGCTCTTAAAAGCTATTCCCATGAATTCTCGTTTTCTCCTTCCATAATGCCAAACACAACTGGAAACATATGGTTATTTCCATCAACGTATACGGCGGCAACAACTACACCCTTCCATTTGCCTTTCATGTGACACGCATCAAGAGCCATATAAGGTCTGCATCTACTAAGAAATCCAGTTATGCAAGCACCAAAGACAACAAAAAATCGTTGAAAGTCAACAATTGTTTCAAATTGTACAACACTTTCAGGATTTCTTTTCACTATTTCCTCTTTGGAAGTCCTGATATGGACCAAAAAGTCACTCCACTTCCTATATATCTCTTGCATCACTTACTCTTTCCCTCCCCTTGTTGTATCATAGGGCAAAAAAATACCAATTTTTTTCTCGAGCTTTGCTTTCAAATTCTTTGCTAATATATCTCCATCTCTTTTAAGATAATTGATAACTCGGTCAGCTACCAATTCTCGTGTGGCATGTTTATTTTCAAGTTTATTAGCCCCACCATAACAATTGTGATTCGGTAGCATAATTCTCACAATAAAGGCTTCATTATCTTGTTCAATTCATGCATGTATCTTCCAACCACACTTGCAAATTGCATATATTACTATCACTCGTGTTGGTTCATTTTTTTATCAAGGTAAGCTGAAAACTACAAATCATCGCATAATGATTAAGCGCCCTTCTAAAAGTTATGAAAGGAGAAAACATGGCACCCAACTCCATCTTAGGATCATCTTTGTCAAATGAAATAAATTCTCCTTCATAAGCAAAATCAGTGTCATCTTCATCATCTATATATGTCACTATTACGACTGTGATAGCTCTCTTCGGCTCCGTTTGGATGGGTGCAAGAATAAGAAAATAGCTTCTTCCTACTTTCAAATTTATTATAAACAATCCAAACTCTTCACAAAGTTACACACTTCTCAATATTTCTTCCCTTGGCTCCGTTTGGATAGGTGTGGGAAGAAGGGAAGAAGGGAAGAAGTGGGAAGAAGTATTGGGAAGTGTGTAACTTTGTGTAGAGTTTGGATTGTTTATAATTTTTCTTTTTCTTCTTCCTTCTTCTTTTTCTTTCTTCCAACGATCCAAACGCACCTTATTCCTCTTATTCCCACACCATCCAAACGGAACCTTCGCTATGGCAATAATCAGATTCCTCATCATTTTCAACTTCTAGATTTTCAACCTTTATATTTTATGCCCAACTCCAAGTTACTATCTCCATATAGCTGTTCTTCAGTTACATGAATCGGAGCATCACTTTTCTCTTCATATATTGTCAGCATTAGCATATAGCTCTCATCGTCTTCAGCTTGAACATATATGGACAAGTTTAGATTATTTTCCAAATGATATAAACAGCTCACTTCCTCCGACAAATCAGCAAAGCCAAAACAATATTCCTTTTAGTTCCCTTATTGATGAGTCTAAAATATCCATCATATTTCACCCTAAATTTGAAACGAGATGCATTTATGTCGGGAAAAAAAAAGTGACATTGTAAGTTACTCAAATTTTCAAATAGCTCATAATAAGATGTAAAAGGAAAAATAATCTTGCTAGAAAATCATTATGGTACCAGCTAAACGTCATGTAATTTGTTACAAGCCAAAATTATAGCTAATTATTAATTGATAAACTTAATCCAAAAGAAAAAAAATAAGACAATACTGGTAAATATGCAAATATTACTTTTGAATTTAAAGTATGTCGTAACAAATACTTTAGACATTTTTTTTTTCTGTTAGCACCAGTATATGGTAGCTAGACATCAGTACCTTAGACAATCACCTATTAATTTATTGAAAATACGTTTATCTGACATTTGAGAAGTTATCATACATGCAAAACTAATCATATGAGAGCAAAATTCAAATAGGGCTAATCATTTGAGACATGTCATCATTGGTTTCTTTCTTTTCAAATCAATATGCAGGCCGTGAATTCAAATAGGGCTATCTTCTTACGGATTATTTTCCGAAAAAATTAATACTAACTTTACTGTTCATATTAATTTTGATAATAACAGAAAAAAATCGAAATTTTAATACTAACGTTGCTGGATCGTCATCCCAGTTGACGAAAGCCCAATACCCTTGGATCGTCATCCCAGTTGACGATCCAACGATCCAACAACAAAAAAACACATATTTTAATTTTCTGAAATTTTTTTTAATGCAAATTTTACATTTTAGCCCCCAAAGTTTTTATTATTACAAAATATATAATTTATAATTAAAAATTAAACATAATTAAAACATCTATTATAAAAATATAAGTATATAATTAAATTATTGCATGTTAAATACATAATATTGTATATGTTTGTAATATTTATTCATACATATATATATAATGTATCGTATATTTTATATATTAAATACATATTATTGTATATAATTAAAATATATGATACATATTATTATGTACATATATTTCTAATGTATATTTATTTATACATTAAAAAAATTATATATTAATATCTACATTTAATGTATAACAATTTTTTTTATTGGACTACTATGTAAAAATAATAATTTTAGTGTCATCGGCGAATAAATTCAACAAAAAATATATTCAATTCTTTCGCCAATGATTCTAAAATTATTATTTTTACAATATAGTCCAATAAAATTTTATGTTGTATATTTTATATGTATTTTTAATGTATATAATTTTTAAAAAAAATTATACATTAAAAAATATATGGTGACGATGACCATATATTTCTATATATAAGTATATTAAAAAAATATATGTATATAAAATATATTAAAAATTATACTTTAAAAAATATGTTTATATATACATTATATACATATAAATATATACACTTATACATTATCTATTTTTGTATTGTATTGTAAATATCTATAAATATCTACATATAAATATATACATTTATACATTTACATACATATAAATATCTACATTTAATGTATAAATTTTTTTTATTGGATTATATTGTAAAAACAATCATTTTAGGGTCATCGGCGAAAAAATTGAATATATTTTTGTTGAAGTTATTCGCCGATAATGTTTACCAAATGGGGCGGGGCGGGGCGGGACGGTCCAACCCGCTGCGGTCCACGGGTTAAGACGGGGAAGGTTAGGACGGTCCATCTTAGAAATCTTGACCCTAACCTTTTTTAAACCCGCCCCATGTAACCCGCACGGGTTATGACGGTCCGGTCCGGTCCGGTCCGCGGGTTTTTATTTATTTTATTACTATTTTTTTATTTTTCGTTAGTATTAAACTACATATATAATCACTATAACGTTTTTTTGCTATTTTTTGTGTGTTATTTTTTCAATATTTTTTGTTTTTTCAATATTTTTTTCTATTTTTTTATTTTTCATTAATTACTTTTATTTTTTTACTTTTACGTTTTTCTTTATTTTGTTTACTTATTTTTTCTGTTTCTATTTTTTTTGCTTTCTTATATTTGATTTGTAATTTTTTTATTAGATGAAAAAAATTTGAATATAATTATATAAAGTTATCTTCTTTTTTTTCGGGATTAACACGAGTTTTGGACGGGTTGACGGGGCGGAACGGTTCGCTCCACGGGTTAAGACGGGGCGGGTTAACACGGGTATTTTTAGAAAGAGCGGCCCAAACCCGTCGAAGACCCGCCCCGTTCTAACCCTTCGGTCCATCGCGGTTCATGGACGGTACGGGGCGGTCCTATCCATGGGGCGGGTTTGGGGCGGGGCGGGTTCGACCCGGCGGGTTTTTTATAAACACTATTCGCCGATGACCCTAAAATTATTATTTTTACATAATAGTCCAATAAAAAAAATTATACATTAAATATAGATATTTTCATATAATTTTTTTTAATGTATAAATAAATTTACATAGAAATATATGTACATAATAATATGTATCACATATTTTAATTATATACAATAATATATATTTAATATATAAAATATATGTTACATTATATATATATGTATAAATAAATATTACAAATATATACAATATTATGTATTTAACATGCATAATTTAATTATATACTTATATTTTTAGAATAGATGTTTTAATTATATTTAATTTTTAATCATAAATTATATATTTTGTAATAATAAAAACTTTTGGGGCTAAAATGAAAAATTTACATTAAAAAAAAATTTAGAAAATTAAAATATGTGTTTTTTTTGTTGTTGGATCGTTGGATCGTCATCCGAGATGACGATCCAAGCTTGGGTCGTCAACTGGGATGACGATCCAAGCTTGGATCGTCAATTGGGATGACGATCCAGGGGTATTGGGCTTTCGTCAACTGAGATGACGATCCAGCAACGTTAGTATTAAAATTTTAATTTTTTCTGTTATTATCAAAATTAATATGAACAGTAAAGTTAGTATTAATTTTTTCGGTTTTACTAGCAGCGATGCTTGGAACTTTTATAATATTGTCCCAAAGGAAAAAGAATTAATAAGTCCTAACATTATTTAAGCAATTATTTTTTATTTGACTGCGATGCTGTGCTAATAGAACAATATATATACAACATGTAGCTGTATAGCGAAGGGGAAAAGCAAACTACAATGAATAACAATTCATACAGTAAAAATGAAAATCAATGTAAAATTTGAGGATGGCTAACGTGTCTTCGATGGCACGGAGGGTCCCGTGTCATCAAATCACTTTTCGAGATCCAAAATTCAAATGGCCAATTCAAACCGTTCAAGTTGTTCTCCATATTGAAATATCCTTGAAAACAAAATTTTATATTTTTTCGAATTTTTTTGCTATTTATTATGATACTTTTAAAAATATTATAATTAGAGTATTTCAGACCCTCCAATTTAAAAATATCATAATAAATAGTAAAAAAAATGAAAAAAATGTAAAATTTGGTCTCCAAGGATATTTCAATATTTTGATCAATTTGAACGGTTTGGATCGACCGTTTGAATTTTAGATCTCGAAAAATAAGTCGATAGAAAATTGATGACACGTGTCATCGATGGCGCGTTAGCCATTCTCTATATATATATATATATATCAGAGGAGATACCGCTTGAAGGGGTACTTCTGTCATAAAATGTAAAATTCAATTTTTATTATCATAAATTAATTAAATAACTGAGAAGGATATGTAGTTCTATTTTATTTAGATTTGTGGGATAAATATTTAATCTTAAAGATTTTAAGGGTAAATATTCAATTAAGAAAGATATGTAGTATTTTTTCCAACTTTCTCTGCCTTTATTTATTTGTGTGCAAAATGTTTCAAATTAATTACTCTAATCTAACGAAACCAAATCTTGAATGGAATCATTGATTTGATGGGCATGACAGAATGCAAGTGTCACAAATAACCAAAAAAAAACAGGAATTTGTTTGTGTCAAGGAAATAAAAAATTGCAATCCACATACCACAAGAGAATTTGCTTGAATGATAAAATGAAAATGGAAAGGCAACTAAAGCTCAATAAAGTTAGGAGTCAGAGATCAGATCCGCTTATACAAGTATCATCAATCCAGAATTTACAATCCCCTTCCTCAGTTCATACACACCCCCTCTCTCTTATTTAAAACCAAAACAAAAAATCACAACAAAGAATAATAATCATCCATGGATTGAATTGGATGAAGCCAGAACAAACGAACCCCTCAGGTCAGCTCCCTTGCTCGGCAATAGCCATCGGATCAACCGCCTCTGTCTCTTCCTCCTCAGGAGCCGAAACAGCCGCGGCCGACAGTGCGTCAGCCAAGGCCCGCATCGTCCTCACCTGCAACTCCAGTGCCGCGACATAATCAGCCGCCTCCTCAAGCAAAGTCGCAGCCGGGAGCTTCCTACATCCCGGCACGAGCCTTCCCAGCTTCCTCAGCCTCTCCTTCACCTTCTGCTCCTTGAGCACTCCCGGCTCAGCTGCCACTGCTGCCACGGGAGGAACACCATGCTGCTTTCTCCTATGGCGACGAATCTTGCCTCCCGCTTTGACGAGAAGTTTGCGGCGGCAGCTGTTCCGGCCGAAGAGTATAGCCCGGCTCCAGCGCGACTGTCCGCGAGCAGTGAGAGCAAGTGCAGAGTCAGCCGCCTCTTTCACGGCCCGAGACCCAACAGATTCCTGCACCTGGGTCCGGTCCCTTGTTGCACGGAGTGCGTCTACAAGCCGACGGCTGTAGAGGCGCTCCTGTGTCCCCGTTCGCCATTTGGTCTGGGGAGGTGGTGCTGGTGATGAATTCTGACCCGGTTTTTTTCTGGTTTTGGGCTGGGATGGAGAAGAGGAGGAGGAAGAAGGGACGGAGGCCATGATTGATTAATTGGAGGCGAAGGAAGGAAGGAAGGAAGAGGAGAAAGAGAAAAGGAGGATGGTATATTGGTATTGGTATTGTGAAATAGGAATTAGGAATTAGGAGTGATGGTTGGTTTTGTCGGAAAGGGGATAAAACTAAAAGTGGTGGGTTTGGTTTGTGTTGGTGTTGGCGTTGGTGTTGTTAGAGACTAATTAAATTAAATTAAATGGTGGGAGGCGGAGCTTTTGATGCTAATGAGGTGATAATTGAGAGCAAGGGAAGAGAAAGGAAGAGAAGGGGTGTAGACAGTAGTAGACTATTAGTAGGACTACTGTGGATTGAGGGAGACATGGGGATGTGCGTGGGGCCCACTAGGCCGGCTCACATTGTCACATGTATTCATTCATTCATTCATTATTTCATATGATTCCTTCGTTGGATAATAGCTTTCTTTTCTGTTTGGTTGTTTATTATTCAGAGCTGTTTGCCCACCCCACCACAACTCTTTTTTTTTTTAACTACTTTGTTTGTATCATTGTATGTGTTTGTTTTTGTTAATAATAAAAGCGTTACCTTGCCTACATTATTTTTGCTATATAACGGTGATTATTAATTTGTATATTTCATGTAGTTTGCATAAGAATTAAGAAGTATCTCAAATCATTTCAGTTATGTAATCTGGGGCTGCTTTACTGTGTTTTTATATGTATGTATGTATGTATGTATTATTATTATTATTATTATTATTATAAAACTACATTCAATACATTATGGTGCACAAAATCTTAGATAGTAAACACATTTGACAAGTAGTGAAGCAGATACTAAATTTATTTAATACATTGGTTTTTTTTTTAAAGTGGTAAATCAAATAGATAAAATAATATGGAATAAAAATATCAAATTATCATAGTTTATAATGTCAGAACAATAAAATTATAAAATTAAAGGTGTTAAACTTTAAGAAATTTATGTATTCTTTTTACCCCACATTACTCTAGTTTAAATATTTTGCGTTTAAAAATAGTGATTTCTATAATTAGAATATATCGCCCACTAAATTATTTTACTTAATTTTTAAGCAAAATCGATATCGAATTTACCTAAATTTTTTTAATTAAATTAGCTATCAACTTAATGATGCAACAGCAGATTACTATGCCATGTGTTTTAGTTAATTAAAAATAGAAATATCAGTTTGTTTAGTGGCACATAGTCATAGCAGCTTTGCGGAGTATTGATTTATTTGCTTCCGTGAACCAAAATTGTGTTTAAATTAATGAACTTTTGCGCAACTTATTTTGTGCTTAGTTTAATCCATATTTCTTTTATATAGTAATTAGTAATTAAACAAGAACGTGAGTGCAAATGAGAGAGAATTTCTTATATTATTATTATAACTATCTCAGAAGCACGCGGCATTAGTCCACTACTAAAACTTCTTTAATTGCTACATTCCATTCTATTCGGCACTGTTAACACGTCGCCACTTCAATAATAAATAAAATTTTTATAATGCCTGATGTTAGAGTATGCTTCTTTTTCCTGTCAAAAGCATGATAATTTTTGTTAGCAGGGTGCATGTCAGAGACGTGGCAGCCTGTTGAACAATCAAAACTTGCATGCTTATATAAACAATTGGACAGTAAGTCAAATTGCAATAATTTGGTACTCCATTTGGATATGTATCAACCAGGCCTGAGATATTTTAATGTTTACCTGTTATTATTTTTTGTGAAGAGAATCTGATATTAAATATGATCACCAAAAAATAAAAATTATGAATCAGAATCAGAAACGACTTCTGCTGCATAAACTCCTTACAGTTTTTGTTTACTCTATGTTAGGACGATTGCACAAATTTCATTAATTAATTTGCAATTTTTTATTATATAACAGAAGTCTAAGATTTCAAAAAAGATTAAATTAAAATAATATGAGCTAACATATTTTATCTTTAGCTAGTAAAATAATGTTTTAAAAATTAAAACTAGTAATGCTAGTTTATCTCTAAAAATTATAGTTCTGCTTAGGACTCGATCAAGTCAATGTCGAAAACTCCTGAGTTGGATTGAAATCGCTAAACACATTATTTTCAATTCTGTCCACGCAATGAAATTGTACAAATTTATAAAATGAACAAAATTTCTGCAATCAATTCTCCATCCATTTTGCATATTTTCTCTACCTCCATATCCCTGAATGGTATGCATATACACATTCAATTAGAGTGCAGAAATTTCATGAAATTATTTATCATAAGCATGTTTAAAGGGTAAATTTATAAAGGAATAGACAGAAAACAACTTTACTCAGAGACACAAGTTTAACAATTTCAGATCAATTCCTTTCTTGATCATTCACATGTAATTTGTTCTTTACTTTTTTGGGTTTACAGAACTAAAATTGGTAACCCAAGAAAGATTTATTCTAATTTCATTTAAGAAAAAAAAAAACGCAGCAGTAACTTTCTCCCATCCCCGTATGTCTGTTTATTTATTTTTTGTTACAATCCCCATAAATCTATATCTAGCTAAATTGAGCAAAGAAAAGCACCCAAAAATTAAATTAAAACTTATCTTGAATTCCTCATTGAATATATCCAAGGAGTATTGACCCCATGTTGCATGAGCATCTGATAGTGACTTGTATGTAGTATCCGCATAATGATCGGCACCTCCTTTTATTAATTTTTTTTTTCTCACAACTTTGACAACCTAACAGAAAAATAAGATTCCTATCTTGAAATACTTAACATCTGCTTTTAATTTTTTAAATATAAGAGTTCATGGTTAAACGCATTATTTAAAACAATGCACTTTGCTTTTGTCCAATGAAAGAGACGACAAAGCCAGACAGTCTCTCTCTCTCTCTCGGCTTTCCCTTGCGCACTACGGTATTGCGGGGTGGGTCCGACCCTCTTCTCTCTCTACTCTCGTCTTCCTCTATAAACTATAATGGGTTCTTCAAGTTTGAGCAATAAAATTGAAATTTGGTTGTCGTCCTAGCTGCCATGTTTGGAGTGGTTAGTGGTGTTGTGATGGCGGGATTGTCTTTTATTGTAACAAATGACAACTAGATATAGATATCCTGGTTGGGTACAGAACTCGTGCTCATTTGTAACGAGTCACTGATTGCTGGGACCCGCATACCGGAAGGTTGGGGTGTGGACCGCGCACCAAAATTTCCCGTGTAGAAAAATCTGAATTTAGAAAATCTCGACAACATAGCATTATAAATCTATCAGTTAACAATAGAATTTTAATCCGAGAAATATTAACTATGGATCTCGCATTTCAAAGGGAAAAAGGCATTCATAAAGTTGTAGAGCTTGAATGCTTAATGATTTTTTTTATTAAATAAAGAATAAGTAAATTGAATAAATGCAATGGAGAAAAGTTCATGCTAGCGCTAGATGGAGAATAAGATAAGTATTTTCTTTTTCGAAAATTGATTAGTGTCATCGTTAGGAATGCCATCGCTGTCATCGGTAAGCCAGCGATTCCCTCATCCAACACATCTTTTTCTCATCCAGCGCATTTTATTCCGTACGTAAATATTCAGTTAGATAATTAAGTACAAATGTTCTGTTAATTGAGTATAAATGTTCAGTTAGTTGCAATAAAAGATATAAATGTTATCAGCAAAAATGTTCAGTTGGATAAGTATATATAAGTGTTCAGTTTAGCAAAAGCAAATGTTCAGTTTCGTAAGTACAAATGTTCAGGTTATTACATATAAATGTTCAGTTTATTAAGTATTACTTTCTTTTTTTTTTAAAGATGCCAAGTGAAGGAGTCACGAACTGAAAAAAACCACAAGAAAAATTAGACTGACGCGACTGACGCGCAGCCCAATATAATAAAATCATAGTTGACGCATTTAACTGAATATTTTTTATTATTAAATTGAACATATTTTATTATTAAATTGAACATTTGTAACAGACAGCAGCGATGGCGCGAGAGAGTTTTTTTAGCGATGGCACTTATCATTATTGATTTTTTCCCCTTTTTAAGAAGTTCAAATAAATTAGGCGTGTAATTCAAAATCGATGTTTAAAATTAAAATCCAATATTAAGATTGCAAAAGGAGGGATGATTTAATTAACTAAATGGGTCGGGTTACTAAGAATAAAAATATAACCTAACCTATGAATTTAGATTTTTAATCGGGTTATTTACTAATACTAAAATAAAATAAATTCTAATCAACTAGAATATTGTTTGAACCCGTAAAAATACAAATCGAGTTCGACGGGTTGAACAGATTGGACGGATTTCTATTTTTTTGACAGCCCTAGCAAAAGGATTAGATGAATGATAAAAAATTGATTCAAATCATGCGTCCTCAAAACAACGAAATAAATTTGACTAAAACTCTCTATGAAAATGTCCATACAGTCACAGAGAAGACTAACTAGAGATGAGGGATTCTATAGAAGAACCATATATGGAATGCAAAAATATCAGATATTGGTCATTCGAACTCCGTATAATAATATGATTTAGTTTTATTTAAAAAATTACATGTAAATATAAATACATATAATTATTCAGATTCGGTGGCATACATATAGCCTTGTTGTTTAAAGTAAGGTAAAACTCATTAATAACTGAATTAATTAATAATATTTTGGATCACTTACCACATCTCCTGATATGATATATAATTTGTTGATTTGACTGACAATAAGATAATAACTAATCATTAATTTTTTAGCTTGTTTAAAATAACTAACTGGCATAGTTGTTAAAAATATTATTTAATTAATTTTAAAAAAATATAAAAAAAGGTTATTTGTCATCTGTTATGTATTCAATTTCATGTGGGTGTTGTTTAAAAGTACAAGATATCGTCCAAGATGAATCTCGCATAATTGTGTAAATAAATAAATTTTATAATCAAAGTCTTTCATTAATTTCATCAACAAACTTGACTGATGTCTTATTTTTCTTCTTATATTAAGCCCCATAAGATTATTTAAATTAATCATATGTCATATATCTCTTTCAATTAGTGAGATCGAACGCCAATAACTTGTAATTTAACCATTTTTTTAGCAGAACTGAAATAACAGTCATAAATCGCTTGCTTTATTTCATATCATCTCAATAAAGTCTCTAAATTATTTTTCAAATAAATTAAAAATAATTAACTAAATTGATTGAAATAGTAAGAAAATTGTTATATTGTGTTAAAAACATATAAATAAATAAAATATAACTTTTATTAAGCTAATTTGTATAATTCAAATTATTTTTATTATTTTTTTACATATGTTATACATGAAATCTATAATGAAATTAAGGATTAGGAAAAATTACGGCTTCGCAATTGCACAGAATTGGTTAATATCCACTTGTGGTCTCTTTTATTAGCGAATATTTTAGCTTAATAACAACTAGCTCTGATACCAATAGTTATACATAATAACCTAGCTGTGATACCAATTATTATGCACAACAATTAATATTAGAATCTTGTCTTCTCATTCCATTGCTCATTCTCTTTTATTCCAAATAAAGTCTCGAGATATTGTAGAAAGAAACAAGTTATAGTTCGCATAAAAAAATTAATAGTTCGTTGTGAGATATCAGAGAAAGAAACAAAACAAGAAAATTCTTAATTAATAATATTAAATTGAATATCTTATTTATATAAATTATAAAAAAAATGAGCATTAGACACATGTTGTGCTTGTTAGAGACTTTGAGTGAGGGTCTAGAACAACTCAATGAAAATAAATGAGGGTGAACGAATGGAATCAGGTTAAAAAAACAAGAGTTGTATTTTTCATCATTGTAACACATGGCAACTTGAAGGTCCTTACGTATGTGCCTCGGTCTTTTTCATTTCATTTTTTTCTCGTCTAGAAGTATCCATACATGCATGCGATGCAACGGCTCAATATACATTATACAATAGATGTAACCCCCTGACCCCCGTGTGTATATATTATTTTACCATCCGTGTCGCTTAGATTGTTAGACATCATCCAAACAAACCTTACCATTAAGTAAGAGAGTAGTGCAATTTGGCTAAAAAAATGAAAGTAAAAGGAGCAATGGGAATAAAATAGAAATCCAACGAGAATTTTTGACATCTTATATTTTTTATTTAAATTTAAACTTTAGTCATATATTTTAAACTTAATGGTCAATTACAAAACTACTTTGACTTTTATGATATAAGGATTTTATGTATTTGAAAATTTGATCGAATTAAGAAGTTTAATTTGAGACTTTATATAATTTAATTAATTCTTTTGAATAATTTTTCAAGCATTATAAAAAAATGAATTAATTATTCCTAGAGTTACACAACAAGAAAAAAAATGCATAAGCTAACATTATTAAAAAAATAAATAAATATTATATTAATAGAACATTTACATAGCTGTAGTGACATGACCACGAGTGTTTACATGGGTAACGTATTTATTATATTTTTCATGGACTCGTGGAGATTTTATTAAACTTTCAAATTAACTTCTAAGTTTTTGATCCATTATAGAGTATCCCACAACTATATTTAATTAAAGCTACTTAACTAAATAAAGAAGCTGTCGGCCCATGTTTTGTCTTTGTTTTGTCTTTGTTACTCTCTATTTGTGAAACTTTTGAATTTTTGAACTATTAGGTCAAAAGTTGTATCTTTTAAATTTGTTGGAATGATAAAGATGATCCTAGTATTTCTCATTAGGACATTCGTATCTAAAAACTAGCATAATTAATTTTTTACAGGTTAATTAGTTTGGTTTAGGAAAATTAGCTCTGATGAAGAAGGAAAACGCATAGGAGGAAAGAATGAAAACACAGGTAAGGGATAAGGGGAGTACGCTATGGATGATAAATCCAGGGGATGTCGAATGGGGATTAGGAAAAAGTTCGTATAATTATAGGAATGCAGAAAATATTATATTATAAATTTAAATCCGTAACTCAATAGTCGCTTATTTTTGTAAAATAATAAAATAATATAAACAAAAAATGTATCTCCATCACTGTATTGTATCATGCAAATATTAGTAGGGCGAATTATCTATACATAGCTTACTAGAGATGTAAATGATCAACCATTTTACAAGGGTGCATGACTTTTGAGTTTGCTATAATTAATTCCTGTAGGAACATAAATGGTCAATATGGTAACATGTCAAAAAATGATACTAATAAAAAAAATGGTCGGAAAATAACAATTGATGTAGCAGTTGTTATGTCCCAACTTTAGAATAGCTAGAATTTGAGATCATGTTAGATCTCTGATACCAATTGTTATGCATAACAATCTAGCTCTGATACCAATTGTTATGTATAACAATTGGTATTAGAATCTCGTCTTTTTTCTCCATTCATCATTCTCTCTTCTTCAAAATAAAGTCTCAAAAAGAAAAATTCAATTTTAAGCTTTTTAACTCATTCTTTTCTTTCCTTTTAAATACAATACTTGATTTTTTTTCTCGTTTCTTTTAATTGATATGTTCTAAAAAAGAGTGCATTTGGTCATTTTTTTTTTAGTTTTCATTTCTAGTCAGCAAAGTTATATTTTCGGCCTTAAATAGATCTCATTCTGTAAAGAAGCAACAGAGATGAGATAATGGAACTGTAAAATGTGTTTTACATTTGAAATTAGATTAGTTAAGCTATTGCACTCTATAAATTATTTTCCCCAAGCTATCTAGTTTTGTATGTTTACATTTTTTTTAGTATCATACTAAATGTGATACGTAGTAATTTTAAAATATAAAATTTCAACTTCAAATTTAAATTAATTAAAAATTTAATTCAAATTTAATTTATTTACACAATTATATGTGATGCACTCCAGACAGTATTATGTACATTGCACCCGCGTAAAATTGGAAACATAATAGGAGACAACCAACGAAAATGAAAGACCATCGGATAAAATTTTGTTTATACCATATTAATATAGTTGTTACAAAAATCATGTTATCAATAAAGTTCTTATTTTTAAAGATATCATATATTAGGAAAAAAAAAGGTTTTGGTTATAAACTGCTGCTTCTTATTTCAAATTTGAATAAAGAATTTTTTTAATTCAAAATAGATCCAAACATATATTTAGGTAAATAAAATTATGATAGATGATAAAATAAATTTGTGTAATCGAATAATATCTTCTTGTTTGGGACAAGAGGCTAAGTTATTGTTGTTGAATAATATCTTCTTAGTGCTTACATCCTACTTTAGGGGAACATTTTTTTCAAGGACATTTGTATCTAAAAACAAGCACAATTAGTTTTTATTCCAAGACAATTAGTTTTTTTTTATGTCAACCATTTTTTTTTTGGGCATTTGTATGTAACAACTAGCATAATTAGTTTTTTTTCATGTCAACTATTTTTTCTGAACATTTGTATCTAAAAAATAGCACAATTAGATTTTTTTTCAAGCACAATTATTACTTGAAACTAGGACAATTAGTATTATTTTATAGCACAATTAGGAATAGTTAATTGTTCTAGTTTCATCTAGAAAAAAAAGTTCTGAAGAGGAAGGAAAACACAGGAGAGGGAGGAATGAAAACACACGAAATGGACGAGGGGAGTACGTTTGGACTTTTGGATGATAAATCCAGGGAATAAGCGACAAAATTAGAAAGTTAGTTAGCATTAATGGGGATGCTGGATGGGGATGATAGGAAAGTTCGTATTATTATAGGAATGTAGAAAATATTATATTGTAAATATAAATTCATAACTAAATAGTCACTTATTTTGGTAAGATAATAAAAACAAAATACAAAGTATCTCCATCATTGTATTGTTTCTTGGAAGGACATGTTTATCTATACATAGCTTAACAGATGTAAATGATCGACCATTTTATAAGAGTGCATAACTTTTTAGTTTGTTATAATTAATTCCTACAGAAAAACAAATGACCAATAGCGTAGCATGTCAAAAAATTATACTAATAATAAAATGGTCTATGTTATTTACTACCTTGGTTGATAAGGGCAACCCGAATAATAAGATATCAGCAAAAAGATACAGATCGGATTATTTACTAAATAATAAAATAAAAAATCTAAATCAACTCGAATAATGCTTGAACCCGTAAAAATATGGATCGGGTTGGATGAGTTGAACAGATTGGACGGGTTTCTATTTTTTTGTACAACCCTAGCAAAAGGATTAGATGAATGGTCAAAATTTGATTTAGATCATGCATCCTCAAAACAACGAAATAAATTTGACTAAAGCTCTCTATGATAAAGTTCGTACGGTCACTGAGAAGACCAACTAGAGATGAGAAATTCTACGGAAGAACCATATATGGGATGCAAAAATATCAAATATTAGTCATTCGAACTCCGTATAATAATATGATTTTTAGTTTTATTTAAAAAATTGCATGTAAATGTAAATACATATAATTATTCAGATTCGGTGGCTTACAAGTAAGGTAATACTTATTAATAACTAAATTAATTAATTATGATGTATAATTTGTTGATTTGACTGACAATAAGATAATAATTGATCATTAATTTTTTAGCTGGTTTAATATAACTAACTGGCATAGTTATTAAAAATATTATTTAATTAATTTTAAAAAATATATATATATAAGGTGATACTATTTTATTCGAAACGGGCAAATTTATAAGTTGGGAAGCCCGGGCAAATTTTGTTACATCTAATTTCGTAATAAATGGAAAAGTTTGACCCATCTTATCTTAAAAAATAATAATAAAAAAAAATAAAATCTGACATTGTTTGATTAAATAAAAAGCCTGACATGAGACCAAATTGTACTGCAGAAGCAGATGATATAATCAGAATTGATTTCAATTTTGAAAATGATGGCTCACATATATGTGCTAACACTCTTCATTGAAATTTGCATAATTTGAAAGAGACCAGCTCGACAAGAATAAGAACCATCTGGTTTTGTTTAAAATGTTCAATCTAAAGTCGATGGTTCAACCCTACTCGAGACTTTATGATAAAATATCAAATATGCATAATTGAACTATAGGATAATTTTCATGTGCATATGCAGAACCGTCTGATTATTTGTGTTGTACTTGCATGTCCAGTAAAGAGGAAAACTTGCTAAAGGCGGCCAGCGAGAGAGCAAAAAAATTATTGTAGGAAGTTACTAAATTAAGGCTAACGTGTCATCGATGGCATCATCGTTCCCGTATCATCGAGTCATTTTTCAAGATCTAAATTTCAAACGGTCAATCTGACCGTTTAAGTTGTTCTATTCATATATATTGAAGTATCCTACGAGACCAAATTTTACATTTTTTCGATTTTTTTTTTGCTATTTGTTATGATGTTTTCAAATTAGAGGATCTGAAATACTCAAATTATAATATTTTTCAAATATCATAATAAAGAGCAAAAAAAAGTTGAAAAAATATATAATTTGGTCTCAAAGGATATTTCAATACAGAGAACAATTTGAACGGTTCGAATTGACTGTTTGAATTTTGAATCTTAAAAACTGACTCGATGGTACGGGGACCTTTCGTGCCATCGATGGAATATTAGCCTTTCTCCCTCCCTCCCTCCCTCTCTCTCTCTCTCTCTCTCTCTCTCTCTTTCTCTATATCTCTTTCTCTATATATATAGAGAGAGAGAAGGAGAATGACTAACGTGCCATCCATTTTCTATTGACTCGTTTATCAAGATCCATAATTCAAACGATCAATCCAAATCATTCAAGTTGATCACCATATTGAAATATCCTTGGAGACCAAATTTTACATTTTAAAAAAATTTGTTTACTAATTATTATGATATTTAAAAAAAAAAGCATTATATTTTCAGCCGTCCAATTTGAAAAATATCATAGTAAATAGCAAAAAATATATATAAAATATTAAATTTTGTCTCCAAGGATATTTCAATATGATGATCAACTTGAGCGATTTGGATTAATTGTTTGAATTTTGAATCTCGAAAAACAAGTCGATAGAAAATGGATGACATGTTAGCAATTCTCTCTCTATGTGTGTGTGTGTGTGTGTGTACACACACACATATAGAGAGAGATGTATAAATGCTATGGTGCATCGTGATATATTGAGGCTTTTGTAAATCGTGTTATCTGTCAATCATTTTACAAATTGACAAATCTAATTAAAATATTAAACTAATCCAATCTACATATTGAAATCTCATTACAAATCAAATTTTATCTTTTTTTAAAATTTTCACTATTTTTTCGAATTTTTTAACGCTTTCCTTTTTTTTACCAACTAATAATAAGGAAATTCCAAAAATGACAGACTTAAAAAAAATCCAAAAGAAAGCAATTTTTTTTAAATATAAAATTTGGTTTGTTATGAGATTTCAATATATAGATCAGATTGGTTTAATTACATTTATCAATTTGTAAAACTATCAATAAATATGATCGCGATGTACAAAAGCCTTAATACATCGCAATGCACCATAACATATATATATATATATATATATATATATATATATATATATATATGATTGCTAAAATGCTATGCATAGTACGGATGACCTTCATGCTACGAATTCGTTATTGAATTTCATGTTTCAAACTATCGATCCAAACCGTTCATTATGTTCTTCATATTGAAATCTCATTAGAAACCAAATTTTATATATTTTTTAATTTTTTTATTATTTTTTCAGATTTTTGAAAATCCTTAATCTGATAAATTCTGGACCCTTCAATAATATATTTCATGCACAATAGGTTTTCTCTCTCTCTCTCTCTCTCTATATATATATATATATATATAGAGAGAGAGAGGGAGAGAGAGAGGATTGCTAAAATACTATGCATAGCACGGATGACTTTCGTGCTACGGATTCATTTTTAAATATAATGATTCAAACAATCGATCCAAACTGTTCATTATCTTCTTCATATTGAAACCTCATTAAAAACCAAATTTGACATTTTTTTATTTTTTTACTATTTTTTCAGGTTTTTGAAAATCGCTATTAATGAAGGGTCTAGAATTTATCAGAGGATTTTCAAAAATCTGAAAAAATAATAAAAAAATTTAAAAAAATATAAAAGAGAAAATCTATTGTGCATACTAATGTATTGGGTCTTCTATGCATACAAATTCAGAACGTTGGATCTGCTTCAAGATTAGTGCAGATCAAGTCGCTGGATTGAAAAAATTAACTTGTCCTTCTCCCTTATTTTGTTCCGCTCCTCCCCCGACGCAAACCCTTCCCCCTCTTCGTTCTTTACATCTCTCTCCTCTCTCTCTCTCAAACAAAAAATGAAAACCTAGACTCACTCCTCTACTCGCCTCTCTCGACAAACAAGTCACGCCGCTCTTCGAGACTCCGACTATCATCCAGTCTGATTCTCATCCTCTCTTAGTCGCGCCGCTCTTCCTCTTCGCTTAATCGTATCTCCAAGATTTCGATTAGGATTTCCGGTTCCTGGTTACCTGAAGCTTCTAGGTAACTCTCTCATTCTCTCTCTCTCTCTCTCTGCACCAGTTATTTTCTGCTTCCTTGAGATTTCTGCTTCCTCTCACACTGCCGACTAGTTGAAAGTTCCAAGTAAAACTAAAAAATTCTTAAAAATGATAAATAAAAATATTAATTAAATGAATTTACAATTTGACTTCGACATCTCTGTTTTGTGCAGATATTATTAAATGTTGAGGTGGTTAGCAACTCTTTGAATGGTTTGTCTCGTGACAATAAACAATTGGTACAAAAGTTTTCAATTTGAACCAACTAAACTGTCATACTGTTGTGTGCTTTTAAAATTATTGACATGGGTACTGCACATGAGGTTATTTGGAGTGTTTTCACCTGATATAAACTTAATTTCTTTACCAGTGAGCCGCATGCAGTAGGTTTGAAAAGAATGTGACATTTTGGTGATAAAAGCTGGGAAGGATAACCATATATTTAGCTTTTGGATCCAATTCCATCTAACTTTGAAACCACTAGTTGATCAGACGGTGTTCAATTGTCCATTAAATTAATTAGCTTGGTTAATTATTTTTGAAAATTTTATTCATGTCCTTGCTGACTACACCAATTGATAGCTATGATCTAATTCTGTTATTTGTTCAAGCCATTTTACTTGTGACATGTGTAGAGTATATTATTTGCATTTGTCATGTGCTTTTAGTTTTTTCAATTAACTGACTTTGCTTGTATTAGAAATTTCTAATTATTATGGAATTAACTTAATTATTTATACTACTATACTAATAATTATATTCTTTCGGCTTTTGTATTAGAAAAAAAGGAAGATGAAGGGAAGGAGAAGGAAAAAAGTTATAGGGATGACGACAGTGAGTCTGAGAATTTCAGTGGAGAAGAAGACGACAGAGAAGAGAGTGACTAAGTAACACCATTTTGTGATTAGAAAACTTTTTGGGGTGATTTTGTAAAGATGATTTATATTGAATTTTGTGATTAGGAAATTACTAAACTAGTATGACTAAGCGTACATATTGTTTATCTGATAGATATTAGCAATAGTTGTATTCAATCAGTGCTTTAATGTTTGTTTGTTCTTTTTCATTACTTAGTTGTATGCAAACGGTAAAAGTAGTTGTATGCAAATGTAATTGTCTGACATGTATGTATTCAATCAATGCTTTGATGGATTATTCATTCAGTTGACATGTATGCGCATTGGACATTTATTCATAAGAATCAATGTGATATGCAATAGGATGGTAGTAAGGTGCTAGTGGACTGGACAATACATGATTTGATCATGGACATAGACGGAATATTAATGCTTATTATGGGCATGGTTTGATCATGGACACTAATTCTCTATTATTGGACTGGATTGGACGTGGATTGAAACCCGTCCGCTAGCAGCCTTTGATGGTACTGTACGTAATGAAACAAGAAGTAATGTGCTGCATTGGACATTTATTCATAAGAAATAGTTCAACTTAATGTGATAAGCTAGTAGTCATTTAAAAAAGAAAAACAATAACACCAATATAGATATGAGCTAGCTGTAAACATTTTAGTTGCTTTTGGTGGCCTGGACATATATGGCGGCTAATATTGAGGTGATTCATATTTACACTATATAGATAAATTGAGTAGCATCAGGTGCTCAGTGTCTAATCAAAATAAAATAAAATTACCAGTTTACATACTAATCAATATCTTGAGATTAACCTAATTTACGTTGACAATGAAAAATAGAAATTTCATTCTAATCAATTACATTGAAGTCATAACATCACTGGTCACTTCAAATTAAACAAAAACTCATACTAGTAAGTATCTATAGTTCTATACAAATAATTTACATTTACTAAACAATATCTTCTCAGATAATCTTAATTTAAATAGACTAAATATCACTAAAACAACAACAACAAAGAATCTACTTAGCTCGGTCTTGAACGAGTGCATTGTACCAGCTAAAGGATCTACAACCGCTTGATATCTACAAAAAATTAAAGTGAAAATTCATTAGTTCTAAGCAATTCTTCATCACAAGAATTAAAAAATTGAAAGTATTATATAGTTCTAAGCTAGAGTCTACATCTTATATATCAACTAATATCAGCAATTAGGATTCTTAATATACCAGTAGAAAAAGAAGACAACGTCTTATATGTATCAGCCATTAACCAATTAATTGCACATTAGAACCCAATTGTACCAATTAAGTAACTACACAATTATTTATGCACAAGCGAAATTGAACCTAATTGCAAACAAATCCCAATTTCAGCCTAATTTTGTAACCTATCAACCAAAAGTTTTTTGAAGAAAAAATTAGCAACCAAATGTTTCACAAGGCCAATCATGTGTTTACTTTTAGAATGATGTTTAACAGAGAATACAATAAAAAAAAACTCAAAAGGAAAAAGAAGTCATATTAAATTGTCTTAAGAGCCGATAGATAAATTAACTATAATCCTGAAATCAGGTTCCCTGTTCGAGATCAAAACTAATTTTCAAACCAAAAGCTCTCGTACCACAATAAATTTTTGTCAAAAAAAGAAAAAAGGAAAAAAAAAAGAGCAATACAATCGATTTCTCTTACCAGAGCACAAGTGAAACCATGTGCGCCTTAATCGCAAGAAAAAACTTGCGTACGGGACAGAGTGAAAGAGGGTCGAGTACCTCTCCAATGAGAGAGACGCGAGATTAATAGTTGCCTCGACTTGCAGCGGGGAATGTGTCGGAGACGAAGAGAGGCGCGACTATGACAACAAGAGGAGTCGGAGTCGGAGTCGGAGATGAAGAGAGAGGTGTTACTTGATTTTCATTTGTCGTCGATGCAAAAGAGTCAGAGTCGGAGAATAAGAACTGGAGTGAAAGAGAAAGAGGCAAGAGACAGATCTAGGGTTTCATTTGTATGAAGGGGAACGATTGAGTCGGGAGAGGAGCGGAACAAAATAAGGGAGAAGGACAAGTTAATTTTTTCAATCCAGCAACTTGATCTGCACTAATCTTAAAGCAGATCCAGCGTTCTGAATTTGTATGCATAGAAGACCCAATACATTAGTATGCACAATATGTTTTCTATATAGAGAAAGCTTTCAATCAAAGCGCTTTGACCGGAGTCCCGATTCAATCCCGTTAGATCTCAATTTTGAAAATTTAAATGACCGATCCAAACCGCTAAATATGATCTTCATATTGTAATCTCCTTGCCGACCAAATATTACAATTTTTTTACTATTTTATGAAATTTTAGAATATTGTTAATCTATTTTTTTTAACCATTAAAAAAGTAAGCGTTTTTAAAAATCCGAAAAAAAATAAAAAAAGAAAGGGGGGGGGGGGGGGGGGGTTTGGCTTTAGCCTTTAGGTGTGATGGGGATGGGGCAAATGTCCGTGGCTGGTGAGATGTTTGCTTTAAGGTTTGACGTGAACGTGATGTTAGGCTCGTGTATATTGTTGTTAGTTTACACCTTTTGAGGGTTTTCCGTTGATGATCTTTCGTAATCATGATTAGGCCTAATTCCATAATTAGTTCACCCTTTTTTATATCTTTTGGCGTTGATAGCACCATTTCATCTACTCTCGTGAGAGACATCGAAGTAGCCCTCCTACCTGCTAGGCTCCGCTGCTACCCCTACGCTCTTCTAGAAATTGAACATTGCAATTTTCAATTAAAAAAGTAAAAGAAAATAATAAATAAAAAGAAATGAGCATGCTATGTATGGCACGTTGAGATGAAGTAAAGTTTTAGCAACCTACTTTAGTCTACGATTTTATCCGATTGCGATTGCTGTATCCTAATTGAAGATTTTCTCAGATTGGGTTTAGGAATTTAGAATGGGGCTTCCATGCGGACAAATCTAAGTTAGTAGCTGGGCATTTGTTATGAGGATTTAGTATGTGATTTCCACTTTGTTTCATTACAAGCAAAAATGAAATAACAAGAATTAAAAAAAATAATAATAATATTAGACCGAAATGTTGTTGGCCTTCACTGACCTTTTGCTATCTAGAGGTAATTCTAAACTGGTTCGGGTCCCATGTTTCTGACAATAGTTAAATCTTGACCCTGAGCCTGACTCGAATTTGTTCAGAAAAAACATGGAATGTAACCTAAATCAACTAAAAAATTCTTGAGATTCTGCATATATGTTTTTTCTTTAGATATGCTTGACAGTGGCTGTCAAGAGATATTCTGCATATTAGTTAACAAAACCAGACGAGGGATAGAGGCCTAAATGCTACCTTGCTGTTCTTCGAGCTTTTCATACAGAAACACTGAGTTCATATTCTGCCATGTAACTATGCACTGCTTGTGGGTGATCCGATCAAATTTCAAGTTTCTTTTTTTTTTTATCTGGGCCGCTATATTTTGATTTTGATGGTCCACAAGCTTGCCATCATTTTACCAGCAGCAGATGCAGAGTCCAGAACACCACGCTAGAATCAAATCAACCCCAACAACTAAACGAGGACCTCTGATCCAGAAGCAGTGAGTGTTCTGCACTTTACATTGTCAATCAGCAGCACTGGTCTGCACTCACATTTCATTGCTACAGAGAATCCTGGCAGGACCATAAATGTAAGTGCTCTTCATCAAAGAATGCACGGTGGCTCATGAATTCCATATTATTTTTGGATTGGTTCCAAAAGGTATCGACTGGGATTCCTAAAACAAATAGGGAGGAGCAATATAATGAAAAGGTGGTATCAATTTTAATGTTTGATTTGCCTTAATCAAAGTGTGCATAGACAGAAGAATTGCAGCCCCAACTGCTAGGACAATAATATATTTGTACTCCATGGTAAATAATTAAGTCATCAAGAACAATACATGCATTAAAATAACATGTGAAAGAAATACTCCTATAAAATGAAAAGCAGCATAGAGGATGAATCTGGTAAAGCAGATTAAGTGGTATTCATATCAGCAGTCGAGCTGTCGCCATCTGCAATGAAAGAGATGTAGAAACATATTTGAAACGAATATAGTTCAACAGATCCAAGGCAGGTTGTTAAAAGTAGATAATTATTATACCTTCAGTTTCAGCAGCTGTATAAATAGATCTCCTTGAGCGTACTTGTTGCTGAGGTGTTGGCTGTAAAAAAAAGTTAAGATAAATAACATAAGTAACTAGTGGCAGCATAATTTAAAAAAAATATATTAAAGGGACTGCTGGCAAATTACTAACCAAATCATTGGGAAAAAAAAAATGAAGTTTGGAACAAAAAGGGAAAAATAAAACAAACAAATGCCCTAAGACAACAAAATCCCTTCTTAAGCTGCAAAAAAGCTAGAAGATGACATAGGAATATAGTTGCTTGATTTAAGCTAAATGTGGTCATATCTATATTCATATACATTTTCCATCGCATTCTTTGAAGGATTTATCTGACAAAATATAATGAAGTAAAAAAACTTGTGCATCAATTGCAAGCATGAGAATATCAGGTGTTCTCTGCAGACTTTGCAATATATTGATCATAATTTGCACAAAAGCCTCAAATTAAATGAAAAGCAAATCTTACCAGACAATGTAATCAGATGAATATTCTATAATTCGAGATCTAATTTTTACAGTAAACTAATGCAGTAAAGATAGGTATAAAAGCATAACCTGTAATTTTGGTCTGAGTGCCTCAAGTGGTCCCTTGGGTTTCTCAACAGGAGCTCCTTGCTGTTTAAAGTAGGACAAAATTCAGATCAATTTCTATCAACTATATGAAGTTTCATGATTCAAAGATCCTCTGTGCAGCAAAACAATTGGACTTGTCATATTATGATTGCAATTTTTTTAATAAAATATATATATAATGTTAATCAATTGACTAAATATAATAGAAAACAATAAAAAATTATTTAACATACTCAATCCAATTAAGGATACTAAATAAACAATTAATAGCTTGGACATGTACCTTTCCTAGAGCCCAATCAGCAGAATCAAAGTATGCACGCTCATGATCCTACGAAAAAGAAGATGGCTTTCAGATTACAAATAAAATATGTAGAATATGTGGGATATATAAGCCTATTCAATGTACACACATGGCACAAACTGCAATACTAAAACTTGATACGAGCATTTGTCTTGTCAGCATTGAGAAACTACCAAATCACCACTAATGATTAGTGGCGCTTGCAAAAACACATGCATAATAAATATAGGCACTGGCTTGGTATAATGAAAAAGAATAAAATTCAACACTTCCTTTTGAGGCCACCATGTTGCAGCCCATTCAGACCTCATACTGTGTCCAAAAGAGAGAAATTTTTCTCGAATTGTCCCTTTTACCATTCTACTTTGACATATTGTTCTAAAGCCTAGACCTTACCATAACGAGAAGAGAACTTCAGAAAAATGATTTTGTGCAGATATTAGGGAAGGATGCATATATACCGAGACAATTATATTAGAGAGAAAAGGAACATGTTTGTCCATCAAAGTCGGTGGGTCTTACAAATACTAAGATGTAAGAATTACTGATGTTCCAGCAACGAAGAATTAACAATGGTGCTTCTAGGGTGAAAAAATAGAAAAAAAAAAAAAGAAAAAGCTCAAAGAGAAAATCTACCTTGGAAATAAGTGGAGGCTTTTTTGGTACCATCCCTCCATACTTCTTTTTTATTGCTTCCTCCTGCCAAAAAGAAGAATAGATCAAATTACTCTGACCATAATATTAAATATTATGAACAAATATTTCCTTCCAGTAGCATCCCTAGAAGGAACATGTCCAAATGACTCGTATCGTGTCACAAGCAGGTCCATTTTCATTGGAAAGGAAAGAAATTGATGCTCAAAAGGCAGCCAAATTTGCAAACCTCAAACTGCAACCAAAGTGGTAGCAGTAGACTAAAGAAAAAAGGGAAATGGGTTAGCTCTACATGGCTGGTCCAGCTATCATAAAATGATAATCATTAAAACTTTTATACCATACACCACCCAAATTGTATGCCTTCTCCTAGTAACCATTGCAGAAATAGCAGAACAAACTGCTGAAACTGAAATGGTGCAGCCAGAGTTCGGTATTTTGACCCAACATTATGGTACATCAAAAGCCCAAGATTAATTAATATGGGTGGCGATTTAAATGACAATATTTTAAACTGACTATTCCGACAATTATCACAAAATAAAAATGATAGAAATCCAGATTGTAGGCATAAGCCTATATTTTACATGTAGTTCCTGTGAGAACTGATGAGCTTTGGAACATGTTTTACCATTCATTGAATAATTTCAACTTTATAAATGGTCTGAACTTAATGACCCCTGATGCATTATCAACTCAAATTGGATGAACATTGATAGTTAGGCTATCTATAGACTCAAGCAGTGCACCTTTAAACATTTCCTTTTAAGCATTTGATTTGAAAGATACCGTCAACACTCTTGAGTAAGTCTATTGACAAGGGACCCCTTCCCAATAAATATTCGTCAACAAATTAAAGCGATATTAAACAAACCTGGGCTTGAGGTGAAGGCATGGAGGTGTTTGCATTTTCATCCATAGGTTCTTTTAATGTGCACTTTACAGCAAAAGGATCTTGCAACTGTATAACAATTAAAGTATTCAACAGAAAAACCTAGATAGGCAAAGCTCTCAGTTTAAGTTGTCTTAAATGACCAAAAAATAGTTATTGAGAGCAGCCGTAAGCTCATGTCAATTGAAGTCATTTCATTGCATTGATTACAGAAGACTTGTAGCCAATTAAGGCATTGAACTACTCTCAATGGTATTTTAAATTAGAAGGAGAAGAAAAGAAAGCATGCTGGTAAATTTATCTAATTTGTTATGACAGCATTTCTTTTAATTTCTTAAATTCAAATGTGTATGCCTGAAGATTGAGTTCCTGTATATTTGATTAAATTCCCTTCCTGAAGGTTTGATTCGACAGTGGTATGGTGCAATAATACTTCATTTATTTGATTAATTGAATTCCCTTCTTGAAGGTTTGATATGACAGAGGTATAAAGAAGATGGTCTCAGAGTGTCCACAAAAATGACTGGAACAATAATACTTCATTTAATTTAAACTAAAGTACACATCAAAGGAACAATGTTCTTATGGTCCAATGCCTATAATTGACCATCTAGCCATGTGTGTAATAATTGTAACTTCTTTAATATAACTATTCTAGCTGATTGGCATGCCAATACAGCTTATCCTAGCTAGTAGCAGCATCAACTTCAATATATTGGAAGTTGTAAAATTAGGCCAATTAATGCTAAAATGTGTAATAGTTATCAGATGCGATGATTGCTACATCTTCGATTTCAAAATTAAGAGACTTCATCTGTCTAATTATTATCTATTTATCTACATAACAAAATCACTAGTCTAGATAACTGATTCATTCGATGATCACATCAGATAATGGACACATTGCCTCAAAAAGCACTTGTCTATAAATTCCTCTGCAATCAAAGACAAATCGATTGCGAAAAATTCGAAGATCAGGTCGCGATCGAACATTACGCGTGAAAAATCAAAGCAATAGATGGATCTAGTAACGAAGTTGCTAGAAAAAGAAAAATTGAAAAAATGAAAGAAAAAGATAAAAATCAGATCTGAAGCACTCACCCGTGTTGGTTTCCCTTGACTCGTGAGTCGTGAGTCGTGAGGCTGGTGTTATTGTAGGACCTGTTTTGTTTTTGTTTTTGTTTAGAGAGGAGAAGAGATCAGAAAAGGAATTCAATTATGAAGGGGACGGGAAGGGAAGAGCGGGCCGGGTTTTGTATCCAGATTCTCTAAGACCTAAATACTGTGCAAATCTTTATGGTGCTTCTTTGACAGTGGCTCATGCTTAGGACAACCGACAACGCAGGTTTAGACCCACAGGTCAGATGACTGACCGCAATGTCGATCATTCGTACCTGTTCCAGAGGACTTTGGACATATAAGAGGATATTAGGGAGGACCGGGTCCAGCGTCAGGAAAAAATGATTGGATTCAAAGTTGCGGCTTTCGGGTCAAATGGAGTTAACAGTCAATGCAAACCAATAACCGTACTTCCGACCCGATAAGCTGCGGATCAGTGTCAAATTGGGCTGGGACGAATGATGCGTTTTGTTCAAATCCTGAAAAGCACGTGAAGATCTATGTTTTTTTTTTTAAAGATAAATTGGAGATTTAAGTCACCTAACTTAATTTTAAATTAAATGTTTATGAAAAACATTCCAATCGAATTTCGAACCTGCGATCTTTCACTCGAAGATAGAGGTCTTTGCAAATAAAACATCAGCAACTGAATTATATAACTCACTAGTCACTACTTTGTATCTGTTGTATATTTTAATCAGTTAAAGCCTCGTTTCGACTCATAAAACTACAAACTTCCCATCAGTTTACTGTTTTGCAAAGTTGCAATCTCGCATACATTTCATATTTGTATTAGCTAGAGCACATTGAGTCGATTTTTGTTTTTATTTTTTCAAATAAATTGGGGGTGTAAGCAACCCAACTTATTTTTAAATTATAAATGTTTATCTATAATCTTTCACTCAAAGTACATTGTTCTTTGTCACTAGATCAAGAACGGATTCTTATTGAGTCGATTTTTGTGCTCATTGTTGTTCCTAAGGAGGCGGCTTAATTAAGGTTTAGCGGAAGCAATTATGGTTTTGGACCGGTTTGGTATGAACTATCCTAACAGAATTCAATTGGCACCCAAAACAAGCAAGCACACAAGCAATTCAAGTATAACAAGATAATAAAGAGAGAGAGGGAGAGAAATTGAACACGCGATGTGATTACGGAGTTCCGACCCGCTAAAAGAAGCTAGCCTTAGTCGTACGTCTCCGGGAGTTTCGCTACCACCAAAGGGCGCGCTCCGTTCAATTCCAATAAGAACGGGTCTACAACTTCGAACCGAATCACCTCGTCACAATTGTTGGAGTTATGTCCTAGAAGTCAATAATTTAATGACTTAAATATTAGTTTATGTTATGGATGATATATTATCATCTGTTCCTAGGTTTATTATTGACAGATTATTCAGGTTGAGGATCTGAATTGTAGATCTCTGTGGATCATTCTTTAGAATGACAATAATAAATCTGAACGGTCCATAATCTTGATAATTAACAAGGAACATTAATTATCATATAAGATTAGTATGCAAGTTAAGTGATGATTAAGTTCTACAAATAGGTAAAGAGTTACCAACTTAATTGCATATGTGTATGTTATGGAACATAGCACAGGACTTGACCCATCGAAATAAACATATGGATTGTGTTATGTGTCATTGTTTATTTCGTTGTGATTTTGGTTCTAAGTTTGAGATGTTTATCTTTTCCACATGAGGATAGGTTCAATAAATACTGTCTACCGCTGATTCCCGATAAGGGCTGCTATACGGACTTTATTTATGTTCTCTTGAATTGTGCGGGGAAAAGTTAATCATCAAGAAAACCGTATGTCCCTCATTAATTCACTTAATGAGTGACGATATCTGTTTGGGCCCCTTGATGGAGATAGATTGTTTGCATGCAACTTTATACAATTATCTCTAGATCAAGAAACGTATAATCTGCAAAAATGACACATTCCTATCTTGGATTATACGATGATATCGTGTGACATAAGAATCAAAATAGGGAAATACATATATTCTCTTATGCAGGATTTAAATACTGTAGCAGTACATTATTTATGCGAATTGGGAATCATAACGTGTTGCTAGATACCGCTTATGATTATTGGAATTAAATAACGATTTAATTCCATGTCCAACATAGCATAAATCCTCAAAGGGTCACACAAATAGGACTTTAACCATACAGTGCATTATTTATTTATTCGCAACAGTGTGTATTGCGAAAATATGATAGTTTGATTAATTAATTGTATAGCGTTGTGGACCGTTATAATTAATTAAGTCAAAGGGATCATATAGAAATAAATTAATGCATTTGCTAATCCCAAATTAATTATTAATGAGTTAATAATTAATTATGTTCAACTCATTTAAATTAATTGAGCTATTGGGTCTTTATTTAATTAGTTAAATAAAAGTCCAATTTGAGGTTAGTTGAAAGAGCAATTAAAAGGTTGAATTAATGGGCTTGTAATACACTTGGTGTAGCCCACAAAGGCCTCTATAGGGGCCGGCCATATGAGGGTAAAATGGTCCACAAATAGTTGTGGTAGGTAGGTGTAGAGAGCACTATATAAAGGGGTCAAGTTTTGGGGAAACCCTAGCCTCCACTCCATTCTCTCTCCCTCATCCTCTATGGCCGAAATTCACCAAAAAGGGAGAAAATTTCAGAATTTTCTCCATGCTCTCTCTTCTCTCCTCTCCTCTCTAGCTCATGGGTTGAGCACTCCTCTCCACAAATTAAAGCAATTAATTGCTAAATGAGAGAGGAAACCTAGAGGGATTAGCTTGTATCTTCCTCTTGCTAGCACAAGAGTTGAAGATTATGGTTAACCTCCTTGGTGGACTCGAGGCCGATCAACCGACGAAGGAGGAGGCGCATGGAGGCTTGCCATCGATTCCCATTCCGTAGGATCGAGCCCCGCGAATACGATTTCGCGGGAGGTACAATTTCCACCTATCTCTTTGTGTCGAAATGGCTATGTACTAGATCCTCTTGCTCTTTGTGTTTTAATTGGATTAATTAAGGGTAATTAATCACAAAATTAAAATTGGGCGATTTCCTAACAACAATGACACTCGAGGCGGATCGGCCTAACTCAAATGGCTCAACGGCCTCAAAGGAGAAGAGCTCTCAACCTATTCCAACCTACACCTAACGACAATGTCGGGGCGGTGGTGCTTGAGGCTACTAAATCTCTCAAAATGGTATAGCTATGAAAAGCTCAAAGTGGGAGAGTATCCCTGTGCTCAAAGGCTCTATTCTGGTCAAATTTTGCAAAGCAAAGCTCTCTCAAGAGAGAGAACAAGGGGTGGATATAAATAGAGCTCGTCAAAAGCTGCAAAACAACTCAATTTGCTGTTGTGCGTTACACAACGCAATAGTGCGTTACACGATCCACAGATAGCCGTTATAATAAAACAAAGAAAACAAGCGATCCGTTGGCAGTGCGTTACACGACCCAATATTGCGTTGTACGACGCACTGGACGACCGTTATAATAAAACAAAACGGTTAAACTAGTCGTTTGAGCTGTCAGGCGCGTTATACGACGCGGACCATCCGTTGTGCAACGCAACATTAAATGTCATTAAATGATCAGAATTTTGCTTCAAAAATGAGTGAAAAAGGCCAGAGAAAAAACAAAGGAAGGTTGTACAACGCTTCAGTGCGTTATACAACGTTCTGGGTTGATTTGAGGAAATTGCGTTGCACGACGCGTAAATTGCGTTGTATGATGCAGCTGGTGCGTTACACGACCTTCTGTTGCGTTGTGTAATGCACTGTTTCTGTGAAAGGAGAAAACTGCACAAACTGGTGCGTTGTGTGACCCAATATTGCGTTACACAACTCACTGGTGCGTTGTACAATCCAATATTGCGTTACACGACGCACTGGGTCTGAAACTAAGAAAAAAAAAACTGCACAAAGCTAGTGCGTTGTATAACCCAATATTGCGTTACACAACTCACTGGTGCGTTGTACAACCCAATATTGCGTTACACGACGCACTGGATCTGAAACTGAGGAAAATACTGAGTTCTTGAGTTTTTCTGCTAACTAGACCATTTCAAGGATAAAAGTATTAAAGTAAACCTTCTATTAAAGTCTAAACTAGCCTATAAGCTCTCTAAAGACTTGATCTTGATCTTGCATATAGTTTTTATCCAAGTCTTCAAACTTTGCACCTTCTTCCTATAAAACTCAAAGAAGATTGTTAAATGCTTAATGATATTGTTTTGTAATCGACAAACCTAGAGATGTTTAGTACAACACTCATATTATTCCATATGTGCAATAATGTTTTAAATACCGTACCGATGATCGAACCGGCCGAGCTACTGGTACGGGGTTTATCGGTTTTACCGGTTGAACCGGTTCGAAAAATCGAATGACGTTACATAATTATTTAAATATATAAAAATTTCATTAATAAAACATTTAAAATATATATACATAATTAAATCCTGAAACATATTGTTGGTTCATTGAAGATACGAAAATGATTAAAATGGCATTTATTTATTGCTTTCCGTTCGAAATAAAATGAATTAATGTTGATGTGCCCCACCGCTCCTTTGTTTCCTAATGAATTCTTTAGACACTTTGCACTAGGATTAAAGGAAATCTTATCTTCTCCATTTCGTCAACCAGTTTGAAGAATTGAAGTTCATTTTTGTGCAGCCCATCAAGTTATCAACTAACGTTAACAATGTTTTTACTTGAGTAAAATTTTCAGGAGGTCACTAAACTTTATAAGTTATCCATTTTTGGTCACTGAACTTTAATTTGTCCTACTGTAACCCTCAAACTTTGATTTTGTCCGATTTTCGTCCCTCCGTCACACTCCCAATTACTTCCGTCTAATTTTCACGTTGGGTGCACAATTTTTGGGATCTGAATCAAAACTTAGCACTTTCCTCTCTCAATCTATCTCTTCACAGAACTCTCAATCGCTCCTTAGATCTGTCGATCTACTTCTAAAACTAAAACCTGCTTCCTCTCTCTCTCTCTCTCTCTCTCTCTTTCTCTCTCTCTCTCGCTGACCAAAACTAAGAGCTCCTTCGACTTGCCTCATTCTATCTCTCTCAGCCGAAACCCTATCTCCTTTGACCCACAATGGAAGCTGTCAATGCAAACAGTCTTCAACGCTGTCGTTGCAACGAGGTCGTTGAGTTGACAACAGCGAGGTCAATTTAGAAAGAGAGGAGGCAGCTATGGAATCCAAGAAAAATTGTGTCATTGTAATTTTAGTAATTTATTAGTTTCATTGGTATTATTGCTGGGTATGTTTTAAGTGTTAATTGTTTTAACTGTGCCTTCTGTTAAGGAGAAAAGAATGGTCCTAAATTAGACAGAGCAATTTGTATCTTATTTGACTTTGTGTTTAATCTGGTATTGGATATGTGGATTGTTGAGTAGCTCTATATGTTATTTTTATTGGTTTCAATCTTCATTACATCTTGTGATTATAATTGTGCCTTTTGTGTATTTTTTTATATAAATGTTTAATTTATAGATCAGTATGGCTCATGATCTCTACTAGTTTGTATGGAACCAGTGAATCTTTTGGAAGATAGTTAAATTTAAAGCATGGGACCTGATTTTTTTTTTTTTTGCCGTGTTTGGTCAATTGACATTGCATGCAAGTACCTCATGTGAGCCAAGATAGAGAAAGAGAAAGAGCATTGGTACCAGCATGGGATCCGTACCAGTCCTTGGTCTGTACCAGTTTACACATTGTCTTCATTAATGTGCACGACTGTACACAAATTTATACTAAATCTGGAACCAAACCACACAACCTAGTATCTTTGTATCTACTTGGAGCATTCAATTTGTGCAATACGTATACATGATCTGTACCAGCTAGCTTAATAATCATTAAACACAGTGCTTGCATATTAAACAAAAACAATATAAAGCAAACATATCTAGAGCACAAAAAAATCATTAAATTTCACAAGCTTACAAAATATCTCCATGATGTCTCAATCAGTTTTACAAAATATCATTAACATCAGTTTCAGAACCATCACTCATGTCAGCTTTACAAAATGATGGTAACACAAAAATTGCAACACTAAGGCTATGTTAGATATTTGAAACCAAGCCTATATTTCAATCGTTGGAAGGTAGATTACTTCTTTTCCTTTTGACCTGCACACAAATAAATATGTTTAGAAAATCTAAATATTTAAATGTTGGCGCTCCAGCTTCAGTACTGATTGCTTTTTTTTAGTAAAAAAAAAGAAAATTAATTACTGGTTGCTTTTTCCTAGTGCTATTATCAGCAGCTGAAGATAGATCTACACTTGCAGTTGGTGCTCCAGCTTTAGTACCATGCCATCTCTTGTTATGGCCTTCACGACGACAAATAGAGCAAAATATTTTTCTACCTTTTTTAGTCAGTTTTGTTGAATTACAATATTTTTCTAATTCCACTCTACTTTTCTTACGAGCCTTTTTGGGTCTGCCAGGTTTGGGAGGGTCAATTGGGGGTGGTAACACTTGAGGCAGGGGACTTGTCTCCCACATTTCCACTCCAGAGATAGGATTAATTGCATGACTATAAATTTTAAGAAAGGTTTCCACCTTATAGAAATCATGTACATAATCTTCCGGCTTCAAACCATTAAGAAACAATCCCGCCATGATGGACCTCACATGTAAAGAAACAATCCCTCGGACCTATAAGAATAATTAAAATTTTATTTTAATATAAAAAAATTAGTAAAGTTTTATCAGATGACTAGCTTAATGTTCAGTAATCAATGTGCACAAATTATTTTTCGTCCCTCTGGCAATAATCAATGTGCAGTAAAATCTAAACTCAATATGATACGGCATTACTAATGTGAACTAATGTGCAGCAATCAAGCAAAAATTAGGCAAATTGAGTTCAATTGAATTAAACATGTAAGTGGCCAAATTTATTCAATAGTCTTATAATCAAGTTCAATTTGCAATCTGAGAGTTGTCCGAAGAGTAGTAACAGTTGATTTGAAAGAAAATTGGCCATATATTATAATTTTTTTTGTAAACCTATTATATCATATACAAAAGCTAGGCTAACTACTAATGTGCAGCAATCAAGCAAAAATTTGGAAAATTCTGTTCAATTGAACTCAACGCAACAGAAATTAACATAAATTGAGACAAATTGATTAATTATAAAATAGTACCAATTGACATAAAAGGCTGGGGATAAGTGAAAAATTGTATGAAATTGACACTTACGATAGTTTGGTTTTTCAGAGAAGTGCTTTCGGTGTCTCATTTTCAACTTAACAACAACAACCTCGCAGCAACTCAACAACAACACCCTAGTATTTCGGCAGAGAGACGAGATCGAGACAAGAGGAGGGTTACGGAAGTTCAGAGTCTAAAAGCTTGAGAGCATGGGGTACTCTTCCACAATTCATCGCATAGGTTCAAGAGAGATAAAAGATTTGAGTGGTTCATGAAAGTCGCCAGGTCTAAGAGAGAAATAGAGAGAATTGTTTTTTTTTTCACTTGGGACTTGTCAGAGAGACCAAGAGAGAGACAAAGGGGGTAAGTGATGAGGGGATGGTTTGATTCATATCGCAAAAATTTGCACCTAACATGATCAAATAAACGGAATTAATTGGGAGCGTGACAGAGGGACGAAAATCGGACAAAATCAAAGTTTAAGGATTACGGTAGGACAAATTAAAGTTGAGTGACCAAAATTGGACAACTAATAAAGTTCAGTGACTTCTCAGAAAATTTACTCGTTTTTACTTGGATAAATGGACGTGCTCTCAATAAATTAAATAGAGATACTTGAGAAAGAAAAAGTATGCTTGTCGTTTTGCATTTTCCATTCACGTGGTCGTGGCCTGAGACTGACAGGCTGAGACGTGTGAGATTCGATTTGAATGGTTAAGGTTTGAAAGTTTTGAATCCATAAAAAAAGTAATAAACCGGCCGGTCCGATACACATACTTACCCAGTTTTACCCTTTTTCATCCGGTTTTTTCCGGTTCTTCAACCTTCCGGTTTTTAGACTTAACCCTACCGTTCCAGGGTCCGGTTCCCGGTTTACCCGGTTGAACCGGCCGGTCCGGTAGGGTATTTTAATCATAATGTGCATCAACTACAGCTCGTAATGAAACTAAATTCAAATATGGTACTTTTCTTTGCAATAACTATAATTAATTTTCCATTGTCCTTTAATTGCAAATACACTGTCACATGTAATCTGTTAAAAGGGAATTAACTTGCTTGCAGATATGGACTTAATACAGGTGTACCATGTGGCATGCGCTACTGCCAACTACAGTACTAGTATTTCCAAAACGTTGGGATTTCACGGCAACTTCACCGCTGCTGCCCCATTTGCTTACGTCTTGACTTCAAAGCATGTCTGAAATGTTTTTTGGAAAAAAAAAATAGATGTCCAAAATTTTGTTACTGTTTAATTTTACATGATATGGTTTCTTCTATTTCTTTGGAGACCGCGCTGACTTGTACTACGCATTCCTCAGGTTTGTGTATTTTTCATTTTCATGTTTGCCATGTTCTTTAATTTTGCCGGGCTTTTCAAACCATTTTCTCAGCTCCCATATTTTCATTAGGCGCTCCCTTACTTTAACTGATGGTGAGCATTTTACCAACTTATTATTGGGACCGTTTGGATGGGTAAGGAATAAGAAAGAATAGTCTATTATGGACGAAAATTTATTCCTAACAATTCAAATTCTTCACAAAATTACACACTTTCCAATATTTTCCGTCTAGGAATAGATTATTCCTCTTATTCCTATGTCCTATGCGATTCAAACGGCCCCACCTATTTTTTTATCAACGCAGCTTGATCAATACCGACATTAGATGAAAATCGCTGCTCAGAAAATTGTCATGACTTTACTTCCGCGTAGAGTCGTAGTACATGCAGACGTTGATTTACCGGCTTCAGCACTAAAAATAAATTTGCTCAATATAAGCTAAAAAGTTGTTGCTGAAGGGACATGGCATTGAATTAATGCTTCTTATTATGAAAAAGTAGAAAATAATAAAACAAAATTTCCTGCTACAATAACATCTTTCTGCTGGCCGCAAGTCTCATAGATTAGCAGACGGGTGCAAGTCCACCATCCAAAATCACTCCAACTTGACATGCAAAGGCTATATCACAACGTACCTACAAAACACATGACAATGACAAAACCACAAAATTTCTCAGGAAAGGGAGGCGCGTCAAAAGCCCACTTTAATTGAAGAACAAAACAAACAATAATGATAGTTCTTGAGTTTCTAAAATTAATAACTACAACCGTACAAAATAGCATACAAAAATTAAAATGGGAAAGGAGATACAAGGCTCATCACACCAAAGCATTATCAGTTGAGCCTAATTATTAAAAAAAAAGACCCAAGTATTCTTACCATAGGAGATTATCATGTTGGAGAATTATAAAGGTCATCCCGCACATGGCAATATATCCATTCAATGGTCATTGTCTACGGATCTATTCTTATTATGATCCTTTTGAATACATAATTAATTAATAAATTAATAAAATCACGTCATTATAACAGATGAACTTATTATATCTTTTCCTCGAGTACTGCATTCGAATAGTACAATTGTACATCATTAGTTGTCCAAAGTAAAATTGTTCCTCAATTTACTGATGGAGGTACTTCTGTTGGGGCTACTGTTCTAAAAGCGGAGGGTATTATGGCTGATTATCTTTTTTTTTTTTTTCTGGGCATCAATATGCATTACCTTTTTTATGGCTTCACAAAGCGAGCAAATTTACTGAGAACAGTTCTAAGATGCCTTATCCCGCCTCCAGTTTTGGAGCTCACCATCGTCTACATTTATTTTAAATAAATTAGATATGCAGTAACTATTCTTTCAGAACAGTAGTTTTAACATACTTTTTGTTAAACTAAGACTTCTTATTACAGGGACAGGGAGATTAAGACTTACCACAGGATTAATTACTGATTTGTGTTCCTTCAGACTCTGCATTTGTTAAGATAATGCCATTATTATACATATAAAGTAATTTGAGAAAACTCAACCAAGCATATGTATTTGACTGTCGAGGATTTTTTCCCCCTTTTATTATGCAATATAGACAACCTAAGTACCTCTTGAATTTGCATAGCTCGGCGTGCCAAATCAATAGGAAAAACTATGTCAGTTTTTGTTAATACAATTTGGTATGGTGTTTGTGATCTGAAATATAACAAAGCACACAAGATGTCAGAAATATAACATGTCATCTCCTTTATGGTTTAATCGCCTAGAAAAAACAATGTCTTACACAAACATCACATGAGATGAAAAATGATTATACCTTTCCATAAGATCAACCAGCTCATAATCCCTTGGTTTCATACCCCATTTGGTATCAACCAAAAGGCACACTCTTTGTAGGCCAACCCGTGTGGATACGTACTCCTTCACCTACCGAAAAAAAATATTGAAGCATTAATTCAGTAAAGAAGTTCTCACAACTTCTTGTTATTCTATACACCTTTCAGATACTTACAAGCTCTTCCCATGCATCTTTAACTTCTTCTTTAGCATATGCAAAACCATACCCAGGCAAATCAACCAAACAAAGCTTAGAAGCAAGCCTGAAAAAGTTTATAGTCTGCCAAAGCAAATTGAATTCAATTAAGTGTCAAATAAGCCAGATTAAAATAATGCCATTAAACACATATACAAACACACATACACATATAAAATACAGATTGTGGTAAATCAGTATTGGTTCTTAATTAGCCAGATCACACTGGTAAGGGTCTGGCAAGTCCCTTTGGCTGCAGGACCTAAATATATATATATATTTTTCCAGAAGATATTCCATGTATTTGTTGTACCTGAGTGAGACCTGGTTTATCTGAGGTTCGTGCAACACCCCACTGTCTCGTTAGTGCATTCAGAAGAGAAGATTTTCCAACATTTGACCTACCTAAAAGAAAAATCAAATTATGCATTTAAACAGTAATATTCTTTTTTTTTTGGTATGATTAACAACTAGCATGGTTTGACTTAAAGCATAACTTGTTGGTTTCTGTCAAATTTATATTTTAAAGACTTAGACTAGGAACTGTAAGCCTCATATATGCATTTTACCACAAAGTAAAGAAAAGGCAGGAAAATATAAAAAAAAAGTGTCAAACCAAAACATCCAACACATTAGTCTCACAAGTCACAAATGGTAGTAAGGTATTTAACTGGTCTGAAAAAAGTAATTACAAATACAACCCAATCAAGTAATATGAAATCAACACAACATATCCAGTAAATTATAAAATTTAAGTAATATATTAATAAATTTATTTGTGTTATCAGATTACCAGCAAATGCTATTTCTGGAAGCACAGGAGGAAATGACGATGGAACCTTAGCAGCCGCAAAGAACTCCAACTTATTTCTAAACACCTGCAATATTAAAAGAACCAAATTTAAATAATCATGAAGTTGTCAAAAGTAAAACACAACTTCTATGCAATATGGATGTACTCCTTACAGTATGTTTATCAAAATCATAAACTGAAAGTTTGTTAACCAACAAATTTGCTCGTAATACAAGTATATTACTAAAAAATGTATGATTTTAAGAAGCACATAGTAATTAATAGCTCTCATAAAGATAAACCATGTTATATATTTGAAATGATATGTAAACTGATATGAACATCGCTGAAGTAGACATCTTCTACATCACAAAATGAAGACTGTATCTAACATTTCAGCATTCATGGACACACAAAGCTATGTAAAATGAAAATTTCTTAACTTTTGCTTTAGCCATTTTTTCCCTACAAATAAATCTCGGCCAAAGAAGAGGACCTCCAAATGTTTAGTTCCAACTTCCGATTACGCAAAAAGACAATATATATTTTTTCATAAAATTTTGATACTTTCAAACATAAAACATAAAACAAGTGCATCAATCAAAGGTTCAAAACCTCCAAATGTTTAGTTCCAACATCAAATTTTAAAAAATGAGAAAATGCCAATATTTAAAATGTTGCGTACAACATGCAAAAAGACAATATATATTTTTTCATCCTCACAAAAGAATAAAAGGCAAAGAACACATACAGCCGGTTCAATTCGGTCCCTTTCAGTGCTTTTAGAGAAAGGCATGTTGTCAAGAGGAGCAGAAAGCTTCACATTGTAACCTGCATTTGTTAACTCATTCAGCCGCCTCCGCCCCAATAGCTGTAAGAAAAATCAAGATCACAATTTTGTACACTCTGGTGGCTGGTAATAAATCATAGAACAATGGTTCTGGTTAGTTTTGGCATTTTTTTAATCAAAACTAATAATGAGGTCTGACCAACAAATGTACAAAGTCAGCTTTGGTTCTGGTTGATTCCAATGGATCAGTTGCCAAATTGTCAAATTTAGTTGGTTTGGAATACTTTTTTGCAAGCTTTTAAAAAACTCCGTTTAATAGCCGTTTTATCTAGATTTTTGTTCACATCGCACAACCGTTTTATCCGCTATATCCCCGTTTTATCACCGATAAACGCTAAATCACCACCCAACCGCTAAACCGCACAAATCGCATTTTAAAACCTTGCTTTTTTGATATATTATATATTATATATTATTTTTGCAGTAAAAGATACTGGACTGAAACAGAATCTACTTTTCTCCTGTAACAAAATAATATAACATAGTGCAAATGGGTCGGTTTGGACCTGACCTGTTATTATGTCAAGTAACCTGAGTACCTGACCCACTGATGGACCCCATTAGCTTAGTGGAATGAATTAACCACTGTGAACCATTTTTTTCTTATTTGCAGGAAACATAGTTTCTTACCATTAGAAAATTCTGAATTTGTGGAGAACATTATAATTGAATATTCAATTTCTCTTTGAAATTATCTTTCTTACAAGCATTCATATCTTTCACAATCATTGGATAGAAACCTTATTTATTGCAAATCTTTCTCATACTATAAAGCAATTAGAATTAAAATTAGAAAAAACAAAAGACCAAACAAAGGGCACAGAGGAACTAAAAAGAGAACCCATATGGAGGAGAATCATTTCTAGTTACCACAATAATATGTCTATAATGGTACAGCTTTTTGATGGGTTATCGAGTTAAGGGTAATTGGCCATTTTTTTTTTCCAAGATACTTATCATTTAATGTCCAAAAACAGAAAACCATTGGCATCCACTGTAACTACCAGTAACTAAAGGCTGCTCTTTGCATAATTCCCTCTTTAAAGTATGAAGCAAACTGCTTACATTATCTTCAACAAATGAAAGGATGGATGAGCTGGGCTGGATAGCACGAAACTGAGCATTCTTTGACATCTCAACCACCTTTTCTTCAACATTTTCTGGCACGCATGAACAAAATAATTATTTGCTGCATATTCATGGGGCATACGAAGAAATATAAAAAATAAAAAAAATCTTCATAAAAATAATAGTTCAACAGATGGGATTTTGCTACTGACGTTAAAAATTAAATACTAGAGCATTGGTTTTATGAAGAAATTGCATGCATGCAGTATAGATAGGTCAAGTTGGGGTCAAGTATCTTGGCAATTTTAATTTGGAAGTACAGTGAGTTCAGGTCTAACTAAATCATGTAGCTAGTCAAGAAACTTTTGACCTGAACCTGACCAAATAGCATGTCCAATCAGGCCAGGTTAATATGGCATAGCCGAACTGTCAAACATTGTTTTGTTTTAATACAAACTGTTAAAGCATTTACCCATCAACCAGGCTTGAAACAGGTTCTGTTGATCTTGGTTTTAGAAATTACTACATTGTTCCTTTTTTTTTTTTGCTGGTGTTTATCGATGTAACTGTAAATTTTAATGCCAAGGATTAAAAGATTAGATTCCTGTATTTTTCAGTGGTTCTAATACTAAATTTTTTTTAAATGCTAAACCCATGTTTCCACATTTATTTGGTTCGATTATGTCAGTGCCTAATCACAATGTCAAGTGCTTAGTGAAAGTGTGAAACGCTCACCATCCAAAAGAGGGGTATCATCTAGTCGTTTGTTGGAATTGTCACAGGGATCTATTTTTATAAGCCGTTTTCTCTTCAGTTCACTTTTTTCTTCAGACCTACTTCCCAACTTCTTCCAATTAACTCGAATCTTCTTCCCAGTTTTATCTAAAACCCTAGATGATCTCTGAAGTTTTGGTTTGGAAATGTGACCCTGATTTTCTTTATCCTCATCCTCTTCTAAATTTTTGTCCTTCAAATCTGCCTTTCCTTTTGAAATTTCTTTCTTTGAATTGTTATCTCTTTTTAAAAATTGATATTCCAAATCAACCTTCTCTTTATTTCCCTGATGCTTCTTTCCTTTACCATACTCTCTGTTATGTTTTATTTTGACAGTCCTTAAAAGCCTCTCCTCAAAAGTCAAAGCTTTTGACTCAGTTGGTATTCTCCTGAATTTTCTCTCACTTGAGAATTCCTTGACAGAAGGTACTGATTCACTTGCTTGACTGAGCCTATATCTTACCTTCTCCTCCTTACCATGAGCTATACTGCTCAGTGTTTCTTTTTTATCTCTCTTTGTTTCTCTGAGCTTAGTCTTCTTAAACTCCATGCTTTCTTTATTTTTGGTCTTTTTCGTATTTTCAGAATCAATACCAGCTTTCTTTCCCTTCTTTGTCATTGAAACAGTTTTCTTAACTGTCCTCAAGCGAACTCCAACTGGCATTCTTCAAAATTTTGATACCTTCAAACATAAAACAAGTGCATCAATCAAAGGTTCAAAACCTATAGATGTTTATTGTCAGTTTTGGTTGATTTTGACACAAGTACCCCCAAACCACGGCCTAGAGCTAGAGAGCAGTACCAGTTAAGAATTTCTTACAACTTCAAATTAAGTAAAATTTCCATAAAAAAAAATCATCCTCTAACTAGATAATACAATGATAAGCAAGGAAGGAAAACTCTCCATTAATGGCAGTCTTCATCCCAGGCAGAGAATAAAGGGGGAGGGTTTAATGGTAAGCCATCTAAGGCAGTGCACGAGCCTCGAGGGAGGAGAACTGGAGAAGGGGGAGGGTTTAATGGGTTTAAGAGGGAGGAGGGTTTAACGGGAAAAGGAGGAGAACACAGAGAACTGGAGAAGGTTTAATCACACAGCACGCCATGATCATTTGGGGCATACATTTTCTTCAATATGGCATTTCTTCAAAGCATTTTTGGGCCGAAAGATATAGAGAAGGTGCAGCATAAGATTCTCTAGTGATGTTGCATTGCGTCCCGGAGGTGTTTGAAGAAATGCCAAGTTGAAGAAAATCATATGCCATAAGGCTATCATGCTCTCAGATATTTTAAAATCAATCTCTATACTAAGTTACGCATTCTACACAAATTGTACTACAGATACAACTGATTGTTTAAAGAAATAACATAATAAAAGCAGGATTCAAAAACCAGGAAGGTGTCTCCTAGGAGGACTGATGTGCACTATCAGGGGTTCAGAGAAAATGTGCAACGACTGAAGTGTAATGTCCCGCGAAGTGTTTGTGAAAATGTCCAAGAGAAAAAGTTAAAGAGCGAGGGTCCAGTGGAGTACTTCTGAAGCAGCTTCGGTAGAGCACCAAATGAGAGATTGAAATGAGAAATAAACGTGGTTTCTTTTTAAACTGGAAAGATGGATTGAGTGCCGCTACTTGGCACAACTGTCGGCCGGCGCTGGTTCGAGTTGCTGGAGGCCTGGAGTAGCGGAGCTGGCAAGGGAAAGCATAAAAGCAGGGACCGAGAATGCAACCATGCAAGGCAAAGACGGAGATTACCTTTCAAAAGTATTTTGGGCCGGATGAGCAGCCCAAATGAGGTCAATGGCCCAACCTGTAATTTTGTTGCTTTCGCTAATTCTCTCCTTCCTCCCTCACTCAAAGTTTATTAATTCCCTGCTCTTATGCTAGCTCAGTTGATTAATTTTGTTAAAGAATAATAATTTCAAAAACTTCACAGTTTTTAAAGACATGAAAACCGAACAAAACTGCATTATTAAAATAATACCCAGTTGTTTAGGGATTTTGGCAAATACGCTTTAAAAAAGGGTTATTATCAAGTGCACTAATACAGTAATAAACAATTAATTCAGCAAGCAGGACGATCAAACCGAGCTAATAGTATAAACCATGTTTGACCATATCAGATTATCTAGTCTGAAACTCTGAAGACTCCTTTAAACTTTCCAGCTTTAGTTTAGACAAATAATAATGGAAATGACTCCACTGACGTCAACATCCTCAGCTCAGCCCGACAATCCCCACTCCCCCACCTAGATTTTATTTTAAATAAAAAAAAATTAAGCTCCTATAGCTCCTAGAGCGCTTGCATATTCCTTTACAAGTTCTCATAAAAAATTGAGAAGGTACAAATTTACATAGATGATATCTAACTTTCACATACATCTTCATTGGGTAGCTCATTCCCCACTAATGATAGCATTTTCAAAGCTGCAGATTTCTCCGCATCCTTAACTTTAGATCTGCATTCACCTAACGCAACAAAATTATCATTTGTGGTTTCTACATGAACTGAACATATGAATGTTCTACTATGAGCTGGCCCTTTTTCCTCCTCTAATCTGCAATTCCACAACCACAATGCCTATTAGATTTGTGTATTAAAAGGGAGGTGCTCAAATGCTTTCAATTACTGTTGCATTATATTGCTTAATACAGTCACATGTTAGCCAAAATAGATTATAAAGCTCAATTGAAAAATTATACCTATAGATCATGGTATAAATTCAATTATAGAAACGAAACAAAGTGCTTGTGAATTGTGTATAAATGGAAAACATAAGCATACTTGTATACAGGCGGAGGCCAATGCTTCTTCATGCAAAACTCATTAAGCTTCTGTTTGGCTGCCTCCTCGTCTCCTACTACTTCCTTTGGTTGCGACTGGATCAAAAGATTAGACTTTTCTCCACTCAGTTTTTCAAGTGCATCCTTTGCTGCCTTCAGTCTGGCAATCGTCTTTTGATGAGATGATCCATAGCCAACCAACTCGCTACCAATAAGAACATTAACAATAGTTTTATTCCCTTTTGGCCAGGTGTAAAATTTGACATCTTTTCCGTTTTTCTGGCAAAGTTCATAGAGAGTTGTTACTGGTTGCTCGCCCAAAGTGTCAGCTGTGACTAGTGGCTCCAAAAGTACCTTAAGAACCTGCGGATTTTTCTATCTATTAGAATATTTATTATGAAGAAACAGTTACATTAAGCAACAAGCAAATGCTTATTTGGAACTCAATTGACATCTCAAATCTAACCAACCTAATTTGAAACCACCTAGGTCAAATTTAAAAAATCAGCACTACACCATATCAATTATTTTTTCAAAAACTTAACCTCAGTTGCAAGTTGCAACGAAAACAAATAAAACTGTAAACACAAACCAGAATTAGCAGATAAACTGACCCACCCCCAATATGATTTCAACAAATACCTAGCCCGACTAACTTCTACAGTGCCAACATCTGGTACTAAAATTAATTCAAACATTCATGTTTAATATACACAAACTATTATAAAGAAAGAGATAATGACCTTCCACATCGCATCAAGGTCGAAATTGCAATCCTCGTATATAGCAGCAGATATAGCCTCTACAATGTCTGCCAGAACTTTGGGTGCCTTCTTGGTGCCTCCACCCTGGGTCTGATTCTCCTCTGACTCTTGCATGACCATATTTGTAAATTCCTCGACCTGTCTGTCAAGCTTAGGGGAGTTGCGCTGCACAAGGGCGTAAATACCATGCCGAACCGCGACACGTGCCAGCTTCTCAGTGGATATGTTGGCGGATCGAAGAGCGGAGAGGTGGCCCGGGCCGAGGTCCGGGTGGGAGGAATACAAATAGTTGGTCACTGCCAAGTTAAGCGCCGCGTCTCCGACGAACTCCAGTCTCTGGTACGAAACGCTGCCGTCCGAGAATGAAGAGTGGGTAAGCGCTTCTTCAAGAAGCCTGGGGTTGCGGAAGGAGTACCCGAGGATTCGCTCGGCTTCTGTGCACATTAGAGCAGTGGGGTTGGGATTGGGATCGAGCTGATCGTAGAGGCGCTTGGCGTTTGGTCGTGAGGTCATGGTTATTGGTTAGTTGAAAAAGAAGGTGAGATTGAGAAAGGAAAGGAAAGTGCCGAGTGACGAGTGATGCAATCGCAATTGATCTACGGCGACGGTGTCCGGGTTTCACTTTCTGTTAGGGCAAGTAGTGCATTGGCGGACGGAGTCCGGAAGTTTTGCTATCTAACGGGCTGAGTGTCAGCTGAAACTGATTTCAGATGCAGAGTTGAATGTTGGGCCGAACATGTTAATGATGTCTTGTGTCGGAAACATGGGAATTCATCATTCATGGCGTCATTATGTATTTGTCGGCGCAAGAGGTGAAGTTGAATGACATGGAACGGATCGGTCAGGAATAAGAGATAAGAGGATTAGTTTATTTTTTAATGGAAAATATTAAGAAGTGTGTAATTTTTTGAAAAATTTGAATGATTAGAAATAAATTTTCGTTTAAAAAGAAATTATTTTTTTATTCTTAAACTATCTGAACGGCCCTATAATGATTTATCAAGTTGTGTGTAGTAGGGTTATTGGGTTTGACGAACTTTGTAAAATGAATTGGGTTTGACGAACTTAGTAACTCATTTTACAGTATGTTATTTGAAGATAAAGTTTCTTTGTGCCTGAGTCTCAATTTAAATTAACATTTTTCCAGTTTTAATTAGTTTTTAAGTGGATGGGAATAATTAGGGGGTTAAGTTTTTGGGTTGCAATCCATCACATTCTTTGACTCAAACAATTTGCTGCAGCTATGTTCTGTCCTTTATTTGAATCAGAATTTAAGTTTCCATAAACCATTAAAACAAATCCGTTATGTGCCGTAAAAAGTTACAATTATACTACATGACTACATTTTGATAAGCATTGAAAGTTTTAAAAATTATTGTCATGGATAATCTTACGTTTAAATTTTTTTAAAATATTAAATTATTAATATATAAATACTTTTATGTGCATTTTAAAAGTATAATACTGATCTCACCTAATAAGTTTATGTTAATGTCTTTTTGAAAATTTTGGATAGTGGCTGAATTTAAAAAAAAGTAAATAAAATGAAATTATTAGATGCAATCGCGTAATAAAAATATCATGTTTTTTATTTGTTATTTGATTTTATAATATTGTTCAGGATTTCAAAAATAAAAGCCCCGATTACAAAAAAAAAAAAAAACTTGTGTGGATGTTCAATAAAAAAAAAAAAAAAACTCGAGGAATACAACAAAATTCCAGTTCTCACTCCAAAACCTCTCATACTCACACTGTCACACAAACAGTGAACCGAGCGGCGATAGAAAATAGAGAGAGAGAGCAAGCAAACACAGAATGGAACCTTCTTCTACGTGGTCGCACAACGTCGACCCGGCACGGCTCCCTGACCCGTCACTCCAGCGGCAGTCAATCTCTTCCCTCTTCAACAAGCTCCGCCTCTCTCCGTCTTCTAGTTCTCCCCTTCCCGACTCCATCTCTCTTTCCCTCAACTCCGCCTCCCTCGCCGCCGCCGACCAGGCCACGCGCGAGCTCTGTCGCCTCGTCTCCGCCTCCCTTGTTACTCCCTCCGACGCCTTGCTCGAGCTTCAGTCCGCGCTCGATGGATGCAGCAGCGGCGCTGGTGCCAGGCTTGGCCTCGCTCCCGTCTTTGTTAAAGGGATCGGATTTGTCGTTCGGTTTCTGTTCAAAACGGATTCCTCATGGGGACGATCAGGTTTTGATCCAGTGGAGCTCCATCCCTTTGTTAAGGTTTGCTTTTTCACTAGTTCATTCGTAACTGTAGCTTTGTAATGTAATCCATGCGTTTTCATTATTTTAGTGCTAATGTATCTTCGTCACCAATTCTTTGTCAGAAGGTTGGAGGTTATTCTCCCAGTAGCACACTTTAATTATATTTTTCTTACTGAAGCTAGTGTCAGTTTTTAAGCGGAAAATAATTTTCTGAAATCAGTCAAAACGAAATTGTTGAATAATTGAATTTTAATTTACCTAATAGCACGTAATAGCATTCAATATTTTAATCTACTAATATTGATTCTCCCATTTTAGTATGCACAACAAAAGGTAAGTATCTGATGGCTGCAACAATGGTTGTCTATTAATGTCTGTCTCATGGCTTATTTTGCTATGAGTTATATGAAATTAGTGTCTTTATGGACTTGCTATGTATCAGGTGCTTCTATGCGGGGAGCACGTGGAAATGGAGCTGATCCGGCAAGTCTCGCTGTTCATAGTCCATAACAAGACAGGAGGAGTAAAGGAGGTTGGACGGTTTTTAAAGCCTATTCTGATGTTCTCAGTTCTTAGGAAGAGTTCTTTGGTCTTTGCTAGGGATTTGATCTCATCTGTAGCAACCATTGCCTGTTCTCTAAAAGAAGAGGCACTTTTAAGTCTTCTTATAGGATGCTTGAAGTACTTCCCTCGGGAAAATGGGAAGGTTAGTAGTGTGCTCTCTAGGAACGTGAAGTCGAGAAGATTAACTGATTTCCTGTATTTTCTTCAAGGAAAACTTGGAATTGAGAAAGTAGTTCTATTTTGTACCTATACCTGTACAAGAGCTTGTGTTTCTAATTGTATACACCCCTTTCATTGTTCAAATACACAGATTAAAATGATGCTATACTGTTTATACTTGACATATAAGCATGTGGCTGTGTTCTAATGCTAATGTGCAAGATAAGTTCTAGTAACCATGCAAGGCAGATTGCTTCATGAATTTAATGAAGTTCTGCAGTATTCATTTACTCATGTCCTGATATCTGTCTATATACTTCAATGTTTTCTGAGAACTAAAGTTGATATATACTTACTGTTTTCTAGGAACTAAAGTTGCTACTTAGTTTGGCAGAGTGCTTGGTGGATGCTTATGCGGTCATATTGAGGCAATACAATATCCAAGCTACAATGGTACTTCTGTGTCATTATAAAACAAAATTGCCTCTTAGTCTTTTAGTTGCTATTTGTGATGAACTATTAAACATTTTTGGCAGTCTAAAGCACAGACGTGTTGTGTGGAGCTTTTAGAGATTTTCTTGCCGCTCTGCTATGTGCAAGGCAAACCTTTTGGAGTAACTGAGACCATTCTTCAGTTGGTGAAACGGCTCCTTTCAATGCAAAAGGAGCACAATTTAAAGTTCTCACCTGAGTTTAATTCTGTTTTCATCAGTATCTCGTATGTTCTTAGCCAGGCTGAATTTGAGCACGACCAGCTAGCCGGCTTGAAGCTCTTGCTATTCTTAACTGAGTGGAGGTTTCAAAGTGGTCTGTTTCTTTGTGTTGTTGTTTGTTCTTACTTTCTGCTGAACTACTATGTATCTTTATTTTTAGAAATCCTCATTACTCTTCATAATATCTATAAAGTAAACTTCATTCGTAAAAGGCCAATTAGTCTAGTCGAAGGTTCCTTTGGCTCTACAATTATATGTATTTTTGATATATTTGTGCACAGAACAACATCAACAACAACTAAACCTTTTGTCCCAAACAAGTTGGGGTAGGCCAGAAAGAAACCCAGCAAGAGAAAAGTCACCAAAAAACACAGTTTAGTATAGCCCAGTCCCAAGCCTGTGTAAAAGGAGGAGGGTTGTGATAGGCCCGGTGAGCCAACTTAAAAAACACAGCTATCTTTATGGAAATGAAACCCAATTATTTTGCACAGAACCTTTTTTTTTTGGAAATCAACACAGAACCATGGTTTGTTTCAAGCTTTTCCTATTGAATATGTAAATAGGTTTAATGTTATTTCAAGAGACTAAGAAAGAAGTAATTAATTTAGAGGAAATATCACTTTTTATTGGAAAATGTGATCATGTTTTGTTATGTTTTTCCTAACACATGTTTTTTTTTTCCCATTTTAGCAGTTGATGCCTTTCACAAATACTATAGATCATGGTTTTTTTGTTCCTTTTCTTTCGCAAATACTTATAGCAGTGGTATTTTTGGCTTATGCTTGCTTATGGTTTCTTTGACATTAGATCTTAATAGTTCTGGCCCAACGTGCCTCCTAAAAGAAGAGCTTCTATGCATTTTTCCTGTTGTGAACATGCTGATATCACCTTCCAACTCAGTAAAGGCCATGGCATCTCATTTTCTTTCAATGGTCAATGGACTCATCTTAGATTTGATATCCGCTCATTCTTCAGAAGAAAATGCATGCAGTAGTTGGACACCTGTTGACCCACATTCCTCCGTTCTTTTGAGGCTCCTTAACTATTTAATGTTCGAGGTGATTTCTTGGTTTCTCTTGTTTTTTCAAATTCTACTGATTCTTTTTGCAATACTAACATGATTATCGCTTTAGCATTATAGAAATTTGAAGGACATGTTGAGAGAAATAAAGGAAAAAAATGCCAAATTGAAACTGTCAACTCTGTTATTTTTAGGTTAAAATTTTGTGTTTCTTCCTCATTTTCTGTATAGGTGCAATCATCTTCTGGAAATTTCTTTTATTTGGAACTCATAACTAGAGATGGAGGATTGGGACAGCAAGAGATGTGCCAGGAAGAAAAACATTGGGCATTTCTTTTTGGAGAGTACTTGTCACGTTCTTGTCAACAAGAAAGTACACATAATGTTATTCAACCAGGTTTGTCATATATGCAGTCATTGTTTCTGTTTCATTAATTTGCAGAATTCATTTTGACCTGACCTATAGTATATTAATATTAAACATTTTGCCCTAAACAAGGTAGAAGTGAAGCTAACACTATCATCCTGTTATATTGTTGCATCATGAAATGTGCCTAGTTGAAATATTTATAATTGCTCCATTAGTTTCATTATTTTGAAATAATTTATTAGGTCTGAACTTTTTTCATAATTGATTTGCAGGGATATCTGGTCTTTTGAGCTCAGTGGCAACTCTATTAGTTACTCATGCCACACTTGGGCCATCTGCTGTTGAAACTTTGGCAAAACTTGGTGCAACAGACCCCAAGTTGGCCGTGCCTATGTTATTGAGTGTTCTCTTCTACATCAGGATCTTTTCTAGTAATGTGAATGATACACCACAAATGGTGGTGAGTATTCCTATAATTTTTCGATCTTATTTTGTCCTGTTCAAAGAAGTGCAATTTCAGTTAAGTTTGTGAATTTCATTGACAGTTAAGATTGATGGAATCACTGGCTCCATTTTCCTCCCATAACTTTATGGTCCCTATTGTTTTGCAAACAATTCATCCAATGCTAAAGTCTGAAGCAAAACCGTATGTTGCTTCTATCTCATTTAATTTTTTTCTGGTTATGCAAGGGTTGTGTTCTTATACATCTGTGTTGTTAATTTGGTGTTTTTCAGCATGCTTTATGCTACTGCTGTGCGCTTACTTTGCAAGATGTGGATCTCCAGTGACCGAGTCTTTGCAAATCTGCAAGTATGAACATCACTTACTTTTTCTTATTATTAGTGCCAATGATCTTTATTGCTTTCACGCTTTTTTTGCTTAGTCACAGTTATTCTGCTGCTTTTAGGCTTTTATGTTTTAATCAAAGGAGCTCTTGTTTGAACAATTCATTTGTTATTGTTAGTTTCTCTAATGAATAAGCCTGATGTGCAAAAAAGAGTGCTGTCAATAATACTTTAGTTTTTGTACAAACTTCAAGTAGCTGTCAGACCACAGTTCTCGAAAAGAATCCTTGACATATAGTTTGATTTTGTGAGATTAATCTACCTCTTTGTACTTCAAATCTAGAAAGTTCTGGATGTGGAAGGACATTCTGGCATTGTGCCTGAAAAGGATATTGCTATAAGCATCGCTGCTTCAGTAAGAGATGTTTGCAAGAACAATCCTGATAGGGGTGTAGATCTCATCTTGCCTGTCTCGGTGTGTATCTCAATATTTCTTCAAACACAGTTTCTCAATATGAGTTCATTATTGTGTGGAAAAGTTCGGTCAACACCTTTTAAGTGAACCCAAATATATGAAATCCTAATATTAGATCAGTATTTTTTAAAAAAAAATTGGGAAAACTGTTGTGGTTTATCAAATGACCACTCATTGGTCACTGAAATTCCCTAAAATTGATATTGTAAATGTCATTTCTAGCCATATATATAAGAAATGACCAGGGTCGGGTGTCATTTCTAGCCTACCCCAACTTGTTTGGGATAAAAGGCTTAGATTTTTTTTTTTTTTTGATATTGTAAATGTCACCAATTAAATTTTAAACTATCATTTATGCTATTGAAATCACCACTTGTTGGTCATTTTTGGCCCTCAACATGATTTGGAGGTTTCATTTTTCCCCCCTATTTCTGTACACCAAAATAGTCATGCATTGAGAGTCGGGCTAGCATGGTACAAGCTCTTGGTCTTGAGGGCCTTGCTTACCTCTGTGAGGCAGACGTTGTAGGTAACATTTTTTTTTTTTCAAGTACTTTAACATACAACATTTTGTTTGCTGATGGAAGTTCTAATTGAATCCCTTAATATTATGCCAGATTTTTATACAGCTTGGGCTGTTATCTCTAAGCATGTATTTGACTATTCTACTGATTCAGGTCTTGCATATGGGTAAGATTCTGTGGTAAGATATTTCTATCAAATAAAGAGTAATTTATTGTAAAATCAATCTGCAAATGTTGATTATTGTCATGCACTCATTTAGTTTATGAAGTCATAAGTCCATTTTACCATAAGCCTCTTTGTAAACACATAAGTGCATTTTGGCTTCCCCCTTGTTAACAATCTTTGTGGGAAGGGGGGTTTTGAGTGAACTCTTCCAGGAAACTTTTGTGGATGTGCAATTGAGTAAACCCTCAATTGGACCTTTTATTATAATGTTATTTCTTATTTGTATTGCACTGTGATCTCTAATATCTCCTCCGTTGTGCTGTTACAGATTGGCCAAACTCTTAGAATGGGGATCTATGGATGCAGATGCGTACCCTGATGTCTCAGCAAATATTGTACAAATATTGTGGGATATTGCAACTAAGAAGAATATGTATCATGATTCTTCTTGGGTTGAAGCAAGGGTGGCTGCTTTTATTTCCTTATCTCATTACAAGGTATGTGAGTTAGATATGGAGAAATAAAAAAATCTAGGAAATGTATTGGAATAGTTTCTGTAAACAAAATATCAAGATATGATTTAACTGGGGCCCTACTACCATCAATATTCGTATATGCCTCTACAAGACTACTAAGTATGTTAAAGCATTTCAAATGCCCACAAATCATGTTAACCATAACATATGTACTCTCCTTTTTTCTTTGGAACACCCAAACCTCCTTTTTTTTTTTTTTCTCTCTCTCTCCCTTCTTAATATATATTGAATATAACAGTTGTGGTAGTACGTGTGCATTGGTCATATTTGAAGTAAATTGGGGACATGAGATGATGATACTGCATAATTATGTTTTGTTTGGTTTTCTAGCTCTTGATGAAATACATGATGTTTACTCATCTTGCAGTTGTCAGTGTATTTGTTATTTTGGTCTTCCTGGGTCTACATGAAATCTTTCTGAATACTGTAATGGACAAATTTGAGTAGTTTGACTCGTTTCTGCTTTTCTCCTTACTAAAATTTCAGGTTGTACATGTACAGCAAGCTATTCCGGACTTCAAGAGGAGAAACTTTGAATGTTTTATTTCTGAAAATAACCAAACTGTTTTAAATGCCATGGAGGAACTCGAAGTTGAGATCATCAGATTTGAGCACACGTGGTTATCATTTTTTTATCTTCTATCATTCAACTGTTTTTTGTTTGTCCTGAAATTGATGTTTTCTCATTTTTTGTTACATTTTTTTTTTTAAATAGATCAAGGAAGAGAGGGTTAAAGGTCACAAGACGCACTGTTAGCAAAGCAGACAAGTTGCTCCATGTATTTCCTGAAGTTGTTTTTACTAGAGGTACTTCAAGACATTGCTGATAAATCTCAAATGTTCATTGTCATTTTGACAAATATTTGCACTGTTAGCAATGATTTTATGTCTGCCCTGCAGAAGACTATACTATCATTTTTAATTATGCAAAACAAGATATATGATGCATTCCCTTTGGAATTGTGCTTATCTTTGGACTTGTTCACTATTTAAATTAAAATGGCATGTCCGTCACTTGTCAGCTGGAAAATTAGAGAGATGTGGATCGTTTTTGCTGCATCCCAAGGAATCTTAGATACTCTTCTAAAATGTTACATTTGCAGAAGGGAACCACCGTCTCTACATGAAATCTTTTTGTATTTTTTATTTTGTTCCCTTCTGCAAATGTTACATTTTAGATGAGTATCTAAGCTTCGTTGGGATGCATTTTGTTTATTTCTAGGCTAAGGTTTAATTTTTATTTGTTGCTGGGTGCATATTACATCGTGCCTCCAAGTGCCATAACTACTGGATATTTTGAGTCTATCATAAATCTTGTAGTCTTGCATTTGTTACTAAACAACAATCCCCTATATATTTTCATCTTATAAATGGGTGGTTGTGGCCTTTCAGACTAATATATGAATGGGTGCCATCAGTGTTTTAATCAAATTTGGAACAAAGTGCAGACAAAAAGAGATATTGCGAGCTACCTGGTGCTGCCCTGATTTGCCTTGATTTTACTCCGAAAGATGAATCCCGCCATGGCATAATGAAGGTCAGAATCCTAACATTTAGAAACACAAAAAGAGAATGCATATCATTTTCTCACTCTTTCTTTCATACAGGATTTGCATAGAGTCCATGCAGCATATGAAACTGCTCTTTTGGAACTAGCTGAATCTCTTCATGTGCCAAGAAATCTGGCAGTTGCGCTTCTTGTATTGCAATCATGGAAGGTATTTCTGGACCAATGGATTAGTGCAGTAGTTAACTCTATTAATGCGCAGAACATTTCTTCTGATCTGTCAGAAAAGAATAGGAAGGCAGCCAATGATATATTTAAGGTTTATTTATATGGCCATCTTCACTTATTAATTTTAATCATAATTTGATTAGACACTGATTTAATTTTTTCAAATCTTAGATATTGTGTAAAGTTGCAGTGGAATCTGTCCCTGCAGCAGCAGTTAATATTGCCCTTGCAATTGGTGCACTTTGCTTGGTAAGACCTCAATTTTTCATTGTGTCTTTTATAGTTCAATACAGTATAAATTTTATTTTATTTTTGTTTTGTATTTATTTCGAGTTGTGCGTTAAATCGTTTTTGTTAGGTTATTCCTGCAACGGAGCATTTTGTAGTCTCTAATGCATCAGAATTCTTATTCAATTGGCTTTATGAGTATGGGCATGAACACAAGCAGTGGTCGGCTGCTATCTCTTTGGGACTAGTAACAAGTTATTTCCATCCTACTGATAATCAGAGCAAGTACAAAATCATAAACGGACTTCTCAAGGTAACTCTATATACACTTCCTCTCTTTATATCAATACAAGTACAGTAAATAATACATTGTAATCCTGTTTTACCTTTTTTTAGGTTCTTCAAACCACTGAAAGCAGTCTTGTAAGAGGAGCCTGTGGGATTGGGCTTGGCTATGCCTCTAAATGCATTTTTAGAGGAGTTCAAGAAAACATTACTTCTGTGAAATCTGAAGAAACTAAGTTACTCGAAACTATCATCACCACTTTATGTGCATTCCTCTCCAAGCAATACCCCTCCACTGTCAGTTCCTTTCAAGCCCTTCTAACTGAAGCCGTTCCAAGTGCTCCACAATTGATTCTAGAAGTTTGTGATTTCTCAACTGAAGATCCATGGGGCATTGCTGGGCTTGTCTTAGGGTTGGGAATTTCTATTTTTGCCCTTTACAGGACTGAGGCACACAAAGCTGTGATTATATTGAAAAATCTTCTTGTATCTTGGGTTGCAGATTTGTCATTTGACCAAATTACCAAAATTACCAAGGTACCACTTAGCATTGGCTCTTGCCTTGCTCTTCCGATGGTTATATCATTCTGCCACAGAGTTGAGTTATCGAGGGAGGACGATTTGGATTCTCTTTTCAACCATTACTATTTACTAATATCTGAGCTAATACAAATGAAGAAATCAAATGGTATATATACAGATCTACTAATGGCGGCTTCCATGGGTGCCGGTTCACTCATTTCTAACATTGCAACAGATGGGGTCTACTCTCTTAGACTAGATGTAGTGAAAGACCTACTGCAAACTATTGGAAATGTTTATACTAAAGCTGGCCCACCATTAGTTCATTTGGGTGGGTTGATCGGAACTGTTAATGCATTTGGTGCATCAGCCGGCGATCTTGATCAAAGTACGACACAACACATCTCTTTTCTGACAAACGCTCCAAAGGTGCTAAAAACTCTTAACTGTCCTTTTTAAAATTTGTATTGGTAGGTTGGCACATAGTTTTCTCTTTCTAACCAATGATCGTAAACCATGAAGTTCTTTGATATATATTATATGCACTAGACTAATATTCATACTTGTGCTGCTGCCTATCGTGGTTTGAGCGTAACAATCATGCTAACTGTTGTTATGTGACAGGAGTTAACATCCCTAATTCGTGGACCCCTCCTCTCTAATCCTTCTTGTGAGAGCCTTTGTACCTCGACAATTCAGGAAATATTTCTCCTCGCAAAGGACATGCAGGACCCACAAAGAAAGCACTATGCTGCTTGGGCACTCTCTTTTCTCAGAAACCAATGGCTTTCAAGAGATTTGAGTGGTAAAGATTCGTCCTCTAATCAAAATTTGTCCGAAGGGACCTTGGGTTGGGATCTTTGCTCATGGTTGAGAGATCTTGGCTCTAGTCAGGTGCATATTGATGTCTTCTTGTTTTCTGTTCTTCTTCTTTTATTTGTATATGGAAAAAATACTGTTATATAGCCTGGAAGAAATACCTTATGCTTAGGTTGGGAATAAAAAATGGAATCTGAAGCCTCTCCAATTATGATTTTTTTTTTAAAAAAAAAAGGAGGAAAGGAGATGTGAACATCGTTTTTGTTTCATTACCTCTTGTCCAGTTAATAGCCTTGTTGTTTAGGCTCTAGATTTTGAATTCTTCATGTTGCAATCATGATGATTCAGATCACAATTGTTATGCACTTTCTAGTTTTGGCGTTAACTTGATGCTTCTCTATTTTTCAGACTGAAACCCTTCCACAGAAGGAAATACTCGCAACTGTATTGAGATGCCTGACAAAGGCTCCTAGACTGCCGTCTTTTGACTGGGCAAGTATAATCAGACGATGTATGAAATTTGAAGAACCTGGTTCCCATAAATCTACACCATCTCTACGTGAAGAGTGCTTAAATTTCTCTTTGGTTCATGCATCTAACATAAGCACTTTGCTTCATTTCTTAGACTACCTAACAGACTTGCCCAGATTCATGCACCTCGAGTCCCAACTGCAGGCATTATTGCTGGAAAACTTGTCAACCTTGCTAAGACTGTTTTCTGGTTCAAGATTGGAGAAACTATTTGGTGATTTAATGCAATTCTTCTCTTTGGAAAGTAGTAGCATACTAAGAAGGTCTCTTTGGAAAGGGTTATGTAATTACTTCGGAGAGAACTCTATGAAGGTCGAGGGCAGTTCCTTAATGCATTTGGGGAAATGCATGGAGTGCTTGCTAAGTCATTTACCTGGTTTTAATGGTGATAGTCAGATAACTGTATTCGAACACGAGTTGTCTGATGCAACTAAGTGTCTGTCTCTGACACCACAGAGTTGGCTAATTGATCTGTTAAAGGTAAATAGGCTGATTATTCTTAAACAAGGAATTTTTCCTTTTCAACTCCAAATGGTTCCCTGGCTAGCTTATTTATTTATTTATTTTTGAAGGTCACTGCTGCTGGTCCTTCCAGTGCAGAGAGCAATTTTGATGAAGGAAAAAGGATCGTCATCGTTGCAAGGCTAGTTAATAGTGGATCGTTGCCTGTTTCTGAACTGGGAAAGATGAAAGCATACATACTTAATGCTAAAAGTGAATGTATTACTCTTTGTCTATTTTTCTATATATTTGCATTTTTTTTATTACTCTTTGTCAATTTTGCCTTTTTTTTATTACAGAACTTTACCTAATTAGTAATGGGTTTGCATAAATTTCAGCTTCCTGGTGGAATGTTCTTCTAGAAGTAACAACAGCCATATCCATTTCAGATAATATGGTAAAAAGACAGTGGCTTCTTGATGCCCTGGAAGTCAGTTGTGTTGCAGAGTATCCCTTAATGGTATGTGACTTCTAGTTAAATTAAATTTTAAGGCACTAGTCTAACACACTGATCACTAGTAAAGAATTTGCAGGTCAATTTTTATCCAAAACAACCTAATTCCATATGCACCTCATTCCATAATTTTAAAGTTTTCAAGTGGTTCATGTGTTTTTGGTGGGTTGCATCTTGTGTGCAAGATGTCTAAATAAATTGATACAATGTTAATATTGAAAAAATTAAAAAAGAAATTAGACTAAGGTACACCTAAGAAACTTATATATTTAATGGTAATGACAAGTGCTGACAATTTCTGCTATGATATGGAATATGATATTAAAGGTCTTTGATTGCTTTTCGAACAATTTGTTTTCATATAAAGCTTCTATTACATCTTATAAATTCTGTTTTTCAAAGATGTATTGATTTTCTTCTTTTTGATGTTTCTTATCCAGACATTAAGGTTTGTAGGCCTTCTTTGTGGCTTAAACTGTGCATACATGCCTCTTCTCATAGTAGACCCAAGAAGTGTCATAGCTGACCTCCCACTCACACTGCCTGCGCTCCTGTCTGATCCGAATTGGAGGTCTGTTAGATCTTCTGTGGCAGAGAAACTATGGTCTTCAGCGAACCGGGTTCGCACCTGGGCAGAGCATTTGTTCAATGGACTTGGTCTAATGGATGGTTCAGGAATCAAAGAGACTGATGGCGAAATGGGTTTACTCTTGGTTCGTGTCATGCATGAAACATGTGTTGTGTTGAAAGAACACTTGCCATTTGATAAGCAGCTAAAGCTTGCTACTTCTGAGGTCTTGTGAAAAAATAAAAATAAAAAAATAATTGTCAGCTATGATCGTGTTAAAGCTTTTGTTTTGCTCCCAGTAATTAGTGTGGTGCTTTTGCATAGGTTATAGGTGATTAGAAATCTAGTGGAGCTATGGAAACATTATACTGAATTTAGCTTTTGGTAGGTTTTTCTGTTTCTGATTGTATTTTATAAAGGTTTGGAATCCATTGATAAGGATCAACTCGACATTTTGACAATGTTATTTCAAATTAGTTCAAAACAAAAAATATTAAAAATAAGGAAAAAAGAAACTGTAGCCAAATTGTAGGTCTTATATTTTGGGTGTGTATTTTGTTTCATGTAATTTAACTATTTTTTAATATTTTCATCAAGGTTATTGATTAATTTAGTTGGTTGTAACTTTAGGAAATGAGATCCAGTCTCGCCTGGGACCATCCAGCGCACCACTGTGAGCCGTATGATTTAATCTCAATGGCAAAGGGAGCCCCGTGCATGTAACCTGATTGATAGGCCCGAACCGTCCAGATCAGATCGGACGGTTCGTAGGCTGCGCTGGACGGTCCCGTGCGGGAGCAGATTCGGATTGGTAATTTTAGTGGTTTTTATCCGGTGTAACGAATATTGCTAGAGTCAAATGTTGTTGACACTTGTCCGTGATTAGATCTCAAAATTTGAGTTGGAAGTGACAGATCTGAATTGTTCATTGTGTTTTTCAGTTTTCACATTGAAATTCAAATGTTTTTCAAATTTTTTTTTTACTGTTTCTTCAGATATTTAGAAAATCGCTTGATTAGATAAATTGTCCAATAACAGCAATTTCCTAAAAATCATTAAAAATAAAAAACTTTTAGCCTCTAACAAAAATTTAATACGAAGAACACAAGGAGCCTTTCGAATTGGTCAATTTTAAGTCGAGATTTGAAGTCCTAGTCTGTTTAACAGACTCATCAGTCAACTAGTTTGATTCTAGCATAACTCTTAAATTTAAGAACAGCGACATTGTTAGTAATTAGTTTTCAATTCAGATTTAATAATCAAATGCGAAATAACAGTTAGTACAATACCATTTTATGGATCAATCTAACAATAAAAAAAAGTCTGTTTTTGAATTGATATTCATCTCGACCCATAATCCAATGTGATTCGAAATTTGTTGGGTTAATTCTAACAGAGCCCAAAGATCGTCGGTGATTCGAATTTTTATTTATTTATTTTTTGTAGAACCGAACTCGGGCAGGGTGTAGATGGGAGCGTATCCTCTGGATGGTTGTAATACAACCATCCAGTGGACGTCTTTGGATACGAGCCGTCTGATTTAATCTAAACGGTTAGATTTTTTCGGGCCTATCAATCTTAGTATCATGCACGGGGCATTTATAGCCATTGAGATTAAATCAGACGGCTGAGATCGAACCATCCACTGGATGGCCATCCAGAGGATGCGATGCCGGGTGTAGATCCGCATCCGCACAAAGCCCGAATTATTTAGTCGTTAATCATTCCTCTCTGGGTAGCTGAGTTGCCTTCAGAAATTAAACCGCATTCCCAATTTCCCACCCGCACCCGCATCCGCAACCCCATCTGTACCAGACCACTCGCCTTCAAAATTCAAATCGTTGTTTGTTCAAACTTCGAACCAAAAGCCACAAGCCCTCGTTGCTCTCTTCCACGCGTCTTCTCTCTCTCGCTCTCCTGACAGCGCCACACTCTGTCTCTCTCTCACTCCAGCTCCTCCTCACGAGTGACGAGTTATATCCGTAAGATTTTCCTTCAGTTTATTGATGTAGTTTTTCCTTTAAATTATGAGAAAAACCAAAAACCCTAGTGGAGCCAAGACCTGTTCTTTAGCACCCATTAACTCAAACTACCTCAAATGGTGGATATCTCTTGTGTTGGATACTTTGCTATTAGTCCGTAACAATGAAATCGAATTTGAAAATTTCTCAAGTTTGTTTTGCCTCCCTTTGTTTCTTAGTTTCAATCTGAGTTTCTTTATTATTATTTTTTTTTTCAGATTCATTAATTCACCATGGCCTCACTCACTCAAGGAGCCCAAAATGAGAATTTAGTAATGCCTAGAGGTACGAGTTCTTTTAATTGTCATATGTAAATATAGTTCTTTGGGATTAGCGTGCTGGTAAATTCATGGTGGTGTCAATTAAGTATACTTTTGGAAATCTTTTTTAAGTTAAGAGTTCAAAAATGCCTTTGCGGAGGTGCGGCTCAGTCACTGATATTAAGCACAACATAACAATTATATTTTGAATCCAGACAATCGACAACTTTGCTAGGGAGAAGCACATTAACAGTGACATTCTAACTGTGGTCTATGGTTAATGTCGATAAGAACATAAAAAGCATCCACCGTGCAAAATAAGTGTAATTTTTTACTTTAATTACAAGGAGTGCAAATTATCTACAAATATGTGCTCTTACTTGTGAAAGCTATTTAGTTTATACCAGTAGGCAGTAGCCTTCTGTTAGTGCCAGTTTTCTCTACCAGCATAAATATAACTAACAAGAGTAGTATTTTTTGCTGTGTACTTATTTAATGAACTGGCTAATTTGATACTGAGAACATGCCAAATAAATAAAACTAAAATCTTCTTTTTCTTTTTCAGGTAAGGTAGGAGATGGTTTGAAGCCTGATCTCTCAAAGCCTGTAAAAACTGCAAAGAAACCTTTAGGTATGTGACTTAAATGTCGCAGATAATCTTTTATGGAAAGAAAAAAAATCACAAAAATGCTGCAGAAATTTCACCTTTACTTTCTTTTCTTCTTTTACAGGAAAGGTAGGAGACAGGCCCAAACTTGAAAGAAAACCTCTAGGTGATCTTTCCAATATCCGCAAACCTCATTTCTCTACCAGATTTACAAAAGATGTCTCGACTGAACTGAAAGCACGAGAAAATACTGCAAATGTGCGAAGGAACAGTACCCTGACAAAGGAGCAGATCAAGCAGTGTGAGGAGTGGGCCCAGGAGGGAATTGAGCACATGCAGTTTACTGGGAATGACAGTCAACAGCTTGAAAGGGATCACATGGACAAACGTAACTTTTAGAGCTCTATTATTACAAACTACATTGTCGATGATCCTTGATTTTTGTAATTGCGTAACTCTCTAAAAAAAAGTGAGACCCATGAAGAAATAAGAACCCAAAAACTCTAGATTTTGTAATTGCGTAACTCTCTAACTCTAATTTAAAAAAAAATCAGAAACCTAATCCTGTAACTGATGGTACAATTAGTAGTTAACACTGGTACATAGTTGCAAACTAGAAGAAATAATTGACTGTTTAATTTTGCTTATTGTGCAACATTGTACTTTATGTTTTGGGATAAAATGCTAATTTGAGTGTCCAGAATGGAAGGGCGCCTGTTATAAGACCTTTTCTTTTTAACAAATATTTGCTAGGGCTTGCAAATGGTCATTTTCTTCTGTTCTGTAGGTGTCAGGGAGGAGGTTGCAACGGTGATGTCCTCTATGCATGAATGGGGAAAGGACATATTTGATCTTGTGTTGCCTGTAAAGGTACGTAAATTATGTTATGTCTGATTTGATAATGCATATGTATCGGCTACAGCTATAGATTGAATAACTTGTTCAGAACTGTTGTTATAATCTGTATTGACCTTTAAATATTGGGGCTTGCTAGGGTTATAGTTTCTATCTTCTTCTTTTTTTTTTTTTGGTTTCTCTTTTGTTTTATATTACTTTTATGAATATGTAGAGCTCGGGTCCTTTTTTTTTTTTTGAATGTCTGAGAGAAGGGGCTTATTTCTTAAACTAGAAGGAGAGAACTGCAATGTCATCATGTAACAACATTCTATTTTATATCTCATTAGTGCTCAACTGCTCATTGAATTATTTCTTAACTTTTAGGATGAATTTGAGGATAATGGCTTCAAATTGGAGTTTGAACCTGAAATCCTTCCCTCGCCATCAGGTCTCTCTCTCTCTCTCTCTCTCTCTCTCTCTCTCTCTCGCCCCCCCCCCCTTTTCTGGCCTCTACATACATATTTAATATCTGTCAGCACCTATTTCAATTTTTATTTTAATACTTTTGGTAATTTCATTTGTAATATTGTTATTCATGGTTTAATGTAATTTTGTTCCTACCACACTGAGTTTCTTGCACATCCAAAGTAGCAGCACACTAGATGTAGGTTACTGGTACTTTTCATTGTGGAATATATTTGGTTAATAAGCTGCTTTGCTTGTCTTCACCAGGGAAAAACTATCAATTGCACGTTCTAGAAACTTCAGGCTCTTTCTCACAAAAGACGATAAAAAAATTGAAATCTTACGCTCTTTGCATTTAATATCAAATTTCTTTTCAGATAAGAGAAGAGTCAACGAAGAAAAGCTGGATCAGCTGCTAGCTGTGCCAGAAACTTTTTGTGAGGATCTTGATTTGGAGCTTGAGTTCAAGATCAAGGAATTTGCTGAATCTGACTGAAGATGTAACTTCTGTTATGCTGAAGTAGTATGGTTTCCCTAACGCTGATGTAGTCTTGTTTGTCTGTAAAGCATGAATGGTGCTTTTTCCTTTTCAAATCTTATAACAGACAAGGCTCGTTTACGTACCTAACATTGATGGGTTTATTGCATTGTTGCTTTTATTCTAGCAGTATGTAGTTACTGATCTTAGAACTAAAGTTTGTGAGATGAGATAATACTGTGCCGATTCATGGAGAAGTCTCTTGCCTTTGTATCATATGGTACAGGTACTAAACTACTAATGAACAACTTGATATCTGCTTATCCTATAAAATACTTAATTCGTGCTACAAACTTGGACCTTGTTTCCATGTAAATTGCTTTGTACAGTCTCTTCTTTTATTCAACTTCTTTCCTTACAATGGTGTTGTCTACTTCCATGGTAACACCTATTGAACCTTGTTTTTTTTTTCTTTTGTTTTTTTTTAAGATAAATCGGGAGTCAAGCCTCCCAACTTATTTTTAAATTAAATGTCTATGAAAGATTTCCAGTCGGGTTTCGAACCTACGACCTTGTTTTGCTTCACACCTTCCTTGAAAGCCTTCCTGAGTAAGAATAAATCAGGCAATGAGGCAACACTTGAGAAACAAACCATTTGTGTAATTTCCATATGGTCACATGCTTTCAGTATTGGTCCTTGAACTCACTACTAATTTCCAATACCAATTTGATTCTACTTTATGACACGTGATTCCTCAAAAATTGGAAGCGATATATATTTCATTGAGCGTGGCTACATGATTCTTCAAAAAAAGAAAAAATAGGTGGCTACATGGAATTTTGTGGATATCGTATTAGGAAGGACATTTTAAATTAAATTGGTGACAATAGTTTCACCATCCTCACTTGACCTCGATTTGATTCGTCATCTTCACTATATGTTGTTGTCCGAAATATGAAAACGAGAGATGGAAACGCAGACTTAATTTGTCTATAGATTCTCATGAAGAAGAGAGTATGCAAACATGTGCTGTTTCCAGAATACGAGTACAATCACTTGATGCAATGTAGCAGGACATGAAATGCTCAATTCATTTGAATATCTTAAGGTTTCAACACGGAAATTTACCTTTCAAAGAGTTGTAACATAGAAACAAATAACTTGGCGCGAATAATAACCATCACAAGGGACAAAAAAAAGTGCTGAAATGTGGAGATTGGAGATTAGTCCATCAAACAAAACAGAGTCGGATCGTCTGTTCGTTTTTTATAAACGACCACCGGACGTTTTTTTATCTGGACCGTCTGATTTAATCTCAACAGTTAATTTTTTTCGGGCCTATCAATCCTGGTATCATACACAGGACATCCTTAACTGTTGAGATTAAATCAGATGGCCGGAATCTAAAAACGACAAGAGAATCTCTCTGGTGTGCCAACCAGAGGATCTCATTCCCAAACAACACACTATTCCTAACAAATGTGTTGGTACTATCAGAGAACCTGTGTCCTAGTTGGTTAAAAACAAAAAGATAGGTACCTCAACCCTTTTGTTAACAGAGAAAGGAAAAATGTATCGTACTTCGTACCCGAATAACTGAATCTCTTTGTTGTAGGGTGAGGGTACAACTAAATTTACATACAATCGGCAAGTCTCTCCAACCTAACAAGATATACACGTTAGCACATAGTTATGTAAAAATCTAAGAGATATTTTAATAATATTGATATATGATTGAAATTTGTTACTTTTCTTCTTATGTATGAAATTATTTGAACAAACTAATTTAAACCTAAAATTTTTATTCTATTCCTACAAATAGTTTTTTTTTTTTGAAACTTTGACAGAGGCTGCCGAAGATTTCCTACAAATAGTTGATGGTAAGATTACTTACACTGAAAGCCGTATAGACAGGCAGGCAACATTTCTTAGGAAAAATAAAAAATAAATAAAAAAGCTCAATCAAACTATCTCGGAAGTCGGATCCCATGCAATTCTCCATTTAATCATATCCTACAGTCCATATAACCTTCAGTTCTATTTGGAATGAACAACTGCAGTGCGGGCTTATTTATGATCCTCTAGGGTTGTGTGTTTGGAACCGAAGAAAACAAGGATGGATAGTTTATTCTTGAACAAGAATTAAATGAATAGTTTGTTCATGAACAATGATAGATTTTTTGGATGAAGTCTTGGGAACATAAATAGGAAAAAAATATTATAATAATTTGTTTCAGTTTTTATAGTAATAGTAATGATAATGATGATGATGATGATGGTGATGATGATTTATTACAATATAATAATTATATCAAAATCATAATAATAATTATTATTATCTTAATTATACAAACTATTATACTGATAATAATTATTATAGTATTGACAATAATGGTTATTATCATTACAATATTCATAATAATAATAAGTATAATATTTATAACAATAACATTATATTCTCTCATCTTTTCTCTCTTCTCTTTCCTCTCTTGGTGTTTTCTATTATTTTTATATTTTTTTCTTGTTTTTGTTCCACCATTCACTATAATAAGAACTAGCAGTTTTGAAATGACATAAATCTAATTTTTTTTCTTGTTTTTGTTACACAATTACGCGCGGCCTTGAAAAATCCTATAAATTCCGATGGTGAAATGCATCACTTATTTCGTTTTGAAATGTAATGAGCGTGAACTATTTTAAAAGACATTATTTTTGTGGGAATATATTTAATTTTTGCTTCTTTATAAATATTGATACTTTTAATCTATCTTTAGCTATATCAGACTATTCGAGTCATAATACAAAACATGAATTATTGGAGGAAATTGATGAAGTTAGTTAAAAAAACAATGAAATATCAATTTCAAAACAAAATTAATAGGCGCAGAGATCGAAGATGATCCAATATATTTATCCATAGATTAAAGATTTAATATTACACACTCTGCACAATATTTTTTGTCAAACAAATAATTTAAATTTCTTGCAATCAACAGAATTAAATTAACTTAACCATTAAAATCGAGTGCAAAACACACTTAACCATTTAAATTTCTCTTATGGCATGCATACAACAACTAATGTTTGGATGATGATGAAGATGTTATATGTCAATATGTGTCGTTATAGATGAAGACGTTAACGATCATATAAAGTGTGGATGCTGATGAGCGAGTGGTTATTTAGGTTAAGAGAAACAAATAAAAAACTTGGAAAACGTTTATAATTGATATGTAAAATAGTGGTGTTTGTCATTGAATTTAGTACTATTATTTATTTTAATAATAAGAGAGATTCTAAATTTTTATTTATCTATTATAATATTAATAGAAAATTATAATAAATACAAGTATGAAATGACTATATTATAGCAGCATTTTTAATTGATTGAAAGTATTTACAAATCGTTTATGCTTGGTTGTTTCAAATCCAACTATAATTGAAATAGCAACAAATATAATAATTGAAAATTAAATGACATCAAGAATCAAAATATGTTATTTTAATGACACGTTGGGCTTAACCATTTAATGACACGATCTTAAAAACAGAACAAAATGATCTTAAAACAGAACTAAAATGATCTCATCTCCGAACTAATAATCCAATTTTTATCATCCTCCCCACCGATCCTTCTCTCCTGAGTGATCTCTTCCGACCTGTGGTGGTTCTAGAAGCCCAAAACTAGATCAAAACCAACATTTCAATTTGTCTGTGATCCCAAATGTACACACAGATATGAGGTTGATTTTGCAGGATTCTTTTGTTGTTGCAATGAATTTGTAGTATCATATCATGTTATTGGAATGAACTTGAATTTGGACCAAATTGTTTAAAAGTTTCCAGGAAGAAAAGTTTTCGGATCATATTTATGATTTTTTCATTTTGCAATAAATTATCAAATGAAAATTAGCCATTTGGATGCGTCCGGAATTTGCAAGAATAGCAAATTCTAGGCATAAATTTATTATAAACAATTCAAACTTTTCACAAAGTTACACACTTCTCAATAAATTTATTCCTAAAAATAGAAAATTTCTCAAATTCCTAAGCGATCCAAACGGCCCCCGTAAAAAGTAAGTTTATATTGTAAGTTTTCAGTAAGGCTATTTTTATGACCATTAGAGTACGATTAACGAAAGGACGAATGCTTTAATTTCCCCTCATGGTTGATGGCTAAAACATTGGTTTTTATTCTCTTTTTGTGGGATGGAAATGGTATGAATGAACTGCCGTGTCACTTGCCAAATCACAATTTCACTGATGGCTCATGGAAATGTGGAACCCTTCTGCTTCTCTCCCATGTGGCCCCATCCTACTTTGTGCCCTATATGCTGAGATTTTTGCTACGGAGAAAGCGATTTTTAAAGAAACAACTTGCTTAATTTAACATAACATGTACTTATGTCAACACTAATTAAATAAGTTCCATAACTTAATTTACAAAAAAAAAATAAAAAGTCCCACAACTTAACTAGCAATTAAGGTGAGGATCTCACTGAAAACAGTAAACATAACATGCTTCAAGAAAACAAAGAAAATGGAAAATTAAACATGCATCTTCTAATTAAACAATTACAAGTTAAAGCAAACCACTAATAACAAAGGATCACTTCTCATGCTCATGCATTACTAGGACCACCAGCTGGTGTAATTATCATTCTGGCAAGTTCTTCTGCCTTAGCTAGATTAGTGAAGTGCTCCAAATCAGAGACCATGCTTTCCATCCTCTGTCGAACAGCACTCACAATTACACCAACCTCGTCTAAGATTTGATCATCAACATCACAAGAATTAATATTTGATTCAATTGTCGATGCAACACAAACACTGTTTCCTTCTTTTACAGCCTCCCTCAAATTCGCAATCCATCGGCCGAACCATGAGCCATCGTCACGTTCGTGCTTAGCATTTTCAATGGCATGCAGTATCTCAGCGGCCAACTCCTTCACTGCAGCAACCTCATGAAGGATTCTCGCCAAAAGAAAGCGCTTTGACTGTATCTGCACCAGAGCGCATACTGCCTTCACTTTGAAGAAGCAGAACTCCTCATCTACAAGAGAATCAAAGCAGTCCTCATCATCTACAAGAGAAACCGCATTTACACATTCTTCTTCTTCCCATTTAGCCTTTCTTCTCTCCTTCCTTTTTTCCTCATCTGTTTCGAGGCCATCGGCACTACGTTTCAATTTCAACCTCCTGTGCTCTGACTGCAGCTCGAGCTTGAGGTTTTTCAGGAAACGCTCGAGGGAACGACCACAGATCTTTTCTAACAACTCAAGTGTACTATTCAGTTTTTCCACATCTACCTTCCGTGAAAAAACTCCCTCAAAAAAGGCACTGATGCCTGAGGAGGTATTAATATTATTGAGCTGACCTCGGAGCTGTTGGTGCACTTCATCGCCTTGGATTGCTGCATCTTTCAATTTCTGTTGCAATTTTTGCAAGTGGCTCCCAGGTTTAATGATCTCAGAATTTTCAGATACCTCTACAGCAGCATATAACTCGGTTACGAGCATGTCCAGCCGGTCCAATTTCTTTGCTGTACCTGTCCGATCTCGGTACCAGGTGAGAGCCACAGAACTGATTCCCTGGAACACTTGGCCCAGGAACACATCCATCAAGACCTCAAGAGCCCTGATTTAAATTACTGCGTTTTAATTTCAGAGTGGTGAAAACTGAAAACAATCCTTCAAATCCTAGCTACTATATAGAGAGAGAGAGTTTTGCTATGGTAAATCACGCCTAAAATTTCTAAATCTGGTTCAAAATAATCGATCTAAACCGTCTAATGCAATCGCCCTATTGAGATCTCCATGCAGATCAAATTTTATAATGTTTCGAAATTTTCAAGTATTTTTTTGAAATTTTAGAAAATCGTTAATCTAATTAGTTATGAACCGTTCAAAAATAACAGTTTTTAAAAATCCGAAAAAATATTTAAAAATTTCAAAAAATATAAAATTTGATCTATATAGATATTTCAATAGATGATCATATTAGACAGTTTAAATAAGCTATTTTAAATCAAATTTAGAAGTTTTTTAACGCGATTCATCGTAGCAAAACTAACCATGTGTGTGAAGTTATAAATAAAATAGCTAGCCATTCATGCATCATGCATGTAATGTTACGGATATCGAGGCATGGTCAATGGAGTACGGAGCTCTTTAATTTGTCTTTGTCGTTTTTAAGTTGGCTGTAAGCTATTATCCACGAATTTTGCCTGTTCTCCGACAGCGCAGCGGATCTTATATATCCTCAAAAGCATTCACAGAATCACAGTAAGAAAGAGTAACCGAGGCCCACGTGCGGAAATAGTAGTGTTCTTTAAAATAATACGATACGATCGTGTTGATAAGATACGATACGATACGAATATAAAATTGACACGACACGATCGTGTTATCGTGTCGTGTCATAATAGTGTCGTTTTGGGACATTAGAAAGTTTGACACGATTCGACACGCAACGCGATACGAACACGATACGAACACGAATTAACATGACACCTCAACACAAATTTAATTATTTATGTTGATTATTTAAGCAAAATTAATAATTTAATTTCAATTTATAATACTATATCATATTATTTACCATCATTTAAATCATAATAGTGTCGTAATCTAATTATTATTTTTTATAAAAATATTAATAAAAAGATTAAACTTAATCAAATAATAAATTATTATGTTTAGTAATTTTTTCCTACTTTTAATTTTTTTAATAATTTTTAATTTAATAAAATAATAAAATAATACGACACGATTAACACGACGTGTCAACATGACACGATACGATCGTGTCAGTCATGTCGTGTCAGAATGTGTGTCGTGTTGCCTCTTCTCATTACTAAGCACGACACGATTAAAAAAATAGTTCGTGTCAACACGACACGACACGAGACTCTAACACGATTGTAATTGACACGACACGACACGACATGTACAATCGGAAAACACTAGAAAATACTCATCCGCTTTTTTTTTTTTTTTTTTTTTGAAAAGTAATTGCCCGTAGGCTTCCATCCGCCTGTTCTTGTTTTGGTTATTTGGAGTATGGAGCTCTTTAATTTGTCTTTGTCGTTTTTAAGTTGCCTGTTCTTGTTTTGGTTATTCGGAGTCACTGTTGAATATTCTGACATGACATAGACAACACAATTTAATGTGAATGACGGTTTCACCATTTGACATGACATCCATTTGACTAATTTATTGTCATCGGTTATGTATTATCCATGTAATTAATGATTATGAAAATTTTAAAGGCTTTTGTTAATTACAATATTTGCGGTAAAAATATTTAATCGTTGCTTCTTTATAAATATTGTTTTTAATTTATAACTTTAATTTTACGATATTATTCAAGTAATATTACTTGACATCTGAAACAATATTGGAGAAAATTGATTAATTTAGATGGTCTGATGGCCTGATATCGATCTATAAAAAATTTAGGATCTTAGAGTGCTTGGTGCGTTTGGATCTTTTAAGAATAAAATTAAAATTAGTTATTCAGAGTAAAAAAAATATTCTTAAACGATTAAAAATAATTTTTTGATCTAGAGTGTTATTTTTAATTGGTTCAACATTTAGATTAATCTTTTATTTTTAGAGTATTTGAATCATCTTCTTAATGTGGATTAAGAAGTGGTCGGGATCACATTTTTATCTGGATTAAAAAAAATATCCAAACAAACACCCTAAAAGAAAATTTTAATCCAGATGTTAGACCACTTAAAAATAATACTATATATTTAAAAAAAAATATTCTTAATCGTTTAGGAATAATATTTTTCGTGAGTTATCTTTTAATCAGCACGGTATATATATATATATGATCTTTCGTGAGTTATATGTAATTGTCTTAATTCTATTTGCAATAATAAATTAGGCAATAAAAGGACTGCTCTATGTTGAGGCACTTTGTCATCAAATTAACGAAATCACTCTGAAAATCTTTAAAAATATATCTATGCAGGTAAGTTATCTTTTTATGTGAATCGTGCGAAAAAAAATGTTTGTTCTTTCAGAAATGCTTAGTTTGGCTCTTGCAATCACTGCAATTATCAATTTATTCCCCATCTCTGTCTTCTGTTTCCCATCTCCTCACCCAGTCACCCCTTATCTTCTACCCTCACCCTAGCCCGACTCACACCCCTTACCGAACCCCCCTCCGTAATCCATGTATGTCCCCTTCCCTCCCTCTCAATTATTCTCCCCGTCATCGTCCCCGACTTAATGGCAAATGAAAAATTATTGTATGAACAAATAAAATAAATAATTGGACAAATAAAAAAAATAGTAAGATGAATATAAAATATATGCGGACAAATAAAATAAAACAAATAGTAATACAAATATACAACATAGGTGGACAAAAAAATATAAGACAAATGTACAATATAGTTATATTAATTGTCTTATTAGTATTAATTTGTCTCATTCAGGGTAGGGACGACGGGTTCAGATGGAGCGATATAGGTGGCAGGGGAGAAGGGAGGCTTCGGCAGAAGTAAGGGAGAGCGAGGTAGGGATCATAGCTAGCGTAAGGTGAAGGAAAACACAGAAGGTGGTTAGTGTTCATCTGGACTAACTGGTTTAGAAAAAGAAAGGTAAATGTGGTGATTGTCCTTGTCAGGTCAATATTCACGCTCCATCTCTTTTTTTCATGCTGAACCTCTTGCAATCTACATATGTATACAACATATTAATTGAATGATGATGGATGAAACTTTACACTCTTCTTTTGCATGACATGTCATGTTAATTGAATCGTGATGGATGAAACTTCACACTTTTCTTTTGGAATTTGACACCTCAAATTGAGTTTTAAAACTATTTTTTCTCACACGGGCTTGATATTGAACATAACTTGTTTTTTCTTGTATGCAATTACAAAACATGTTTAGGTGTTATCTTTGATTTTACTAGAAAAATGAGACCATACAAATAATGATTAATGATTTATTTAATAAGACATTAGAGGAAACTGATAGAAATCTAATATTTTAATTTAAGCTGAATTTGATGAAATATATTGCAATTTTAAATAATTTAGTGCATTTCTTTAGCTTGGTTCTAATCCGGATCGAACTTGTGGACCGACTATTCACCGAGAGACATTTTTTTGGTGTTTTTAGACCAAATTTTATAGAAGTCTTAGTCATGTTCATGTTAATTGTGTGATTTATAGTTTTCAGCCACGTTTGTTATCCCTAACCCACCATTTGTATTATAATTGTTTTTGGATAATATTTTGATAATTTTATTGCAAATTGGTTATATCAAATTATGGAGTTCCACATCCTAAACAATCAGAGATTTAGAGCTAAACTACCTAAAAAATGTGAATTAAATTATGTGAAAGAAGAAATGTGTTATGAATGTTTACATTAACAAACCTATCACTCAATTTTGGGATGGAAGTCACTTTAGAGGCACCACAAAGCAGTTAGGGAGTTGATTTATAAGGATTGGTTACAAGAAAGAAGCATTTAAAAAGTTTAGAGACAAATCAAATCAATATTCAAAGTTGCTAGGTGTGTACTCTTATGACGGAAGGACAACATATGTCCTTTCCGACACATTTCAAGGAACTCTCGGAAACTATTGCAGACAAAATTCTTTCAGCATCTTAAACAAAGACAATGAGATAACAACAAAAGGATTGGTACTTTTCAAGTATACATTTTTACTTCATCTACACAGTTGTAAGTTATGTTTAAGTTAATCCGAAATCTAAAGGCGAGAGAGCTATTAGATCTATTTTCAAATTGCTTTTTTGGATGGTATGCAACTGATTTTTTTTATTTAAAAAAATTAATTAACAAATTGTGCAATGAAGACTTGTAACTTCTTTATCTTATTGATCAAAGCATAAAAATACTCATAATTCAACTCAAAAAGATGACTTTCTTTTCCTCCATGAACTAATTAGAGAGTTGTATTGAGGAACAACACAACAATTAAGCTCCCCAGCATGTAATCAGATTTTTTAATTGTGTGAAAAAATAGAGCTATGGATTGGTATGTTATTCTCATATTTAACTTATTCTTAGGCTCCGTTTGGATGTGTTGAGAATAAGGTAGGAAGAAGGAAGAAGGGAAGAAATTTATTGGAAAGTGTGTAACTTTTGTGAAGAGTTTGGATGGTTAGGAATAAATTTATTGAAAAAAATTCCTTATTCCTTATTCCTTCTTCCCACTTCCCACCATCCAAACACAGCCTTAATTAAACTAAAAACTTTGCAGTCTTATCAAATATATAATAATATTAATCATCTTGATTTTACTGTTTTGGACAAAAATTTGTATGCCCATGAATAAAAAAATTAACTAGAGTTCAAATGAAAAATTGGAGACGGATGCGTTTAAATAAAAAAAAATGGGGGGCTTCTTTGTCGAATCAAAGACCTCTGGTCAAAATTATTATGATACAAATCCAACAGTTCCGGCCGTCCTTGAACTAAACCTCTGTTGCCAATGTCACTGTTTTGTTGTCATTAATTGAATTAGTTTTTTGTTCAACCGTGGCCCTCTATCGTCCATTAGACGGCTGAGAAAATAGAGTAAATAACTTGGGAAAATTTAGAATATTTTTTCGGTCATACGCTCACAAATTGTTCAAGAAGCTAGGCAAGCTCCAAACACTCTTGGGTTCCAAACAGTTGCTCAGTTGGCGTACATGGGCTTGTCGAGATTCTTAGAAGAACGATGGTTTTCTGTTTGTGGGTAATTTGATCCATCGCGAAGGACGAAAAGGTGCGAGATACGAACAAGGATAAACGGAAAGTACCGTGATGTTGGAATTAATTAGATTTGCTCCCCGAGTTACCATTTTATTTGAGAAATGATAACTTTCACAAGTAAAATAGACAAAATGAAATATATAGATGATCAAAATGAACACAAATAAAAAATATATATGTTTTGCAATTTTTGTTCAGATTTTTATATGCATATTTAACTTATTTTTATTTAACTTATTTATTTGTATGTGTTTACTATGATCTATATATTCATTTTGTCTATTTTATGTGTTTATATTACTCAAGCGATGATAAACGATAATAAAAGTGTAAATGACAGTAATGAAATTCCTTTTTATTTTGTTTCATGTTTCTTTTTTCTGTTTTTTTTTTTTAAAAAAAACTGGCCAGTCTTTTGGCCCAAACTGTATTTAATTTTAATTTAAATCTAGCGTACCGCCCGTTCTTAAAAAAAATGTTGTTTTCGATTAATAAATATATGACGATATTGATTTCTAATTCTTTTAATGATGTGTGGTAACATGAAGGTAAATATATTTTATGAGGTAACTTAGGCTTGTAAAAGTAGTTTAGGCTTTGCTACAGAAACAAAATGGAAGAGTAAGAGTAAGGGAGAAATTAATATTCATCTTCAAATTTGGAATAATAAGATTGATCAAATTTCTATATAAAGTGTATTTTTATTACTTTTCAGTCATTCGAGGATTCCATTATGTTTTTTGAGTTTGGAAGCAGGTGAACTCTTTAGACAAAAAAAAAAAGAACAGTTCACCTCTTCCCTCTAGTGAACATCCAAAAGTCTCTGACCCTAGACCCGACTCTGGCAAGCCCTTATAACACAAAGGGCCGATCCGGTCTCTCTAAGCCCTTAAGAACGGTCAGGGCCTAGAGAGGTCAGGCTTTGAAAGGGCCAGATTACAATCTCAACTGAAGAGAGGTCTAGAGAGGCCAGCCTTTGAAAAGGCCAGGGCCTAAGCCAGGTTTTGGAAGGACTAAGACCTAGAGTGGCCAAGCTTAGGAAGGGCCTAAGGTGTAGAGAGATCGAAGTAATGAATAATCAGGCACAATCTCAAGTGAAAGGTAAAATCATATCTGATACAATGTAAATTAAATGGATCATTTCAAATAATATTTTAATTTTTGAATATGATGTTAAGACAAGTTAAAAATATTACATATTTCTCATCTTTTACGTTACATTATTTCATACATTTGTAATTTTAGATTATTTTAATTTATTAATACATTAACAAAAAATTGTTTTTACTTTTTCAATGTTATATAACCGATCTTAAACCCAAATTAAAGATGAAAAAATTAAAAATATTATATATAATAAAAATAAATGTGTAAAATTATATTTAAATAATATATAGCATTTTTATTATCTTCTACAAATAAAAAATATTCATTTTAAATATAAAATTAATATATATTTAAAGAAATATATTGTCTGTCCGTCGGCCCTTCAAGCCCTTCAGGTCTTTTAAGCCCGGCCTCTCGAAATTCGAAGGGCCTAAAAGGGTCAGGCTTGAGAAGGGCCAGGTTTAATCTTCATATTTAAGCTATTCTAAGTTCGGCCCTTCCAAAAACCTCCTTATGTTCGGTCCGACCTGATCCTTGAGTAGACTCTTTTAGACCCGGCATCCTGAGAACCCGGCCCGGCCCTGGAAGGTGTACACTACTTCCCTCACCCACCTCCATTCACCTTTTTCTGAAGCAGACCCTTAGTTGCACAGAAAGAATCTAATACAATATGGGACATCAGTCTTTTCAATTTTATTTTATATCTTTTAATGGATCAATAGCAGTAACTAAGCTTTTCCAAAAACTTTTAATGATTGTAATCAAAGATATTAGCCTTTTTTTTTTCCTTCTACCTATTTTATCTACACTATATAAAATTCTATGATCCAGATAGAAGAGCTCTAGTTCCATTTATTTAATGTTTATTTTTTTAAAAAAAATTATAGCTATTTGTTATCTGTTAGTATATAATGAGAACAAATATTGTGCTTCACAAAACAAGGAGTAACCGATGCTTTGGATTTGTAGCTGGAATTTTAAACTTTAAATAACGATTCGAATCAACCAATATGTTTACATATTAAAACTCATTGAAACCAGAATTTCATTATATATTTTATATTAGATGACAATTGAATGTATCAAAGTTTTAAAATGCGATTTATGCAGTTTGATGGTTGGGTGGTGATCTATCTGAATCCATTCTTTCCCTATTTTATTTCTCCCTTCTTTTCCTTTCTTTTTGATTTTTGATTTGGTATTTGTTCTCTCTTAATCGACGACAGTGCGTTTTTCTGTGATGCAAACTGTTCCAAATTCCTGATTCACAGTGATTATTTCAGAACAATTATCACCATCTTTCGGCTGAGACCTTATGCATTGTTGCCCAAATTGTTGATTCTTCTTTGATTTTTTACCACACACTCTTGTATCGCTGGTACAGTGTGAAGGAAATCATGATGCGAATCGGGTAATTTTAAAAATTTTATTAACCGATAACATCAAAGATCGTTCTTATTATCGCTAACTTTCCTATATTATATTTGCATCACAATCACATATATTCCTATAATAAGGACTGTTGAGCCATACCAATGGTCTCTAACGAAGCTTTATTCCTCTTCGGTTCACCTTGAATCCGAAAAAAGAATGATAATTGAATCCGTGCTAGCGAATTTCCCGTCAACACCTAGCTCCGCTACGCGTATCTTGATCGATTGCTTAATCGATAGAGTATTTTAACAAATATTTTGAGGAAGAGAAAGCCAAAGCTTCAACACATGAAGACTTACTTGTGTTCTAATTTTTCTGATCTGTTTTACCTTTAAAGCATCAGAATATACCTTTCAAATTCGTATAGCATTTAAAACCACTAATCATAAATTAAAACAGCACTTTAATTTCTAACATTGCAGCACTAAAATATTGATAACTCTATGTAGAAAACTCCAAACAACATGAAACTTAAACCATTGGATTCTACACTTCAAGGGCTACAATTTTCATATATTATTTATCTAATTTGGTTATCATTTGCTATATTAATTTTCAGTTTAAAGTTGGCTCAAATTCTGACCCGAATTTAAAGCCTTCTTTCTCTCTTCATTTGTTAAAATAATTGGGTTTGGACTTTAAATAAATTTATGCACTCTATAATAATATTCATATATTATTATAGTATGTGAAACACATATTATACTCATAATATTCACATATCAATAAATTTATTCCTTGCTAGTTAATCACGTCATGTCATATAATTTTCTATTTGTACTTTATTTCATACAACATGAAATCTTATACATAGAAAATATATTTCTTGTTTCACATTCAGTTGGTGTGACCTATATTGAGGATCCATATTATGTTGGCAATGGAATAAAATATTTTATTTCATAAAATGTAAGCGGTACTCTAGCATACATTACAGCTACCCAATTAATATAGATGTTTAGCAAATCCTTTTACGAAACACGATCCTTCTTGTAATGCTATTAACATTACTTGTGTCTATTCTTTGCCATATGATATTATGATTAAAATACAAAGTAGGACTGTGTCATTTTCGTATTATAATCTTTTTTGGACTCCAATAAGTAGGATTATATAATTATAACTGCACTTCAGTTATATTGGATCCATTTATAATCTTACTTTATCAAGGGGCTCTTTATAATATCATTCCTCAATTCATGTGTGACAATTAGCTATTGACATATATATTTTCCTCCTACACAAGTTATATACAAAGAACTATTACTTTTATCACCACAAGCTTCAAATGGCTTTAAGTAATAATCACGTTGCATATTCCTTATGTGAAAATATATTATATCAATCTTAGAATTAATGACACAAACAAAATCCATATAATATTTTTATCAATTAGGTCTGTTCAATATATGAAACTTTTTATATATTCGTGTTATTAAATGATAATCCTTTATCAACGTTTACAGAACTACAACGTACTTTTAATCAACACGACAGTCTTGTATGGCATATTAGTGTTCCTGCTAATATCCAAGACCTGTGAACATTTTAGAGATATATATTCATTTTATTTAGAGTTCTGCGGTTCAAGACCAAGAGCATCTTCTTGAACACTTCTAAATACGAATATAAACTCATGGAACAAAATATAATAACATCCAATTCATAAATATAACATATAAAAGTAATCACTATAAGATAACTTTTAAAACACAATTCCAACACAGTGATCTCTGTGTGTGTGAGTGCTTGGGTGGGTGTGAGAGAACGGCTTGAGAAATCTGTTTGGTTTCGTACAGCATTTCTCTAATCCCAGTGTATTTTGTATTGCGCATGCAATGTGTTCGGTGAAAATGCCAAAATGAGTTGTTCATAGTTGTAACATGCGTTCTTCTATTGACATTATTTTTTTACTTCTTTCATTTTGAAGGGTTGGAATCTTGGAATTGACAAAATGAGTCCATGTTGTGTGATGTAAAATATGAGTTCTGGCTGATTATATTGTTCATAGTTGTAACCTTCCATTTAGTTCATGTTTAAGACAAAATGAGTTCTGACATATGTTTATATTGCGTTTTAGTTTTCGTTCTGACATAATTCAGTTATATATGTGTTCAGTTCATTATTGTAAATAATTAGTTTGTTTGTTCAATTTGTTTATTTTGTTTATTTATTAAATTAATATTTGTATCTATTCAAATTCTCATCAAATCTCGCTAAAGAGTGTATCTGTTCACTTTGTTTACCGCATATGTTAAATATGTTGTTATAAGTGTTCAATTTGTATGTTGAATATAATCAACTATTTTTTTCTCATGGAAGTTATATATGTGTTCAGTTCATTGTTGTAAATGTTGTATTTGTTGCTGTAAATGATTACTTTGTTTGTTCAATTTGTTTATGTTGTTTATTTGTTAAATTAATATTTATATTTATTCATTTTGTTGTTGTAAGTGTTTGTTTTGTTGTTTTAAATGTTCGTATTTATGTCATATTGATGAAGGCTTAAAATCTAGGAATCAAATAAATTTATAGACCTAGAGCTAACCTCACTAATCGTTTGGAGTAAAGCTTTAGGGTCGAACCCAAGGGACGGTTTAATTGAATACCAGACTTATCCTTTTTTAAAAGCTAGACAAAAATATTTTGGTGGAGAAATAGTTGAAATAAATCTAAGGGCAAGAAAGTAGATATTTTTTGTTGTTTTTGTCAAATAAAATAATCTAAATAACAAAGTAAAGTTTTTAGGATTTAAACAGTAATAAAAAACGTCTTAGGGTTCAAGTTTCACCTCAGTTTGGACTCTAGAATACAGAACTTATCAGTTTCGTGCATCAAACTATGTTTTTCAAACATTCACGTCTCTGTTCGGTCCGAACAGAGGGTGAAAGTGTGTGATTTTGATCTTTTATGATATTTTATGCTTTGTACTAGAGTTTGTTGGTCAAACCTAGATATTCTAAACCTCAGCGTTTGCTTTCTTCGTTGACGCCATTTGTGGAAGATCAAAACAAAACAGAGTCTTGAGGAGCGAAGTGATCTGGCTTATAACGAATTAGTTCGTTATATACGAATTAGCACTGTAGCAGCAAAGCAAAGCGCGTTAAGGAATTATCTGTGCCCTATGGATTGTCGGCCCCACTGTCAGCGACTTTGAACACAATGAGAGTGGCAGGATTATCCACTGACCACTGGCTCCCATTCAGAATTAACAAACAAAACCGCAGATTTTGTTGTGTCGGGTCAAAATAGGAAACAAATTAATAAAGATCCGAAAGAACTGAACCCGTTAGTTAAGACAGATGATAGAATATATATAGAGGCGTCTCCAGCTCCGACCGACCCGGAGAGAAATTTTGGAGTCGTCGCAGTTTCTCTCTTAGAATTAGATAGATTACAGTTCTCAATCTTAATAAGCGACTAGGGTTTTATCTCTTCCAAATTTCTCGCGTTAAATTACCAAAAGGGGAAGAGATTGGGATCCAGTTTGAGATGGGAACCATTGGTGTCGAGAGCAACAGTCGGATTTGGTTCGGCGCAGCTCGAGCTGGGTTCGAATTGGGGAATTTCGGTCGAGATCATGAGTTTCTAGCTAGAGAAAGATCGAAACCCATCCGATTGTCGAAAAGGAGGAGGTGCGATGATGATCAAATTGAACTTGATCGCGTCAGGAAACAAAGGAAGGCATCGATCGAGAGGAAAGAGAAGTCCAAGCATCGGTGTCATGGTGATGTAGGATTGGGGAAGAAGATGCCAAGTGAACGTCTCAGTGAGGATTCTGAATTTGATTCGGTGAGTAAATTGTTTTCATTCATTCGTTTTAATTTCAACAAGGGGATTTGATTGATATTACTTGGCAATTGCTTCAGATGATATTTGCTCAGACATAAGATTAACTAAGGAAATGCTCTGGTTGTTGTGTCGTGTAAGGACATCTTATGATCCTTTTTTCCCCTCTTCTCTTCTCTTCTAGTTTTTATTATTTTTTCGTTAAATCGTTAAATTAATTTGGTGGACTCTTTTGTCAATCATCAATCAAAAAACAAACGAGGCACATTACCCTAGCATATTATTGCGGGGTGCAAAATGTACGAAATTACTAGTCCATACATTGTTTTGGGTTGCAGGAAACATGGCGACAGCTATCTCAGTGAAAAGACTTACCAAATGTACCCAAATCTGGCTGTTACTAACTGGAATGTATCCTCTGCACAGATTTTTCCATACCGTCCGATTACTAATGGATGCCCCGTGATTAATATCGGATCATATTAACTGTCGAGATTAGATCAGATGGCCTGGAGAAGATTTGCAGAGTGCAAATCTTTCCAGAGGATGCTGGTCCGTTACTAACTGGGTAATGTATGGTCTGGCCTGGTAAATTTACTTGTCCTGTGCTTTTGTGACATTAGTCCCTTGCTGTATCTGTGGGCTAGCACTGTATTCATTTTTATTTCACAGTATAAATTTAAGTTATATGTTTATGGGTGTACTGATCTAATTTAGTAATATTTATCTTTCAGAGTTCTATCTGTGAGGAAGATAAGGATAAGCAGGTTGAGTATGCCAGATGCATGCTACATCATGTGCTACCCTATCTGCAAGATTTCTGTAAAGAACAATTAAACGAAAAGCGTATTGAAGCACAGAATAGAGGTAACTCAATATTAATCAAGGTTTCTCTTTCATTTTTTTGCAATAAAATGTGTCCCATATTTTCTCATGTTTTTTCATGCAGGTCTAGGTGTATTCTACAACCAGCTAGACATAGAAAAAGCAGAGTGCAATGGGGAGAGAGTTTACTGGTACCATTTGAATATTAAATCATCCAATTTGTTTCGATGTGTTTAGGTTTATTCTTTCCAAAAGCTGTATGTGATAACTAATGTTCTCTTTTTTTTTCCCTTGGAAACAGTGACAACTGCAGCACCTCAATTTTCGACTTCCACCGAAGTTGTAAAAATTGTGGGTATGAACTCTGCCTCACCTGTTGTCAGGAACTGAGAGCTGGCAATCTGCAAGGTAATTGTGCTGAAATTTCTTACCACTACCCTTATAGAGGCAATGGATATCCACATGGAGAGATCTGGGGCCCACCAACAGAGATTGACCAGAATACCACCTCACACATCCCTGACTACCAGGCCCAAACCGCCAGCTGGTGTGAAGACTCAAAAAATCATGTCATCTCCTGTCCTCCTACAGAACTCGGTGGTTGCGGCGTTGGTCTGCTTGAATTAAAATCCTTAATATCATACCAATGGTTGATTCAACTTAGAAACAAAGCAAAGGAACTAGACGAAGACTGGCCACATGTAGATGAAGGGTGTAGCTGCCACTGTGCTATGGGTGTGGAGTCAAGAAAGGCATCTGAAAGGAAGCATCTACACGATAATTACATATACTGTCCAAGTTCTAATAAGGCTGAGCTGAGTCATTTTAAGGAGCACTGGTCAAGAGGAGAACCAGTGGTGGTGAGGAATCTGCTACAGTCTTCAGGCTTGAGCTGGAAGCCCAATGACTTGTGGGCTGCTGTTAATGGTAGTAGCACTGATCCTGAGATGGCGCAAGTTAGGGCCATTGATTGTCTGTCCTGTTGCCAAGTAAGTGTTCTGAACTTCTGCGTTCCTTTGTTTGTACATACATTAAATTATTCGAGTAGGAGTCCTTCTTTGTTGTGCTTTTGAGTCTCTTGATCCATGGAGGATTGTATATCTGCTATTCAAAACAGAGAGACGGTGAGAGAGCAACAAAAAAAAAACTTTCATACAGCTTGTGCATGAACATTGACTTGTATGTTCATTTAGTCATGCATCCGTTCTATTTTTATATTGAAACCCAAGTGGATGTCAGAAACTATTCTGTAGAACACAATTTCTTTTAAACAAAAGACGACTTAAACCTAATTAGAATATTTAAATTATCTTTCTGATTTATGAAGCTTATCTGTAGGAATTATGTTTTGACAGGTCGATATAGAGCCTGACGCCTTCTTTGAGGGATACGAGTACGGCAGATTACACCCCAATCTGTGGCCAGTCATGCTGAAATTGAAAGACTGGCCCACATATCACAGATTTGAGGATATCTTACCACTGCATTGCAGCAAGTATATATGCGCCTTACCATTCCAAGCATACACTAACCCTAAATATGGCATGTTGAATCTTGCTAGCTGTCTCCCGAGTGATGTACCAAAGCCAGATCTGGGGCCCAAGTCTTACATTGCTTATGGTTTTAGAGAAGAACTTGGCCGGGGTGACTCTGTGACAAAGATCCACTTAGATGTTGCTGATGCTGTAATTTCTATTTATCTGCTTGTTTATCTTTTTTGTATATGTTCTCTCTTTTAAAACTTCTTGAGAATATTCTGTCTTAGCCTCTTAGGGTTAGTTTCATGTGTATACCCCATTGATATTGTCTTAATGACATGTATACTCTTACAAAGCATAGATATGAGTGCAATCCTGTATGCAAAAGTTCTGAATAAGAGTGGTTTTTTTATTTTTGTATACTTGACCAGTACTGATTTCCTTGTGATTTAATCTGTCACATTTTACCAGGTAAATGTTCTGATGGATGTCTCAGATGTAGAGCCTTCTTCTGAGCAAGAAAACGCAATTAAGCACCTGAAACACAAGCACAAAGAGCAAGACCAAGTGGAATTCTCCCGAAATCGAACACTGAGAACAGATGAATGCGAGACAACTAAGAAGTGTCAGGTGGTTCGCATACACGAGGCGTATGATCGAGCTAAAACAGCAGGTGCTTTATGGGACATATTTAGAAGAGAGGATGTCCCTCCACTCAAAAAGTTCCTTGAGAAATACTTCCCGGAGTTCCGGCATATTCACTGTAATTTGGTGGACCAGGTATTAATTATATAGGCTCACTGTTGAATACTGGCTGGATTGACATAACTAGGAATGGCTAGTGGTTGACCCAACCCCATCCACAGACGAGTTTACCATTAGTTGGTTGGATCTGGGGAAGCATTCAAATTTATTGATCAGATGGCCGACCTGCTTGGTTATTAGTTAAAAAAGATGCTGGTCTCTCCCTAGCAGGATGCTGCTCAATAACACATATGCAAAGAAAATCTGCCAGTAAAATAACTTTGTGGAAAATATGCAAACACCACTCATTTTCTTCGTGCAAGTGATTTTTTTTCCCTCATTATTTTAGGTAGTTAATCCAGTTCATGATGAGACCTTCTATCTGACGGTGGAACACAAGAAACGACTCAAAAGCGAATTTGGTTAGTTCTGTAAAAAATTGTTTATAGAAAAAAAAATTGAAAATTAATGTTTGAATATTGATAATCTTGAATATTTTGTACTTGCAGGAATTGAGCCATGGTCTTTTGTGCAACATGTCGGTGAAGCTGTATTTATCCCAGCTGGCTGCCCCCATCAGGTTAGAAATCTGAAGGTGTGTTTACTAACCTCTTTGTTTTGTATATTATTTAGAAGAAAAGAATGTATACCCAAAGCTCTTTCTATATCGCACTTATTTTTGAAGACAACTTTATCTTTTCTAAAGTTCTTCATTCTGCTTGTTTGTTCCATAATTTTAAGTTATTTGTTCATTTATAATTTTTGGCATTTTCCTGGCATATGCCCATATATTAGTTGCACATGTTATTTGAGTAGCCAATTTGGCACTTCATAGATCAAATAGCACATGTTCTTGTTGGTAACTCGAAGTGCAATTTTGCAGTCATGTACCAAGATAGCAATGGATTTTGTTTCACCTGAGAGTATTGGCCCTTGCATTAGCCTAACCGATGACTTCAGGCGGCTGCCTAAGAACCACCGAGCCAAAGAAGATAAGCTAGAGGTAATACTTCCGGGAAGTAATCAGCTTAATAGGGAATTAATTTGTACATGACCGTGCAAAGCACTAAGCATAAGTAATCCCTGGAAAACCAAAAAAAATCTTAATAGTTTTTGCCTCTTTAGGAAGCTAGAACTGGCGAATTAGTTTTCCCTTGTGAGTTGTGTGTATATTAAAGATATTGCTACACAATTATATAGAGTGAGAGAGCTGGGTTTGTTTGTGCATCTCTTCGCACATGAAACTAATAAACAGTGAAGGCATGGATACAAAAGGATAATTATGTGTTTTATAAGGTGATGCAAAGTATTTTTCTATTTGCAGATATACATGATATTTTGCCATTTGAGCATATTTGAAATTGGTTTGATCTTTTCTTTTAATATCATGCGTTTCATCCTGCATTCTGGAAAATAATTACCTTTGAATTCCTTACTGTGCAGATAAAAAAGATGATAGTCTATGCTGCACAACGGGCAGTAGAAGTTTTGCTAGATGCAGGAAAAAGGAAGTAGGAAAGCAAAGGAAAGCGAGATAAAATAAAAGAATAATAATAGACATAAAGAAGGAATAGAATGATAGGAATAGGGGTATAAATAAGGCTTTCATTGCTTGCTAAGTGTTCAGCTTGAGGCCTTGAGCTTTGTTGGTACTTGGTCTTTTTTCAAGTACTATGGTTTTGCTTCTAGTGCTTAATCATTTTTTTAATATAATAGTCATAAACTGTGTATAGCGCAAAAATAATGTTATTCGAGTTTTGAAGCTGGTCCAAAGAGAGCAATTTATGGTTATACAAGATTTTGATCTGCTGTTTTTTGTTTCCCCCTCGTGAAACTGCTTTCGGAAAGAATGATATAACGGGTGATGAAGTTATTGGATCCGAATGTCTTACATTTTGAAAATTATTGGCCAATTTAAGGGGGGGAAATACTTAAGTAAATAAACACTTTAAAAATAAAATATAGTACCCTACGTGAAAACAGAGCAAACGCCTTGCCAGTTGGAACCCTCTGGCAAATAGCGAAATAATAAAGGAGCAGTGTCCTTCGGAAAAAATGGTTCATATAACGTTTTGATTGATGGTTCGTAAATTATCAATCTATAATCTATATATAATATTGAAATCTCGCTGAAATCAAAATTTTACATTTTTTTTATACTATGTTTGGATATTCTTACTCCTAATTTGGATCCAAAAATGACAAGCGGAAAAATATTCATAAAAAATAGTAAAAAAAATAAAAAATATGAGTTTTTTTTTTTAGATTTCAATATATTGATTGAATTGGTTAAATTAGATTTGATAATTTGTAAAACCACCGACCAAAACGATCATGGTGCACGAAAACTTATATGCATCATGGTGCTCTATTGTTTACTATATACTATGGCTACGTTTGGATGGGAGCAAGAATAAGGGAATAGCTTCTTCCTACTCTCAAATTTATTATAAACAATCCAAACTCTTTATAAAATTACACACTTCTCAATACTTCTTCCCTTATTCCTCTTATTCCCACACCATCCAAACGGAGCCATATATAATGAAAATGGTGGTAATCACGAAATAATAACATACCAATATCATTCGGGGGAAAAAGAAACATGATTAAGTCTTTTGTTCTAAACAAATTGAAATAGGCTAGAAAAGAAACCCAACAAAAAGTCACCAGAAAAATTTGTCCATTTAATAAAAAAAAAATCCATCCTAATTTTCTGAGTGTCATAAGTTTCCTACTTTTACTATTCACAGCGTTTAATACCAAAATTTTTTTACCAAAATTCAAAAGATTCAAAAGTCTAAAATCACAGCTTTCCGAAAAAAACGAGCGAACGATGGAGGCCGCGGAGTAAAGTAACATGTGGAGCCGTGCTGAAGCTGCACATGACAAAAATAATTAGAGTTTGGAAAGAATTTGGCAATTTCATTTTTTTTATGCGAAGATCTTAAGTATTTCATTAAAATAATTAGAGTTTGTACACAGAAGATAAAAAAGCCGAGAGGGAAGAATCAGAAGAGAGAAAGGGGACTTGATTAAACATGGTCAACACGATTTGAATGGTTAAAGAATAACAATCTTTCATCAATCTTCTTTCAATAAAACTCACGTAACTAAGGCTCCGTTTGGATGGCTTCTTCCCGAAATAAGGAATAAGGAATAATAACTTTTTATCAATAAATTTATTTCTAACCATCCAAACTCTTCACAAAAGTTACACACTTCCCAATAAATTTATTCCCTTCTTCCTTCTTCCTATCTTATTCTCAACGCATCCAAACGGAGCCTAAAGGCGGAACTAGGTGGGGGTGAGCATTTGCCAGACCTAATATTGTACGAATTTTATTTGGGAGTCCATAGTTGCGCCTTTCCTAAATCCAATCATCAATTTTCGCGCCGAGGACGATCTGTGTGCTGAAATCTACTTTAGCCAATGTATATATATATATGTATAAAGTACTATTCAAAATGGCATATACTTAGAAAATTTATGATTGAATAAAGCTAAGACAAGTCATAAGCTGAAATAAATTATGTGCAAGTAAAATATTTATCAAAATAAATTACGGGCAAGTAAATTTTTTATCAAGATGGTATTGACATAGAAATTTTGCTTGGTTTCTTCTCTAATCTATCGAATTTATTTAGGACAAATGACTTAATTGTTGTTGTGAAATTCACCGGGAAACTTAATCCAACTCTGTTTAGCTTTTATGTTTTGATTCTTCATCTAAAAGCACTTATTAAAATTTTTAAAAACAGAGTACAACACAAAAAACTTCGTTAAAGATAATTGTTTAAAAAAAACATATGTAAAACGTTCTTATTTGCAATTTTTAAAATAATATTATTTATTAAAAAACTATATTTTATCAAATTACTTTTTCATATTGAGATGTAGATTTTATTTTTTTAAGTATAATATTTTTATCAAACTTTTATTTTGCCCGCACAATAAATGAATATGTTTTATCGTTTTTATTACATGTATTTTCCTTTACATATTTTTCTGTCATGCATTTTATTTTCAAATTCACATCACATCACATAAAGACCTATTATCATATACTAGAAATAATAAAAAAACAATTGTTATTATATTAATTATGAATCATTTATTGTGTGATCTAATCTAATCTGTGGTCTAAATGTTGATTTTAGATATAAAAAATATCTGTAGGTCTAAATGTTGATTTTAGACAAAAAGTCAGATCATTTGACAGAAAAAATCAGGTGGTGTCTAAATAATTTACTTTTCAGAAAGATATTCACCTATATTGCTGAAAGATTCAACCAAAGATTTTTATAGTCTAGTATTATTTTATTTCTTTATTTGTCCACATATTGAGAGTATCTTTTGCTAGTTAATTAGAATAAATTAAAATAATAAAATTGATTAATAGAATCGAATAATATGATTACCTGATGATAAACAACTTGAACATCATCAATTGGAAACAATGGAGTATAAGTGTTAAATCTACCGCAGCGAAAAACAGTTTCTAGATATTTGATTGATTTCTGTTGCAGTTCGACGAGTCCAAATTCTTGTCTAACCAGCAAGCCATTGATATTCTACCTCTCGTGCGAATCTCTCTCATACTTGTAAATTCCTCGAATAGAGAAGAAAAAGCTTTCCCTCATAGATTTAGATTTTTCTCTACAATTTTCGAGTTTTTTTTTCTCAACAAAACTATCTAAATCTAACTCTAAACCTCATCGGACACGTGGCCACGGTCTGGGGGCACGTTTTCCTCTTTTTGTTTCCTTTTATTATCAAATAAATGGGAATTTCAGGAAATATTTAAGTTCCGTTTGTTGAGGAAGGAATAACTTAAACAGCAAGAAACAAATCGCAAGGGAAATTATTATTTACCTAAAATGCAAACGAAAAAGAAAACTTGCCAAGCAAAACCACCAATGTATCCCCCATATCTTCATATACCGGGTGCATCATTATCACATTCTAATTTCTATAGATGCTTTATAATTTATATTGGACAAGAAGGGAGATTAATTTTAGTGATTTAGTTCCGTATTTGTATGAAGATTTTTGTCAAATTGTAGAGCTGTACGCCTGTACCCCTTGATTCTGCTATCAACAACATCTTTCGTTCCAAAAAATGTTAACACAAATATTTATTTTATTTTCACATCGGTAATATGCGGCAACCAACGCTGTTTAAATAAAAAATAAAGTTCTAAGTAAAAAAAGTTCATATTTTCATGTAAGTTGGTGTTTTTTTACGGTACTATTAATCTTACTTTCTATCCTACTTATGCAAAAAAACTAAATCAAGAGTGTAAACAATTAGACCAAAGATGTAAACAATTAGTGTATATATATATATATATATATATATATATATATATATATATATATATATATATATATATATATATATATAACCATTGATAGTTTAAATCTGATTTGGTTATTTCTTCAAAAAAAAAAAAAATCTGATTTGGTTAATGGCTAGATGTGAATCATCATGCAAGTTTACTGACTCTTCGTTCTAGTTGGAAATATAATTATCACTTGATTGCAATATTTTTTCCATGATAAATTATTAGAAATACATAACAGGAAAAGTAGTATCAGAGGGGATAAAAGACAAGTCTCGTCACAAAAGAGATTTTTTGATATGCTAATCAATATGTTATCTCTATTTCAGACTAAAGATATATTTTGTTTAATAATTTTATTATTGAATTTATCATTTCATTTTATTTTTAACATCATTATCATTCTTTATTTGTTATACCTTGAATTTTTATTTGGGTCGTTAAAAGATTTGTTAGGACTTTGGGTTGCTTAGATTTTATAATTGTACTTATGTTATGTGTGTATACTTTTATTTTTTTTTCTGCACAAATTAATTTTTTTTTGTAACACATGATGTTTGATAATATTTAAAATTTTAGTTAATAATTTCTAAAATTAAGTTCAGCTTTTTCTACGACTTTTAGAATACGAGTTCTACTCGTTTTAATATAGAAGAGAAAATTATCTTTTCTAAAAGGAAATGCAATTTTCTTTTTCCAAATTGAATTTATAGTGGTGCATTTTAAGACCCTTATAGTCTGAAATTTTCATGAACTCGGTTTGCACTAGTTGTTAGTTTGTCAAGGGAGGTCCACATGTAAGTTACATTATATTTTCATGTATTATATGAAGCACTAATTCCACTCTAAGACCACCGAGTTTGTGCCGCTCCAATAATTCTTTCTCATGCCACCTAGCATTTGGGACCCACGTGTCACACAGACAAAATAATTTTGTTGGCATAGAATGTTTCACCCACTGAGTAATTTTTTTTTTATAGAGTGCGTTTGGATCGTTGGAAAAAAGAAGAAGAAGAAGGAAGAAGAAGAGAAAAAATTATAAACAATCCAAACTCTTTACAAAGTTACACATTTCCCAATATTTTTTCTCACTTCTTCCCTTCTTCCCACACCTATCCAAACGCACCCATAACCGACTACAATATCTCGGCATTTTTTCACCATTTCTCTTGTGTGCACCCTTCTCTTCTTGGCTTGCCATGTCAATGTGAGAAAAGGGTAGCAATTAACTAGTAAAAATTCCACAAAAACATAAATGTAAATAGAATGAAGAAATAGAACATAGAACTAGTAAATTGATGCTAGTCGGTTTGAGGAGAAGGATTCAGTTGAGGGCAGCGCATAGTATCTTTTCAAAGATGAATTTGGAACTTTTACATTGAAATCGAGTGGTCAAGTGTCAGAAACGGGACGACCGATACGACTTGACTGTATTTTGCTTGCTTGCTTTGCTTGTCTGACAGGTGCGAATTTCACACGAATTTTAATTTTCATTTTTGAGACTGAACTGTGCTTGCATTTGCATATCTGAAACTGTTGAATATTCATGTGGTATATTTGCACATTAATCATTTGTTTATTATTATTATTGTTATATGCATATTGAATGGTTTCCACTTGGTAATCTGAAATTGTTATATGTACTGCTTGTGCGATTGAATAGACACTCATTTCTTTTGTACGGGGGTTTGGGTCGCACCCAGACCTGGCTGTACACCGTGAAGTAAGCGCTTATATTCCGGATCTGGTAGTGTTCTCGACTTGTAGTACATTTGATTATCTGATTGTCTAAATTGTATATGAAATTTGAAATTGGTCCTGATCCTCCTGAGTTTGGGGAGGGACAACTGTATTGATCTATGATCGTGACTTATGATTACCAGACTTGCATTAGATAGTTGTCAAGATTTGAGCTGGCTTTTGAAATATTAAATTGTATTTGAATTGCAAATTGAATAAGTAGCCGTGCTCCTTTGCATTGCATCTGTTTATAAATGACTGCATTTGTTATTTGTTTTGTATTTGTATTACTTGTGTATTTATATTAGTATTAGTTTAACTTGGTACGGTAGTTAGTTCCTGAACATGTATCATCGAAATTCGTGTGACTGGAACTAAAAACCACACTGAGATAAATTTATTTATCTCACTCTTTGCTTTTGCATTGTTTCCGAATAAATAAAGTTATTTCAGTGTGGTTTTTAGTTCCAGTCACACGAATCTCGATGATACATGTTCAGGAACTAACTACCGTACCAAGTTAAACTAATACTAATATAAATACACAAGTAATACAAATACAAAACAAATAACAAATGAAATCATTTATAAACAGATGCAATGCAAAAGAACACGGCTACTTATTCAATTTGCAATTCAAATACAATTTAATATTTCAAAAGCCGGCTCAAATCTGGACAACTATCTAATGCAAGTCTGGTAATCATAAGTCACGATCATAGATCAATCATACCATTGTCCCTCCCCAAACTCAGGAGGATCAGGACCAATTTCAAATTTCAGATACAATATAAACAATCAGATAATCAAAAGTACTACAAGCCGAGAACACTACCAGATCCGGAATATAAGCACTTACTTCACGGTGTACAGCCAGGTCTGGGCACGACCCAAACCCCCGTACAAAAGAAATGAGTGTCTATTCAATCGCACAAGAATTACATATAACAATTTCAGATTACCAAGTGGAAACCATTCAATATGCATATAACAATAATAATAATAAACAAATGATTAATGTGCAAATATGCCACATGAATATTCAACATTTTCAAATATGCAAATGCAAGCACAGTTCAGTCCTGAAAATGTAAATTAAAATTTGTGTGAAATCCGCACCTGAAAGCAAAAGGGCAAAACACGCATGCATGAAACAAGCAATGCTAATATTATTCAATTGTACCGGCCGTCCTCAGCTCAGCTACTCAACCTTCACACTCTAAACAATAGAGATACTAATTCTAAGTGTTTATTCTAAATAACAAATCATAGTATTTTGATTAATAAACAGACCATAAGTTAATTTAGTCATGTGGTCGGTTTTAGAACAAAAATGCACCATACTTTAAATATTTACACAAACAAATTAGTACCATCCATACTGAACTTAAGGTGATAAAGTCTATATAAAAAGTATAAGCTTTCAGTTGGACACGTAAAAAAAATAATTTAATTATTAATCAATATAATATCTTTAAGTCACTACTAAAAGAAATTAGCTGTATAATTAATTCAACATAAATCTCAACTTTTAATAAGTTTGTAAAATATAAGAGGGACTAATTCAAAATAACAGATAGCTTGTAAAATTCTTCAGGAATTCGGCCATCAAATAAACTAGCAAGAAAATTTAAGAAAAGGAAAATATTCAAAAGATATCAATACCTTTCTATGTCTATAACTAAGCATCATTTGTGCATCCCACCTTGGTACCGACCCTCAATTCCAATTCAATTTCTGGTTTCTGGGTTATGCTATGGATTTGTGTAAAGCATTCACATGAATTCTTCAATATATTTCTTTTGGTAGCTTCTTCTATTTGGAACCGGTTGCGAGTGGATAAGTAGAAGAGGAAATGAATTGGTGATATGTCCAAAGTGTAGCCGACTAAAAGATTTATAAGGGACGGTACTAACAATGTGGGATTATACTCTAGTTTCATAAGATAGAGTGTACCATTAATTCTTTAGACAAACATACAATATGACACATGGGTCTCATTTGTAAATCTCTTATTTAATAGTATACCAAACTTTTACAATCTACATGGCTGGAACATGGCATATAATTTAGTACGTAAGTTATTGAGGGTAAATAACATATAGGCCCCACTTGTCATATAATTATTTCAAAATTATACAAAGTCTATGGAGATTAGCAATAAAATCCATTGATATGAGTAAAGCATCAAAATAAAATGTAATAACCTTTTCGTATAAAAATTATTTCATGCAAAAAGAAAATAATAACTTGTAATCTAAACACAACATCAAATACCAAAATAAAGAACACGTTTTTAATGCTCAATAATAAAAATCTTAGGTATAATGATAATTCCATGTGAAATTTAAGTCTAACCAATAATAAATTATTCAATTAATTTATGCATAGACGCACCGATGGATCGCGGGGCGCGAGCTGACAACGGTATCTTCTGCACCCATCCGACGGCCCTGTCAACCTACGTCGCAACAGAAAAACAAACAGAGTCAGGTACAAACCTCAGTAACCGGTTATTTAACGACGCAGCTTCTCTACATTTAATTAATATAACAAATACAATCAGATCGGATTAATCCACATAACAAATAATATATTTGTTGTCCCTAATTTAAAGGCCTAGAGGGGGGTGAATAGGCACAAAAACAAAGTTCTAAACCGGTATGGTCAATATTTGGTTCAATTCAAACTTGTTCTAACAAAACACAATCAAAGCACAAGCAATTCACAATTCAAGAAAGGTAAAGAGAGAAGAGAAGAAGTGACACGCGATGTATTACGGAGTTCCGACCCGCTAGGAAGTGCTAGCCTTAGTCGTACGTCTCCGGGAGTTTCTCAACCTCGAAATGGACGCGCTCCGTTCAATTCCACACGAACGGGACTACAAATTCGAACCAAATCACCTTGTTACAATCACTCTCAAGGTGGATTGGCCTAACTCAATTAAACAAGCTCAAACACTCAAAGGATTGAGGCTCTAACCAAATCACTCAACAAATCTAGCAATTAACACTAGTGGATTGGTTTTGCACACTCTAATCTCAATGATTTTGCTAAAATAATGCTCAAACACAAGAGAGAGTAATGTCTAACTGGTTGGAGCTCAAAAGGGAGGAGTTTCAAAGGTTTCAAAAGTATCTAAACAGTTCCAAGAGGCCCCATATTTATAGAGGGCGCCAACAGCTCCAAAAACCAGTCAAAACAGACTCTGCCGTTATACAACGCTATATGGCGTTGTACAACGCAGAAATAGCCGTTGAAAAATCAAACGGTCACAGACAATAACGTTGTGAGTTGTCAGAGCGTTGTGTAACGTTGTATAGCGTTGCACAACGCTTCAGCAAAAATCCAAAGCAGAAGCTCGACAGTTCCGTTGGAACTTGTCAGAGCGTTGTGTAACGCTTGGTAGCGTTGCACAACGAAGTCAAGAAAACAATCAAGGCAGAACTGACAAACTCAAACAATATTGTCAGATCGTCATACGACGCTGACTGGCGTCACACAACGGCGCCGTTGCACAACGCTATTCAGCGTTGCACTACGCGTCCAGAGCGACTGAGCGAAGTCTGAGCGAAGTTTAGAGCGTTACACAACGCTACGATGCATGGGACATAACAGCATGCATGCAGCATCGATGCAGATCGATGTCTGAGCAATGCAGAGTCGCCTGCTTCAGACTACGTTGTACAACGCTGAATAGCGTTACACAACATAGGAGTGGAAACGTTGCGTAACGTTACTTAGCGTTGCACAACGTTCTGACAAGGGGAAATAGATTTAACTGGTTTAAAAGCAAATGAACTAACGTTGCACAACGCTACTGAGCGTTGTGTAACACTGTTCCAACCTTGTCAGAGATTTTGCAATTTAAGAGCGAATTAACGCTGCGTTGTGTAACGGCAACTGGCGTTGTATGACGCTGGACAGAAAAACTGAGCATTTTACCAGCAAATTGATTGAGATTAGTTTAGAGATTAAATAAACCTTAACTACTGAATCTAACTAGACCAAAGCAATCTCTTGAAGCTCCAAACTAAGTGCCACACTTGCTTTAATCCATTCTTCAATAAATCTAGCTATAAAGCACTAAAAAGAGAGTTAGTTTAAGAGTTTCGGTGTTGTTTTGCAAATCGGCAAATCGAGAGAAAATGTTTAACCAACAATATTTTACGGAGATAATCAGATTTAGCCAGTCAATCAGTCAGAGTGGTCCCTCCCAGATGCCAGGAGGATCAGGACCGGCCCCTCCCCGAACTCAGGAGGATCAGGGCTCAAAATTCATATCCAAATCCATATCCAATTCTAAACTCCGATATCTCGTAAAATATACCAATCACAAGACAATAAACATATTCAATAAAAATCAAACGATAAATCAAATCAATCAAACAATACGAAATTAAATATAGAGAAGTCCGGTTTCCTGATCAAGCGGTCCAAAAATTAACAGATAAATCAAATCGATTATCTCGACTACGACGTAGACTCGAATCCAATCGGCCGAACTAATCAAATTATAATCAATATACAAATTTTTGGTATTGTGGTTTGATTTTCCTTTGAAATGGAGATGGAAATTAATGGGCATGGTTCGGATTCACCAAAGAATGAATATGACAAAGTTTATAAAGGAATTTAATTGTCAGTAAAAAGCTACACGTGGCTGAAAAAAACAATGATCATGAGCAAAAGCATGACACGCAGGTGCATGGTGGCAAGGTTTTATTCGGTCAGTTCTATTTTAATCATTTTTATTCGTTAAACTACTGGGTTCAGCTACAAATTTTTGTTTTTTTTTTCTCGGTCAACATTACTCAATTTCAGTCAAAATGATGGGGTGTCACATTCTCCCCTCCTTCAAAAGAATTTCGTCCGCAAAATTTAAACGGACGATAACACAAGTCAAGTTCAATTAAACAGAAATCAAATTTCAAACGAATCGACAGGACCCAAACATAGTTCGAGAAACGAATGCTCTGATACCATTGTAACGTTCCGCACCGACGGGTCGCGGGACGCGAGCTGACAACGATATCTTCTGCACCCATCTGACGGCCCGTCAACCTACGTCGCAACATAAAAACAAACAGAGTCAGGTACAAACCTCAGTAACCGGTTATTTAACGACGCAGCTTCTCTACATTTAATTAATATAACAAATACAATCAGATCGGATTAATCCACATAACAAATAATATATTTTACGAAGATAATCGGGTCTGGCCAGTCAATCAGTCAGTTGATGAAGGAATTAGAACCTAGGAATCAAATAAATTTATAAACCTAGAGCTAACCTCACTAGTCGTTTTAGTTATGCTTTAGGGTCGAACCCAAGGGACGGATTAACGATTACTGGACTTGTTCTTTTTATGAAGCTAGACAGTAAAATAAAGTTGAGGGTATTGTGAAATAAAAGAGCTAAATAAATGGTACGTTTAAATAGATATTTTTGGGTGTTTTGATAATTAAATGATAATCCAAACAAGATGAACTAAAGCAGGTAAATTTTGGGGTTTTTCAAGTATAATAAGGCGTCTTAGGGGTCAGGATTCACTTAGGTTTAGCCTTCAATTTGCCGGATCGCTCGCTGTCGCGTTAAATACCAACAAATCTAAGCATAGGCCATCAGTTCGGTCCGAACACGACTTGTTTGGTCCGAACATGGGCTGGTATGTTGAGTTATGACTATACAGCTTGAGTTTTAACTTTATGAAGGGCTCAGATCGGCTATAGCTACATTACCTAATCCTCAACTGTCGTCTTTTGGACTAGAAATTAGTACAGGTCTCTACTTTGCCCATATAGACCAATTAAACCTAAACTTTCGCGTCGGTATTTTAATTAACATATGTCTTATTTATTTGTTTTCTTAGGATATCTAGGTTGCCTTTCAGCCAACTTAAAAACTACACCTTTCAGTGCTAGCTAATCTCCTCTTTCGAATCTTCAACTTATCCCAAGTACTTAATTCAATCCTAATTGTTTAACCTAACCTTGTAACTTAACTAAACATGCCTATATTTAGAAGTAAATCAGGCCAAAACAAGAGAATTAAACAAGCAATGAAAATACTACTCAATAAATAGATCATAAAGCCAAACATCAAGTCATATCAAGTCATAACATCAAACTAAACCTAAACTACATCCATACCCTAAGACAACATAAATTTAGCCTAACATAATACTAAAACAAACAATAACAAGAGTAGATATCACAAGATACAAGCCCATGGAAATTAGAGATAAAAACATAGGAAGAATAAACCAAGTTGTCTTTCTATGCTCGATCTTCAATCATCAAAGGCAGTGGGGTGTTGCAACGCGTGTCTCCAACCTTCTCCTTGCTGCCTTCGCCTCAAGAATCTGGTTGCCCAATGAAATCAATGGTGGAATCACCTAAGGAAGGTGGAATTGTGGTATGAAGGGTAGAATGCCCTTCCTTCAGGCCATGGGGCGTATATATAGTGGTCTTCTGGCTTGGAAAGAAGGTTGGGGCGCTATGGCAAGAAAACATACCAACATATCGAGTTTCCATGCGTGAAAACCCATCCAAATATGCCATGGCGGCTCTCGATTCGGACTGGACAACTTCTGTTCGGACTGGACATGGCTAATTCGGGTCAAAACAGCTCAGTTCGGACCAAATAGCCTCAGTTCGGACCGAACAGATTCAGTTCGGGTCGAACTGAGACTCCAGCTTTGAGTATTTGTTGTATTTTGGTCATATCTCCTTCGTCCGGACTCCGATTTAGGTGATTCAAAAATCGTTGGAAAGTTTAGGTTGAGCTCTACAATGATGTTGACTCTATTTAGCCATTTGCTTTCCTTAGACTCTCATTTTATGCAATAAACGTGCCTTTGGTCCGAGCGAAACTCCATTTGGTCCGAGTAGTAGCTTTGATGTTGCCTCCAAGTGCTAGGAATGAGTCATCTAGCGTATCCAAAGTGCCAAAATCATCAAAAAAACTAAAAATAAGAGAAAAAACGACGGTAGAGCCAATTTCTAAAAAATCATAGCAATTTATCAAATAATTAAATGGTTGAGTCAATTCCCCCAAACTTAAACTTTGCTTGTCCTCAAACAACGCCCTAAGCTTAGAATTTTGGACTGTACTTAAAACCTTAAACATTGAGTTGTAACTCAAACAAGGAATTATCGTGAAACTAATTGCTATGCCTAAAATTTTCACACTTCAATCAAATAAGTCAAACAAAAATTTAATTTCAAGAACCAAGTTTAGTGTTCTACGAATTAATTCATGCAACTCTTGGTCCTAATGAAATCTTCTTTCAAATTTTAGAACTCTAGCTTCTCTTTGTTATTCAAATGCGATCTCAATTTCAATCACCTGTTCTTTTTCAATTTTCACAAAAGTTTGTAAAGTCCTTTATCAAAGTCAGAAATTTTATAATGAACTTCTCTTAAAACCAATTTCATTTTTTCCTTTTTCACCAATTTTTTTCTTTGTGCAAGTTTAGTCGTGGGGCTTTACACCTTAGAGGATATAATGCGGTGTCATTGGCCTTGAATTTGCTAGTAGCACATGACGCGCTAGGGAGGTTGGACGGGTGTTGCTCGACTATGGCCACGGTACACTTGGGCCATAATACTCAACAACTCCTTTGCCAATGCTTTCGTACCGGATCCGGTAGAAATTAATTACAAGTTACCCAATTATACCTCGAGAGATTTGAGTTATAATTCCTGACAACTTGTAATTAATCCAATACCCTCCAATTTGTGGTTGAGTTGGTGGAAAAAGGCCTCGGTGCATCCTCGTTTTCACAACTATTTTGATTTTATTGTCCCATTAAGATTACTTGTTGGTGATTCAAGCGATTAAAAGCATTTTCAACAAGTCCAAGTTCATTTTATACTTTCCCAAGTTGATAAATTTCTTTTTAAACAAAAGTTTGTCAAACATGAATCAGTTCACTCGGCAAAAACTTGTGAGAATCGACTAAAACTGATTTAACAATTTTAAGCATCTAAGATCGAGTTCTAATTTTGCAAAAATAATTTCGTTTCGGCCCATTGGTGCAAAAATTAATCATGAGATATCAAAACATTCTAGGGTCCTTGAAGAAAAAGTTTGTTTGACTTCAAAACAGTTTCAAGTGTGAGTTTCATCATTTAAAATCCAAATCGAGAGAAACTAGGCATATCAATTCAATTTTCAAACAAAACTAGGCTAGAATAATGCAAAAATCCTATTTTCATGTCTCTGTTCGGACCGAACAGAATTCTGTTCAGACCGAACAAGAGCTAAGAAATTCAAAAATTCATCCAAATTTGCAAAAAGTTTGAGCAATTTCAATCCAAAGTTCGATTTTTCTCCTATATCCACCCCCCAAACTTAAATCAAACATTGTCCTCAATGCATTCAATCGCAAAGAAAAGTAAATAGGAGGAAAATAGAACTTAGCTAATTTTTGCTTTCCAACATGTCGATTTGTTCCTAATTTGTTTTCTCGATTTCCAAGATGGCTCTATCAATCTTCAAGTCTTTTGATGCAATCCGTATGAGGTCGTTCGGGGTTAGTTGGTTTGCGTAACCCATGGTGCTCTAGCACGAATTACATCTTCTTTCGTTTGTGCCTCAAGATTTTCCTACAAACAAACAAACACAAACATCAAATTCTATTTTTGTTATTTTCTGTTTTTCAAATTTTTATGGATTTTTTTTTTTTTTTTAATGACAATGACAAAATAAATGAAAGAGAGAAGAGTTGAGAAATTCTTGGGTTGCCTCCCAAGAAGCGCTTGTTTTAGGTCCCTAGCTTGACCATCTTTTCATTAAGTCTTGATTAGATAGGACCCGGAGAGCGAGACGGCGAGCGATTTGTCATAGCCCTTGTTTTTGATGACTTCAATAACAAGGTCCGTTTGACTGAGAGGCGCTGGATGATCCTTGATTTTGATTTTGGGGGTCTCAGTTCGGACCGAAGAAGAGCAGTTCGGACCGAACAAGGGGCTGTTCGGACCGAACAGAGTGTCTGTGACCTTCGATTCTTCAATTTGGACTGTTGTTCGGTCCGAACTAGATGTTGTTCGGTCCGAACTAGAGGGGGTTCGGTCCGAAGATCTGGCAGTTTGGTCTGAACAGATATTGTTGGGGTCGAGCAGAGCATCATGCGAGTGATCCTGAGGAAATTCTTCGATTTTAGAGACTCATTGGACCATACAACACTTGTTAATGGGATCAGGGAATTTCAAAGCATGGTCTATAGAAAAACGGTGCTTCTCTCCTCCCACTCTAACCACAATCGTCCCATCTCGAGCATCCATTTTCACACCGGCGGTTCTAAGAAAGGGGCATCCCAAAATTATAGGCACCTCCTTATCTTCTTCCATGTCTACCACAACAAAATCGCCCGGTATGACAAACTTATCCACTTGGACGGGCACATCTTTGAGAATACCTAAAGGTAACCGCATTGAAGAATCGGCGAGTTTCAATGTCATGCATGTGGGTCTCAACTCGCCAAAACCAATCTTGTCAAATATTGTCTTGGGCATAAGACTCACACTAGCACCCATGTCACACAAGGCTTGCTTGATTATTGCATTTCCAATAGTGCAAGGAAGAGCAAACCTACCCGGATCCTCAAGTTTTGGTGGCATTTTGCTCTTCAAAGCCTTGGTACCCATGTATGTTAGGGCCACTGTTTTAAGCTCTTCCATAGATCTCTTGCCTGTGCATAACTCTTTCAAGAATCTTGCAAAGATCGGCACTTGAGCTATGGCATCCGTGAATGGAATGTTGACCTTCAATTGCTTGAGAATCTCCCAAAAGGTCCGAAATTGTTCAGCTCCCTTTTTCTTCAAAAGTCGCTGAGGAAATGGGACTGGGGGTCTATAGGTTGACTCAGGTTGCTGTGCTTTCTTTGTCCCTTTGGCTTGGACATCTCTTTGGGCATCCTCCTCTCCCTGTTCGGACCGAACAAGAGGTTGTTCGGACCTAACTGGACATGGTGAGGTCACTTCGTCATTTAGATGGGGCTCTGAAACTGGTTGTTTGACCTGAACTAGAAGTGGTTCGGTCCGAATTGAAGGTGGTTCGGTCCGAATTGAAGGTGGTTCGGTCCAAACTGAGGGTCGAACTATTTCGTTGGTAGGCACAGACAGATCTTGGTACTCTTTGTCACTTCGTAGGACATGTATGATTTTGATCTCTGCACTTGGGTTGACTTGTGGTTGGCTTGGAAGCTTGCCGGATGGTCGGGAGAAGTGTGCTTCCATCATGCGTTCCAAGCGTTGCAAGGTGCTCGCACTTCCCTTAAATTCGTTGATGGTAACCTTCAATTCGTCGGTGGTGGCCTTCAATTCGTCTAGCCCTAAAACCATAGATTTGTTAATCTTTTCTTGCTCACTCATGAATTCTTGAACAACAATTGAAATTTCTTCCCTTTCGAAAAAGGGTTTCTTTTGAAATGATTGGTCTCTATTGTTGTTCTTGAATTGGGCATTCCTATACAAATTTGACGGGTTATTTTGGTACTTTGAACCGTAAGGGGGCCCATCGTGTAGGTAGTTCACTTGGGCCCCTCCGTTACCAATTTTGGCAAGAGGACAATTGATAGATGTATGTCCTTGCTCGCCGCATGCTCCGCATTAGTTTGAATGGAGATGTGTCCCTCGAGCCGATTGGTAAGCGACAAGTTCAACTTTTAGTTCCTCGATCCTCGCCTCTTTAGTTGAAAATAATAACTTGTAATCTAAACACAACATCAAATATCAAAATAAAGAACACGTTTTTAATGCTCAATAATAAAAATCTTAGGTATAATGATAATTCCATGTGAAATTTAAGTCTAACCAATAATAAAATATTCAATTAATTTATGCATAGACGCACCGACGGGTCGCGGGGCGCGAGCTGACAACGGTATCTTCTGCACCCATCCGACGGCCCGTCAACCTACGTCGCAACAGCAAAACAAGCAGAGTCAGGTACAAACTTCAGTAACCGGTTATTTAACGACGCAGCTTCTCTACATTTAATTAATATAACAAATACAATCAGATCGTATTAATCCACATAACAAATAATATATTTTACGGAGATAATCGGGTCCAGACAGTCAATCAGTCAGTCATAGTGGTCCCTCCCCGATCTCAGGAGGATCAGGACCGACCCCTCCCCGAACTCAGGAGGATCAGGGCTCAAAATTCATATCCAAATCCATATCCAATTCCAAACTCCGATATCTCGTAAAATATACCAATCACAAGACAATAAACATATTCAATCAAAATCAAACGATAAATCAAATCAATCAAACAATGCGAAATTAAATATAGAGAAGTCCGGTTACCTGATCAAGCGGTCCAGAAATTAACAGATAAATCAAATAGATTATCTCGACTGCGACGTAGACTCGAATTCAATCGGCCGAACTAATCAAATTATAATCAATATACAAATTTTTGGTATTGTGGTTTGATTTTCCTTTGAAATGGAGATGGAAATTAATGGGCATGGTTCGGATTCACCAAAGAATGAATATGACAAAGTTTATAAAGAAATTTAATTGTCAGTAAAAAGCAATGTTTTTAAAACCCTACCGGCCATCGTACCGGCGAAGGTGGCGGTATCCGGTTTTACCGGTATTACCGGTATTGTATATCACAGTACCGGATAATAATGGTTTGAACTGAAATAAATATTAGTTGAGCACATGAAGTCCCAGAAAACGTGTTGAGGTTGTATATCACTTTGGAACAATAACCATTTAATGGCAACTTATGGCTACAACCCTTCACATGCTTTTTGCAATCAATTAAAGCTGAAAAGGCACAATTCTTTGATTCCTTTCTGCTATTCTTTATTAAAAAAAGAGAAAGAAAATTGAAAAGGAACGGGGACATAGCAGTCCAGAGGGTAAAAATCATAAGAGAAATAAGCTAATGAAAAGTTATTTTGTCTTTTACTCTTCTTAGCTCTACCGAAGTTGGAAAAAAGCTAATGAATTTTTTCTAGGAAAAGTGGAAAGGAAGAAACTTAGCAAAGGAAGAAATTAAGAAAGGCAAAACCGGATAGAAAATTTCCGATTTTTTCGGTTTTTGACCGGTTTTTTTCGGTTCTTAACCAATGGAAATTGGTGGCCTTTTCTTACCGGGTCCTTACCCGAAATCCGATTTTACCGGAAAATTCCGGTACCCGGTAGGGTATTCAAAACATTGGTAAAACGCTACACGTGGCTGAAAAAAAACAATGATCATGAGCAAAAACATGACACGCAGGTGCATGGTGGCAAGGTTTTATTCGGTCAGTTTTTTTTTAATCATTTTTATTCGGTGGAACTACTGGGTTCAGCTACAAAGTTTTGTTTTTTTTTTCTCGGTCTACATTACTCAATTTCAGTCAAAATGATGCACCGATATTGACCTAACTGTTTGACCAATTTTGACTGCTGTTGACTAGAGTTGACCTGTTTGACCAGAATTGATTTGATGTTGACCGAAATTATAGGAAAGAAAATCTAACCGCTTTGACCACACCTCCTTGCCGAATTGAAAGAAATGTCCAATTAAATTTTGCAACCTGTCACCTACCTTTCCACGTGTCCTTGTCACATTATATTTGTTTGATATATATTCTCTTCTCAATCCTTCGTTCATTTTTTTTGTCCATCCGAACCCAAAAGAAGAAAACCAAATTATATATTAGGAAGTTAATTAATTTGAGATATTGATGAAGTTGATTAAATTTGCCGACTAAAAAAGTTTGACTGGATCATCAATTGGAATTTCGAGTCTCTACGTCGCAGTCGAATTGTAATTTTTGGATCGTTTAATCAGGTAACCGGACTTCTTTATATTTAATTTCGTATTGTTTGACTGATTTGATTTATCGTTTGGTTTCAATTAAATATGTTTATTGTTTTGTGATTGGTATATTTTACGAGATATCGGAGTTTGGAATTGGATATGGAATTGAATCTGAATTTTGAGCCCTGATCCTCCTGAGTTCGGGGAGGGGTCGGTCCTGATCCTCCTGAGATCGGGGAGGGACCACTATGACTGACTGATTGACTGTCTGGACCCGATTATCTCCGTAAAATATATTATTTGTTATGTGGATTAATCCGATCTGATTGAATTTTGTGATAATAATTAAATGTAAAGAAGCTGTGTCGTTAAATAACCGGTTACTGAGGTTTGTACCTGACTCTTTTTGTTTTTCTGTTGCGACGTAGGTTGACGGAATGTCGGATGGATGCGGAAGATACCGTTTCGCCTCGCGCCCCGCGACCCGTCGGTGCGGGACGTGACATTATTGTTTATGAGTTGAGAAATAATAATAATAATAATAATAATAATAATAATAATAATAGTAATAATAATAATAATAATAATAATAATAATAATAGTAATAATACCACACGTTAGGTGGCGTGCAGTTACCAGTAGCATATCTCTGTTTGTCTCCAAACAATATCCTCATCTTAATTAAAAGAATCGATTATACTTAGACTTAATTAATCAAATCATCTCAACCCAAGCGTTGTAATGAAAAATCAATTGTTCATGCCTACTCAATATTTCACACAAACAAATAAACCTAATTCAAAATTTAATTCCAAGGACAAGAGGTCTAGTGTTCTACTAGTCAATTTATGTCTCTCTTGGTCCTAAAAAATTATCAATTCAAGAACTCTAGTTTTACTTCATCAATTCACTTGCAATTCCAATGTTATTCACCCATTCTTTCCCATATCCCATAGAATTTAGTATAGAAGCTCATTAAAGTTGAAAATTTTATAATGAATCATTTTCCATTTATATTTTTTAAAATTTTCACCAATTTACTTGTGTAAGTCGAGTCATGGGGATTTTCTTCCTAGAGGATATATGTGTTTTCATTGACCTTTTTAAAAAGCTACTGACACATAACGCACTTGGAAAGTCGGACATGTGTTGCTCGACTGTGACCATGGTAGAATCGTGTCATAATACTCAACAACTCATTTGCCAATACTTTCACACCAGGACCAGTAGAAACTAGTTGTCAACTACCTAATTTCCCTCGAGAACTTTGAGGAATAACTCTTTGGCAGCCTTTGTCAAAGTTTAAAAAAAAAAAAACTTTGAGGAATAACTCATGACAATCCACAACTAATCCCTCTACCCTTTGATATTTGTGGTGAAGTTGGTGGAGAAGGTTTGGGTGCACACTCGTTTTCACAACTATTTATATTTAATCAACTTAAGTTTGTCCGTTGGTGATTCAAACATTTGATTTCAGTTTCTTGTGATTCAAATTTATTTTATAATTTTCAAAATTAGTGGAGCTTCTTTAAATAGAATTTTACAAAATACAAATAGGTTCACTTGGTAAAAATTTATAAAAAATCGACTTAGAGTGTTTTGACAAATCTAAGCAACTAATTCAAGTCCTATCATTTCAAAATATTTTTCTTGGTCTATTGGTGTAAAGACTAACAGTAGATATCTAAATAAACTATATTGCTTGAGAAAAAATTTTGAAAGCTTTAAAAATTTCAAATCAATGTGAAACAAAGAGTATCTTTTTTCAAATTTAAACCAAAAATGAGATTAGCATGCATAATCGATTAATTTACCATTTTTCTCATAATTCAAACTTCAATAAATTTCAAAAGGAAAAAAATTTTAGATCGAATTTTCTAGATTTCGGACCAAAATAGCCCCCTAAATTTCGAAATTCATTTTCAGACCAAATGAATTTCAATCCAAACTTTTGAAATTTCAGACCAAATTTTATTTTTTTAAAAAAAATAGATCTAAGCAGAGACGATTTTTCCACATTTTCCTCTTATCCTCCAGATTGAATCAAGCAATGTTCCAATGCTGCACATTCATAGAAAAAATAAAATAAGAGAGAAATGAGGCATACCAAATCAATGAGAAGAACCACGGCCACCAGAGGGACCGCTTTAGTAAAAGCTAGAGTTGTATCTTGGAAAAATATTGAAGAAGCCCATGTGTCTTGTTGCTGCTCCGAAGGTGGTTGATTGGTGAGGTAGGGTAGTACTTCGGGTCAGATCATGCTTGGTATGGATGGTAGTCTTGAGGTAGCATGGTGGTGGTGACCGATCAAGATTTGAAGGAATGGGGCTGCTCACTCTTCTATAGCTGCTGAGATGGCATGTTTTGGCTCAAGGAATGCGCTAGAGAGTACAAGTTGGGGTCGCCTTCTTCACCGGGCCAATAACCTTTTCTCAATAAAAATTGTTGTTATATGTGACATTGGTCACATCATCAAATTCATCATTTCTTCATAGAGCTTGCAAAGATGATAGTCATGATCGCCTTGTCTCTCGAGACTATTTGGTACAACTTCCTTGGTTTTCTTTCTGTCAACAATTAATTAGTTCCTTCATCGTGCCAGTCAAGTCGCCAAACCAAGGTGGATACTCAATCATCCATGCATGCTAGAACTACCAAGCACATCTGTGTCAATAGGAGTTTGTTAAGGTGGTTGGAAGTACATCGAATCCCTCGATGCCATTGGCTTTGCATAATTCAAAGGAATTAGTTAAGTAGAAGGATCAAGGTGGTTGGAAGTACATCGAATCCCTCGATGCCATTGGCTTTGCATAATTCAAAGGAATTAGTTAAGTAGAAGGATCATAAATGTCTACCATGTTTGGATATGGCAGAAAGAATCTCGGTCAATTTTCCATGAACCACCTGTATTGGTATAGAAGTCCAGACCCTACAATCTGAAAAATTTATAGTCTTGTACCTTTCTTACCTCGGAAGAATGGGTTTGCTTGTTGAAATGACAATAAGTGCGGCAAAAGCATCTATATATATATATATATATATATATAGAGATAGCGTCCGTACCTAACTAGTTGCACTGTTCAAGCCAATGGTCAACCATGATTTTCACAAATGACCGTGATTTTCGTAATATGCAACTTCTGCGGATTTGGTTAGAGGTTGTGGTCTATGGACATTAGATGATGCAATATGGTCCCGCGCATACTTTAATAAAAAGGGTTTAACTTTTAATCCGACCGTCGGATCGGGTTGAAATTTTGACAGAAGCTCCGTGACCCAAATCGTTTTGGCCAAATCATCAGTTCGGATTGCGATCTGAGCCTTCTTTCATGGACTTTGGGGCCTTTCTTCATAATTTTTTTGCAATTTTAGGCTTGTTTTAGTAATTTTATGTATTTTCTCTTTCTTGGATTTTTGTATTGTCTAATTAAGACAACCGTCGTGGCTTATGACAATTTAGTTATGTTTTAGAATTGAACTTTATCAATAAAACTAAGAATCTGTGTGATCTCAACCAAAAATCTCTCTTTTTTTGTACTTTTCCATTATCTTTTTCTATTGTTCGTGCATCATTAGATCTTTATTCGTGGCACAACGGACTCTCTCGCCACAAACAAACACAGTGGAAGCCAAAGAGCAGTGCACAATCCGCAAGGTAGGATTCTCAATGAGGGTCGAAAAAGTATCTAATCCAGGGTAGCATGAAATCCTACTCCATAATATGTCTCGGCCCCCTTTTTCAACAAAATTCAGTTCCTTAACGGGACAACCTATTTCCAACCCAAAAAAGTTCACCAATTGCCTCAACATTCGATTTGAGATCTTCACTCCCCAACTGAAAATTGAATCTAATCTTCCCCACGATATCTAATCAACTCCAAAGATGAGAGAAACTCAAGTGTGTACCTTCTATACGATTTGCAGTTGATCTCCTAGAATTTCTGTGTAAAATCGACCTTTGATGTTAATTTCGAAAATTTTTCCGCAACCCCCAATTTCTCTAAAGTCGCCGAATCTACCAATCTAGTATTTTCAATGGACCTCATGTAGATCTTCATGTAATTATCAAACATGTATTTGTAAGGAATTATGACAACCATCGTGGCTTATGACAATTTAGTTATGTTTTAGAATTGAACTTTATCAATAAAACTGAGAATCTGTGTGATCTCAACCAAAAATCTCTCTTTTTTGTACTTTCCCATTATCTTTTTCTATTGTTCTTGCATCATTAGATCTTTATTCATGGCACAACGGACTCTCTCACTGCAAACAAACACAGTGGAAGTCGAAGAGCAGTGCACAATCTACAAGGTAGGATTCTCAACGAGGGTCCCAAAAGTATCTGATCCAGGGTAGCATGAAATCCTACTCCATAATCTGTCTCGGCCCCCTCTTTCCACAAAATTCAGTTCCTTAACGGGGCAATCCATTTCCAAACCAAAACGTTCACCAATTGCCTCAACATTCGATTTGAGATCTTCACTCCCCAACTGAAATTGAATCTAATCTTCCCCACGATATCTAATCAACTTCAAAGATGAGAGAAACTCAAGTGTGTACCTTCTATACGATTTAAAGTTGATCTCCCATAATTTCTGTGTAAAACCGACCTTTGATGTTAATTCTGAAAATTTTTCCGCAACCCCCAATTTCTCTAAAGTCGCCGAATCTACCAATCTAGTATTTTCAATGGACCTCCAATAGATCCTCATGTAATTATCAAACATGTATTTGTAAGGAATTAGGAACTCGGCCTTTGAGCTCGTACTTCGCGGCCTCGGGATCTCGCTCTCTGCTCAAATCAACAGGAGGTGGCTGTTGTGAAAGACCCGCTCTGCTCAGGTTTGGGCCATAGTTTTCCATCTAAAGAAATCCATCCTAAATACAAAATAGTTCTGATAGTGTAGAATTTCGCACCGAAATCTAATAAAAATTATTAATAAAAAAGAAGAGAGTTCCAATATGCTTTATATGTTTTTTTTAAGGTCATTTGATGAGAAACCAAACATATATTTCTTGTATATTTTATATATTTTACTAAGGCCATTTGATGAGAAACCAAACAAGCAAAAAAGAAATTAATAAAAAAAGGAGAGAGTTCCAATATGCAAAGAGGACTCCACTAGTGAAAATCATTACCTAAATAAGACTGATTCATGTAAATAAATAAAAAATATAAACTTGAGCTAAAGCATATCTGAATCTATGAAATTGAATCTGAAATTGATTTGAAATCTGATCTTGCAGTTTCATCATGTCTTTCTCTTGAGTAGCGGACGCACTCAAGGTAAGAGCAGGCATTCCAAAAATTTATGACAATCTCGCCCTTTTGCTCCCTCCACCTCCATTTCCCTTTCTCAAGTTTTGACGAAAGAAATTATGAGAAGGTAAATAGACAAATATCAAGTCGTTGTGTCTTGTATCCTAGATGTTGATCCCTATTTATAAATAAGAGGGGATGCCAACCATAAATAATTAGCATATATCATTGCTAACATATAAAATAGTCTACTATTATTAGTAGTTAGTTACCATAATTAACTCCGCCACATCACATCTTTTAACACGTATCACCCCAAAAATAACCTTATATGACAACTGTAGTCTAACATAATCTTTATGTTTAAGAACGTTTATTATAGCACATATCATATGGGGCTGTTTGAATTATATGGGAATAGAAGAAATTTTTTATTGCTAGACATAAATTTATTATAAACGATCCAAACTCTTCACAAAATTAGACACTTCCCATGTCTTTTTATTTTGTACTCATTAACCAATATTCGAGTCTTAAATGATCGAACTGGCCTATTTAATTTGTTCTTCATAGCGAATTATTCTTACAAACAAAATTTATATTATATATATTTTTTTCATATTTTTACCTATTTTTAAAAATTTTAGAAATCGTTGAATTACTCTTTCAAACAAAACTATATTTTTAAAATTTTTTAAAAAAATCGTTGTTGTTGGAGGATCCATAATTGCCTCTATCTAGCTTGCCTAAATAAAAAAAGAATGTCTGTAAATAAAAAAAATTAAAAGATGTATAAAATATGATTTCATAATTGAATTGTTTGAATCAATTATTCAAAATCCCATAAACGGGTTCGCACTAATCGTATATCGTCTTATTACTTGCGAAGTGCCATAGCATATTCCTCTATGCCCAAAACATTTATCAACCGCTTTCTAGGCGAGATTTTAGAAAAAAAACTATTGTTATGGTAACGGTCCTTGAGTATGATCCGTAACATTTAATTGTCCGGCTACTATTATTAATTCAACATCTGATTATTAGTTCAGATATGAAGAGCAAACCTAGACAAATTTGACGAATGCAACAACTATAGCAAAAACTTAATAATTCTACGCCTTGCAATTTTTCCACGCACAGTAAATGAATAATTTGTGTTTTCATTTTATGAGTAGCTAAATAATGTGCTAGGATTATAATATAGTTGGTATTTTTTCTGAATTAATATAGCTTTTCATTTAATGTGCTCTTGGTTTGCAAATTTTAATCTTATTCATAAATTTCTTTTTTTTTTCAAATACCTCGTTCGTGTAGATTAAAATTATAACAAGCCTAAGGGCTATTACAAAAAAAAAAACTAAAAGTTATAAATATAATAGCAAAGATTCATAAAAAGAACCTGACAAAGTTACTTGTAGTAATCCGTTTGAATATAAATCCTAAACCCCGTAGTATTAAATTAAGAAGCTATGCATAAGAAAAAAATAACTAAAAAATTTACATATGATAAAATTTATTTAAGCTAATTTTACAAAGAACTGAACATGTTATGCATTACTACACCGACGTATGATATTTCAATTAGATAACCACTTGCCCACCTCTACAAATGTTAGGGTTGCTATTTTATTTTTTTCTTTGGCTATTCAATATTTCAATTAGGTAACCAATTAGTTTCATATACTGTATACTGTAATGGACCAATTTAGATAGCATCCCTATCAACATTTAAACCTTAAAAAAAACTAAATAGTCGTATCATCATGCGTTTTTATTAGTTCATTAGTCGCAAAATTTTCCAAATTAATTACCATAGACAAAATAATTAATAAGCATATTATATTAGTATTACGGTATTACCTGAATATATACTGTCTAATTTAAAAACGGAGCGGATAAGGATCATTTTCAATATTCTTCATTCCATCATTTTCTGAAAAACGTGTTTCTATTTTTGGAATGTGATTAATTAAGCTTCATTAATTGTCATCCCTCATCCCAACAATGCCTCATTAATTAACATCCCAACATTACCTCATTCCAACCGCGCCTCATTAAGCTTCTCATCTCCCATCCCAACAACGCATCATTAATATAAAACAATTGTTCTAATTTCAAAACCTAATCGTTCTGGAAAAAAAAATCTAGTTTTAGAACATAATTATTTTTTAATTTTAATTGGTTTAGTTTTCGGAACCTAATTGTTATGGTTTCATAAGAAAATTGTTTTGAAAAGTTTTTCTGGTTTTAGGACATAATTGTTATGTAATTTTAATTGTTCTAGTTTCAGAATCTAATTGTTCTGAATTTTTTTTTCTAGTTTTAGAACATAATTGTTTTATAAAATTAATTTTAGTTTCAGAATCTCATTGTTCTAGTTTCATAACATAATTGTTCTGAAATTTTTTTCTGATTTTTGGAACATAATTGTTTTGTAAATTTAATTGTTCTAGTTTTAGAAATAATTGTCCTAGTTTTTTAACTGTTTGTTATAATTCTGTTTGGTAATTGTCTTTTTTTTTTTGTTTGGAAATAACGTTCTGTCCAATGAAGAAAATATTAAATGTCTTTTTTTTTTAGAAATAACGTTATGTCATCATTAATTATTGCCCATCATCCCAGCACTAATTCTCTCTTTCATCATTAATTATTGCTCATCATCCCAACACTAATTCTTTTTGTTTTTTTTGGAAATAATGTTATGTCATCATTAATTATTGCTCATCATCCCAGCACTAATGCTCTCTGTTTCGCTCCCTCTCCCATCCCAGCGTTTATCCTCTCATTCCATGGACTTCTATTAATGAGTGTGCTAGATAATTAATGAGGACTTAGGATCAAAATCCTCAACCCTCCTTTAAAAGGACTGCACCAAACAACCGATTCTTTTTCTAAAATATTTTAAAATTTTAAAATTCAAATGTTAAATTATTGATCTGGTGATGCATTTTCATATAAATTCTATAAATTTTACGAGTGAATCCAAACCAATGATCACCTTCTCTCCTCTTCCGTTCCTTTCCTTAGCTTAGGTTTAGCACACCCTTATCGGACCTTCGTTGTCCCTCTCTAAACCCTAGTAAAGGAAGGAACGGGAACAACTCTAAAAGCACACAGTTCTTTTCTTAAACCCTGGACTCCATCCATGCTTTCTCTTGCCAAAAGTCTAATCTACAGGCCTTCCCTCCTCTCCCAATCGAAAACTCTAGCTCTAATTCTCACTCAGCGATGCTCATACGTGAATGTGACTATGAAATGGAAGAAAGACCCCTATTTTGATTCGATTGATATTCTTACCAAATCAAAAGACCTCAAGATTTTAATCTCCGTAAAGAACCTCATCCTCTCTCTATCTCCGCCCGAAACCGGCATTCCCATCTCTTCCATTTCAAAATTGGACCGCCAGCTTGAGGTATCAGGTCGTGTCACGGCATTTCTGCGCAAATACCCCTCTTTTTTTCAGGAATTCACCGGACCCAAGTACAATCTTCCCTGGTTTAAGCTTACCAAAGATGCAATTGAGCTTGATCAAGAAGAGCGCATGGTTTATGAGGGAAAAATTGGGCAGATTGTCGATAGGTTGAGACTTCTTTTGTTAATGTCTAGAGAGAGAACTCTTCCATTTCGAGTTGTTCAAGGCATGTTGTGGTATTTGGGTTTACCCGATAATTTTCTGAAAAACCAAGAGAAATTGTTGCATTTTGGATTTGAGATAGTTGAAATTGGGGATGGAGAGAAGGGGTTAAAAGCTCCCGATCCTGGTCAAACATTGCCCCTTTCGGCACTTCAAAGGAATGCAATTAATGAATCTGGAACTCAATTAGACCTCTTGTCCCGATCAGACATTCACTTCCCTTTGTTTCCTTCCAAAGGAATTAGATTAAAAGTCAAAATAAGAGACTGGCTTGACCAACTCCAAAAGGTGCCTTACATATCTCCTTACGAAGATTTCTCTGATCTGGAAACATATTCTGACGTGGCTGAGAAACGGGCTGCCGGCGTCCTTCATGAATTGCTGAGCATTTTTGTTGATAATTCAGCAGAAAGAAGGCGCCTTTTGTGCTTAAGAAAGCATTTGGGGCTTCCTCAAAAGTGTCATAAGGTGTTTGAAAGGCATCCGCATGTGTTCTACCTCTTATTGAAGAACAAGACGTGCTTTGTGGTCCTTAAAGAGGCTTATCAGGCTAACGAGTTAGGTTCTGTGATTAAAAGGCACCCTTTGTTGAATGTGAGAAAGAAGTATGTGAAGTTGATGAAGAAATCTGATGCTACTTTGAGAAACCGGAGGACTGGAAAACCAGTTTCAGATCTTAATGAGTAAGATTCAGCTTATATTGACACAAACCTTCTCATTGGTCTGACTGACATAACTGCATCCTTTTAAATTACATACGATTCTGTGCTTTTTGCAATGATTTTTTTGTTAGAAAATTTCACATGGTGCCAAAAAAATGAACAAGCAATGAACCTTATTTCCCTAAAATGGTTTCAAATGTGAAGATTTGGAATATTTCTTCATGCCAATTTGCCGGTTCTGAGGAAAATGCGGCTACTTCACCAACCAAAAATGCGTGATTGATTTCTTTTCTGAAATCAGCCTTCATTTTTTCTCGAAAAATTTGGATTACCTATTTGGAAGGGTATGCGCTGTTTTGAGGCCATTATTTATGAAGGTATGCACATATCTTTTACCTTTAACAAGATTTATTTAAACTCTGGTGCAAAAAGTTTGAATCTACAATATGGCAAATGAACTGGTAACACATGTAAGTCAGGCTATGCTTGATTTTAACAAAATTTTAATTGTAACAGACAGCAATTGTGGTAAGACTATGAATTTAATCTACAAATTTCTGTGTTGCCTAATCTCATGCAAACAGTTTAATTCCTAGTTAACTTATAGTATGTTGTCTCATGTTAATTTGATTTTGGTGCTAAATCTCAAGATTTGGTCAAATTAAATTATAACAATGCTTGCCTAAATTGTTTATCTTCTGATATTTTTCTCAGGTTCCCTTTTTGTAAAACTATGGTTACCCAAGAAAAGCCCCGGAGTTTGAAACTTAGCCTGAACATGTTCCTTACATGGTACCACTCACTAGTACGTGCTCAAGTTCTGTACTTTTTTTTTCCTTGGTGTACTACCAATTAATAGACTGGTACATGCTCAAGTTCTATATTTTTCTGTTCCTTGATGTACTACCAATTAATAGACTATTGAACAAGGATATAGTTGTGGTTCTTGCTCATGCAACATTAAGAGATCCGTGGGACTTTAGCTAAGATGCTTGTAAGAACACTAGCATTTTTCCTTTCATTCTGTGTTTTCATTGTTCAACCTCTGATCTGCAAAATTAAACCATTTTTTTTTAATTCACAAAGAAAAACAAAGTGCTCAGAACTTGCCCAAAACCCCTCTTTTAATCTGTTAGTTCCTGCAGCTCTAATTGAATCAACAGTAACCTCAAGTGCAATTGAATGTTTGGTGTAGATAATTGGATGAACTAGGTTACGAAGCAAATCATCCTTTCTGATTTTCTTTAAAAAATGAATCGTTAATAGGTTGTGCCTGTAATGCTGTTTAATATGGAAGGACTGCAGAAGGTGTTATTTCCATCACTCAGAGAGCTTTTTTGCTCGGTTAATGCACTGGTTCTGGTATGATCTGTGTTTTTATGATGGGTGTTGAAGCATGAGGACTTGAGCTGCCAGGTTGCAGGCACTCAGGTTTATAGCTATGGAGATGATAGCATTGATAATGGCCATGATCTTGATGCGATCAATGCAGAGGATATTATGGAGGTTGTTGACGATGTCAAAGATTAACAATAGCTACCAAGGAGTTGACATTGAGGTTGGCCTAGATTATTAACTAAGTGTACATGTACAAATGTTTTGCTTAGAATTTGTCTTGAGACTTGAGTCAAACGCGATTGTAAAATGCAACTTATCTTGCGTGTCTAAAGAGTTGGATATTTTATTATCATTTCGAAGCTGAGTATCAACTATATTTTGCATACCCTTGTCAAATGTTTTTAAAGGCAATAGGGATAGTTTTGTTGCAAAAACGAATTTACATGGAAATCATTGGCATTGGATTTTTTGGAGGGCAAAAGGGCTAACAATAAATCCAAATATGATTTCAGGAACCGCTATCTAATATAGTGGAAAATTTCTTCCTGTAATCAAGAGCGCTTCTAATTTCATGATATTCTGGAAACATAAATAATAGAAAATGGACAGAAAAAGAAACATAGAGCAATTCCAGTACAAAGGGGCTTGAAAAAGCGAGCAGACCAAGCGAAGCAGGTGCTTGTTAAAAAGCCCAACAGAACAAGCAGTAAAAGCATGAGAGATCAGATTAACTGAAAAGTGAAGCAAATAATTCTATAGTTTCTCTATAGAATTACTAAGTAATTTAAACTCCGAAAACTCATTTACTGCATACTAAACTGAGAATGACATTGTTATGCAATGCCTTGGCAGGCAACAAATAAGTGAGCCGAGGTGGTTCTCTCCTCTCTCCATCTCTCCATGTTTTGTAGTAGTATTCAAACCACACGTCTAGCCTTCTTTCTTTCTGGCATCTTTGTTGAGAAAAAACAAAGGAAACTAGTAAATAAGTAAAATAGGAAGTAAAGTAACTTAGGGGAAAAAAGGAAATAGCTTTTCAAGTATATTACCGTTAGAAACTAGTTAAATTTCCGACTGGCAAGGTACAATATATATATTACCATTGTACCAACTGTATAATAAGGCCTTCTATATAAGGCATGTGCACATCTTGTGAAAAAAAAAAAAAAATCTTTTTTCAATACCATCGAAAATAAATAGAAAATTCAATAAAAACAAATGCTCAATATTCATGCTAAAAAAATGAACACATGTTAATTTCCTTCCACCACCTGACAACCATAACAGTTTCGTTACAGTCCTTAACTAAATTCCTTTTCTTCGCCACAGTCCTTAACTAAATTCACTTCATCTCCATCCTTTTCTTCTATTACTTTTTCTTCATCTTGTGGGGTGTCGGTATCGGAGAGGAAGTCAAGTGCCGGGCCGCTGTCATCAGGAGCAGGCAGGTTTGATTTTGGATTCCCAAGGTAAAGAGGTGAGCAGAGAGAATCAGATTGGGATGTAGAAGAGTTGGATTCTTTCAATTCAGATTTTGGTGGAGGTTCAGTTTGTGGGGAGAACTTTTGTTTCTTCTCCAAAGCCAATCTTTCTTCCACCTGTAAAATGTGATAAAAGTGAAAAAGCAATTACCAAATACCAAATTAGAATAAACACATAGGGACAAGTGTTAGTTTATTATTGTTTTGTGTTTGCAAATTTGAATGATCACCTAACCTACCTGGTGGAGAGAAGAGAAGAAACGAGCATGAGGCGAGAATGAGAAGGGCTGCATGGCGAGTGGCGACTAGTGCTAGACTGCTAGTTCCTTCTTTGGTAACTGGTAAGCCGAAAGAAAGGAGAGCCAATCAGCGCATAAAATAATTGTATTGTATTGATACATTTCGGGTTATCGGATTATTGATTACGTTCGAGACCCGTCTATTTCGGTCAATTTCGGTCAGACCCGTTTACAGGTCGATGGGGATTGGCGACTTGGCGTCGAGCCGTCGACGGTTTATTGACTATTCTTCATGTTCTGACCGCTGACTGTGACGTTGAAAACAGTTAAAACACCTCTATCGGGTCGGGTCTGAATTCGGACGGATCTATCGCTCTGAATTCTGAAATGAAATCAAAATTCATCCCTCCAAATCCCGCGTCATATACTCGTCTCGTATATTAGTTGTTCCAAATTCACATGAATAGGTACTTGGCATTATTTATTGTTCTAAACTTCAATCCATGAAGAAATTTCTTCCAATTACTTCCTGTGCCAAGCATTTGCTCCCTCCATTTCACCCTAACAAAGCTCCCAAGTATTTGGCCTCCCTCTGTTACCCAAATGAAAACCCCAGCAGAGAAGGCTCCTATTGGAAGCGTGTGTTATCGCGCCTTCTCCAGGAACAGAAGATTGAAGAAGCCCGAGAAGTGTTTGCTAAGATTGAGTCTCCTGATGTGCATCTCTTCACTATGATGATCAAAGGATTGAGCAAATCCAATTGTTTTGCTGATGCTTTCAAACTGTTTGATAATATGCCGGTGAGAGATGTAGCTGCATGGAACTCAATTTTGAAAGCTTATTTGGATTCTGGGGATCTGAACAGTGCCTTGGAGTTGTTTCATGAAATGCCTGAACGAAATGTGATCTCTTGGACCACCATGATTAATGGGCTTGCGCAGTTTGGTAGAATAGATGCTGCTGAGAGACTGTTTTTGAGGATGCCTCAGAGAGATACAGCTTCATGGAATGCTATGATTTCTGGGTATTTAATTAATGGAGAAATTGTCAAGGCCCGCAAAACATTTGAGCAAATGCCAAGCAGAAATGTTATTTCGTGGACTGCTATAATTGGGGGTTATGAACAAAATGGTCTTAGTAAAGAGGCTTTAGAACTCTTCAAACGCATGTGGCATTTGGGAATCAAACCCACTTCAAGCACTTATGCTTGTTCATTAACCGCTTGTGCCAAAATTTCTAATTTGATGTCAGGCACTCAGATTCATGCTCAATTAATTAAAAGCAGCCATATTTTGGATAGTTATGTCACCACTTCCCTTTTGACATTGTATGCTAAATGTCAGAAAATGGATCTCTCCATAAGCTTATTCAACGAAAGCAGCCATAAAACCGTGGTCACTTGGACTGCTCTTATCACTGGTTATAATGAAAATAACAAATATGCAGAAGCCTTGAATGAGTTTACTGAAATGGTTTCTTCTGGAATGAAGCCCAACCAGTCTACCTTTACCAGTGTACTGAACTCATGTTCTGGTCTTGAGGCTCTTGACTGCGGAAAGAGAATTCATGCCACCACAGTGAAAATCAGTTTAGACCTTGATGCATTTGTCGGGAACTCTTTGGTTGTTATGTACTCTACATGTGGCAATATATATGAAAGCTTAATGGCTTTTGAAAATATTTGTGAGAGAAACCTCGTCTCATGGAACTCAGTTATAGTTGGTTGCGCACAAAATGGTTACGCATCACTGGCCTTCAAACTGTTTGATGAAATGAATCAGTGTCTTGTACAGCCTGATGCAATTACGTACGTTGGTTTGTTGATGGCTTGTAGCCATATTAGAATGCATGAGAAAGGAAGATATTACTTTGAAATGTTGAAAAGAGATCCTTCTGTTGAGATCAGAATGGAGCACTATGCTTGCATGGTTGATATTTTAGGCAGATGTGGGAAATTAGGCGAGGCTGAACAGTTCATACAGAATATGCCATTAAGACCTAATGTTGCTGTATGGTTAGCGTTGCTTGGTGCATGTAGAGTACATGGAAATGTTGAAGTGGCTGAAAAAGCTTCAAAGGAAATATTTAACCTCGACCTCCATAATAGCTCTGCCTATGTTTTGCTGTCTAACATTTATGCCACAGCCGGTAGATGGAACGATGTGGTTCAGACTCGAGTAGTGATGAGGGATCACCGTGTTGATAAGGTCATTGGATGCAGTTGGATTACAATAAGAGATGTGAAGCATGAATTTGTAAGTGGAGATAGGTCCCATCCCATGATTCCAGAGATATACAAAAAGCTCGAATGGTTAGGCACCAGGCTAATGGAGTATGGTTATGTTTATGACAAGAGGTCTGCATTACATGACGTGGACGATGAGCAAAAGGAGGCGCTGTTAACATACCACAGTGAGAAAATTGCACTTGCCTTTGGTTTGTTAAGCACTGTGGAAGGAAGCACAATTAGGATCATGAAAAACCTAAGGGTTTGTGGGGATTGTCACTCGGCCATCAAGCTAATATCTAAAATTGTCCGCCGTGAGATTGTTCTCCGGGATTCAACCAGATTCCATCACTTCAGGGATGGGTTTTGTTCTTGTGGGGATTATTGGTAGTGGCTGTAAATTTTCAAATTTTAACTTTTTTTCATTTTGTAAATGATAGGATAAGCTAATACAAAAGGGGTTTGCTGTTAACTTGTTATTTAGTTATTGTAATTTTTCTTGCACATATGAAAGAAAATCAAATTCTCTTTATAGATAACACATTTCAAATTAAGTACAGACAAGTAGGGCTGTCAAACGTTTAGAAACAGAACGGTATATGCCAGTTTCGTTTCCGTTCCGTTTCTGGTAACGTAATAAAAAACCATTCCGTTTCTGTTCCGTTTCGTAAAACGGAACACTTTTCCGTTTCGTAAAACGGAACACTTTTCCGTTTCGTTAACTGTTCCGCTACTTATTTTGCACTGATTTCAGCATATTTTCCATTAATTTCAGTCATTTTTGATGAAACGGAACACTAACGTGCATTTCAACCCGTTCCGTCTCTGAAAACGTAAGTCATTTACCATTCCGTTTCTGTTCCGTTTCGGACGGAACGGAACGGAAAACGTTGAAACGGTATCCGTTTGACAGCCCTACAGACAAGTCTGACCTATAACAAAAGAGAACAGTGTTAACAATTAATGGGAACAGTATGCCTACGGGCTTTGAAGTTCAAAAAAAATTAATGGGAACAGTACCCATCTGCCAATGAAGCATGGAAAGCACAGTTTGAAATTTTGTAACAGAGAAAACCTTGCATCATATCACCATCTCCCAAATACGTATGAAAAATTTATTTAAGAGGAACAAATACCTGGGATAAAATAATAATGGACACAAAAAAAAAACAATCAACAAAAAATGGCACTAAACTGATTAGTTAAGTTCATTCTAGCAAAACAACAAAATCATGAGTTTCCATTACAGTAACAAATCTCTCATGTCATCTTCCTATCCAAGAGAATTAACATAAACACTCCTAGATGCTGGAGATTGCTTCTGGATGTTAGGCAAACACGCAACCCCCATAACCTGTGTATCGCAAAGGGAAAAAATAGAAAGAGAATATATCCAATTAAACGACCGAAAATAACCAGCACTCTGAGCAAATTTCTGGACTGAATTTAAAATGAGATCTTACTAGGGTCAGTCAAGACAACAAGTGCAGAGTTCTTGAAATTGCAATTCCAAGCATTTCTCCCCCTAGATTGGTAGTAAAGGTTCATGGCCAGTGAGGCATGAGATATCAAGTTGTCTGGGTTGAAGCACGGTTTGCCCCTTTGCAACACACTACAGTCAACCTGAGAGCATGCGTAGTTCAGGTTACCCAGCAGAGTGGCCTCATCTGTTGAAGGCTTGGCAATGCACCAAGTTTTCTACAGGAAAATTGTCGAGTCAAAATATTGTAATCAGTGATAGTCTTATAGATAAAGAAATGAGATATTAAATTTTTTTTAATTTGGCACTATTATAATTGCTGATACCTCTCCCTGTACCAGTTGAACTGTGCTTCCAATCCCTGCTTAAAGGAAATTTGTTAGTTGAAACAGATAGCTTTGAATGCAGGAATAATAATCCACCATCTCTTTAGTCACTTGCAAAAACCTTTTCACTAGATAGTTAGATTCCTTGGTGAATTTGCTTTGCATGTTTGCGCACGAAGAAAATTAAACTTCCACATTTAGTATCGAGTAAAATACAAACAAATGGAAGCCCAATTAACATCTTTTGCATACTGATGTCGTGGGCTTCTTTATTGTTTGTACAGAAAAAAGACAAAGATTGGAGCGCAACTGGCACGCTGTAAAAACTGAAACTCGCACACTGCACAGTGCGCATAGCATGTGATTTTTACCTTTGTAAAAGACACCACTTCTCTTGGGGGCAGCTTTTCAATGTTTTCACGTGACGTACATGAGGATTCCTTTCTTCTGTGTTTTACAAGTTTTTCCTTGCCATTTTTTTAATGACATTAGTTTACTTGTTGCCGTGAAAATTTTCTGTTTGGTACCTCTTTTTAAAACATTTGCAAGAGCAACAACCCTAGACGTTCTGATGTTGTCTGAGACGATAATCTTGCTAGAATAGCATGGCTAACAAATAACTCCAACAGTGTTGTAAGTTAAAATCTCAAAAAGCCCAAAAAGGAATCTCACACAATAATAAGTCTAGGAAGGGTGGATTTGCCTCTGGTTTTCTCTATGAAAAAAATTAAGAAAAGAACATTGAAACTTGACACTTCAAATTAAAGAATTCTATTAGTATGTTACATATAATAAATATTCACCAAAAAGAATTGCAACAAATTACTTGACTACACCATTGGTATCACTGCAGCTTCTTTATATGCGCTTCAGTTTTTAGTTCTTTTTTTTTTCTGGACAGGTACTACAACAGAGATGGAGAGAACTTTTGATCAATTGGCTACTAATTCTGCTGGGGGATGCAGGAGCGGCTAATGAAGGCATTTAAGTTGCTTCTGATTAGTTTTGCGTTTTAGTTAGCTGAGGTTGATGGTACTTTCTGTTTTGTTGTTTCTGTTATAGTGCTTAGAAACCCCTTTCGGGATATTAGATGCTTTTGTTTTTGTGGTAGATAGCCGTCTCCTTTTAGGGAGAGTTGTTTCTTTAGTCATCTTTGGTATGACTAGTTTTTTTTTTGTCGTGTAAACTTTTGCATTTGGTTTCAATGAATGCAGGACTCCCTTCTTGGGAGTCTACCTATCAAAAAAAAAAAAAAAAAAAAGATCCTGGACCTCTGACGATTTTATCTCATATTAACAGATCTAACTGCAAATTCGACGACAAGCAGTAGACTTATCTTTAATAAGCCCAAAATAATGTACCCACAGAATCTCAATAATCAACACTCTAATAGTTAAAAAAAAATGAACTAATTATACCTATCGTATTAGGAGATTGAAACAGCAAACAAGGAGACAAGGCGGAAATATCATTGATTCCCATCCTTGGCTCCTTGCATATGATGATATAATAGAAGACAAAAATACTGACTCCATAAGTATCCAATGCTAACCATTTTTTTAACCAAGTTAAGTATTCCGAATACATTTTTTTCTAGACTTATTTTAATCATGTTAAGATTCCCAATACATTGTTGTTGAACAGTTAGAAAACATCCAATTCTAGACTAATTTTAGCTAAGGTGGTTCAAATACTACACAACACTAGTACAGGTACAGACAACAGATAACTAAGAACTAGCAGGCGACTGAACTAAGAAACAACACTCTTCCATTCATCAGGAAGTGAAGATCCAAATACTTGCAGTAGTGCCGTCTTCTGTTTTTTGTTCAAACTACAACTCTCTATTACCTTGTTCCCTTTACCTTCCATCAAGGCCCTTGATTCCTCCACAGCTCTCCTTCTCAAAGCAACCAACCTCTCAAATGGGTTCTTTGGGACTACGACTTCCTTGACAGAGGATTGTTCGGGGTCACTCTCTTTGACAGAGGATTGTTCAGGTTCAGGCACCTTGACAGAGGATTGCTCAGAGTCGCTCTCTTTAATAGAGGATTGTTTGGGACTGCTTTCTTTGACAGAGGATTTTTCGGGGTCAGTCTCCTTGACAGAGGATTTTTCCGGGTCGGTCTCCTCACTTCCCCACCATTTGTTAGAGGTGGTGGACAGGCCAGTTGAGGGGAACCCAAATTTAAATTCATCCAAGTAGGTTGGGATATTTTTCATCGGGCTAAAAGGGTCCACCTGAGGTCCTATGATCCGACTTCCTTGTTGGAGTGCTTGACCAGGTGCCATTCTGTTTTGATCACCACTGTGGAAGAAATAGTATTGCATTCATCACTATGTAAATAGAAACAGTGCACAGAAGAAATAGTAACTGGTTGGCCTGCTATAGTTTGTTAAGCTTATATGGACGCAACATAGGAGTTCTTTTCACATATTATCAAGTGCTTTGAAAATGTCAATGTCTGGTTCGGAATTACGGGAAGTTGGCAACTTTGTTAGCATAACACTTGAATGACCAACTATAATTTTGGCTTTTCTGGCAGGCAGCACAAACGCATAATTAATTTATTTTATTCACAAACATGGACAGATCAAATCCAAATCGACACTTCTTTTGTATAGTAATATAAGAAACACAAATCAACGAAGGTAGAATCTGAAACCACTTCTTTTAAAAACTAGGAAGACTGTAAACATCCAAAATGAATTATAAAACCAATGAGGGGTGTTGACATAGGTCAGAACTATTGTTGGTCGTTGCAGTTCTATTTGGAACCTACTCAATTCTTTCTGATTCACATTTTTGGTACCAAAAAGAAATAAAGATTCCATGTAGAAAGACAATTTCATTGTTATTGGATATTAGAAAGACAATTCTTGTTGTCAATTAAGTGGGCAGGAGTGCAGTACCATTGCATACCTCATTTTCCACACAAAAAAAAATAAATAAAAAATAATGATGAATGAAGGGGAAAAAGTACATAGTTTTGAATGATCCAATTGTAACCGCAGAATTTGTTTTGGAGGAGTCAGTCTTGCGTTTCCCCATTTCTTCACGTTCCTTTTGAAGTTTTCTTCTTTCTATTTCAGCTTCCTTTTTAATGTCATCTATTGTCTTACCAGATAGAAGCTAACCAAAGAAAACAAATAGCAGATGTAATTTTTTGTCTAGAGAGCAATGTTTAACTCAAATACTAGTATTTGCACTGATTTTAGACAGAGGTGGAAAGAAGGATCCAACATTGAACTGATATATAAATTCACACTGCTTCTAGCAAACTTGCTTTTCTGGACATACAATTGTTTCAAGCGTTTTGTTCACTCTGGGTTTTCACAAAGAGCCATCATCCAAAATTGTTGTACCAGACTGTCAGTTACTGGTAGAGACCAGAAGGAACCCACAAAAGAAGTACTAATGCAATGAATGTAGATAAGATAATAAATTAACAAAGAGAAAAGGATTTACCTGCCTATAAGGCCATCTAGCTATACCATTTTTGCGACATAGCCTCTTCAAGACACTCGTCGAAACACCTATTAAGAAAAAAAAATAATAAAACCCACCTCTTCCCTTCACTTGTGAAGGACGATCAAGTCCGAATTTTAAAATTGAAACAAGCGGAGGAGAGAGAGAGAGATGGAGACCTAGGATAGAAGCGGCCTCAGTGATGGGGATATTGAAGAGGCGAGTGATGTCATCGAGCGTGAGCTTGGGTTTGGATGGGGACGCGGCAGCAACGCCAGCAGCAAGCGAAGGAGAAGGCAAAGGCTGCCCCAAAAATGAATCGGGTAGTGGCGACGCCATCCTATCCTATCCGACCCGACCCGATCGGATCCCAAATTCTAATCTTTGTTTGAATTGAGCGGCGAGAGGCGAGCAGCGGCCAGAGACTCAGAGAGGAAAACGAGGGAGGGATACGATATGAGATTGAGAGGGGTCTTTTTTTTTCTTACTAATTTTAATTTGATTTGATTTGCGGGTTAATTATTGAGAAAATTTGGGATTAGGACTTAGGAGGAGGAGGGTTTGGGTCTTTGGGACTTTGGGTTTAGGGTGGGATGAAGCCGCTGTTCTGACTTCTGGTTGGTAGAGTCCAGTCCATTAACATTTTAATAATTAATGGAATCCACGTCAGCAGCCACATAACACCTGTATGTTTAAAAAAAAAACACGTGTCGTTTGTTTCGAATTATTACAGATTAAACATTTAATAATCCACACATCATAAATTGAAAAGAATTACAACTGACCTTTTTAAAAATATGTATATAACAGTACTATTAAAAAATAAATTTCTATTTTGTTCTGTCGAATATTTAGATTGGAAAAAGCAAATTTTTACTGAAGTTTAAATGTAATTACATAAATTTATTTAAATTTTATTCCATTTCCAAAAAAAAATGATAAGAAGTTGTTATCGAAAATTTCTGGGGGATGTTAAGAGAATATCTAGAAAATATATAAATTGTAATTTAGAATAATATCTCAGAATATGAATGAAATCCTGAAAAAAATTCTCCCCAAGATTTAGATTTGCTGAATTTCTTCTTCTTCAAAAAAAAAAAAAGATGTAGATTTCTTCAATTAACACGAAACTTTAAACTATATAAAATTATCCTTGACATTCAACCAAGAAATAAATTGTAATACAATAGGATTAGAGTAAATACAATCCACAGATTTTCAATACTTTTAGTGTCCTGAATTGGATTTCAATAGATTGCATAACTAAAATTTAAAGTCGCCTTGAGGTAGACGTTCTACAGAAAAGTCATAAACTTAAATAGAAAAGAACTACAGTGAACCATGACAGGGTGAGCTCAATAAATAAATAAAATAAGCGAGCATAATTTATTCTAACTTTTATAATGAGACATAGTTTTACATTTTTTTTGGACAGAAGGATTAATATTTTACTTTTTTCAAAATATCCCGACAAAAGTAAAATTAAATTTGGCTCCTAACCAAGAAGACGAATTTCTCATTATCGTATTCTCAGGAATACAGTAATTGAAAAAAAAAAAAACCATTATAGGAAGGACCGAAGTGCCACAATAAGATCAGATTTGGACAACATAAGGGCCGAAAAAAGTACAAATTAGACAAAACATGAATATAATAAAGAAGTTCTTATAATAGATAGGTAGATACAGAACTATCACACTCAACAATGATATTTTTTTAGGAACAAAAAGGGCTTAAAGAAGCTTCCTTCTTAGTTTTCTATAAATAATTTTAGAATAATAAGACGGGTTGTTTTATTTATTTATTTGTTTATGCACGTCTCATTGTTTGTTTAATTAATGCCAACTAGTAAACTACCCTATGAAAAAATAATGCTGCAAAAGTGCATATAGAAATTTCAGAGAAAAAATCAATAAAAAATAATACTTAGTTTCATGGAAAAAGTAAAATAGTTTGCATAACAAAAAAATTTGCCAAGTGTTCATTTTTTTCGTGAAAAGCTCTGTGATCGGGTGTAGAACCAAGTCTCAAAATAAATAAACCTCGTTTACCGATCTAATCGTTTGCAGAACAGCTCGAGGGTCGAATCTGTTAGGAAATCGCCCAATTTTAATTTTAGACTAATTACTAACTAATTAATCCAATTAAACAAAGAGCAAGAGATCTAGTACAAAGCTATTCGACACAAAGAGAGAAAGGGGTGAAATTTTGTACCTCCCGCGAAATCGCATCCGCGGGGCTCGATCCTACGGCATGGGAATCGATGGGGTGCTCTCCTTCGCCTCCTCCTCCGTTGATGGCCGTCTCGAGTCCACCTAGAGGATTAACCAATCTCTTCTACCCTTGTGCTAGCAAGAGGAAGAGGAATGTCTAATCCCAAGGTATGCTCTCTTCTATTCAATTAGCCCTTTTAATTGGTGGAGAGAGTTTGTGCTCAACTCATGAGCTTGAGGTAGAAGAAAGGAGAGGAAGAGTAAAGAAAATTCTGAAATTTTCTTTCTTCCTTTGGGAATTTCGGCCATAGAGAGGAGAGGTGAGAGAAGATGGAAAGGAGGCTCGGGTTTCCCTCAAAATGAACCCCTATATATAGACCTCATGACCTAGTCTCTACCAACCTTTCACTTGGACAAAATTTCCCCTTCTTGGCCGAAAATTTAAGTGGGCTTTAAGCCTTGGCTTAGCCCATTTAACCATTCCATTTATTACTCCTTTCAATTGACCTCAAATTGGGCTTTTATTTAACTAATTAAATAATGACCCAATAGCTCAATTAATTTAAATGAGTTGAACATAATCAATTATTAACTCATTAATAATTAATTTGGGATTAGCATATGCATTGATTTATTTCTATATGATCCCTTTGACTTAATTAATTATAACGGTCCACAACGCTATACAATTAATTAATCAAACTATCATATTTTCGCAATACGCACTGTTGCGAATAAATAATGCACTGTTTGGTTAAAGCTCTATTTGTGTGACCCTTTGAGGATTTATGCTATGTTGGACATGGAAATAAATCGTTATTTAATTCCAATAATCATAAGCGGTATCTAGCAACACGTTATGATTCCCAATTCGCATAAATAGTGTACTGCTACAGTATTTAAATCCTGCATAAGAGAATAATCAGTTTCTCTATTTTGATTCTTATGTCTCACGATATCATCGTATAATCCAAGATAGGAATGTGTCATTCTTGCAGATTATACGTTTCTTGATCTAGAGATAATTGTATAAAGTTGCATGCAAACAATCTATCTCCATCAAGGGGCCCAAACAGATATCGTCACTCACTAAGTGAATTAATGAGGGACATACGGTTTTCTTGATGATTAACTTTTCCCCGCACAATTCAAGAGAACATAAATAAAGTCCGTATAGCAGCCCTTATCGGGAATCAGCGGTAGACAGTATTTATTGAACCTATCCTCATGTGGAAAAGATAAACATCTCAAACTTAGAACCAAAATCATAACGAAATAAACAATGACACATAACACAATCCATATGTTTATTTCGATGGGTCAAGTCCTGTGCTATGTTCCATAACATACACATATGCAATTAAGTTGGTAACTCTTTACCTATGATTAGTAGAACTTAATCATCACTTAACTTGCATACTAATCTTATATGATAATTAATGTTCCTTGTTAATTATCAAGATTATGGACCGTTTAGATTTATTATTGTCATTCTAAAGAATGATAAACAGAGATCTACAATTCAGATCCTCAACCTGAATGATCTGTCAATAATAAACCTAGGAACAGATGATAAAATCTCATCCAAAACATAAACTAATAATTAAGTCATTAAATTATTGACTTCTAGGACATAACTCTAACAATCTCCCACTTGGCCTAGAGTCAATCAGTAGTGACTTCTAGCCAACGAAGAATTGAGAACAATGTCATATATCTACATATATACATGTCTCGGACCTCAAATTTCATAATACGCTTATAGCTAGTTACTCATACGTCCACCACGTATGGATGCATAACTGCATCTCGTATACTGCTCAAGGTAGAGGTCGTGCTAGAGTGTTCGCTGTGTTCACGAACCTATCCAAAAATTGTTTGACCATATATATATATATATATTCTCCTATATATATTCTTGATCACCATCATATGATATCAAGTGATATCGTTATAGATCATATTTGAATCTCCAATGTAACATTGGGTTCTTTAGGAGTAAGTTATAGTTCGAGATGCTTAGAACCATAATAACTCAACTAAGAAACCGATCCGAAATAAACTTCTTTTATTGCTTCACAAGTTGCTATGTATTCTGCTTTGGTGACGGAAACGGTTGTAATATTCCATTTAGAACACCTTCTAAACTTACAACACCACCTTTTAGCAAAATATGTATTTCAACTGTGATTATATCAATCTTTCGAAAAACTAGCATTAGTGTAATTAACTTACACGAGCTCTCTTTCATCTTAAGAGATGAAACATTATATCACTCTTTTTCATAAGGTACTCGAGGATATCCTTGACTATCGTCCAAATGTGTCTCTCTTGTATCCATTTGACAACGGTTTGTCATATCCTTTGGATACTACACATTGGGGCATATGCATAAATATGGCGTACAAAATGAAACTCATAATGAAAGAATGCTTGAACTATTTCATGCACTTTCTTGAATTGAGTTGCAATAGACCGAGTTAAACACTCAAGTCATGCCATGTGACGCACAGTTAGACATCCCTTTTTGGAGTGTAACTTTCGTGTTTCTAGAACACTTCGTCAATATATGCATATTTGCTCAAACCTAACATCCATCATAATCTATCTTTATAGATTTTGTTTCCTAGGATTAGGTGATTTCGCCCAAGTTCTCATTTGAGAAAACATTCTCCAAAGAGATCTTGACAATGTTCATTTTCTTAATGTTATTCCCAATTTAATGAATTGTTATCTTGAACAATACAAGTAATACAATTATGCTCCCACTGAATATCTTGTTTATACAAGATACTTTTGACGAAGTTCAACTCCTTGACTTCCTTGTCAAAACTTTTATTCCAATCTCCACAACACTTGCTTTAATCCATTAATGGATCCTTGAAGCATGCGTATGTTTTTAGCAATACATAAAACCTCGATTTGTGTCAAATGCACAACATCATCCTTCATTCATACGAAGAAGGCGGTTTTATGTGTTTTTCCATATATCAATATATATGAAATACAACTATTGCTAGAATGATCTTTATTGACTTTTACATAGCCACAAGCAAGAGGTTGTGCTTTGTACGTAGTCAACTAGTCAACGACTTAGACATAGCTACAAGCGAGAAGCCGCGCTTTGTACATAGTCGATTTGTTATCCATGTCGATCTTTCCTTTTGAAGATCTAAAACGTTCTTGATGGATTGCTCCTTCATGAACATCAACCAAGGTCTATACCTTGTTGTTATACATGGATTTTATTTAAAGATCATATGAATTCAAACCATATATGTGGAATCGGATCGTTCTATCGTTTCCTTGTTTATCAACGGATTCTCATATGCTAAGTTTGAGAATGTCGTGAAGCCAATGCATCAAACGGCTTAGGCAATCAACTCTCGTTGATCTTTTGTAGGATTGGTACTTGAGGTTCAAGAACTACTTCCACAACGATTTGTTGAACAAGTTCTTGACTCCTCATATATTCCATGAGTTTCTCAAACATCATCAACTCGTGAGATGGTTGAGTCCTCATTAGAAGGAGCGTACTATTAAACTTCTTTTCAAAACAACTTGTGAATGAAGTTCCGCTCAACTCCCACTAAGCACCATGTATGGAGTGACAAGTTTCCCATAAGAGTACTTCTTGTAGTGACGCATAAACTCCTTTAATGCTCACTTTACTCCCACTACTTCTTCTTGAGAGTTTCAATTCATCAAGACTACATTATGGTTAGCAACAACTACTTTGTTCTTATCATATTCGTGGAAGTAGTGCCTTTTAATATAAAGCATCCTACAAATATTAAGTGTCTTATTTGGGTACAAGCTTATCAACAATCTTGAAATAAGCTTATAAACACCAAATCTTAAGAAGCATTATACTTAGAGATCAAAATCTCATAAGATATCTTCTTCAATAGACTTCGATGGAACACCATTCAGTGTAAACAATATTATCCTCAAACATAATTCCTTAATACGAGTCGAATAAGTCCATTTGATTTATTACCGATCGAACTATACAAAATATTGTTCGATACCTCCATTCTTGGACATATTATTCCTCATGGAGCGAGTTATGAAACTATTTTCATACTCTTTAGATAATATTTCAAATCATATGACTTAACTACTTACCATGATTAATTGTAAGACTTTTCTTTTTCCTTGAACGGTCTTTTTAACTTCACACTTGAACTCCTTTGAACTAGTCAAAAGGTTCATACTTATACCTTATCAAATAGATATGTTAATATATACAATGATCGTTGGTTAAGTAGTAAAGTATCAACAACCTTTCATTGCACAAGTACTTATAGGTCTTTATACATCGATATGTATAAGTCCTAATCAAGTCACTTGTCCTTAAACCTTTGTAGGTTAAAGGCGCTTTTGTCATTTAACAAACGTGATTCGCATATCAATTGATTTGAAATCGAATTGAATTACGAGCTCTATGTTACGTAGACTCTCGTAATGCGATTCTCGTTTATGTATGTGACTAAGCGGTTATATATAACATGAAAGTCAAAATACTTTATGTTAAGTCTTACGCATCTTATTTGTCATTCAAAATTGTTTATCTATTTCAAGCAAATTCTATCAAGATGCATGAAATCATATAAACAAATCCATGATAAAAGAACTTGTCTTTTACTAAACATAGTCATCCATCATTGAATATGAAATGGAGATATTATGAGAGGTTTTAGAATTAAGGTATGCAACCTTCAATTTCTAAACAAACTCTTAATAAAGATAACTCTACGTATTCAATGGTAATGACTTAAACGAATAAGTCATTTCCTATACGGAGTTTACTTTACATCTCTCGAACATTCTCTTATTCTTCATTGCTAACACATTTCGTTAAATGCGAGCATATGAACTAGTATCAAGTTACTAGTGTGAATTAAACATAGTGAGATAATTTGAACGACAAATACACTTTAGGATTAGAATATTTCTAATTGTCACAATCATGGTATTTCGGACAACCTTTCAAATGCCTCCCATAAACGGCAAATGAAACATCTCATGTGACACATGGTCATCAATGAGAGTCTCGAAATTTCAACTCATACATTGGTGAAGTATTTCTTGAATACTTAATCAATCACCTTTTTGCATGAACAAGCGTGCGAAAAAGGTAACATTATATCCTTCATGATTCCAAAGAGATCGTATGACAATATCAACAATCCTTGATATCGGAGATTAATATCTCTAGTCATCAATTAGCTACTTCAATCTTTTGATTTGTAAGCTAATGAAACATTCATATAACTTCTTTTAAAAGAATAATCTCTTGGTCAACTCATATTCTTTATACTCAATCATAAATGATGGAGTTAATATCTACTTTCTCCAAGAACACTTTCTTGAGTAAGCGTACGAGTTAATTTTAGTCCATATGAATTCGCTAATTCAAAGGTCTAGAAATTTCAAATGAGGATATTAAGCATACGCTTTATTGAATAACTTTTCGCCAAAAGTCAATCAACCATCGCGTTGCTACGTTCGGGTAGTTTGAGGAAAGTTTTGGGAATTGACATACTCAAATTTCTCTTCACTAAGATCGTGTCTTAGGAATCGGTATTACTTCTTTAAGTGAATACTTTTAGAAACGAGTTTGTTCATTTTCAAAGATTGATCGCAACAAAATTAACAATTTTAACATCTATAACAAAATCAATTTACGGTCATTTAGTTTATGCAATTGTTTTATTTATAACAAATAAAACTCCCACTACATTTATTTAATGTCCCTAATGTAGTTGGTTTTCCAAGATCCCTATTTTCGTTGAGATGGTGCTAGCGTCGGCGTGACACCAAAACAACTAGATAAGGTAGGTTCTCCAACCAATCATTCCATATGATTCTTGGTTTGTGAAATATCACATGTACATCCACAAACTTTGCCCCGATGTCCAATCCGATTAGAAAAACATCGTTAAGTAACCTTTCTCTATTTGCTCCTAGTAAATCCGATTTACACCCCGACACGGATGATGGAACACGATGTCCCGCGTCGGCGAGAATGCATCAATGAACGATCATACACGTTAGAAGGGGATAGAGAGAAGGAGGGCGATTTAACTTAATCATGTTTTGTTTGGGACAATCAATTAAGTGACACTTGTTTGGTGGTCATGTAAGCATACACCCATACCTAGCCTATGACAATTCATAGCAATCACAAGCAATCACATATAAGCATCTCATAGTTGTGGGTTTGTATGGCTCCCGCTTGCATTAGTTTCGCCACATCGTCCATGAAGCAAAACTAATCTAATCCTTGCCCTCCCACTAAATTCTATAAGGATCTAAATCCTATATAAAATAAAGGTGCAAAATACATGTGAAAACATCATGTTCCCTTCCTATCCTTAGGGGCATGCAAGCCTCACAAGTTACATAAAAATTAATCAAAAATTAATTAATGGCACCAAAGGCCGCATTACAAACATTCACACATGCATTTATTTACAACCACAAGGCATTGAATCTTGAGCCATACTAAACCCACTATCCACCTACAAAACAAAGTTAGCACATACAAGAACTTTGTTTCCAATTAACGATTTTCAAGCATCTTTGCGTATCGTTTGCTATAAGTAAATTCCGTGTACAAATCCTCAATTTTAAACAACCAAACTTGTTTAAATTCATTTAGAAAGTTCTTTCAACATCCCATAACTGAAAGGAGATCAAACAAGGAGTTTTCTAATTAATTTCAACTAGTTTGAATACTTAGAAAAACAGTAATTTACCAAAAAACGTAACTAATGGAATCCAACAAAAACAACAGTTTTCGGTCTCCACAAATTCTCAAATAAATTACTTAAGCTCCTTATCATAATTGTGATTACCAGTAAAAATTTCAAGAAGAGATCTTAAACCATCTGGGAGAATCAAAAATGACAAATCTCTTACAAGTGCACGAAACACCGTTATGAGATTTTCAGCTTATCCTCTCAACCATTTGGTCTGTTAGACCACCTTCTATCCAGTTTTTATATATACAATATACATAGAAAAACTTGTTTAGACTACAGGCTATCCATTCATGAAAAGAAAACAACCAAGTTCAGTTCAATAATATTAAGTTACATGCTAAACAATCAACAAATTCTGTACTGGAACAGACTGTCGATCGAAATGTTTTAACCTAGTTGAAGGTCCAAACTTCCACGAAAAATTATGAAATTAATTTTCCTGGAATCCTAACTCAAAATAGAACAACTCCATTTAAACAGAATTTTTAAAGGAGTTCTCAGTTGGTACAGTTTATTAGAACAATCGATTTGCTCAACAAACTGGATCTGACAAGATCTTCCTTTTCATACTTGAAAACCCACAAATTAATTCGAGTCATGCAACAATTTATACATGCTCAGAAGGAGCTTCAAGTCCTCTTTATTTCTAGCCATAGAACACTGGTACTTATATTCAAAATATAAATCTTTCAAGCCATTCAAACAGGACAGTGCGAGCAGAAACTGGTTCTGCGCACTGTCGCCGTTTTATTCACAATAAATCTATACTAATTCAGAAAAATGTGAATCCAACGCCAAAAGAATCACAATTCAAAGATCTACAACTTTCATGCAGATGGAAAAAACTTCCAGAGAACATATCACATCGAAAAACGCGAAACAACACAGAAAATACCATTTCCAGACAGCAAACAAACGCATCACCTCTACTAATCCGTTAATTAGCCAATTTCTCTTAATTAAGTGTCAAAAATAGCTTAAGTACGACCAAGGCTCTGATACCACTGTTAGGAAATCGCCCAATTTTAATTTTAGACTAATTACTAACTAATTAATCCAATTAAACAAAGAGCAAGAGATCTAGTACAAAGCTATTCGACACAAAGAGAGAAAGGGGTGGAATTTTGTACCTCCCGCGAAATCGCATCCGCGGGGCTCGATCCTACGGCATGGGAATCGATGGGGTGCTCTCCTTCGCCTCTTCCTCCGTTGATGGCCGTCTCGAGTCCACCTAGAGGATTAACCAATCTCTTCTACCCTTGTGCTAGCAAGAGGAAGAGGAATGTCTAATCCCAAGGTATGCTCTCTTCTATTCAATTAGCCCTTTTAATTGGTGGAGAGAGTTTGTGCTCAACTCATGAGCTTGAGGTAGAAGAAAGGAGAGGAAGAGTAAAGAAAATTCTGAAATTTTCTTTCTTCCTTTGGGAATTTCGGCCATAGAGAGGAGAGGTGAGAGAAGATGGAAAGGAGGCTCGGGTTTCCCTCAAAATGAACCCCTATATATAGACCTCATGACCTAGTCTCTACCAACCTTTCACTTGGACAAAATTGCCCCTTCTTGGCCGAAAATTTAAGTGGGCTTTAAGCCTTGGCTTAGCCCATTTAACCATTCCATTTATTACTCCTTTCAATTGACCTCAAATTGGACTTTTATTTAACTAATTAAATAATGACCCAATAGCTCAATTAATTTAAATGAGTTGAACATAATCAATTATTAACTCATTAATAATTAATTTGGGATTAGCATATGCATTGATTTATTTCTATATGATCCCTTTGACTTAATTAATTATAACGGTCCACAACGCTATACAATTAATTAATCAAACTATCATATTTTCGCAATACGCACTGTTGCGAATAAATAATGCACTGTTTGGTTAAAGCTCTATTTGTGTGACCCTTTGAGGATTTATGCTATGTTGGACATGGAAATAAATCGTTATTTAATTCCAATAATCATAAGCGGTATCTAGCAACACGTTATGATTCCCAATTCGCATAAATAGTGTACTGCTACAGTATTTAAATCCTGCATAAGAGAATAATCAGTTTCTCTATTTTGATTCTTATGTCTCACGATATCATCGTATAATCCAAGATAGGAATGTGTCATTCTTGCAGATTATACGTTTCTTGATCTAGAGATAATTGTATAAAGTTGCATGCAAACAATCTATCTCCATCAAGGGGCCCAAACAGATATCGTCACTCACTAAGTGAATTAATGAGAGACATACGGTTTTCTTGATGATTAACTTTTCCCCGCACAATTCAAGAGAACATAAATAAAGTCCGTATAGCAGCCCTTATCGGGAATCAGCGGTAGACAGTATTTATTGAACCTATCCTCATGTGGAAAAGATAAACATCTCAAACTTAGAACCAAAATCATAACGAAATAAACAATGACACATAACACAATCCATATGTTTATTTCGATGGGTCAAGTCCTGTGCTATGTTCCATAACATACACATATGCAATTAAGTTGGTAACTCTTTACCTATGATTAGTAGAACTTAATCATCACTTAACTTGCATACTAATCTTATATGATAATTAATGTTCCTTGTTAATTATCAAGATTATGGACCGTTTAGATTTATTATTGTCATTCTAAAGAATGATAAACAGAGATCTACAATTCAGATCCTCAACCTGAATGATCTGTCAATAATAAACCTAGGAACAGATGATAAAATCTCATCCAAAACATAAACTAATAATTAAGTCATTAAATTATTGACTTCTAGGACATAACTCTAACAGAATCCACAGGGACGGTGTTGGAATATCGGTCTTTTACTTTACTAAACTAGCTAGACGAGTTCAACTTTCTTTTGTGGATTAAAGGTTGAAGGTGAATACAAATCCTAGATCTAATATTAAGACTAAAGCAAGAACTAAACAAGAGAAAATCAGCAGGTCAAATAATTCTAGGATTTCTGGTTCCAAACGATTCTACCTCTGTCAAAGTTGGAACGGTCCGTTTCAGCCTCTGTCAACGATTGGAATTGGTCGTTCTAGGTCAGACGCCCCCTTCCGGGCGGTCCGTTCTGACCTTGGAACGGTCCTTTCCAATGGTTGATACTTGTTTTGTCATCCTACTTAGTTATTTGCTGAGTGTTTTTACGTGAATTAGACCAAACCTAACCTACAGACTTGCGCTCTAACTCTCGTTCAGGTCAAGTTGTGGGGTTCTGTTTGATAAATCCTAAAAACTCCTAAATTTCAACTCTCGTTTCTTGGTTCAGGTGTTTTAGATTGATTTCTGGGTCTCGGTAAACTCTCAACCTCTCGGTATTTTTAGTAAAACTCTAATTACTTAAAGTTTGGTTAAATCCTTTCGGATATCGCCTACCTAATTATTCTAAGTGTTAGTTTGTTATTGCAATTCGATTTTGACTTGACAATTAAACTAGGCCTTTGTTTAACGCAACAATCAGATCAAACAATAACTAATTTCAACAAATAGATAGCAAATCAAATCACAAAAAATAAAACGTAACTTAACTCAACTAACAAAGAAGTATTCAAACAAAACAAGCAACTAAGTAGAAAGGTTTACAACCATAGCCCTAGAACAATCAACTCAACAACTAAAAGACATCATGCAAAACGAAGAGAAATAGGAAATAAAGGAAGAACAAAACCCAATATGTCCTTGCTTTCTCTTGTAGGTCGAAACCTTCTATCGAAACGCCTTGTTTCTGTCACAAACCAGTCGATTCGGCGCTGCCACGATCTTGACCTGAGACTTTTCTCTCAAATAGAACTATATCTAACCCTAACTTGGATATGGAATTGAACTTCTCCCTTGTATATCTCAAAAATCTCCTCAAACTATGCTTAAATAGGCATTAGATATGTGTAGAGATGATGGAAATAGCAGAAGGCACGTTCTAGAAGTGCCAGAGATAGATTAGAACCGCCATGACATAATAGAACTCTAAATTTGGCAACTCTGGACTATTTCTGGAAACTCTGGCGGTTTCTGTTGGGGCGGACCGTTCTAATATGGGACGGGTCGTCCCAATCATCTAGAACGGGCAATCCTGCTGTTTCTGGCAGTTTCGACTGGGGCGGACCGTTCTGATTTGGAACGGTCCGTTCCAGAAATTTCAGCACTGCGTCCTGTCAGTATTTTGCCCATATCTCCTTCATCTGGACTCCGATTGAGGTGATTCAAGAACCGTTGGAAAGCTTACAACAAGCTCTACATCATTATTGATTCATCCAAGTCATGTTTTTGTCCAAAATCTGCATTAAAGTAGGAATTATGGTAGTAACTCATTCTTGACATAAATCCTAATTAAAATAACCCTAATTAACCTAACTCAAGTCAAATTGGTTTAGTTTGGAGACAAAATTCTACCAAAATATAAGTATAAAATCCTCTCATCAAATTCCCCCAAGCTTAAACATTACTTGTCCTCAAGCAAATATTTATCTTAGAAGAATGGTTTGTGTTGTCCCTAAAGGAGGCGGCTTAAACAAGTTTTAGCGGAAGCGATTAAGGTTTTAGACCGGTTTGGTATGAACTACCCTAACACAATTCAATTGGTACCCAATACAAGCAAGCACACAAGCAATTCAAGTATAGCAAGATAGTAAAGAGAAAAAGAGAGAGAGAAATTGAACACTCGGTATGATTACGGAGTTCCGACCCGCTAGGAAATGCTAGCCTTAGTCGTACGTCTCCGGGAGTTTCGCTACCACACAAGGGCGCGCTCCGTTCAATTCCACAACGAACGGGACTACAACTTCGAACCGAATCACCTCGTCACAAGGACACTCGAGGCGGATCGGCCTAACTCGAATGGCACAACGGCCTCAAAGGAGAAGAGCTCTCAACCTATTCCAACCTACACCTAGCGACAATGTCGGGGCGGTGGTGTTTGAGGCTACTAAATCTCTCAAGATGGTCTAGCTATGAAAAGCTCAAGTGGGAGAGTATCCCTATGCTCAAAGGCTCAATTCTGGTCTAATTTTGCAAAGTGAAGCTCTCTAACTCGTTTTTCTTCTCTGTTTGGAGAGAGAACAAGGGGTGGATATATATAGGGCTCGAAATGAGCAGTTCCCCAGCAAAAACAGGCCACAGCGTTGTACAACGCTGAATAGCGTTATACAACACTGGAATATGACCGTTGTAAATTCTAACGGCTCTTTAAAATAGCCGTTGGTCTGTCAGAGCGTTGTGCAACGCTATTTGCCGTTGCACAACGGAGGAGTGTAAAACCAAAGGAAAACTCCGACAATTCCGTTGGAAATTGTCAGAGCGTTGCTTGCCACTGAATGGCGTTACACAACGCTAAAGGGAGACAAAAGGAACAACTCTGACAGATTCAACAGAGCGTCGTACAACTCTATATACCGTCACACAACGCTAACGTTACTCAACGCTGAAAGACGTTGGCTAACGTCTCCAGAGACTTTGCATGTAAAAACAACTGTTTACATGGGACAGCTAACTTGGGATTTTTGTGGCGTTGTGCACGCTATATGGCGTTGCATGATGGTACTCAGGAAATTTTCCAAGTTTTTTAACTGCAGCGTTGTACAACACTACTGAGCGTTGTACAACGTTGTGAATCAGCGTTGCCTAACTCTATATAGCGTTGTGCAACGTTGATTCACAAAAGTATGAATTTAGCTATTCTAGCGTTGTGTGCCACTATCTAGCGTTGTACGACGCTAGGTCACTGAAAACAGGATTTTGCTGGTTTATTGAGCTTTTCGCTATCTAGACCATTTCAAGGATAAACAAGGACTAAAGTATACCTTCTATACTAGTCTAAACTAGCCTACAAGCTCTCTAAAGACTTGATCTTGATCTTTCTTAAATCTTTTATCCAAGTCCTCATAAATTGTATTTTCTTCCTATAAAACTCAAAGAAGATTGTTAAATGCCAAATGATATTGTTTTGTAATCGACAAACCTAGAGACGTTTAGTACAACAATCTCCCCCTTTTGACGATTTGCAAAACAATACCATTAGTAAAGCGATTAAATTTTGACATTTCACAAGCTTTACTACAATTCTCCCCCTTTTTGTAAATCGACAAAAAGTGAAAATTGTAGCAAGCTCCCCCTAAATTTATGGCTCCCCCTTAATTTTGAAGAAAAGGAGTTGGAGAACCAATTTAGGGCACTACACAAAGTAGTGTGACCAAATTTAACCTCTCAAACAAAAATGAGATAGAAATAAAGAGGCTCCCCCTAAAAATTTGGCTTATAAGACCGGGGGTTAACTTGGTATTTAGGCCACATTAGTTACCATACCACTAGTTGTACCACTTGAGGTACAAGCTTTTGGAACCCACTTACTTTTGGACTCACCATTTGGTTTCCTAAATTTGCATTCCAACGAGATATGACCATTTTGACAACAATAGTTGCAATATGCATTGGTTGGCTTAGGCATGGTAGAACCTTTGACAAAATGGGAATAGTAGTGGGCTCTAAGATATTCGGCCTTCTTCTTAGGATCATTGGATGAGGCATTAAAATTCTTTTTGCGATCCTTTTGGAAATGTTGGGAAACATTCTTTTGATGCTCATTGGATTGAGCCTTGTGGTTTTGTGAAAAGTGTTGCTCTTTAAATTCATAAAACCATCCATCGGGTCCTCTAAAATAAATTTTATTGGACGCCTTTGGAACAAAAACCTTCTTTTCTTGATTTTGCAAATTCTTTTCATTTTGCACTCTAGTGTTTCTAGGTTTCCTTTGGTACATATGTGCATGACCACGAGAATTCCTAGGTTTTTGAAATTGTGTGTTTTGTGCAACATGTTTCCCATTTTTGTATGACAAGTTCTTTTTCTTGGTTTGATAAGGCTTTTGGTAACCAAGACCGGACTTGTTATGAGGCTTTTGACCTTTGAAAAGGTTTTTCAAATCCGTTTTAGGAACTTGAGCTAAAATCGGTTTTTCAAGTTGTTTTTCAAGTTGTTTTTCAAGCTCCTTAATTTTAGCCTCATACTCACCCATCTTAGAAGTAAGCTCATCTACCTTGGTTTTTAAGGTTTCTATGGTATCGGATTTCCTAACCAAGGCATCATGGGTAGCATCAAGAATAGAGTTCAACCTATCACAATCAACACATTTGGTTGAACAAGTTGGTTCATCATCACTCTCACTATCACTACTACTAAGAGATTCATTGAGAGGAAGATATACCTTAGGAGAGCATGCCTTTGGTGATGTAGAAGGAGTGGAATGATTTGAAGGAATAGAGGATTCCATTTCCTTGGCAAGAAATGCATGTTCTTCGCAATTGTCCGAATCAGATGTACATGGATCGAACTCCGAATCCGTGTGTACTCCTCCCATTTGGCTTCCTTCGAAACAACTCAAGACGGCTCTCCATATGTCCCTAGCTACATCAAAATTGCAAACAAGTGTGCTACCAATTGATTCATGCACCGAGCTTAGGATGACATTGACCGCATAGTCATTATCCTCCTTTTTCCTCAAGGCCTCGGTGGTAAGCTTGTTAGTATTTGGTTTCAATTTAGATTCATTTGCCACAATATACCAAACACCCATGCTTTTGAGGTAGCCAACCATACTATTTTTCCAAATAGAGAAATTTGTGCAAGTATGGTCCAATTTACCCGGTTTTTGTACCATTCTAGCCACCATGATCGAAAACCGAGATTAAGAATAGCTTAATCGAGGTTCCCGCTCTGATACCACTTTGTTGTCCCTAAAGGAGGCGGCTTAAACAAGTTTTAGCGGAAGCGATTAAGGTTTTAGACCGGTTTGGTATGAACTACCCTAACACAATTCAATTGGTACCCAATACAAGCAAGCACACAAGCAATTCAAGTATAGCAAGATAGTAAAGAGAAAAAGAGAGAGAGAAATTGAACACTCGGTATGATTACGGAGTTTCGACCCGCTAGGAAATGTTAGCCTTAGTCGTACGTCTCCGGGAGTTTCGTTACCACACAAGGGCGCGCTCCGTTCAATTCCACAACGAACGGGACTACAACTTCGAACCGAATCACCTCGTCACAAGGACACTCGAGGCGGATCGGCCTAACTCGAATGGCACAACGGCCTCAAAGGAGAAGAGCTCTCAACCTATTTCAACCTACACCTAGCGACAATATCGGGGCGGTGGTGTTTGAGGCTACTAAATCTCTCAAGATGGTCTAGCTATGAAAAGCTCAAGTGGGAGAGTATCCCTATGCTCAAAGGCTCAATTCTGGTCTAATTTTGCAAAGTGAAGCTCTCTAACTCGTTTTTCTTCTCTGTTTGGAGAGAGAACAAGGGGTGGATATATATAGGGCTCGAAATGAGCAGTTCCCCAGCAAAAACAGGCCACAGCGTTGTACAACGCTGAATAGCGTTATACAACGCTGGAATATGACCGTTGTAAATTCTAACGGCTCTTTAAAATAGCCGTTGGTCTGTCAGAGCGTTGTGCAACGCTATTTGCCGTTGCACAACGGAGGAGTGTAAAACCAAAGGAAAACTCTGACAATTCCGTTGGAAATTGTCAGAGCGTTGCTTGCCACTGAATGGCGTTACACAACGCTAAAGGGAGACAAAAGGAACAACTCTGACAGATTCAACAGAGCGTCGTACAACTCTATATACCGTCACACAACGCTAACGTTACTCAACGCTGAAAGACGTTGGCTAACGTCTCCAGAGACTTTGCATGTAAAAACAACTGTTTACATGGGACAACTAACTTGGGATTTTTGTGGCGTTGTGCAACGCTATATGGCGTTGCATGATGGTACTCAGGAAATTTTCCAAGTTTTTTAACTGCAGCGTTGTACAACACTACTGAGCGTTGTACAACGTTGTGAATCAGCATTGCCTAACTCTATATAGCGTTGTGCAACGTTGATTCACAAAAGTATGAATTTAGCTATTCTAGCGTTGTGTGCCACTATCTAGCGTTGTACGACGCTAGGTCACTGAAAACAGGATTTTGCTGGTTTATTGAGCTTTTCGCTATCTAGACCATTTCAAGGATAAACAAGGACTAAAGTATACCTTCTATCCTAGTCTAAACTAGCCTACAAGCTCTCTAAAGACTTGATCTTGATCTTTCTTAAAGCTTTTATCCAAGTCCTCATAAATTGTATCTTCTTCCTATAAAACTCAAAGAAGATTGTTAAATGCCAAATGATATTGTTTTGTAATCGACAAACCTAGAGACGTTTAGTACAACAGTTTGGCTCTAAACTAAAACAATGTCTTGATGCTTACAAGTTGTGAAGAATTTTAACATGCAACAATATCTTGATTTGATTGAATCATTTAGACAATTTTAAAACTTTTGCTAACTGAATTGAGTTGTCTCAAATGACTCACGCTTACCCCACGGGTGAAATACTTAGGATGCTTGTAACTATTGCCCATAACTTATCTTATTCAATTCCTAAATTTGTTGATTTTCAAAGTTTGACAATTGACTTGGCAAAGAGATTCGGGATCACATCCTACCAACACAAATAACATGTCATAACAATTTATTTCACAACCAAGTCTTTGAATACTTTAACCGCTTTATTTATTTTCGAAAACGCATTTGAAGTCGAACTAAAGTGAGGCGAAAAAAGGTACAACTCCTCACCCATTCTATTTCAAAGTTTTTGGGTTGACACTTTTAAGGTTTGTCCCAGGGCTTAGGACGTTTTTCCCGCGGCGGAGAGGTCAGCCAGATTAGTGTGGATTTTTTTCTATGAGGTTTTCCTCATTTTTTTTCTTTTATTCTTTATCATGAGCTTTTCTGTTTCTTACCCATGATTTATGGAGGTTCTTCTATCCATAATAACCTATAGCTTCCCGCAATGTCCATGGCAAAGCACCGCTTTTTAGTTCCCTTTTTTGGGTGTGTTTTTCCTTATTTACAAAGGATGTCTATTTACATCTTCGACTTTTATTTACTTTAAAAACAGCGGTTGGTTGACTCTAAACTTAGTGTTTATTTCCTTAGTTGACATGCATTTGGGTCGGTAGAATCGATCTTGACAAAGTTTGGAAATTTATTCAATTGGTGGTTGCCTTGGTTTACCGATTTCTAATTGGTCAAGTCATTCATACTACTTATCTAATCATCAAATTTAAGATAGATTATGATACAATACCTACTCCTTTCCTAAGGTCACAAGGGCTAGTCGATCAATTAGATGACCCACAATTCAAATAAAAAAAATTATGAAACTCCCCAAATATTTCATTCAATTCACGATATTAGAACTTGTTAAGCATCTTCCTAACTTACCTAAATGCAAACTATATGAAGTTATAATGCAAATTCTATATGAATGCAAATTAATAAGCCTAAATGCATGATGCAAATCATAGATACAAATTTCTATTCTCTTCCCCAAGCTTAAAACTTTGCATTGTCCTCAATGCAATGAAAACAAAACTTAAAAGAGAGAAAGGAAAAGAAAAACTCATCAAATCAATGTCGAGGTTGTGAAGGGTTGAGTCGAGCAACATAAGCCTTGCTTGCTTTGATATGTCAATGCCCTTCAAGGTGCCTTTAGGTTCGTCTCGTTGGAGAAGGTGTGTCTTGCAAGTAGTGGAGTTGGGTGGTTTGGTTTGAGGGTACAAATCACATAGGGGTTGGTGTGATGTTACCCTTGGGTTTGGGTTTAGGTGAAGTTTTGGTAATGACTAAGTTGAGCAAAATTTTTTGGTTCGTCAACTAACCAATGAAAACTCGAAATTTAGCCATTGGAGTGGATTAGGTTAGGTCTCAGCTGAATGTTAAACGGTTCGTTTGAGTGTTGGAACAGACCGTTTGGGGTTAGGTTGAGGTGAATGGTTTGGTTTGGGTATGGAACGAGATGGTTTCTCCGCTGTGTTAAGACTTGTTGGGTTGAGACAATTCATATGCTCCTTCATGGTGTATTCCCCCAAGCTTGAGCTCTTGCATATGGTACGGCTTTTCATCAACCAGCATTCTTCTTCCATTTGTTGTGATGTTGCGCTGAAGTTCATTTGACCTTTTTGACACTTGCATGACTCGAACATTGTGCTTCCAAAAGCTTGTATTCTCATCTAAAATCTGAAACCAATCAACAAAGATTAATGAGTTATAACTAACTAAATCTAAACTAAACTAAACTAATGAAAGAAGCTGAAATTTTTGGACTTGGGTTGCCTCCCAAGAAGCGCTTGTTTTAGGTCACAAGCTTGACCACCTTGTATTTGCTCATCTTATCTTCACTTTTCTCCCTCTCAGCGCATCATAATTCTCCCAAAAGTGATTGAGCGGCTGCCTTGAAACATGCTTGGCGTGTTCTTCTTTGAATGTCATCTTGGTTGGCTCGATGATGATGTGATACATGATTTGCAATTTGTTGTCTTCTATCACATCAGTTTTTTCCAAGCACCTTCTTGATGGGCTGCTTAATTCTTTGGTGAACTCTTTGTTTGTATTGTCGGATGCGACGATCTTCTTTGCATCACCTTGTTTGAATTTCTGAAAAGAATAAAACATGGTGATAGAGAATATTTTTGGATTTTTAAAGATAAGATAAAATAAGTAAGATACAAGGATACAAGGGTGTCAAGACTAATTTATTAAAGCAAAATACCAATATTCTAGCAAACCGTTCCCGGCAACGGCGCCAATTTTGATCGGGTGTAGAACCAAGTCTCAAAATAAATAAACCTCGTTTACCGATCTAATCGTTTGCAGAACAGCTCGAGGGTCGAATCCACAGGGACGGTGTTGGAATATCGGTCTTTTACTTTACTAAACTAGCTAGACGAGTTCAACTTTCTTTTGTGGATTAAAGGTTGAAGGTGAATACAAATCCTAGATCTAATATTAAGACTAAAGCAAGAACTAAACAAGAGAAAATCAGCAGGTCAAATAATTCTAGGATTTCTGGTTCCAAACGATTCTACCTCTGTCAAAGTTGGAACGGTCCGTCCTAATGGTTGGAACGGTCCGTTTCAGTCTCTGTCAACGATTGGAACTGGTCGTTCTAGGTCAGACGCCCCCTTCCGGGCGGTCCGTTCTGACCTTGGAACGGTCCTTTCCAATGGTTGATACTTGTTTTGTCATCCTACTTAGTTATTTGCTGAGTGTTTTTACGTGAATTAGACCAAACCTAACCTACAGACTTGCGCTCTAACTCTCGTTCAGGTCAAGTTGTGGGGTTCTGTTTGATAAATCCTAAAAACTCCTAAATTTCAACTCTCGTTTCTTGGTTCAGGTGTTTTAGATTGATTTCTGGGTCTCGGTAAACTCTCAACCTCTCGGTATTTTGAGTAAAACTCTAATTACTTAAAGTTTGGTTAAATCCTTTCGGATATCGCCTACCTAATTATTCTAAGTGTTAGTTTGTTATTGCAATTCGATTTTGACTTGACAATTAAACTAGGCCTTTGTTTAACGCAACAATCAGATCAAACAATAACTAATTTCAACAAATAGATAGCAAATCAAATCACAAAAAATAAAACGTAACTTAACTCAACTAACAAAGAAGTATTCAAACAAAACAAGCAACTAAGTAGAAAGGTTTACAACCATAGCCCTAGAACAATCAACTCAACAACTAAAAGACATCATGCAAAACGAAGAGAAATAGGAAATAAAGGAAGAACAAAACCCAATATGTCCTTGCTTTCTCTTGTAGGTCGAAACCTTCTATCGAAACGTCTTGTTTCTGTCACAAACCAGTCGATTCGGCGCTGCCACGATCTTGACCTGAGACTTTTCTCTCAAATAGAACTATATCTAACCCTAACTTGGATCTGGAATTGAACTTCTCCCTTGTATATCTCAAAAATCTCCTCAAACTATGCTTAAATAGGCATTAGATATGTGTAGAGATGATGGAAATATCAGAAGGCACGTTCTAGAAGTGCCAGAGATAGATTAGAACCGCCATGACATAATAGAACTCTAAATTTGACAACTCTGGACTATTTCTGGAAACTCTGACGGTTTCTGTTGGGGCGGACCGTTCTAATATGGGACGGGTCGTCCCAATCATCTAGAACGGGCAATCCTGCTGTTTCTGGCAGTTTCGACTGGGGCGGACCGTTCTGATTTGGAACGGTCCGTTCCAGAAATTTCAGCACTGCGTCCTGTCAGTATTTTGCCCATATCTCCTTCATCCGGACTCCGATTGAGGTGATTCAAGAACCGTTGGAAAGCTTACAACAAGCTCTACATCATTATTGATTCATCCAAGTCATGTTTTTGTCCAAAATCTGCATTAAAGTAGGAATTATGGTAGTAACTCATTCTTGACACAAATCCTAATTAAAATAACCCTAATTAACCTAACTCAAGTCAAATTGGTTTAGTTTGGAGACAAAATTCTACCAAAATATAAGTATAAAATTCTCTCATCACTTGTTACAGACTGGCCGTACCCGAAGATTCAAATATGTGCATATATTTAACGACGCAACTAAATATATTGAGACATACTCTTGCGCCCAATTTTGTTTTTCTCGTGTTTATATTGTCTTTCGGTGCTGTCCTTCGATTGAGCATTTATTTCGACAAGTTTGAAAGCACTGTGCTTTGTTACTCGAAAAAAATAAAACAAAATAAAAGCTATGTGTTTCACAAGGTATAGTGAGCTTTCGTGTGGCGGGTCGGTACAGAAGGTAAACTGGTAAAGTGTAAAGTCTTCTGCAAAAGGTAAATGCCACGGCAAATTTGGTGGTATTTGACGATTTTTTTGTCGGCCAGGAGTTTCTAAGACTTATATACATGCATCGTCACTAAACTTACTGAAAGTAACAAATAATATTGCTTTTAAAAATTATTCTAATTGACCTCGTAATTCTCGTTTAATTTGTCCGAAGAGCTCCTTCCTTATTTTTATGATGTCAAAATTCTTTTGTTTGAGAAATTGTGTTACAGAAGGTACTTTGAAAACTGCACCAATAATAGGAATTTGGGTCTGATTTTAGACTGACATGAGAAGAATATTATTGAAAATTAAACACAAACACTTGAGTTGATTTAAAATGCCAAAGTTGTTTCGAGCAGGTATCCAAACGGTTTAATAATTTGATTTTAACAGAACCGAACTTATAATTTTGATAAATTAGTTTGATTGTTCAATTATTATGTTTGGTTTGAGAATAAAAAGGAAAAAAACTAACTAAATGAATCAAAATACTTGCAATATTACATATTTAGAGAAAGTTTAATATGCACCATAACGCATAGGACTTTCTATGCACCACAGACTTTTTCGGAGATATTTTTATAAATTGACAAATCTAGTTTAACCAATCTAATCTACAAGTTGAATATCCGAAATTCATTTTGAAAGTTTTCAAATCTAAAAATAAAATAAATTTACTATAATTTGTTTTAATCAGCACAAAAATAGTTACTATATAAGAGAAGGAAGTAGAGATTTAGAGGTGATTGTTAATAATTGAAAAAAAAAATTGAGCATAGTAAAAGATAGAGACATATGCTAGTATCGAAAAGTAGAGATGAGAGGAGATGAAGGTAGATATAATATATAAATATTGTAATATGCATACATATTATATAGATTATATTTATAATTATTATTTATAATTTAATAATTTAAATATTACTTTTATTTATTTGATTTTTTTTATTATTTTTATTTATATCAATGTTATTTCTTAATTATAGGATAAATACTAAAATTTCAAAATAAAGTATGGTGGAAAAAAATGCAAAATAAGGAAAAAATAAGGAAAATATATATATATATATATATATATATATATATATATTAATAAAATATTCAATATAAATACAAAAAGAAAATTGGCCAGTATCATTCTTTCAAAGAACAATATTAGTCTTGTTCTTTCAAAGAACGATATTGTGATACTATTTATATAATTTGGTATATTTCCGAAATTCTTGAATAATTTAATTTTTTTTTTCAGATTTTCTCTGCGTTTCCCTTGCAAGGTTTATAATCTCTTGCGTTTCTCTAATCTTGATCAGATGACTCAGATATAATCTTTCGAAAAATTATTTGCTCCCTTTATGTCGTGTTATTTATTTTCTTTGAAATGAAAAAAAAACTATATGTCTTACTATTTCTGTTTGTCTTGTGATTTCTAAACATAAGTTTATTCATACTGTATAAATTGAACAGAAAAAATGTTGCTTTGTATTTTGTACTAGTATATTATAATAGATGTAAATAAAATGTATTCTTTTGGCACTGAACGTTGGTTTTTGTTGATCTTTTCGTATTGTATATTTTTTCTCTAATTTATTTTTCAAGGAGTGCTTAATACAACTCTTTCGATGTTTGCTGGATATCCAACAAATTTTGCTCTCCAAAATGTTCTCCTTTTAGATTCTTTTTTAAAAGAAAATAAGCATTTTCATCTTTTTAAATAAATGCCTTACTTCATTTTAAATGGGCCAGTCGCTGTTGATTTGGTTGCTTATACGGTGTTCATACAATTGATGGTATCCGAAACAAATTTAAGTAAACTAATATTTGATAACAACTTTGTTTTTTCCTATAACTTTATTTCCGAAAATTTTTAACAGAAAAAGGTTTTCCAAAAATATGAGAAATTTAATTTATCCAACAATAGCCTGCATATTTTCAAGAGCAGTAAATTTTTTTTTTAAACAAAATATTATTGAAAAGAGACTTCGTAGCGGGTACTGACCTTAGCGTAAATCTAGGTTGCAACAGGGACAAATGATTTAATATAGTGCTTCCAATGCAAGACGAATTAGAAGTTGCAATGCCCGCAATTGGAAAATAATAACTCAAATTTCAAAAGGTGGCCAGAATTTTAATAATTATCATGCTAAATGATATACGGATGTGAACTCAATTATTATATGTTCGCCTAATGTAATGCATGCTTCGATTTGGATGTAATAATTTCTGCCCCATTAATTGTATCTTAAATATAGATTGTGACATTTCATATGCGCAATGAATACTTGGAATTCATGCCAAACATATGCTCTAATATTTCGAAGAATCTTGCTGATTAAAATTCATTTGAGATTAATGTTTGCTGCACGGTAAAATACTTTCAGCTATTTGATTTGATATATTCCCCTAATCCCTCTTAAATATAGAACAGATGTAAGAGCTCTTCCATCATTTTCATATTTTCAATGATTATATTACAGGCAATCTGTCTAATACGACTATCAAACCATCAATCCGAGCAGACATACAAGGTAGCATGTGGCTATGACGGATTGAATTTTGGTGAACATGTCAAATATACATTAATTAGATACAATTCTTTAATAAATTAGACCAATTAAAATCCAATAAAGCATTCATATATTTTTATAATTGAATCATATTTCTATTTTTCATAGATACTTTGCTTATGTTTTATTATATAAAAAAATATATTGTAGCATATATAAACATTGTTATAATCTTTAGTTTAGAGAATGTTCCGTTGGTTTGCAAGGTCGAGGATAATATCATTTTGAGATATTTTTTAATCATTTCATTTGTTGATTATTAGTGGACTTATGTTCTGTTTCTATTTTTCAATTAGTAATAATGAATAAATTTTATCAATTAAATATGTACAACTCATCACAGATCAACTATATAAAAATGAATTTCAAGTCACGATACGTAGTCAAAGTATTTTTTAAGGCATTTTGGTGATAGCCAAACTACCAATTTTATTTAACATAAAATTGCTAATTGCAGCAAGAAAATTATACGAAACTAAAAAAAAAAGGATTGCCAAAGAAAAAGCTATTTAAACTAACTAATGGAAATCCCAACATCAATAAAATTGGTCCCATGCACGGGCGCACCTCTTCTTGTTGTGCGACTTTTAGGCTCCGTTTGGATTCCATTCGGGAAAAAGGAAGAAGGAAATAAAGAATAAATTTATTATAAACAATCCAAACTCTTCACAAAGTTACACACTTCCCAATACTTCTTTCCACTTCTTCCTTTTTTCTTTTCTTCCCACACCTTATCCAAACAGAGCCTTAAAGATCAGTCTATTATGCTGGTAACCCAAATCGTATCCCATATTATTTATTTATTTATTTATTGAAGAACAAATCGTATCCCATATGTAGTCACAAAGCATGCGTATATATTAATTGTAATATAAGGGTACGTACCAATTTGAAAAAATTTAAACGAAATCCAACCAGCTAATAGTTGCACACAGCTCTTTATTATTGTAAATGTGCGCGTGCAGTTTTTTAAAAGTACAACGGAAAATTTAAACCTTTTATTTCCTACTTTAAATAGGAAATCCTTAGTTTTTACCACCAAATGGTCGTCCACAACTAAACATTATGCTTTCTTTTACTCAGAATTAGGGGTAGACATGGAAAAGAATAAAAAAAAAAATTACAATGGTAAAAAAGTAGCTAGATCGGCAGGAGGTGCGTAGCTGACAGATAAACAGGAACCATACATGGTACTATGGATCCAAAGTTACCTTCCTTTGCACATAATAAGGACATCACACAATAGCTAATTTTGTCGCGTCAATTAATTCTCATGTCGCGTCAATAGATTTAGGCTCCGTTTAGATGGGTGTGGGAATAAAAAAAATAGGGGAAAAAGTACTGGGAAGTGTGTAATTTTGTGAAGAGTTTGAATTATTTATAATAAATTTGGGAGTAGAAAAAAGCTATTTTTTTATTCTTGTACACATCCAAACGGAACTTTAGAAGCGTAATAATGAACGAAAGGACGTCCAGACATACATTACTATATATATCCGATTTCTTTGGTCTACAAGCAAACCGCATATTATCAATTAGTACCATTTTTAATACTATCACCATCATTATTTTAGCATTCCTTTTGCTTCTTTTTGTTTGATCTCTTGATCACAATCATTATTTACTATTTGTTGTTATACATAACATCGATCTAACCGGTGCTATATTTGACATTTCAATTTTTTATATTTAAACGATTGATTCAAGCTTCTTAATTTTGTTTATATTTTTAATTTTGTACGATACCAATGTCAAATAATTTATTGTTAGTTGTTATCGCATAACAAATATCTCATTACGACTGTCCTCTGCATTTCAAGTTCGCACCATGCACTCCCCTAATTTACCACAAATATCTCATTCACCATTTGCAGATTTTAGTCGGTCCTTGACCTAATATGTATATCTAACCTATAACCATGCATAGAGTTCAGATATACCGCAGCGGAAGTTGATCGATTGCCTAGATTCTTCTCAAAGCTTTGCTGCAACCCCTCCTTGTCTCTTGGTCTTCCTCCGTATGCAACTGGCACACCACAACCTCAAGACAGGGCTTGGCGTCAACTTTCACGAATCCAGATGCCGGTCGACTCGTGCGTGTGCTTTCTATTGCTCTCCAAACAATAGGATGGCTCCTCCCTCTTTCTGATCTCTCTCTGATCTCTTTAGGATGGTTGTTATCTCAAAAGACACGAAATCCAACCTTAGAGACGCTTCAGAAGAGAGGGGTATAAATAGCCAGCCTGGAAACAGACCTTTCAGATTCATAACTGTTGTCTGGAACGGTCCGGTCCAGAGTTGGACCGGACCGTCCCAACTGGTTGGACCGGGCCGTTCCAGAGTTGGACCGGGCCGTCCCAACCACAGCGAGACTGTTGGTTTGCCCAGCAAACCAGTCCGTTCCAGAAGTTGGACCGGGCCGTCCCAACCATAACGACATGGCTCCACACACTTTTTCTAACATCTCCCTCTTGGAGACATTGTTGCCAAACACAGAGTCAGACCTCATACGGCAAATGGACCGTGCGACCAGCGCATACACCTGTCAAGCGGGAGCTAAAACGCCTCACCATAACAAAGTTAAGGCCAGCGAGAAAGCATCTACCCTTTTGTAAAAACAGTTAGATAATTGTGTATACTAGTACCTTAGATACATTCAAATTTGCACTAGATCAGACATTATCGACCGCTTAATGATACATGTCTTTTCCTTTTCAGTCTTAGTCTGTTGTATGTTCCCAACCTCAGTCCATATGACGAGTTTGGTGGGCCCTGAACACCAACAGATCTCTCGTTTGTGCAAATTGAATCTGATCTTCCTTTCGTCTCATGAAATTCAGAACGAAATCAGCTGCTTTCCTAGCAATGCCCCGACAGGCGGAATATGCATCACCATAGGGTACACACCAAAGTAGCAAGCACTGACTCCATCCCTCATGACATAGTCAAAAGTCAAAGGGTACGTGACAATGGAACTCACACATGGGGAGTCATACGGTCTTGGTCCTGGAACCACTCAACCCACTTCCAAGCGTCGCCAAGCACATGTGGTATGAGCACATGTTACAACGAATTATCTGCTCCAACAGACGTGTGTACACATTCATTGTACGAGTCTAGATTCAGTTTGCAAACCAAGTATCTATGGTCTAGACCACTCCTTATTGCAACTAATCCTGAGATTCTCCACTTAAACACTCCCAGAGTTTTAAGGAGATTCTCACCTCGGCTAATATTGAACTACATGATTGTTTGGGGCACAATCATATCGGATCGCCTAAAAGAAGACAACCCTCATTTCAGTCCCAGACTGAAGCGACATTGAGCTTAACCACCCCAGGCGGCTCCTTAGTCCCTGACTAAGCGTACACAGCTCAATCTAGTCTCATCTCTACATGTCCCAGACATTAGAGGCGATTTCTCGTGTGAGCGAGACAATCTAAAGTTCAATGACACACTACCAATAAGTGCTAACATGTACTTAATCAATAATAAACACATGTACATTATTGAATTTCAAGTACATACAATCATAAAGATCTGATTGTCAAATGGATCATTACCAAATGAAACGAACCATGTATCAACTCTCCAAATCATTAAAGAGTTATGAGTATCCTAAAACGGACAATTAGTATTTCTAATGGACCGTTCTACATAGGAATTCACTCAATATCAGATCAACTCACTTTATGCTATCATGTCTCCATATATCTGAATCTGTTTGGTCTAGTCTACTATCCCCATAGTAAGCTTCCACAGCTATACTTAACAATGAGTTGTTATCAACCTCCTTGAAGTTATAACAAGTACCAATTGTGTCAAGGGACTATCGCAACCAAACTTCCTCTTGACATAAATATCAATTATGTCAATGTTGCTCCATCTCCCAAATGAGAGAGTCACACTCAATCTCCACAATGAGAGAGTAAACTATTTTATTTCATGAAGAAACTGTTGTTATCAAGTTAACTTTATCCATAAAGTATACTTGCATGCACATGAATTGCTTATCCCTAAGCCAATCATTTGCAAGTATTTAAACTTGATAATCTTGCATGTTATTTATCATACATTTATTCAGATATCTCAAAGTCAATGTACCTTTCCAAATAGGTACAGGAATTGGCTTATTATTTGTGTCAAACTCATAGCCTTGCTAGAGTGACCTCACTTTATGATATGTTATAGGGTTTAAAGTAGAATATGCCTCAATGCACAAGTCTACCATGCTTCTAACTCAAAATAGAAGCTCATGAGTCCCAATATCTCATTTCCATAGCCACATGCATTGGAAATCAAACAAGCATCTCTTGTTGCTTGTACTAGTCCTATTGCACCTTGCAATCGACTAGGAGACATTTGTAATTGTTTGTAAACACAATACAATACATTAATTTGAGGTTCTAGAATTTCCTGATAATCTGGATCAGTCCGAACGGACCGTTCCAAATCCAAATGGTCCGTTCCAAACGGAGCGTCTAGAAGTTCATCTCAATCTAAGCAGCCTGCTTGCCCAGCAAGCGTTCTGTTTAGATTATACAGATAAAAGTTTATTGCTAGTTGAGCTTCCTCTTCTTCAATAATATTTGACCCCTGGTCAGATATATTGAGTTATGAAGGCATAGCTATACTTAGCACTTTTTCTCAAGACACCTCAATATTTTTAGGATCTCATTTTCACCGCTGCACCACTCTCGAAATGCAATTAGATGTGTGTTTCTTCCGATTGCTCCAAGCAATGGAATAGCCTCCCTCTCAAACCTAGTTCTACTCTCTATTCTCTGATTATGCAAACAAATGGCAAGTTCCAGAAGAGAGAAGAATGGTTATTGTAAGGGGTATAAATAGACCAGTAAGCCATTCAGAACGGTCCGTTCCAAGTATGGAACGGTCCGTCCCAATCTTCATAGGACGGGTTAGTTGCCAACAGACTGGTCCGTTTGAAGTGTGGCTCACCGCTATTCAGAACGGTCCGTTCCTCGCATGGAACGGTCCGCCCCAATCATCATGGGACGGTCCAGTCGCCCAGCAAACTGGTCCGTTTGAAATGTGGCTTCACGCACTTTATAACATCTAATGTGCCACATTTCACAGCATCCAATAGTGCTCAGTGAACCCTATTCTCATATAGATTGCTTTCTTTCTTCTCAGACTTGTTTAGATTCAAACATGAGATATTCAACATCCAAAAATAAAGAAGTCATTTATCTATTCTTCAAGCCAATAGTGCACCAAATGTGCAATGATTACTTGACAACTTATTCTTAGACCATGTAACATATATTTTAGACAACTAACCAATTGGCTAAGCGTGCACGCTCGGCCACGGATCATCTAAGTCTGCACCTCTTGTGCTCTTAGTTTTCCACTGCTCAATCAGTGAAGTGATCCTTGTCTAAAACTGTTATATGTCTAGAATAGTTTCAACATAATCATATCTATTGCTTAGAATTAGATAGTTAGAGGCAAACTCATCTCCAATAAGAGAGTTTCCTCACAATACTCCCTCTATTCTGGTGTATCACTTCAAACGGACTATACCGGAGCCATAGCTCTTGAAGTTCTCCATTTAGAATGAATCATCATAAGTCATGCAATAATCTTTCTTTCTTTACTCTATCTCATATGTCATCATTGAATGAATTCCTTTAGCAATGAAACTCAAATTGACCTCAACATCAATTTTATTTCTACATTGCCTTTTTGAGCAAACACTCCTCCTAACTCTCAATTTTAAAAATCGAATATTAGGGCATATGTGTCTAAATTGCTCAAAGTGAGATTTAAACTCTACAGTATCTTTTCTTAAGCTTAACTTTATTGAACTTATGCGAGAATGTTGAGGAAGAACCTATTTCATTTCTCCCTCTTTTCCTCAGCACCCGAGTCAAGTTCATAATGACTGAAGTAGCTTGCATAAGAAACTATAAGTTATCTATAAATCTCCACTCCTCAAGGAATCAAGTGATTCAACAAAATGGCATAATTATGGTTCTTCTCCAATAAATTTTCTTGAAATTTATGAGAAGGTGCAATCAAACATGCAACTGAACCTATGGTTATATGAGAATCCTCCCAGGAATCTCTAGAAACTCATAATTCAAACCATAATCTTTCGGAGTTTACAGCCCACCTCGGACTGTATTCAAACGATCCGCTCCAAACTTGGACGGTCCGCTTGGAATTATTTTGAGCAGAAATTCTATAGTTAGAAATTCTCTCCACTGTGCATCTTTTATTGCGAATCATATCCCGATTTGCAGATCACAGTGATTGCACTTAGACTTTGTAGAACCATAATCAAAACAGTCCTTTAACATCATCATGCAACACAATTTGTTGCGCGATATGAAAAATAGCGAATCATCGAGCTATTTCAATCTTATCACAACTCATAAACTCGTACGGCAAGTCCAAATGACTGCGACTTGTTTTAAGAGATTTCACACTTTTATGACTGAATTGAACCTAGTCATAAATGTGATAAGAACCAAAAGCTTAGTGCAATGAACACATTAAATCTCCATAACTTAAATCGCTTTTCCACAAGCATTCAAGTTCTCGCTTATCGCTTACTATGCCTCAAGTTGGAATAGATTGGCGATTATGACCTAAAAGTCAATCCCAGTCTTTAACCTCAACTTGCATAGTTAAGCATGCCAAATAATCACTACTCATGAGATTATGTAAAATTTAAAGAAAAATGCATAGAAAGAAAACTTACTTAGTACCACAACCATAATATTTTGGTACTAAAGTGAGCACCATCCACATGCTCAAATCTGAAATCCAATACCAAAAGAAAAATCCACAAGTACTAGTTATTGTCAAGGTTTGAAGTATATTAAAGTATCATGGAGCAATCATTTGTGTCCCCCTCTTGGAGCAACAAATCTGCATGTGCTAATCCCCTGGACTACACCATTGCATTGATTCTCACATTAATCACTTTACTTCATATTTATGACAATCAAAATGCTATGTTACTGTCTCGCACTTTTTCAGTCCGACCACGGAAGATCAGATAGTCCTCTATGGGGCGAAGAAAATGCGGATCAGATACCCCTCGAGCATCTTGAGACCCGTCGTTACTGCCCATTCCAAACGAGCGAAGGGCACTAATGCGGTTCTAAGTACCTCGAGAGTTGATTGTTTGTCGTAGGTCCTTTTTTTTCCAGTAGGCGCAAGCCCCTACTGTTAATTACCTCCGGACTCAGTCACGAGCTGAGCTAAGAGCACCTCTAGATCGGGATAATCGAAGTTTAAATGTCGTAAGTGGCTGAAGTCCATTTCAATAAAAAGGATTGTGTCGGATTGTGTCTTGTATCTTGATAGGGAATTTCAGGGTAAAAGAAAACAATGCAGAAAGGTAGCCATTTTAACAGGGCTATGCAAATATGAATGATGTGGTTTAATTCTTTAGTCTCACATTTTAAAACATTTAGGTTGCTTTTACTTTGCTGTGTCAGGCTTGGTGCCACTACAGAGATTTTTTTTTTTTTGAGTTCGATACTAAGGAATTTAGTATCCTAGATCAATCCTCAATCGTTAGGGGATTTAGAGATTTTGGGATTTCGTTCAAGTCTTGAGTACAGATGCGCTATGCCTTCTCTTGACAGGAACTTCATTGATAATTCAGAGTTGACTTTTCCTTTTCTTTTTTTTTAGTCTGAACATCGGGAGAGTGTCTCCTTCAGGGCGAAGCGCGATGCAGTCTTGAAGGGACGAATTTTTGACTTTTAAGACTTTATGTCACTTTAGACTTTGTGTCTCTTGAATCACTCTTAGGCTTTGTGCCATTTTGACTTTGTGTCATTTTGACTTTGTGTCATTTTTAGACTTTATGTCACCTTGACTTTGTGTCATTTTTTCTTTGGACTTTTAATTTTTTTTTTTTTTTACTTTAGGATTTTGGACTTTTGAGTTTAGGCTTTTAAATTTGCACTCTTGAATTAGCACTTTTGGATTTTTAACTTTTGAGTTTAACTTTTAGTTCTTGATATTTTTGGGCTTGGTTTAAAGTTTAAGCTTTTGCATTTTTGACATTCTGGACTTTGAGTTGGACTTTTAGTTGTGACTCTTGAGTTTTAGATTTTTAGTATTTGATTGAGATTTTGAGTTTGGACCTTTAAATTTATACTTTTAAATTTCTATTATTTATTTTATTTATTTATTATTATTTTTTTTTAACAATATATATGCTTAGTCTATTTTGATTTTGTTTGTAAATCTCAATGCTTGACTATGCCTGTTGTTCAGAACAAGGAATACCAGGTGTACCTGCTGTCCATAAAATGTTCAAACGTACCTGCCGTCCAGAACATGAATGTACCTGCTGTCAAGAACCTAAACTGTTCAAATGTACCTGCTGTCCGGAACACAGAATATTCAAAATGGTTTTCTTTTGTTTTATTATTATTTTTTTTTAACCATATAAATATAAATTTATTATTATTATTGTTATTATTATTATTTATCTATATATTTTTTATTTATGGTCATCCCTTAAACCTATTAATTTTAAAACATTTTGTTTTGGCATAACATAATACATCAAAATATTCCTCATATTTTTCTTGACATTTTGATATTTTATGGGAATTTTTCTGATAATCTAGCTATTTTTAATGTATTTTTGAAGTTTGCTATACTGCAGGAATTTTCTGATTGGTTGCAATTTGCTGTTTTGTATCATGTTGTCGGGGACTCATTGCACTGCCAGCGTCACAGAGGATCCTCCTAGGTCGCTGAATTTGGTAATTGGTTGGGCCACTTGGATTGCACTCGCGTCTATACGCCGAATGGGTTCGAGTTCGAATTCGAGTCGGGCTGGCTCTGTGGGTCCTGCCTGTCAGTGGAGCTTATCTGAGCTCCGAGTTCGTTCAACATTTACTTCGTTTCAACCTCCTTCCCTCCTTCGTCTCTGTTGACTCGTCGGCAACGAGGGTTGACCCAGTGGTTCCGGCTATCATTCTGACCATGGGTTGGTTCTGCAGAGTCGTCTTCTCACCCTCTTCTCCACCCCATCTTCAATTTTGGTCGTGCCTATCCAATTGGTCATGTTTCTTCATGCTTCAGACATGGTCCGACGACGTGCTCAGGGAGCAAATTGAGGGCCACAAGTGAAGATTCTCAGTTGAGGGATGCCTTTTGAGCATTGAGAGACTTTCTTAAGTCACTTACCACGGCAGAGGGAGGCACAGGTACTGTAATTTAACTGTAGCTCAAGTCTAAGATCTGGTTTTGTTCTCACCGTCTTTACGACCAATACTTGGCTTCGATTGGCAATATTTACTTCCATTCTGACATGTGTATACCTCACTGTTGCCCATCACTTAGAAGGACTTAGTATCTCATTAGGGACTGTCTTGGCTTAATTTTGAAGTTTCACTGAGTGTTGATTTCAGTTCAGGTTTTGGCACAGGAATGTAATGTGATATAATTTTGACAATTGGGGTATACTGACTCCAGGTCTCATCTTACTCATTTCAATCACAACACTGAACCTCAGGATTGTTTGTTTATTGCAGACCCCCCCATTTTTATGTTAATCATTCATGGTTTGGATTCATGCTTGATGTTCATTTTTACTCACTGGAATTGAGAAGGATTTTTAAATTAAAACCGCAGACCCATGTCGCCTCTATCATAATTTTTATTTGAAGATATTATCATGTAGGATGACACCCAAGCTTATTAATCATTCTGATTATACCTGTTGAGTCCCTTTTCTCTTTTTTTTTTAGTATGAGTATAAGGAGTCCCCTTTTTTTTTATGCTGTGAGACATATCAAAGAAATTGGATAGAAATGCCCCTGTGAACACATGAGTTGTGTAAACTTACTCACTGTTTTCTTTATTTGATACATTATATATAATTATGTTTTTTTTTTTACTGAAAATAGATGAGATGATAATATTTTTAGTTTAGTTCCCCTACTTTTTATTATTGAATAGATGTATTTGTTTTTTTTTTTTTTTTGCCTAGCTTTAGTGTGTTTTATTATTACCTATGCTGATTTTTTTTTTTTGACATACCATAGGAGTACCTCTGGTCACAGTTACACCTTAGACATATTTAATCATTCTTTTTTTTTTAGTTCCAATAAGACATGCTTTTAACAAAATAAAGCCTAGCTACTGCATATTAAAATTTCCCTTTTACTACTCACTGTTTCTTTACCTATGGACCCTTGATTTTCTATTTATTACATCTTTGCTGGACTTGAACTCCTTTGTTAATTAATCTTATTCCTGAAACTTAAGAAACCATCATTAAATGTCAGGACATGGTTATATGCATGAGTGTGCGCTCTCAGGCAAGCACCCCTCATGCATGGAACCATGTTCCTCCACCAAACCTTGCTTCAACATTTTTAAGATTTTAGGGGACTCATTCATATAAGTTTTATACATGACTTTGGAAATGACTATTATTAATGTTGAAACACAGATAGATGCATGAGTGTGCGCTCTCAGGCAAGCACCCCTCACACATAAACCTATGCCTCTCCACAGGAACTTTCCTTTTAACATTTTTTTTTTAACATTAAGAAACTCATTGACATAGGCAAGTGTGCGCTCTCTGGCAAGCACCCCTTGCCCATGTCTCTGAGCCCTAGAGCAGCAACAGTGAGTGATCTACATGGTGACCTTTTACAATTAACGCTTATCTTCAGAGAGAATAAAGAAAACAAGAGAAACACAAGGATTGGAAGGGAAAATCAAGAAGGGGAATAACACTTTTGTATTGAAAATTGACACAGTGGCTTTCCTACCTCTCTTTGAAAAATGCTTCTACTTGATTACAATAGTGTAACTAAATAATTTGACAGAGTTTTAGCTTGCTCCTCTCTCCTCTTTTTTTTCTTCGGTGGTGATCATCTTCTTTTATAGGGGAAGGCTTCTAGGGTTTAGCTCCTCCTCTTTTACACATGGCATCATCTCTGTGTCTTGATCCTTGATGGAGGGACATGATACAATGTGAAACTGCCGCCTTACTTCTTCATTTCTTTCTCCAGTCTTGATTTCTACTGTCCAAACATACTATCCAATATGCTCATGACATCTGGCACTTGTGCAATTGCAGTGGCTTGATTGCTTATACTTCTACTTCCTTGCACATGCCATGGTGGATTACCATGACAAGTGGGCCTCATGCTTTTTGGTAAACTCACTTGCTCCTGATGTGCTTGAGGGAGGGGTTAATCTTGGCGCCAAGTACCTTGCTGCATATGTGGCACATTTTCCTTTATCCATCAATTGATGAGAGGTTGTGATGGTTTCTGAATGCTAGGGTCTAGAGGAGTAGCCACTTTGCCCTTCTTTGCTATTTTAGGGGTCTGGGTGCAAAATTACATTGCCCAACGCCTTAATTGAGCCTGAGGCAGTGTACTTGCTTGGTAAATTTTATGCTTTTACCATGATTTGAGCCATCAATACTGTGTATAGGCATGCATGGCCTAATTTGATTTGTTGCTTTTGCTGTTGGGTGTTTTGCAACCCAGCTGGCAATGGATTTGCAGGGTTTTAGCATTTTTAATTGGGCTAACTCTCCTATTTTGAAGTCATTAAGTAGCCTCGCCTTGTTTTATACTTGCCTAATCTCAGTTTTGACAATAGTCAACTCCAGATTTACCAAGCGTTTCACATGAGTTACTTGGTCCTGCTGGTGCCTACTATGTAATTGGGTGTGTATTATGCATTTTTAATCCCAATTTTGCCACCAATTATTGATAATTTGGAGTATGTGGCAGGGTTCAGAGGGGTATAATGGGAATTCTATGTTCATTCCCTATTGAACTATGCTCCATATTGCTTTGTCTCATGCCCCAATTGACAGATATGCCCATGGTTACTTTGTGATGTCATTTTCAAGCGCATTGTGATGCATCATGAGATGTTATGCATCTTTGGTTGCACCTGTGTTTGAGGCAGTGTTGCCAACACTTACATCCCTCCATTCATCTAGTCAGATGTGTAAAGGAATGGCCAGATGTGATCCATGCACATGATTCCTCATGCCTACATCTGTACCTAACCACATGGCATTTCCATTGCACAAAGTAATTGTCCATCATAGCCTTTCATTTCATCTTTTGCCCCCATCAGACGGCTCTCCTTGAATTAGAAGGTTGCATCACCATTCTGTTATCTCTGGGGTCTTAGTACTAGGGGACCATACTAAGTTCTTCTTTTCAGGGTGTAGTCTGATGAAAGACAGTCACCGTCCCCTCCAGTCCTTCAATTCCCTTTGTCTTTTCCTTCCCATTTCACTGGAGACATCCAGTTAGAAGGCATCTCGACTGTGGTAGCATTAGAAGCCACATACAGCATCTGTGCATGCTCCCTGTTCAACACGAAGCTCAATTATTGCCTCCCACAGTGCATTCAACCCTCTCTCCTCCATTTGTACAACGTCGCCATTCTTGCTCGAAGCTGAGATAGCTCATCCTTCCTTACAAGCTTCTTCGCTTGGAATTGCTTCATCAGGTATATTGTTAAACCCTTCGAGAAGATGTAGCATGCTTCAATTGCACAATTACATCACACATTGTACCCAATTTCTGACATTCCCCCCCTGACAGCCGGCCTCCTCATTCCCCAAATTAGGCTATTCCTTCTCCAATTCTCCACAAATTTGGTGTCGCTGAGATCGTGGAAGCATCGCCTATCTATCGGTGAGGTTAGTTGGGGCTGAAGCGGCACAGAACGGCGGCGAATCTCTTCTTTCCGCTGGTGTACGACGCAGTGTCAGACGGTACTGTTTCATCCCTTCTTTTCTTTCTTTTTTTTTTCTTTTCTTTTAAATTGTGGGACCCACTCTCTTTCGACCAATCAGAAAATCCCATTCGACTTTTGAGTCCAGGCTTAGATCCGTCCGTTGATTTCGGATAGTATTGCTGGGATTTATCGTGGCCGTTGGATTGATGGGAATTTCCTTAATCGAATTGGGCCAGTGTATAATTCAGATGGGCTTCAGTCTTGGCCCAAAGCAAATTTTGTTATTTTCTAAAAAGCCCATCCGAAATTATCTTTGCTTTGTTTTTTTTTTTTTCTTTTTTTGGGGTTTACCTCCATTCTTCCCAGCAATGGACTCATCCATTTGTCAGAAATTTAAGGATAATTAAGCTGCTTTGTTTTTAGAAAATTTGTTTGGTGCCCATCCATTGGTCAATTTGACATGAAATTTTGCATGGCTCCTCACAAAAATATGAAGAATTTAGCTGCCACAAATTTTCTATTTTTAGGACTCTGGTAATTAATTAAAAGGATATCACGGGCGCATAATGGCATTCCTCGTAATTAATTAATTTACTGTCCATTTTTTTTAGAATTTCTGTGTTTTCCTTTCATGCATTATGACCAATTATCAGGGCTATTTTGTTGGGTCATTGGTTATGTGGATGGGATTTTGATCATATGGTTTTGGATTTTGGTGATAAGATAGGAAATCATTTAGGATTTTGTGCAGCAGAATTTAGAGGCAAACAAATGCCCCCCACCAGAGTGGACTGTGAGATATATCGATCAGTCTACTCTGGTGTCCCCAATTTCTAGGCATTTTCTTAGTAATTTGTGGGCATTTTCTGGATATTTGACATGGCTTTCGCCCCCTTTTTTTTTGCAGGTAATTATGGCTTCGGTTGATGAGATTTATGATACTGTCCCCCGGTTTGAGATTGTCAGGACGGGTTTCTATGGTCCTTCGGATGAGGCCATTGAGTCTTATATCAGTGACTATTTGGATCCTCAGAAAGTCCATGTGCACCTTCATCGTTTGTGGAAGCGCGCCATTCTCCGAGGAAGAGATAATTTCCATGGGCTTTTGGTTCGGCACAATCGTTTACCCTTACCGGCCATCTATGACTATCCAAGCCTTGCTGTTGACCCTCCTTCACGCACCGAGGAGCGCCGAGACAGGTATTACACCTCTCATTGTTCCATTGGTCGGGATAGGCGCGGTATTCCCTCCGGTGACCTTGCAGGTATTTTTCTGAACCCCACTGGTCGTTCTACTTTTTCTGCTGATTTTCACCTGTTGAGTATGGAGATGATGGAGGGGCATGTTATTCCTTGGTCTCCTGGGAATTTGAGGGCTCAGGGTGATTTGAAATGGAGTCCCGGGCAAGTTGAATGGACCCGGTACATCCTGTGTAGTATGGGGAAGAAATTGGACAAGGTAGAAATTTTTGGAGGTGTGATTTTGGCTTTATTTGAGTATACATGGAGTCCCAACCTTCTGAAAGCAATGGCCTCCAATTGGAATTACGTTCATAACACGTTTCCCTTAGAAGATCGTGACGCCACCATCGATCTTCAGCAGATGTCTGGCCTTATGGGGGTGCCAGTAGAGGGATTGGTTTATGAGGAGAGGGTACCGCCTGATTTTGAGCTCTATGGTCCTGATCACAAGGGGTTTCCTCTGCATTCTGCTTCACTTCGGGCAGTTTTCCAGATTTATTATGAGATTGCCATGTCACGTGGTCGGCATGGCTTGGACAGGGATGTCCCGTTGAGAGACTGGGTTCGCTATTTCACGGACTTGATACCTGAGAAGAGGGCTGCGCGTTTTGCTAATCCTTTGGAGCCGATCAAATTGGGTTCCGACAAGACATATATTCCCTCTGAGCGGGTATCATTCTCAGATTTCTGTTCCCATGAGTTGGACGATGAGACAGTCTTGACTGCTTTTTTGGCTTGGTGGTTGTGCTATTTCTTGATTATCTACGAGCCAGCTGGGTATATCCGTCCTGGGGTCTTTGTGGTGGCGAATGCCTTGGCTCGCGGTAAGCGGGTCTCATTGGCTATTCCAGCTTTAGTGAACCTTTATAGGTCCATGAGAGAGCTTACTTCTTCGAGGGATCCTTCCAGGGCCACAGTGGTCATGCCTTTACACACCCTTTCTGGTTGGTTTTATCTTTACTGGGAGAAGTGTTATACTCCGTTGACTTCTGCTGGCATGAGGCAGTCATTGCCAGGTTTGATTCATATTGCTGGTTGCACCGTCCGTGATCCGGACCAGATTACCGCTCACTTGTGTTTTACTCAGAGCAGTCAGTACATTGTGGATTATCGCCCTGAGGCTTTCAATAAGGGATGGCCTAAAGACACTGGGAAGTCGTACATTGTCAAGGATGTGGCGCCTCGTCAGAAGGGGGCCTGTCCTAAGTTGTGTTCCCCTCGACACAGGCGGGATCGAGACTATGCCGTCGGTATCAGAGCGGGGTGTTTATCCATTCGCATGGGGAATAGGGTGATCCATGAGGTTTACAGCCCTCAACGTTGTGCTTGGTAGTTTGGGTATGACCAGGCTATTCCAGCAGTTTTCAGCTTTCCTGACCCTCCTCGAGTCACTTTGCCGTCATGTGCAGCCTTTAGCGCGTTTTCAGTGCGTTTGGGCACCAACACCAGTTGCGTTGTTCCTCCGGCTTCTCGCCAGGGGACATTGACTGGAGATTATGACAGGTGGTTCAGAGGTTGGTCTAAGATTCCTCATGATGTCAGCGTGGCCATCCTGAAGGAGAAAGTTTACCCTCGTTCCCGGATTGTTCCACAAAATCCGGAGGTTAGACAAGGCGGTTTCAGACCACTGAAGAATTCTTTTGGGGTTGACGGTTTTGTGCCGGCGGGTGTGAAGTTCTTGGAGTATGTAGACCCTCCTCCACTTCCAGACGACCGTTTTCCGGGTTCGTTATTTTCCTTTCTCATTTGAATCACCTTCTTGGTTACCTTCTCTCTTTCTTATGATGATTTTGTTCTCCGAGGCAGGTCTCGGTGGATATGACTTTGGTCATTTTCATTTCAAGGTGGAGGGTATTTCTCCTCTTGAGGGGGAGTCTTCCCAAGCTCTTATGTCAGAGCCTTATAGACGCTGGGCTATATACTCAGGTATTGCATTTCTCCTCTTCTTTGTTTAATTTTTATCATCAATGTATGTTTGTCATGGTTTTGGTTTTATAGGTGTTCATAGGCTCCCTCCCTCGGTGGGAAACGAGGAGTTGGCCCCTTCAAGTTGTCCTTCTCCTGAGTACCCTAACGAGCTGGCTGAGGAAGCGGCTAGGCAGCTGAAGAGGCAACGTGAGGATTCTTTGGCAGAGGAAGAAACGACTCGGTATGAGCTTCGACGGCGGCTGAGGGAGAGTCCTTCAGATGGCGGCTTTTCCATGGAGCCTCCTCTCCTTACACCACATTCATGTATGTTACTTCCGTTTTTCCTTCTGACTTCATTTCATTTGATTTTGATTTGCTATATACTTGTCATGATATTACTTCCCAGGGACTGCATGCTCCGGTGTATGGGGTAGTGCCATTCTGTCCGAGTCCGCGGTTGCTACAGAGGATATTGAGATGGAAGAGGTCGAGGTGGAGACCGTCGCCGTGCCGTTTGAAGAGATTTTGCGCCCCAGGCTGATCTCTCCGGCTCCATTTATCCAGGCGAGCGACTTCCTTGTCACGGATGACTCTATGGCGATTGTTGTCGTTACTGTCTTTTCCTGTGAGACTGCTCCGACACCGGCTATCTTTCCCGCGCTTCGGGGTTTAGGTATACCTCATTTCATTGAGATCTTTTCTTAGTTTCCCTTCCGTTTCATTTTATATTTTCCTTATCACGTTTCATTTAGGTCGACTTCCTTATATCCTGATGGCCTTTAGCATTGAGTTTTGGGCTTTGGGTTTACGGGACCTGTGCCATTTATACCAGTTGTCCCTTCAGAGTTTCATGAGTGTTGATGAGCTGACGAGCCATGTCATGAGCATGGAGTTGGACATTTTGGACCATGCTCCCACCTTACGTCCAGGTATATATTCATATTTTTCTTGTCATCGTGATGTACTCTTCATTCATTTTTTTATCGTCATAACCTTTTCATTTTTCATTCAGGAGAGAGCCCCTCGGACAGTCCCGCCTTCCAGATTCTCCGTGATTTTCTTCTTCCTGAGTCGGACATGGTTCCGGAGTTTTCTGCCGAGGTCTCATTGGATTACTCCGAGTGGGAGGCTCTCCTCAATGATTCCACTCCCTTGGTCGTGTTATCGCCTTCTGGTGAGGCGGGTCCGCCATTGTCGCCAGATACTGTGTTGGTTGAGCCGACAGTTGGAGTGTCAGCTGACCAGAGGGACGTTGATTCTGATGATGATTCTGAGAGAGCTCCTGCAGGTGTAGTGTTAGCCCTTCCTTGCTTTGCCTCTCTCGTGGCAGATGCTTCTCGAGAGGTTGAGTTGATGATGAGTTTCCTTTGAGTAGGAGTTATGCAGCGCGTTGGCGCTTTGTATCTTTTCTTTTGTTATGGTTTTAGTTTTAGACTTGGTTTTGGTTGGTCATTTCTGACTTTGTAGTGGCTGGACCTTCTGGTTATGTGATGTTTTGGACTTTTGTTAGGCTCTGGATCGTAGTCGATTTATGGGCATGGATACTATGTCTTTTTGGTGTCATTGGGTTCATCATTTTTTCATTAAAACCCTTGGATCGCGAAGCGATCGTGTTCCTTGCAAACCGCCACACCTCTTAATCTTTGGCATTTATGGGTGAATTCGAGAAGACGTATGCTTTCTGGTGCCCTAATTTCCTTTATATATATAAGGCATCATGCGCACGTATCTCGTATCATTTCCTTCTTCTTCTGAACTTTCTTTCTTGGACTTCATTTTCCATGGCCGGCGTCATAGATCCGAGGAATCCCAAGCGTCCCAGAGATGAGGGCAGTTCCTCTGTCCAAGGCGCGCCACCTTTCAAGCCTAACTGGTCATATGACCCAGGCAACCGTTATCTGTTTCGAGATGACGAAGCTTTTGAGTGTTATCAAAGTAACATTGGTGAAGGGGGGCGTGAAGCTTCCGCCTGCTTTTTCTTTCATTCTCAAGGGCGTTTCACCACCCCTTATATGAATTTAATAACAGGGTGGCTCAATGCCTGGAGCCTCCACGGCTTGTCAAGGCTTGATACTCCTTACCATCCGGACATCACCAAGCTATTTTATGCTAACCTCCGTGTCACATTTGACCACCATGATACTCCTTCTGCCTCTTCTTATCTTTTTGGCAGGCTCTTTCACATAGGGGTGGAGGATTTGGCCGACTTGATTGGTGCCGCAGATACTTTAAACGGCTTGTCGGTTTATGCCTTCGGGAGTTGGCCTCGCGAGCAAGGAACATACCGGGGCCACTGCGATTGGTTCAAGATACCCAGGTCTGAAGCGGGTTCTGAACTGGTCTATGCTGCGCATTTGCCTGCGCTTCACCGGTAATTTTGTTATTTGTGTGTTTTTGTTTTTGTTGTTTCTTTTGTTTGTTTCTAAAGGATAGGTTCATGACCATGAAGTTTATATGTTCTTTTTAGGTTATTTTTCTTGGTTATCAACTACATCCTCTTTCCTCAGGGTGAGTTATCGGATTTGACTCGCCCAGGGACTTTGTTCTATCTTCGCTTATTGCTCCTCAAACGCGGGAAAGCTAATCTTCCCAGCCTCATCCTCCAAAACATGCATTATGTCACGAGGTTTCCCAAGGGCCATTTGCCTTATGGGAACTTAATTGAGGCCTTGATAGAGCGGGCTCAGATTCCATTGCCTGAGACACTGTGGGGGAATCCAATCACTGAGCGGATTATTCTGTACCCGCGCAACCTGCTCTTGGATCTGACTTCCTTTGGGTGGGTGGAGATGGCTCATGGCACTCTGGTCCCTGACCCCAACTACCCGGTGAACAGTCATATCCTTCATAGGTTTGCTGCTGTGAATCAGTATAGTCCGGTGAGAGAGGCTTCTCCCCCTTCTCCAGACGGCTCAGCCATTGAAGAATCTTTTCCACTCCAGGAATACATAGACCAGCGTTTTAAGGAGCTAGATCAGCGACTGGAGAATGTCGAGATGGTGCTTCAGTCAATCCATAACACCTTAGAGACCTTTGCAGGGGCGATGGCCGCAGCTCAGGCGCCTCCAGTGCCTCCGATATGAAGAAGTCTCGGATGTTTGATCATTTGGTTTTGTTATTTCATTGCTTCGTTTCGTATGTTTTTTTTTGTTGTTGTTTGGGTTGTGGTAATTTTGGATGATTTATGTCTGGTATTTTGATTTTATGGCTTGATTAGGGCAACTTGGAGACCCAGTAACTCTTGGCCTGTTGATCTTGGTTTATGAATATTTGTTGAGGTTTATGAGTGATTTAGTTTAGATTGTCATAGGTAGCGACATCAGATATCGCCAGTGGGATCGATATTTTTTGTTATTCTCCCCGCTCTTTGGTTATGGCAGCAAGGAACATACCGGTGGGATTTGTCTATTCTACATGTTGGCGTTCCGGGTATGGCACGCAGTGGGTACAGCGTGCAATGAGCATGGCCGCGTCGGGACTTTGTGCATCATTTTCTGTTGGTTGTTTTGGTATGACGGTAAGGGACGTACCATCGGGACTTGTCTGTTCCATATCACTCTTCTGATGTGGTGAGATGGGTTTTCTCCTGGCTCTTTGGGTGCGGCAGCTAGGAACATACCGTAGGGACTTGCTTATGTTGTGAGATTGTTTTTTTTTTTTTTTTTTTTTTTTTTTTCTTCTCCTGGCTCTTTGGGTACGGCAGCTAGGAACATACCGTAGTCGGTGGTTTAAGGCCCAACACGACCATGGGCCCCTCTGGGTATTAGGATTTATGAGGCCTATTCCTTGACATGGTTGGCGGACATCAGCCGTAGTGTTCTCCGTTTTCAGAGGGGCTTTTAGGTTCGGTCTGGTCTTCTTTTCTTTGGTAGGTTTTGGCAAGAATTATATTTTGAGTAGACAGGTTGTCTTTTCGATCTGTAACTGTTGAGGATGTGGTTTTGACTAATCCCATGGTAAATTTCACCTTTTGTGTCTTAATTTAGAGTTCAAGACACAGAACTTTTGTTCATCCTTTAGTTCGGTGAGATGAACAGGCACCTAGTACTTTGTTTAAGGACAAAGCACAAGACTTTGGCCATCTTTTTTGGGTAGGTGTGATGGACAGATCACCGCATTGTGTCTTAATTTAGAGTTCAAGACACGGAACTTTTGTTCATCCTTTAATTTGGTGAGATGAACAGGCACCTAGTACTTTGTTTAAAGGACAAAGCACAAGACTTCTTTAGGGTCGTATTTTGGGGTGTAGGCCATTTGTAAAGGAAATGTTCTATGAATGCCCATAAGGACAGAACACTCCTTTTATCTTGGCCCGGTGGGGCAGGATATTTTGTGTATATTTTTAGAAGTTTCGGATTTTGGACTTTGAAATTTGCTTTTTATTTAGGGATTTGAGAATATTTAGGGAGGTTTGGCTTTAACCTTTTATTTGAGCTATATTTTAGCTTGGTCTAATTTCTTTTGGTCATGTGCTTCGTATTTTTTGTTGAACTTGGATTTTATTTAGGATTTCGACTTAGGGTCTTTTTAGGAAATTTTGAAGGGTTTATTTTATTTAAAGGTTAATTTATTACTTTAGGGTTTTGACTCAGGGATACCCCATAGTGTTCAAAAGAACGGAGTACCCTGTCGAGCCTTGACCCGGTGGGACGTGAGAGATTCTTACTTAAGCGAAGAGGTGGTTGACCGCCTCGCAATTATCTGCCCAATCAGTTTGTTGGCCGCTCTTCCTTTGGCTTTGGTGGGTTGTGGGAACATCGGGGTAGTTTTGTCCATAATATTTCTTCAGGTATCTCCCATTTATGGAGGAGACAGGGTGTTTTCCATTCGAATCTGCAAGTAGGTAGGCTCCACCTTCATATGCTTGTTCTATGACATAGGGGCCTTCCCAATTTGGTGCAAATTTAGGACCATGGTGTCGGCCGAGGATAGGTCGCCTCAAAACTAACACTAGTTCTCCTTTCTTGAATGTTCTGGGTCTTGATAACTTTTCATAAGCCCGCGTCATTCTGGCTTGATATAACTCCAAGTTTTGTTGAGCTGCCAGTCTTTTTTCATCCATTCCGTCCAACTCTTGCAACCTCAGTTGCGTTTGTTTAGTCAGAGGGATTTGTGCTGCCATAGCTACTCTCAGTGACGGGAGTTCCACTTCGATTGGTAGGACTGCTTCTGCCCCATACACTAGAGAATAAGGTGTGGCTTGGGTTGCTGTTTTATGGGTGATGCGGTATGCCCACAATGCTTCATGCAGCTTTTCATGCCAATTTCTTTGATTATCTCCAATGGTTTTGCGAAGGATCTTGATCAGTGTTTTGTTGAAGGCCTCCGCTAGTCCATTGGCTCTTGGGTTATAGATGGAGGAATATCTCCATTCAATTTTGTGTTTATCGGCGAAGGCCTTAATTTTGGCATTCTTGAAGGCCGTCCCATTGTCGGAGATTATTTTCCTTGGATTTCCATATCTATAAAGCACTTGAGTGGTGAAGAACCTGACCACATCAGAGGCCTTAATTTCACGGTATGACCTGGCTTCGGCCCATTTGGAGAAGTAATCCGTAGCGGCCAATATAAAGCGGTGCCCATTTGAGGCTGGTGGGTCAATGGGACCTATGATATCTGTCCCCCAGATTTCGAAGGGCCATGATACCACGGTTGGATGTAGTGCGTTTGGGTGTTGGTGTATGAAATCTCCGTGAATCTGGCACATATGGCATTGTCTGGAGAAGTTTTCGCAGTCATTGATCATGGTGGGCCAATAATAGCCCATTAGTTTGATTTGTATTCGCATCCGGGAGCCCGATTGATGGGCTCCGCATACTCCCGAGTGAATTTCTTGCATAACTTGGTTGGCTTCGGTCTTCGATATGCATCTAAGCCATGATCCTTCGTAGGATCTCCAATAGAGTGTGTTGTTCACATACACGAACCTTAGGGCCCTTTTTCTGATTTGCTCCCTAATGGCCTTGTTCAGAGGTAATTTTCCTTGTTGAAAGTAGTCAAGAAAGGGCTGTCTCCAGTCCTCTTGGTTCGAACCTTCGATTGTCATGGCTTGTGCGATTTCCCTCCATTCTTTTTCATGTTCTCTTTCGAGTGTTTGGATGTCAGTAAACAGGGTTTCTTCCTCCTCGTTTCTTTCTTTTGGGAAGCAAGAGGACAAGGATCTTCTGCGGTGAACCAGGACTTGGATTTCTTCCTGATTCGGGTCACTGAGTTCATTAGCCAGCCTAGCCAATGCATCCGCTTTGCCATTCATAGACCTCGGGACTTTCTGGAAGGTAATATGCGTAAATTTGGCCATCAATTCTAGGGCCTTTTCATGGTACTTGACCAATTCTGGTTTTCTTATTTTGAAGAGGCCTTCGATCTGACTCAGGATGAGTTGAGAATCTCCGTAAACTTCTAACTGCTCAATACCCATTTGAAGGGCAATTTCAAGTCCAGCTATCAGGGCCTCATATTCAGCTTCGTTGTTTGTGCATGGTTCGGTTAGGCTCAGAGCATGTCGGAGAATGCCTTTCTCTGGGGTGACAAACACCAATCCTACACCTGCTTGTCGTTTTGGTAAGTTTGGTTTGACTGCTGGTCGAATGGAGGAAGATCCATCGAAGTATAGCTTCCAGCAAGTTTCATTTTCCTCTATCTGCATAGCCTCCTCATCAGGGAAGTCGCATGCTAGTGGGGAATCATCAGGTATAGGATGAGCAGCTAGAAAATCAGCTAGTGCTTGTCCTTTGATAGCCTTTTGGGGCGCATATGTTATATCAAATTCCATCAGAGCCACTGCCCACCTTGCCAGCCTTCCGGTAAGCATCGGTCGGGTCATGAGGTACTTCAATGGGTCAGTTTTGGAGATTAATGTGACTTTGTGGGCCAACATATAATGCCTAAGCTTCTTTACCGCAAAGATCAAGGCTAGGCAATGCTTTTCGATTGGCGTGTACGCATGTTCTGCCCCCACAAGCATTCTGCTGAGGTAATACAGGGCATTTTCCTTTCCTTCTTCATTCTCCTGGGCGAGCAATGCCCCCAGGGATCCGTCCAAGGCGGTGGTATAGAGAATGAGAGGTTTTCCCTGGATGGGTGCCGCCAACACAGGAGGTTTTTGTAGATATTGTTTGATATCTTCAAAAGATTTCTGGCATTCTTCATCCCATTTAAAGGGGACATCCTTTTTGGTGAGCCTGGTAAAAGGCTTGATTTTGCCTGACAAGTTGGCTATGAATCTCCTGATATACGCCAAGCGTCCTTGTTGAGACCGGAGTTGTTTGAGTGTCCGTGGAGGGGACAGTTCTTGAATGGCTTTGATTTTATCAGGATCAATTTCAATGCCTCGGTGCCGCACCACGAAGCCTAGAAATTTTCCTGATGATACCATGAAGGCGCATTTCAGGGGGTTGAGTTTCAGCGTGTGTTGTCTTAGCCGCTCAAACATCAGCCTCAAGTTCTCTAAGTGTTGTTCATGGGTATGGGACTTCACAACAAGGTCGTCTACATAACATTCTACCACCTTATGTATGAGGTCGTCAAAGATTTTGGTCATGGCTATTTGGTATGTGGCTCCTGCATTTTTGAGGCCGAAAGGCATGACTTTATAGCAGTAGATACCAATTGGGGTACGGAAGGCAGTGTGCTTTTGGTCACTCTCATCCATTTTGATTTGGTTGTATCCTGAGTATCCGTCTACAAAGGAATATATCCCGTGGGACGAGGTGTGGTCTATTATGATTTCTGTCACTGGCAGTGGGAAATCATCCTTGGGACAAGCCTTGTTTAAATCCCTGAAATCGACACAGACTCTGATTTGTCCATTCTTTTTCTTCACTGGGACAATGTTGGCCACCCAGTCGGGCGTTTCTTCTTCCCTTATGAATCCAGCACTGATAAGCTTTTTGACTTCGGCTGTCACCTTTTCTTCCAATTCGACCCTCATTCTCCGGGGTCCTTGTTTGACTGGTTTGAGCTCTTTGTCAATTTTGAGTTTGTGGACTGCTATTGCTGGATCTAGCCCGGGCATTTCACTGTAGCTCCATGCGAAGCAACCCTGATATTCCTTTAGCAGTTTGGTCAGTTCATCCTGCATCTCCTGAGGAAGGGAGGTGCTAATGAACGTAGGTTTTGGATTTTCCTTAGTTCCTAGATTGATTTCCTTCAATTTATCGATGGTATTTTGACCACCTTCTTCTAGCTCCTTTGGCGCATTTTTGGCTGCTAGAATAAATTGTTCTGTTTCTGAAGATTCCCCTTCATCTGGGTTTGCTTCGCCTTCCTTGATTTCAGTGATTGTTATACGACAGCAAGAGTGCTGTCGTGGTCTTTGAGGAGTGTTTGACCCTGAGCCATTGGTTCGAGGTTCGAATCCTAGGCCCCTTGTGTTAGCAATCTTCCCATTGAGTTTTACGACTTCATTAGAGTAGCCATTCCACATATCCCGGAACATTCTTGCTCGCTTTTCAGGAATGGGCTCTAAGCATTGTGCCTTACGGAACAATTCAACCAACCGTGTGCTGGTGGTGTCTTGAAGCTGAGGGGGAATCCCCGTCCTTTTGGTTTCCTCTACAAGCCATTGTTCCCAGTCTTCGAAGTTTGACTCTTCATTTTGAGGTTCGATTTCTCCTATTTTGACAAATTGTATACTGGGATGAACAACTTGCCCTGTTTCAAGCTCTTCTATTTTGGGTGGGACAGTGAAGGTTTTGAACGGGATGACTTCTTCACTTTCCCGAGGTGTTAGGTCTTTACAGTGCTCTAGGGGTAGGATTTCTATGGACAGAGTATTTTGCTCCTCACCCTCACTGGAATAATTTAGTTGCATTCGAGCAGGTAAATTAATGTCCTCGGCCGTGCCTTCCGACGATCCCGTCTCACTATCACTACCCAAGAGCATTTGTGATTTTATGGCCGCTTTGAGCACAGCATTTTTGACTGCTTCCTTCACGGTTTCAGGAGAGAGCTTTCCTTGTTTGGTGGCTGCCCCCTTTTCGGATTTGGGTTTGTAGTATTTAGCATCATCCAATTCGGCTTCGTGTGCCTCAAATGGTTGATCATCTCCCTTAATCACATATTGTTTTCCGTCTTTGACATATTTAATGCACTGGTGCAGGGTGGAGGGAACCAATCCGTGGGCGTGGAGCCATGGTCTACCCAACAGTGCCTTGTATGTTGTATCAGCTTCGATGATGAAGAATTTGACTGGAGTGACCAGGTTTCCAAAGGTAATGTCGATCACCGTGGAGCCCAGGGCCTTTTGGTATTGGTGGTTAAACCCATGGATCCGGATTTTATCTTTCTTTGTCTCTTTAATACTGAGTGACAGCTGTACCAGCGTTTTTAATGGCATGATGCTGATTGAGGATCCAGGATCAATGAGGACTTTGTTGATTTTCCTGCCATAGATGGTGCCTGTGGTGTACAGGGGTCGATTATGATCGGCTGTGCCCGCCATCAGGTCCTCGTCTGTGAAGGTAATGTACGGTTCCTGGTCGATCTGTGCCACCTCCTCGCGGGTTTCTTGGGCAAAATAGGCCTGGAAGCTGGCAGGGTTTTGCAGTGCATAGATTAAGGCATCACGCAGCTCCTGAGATACCATCAAGGCATCAAAGACACTGAGCAGTGAGGGGATTTTTCTCAAGTGAGCGACCACATTGTAATCTCCCACGGACATTTTAGGTCTGCCATCGGACCTTGTTTCGCTTTCTGCTGTTGTATTATTTCTGTTTCTTATTTCATTGTTGGTCGTTTCCCTGGGGGGTTGTCTCTCAGGTATCCTAGTGCCCGATCTCAGACTAACATTGCAGTGATTTTTCATATTTGGCCGGATTCTAGTAGAGACCTGCCGGACTAGGTTGGACACCTTGTTTGGTTTTGGTAGTGATTTGATTTCTCTTTCCTCTGTTTCGCTTTGGTCAGTATCACTTCCCAGTGGTCTAACTGCAGCGGAGTTGATCGCCAGTACAACAGGCTCCTCTTCTGGGCTACTGTACTGTAGTTCCTCTTCAGTATCATGTTCGCATTCAGAGGCAGTTTCTTCGTCATAGGTTTGAGAGCTTGTACCCCGAGTTATGGCACGGCACACTTCGTCTTCTGTTTCTTCATCTGACGGGTCATTGTCATTCCAAGACCATGTCAGGCATTCCTCTCTGGAGTGCCCCCAGACTTGGTGGTATCGGCAGTACGCCTTTCTTCCGGCATTATTTTCTTTCTTTGCTTTATATGGTTTCGGTTGTCTGTTTATGGTGTGTGCCCGAAGTGCCTCATTTTCAGCTTCTGGCATCTCCCAGGGGTTTACACGGTTCCTGCATCTGAAGCGCCCGTCGGGACCCCCGTGTTTTGGTTTCAGTTTCCCTGTTATCTTGATCTTATGTGGCAATTTGTTGCAGAGGGAAGCGTTATCGAGCTTAACCAATTTCATTTTCATATGGTATTGCCCTGAGTGGTTTTGTCTATTTTTTATTTGTTGGGTTGAATTGGTTTCGGCATTTCTGTGTCTCATATGGCCAGACTCATACCTCATGGGAGGGCACATCCGCGTACGTGAGCTCTCACCTCTTTCTTGCCGACCTGTTTCGGGACCCCCGAACGAGTTATCACGAGACCAGAGGTGCTTTGGTTTGTGGTGATGGTTTTCTGCATTGGCTTTCCCTTTCCCTTTTTCTGGGGGATGATTAGTTTTGGGTTTTAGCCTTTGTCCCTCTTGGATGACAATGCCGGCCTCTCTCCTTCTTTGTGGGAGGCTTCCTGAGTTGCCTGAAGTAGCATGGCCAGACTTCATGGCCTTTTTCTGACCTGCCCCCTGCTTCTGGGCGCGATCCTTCAGTGTTTTGAGTTCCGCTTCTATCGAGATCCTTTCCTTTCGCTCAGTCTTTAGCCTGGCTATCAGGGTTTCGACTAAGGTTTGTATCTCAATGTTTTGCCTAGTCATTCTTCTCAGAGCATTTGTGCAGAAATCCAGGTCTATTAGGAGTTGACGCTTTTCCCTTAAAGTAAAGGTAGCGCTATCTTCTTTTGACAGTTGTGGGACTTGCCCCTTGTCCAAAGCGATGCTCGGTTGTGCTTGCTTTGACCTTGCGCAGTGGGCAGGGCCATCTGTTGCAACTTCTTGAGCCGCGCATGATTTAAACGGGCTTTCTTTTGGCTTGGTTATTTTCTTTTGAGTGAGTTTTGGTTCACTTTGTGAGCTATCACCTTGGGCTGTTAGAGATTCCTCCTCTTCGCTATCTGTGTCAGACTCACTCACAGTTATTGTCCGACAATTTTCAGAAGTACCTTGGCATAATTCAGAGTTTTGGTTTTGGTTTTCTTCCTGGTTTTGATTTGAAGGGGTGGTATTTTCAGCTGGGTCTTCGGTAGAGGTGGCAGCTGCCCCCTGTTCAGTACTAGCATTTTCCTCCGTCTCTGATTCGACGGGTTCATTCTCTTCACATCCCTGCTCAGTAGACGTGACCTCCCAGATCTGGTTGACCATTTGCCGCACTATTTCCCCCAACTCCTCGAGAGTAAGGTCAGGTTGCCCTGGAATGTTAGGGATATGGATATCCAAGTTTACCATTCTTGGTTGCCGTCCTTGTAGCTCGGCAGGGTCCATTTGTTCAGCAGGGTCTAGCACGATCTCATAGTCATATGCCATCTCCTCTGAGTTAGTTTGATGTTCTCTTGCGGCTTCAGCCTGTGGTTGTGGCACCTCAGAGGACTCGCCTTCGTCGGAATCATGATGGCCAACCCGACGGCAAGTGGCGTCATCACGAGAGGATTCGCCTTTGAGCAACCTGTTTTTCCCTTTCTTGGTTTCTTTATTTCTCCTTTGATAGGTTATTATTTCCTTTTTATTTTCATGTTTCTTTCTTCTTTGGTACACTCTAAGGGCTTTAGGGCTTTTGACCTCTTCCTCATCATCCTCGGTGGGACAATGAGTATCATCATCACTATTTACCCTTAGGTTTCTTATGAGTTCGCTGGTTGTCATGGCCTCAGTTTCAGCGATGGCTTGTTCCAGCTCACGCCGCGCATTTTCATCCCATTCGGGTTGTGGCCGGACAGTCATGCGAGCGTTTCTTCCTTGTTGTCTTCTTTTATTACATGGTTTTAAGGAAGGTTCATCATCATCCGTCCAAGCTGCAATTCGGGCAGAACGGTGATCATAGTTTTCGGACTCAGAGTCATCAGACCCTGAACCGCTGATGTAACGGCAATTTCCAGTATCAGAGCCGTCATCATCACTACTGTTATTGTCAATATCATTTGAGATTTTGTACAACCTTTCTATTTGTGCCCGGAAACGGGCGGTTTCCCGTGGATGGGTTCTCCTGAGCCTTTCGTAACTGGCCCCTGGTTGTTGTAATATCTCAGCGTGCTGAGCTATGAAGTTTAGGAATGCAGGGTCTTCCCGTCTCAGGTGTTCCATGTATGAGAGGATCCTGGTTGCTTGTGAGATATTCAGCCCTTCAAAAGCTGAGGTTATATCGGCTGGCGGACCAGACCCAGATGCCATCAGGATTGAACTTCCTTGGAGGGTGCTTGGTTGAGGTTCTTCATGGTCAGATTCCACCTCAGGCTCCCTTTCGGCCTCTTCTTCATCACTATCGGATTCGCTATTTTGAGCGTTTCCATCAGATGTTTTTCCGCAGAAGAAGAATCGCGGAGAACCTCCGCTATCTTCAGAGTCAGAGCACTGGGGAATTTTGCCTTTGTTAACCTCTTTTAGGACGGTTGTTATGGCTTCTCTTTCAAATTCCTCCGTAAAATCTGGATCTTTGGGGTGGGTAGCTCGGCGGAAGGCCCTTGGGTCTGTGATTCTCAGTTCCCTGAGCTCAGACACATACCACTCTACCAGGCTGTCATGTTCATTGTATTCTCCTTCCTCAGGGGCTTGCTGGGATGACTCACCCTGAGTGATATCGACTTGATTGGAAGTCTCAATTGCTTGGGTGGAGAATGTCACCTCAGCCCTGGGACCTGATGTATGTCTGGAGCGCCGAATCCTCCTGGATCTGCGGCGTCGAGTGGTTCTTGGTGGGGTTGCTTCTGGATTTATTTCTCCTTCCTCGCGCCCTGTCTCATCAGCTATGGTCCTGGCTATGGCTTGCCTTTCATATCCTTGATATTGTTGAGGATTTTCAGGGTTCAGCACACCATGATAACCGACTGGGTCTGAGACTCTCAGGTTTCTCAAGTATTGGGAGAAGTCATCAGCCTGGTCTTCCTCAGCCAGGAAAGTTTGGTTGCTTTGGTCGGGGTGGGCTCGGTTACCCATGTTGTTTTCAAATTCCGCGAGGTCAGTTTCAGTAACCTCAATATTCTCCCAGAAGTGTGAGTCCTCCGGGTTTGCCAAGTGTGCACGCATGATTTCAAAATCTGTAGGGTGGTTTGGGTCTGGGTCTTTCTTGTCCCATTCATTCTGCACCACAATATCCACCGCGGCTTTCCTTATGGCCATATTTTCAACTTGTTGTTCATAGGTATCGGAGTCTGACATGTTTTCTATCTCCTCGTCAACCCTTAATTCCTGCTGGAACAAGTCAGGCTCTTGAATTTTTAGTTGCATCAGGAAGTCCACATACTCTGCCACAGCATTGAAAGGGATATGTGGTAGTGAATCATCGCCTTCTTCCTCGGCTTCTTCTTCTGATTCCCCGGCATCACTCAGGTATCTGCAGTGCTCTGCGGGTTCATGGGTTTTAGAGATGTTAAGAGGCATTTCTTTGGTCCAGAACCTATTTGCCAGCCATGATGCTAGCAATTGGTCCACATCATCGCCATGTATGAGCTCTTGGATCCACCAAGATGGATTTAAGGCGATTTCTGTCTCCAAGATGGGATGGAGGTTGGTTCGACCGCACCAGTAAGAGAGGTCTCTCCATTGTTCCCTTGCTTTCATATATATTTTTATCCTCCTGTAACTGGCCGGCTGGCATCCCTCCAGCGCCTCATAGAAGGCATCATCATCTTCTTGTGGGTTTTGGTTCGTGACTGCGGAAGAGAGAATGGCCTGTGTAGCCTCCTCTATTTGCGCAATCATTTCTGTTTCCTCTTCTTTAGTGAGCTTTCCTTCTTTTTCTCCCGAGTTACCCTCCGGGTCTGCATCTATTGCCGATGTTGAGATGGTGTTGCAGGAGATTCCACCAGAGCCACCACCTCCTCTTTCCTCATCACTGTCAAAGTTGCTACCAAAATCGTAGTTTTCATCCTGGCTAGGAGGGTCCGGATCAGACCATTCATATTCCTCATCAGTGAAACCAGGAATGTCTTGGGCATTTTGAGTATTGGTAGAGGTGGAAGCCTCTTTGTTTACTTGGTTTCTTACAAAACTAGTCACAGCAATGGTTTGTTTCATCAGTTCAGACACATGCTCTGCTAGTATCGCAATGGTTTCTGGTGGAATCCCGGATTCTCCTTTTTTCTTTGGTATGACAAGGTTGAACCCTAGATTCTTTAGGCTTGGGACGCCTTCTGAATCCAGACACTCATCATGAATGTCTACAAACACTTTGCGATCTTGACCATTGATCTTGAAAGGTAGGGTCATTCGGTCCGGCTTCTTTCCTTTGCGGATGAGGACCTTATCCAATTTCTTTATTTCAAGGGTCTCTTTCTTTTTCTTTCCTGATTGGGTCATAGGTTGAACAGTGACCGTCGACCAGGCATGTTGGGTTGGGACTGAGCTGGATGACGACTCAGTAGGGTTTTGTTCATTTGTTGTTGAGGTTTCGGAGGGTCTGGTGTCTGCTTGTGCTGGCTCCTGTTGGCTAGAGGATTCTTCATGTGCTTCCTCATTACCTGAGACATGGTGGCACGCTGCCGTCCAGAACTCCTCTTCTTTCTTTTCTTTTCCTTCGCCTTTCAACTCCTGCCACACTTGTCCGCTAATTTGAGCAGCGACTTTGGGGGAGATGAAATCAGCGAGGGTTGCTTGTGTTAGTTTTTCTTGAACATAGGGATCTTCGACGGTTTCGGGAGAGGTTTTCCTCCAGAACGCCTGTCTAGATCTCACATTACCCGTTGTTGCGTTACGGGTCATTGGTTTCGGTTGTGTTTTCATTGGTTTGAGTCTCTTTGGGACTACTGGCATGATAGGGCTTTTCCATTTGAGTTGAGGTTCGGCCTGCAAGGCTCTCAACTTCTTTCTGGTGTTTTTGTTCAAATATACGCTCCATGTCGTGGGCGGCTTTCCGTCAGTAGTGACTGAGACACGACGAGAGCTGGCACTTGGGGCCCCGTTTGAAATGGCATGAGGAGCCGGTTCCTGCCTAGCGTCATCATGGAGGGAGATTGCTCCTTCTTGGATTTTCTGTTCGAGCCAATCCTTAAAGACATAGCAATCCTCTATGTTATGACCCAAAACTCTGTGATACACACAGTAATTAGGGTGGTTTACTTTGTCTTCTTCTTCGGGCCTTTTGCATTGGGGCAATCGAACCTCGAGAACCTCCATGGCTTGCTTGAACAGCTTCAGAGTTTTCTCCTTTTTGAATGAGTAAGGTTTGCTTTTCAGCTCCCTGAGTGTTGGCCTTTGAGCCCTGGACTGTGGATTTTCGTCCTTCGTTTCACCATTCTTTCCCCATTGGGCATTACTAGTGCCTTCAGCCTGATTAGTGACGGCTTTGACTGCCTTTGTTGTTTTGATTTCCAGCTTCTTTCCCTTTTCTTTGTCTTTTTCCTTAGCGGAATGGTACAGCTGGTTCATTTCAGGCTCCACTTCCTCATACCGAGCAACCATGGCTACCAAATGTTCAAAGGTGGTGACATTGTGTCCCACCATCCATACTTTCATCGGTGCATGGATGCTGTTCAGAAGCATACGCACCGCCTCAGATTCACTTATGTTGGACTGGCATCCTGTGTACATGGTTTCCCACCTTGACACATAGTCGGAGACAGACTCGCCTTGCTTTTGTCTGGCATTGACTAGATTAGTGACGGAGACCCGATGCGGGGTCGTCCTGAACCTTGCGCAAAAGGCATTTGCCATTTCTTTCCAGCTTTTGATGCTATCTGCCTCGAGAGAAGCATACCAGTCGAACGCTACTCCAGACAGACTTTGTGAGAATTGCCTTAACAGCCATTCCTCCCTTCGATCGGTGTTTCCACAGGAGGTTATGAAGTGTGACAGATGTTGACTCGGGGTGATTTTGTTTCCGACCCCATCGAACACCTTGAATTTCGGCACTATATGGCCCTTCGGGTAATCCAGCTGGTCAAACCTTGCGGGGTAAGGCCGGCCTGTGAAATTGACGGGCAGTTGAGTGCCCCCAATCCCGAGAGATTGCAGTTTTTGATCCATGGCCCTTTGCATTTTCTCCATTATGGCCTCAGGGTCAATGACACTGGTTTCTTTTCTTTCAAGCAACTCCTCTTCAGAGGTTTCACTAGAGCTGCTATCTTTTTCCCGCAATATTTTATAGTGGGATTTCTTGGTTTTCTTTTTGTTTTTGGATTTTGGTTTAGGAGCCATTTCCTTGGTATCGGTTGAATCAGGTATATCACTGTTTAAGACGACACTATTTAGTCGTACTCCTTTTTTGGTTGGGTGTTTTTGGGCTGCGGCGCAAGCCGCAGTTACCCGAGCGTTCTCCACTCGGAGTTGCTCAAGTTGTTTTGTTTTCTCTTCCAACTCCTTGCGAAGCTGGGCCATCTCGTCAAATATTTCCTCGAGGATTTCAATTTCCTCATCAACATCCTCAGAGGAACTTCCATGGTCCGGATTGGGATCTTCTTCGTCACTTGCAATGTTATCAGTAGTCTGTTGGACAATTTCCTCTATTACCGGGCTGCGGTTTCTGGGCCGCCCTACCCGCTTGGGAGGTTTGGATGCTGAAGCTTTCCCTTTTTGTCCTCGTGTTTCCACGGGGACACTTTCGGAGTGAGGCGGCTCCTGGGAACCCGTCCCAACCATACGGACTTCCGCCGTTTCCTCATCACCATCCTCATCGTCATTAACTGACACATGGTATACTGATGCAGAATCAGCATTCTGCTTCTTCTTCATCACATATTTCTTTTTGGTTTTATTTTTCATCATCTGACTCGCCACCTGGCTAGCCAGAGAGGTATCTTTTCCTTTTGGCACCCATCGCTTGGTGCCCCCTGTGTTTTGCTCAGGAGCGGGGATGGGTTCCGGTTGCTTGGGCTTCCAGACCTTCTTCACTTTTCCTTTGGCCTTCATTGAGCGGGCATTGGGTTGGAGTGATGGAAAGGTAAGCCGGTCGAAGACTGAAGGCGGGTGGGCCACAGTCCCTTTTTCGGACGCACTATAGTCCGCATCTCCTTCTCGGTTGTCCTCGCGATAGGGAAAGCGGAGCCTTTGGTGCGCCGGGAACTTGAGCCTGTCCTTGATGGATGGCTTGTTGGGGTTGGCAGGGACTGAGGTGACGATCCTGCGGGACTTATGGGATCTTTTGACAATCTTGAAGGCCGCATGAATGGCCTCCACTGCCTGGTGTTTTGGGTGGGTCATTTTTTCTGTCTCAGAGACTGGGGCGTACATGGGGAGCTCCCAATCCTCTCTGAGGCGCATCGCCTCGCCTCCCTTTTTGAGCACATGTAGGGGGGCGAAGGTGTTGCTGAGGGACAGATCAGTGATGGTATCAGGTTGCTGGACCAGGTGGAGAGCTTGGGCCCTCGAGATCCTAGTCCTCTTTTCCTTTTTGAGTTTCGGGGCTGTCGCCCCCTTGATGTGGGTGTTTGCCGCCCGACCCTTTTTGGTATTAAGGGCAGGCTTTCCAGAGACTTTCACTGACACTTCACCAGCGAGCATCACAGGGGAGACTTGCACGATAGCTTGAACGGGCACATAGAGAGTCCCGGTTGCTGCTGCCTTCCTGTGGCGAAGACGCTCGCCCTTCACAATTTGACTCCAGGTAAACATGATTCCTGCAATGGAGAGAACTCAGAGTCAATCATTAGCAATGAAACTCTATCTCATATGTCATCATTGAATGAATTCCTTTAGCAATGAAACTCAAATTGACCTCAACATCAATTTTATTTCTACATTGCCTTTTTGAGCAAACACTCCTCCTAACTCTCAATTTTAAAAATCGAATATTAGGGCATATGTGTCTAAATTGCTCAAAGTGAGATTTAAACTCTACAGTATCTTTTCTTAAGCTTAACTTTATTGAACTTATGCGAGAATGTTGAGGAAGAACCTATTTCATTTCTCCCTCTTTTCCTCAGCACCCGAGTCAAGTTCATAATGACTGAAGTAGCTTGCATAAGAAACTATAAGTTATCTATAAATCTCCACTCCTCAAGGAATCAAGTGATTCAACAAAATGGCATAATTATGGTTCTTCTCCAATAAATTTTCTTGAAATTTATGAGAAGGTGCAATCAAACATGCAACTGAACCTATGGTTATATGAGAATCCTCCCAGGAATCTCTAGAAACTCATAATTCAAACCATAATCTTTCGGAGTTTACAGCCCACCTCGGACTGTATTCAAACGATCCGCTCCAAACTTGGACGGTCCGCTTGGAATTATTTTGAGCAGAAATTCTATAGTTAGAAATTCTCTCCACTGTGCATCTTTTATTGCGAATCATATCCCGATTTGCAGATCACAGTGATTGCACTTAGACTTTGTAGAACCATAATCAAAACAGTCCTTTAACATCATCATGCAACACAATTTGTTGCGCGATATGAAAAATAGCGAATCATCGAGCTATTTCAATCTTATCACAACTCATAAACTCGTACGGCAAGTCCAAATGACTGCGACTTGTTTTAAGAGATTTCACACTTTTATGACTGAATTGAACCTAGTCATAAATGTGATAAGAACCAAAAGCTTAGTGCAATGAACACATTAAATCTCCATAACTTAAATCGCTTTTCCACAAGCATTCAAGTTCTCGCTTATCGCTTACTATGCCTCAAGTTGGAATAGATTGGCGATTATGACCTAAAAGTCAATCCCAGTCTTTAACCTCAACTTGCATAGTTAAGCATGCCAAATAATCACTACTCATGAGATTATGTAAAATTTAAAGAAAAATGCATAGAAAGAAAACTTACTTAGTACCACAACCATAATATTTTGGTACTAAAGTGAGCACCATCCACATGCTCAAATCTGAAATCCAATACCAAAAGAAAAATCCACAAGTACTAGTTATTGTCAAGGTTTGAAGTATATTAAAGTATCATGGAGCAATCATTTGTGTCCCCCTCTTGGAGCAACAAATCTGCATGTGCTAATCCCCTGGACTACACCATTGCATTGATTCTCACATTAATCACTTTACTTCATATTTATGACAATCAAAATGCTATGTTACTGTCTCGCACTTTTTCAGTCCGACCACGGAAGATCAGATAGTCCTCTATGGGGCGAAGAAAATGCGGATCAGATACCCCTCGAGCATCTTGAGACCCGTCGTTACTGCCCATTCCAAACGAGCGAAGGGCACTAATGCGGTTCTAAGTACCTCGAGAGTTGATTGTTTGTCGTAGGTCCTTTTTTTCCAGTAGGCGCAAGCCCCTACTGTTAATTACCTCCGGACTCAGTCACGAGCTGAGCTAAGAGCACCTCTAGATCGGGATAATCGAAGTTTAAATGTCGTAAGTGGCTGAAGTCCATTTCAATAAAAAGGATTGTGTCGGATTGTGTCTTGTATCTTGATAGGGAATTTCAGGGTAAAAGAAAACAATGCAGAAAGGTAGCCATTTTAACAGGGCTATGCAAATATGAATGATGTGGTTTAATTCTTTAGTCTCACATTTTAAAACATTTAGGTTGCTTTTACTTTGCTGTGTCAGGCTTGGTGCCACTACAGAGATTTTTTTTTTTTTGAGTTCGATACTAAGGAATTTAGTATCCTAGATCAATCCTCAATCGTTAGGGGATTTAGAGATTTTGGGATTTCGTTCAAGTCTTGAGTACAGATGCGCTATGCCTTCTCTTGACAGGAACTTCATTGATAATTCAGAGTTGACTTTTCCTTTTCTTTTTTTTTAGTCTGAACATCGGGAGAGTGTCTCCTTCAGGGCGAAGCGCGATGCAGTCTTGAAGGGACGAATTTTTGACTTTTAAGACTTTATGTCACTTTAGACTTTGTGTCTCTTGAATCACTCTTAGGCTTTGTGCCATTTTGACTTTGTGTCATTTTGACTTTGTGTCATTTTTAGACTTTATGTCACCTTGACTTTGTGTCATTTTTTCTTTGGACTTTTAATTTTTTTTTTTTTTTACTTTAGGATTTTGGACTTTTGAGTTTAGGCTTTTAAATTTGCACTCTTGAATTAGCACTTTTGGATTTTTAACTTTTGAGTTTAACTTTTAGTTCTTGATATTTTTGGGCTTGGTTTAAAGTTTAAGCTTTTGCATTTTTGACATTCTGGACTTTGAGTTGGACTTTTAGTTGTGACTCTTGAGTTTTAGATTTTTAGTATTTGATTGAGATTTTGAGTTTGGACCTTTAAATTTATACTTTTAAATTTCTATTATTTATTTTATTTATTTATTATTATTTTTTTTTTAACAATATATATGCTTAGTCTATTTTGATTTTGTTTGTAAATCTCAATGCTTGACTATGCCTGTTGTTCAGAACAAGGAATATCAGGTGTACCTGCTGTCCATAAAATGTTCAAACGTACCTGCCGTCCAGAACATGAATGTACCTGCTGTCAAGAACCTAAACTGTTCAAATGTACCTGCTGTCCGGAACACAGAATATTCAAAATGGTTTTCTTTTGTTTTATTATTATTTTTTTTTTAACCATATAAATATAAATTTATTATTATTATTGTTATTATTATTATTTATCTATATATTTTTTATTTATGGTCATCCCTTAAACCTATTAATTTTAAAACATTTTGTTTTGGCATAACATAATACATCAAAATATTCCTCATATTTTTCTTGACATTTTGATATTTTATGGGAATTTTTCTGATAATCTAGCTATTTTTAATGTATTTTTGAAGTTTGCTATACTGCAGGAATTTTCTGATTGGTTGCAATTTGCTGTTTTGTATCATGTTGTCGGGGACTCATTGCACTGCCAGCGTCACAGAGGATCCTCCTAGGTCGCTGAATTTGGTAATTGGTTGGGCCACTTGGATTGCACTCGCGTCTATACGCCGAATGGGTTCGAGTTCGAATTCGAGTCGGGCTGGCTCTGTGGGTCCTGCCTGTCAGTGGAGCTTATCTGAGCTCCGAGTTCGTTCAACATTTACTTCGTTTCAACCTCCTTCCCTCCTTCGTCTCTGTTGACTCGTCGGCAACGAGGGTTGACCCAGTGGTTCCGGCTATCATTCTGACCATGGGTTGGTTCTGCAGAGTCGTCTTCTCACCCTCTTCTCCACCCCATCTTCAATTTTGGTCGTGCCTATCCAATTGGTCATGTTTCTTCATGCTTCAGACATGGTCCGACGACGTGCTCAGGGAGCAAATTGAGGGCCACAAGTGAAGATTCTCAGTTGAGGGATGCCTTTTGAGCATTGAGAGACTTTCTTAAGTCACTTACCACGGCAGAGGGAGGCACAGGTACTGTAATTTAACTGTAGCTCAAGTCTAAGATCTGGTTTTGTTCTCACCGTCTTTACGACCAATACTTGGCTTCGATTGGCAATATTTACTTCCATTCTGACATGTGTATACCTCACTGTTGCCCATCACTTAGAAGGACTTAGTATCTCATTAGGGACTGTCTTGGCTTAATTTTGAAGTTTCACTGAGTGTTGATTTCAGTTCAGGTTTTGGCACAGGAATGTAATGTGATATAATTTTGACAATTGGGGTATACTGACTCCAGGTCTCATCTTACTCATTTCAATCACAACACTGAACCTCAGGATTGTTTGTTTATTGCAGACCCCCCCATTTTTATGTTAATCATTCATGGTTTGGATTCATGCTTGATGTTCATTTTTACTCACTGGAATTGAGAAGGATTTTTAAATTAAAACCGCAGACCCATGTCGCCTCTATCATAATTTTTATTTGAAGATATTATCATGTAGGATGACACCCAAGCTTATTAATCATTCTGATTATACCTGTTGAGTCCCTTTTCTCTTTTTTTTTTAGTATGAGTATAAGGAGTCCCCTTTTTTTTTATGCTGTGAGACATATCAAAGAAATTGGACAGAAATGCCCCTGTGAACACATGAGTTGTGTAAACTTACTCACTGTTTTCTTTATTTGATACATTATATATAATTATGTTTTTTTTTTTACTGAAAATAGATGAGATGATAATATTTTTAGTTTAGTTCCCCTACTTTTTATTATTGAATAGATGTATTTGTTTTTTTTTTTTTTTTTTTTGCCTAGCTTTAGTGTGTTTTATTATTACCTATGCTGATTTTTTTTTTTTGACATACCATAGGAGTACCTCTGGTCACAGTTACACCTTAGACATATTTAATCATTCTTTTTTTTTTAGTTCCAATAAGACATGCTTTTAACAAAATAAAGCCTAGCTACTGCATATTAAAATTTCCCTTTTACTACTCACTGTTTCTTTACCTATGGACCCTTGATTTTCTATTTATTACATCTTTGCTGGACTTGAACTCCTTTGTTAATTAATCTTATTCCTGAAACTTAAGAAACCATCATTAAATGTCAGGACATGGTTATATGCATGAGTGTGCGCTCTCAGGCAAGCACCCCTCATGCATGGAACCATGTTCCTCCACCAAACCTTGCTTCAACATTTTTAAGATTTTAGGGGACTCATTCATATAAGTTTTATACATGACTTTGGAAATGACTATTATTAATGTTGAAACACAGATAGATGCATGAGTGTGCGCTCTCAGGCAAGCACCCCTCACACATAAACCTATGCCTCTCCACAGGAACTTTCCTTTTAACATTTTTTTTTTAACATTAAGAAACTCATTGACATAGGCAAGTGTGCGCTCTCTGGCAAGCACCCCTTGCCCATGTCTCTGAGCCCTAGAGCAGCAACAGTGAGTGATCTACATGGTGACCTTTTACAATTAACGCTTATCTTCAGAGAGAATAAAGAAAACAAGAGAAACACAAGGATTGGAAGGGAAAATCAAGAAGGGGAATAACACTTTTGTATTGAAAATTGACACAGTGGCTTTCCTACCTCTCTTTGAAAAATGCTTCTACTTGATTACAATAGTGTAACTAAATAATTTGACAGAGTTTTAGCTTGCTCCTCTCTCCTCTTTTTTTTCTTCGGTGGTGATCATCTTCTTTTATAGGGGAAGGCTTCTAGGGTTTAGCTCCTCCTCTTTTACACATGGCATCATCTCTGTGTCTTGATCCTTGATGGAGGGACATGATACAATGTGAAACTGCCGCCTTACTTCTTCATTTCTTTCTCCAGTCTTGATTTCTACTGTCCAAACATACTATCCAATATGCTCATGACATCTGGCACTTGTGCAATTGCAGTGGCTTGATTGCTTATACTTCTACTTCCTTGCACATGCCATGGTGGATTACCATGACAAGTGGGCCTCATGCTTTTTGGTAAACTCACTTGCTCCTGATGTGCTTGAGGGAGGGGTTAATCTTGGCGCCAAGTACCTTGCTGCATATGTGGCACATTTTCCTTTATCCATCAATTGATGAGAGGTTGTGATGGTTTCTGAATGCTAGGGTCTAGAGGAGTAGCCACTTTGCCCTTCTTTGCTATTTTAGGGGTCTGGGTGCAAAATTACATTGCCCAACGCCTTAATTGAGCCTGAGGCAGTGTACTTGCTTGGTAAATTTTATGCTTTTACCATGATTTGAGCCATCAATACTGTGTATAGGCATGCATGGCCTAATTTGATTTGTTGCTTTTGCTGTTGGGTGTTTTGCAACCCAGCTGGCAATGGATTTGCAGGGTTTTAGCATTTTTAATTGGGCTAACTCTCCTATTTTGAAGTCATTAAGTAGCCTCGCCTTGTTTTATACTTGCCTAATCTCAGTTTTGACCATAGTCAACTCCAGATTTACCAAGCGTTTCACATGAGTTACTTGGTCCTGCTGGTGCCTACTATGTAATTGGGTGTGTATTATGCATTTTTAATCCCAATTTTGCCACCAATTATTGATAATTTGGAGTATGTGGCAGGGTTCAGAGGGGTATAATGGGAATTCTATGTTCATTCCCTATTGAACTATGCTCCATATTGCTTTGTCTCATGCCCCAATTGACAGATATGCCCATGGTTACTTTGTGATGTCATTTTCAAGCGCATTGTGATGCATCATGAGATGTTATGCATCTTTGGTTGCACCTGTGTTTGAGGCAGTGTTGCCAACACTTACATCCCTCCATTCATCTAGTCAGATGTGTAAAGGAATGGCCAGATGTGATCCATGCACATGATTCCTCATGCCTACATCTGTACCTAACCACATGGCATTTCCATTGCACAAAGTAATTGTCCATCATAGCCTTTCATTTCATCTTTTGCCCCCATCAGACGGCTCTCCTTGAATTAGAAGGTTGCATCACCATTCTGTTATCTCTGGGGTCTTAGTACTAGGGGACCATACTAAGTTCTTCTTTTCAGGGTGTAGTCTGATGAAAGACAGTCACCGTCCCCTCCAGTCCTTCAATTCCCTTTGTCTTTTCCTTCCCATTTCACTGGAGACATCCAGTTAGAAGGCATCTCGACTGTGGTAGCATTAGAAGCCACATACAGCATCTGTGCATGCTCCCTGTTCAACACGAAGCTCAATTATTGCCTCCCACAGTGCATTCAACCCTCTCTCCTCCATTTGTACAACGTCGCCATTCTTGCTCGAAGCTGAGATAGCTCATCCTTCCTTACAAGCTTCTTCGCTTGGAATTGCTTCATCAGGTATATTGTTAAACCCTTCGAGAAGATGTAGCATGCTTCAATTGCACAATTACATCACACATTGTACCCAATTTCTGACATTCCCCCCCTGACAGCCGGCCTCCTCATTCCCCAAATTAGGCTATTCCTTCTCCAATTCTCCACAAATTTGGTGTCGCTGAGATCGTGGAAGCATCGCCTATCTATCGGTGAGGTTAGTTGGGGCTGAAGCGGCACAGAACGGCGGCGAATCTCTTCTTTCCGCTGGTGTACGACGCAGTGTCAGACGGTACTGTTTCATCCCTTCTTTTCTTTCTTTTTTTTTCTTTTCTTTTAAATTGTGGGACCCACTCTCTTTCGACCAATCAGAAAATCCCATTCGACTTTTGAGTCCAGGCTTAGATCCGTCCGTTGATTTCGGATAGTATTGCTGGGATTTATCGTGGCCGTTGGATTGATGGGAATTTCCTTAATCGAATTGGGCCAGTGTATAATTCAGATGGGCTTCAGTCTTGGCCCAAAGCAAATTTTGTTATTTTCTAAAAAGCCCATCCGAAATTATCTTTGCTTTGTTTTTTTTTTTTCTTTTTTTGGGGTTTACCTCCATTCTTCCCAGCAATGGACTCATCCATTTGTCAGAAATTTAAGGATAATTAAGCTGCTTTGTTTTTAGAAAATTTGTTTGGTGCCCATCCATTGGTCAATTTGACATGAAATTTTGCATGGCTCCTCACAAAAATATGAAGAATTTAGCTGCCACAAATTTTCTATTTTTAGGACTCTGGTAATTAATTAAAAGGATATCACGGGCGCATAATGGCATTCCTCGTAATTAATTAATTTACTGTCCATTTTTTTTAGAATTTCTGTGTTTTCCTTTCATGCATTATGACCAATTATCAGGGCTATTTTGTTGGGTCATTGGTTATGTGGATGGGATTTTGATCATATGGTTTTGGATTTTGGTGATAAGATAGGAAATCATTTAGGATTTTGTGCAGCAGAATTTAGAGGCAAACAGTTACATAACCAACCTCAAGGTAGTAACAGTCAAGCAATTTGCAATTTCAAATTTTCAGTACTTTAACCAAGTCTAGAAACATATCTAGTTCACAACAATAATCTCTTAGTATTTATATAATTACTTGACTATGTCATCAAACTTGACCAATTTGAGCAACATTCGTTAAGAAACGAACAACACAAGACAGTGAAGTTTACTTGTACATGCTCTCACTAATTAGAAAGCAAACAAGTTAACTCTAACACTTATTGCTCAAATGTCAACTTATGACTCTCTTTATGCAACTCAAAATTTATTTGACCTCATGTGAAGATGCAACCCCCAAGGCGCTTCTTTAACTTGTCAAAAATTTATTGAGATTACAAGTTATTATAGTCAATAATTATTAATACTGTTCTCAGAGATTAGGTTAAGTTGTAACTCATACAATCATGTCTCATGTACTAAGTGCACCACCTCCCAATCGACTCGATTGGCGCAAGACGCAGAAATTGGATGAGACACCATAGTCTACATACCAAATTCACCCTTCGTGTGCTACCACACAGTGCTAGCCGGCACCCAATTGTGCCATGCATGCAATCACAATGGTGAGATGGTACCTCATGCACCATCAATCACCCATAATGCAAGTATGCAACTAAAGTAGTGCATTAACCATTGAGCTATCTCGAAGATAGCTTCAAACACCATGTTGGACATACAGGTATGTTCATAATTGGTCAGGTCAAACCACAGGTTTACACAATTTTGTTCTGTCAGACAATTGGAACGGTCCGTCCCACCGTTGGAACGGCCCGTCCCAGAGATCAAACCACGACTGGCTAAGGGTTTCCAGACTGTCAGCAAAGTCCTGGGACGGTCCGTCCCAGAGTTGGAACGGTCCGGTCCAGACGTTACTGAAACCCTGATTCTGGCATTTCCAGCGATGGAATTCCTCAGAAGTCAGTTTTCTTTACCAGTAAGGTTGCTCTATCCTAAATTGACTGGTTTGCAGTATTTGCTACTAGTTCTATCAATCATAGAGAGATCTAAAGTAAAAAATACCAGTAAAATCAAAACTAGGAATCCAATAGAGCAACCATGTCTAAGACCAGAACAAAATAACCAACTAGCCATGGTGTCTAGGGTATAAACAGTACCAAACCTTTGAAAAGAACCTTGTGGCTCTGATACCAATGTAGGTTTTAGTCGGTCCTTGACCTAATATGTATATCTAACCTATAACCATGCATAGAGTTCAGATATACCGCAGCGGAAGTTGATCGATTGCCTAGATTCTTCTCAAAGCTTTGCTGCAACCCCTCCTTGTCTCTTGGTCTTCCTCCGTATGCAACTGGCACACCACAACCTCAAGACAGGGCTTGGCGTCACCTTTCACGAATCCAGATGCCGGTCGACTCGTGCGTGTGCTTCCTATTGCTCTCCAAGCAATAGGATGGCTCCTCCCTCTTTCTGATCTCTTTAGGATGGTTGTTATCTCAAAAGACACAAAATCCAACCTTAGAGACGCTTCAGAAGAGAGGGGTATAAATAGCCAGCCTGGAAACAAACCTTTCAGATTCATAACTGTTGTCTGGAACGGTCCGGTCCAGAGTTGGACCGGGCCGTCCCAACTGGTTGGACCGGGCCGTTCCAGAGTTGGACCGGGCCGTCCCAACCATAACGACATGGCTCCACACACTTTTTCTAACACCATTAAAAGTTAAAAGGTTCACTTTTATACTGTCGGTAATAATTTCGAAAGAGGGACCAAATGGACGAGAGCAAAAGAGAGAGAACGCCCCTATTTTGAATGGAATGAAAATTACAAAGATGGTTCATAAAAAAATTATTAATAATAATAATTACAAAGATGTGCATTTTAATTTTATTACATTTGGTCTACTTTTTGAAAGAGTCACCAAATGGATTACCACAAAAAGAGACAACGCTTCTCAAAACCGAAGTACCACAAATCCAAATCAAACTGCCTAATCATCACAATTCTTAACATATCTAACGCGAAATAGTACATATCGAGTACATATTATCTTGGCTCTTATTTAGAGCATCTTAATTTATTACAAGTTTACAATTGCAACTATTAATATGACAATTCTAATATTCAATTGCTAGTTAAGTAATTTAATTTGTCAAATTGTCACATCGAGGATTATAATGACTTACAAGACTTTAACAACATATATTTACAATATATATACTATAATAAATGTGTTCTACGTACGAATTCAAATAAAAAATTAATTAGAGGCTTAAGCATGTGTTTAGAAATCATGTATGCAATTTGACAATTCATGATTGACAAAAATAAGATCTGACGACACCATAGATATGTCTACTACTCTAGCGAATAGTGTAAATTAATAGCCGTATAAATATGTGCGCAATCCAAATAATTTGTCAAAACACCTACCAACGTTTTGACCATATGAGATAGGAAATTTTCTACTCTCTTTTTTCCAAGAGCCTGGACAGTCTTTTTTTTTTAAGATAAATTGGAGGTCTAGCCACCCAACTTATTTTTAAATTAAATGTCTATGAAAGACCCCTCAGTCGGATTTCGAACCTGCGACCTTTCATTCAAAAAGTCAAGGTGCATTGCTCTTTGCCACTAGACCAAAAGCCTGGACAGACTCTAAATAAGTCCAGCTAGTTTATATATAATGCTATCAACAAATAAAAAATTTAATGGATAATGTTTACTCTAAATTAAAATTTACGTATGGATCTATCATTGTCCATATCTAGTTCAGTTTAGTGTTCCCGTGTAGGCTGTCGAATTGATAGTTGCAAACGGTTGATGCAACGTAACCTGTGCTATAAAGCTAGGCTAGCTTATACACGACAGTAGCGTGAGTTCCTATTATAATATACTAATGGAAAAGTAATGAAATTAAGATGATTTATATATATAATAACAGATACATCTACTTAATTTTTAAAACAAATCAAGCACAAATAACTAGTTACAACAAATAGGAACCCTCATTACAAATTAATGCATGCATGGATCCCTTATTTTAAGTTTTAAACTAAGCCCCCTTCCCAGTGCCAGGATCAGGCCATCAAAATCCGATATGAAGCTTCACAAAACAATCAATAATACAAAATATTCCTTATATAGATGCTAATTGGAGATGTTTCAAGCATAGTTTTTCAAGGTTCAATGTTTCATCTACCATGCGCTCGCTCCACAGCTCATGCACCTCATTGTTTAACCGTGCGACAAAACCGTCACTTAGGTTCTCGCATTTCATCATCAAGTTTCCAACACTCGAGTTCATATTCTTGCTCGACATCGAATCAAACCCGGATTGAACCATTAGGTACTCAACCATAGCATCAACTATATTTGGTTGTGTAGTGGTTGTACCGTCCCACAGCCACACATATGTCATTGCTCGGTACAAAGCTGCAGCCATTGCCATTGTGGCATTTTCCTCTTCTAATATCTCTGGCTTGATTAGAATCAGATACTCACCTGATTTTTCTTTCTTATAGCTATGCTTCACTTGGACCATCTCGGTGGTTTTCTCACCGGCTAACTCAAGTATTACATGGCGCACCGACTTTTTGACATACATATTTCCGGGGTAGAGAATATGCTCGATAGCATAACTAGACTCGAGCAGCATCTTAGCTGCTTTGCCATTGGAAACAAACATGAGGTCGAACCGGCGGCCGGCAAGAGTGTTAGTTGATGCATTGTTGACGGTGAGGTCGAAGCCTTTCGAGGCCTCATAGTTTGCCCATAGAGAGACGGCTAGAAGCAAGACAATGGTCACGGCACGTACGCAGATTCCTCTAGTGGATAGTGTAGGTGCAGTGAAAGGGTTGCTTGGCGTTGTAGGAAGGGAAGAAGAGGGGAGGAAGGTTTCGGAGTCCATACAGAGAGGAGAGATTAATTGATGGAAGTGGCAGTGAAATTAATTAGGAGGTGGAGCTTCTCGTATTATTTGTAGTATTAGTAGTAGAGAAACAACAATCACCAGGCGATCAGGCAAACCAGGGATGGGGTTGGCAGATATTTCGTTATCTTCTTGATGTGCACTTGCTTGGATTTTCTGTAACTTGGGATTAATAAGTGAGACCAATTTTGGGTACGTGTGACCTCTGGTCGTTTAATAGGGTATATATATGTCGCTATCGATCGGTCAATTTAAATCAGAATGTACTTTATTATCCGTCAAAAAAAAAAAAATACAAATAAACTTATTAACTTTTTTTTTTTTTGGGGCAAAAGAAGGCGTCAGACGTCCTCTAGCATATGGTTTAAATAATTTTTAAATAAGACAATTTTTGGTACATACTGTTTCTTTATACATTGGAGAATTCATTCACCTAACATTTATGTCCTTATTTCCTGAGGATGGATCCCTCATTGCTTTCGGAATGCTGCGTCCATGGGGGAAAGGAATGATATAGAATTTTCAGGAGCAAATTAAACAAAGCCTCGGTTTGTTTCTGGCATTGAGTGTTGCTTACCTTGTAATGCTTTGATATATAGCCACTATCAAATTTGTCAGAAAAAAAGTAAAAGTTTTTTTTTTAATCTTTTGTGGTGGTTATCAAAATTCTGAATATACTAGTACATCATAAATTCGATATATATACGAAGTTTTTTGTAAGTGGAGGTCTTTGTTTTGCACAATATAGATAAGGTTGGGAATATTCAAATATAGAAGTTCAGAATATTAAATTAATCAACTTAAATGAATAACCTTATCTGCAAAACTAAAGTTTGGCCAAAAAAATAAATAATAATCAGAAAAGAAAATATGTAGTTATGTTGTACTGAAATGTTTCCATCTGGGAAAAAAAATTCAAATTGCACCTTCAAAGATTGAAATTGATTTTCTTTTTAACCAAAAAGTATTAACTTAAAATTTCGACCAGAAATTTCTTTTATCGAACTTTCAAATCATGACCATATATAGCTTAAGTTTGGCCATGTGTTTACCTTTAATTTGTATTTGTTGTCTCTATGATAATATAGTACGTCCATGTGCATTGTGATACTTTTGGAAATACAATCTTTCTCATTTAAAAATTTGGTAATTTTAGTTCTCAAATATTACTGTGATTATTCTCTTTTCCAGAATAATTTTTTTTAAAACCTATTCGCAAGACATATAACATATAATATAGGCCTTGATGGGCATATAGATTCGCTGCTTGACGATGCTGCATTTAATTTAAAAAGGGTCCACAATCCACATGAGTGACTTATAGCTTGCATCTCATATGCAATTTTTGTACGCATTAGCTTTTTAAAAGTTCAGGATAGCTTTGTTTTTATTAACACAAAAAAGACCTCGTAAAATTTTATTGTATTCTGCATCTACTGAGAAAATAATCCATAAGTTCTCAAAAATCATCTTAATCCTTTATTTGTGTTAGCAAACAATGTTGAAGCCCTTTTTACTTGACAGCCGCTGTCAAGCTAGCTAGCTTCTCTAAAAATCCCTTTTGAAGCTGTTTTAGCTGCACATTGGATTCGTAACCTGTCACTTGATTACAATTGAGAAATGATGAGACAAGATTCTGTAGGCATACGAAACATAAACCATAACATGATAAAAATGATACACTTATAGTAGTCACATCCTGTAAGACTTTCAAGATCTGTAATGAAATATAATGACAAGCTAATGTTTGTTCTGGCCGATTGATATCATGAAATTTCGCAAAACCATGTTTGTTGTTTCAATCAGTTTTTTTAAATTTCTTTACTCTTGATGTGTATATCGTACAAGCATTCACTTGGACCACTAGAGCAATTAATTAAGGTCACATCTGAAATGATCGCACATACATCATTGGTGCGCAATTGATCGTTATTTTTGTATTAATACTCTTTGATATTTCATTGCCATTTAATAAGCGCCGTAAAAAATATTAATCATGTAAAGCTCCCTCTTTGTAATTTATATAAATTGCAACGGTTAGTGGATAGAACACATACAATTTTTGTTGTAGCTCATAATAAATGTCAAATGCATCATATATTTAAGTAACTAAAAAAGTAAATGATAGTTGCAAGTGTTTTTTTTTATAACATATATTATTCCTCGGATATACATTAATTAATGTCGTCTGTCTCTGGGAATGAAAAAAAAGGAATATATGGAAGTATTTATGAACAGCGGTGTTTGGATGGTATGGAAATAAGGAAGGAATAAAGGTTCCGTTTGGATCGTATAACAATAGGAGGAATAGATTCTTCTTAGGCATAAATTTATTATAAACAATCCAAATTTTTCATAAAGTTACACACTTTCCAATACTTTTCGTCTAGAAATAGGCTATTCCTCTTATTCCTAAGCAATCCAAACAGAGCCAAAGTTTTTAGGAAGAAAATATTGGAAAGTGTGTAACTTCGGAAAGAGTGAGAAGAGGTTATTCCGGAAATAAAAAATGTTGTTTCGATGATAAGTTAGGAATAATCAAATTAATATTAATTTAAATAAATTATTAAAAAATATTTTTTGAATATTAAATAAAGTACTAATTAAAGAGCACACAAAATTTCATTTAGTTAATTTTGTTGAAATTATGTATATATAATTGATGGATGAAGCTATTCCTAGAAAGAAACTATTTTTCTCCTTCCAAACTAGTTTGGATGCTTATGAATAAACTATTCCTAGAGAAAAAAGTTATTTTTCCTTATTCTCACACCATCCAAACGGCCCTTTACGATATTACAGCGTAATCAATTAAAGGTCGGATCTGAGTGAATGTTAGTAATTAAACGAAATAAGTTAATTTTTTCCTTCATTTTTAATTGAATGTTGGTTGATCCAAATTAATAACTACGCTTAGTCTAACTAACCTCTCAAATACATCCAGTACAATTTTGTAACTACAAAATGCACACTCGCCTTCTGGCCGATACTCCAAATGCACGGTACTCGTTTATTATCCCAATGTGTGCTCGTCACAACAGTCTGATTATTTTATTAATGTTATAAATTTATTGTGAGCTGATCCAGTAATCGCTCACTGGTGAAATTTATTGTGGAATCCGACAATTACATACCAAAATTAATTACCATTTAATTCTTAACTTTAAAATATCAGACGTACACATCGACTACAGAGAAGTTGAAAGAATGTCCTTGTACGTACAGTATATTTACAGTGAAGCAATTATAGCGTGCACAGAAACATAAAAATTAAAAGGAATAATTAGGTTTATGCCATTGTAAAATAGTATCAATTCCGAAAATGTCATTGTTAAATTACTAATTAGATTTATGCCATATAAAATTGTTAAAATTAGTAATATACCATTGCTTTTTCCAATAACATAATAAATTCTAAAAATACCATCATCAAATCTGTCATTTTTTTTTTTATTTCCCAAGTTACCCTTATTAAAATATCTATCTTCCTCGTCCCCCCCCCCCCGGTTCTCTAATGGTGAAGGGGGAAAAACAGTTATCATATATCCCACGTCTTAAAGCTTGAAAAACCATCAAAATTAACCATTATTTATCGACCGCATATATAAAAAAAATAACCGTTATTTATTGACCGCATCTATCTTGATTTTAATTTGCAATTGAACAAAATTAAAAGACTAAAAGGTATAAGATTAAGAACTTTGTGTGTCACTCAGTTGCACATAAAAATTGTTAAATTGATTTTTACTTTAGATAAATCAAGGGGAATTTTATCAATATAATCAGTTTTTTTTTCTTTTCAAAAATTTTCTTTGAGGACGTGTGCAGAGAAAGAGGGGGATGTTTCATGTTTCTTATTTTATTTCAAGGACCTTTTCTGTTTCCATTTAACAGTAACTCAGAGATAAAATGTATAGTAGAGTAAAAATTCATGCACAATGTTCTCTCTTTTTTCCACCATTAAAAAGCGAGGGATGTGATAAGAGAGAAGAAATTTCTGCGCTGAAAAATAAATGCGTGAAAGGAGTCTGCTACGGGGAGGAATTTTTTATTATTTTGTAATAAAATTACAAGAATTTTTATTGAATTGTAATGGTCTAAAATTAATTATTAACTTTACGGCATATCTCAAATTTTAATATTTTGTAGTGGTATATTTAAAAAGTTTAGAATTGTCATATTAGTTGACCGATGGCATAAAACTATTTTTTATTATTTTATAGTGGCATAAATCTAATTTGTCATTTAGTGATAATTTTTTATTAATTTCAAATTTTCACAGTGGCATAAATCTAATTAACCCAAATTAAAATGGCACAAAATTAAATAGATCATCATGTTGGATCCTCGGATTTTGGGCTTATTAATTTTTTAACATGCCGATTTTCAATTTTTCTGCTTCTGCACGACTATTAAAAAATAAATAAAATGTTAACACGATTATACACCCTTCCTTTTGTGAATTTTTTAAATTTGATCACTGCCTGTATACTCCTGGTTTTCTCTCATTTGACTTTAAAAGTATTATTATTTCTCTCATCGATTCTGTAAGTTACATGGCTCTGTTTCATGTAGGGCTGTACAAAAAACCCGTCAACCCGATTAACCCGTTCAACCCACCCAACCCGACCCATTTTTTACCGGGTTTAAATAATTTGTAGTCGGGTACGGATTTTAATATTGACAAACCCGTTATGTTGGGTTGGGTTACGGATTTTATACTAGCAACCCATTTATACCCGGACCCGACCCATTTATAATTATTAACTCCTCCCACCTCACATTTATTCTATCCCATTCAGATAGTGACGCTTCGATCTCCTTCCTCCGTCGCCTCGTTCTCCTCCCTACCCACTTTTTCTCTCACGACGCATCGGAAGTTGTCAAATACTCAAATGCTTTGAATATGCCTCGTAGCCACAAATCGATTTATAATCTTTCACTATAAATTCAATTACGGTGTGGAGAATGGCTCAATTTGGTTTCTCTTTCCAAATTTTACAACTCACAAATTTTTTCTTAATCCTACTACTGAGTGTCGAGCGTCGATGGCCACTTCGGAAAAATCACCACACAATACTTCCAATCGGATATGCCAAACAAATACAAAGGTATTTTTTTATAGTAAAACGATGCCCGTAGGCTTATAATACAAACTTACAAAGGTACCTTTTGATTATTTGTTACTTTTTGACTTTTTTTTATCAAGGTTATATTTCTATTCTCTTAAAAATAAAAATAAATTGCAATGTTTGATTGTATAATATTTTATTTTGCGTCATGTAGATTGAAAGTTATAACTATAAGATTTAAATTTGCACATGAGCTGTTTGTAAAAATGTCTGATTGAATGGTCTTGTCATTTTTAATTTTATCTTTTTTGTTAACACTTGAATAAACTTACAAGTACTGCTATTTAACAAATGGGTTACTCAAAATAAACTTACTGGATTATTCAAAATTTCTATCAATTGGGTTCATGCGTGTAAGAACACAAAATAAAATAATATCTATGTTTACCTTTTTCAGTTTTCCTTATATGGTCTTTTAATCATGCGTGTAAAAAATTTGTGACATATATCTGAAAATTAATTCTATTAAAATGAATTATTGCTTGTTCTAATAGGTCCCTGCAACAATTATTGAGAATCCAGTAAATCATGAGCCCCAACTTCAAGAGAACATTCCAAACAATTTAACTAAAAGACAATGCAATGCATCAAGAAGAGGGTCTGAAATTTGGAACTATTTCCAGCATAATGGAGACAAGAAGAACCCCAGGGCTTCTTGCATCTTCTGTGAGAAGTCATATGCCGCAGATACAAGTCGTCATGGTACAACTACCTTGTGGAATCATTTGTTAAATCTCTGTCCCAACTCACCATGTGTAGAGGATGACCCGAAGCAAAAGAAACTTTTGTTGGAGCCTCAAGGTGGTCAAGTAAGTGCAAAACTTAAAGCTGTAACTTTTAGTGTAGATGATTCTAGAAAGGCTCTTGCACAAATGGTTATGGTGGATGAGATGGCTTTTAGAGTGGTGGAAGGAGAGGGTTTTAAGAATTTTGTAAGAGTTGTGCAGCCAATGTTCAATGTACCTTCTCGAGTTACTGTTAGTAGGGTTTGCATGAAACTTTTTGAGGGAGAAAAATTAAAATTGAAGAAAATCCTAAAAAATCAGCGTGTATGCCTCACAACAGATACATGGACTTCCATTCAAAACTTGAACTATATGTGTCTAACAGCACACTGGATTGATAATGACTGGAAATTGCACCAAAGAATCATTAACTTTTGTGTAGTTCCTGATCATAAAGGGGATACAATTGGGCAAACCATTGAGAATTGTTTGATTGAATGGGGCATAGGCAGTGTATTTACTTTGACAGTAGACAATGCATCCTCTAACAATGGTGCAATTAATTATTTGAAACGAAAAACTAAAGATTGGAAAGGTACTGTTTTGGATCACAAGTACCTACACTTGAGATGTTGTGCTCACATTGTAAATCTCATTGTAAAGGATGGTCTAGATGAGCACTTTGAATCAATCCAGAGAATTAGAAAGGCTGTCAAGTTTGTTAAATCATCTCCCAAAAGATTTGCGGTGTTTAAGGATTGTGTTGAAAAAGAGAAGATACAAAGTAAAAGTTGGTTGTGTCTTGATGTAGAAACCAGGTGGAATTCAACATATTTGATGTTAGAGTCTGCAGAGAAATTTGAAAAGGCATTTGATAGGCTTGATGATATAGATAGGGATTATGAATCATACTTTTCTGGTACAGCTGAAGAGTTTAAGGGCAAAGATGACAGAAACAACAACGACACCAAAGGGAAAGGTAAAGTTGTTTCACCACCAGTAGAAAAAGATTGGGTCAAAGCTAGATGTTTTATTAAGTTTCTAAAATTATTTTATGGTGTTACAATGCGTCTTTCTGGATCTTCTTATGTCACATCGAACTGTTTCTTTCATGAACTTGTGTCAATTCATACTTGTTTGGACCGTATTACTAAAGGTAGTGACCTGGAGTTAAAATCTATGGCAGAGGGTATGAAAGTGAAATTGGAGAAGTATTGGAAAAACCCTTGTAATCTTAACATTTTGCTTTATATAGCTGTTGTTTTAGATTCCCGGTATAAAATGAAATATGTCAAGTATTGGTTACATGAGATGTATCCTGATAATATGGCAAATGATCTAATTAGAAAAGTAGAGAATGCAATGGAAAATTTGTACAAGCATTATCTTGCAAACTATGGTAAAGTGAACTCAACTGATGGAGATGCAACACAGATAAGTGTGAATGGTACTGATAGTTCAATGGATGTGGATGATGAGGATTATTCAACATTTGTGAAATCTCAATTTAAGCGTCACTTGATGAAAGAAGATTGTGTAGAAAACAAATCAGAAATTGCAAAATATTTGGCTGAAGCATGTGACAATGGAGATGACAAGTCCTTTGACATATTAGCATGGTGGAAGGTCAATGCTTCAAGGTATCCAGTTCTTTCTCTGATAGCCAAGGATGTACTAGCAATGTCGGTTTCTACAGTTCCATCTGAATCTGCCTTTAGTACCGGTGGTCGAATCCTTGATCCTTTCAGAAGCTCTCTATCCCCAAAAACTGTAGAGGCACTAGTATGTGGCCAGAATTGGTTGCGATCTTCAGGCATCAAGTATGATCTTCGTACAGAGATGGAAGATGTAGAGAAATATGATGTAACAGCAAAGGATAAATTTTTATTTCAATTGACAATTGTGATAGATTTTCTTTATTTTTACATCTTATTGATAACTTCAATTTTTTATTTATTGGATATTATTTTATTTTTATTAGACTGAAATATCATAGTTCTTTTTTTTAGAGCTTGAATCATTGAAGAAACCAACGGCCAGAACCACCATAACAATTAAAGACTAAAGGTAATTAATACTAAGTATGATATATGATATAATTTCATATGATTTAATCATATTAGACACCACATTTTACTCATGTTGATGTATTTTATTTATTATTTGTAGGCATCCAGAAGCTAAATCAACAGTTGAATTTTGAAGATGTTTAAGTGTTGAAGATGTTTAAGCGTCCAGTTTTTTAAATTTGAGATTTAATTATGTTATCTTTTTCTTTCCAAGCTATTGTGAGTTATGAATTGCCTTTTGTATTTTTCTAACCATGCTATTATGGGTTACGAATTGTCTTTCGTAGTATGGATGTTATATTTTGATATATTTTTTATGTGCCGTGCTAATGTTATATGTTAATTTATTTTATGTTATTTAATTGTGCATTTTTATACAATCAAAACTTTAACCCGTCAAACCCGTTAAACCCGTAAAAACCCGTATATAAAAAAAATTGATGGGTTGGGTTGGGTTACGGGTGGGTTATTTATTTTTTTTTCTTAACCCGGTATTATCGGGTTGGGTTCAAATTTTGATAAAATAGCATTGACCCGCCCGTTGTACAGCCCTAGTTTCATGTATGTTAATTAATCAGTAAGCTGCATTTACTTATTTCTTTTATCTTGTGTTCATTAGGTTGGAAGTATAATTAAGACGATACAATAAAACATGAGGCAGGGATGCATAAATTATCGGTACTAATTAAGAGGTTCTTTGTTTAGGTAATGGCTAATTAATTAATGGATTAGGTATCTAATATTTTATGCAACTATGCAAATCATAATTTCATCTCTCATATTGCCGAGATCTCCTTGGCCCCGTTTGGATCGTATGGGAATCGGAGGAATAGTTTTTTCCTAAGCATAAATTTATTATAAACAATCCAAATTCTTTATAAAGTTACACACTTTTCAATACTTTCCGCTTAGAAATAGACTATTTTTCTTATTCCTAAGCAATCCAAACGGAACAGAGAAAAGATATTAAAAAGGGGGAAAAATTACATAGTTCGGGGCAGATTTTAGAGGTGATGAGTCCATGTGTGGTATATTAGGATAAGTTTTCCATGTACGAGTTCATTTAGTTGACGATATAGTGCTAGCCCTCTTCCTTATTTACATCCATCCGGCTTCGTTAGGACACCCCGGGCTTAATAAAATAATCTTCATTTTTTGCTCGCATAGTCTTCCGAGGCGAGGCCACTCTCTCCTGTGCAATTTGTTCGGTCTCTGCTTCAGCCGGGAAGACGGCATTTCGCCCCCTGTCCCCGATACACTTGCCCGGTTGCAGTCTCCAGAGCCCTGACTCTGAAATAAGGCAACGTACCTTATCAAGCTTCGCTCCCCCGTGCTCTCAACTCGACTTATTTTATTAGCTCACACCTATTAGGTACTAAACAGAATAGGTATGAGTTTTCTTGTAACAAATAGGTTGATTTGTAATATATCTCGTCAAATTACCAACAATTCTGTTAATAATTTTGGGATCCACGCCGTCGTTGTACTTGAACTCAAATTCATGGAAATAAAAATAATAAATTTATTGAATTTCTTGTCATCACAAATTAATATTTTAAATGAACAAAAATTAATGTTTCATAGAAAATAAAATAAATGAACATTGAACTACAATAATTAATGGAATGGAGTGTGCCAACCTCACGTACGAGGAATAAAAGCATTAATATTATATTTTTCTTACACGCACGTTGGTTTGTTATATAAAAATAAAGAAATAGTTAAATACTCAAAGGCAGCTCATCGTGAATAGGCTTTCAAACGTGTCTAAAAATACACGGAATACCTCAAAACCGTTTCCGTTATGTTAAGTTTCCGTTAATCATTTCGTTTTCGAAACGGTATAGAATCTCGTTTCGCTAACCATGCTACTTCATAAATTACACATAAAACGGTTTGAAATGATAATAAAATGGTCGAAACGGTACATTTTGGTTTTTCATTTGCTGTTTCGTTATTTGAAACGACATACAAATTGTTTCGTTAACTGTTCTGTTTCAGCTGTACGAAACGACAAAACGGTAAATAGTAGCTGTTGACAGGTCTAATCGTGAATTATGTTGGATGCTCACTCTTTTAAGCAATTTTTTTTAGGGCTTGTTGGCGATTGCCAACTAGCAAAATTCATTAAATACTCTTTTAAGCATTTGAATAGAGAATATTTTGGTTGGGCATTTTTGGATTCTACTGAGTTTAATATAATTCTTTCGTTCTGGAACTGGAAGAAATTCAGAGCAACTCTCTGTAGCTAGCATACAGGCTACAGTTGACATCTCTTGGACGGTCAACACGTTCCAAAATTGGGCCTTTCTGGCTGTGACCAGGCCCGCCGAAGGTATACCAGTTATTATTTTTCGTGCACGTTCCGTCTATACAGAACGGTAAACGTTACCAAAAATCATTTCGTTTTCAGAAGCAGAACGGTAAAATAAATGAGAGGGCTTATCGTTGTCCAAACGAAACGAATAACGGAATGAATGGATATACCATTTTCTGAAACGAAACGAAAAATGAAATGGAATGACTATATCGTTGATTGAACGGAACGTCAAATGAAATGGCCCATTCTGTTGCTGTTGTAAACGTTAAATAGGCCTAGCTGTGACCAATTAAGACCACACATGTAGTGCCGGACTCTAGTTTACACATGTAGTGACGGACTCTAGTTTGCAACAGTAATATTCTACTAGGCACTATTAGCATATATATATATATATATATATATTAGAGTTTTGCTATGGTGAATCGCAACTCACCAAAGGGTCTGTGATCGAGTCGGGCTCAAAACTCCTATATCTGATTCAAACTTACTGATTCAAACCGTCCAATACAATCTCCCTATTGAAATCTCCATGCAGACCAAATTTTACATTTTTTCGAAATTTTTAAGTATTTTTTTTATTTTTAAAAGCTGTTGTTTTTTAACATTTCAGAACAAATTAGATTAACGATTTTCTAAAATTTTAAAAAATACTTAAAAATTTCGAAAAAATATAAAATTTGGTCTGCATGGAGATTTTAATAGGGAGATCGTATTACACGGTTTGGATCTGTAAGTTTGATTCAGATATAAGAGTTTTGAGCCCGACGACTCACCAAGGATCGGTGAGTCGCACTCAAAACTCCTAGATCTGATTCAAAATGACCGATCCAAACCGTCTAATACAAGTATATATATATCACGACAAAACTAAAAAAAAAATCCTATAAAAGCTCAACTTAAATTCATTGATCTACATACAAAATTGTGGAAACAAATAAGCACTCAAATTCCAATTTCCAAACAGTTTTAAACAAAAGTAACCGAATATAGACGCACAGCGGCATAGGAAAAACTACCAGTGTGTGTGAAGACAAACACCTTCGCACCACATGTTACCACCTGATCCATATATCAGAAATATATATATATATTCTTTGCTGAATGAATAACTACATGATAATCATGAAAAACATGGAAAATATTCTCCTACCCCCACACATTATCTGAAAAAAATATTTAAAAATGCAAGGGATGTTCACATATAAACAACCAAGAGTGTGTAGACAAATGTTCGCCTTCACATCACATGTTGACATCTGACGCCTACACCGCGCAAATTTTGATATAATTACGTTATTGTCATAGAAATTAAAGCATGGAAAATTTCTCATAAACCCTACAGCTTCTGAATTACTACACGTCTACACGCCACTAATAAACTAACTAAACTATTATAGTCATACCAAAAAAGCATTCATGTCAGACCTCCACATGCCACACTTGTACAACAACCTCATCCACTCATTTAGTCATTTCAATCCCAAATCTATGTTACATTGCCTGATTAAGCTCCCAATTTAAATCTAATCCAGCATTGTCTGGTAGAAACCCATCTTCAGATACTGATATAATGCGTGATAAACACATTATTTCATAAGGAGAGCTAAATGCAGCGGTCAATGTATGCTCGTCCCATTTCTCTCGCACAGCATTGTTTAGGCGTGCGACAAAACCGCTGCTTCTCTCTTCGCACAGCTGTATCAAGCCGGCGAGAGTCGATGCTAGATAGTTGCTTTCATAATCTTTGTTGGCAAATTTATATTGTACTGAAAGGTATTGAACCATAGCATCTATTATTGGCTGCAGTATCGTTCCGTAACCATCCCAGAGCCACACAAAAGCCATTCCTCGTTGCAATGCCAATGAGAAAGCTTCTGTTATTACATCTTTCCGTGCCATGACACTTGGGCTGATTTCAATGAGATACTCTCCATTCGCTGCCGCTGCACGGTTATTGCAACGACTCACTATAACATCATTCGTGATGTTATCATCGGCGAGACGAATGGTTACATGACGAACTGGTTTTCGAGGAAATGCTTCTTCTAGAGGATAAAGAACGTGCTCAATGAAACGGCTGGATTTGAGAGCCATGTCTGCTGCTCTGCCATTGGAGACGAATAGCAAGTTGAACCGGCGACCGGCAAGAGTGTAAGTGGGGGCATTGAGGATTGTGAGGTCGAAACCTTTTGAGGCCTCATAGTTGGCCCATACAGAGATTAATAGTAGAGCTAAAAGTGTAGCAAGACGAAGAGGAGTTGGTGGATAAGAGTCGGTCCAAACTGTGGCACTTATTTTAGGGTTTGATGAAGTAGGAAGTGGGGGTTTGATTGGATTCAGGGTTGGGGTTGGAGTTTGAGAAGAAAGCGGAAGGAGAGTTCCTGGTTGGTCCATTTGGAGATGAGTCTGAGTAATGAGTTTCAGTTGAGAAGTGATTATTATAAAATAAATTTATCAGGGACAGGGGTGACTAGTCCTAGGCGGCTAGGCCCCATTTATTTTGTGGGTACTGTTAGTCTGTTACGGGACTCCCATAACAACAGAAAACAGGGGCTTCAGCCTTCAGACTTGGGTCCGTATCCTCTACCAACCTTTTGAGGTTGGTAGAGTGACAACATTAGATCCGAGCCGTTAGATCTAATTTTGACGGTTAAAATTTTTCGGGCCTATCAATCTGGTTACATGCACGGGGCTCCCTTAACCGTTGAGATTAGATCTAACGGTTCAGATCATAAGTCGGCACTCTACCAACCCTTTTAAGGTTGGTAGAGGATGTGAGGGTAGGGGTCGATAACGTGTATAACGGAAACGGTGACTAGTCCTAGGCGGCTAGGCCTCATTCCGTTTTTCTTTTCATTTCAGTAACGGTACGAATCGGATGATTCGTGATTCGTTCTGTTTCGACAGAACGTGGCGGAACGACTATATTTACACTATAAAATGCACAAACGAATCATGAAATACATTCCGTTATCCGTTTCGTTTACGAAACGGAATGAAATTTCATTCCGTTACACGTTCCACATGGACGGAACAGAACAATTTTGCGTATTCGCGGTATACCACGCCCATCCCTAGGCTTGGGCTTCCCATTTGTGTTGTGATGCAATGTAACATGTTGATATTATATATATAATAATATAATGTGTATAGCATAGAAGAGTCCAGAACATTTGAGATATCATGAGAAGAAAGTAATTACCGGTCTAATTATCTTTGTCAGATATATATATACAAATTATTTCTAATTTTTAAAAAGGACATATAGCGGCCAATGTACTTTAACAATATTGGCACCAAATATAATTTTTTTTTTTGAAAGCTCACATCTAAATTTATTTAAATTGAAAGAATTACAGAAGTATTCTTTATCCCTCATTTGGTCCGTCTAAGAAATTTCCGAAATTATTTTATATAAGAATTTAGACACAAAAAATTTTAATAGAAAGAATTATTTTTTTTAATAAGAAGAAAGTTCGTACGCGTTTCATAAAAGAGTACAGTATCTCTCCTTCGTACCCGTTTATAAAACGCGTTCGAAAGTACGAGAGCTTCGAACGCGTTTTATAAACGGGTACGAATGAGAGATACTGTACACCTTTCCTCACTCCTTTTGAGGCTGGTCAGACCTTCCTACCCGTTTATAAAACGCGTTGGAAACCCTCCTACGCGTTTTATAAACGGATAGGAAGGGTTCCAAAACCGAGTTATTACCGTTTGTTATTTAATTTTTTAAAAAAAAGTACAAGCATGCTCTGATAAAGACTGCAAAAGGTATGACAAGATTTGACTTTACAATGTCATCTTTGAACTTGTCAAATTATTTATAAAACCAGGCATTATTGAATTAGAATGCACAACACCCACTACCTCATTCTTGTTAAAAATTTCAGTACAATGGAGAAAGGAAATAGGTCTAACTCAAATAATGATGTTTCAAACTATCGAACAGCAACCCGCATTGAGTATTGGCCAACTTTCTACCATTACCCTGTCAATCGAAATCAACCAGAAAACGGAGAATATGAGACAATGTGCCGCTCATGTTATCGCACTTTGAAATACAACATCCATGAAGACACGACTGAAGAGGACCACGTGCTCGAGTTAAAAATATACAACCAATGGCACATTAATGGTGGGCCGAAAAGGGAACGGAAGGAGTACATGGAGCGGCGATGGCGGGAGCACGAAAAGAATATCAACCGGCCAAAAAATTATGACTTGTACAAAAAATATTACACAGAACCTCAACCCATCCCCCAACAACAACTGAAACCCTACTTCTCGTCTGAACCAACTCACTGGACCGTTTACGAGAAAATATACAATTTTAATGGAGACCACACAGTGATCTGTACAAGGTGTGCTCAAGTTTTCAATTACAAGGAAAACATATTGCGTGACCACTACCATGAGCACAAACGTCACGACGAGAATGAACAAAGAGCTCGGGACATAGAGACCCAGAGGATTATTAAAGAAAGAAATGAAGAAATGGATCGTCAAAAAAAAATAAGGGAAGAAGAGGCAAGAAAAAAAAAAGGCTGAGAAAATCGGAGCAAAAATTGAGAGAAATGAATAAGAGGGATAAACTTCGACAAATTGCAGTAAGCCGAATGGCAGAGATAGAAAAATAAGAAAATGATGCGGCCTTCTGGAACGAAACCATTCAATTCGCTGACAATGCTGGTGGGAGTAATCAGCATGAAGCTGATGCGGATTACTGGAACCAAGCCGCTCAATTTGCTGACAACGTCGGTGGGAGTAATCATCAACAACCGAATGACGAAGATGAGCAAACATGGTGGGATGAAATTCTACAACATGTAGATAGTCAAAATCTCAAAGTATTTATATGATTGTAATATTTATGTATTTTATTATTATGGTTGTTAATGTAATTTAGTTGTAATTGTTAATGCAACGTTTTAATTTTATTGTTGTTTTTTATTTTCCCTTATTTTTAGTAGTGCTTTGCACTACAAGTTGTGGTTTTAATGTGTTGACGTTCAATGTATTAACGTTGTTGTTTGGAGTATTTAATTTATTAACGTTTCATGCATTAACGTTTTTTTTAAGTAGTGCTTTACACTGTTTTTTTCATATTGATTTAGACATAAAGAAAATCAAGAACAAAGAAAACATAATCAATACATAATAAGTATCATAAGTCCATCACAAGTCTATCACATAGTCTATCACAAGTCCATCACAAGTCTAAAAAAATATAATCAATACATAAATAAGTACCATAAGTCAATAGAAAACATAGTCACTACAAATCCAGATCATGAGACATAGAAAGAACTACCGCCTCCTAGGTCCTGATGGTCTAAATCTGTCACGGACCTTCACGGCACGCCTACCTCGTCTCCGGGCCAGAGTAAGCTCATCATCATCCTCATCCTCACTCGAATCTATGGCCTTGTCCTCGTCCTCCTCATGCTGCTTCTCCTGCTGCTCCTCCTGAGGCACATCCTGAGGCGTCTGTATGGGCCCAAACTCAATGGTCTGACCATCCTCCTAAGGAGTCTATATAGGGACATAGTCTCCCTCCTCATCTGCGGTCGTCCGTAGCACTGTGCTGAATAAGTCTGTCCCTCCCATACTACCCAACTGAGTACCAAATGATGGAATAGAAGAAGGCGTAGGTACTGACGGAATAGTAAATGGAGGAAAAGAGGAAGGCATACCAAATAAAGCAAAGGTGTAAGGTGGAGGATACTGATATGCTGACATGTGGACGGTGAAAATGCCAGTAGGATCCTGAGATATGCCAGCAAACTGCGAGATCGATGCTGATGCACTATGCATGGAAGGAGTAGGACCTGAGACTGTAAACTTAGTAGGAAATAGCGTGCGTGGTCCTAAAATATCATCTAATCGTCTGGTATTCAATCGTCCATCCTATAATATTAAAAAAAAAGCAATGTCAATGTAAATAAATTAATTTTTAAAATTGAAACTTGCATCTGAACAAATACTAACCGCATGCATCAGATCCTCCGCCTGAAGGTCTGTGGGTACAGTCGGACGTGTAGAGGAAGACTCGTCCCCAGAATCTAGTATGTCCGCAATATTTGTTAGAAGTCCTCGCTGCTCCAACAAATCCTCCAACCTGTAATTTATAAATTATTGAACAATGACATAATCATAAAGGTTGAATTTAATGTGCAAAAACGCATTTAGAAAATTAAATAATTTAAAATTACCTCAAAGGCATAGATGCATCGTCCAGCTTTGAACGGCAGTTGACGAGAATTGCCTTTCCCACCCTTTTGCACCCCTTCTTCACAACCAATCCCAATGCATGAAGTGCATTCTTCAGCGCAGAGTTTCCTACATTTTCCGACATTAATGACATATTGCAAATATTAACCAATCAAACATTCATATATTTAAAAAAAAATAAAAAGACGTACTGTATTGCGAAGTCTGGATCCCATGTTTGTGTACTGCCTCTGAGCGACAGGCAGCTGCTGAGTGCGCTGGAGACGTACCTCGGCATCCTCTCATGGTGTGGGTCTCTCGGAGGCCCCATATTGCCAAAACCAGCGAAAATACCGCAAGGTATCAGTAGCACCCCAGGGTCTAGTCTCCAGCTGGCGTGCAGCTAATGTCTCGTCAGCCCACTCTCCATATGCACCCGCAAAGATGGTAGCAAAATCTGGACGATCTCAATAAGTACCGTGCTGGAAACCCAGCAGGTTCTCTGTCATGTCCCAACTCTATTCAAATGAACTTGTTACTTCAATTACAGGTTTTCAGTCTACTTGAATTGAAATTGAACATATTATAAATTGAAAAGATATAATAAACGTACCACAAGTAGCGGGGGAGGAGTAATCTGGTACAGTCCAAACTGATGCCTACAACGGTCCGGGTAGTAGTAGGCGACTATGTGGTAGAAAATGAGCGACAACCGAACATGCTCCGCTATGGAACCCTCCTGTGCTACCCGTGGCATCAAAATCCTGTCGTGTACGTACGGAAATCAGTTGACGTCTTCAACGTTCAACACGGCTATTTAGTCCCGTGCGTTCTCCACTGCCCCACGGTGCTGGCTCCGTAAGATATGAGAATTATATATGAGAATAGTTTGAGAAATTATTATAAGTTATTATGTGTTGTAATTTGCAGAAAATTATATATGAGAATAGTTTGAGAAATTATTATAAGTTATTACCTCCCAAACGGCACACATGAATCTATGTTAGGTTGTCCTAATCCACCGATAGGAGCAACCTCTGGACGACAAACAGGAAGGTATGACCATGCCCAAAATAACAATAGCATCCAAGATCCCGTCACAACCTTGAAACGCATGGAGGCACGGTCGAGAGCACGATATAGACTAGCAAGCGTGAAAGCTCCCCAATTGAAGTTCAAAACTTCATTCAAATTGCCCTGCATTTAAATTAAACAACGAATTGATATTTATTTTCGTTATGACAATGCAAATAGTGCAAAATTTAATTTTAACAGTGCAAAATTATTTCTAATATTGAATTCTAATATCAACAATATTAAGTTTCTAAACAATATTAACAATATTAATTTTATTTCTAACATTGAATTCTAATATCATAGGAAACAAATAAAAATATTATTTAAGTTAAGAAAATTATACCGATACGAGCTCCAAATAGTATGCTGGGACGAAATTCTGAGAAATATCGGGAAACATCAACATCCCAAATACCTCTAGAGCCACTGCACGCATGTATCGGTCTAGCTCCTCATCAGTAGCACCTGGTTGTGGCACCCCCCCTCCCGTAATTTTGCCGCAACCATTTCAACTTGATGTTGTTGCCAACAACACCGCCCCTGCATTGTACAAATTTAAAATAATCAATACAAGTAAGCAATGCATATACTGAATAGAAAAAATCAATATATAACCTTTTTTTTCACTTACTCCCTGCTCCTCCTTTCTCTGTGCCAGTTTCCCAAATCTTCATGAGGATAAAGATTTGTACGAATCTTTTCCTTCCAGGGCCCTCTCGTGTTGGATCTAACTAGGATGCCCGTCGAGCGCAAACCATATAAGAAGGCAACATTCTGATGATAATTACAAAATACATTAAATTCGTGTCATGTTAATATTTCAATGCCTTTTTTATATATATTTATTACGAAAATTAATATTCAAATTTGAATTTTAAATATAATTAAGGCAAAAATTAATGTGACAATTAATATTGGAATATCTTTTTTAAATAATACAATTAATGCAAAAATTTGTACGAAATTTTATGTGAAAATTTTACAATTTTAATATTAAACTAAATTGTAATTAACTGTGAAAATTAATACAAAAATAATTGTAAAAAAAATTTAATATCAAGTTTAAATAAATTACCTGTAAAGTAACAGTTATCTCTCCGACGGGAAAATGAAAAGTACGCGTCTCCAACTTGATCATTGCCTGCAGTAATGACATGTCCACGTTGACATGCTTCACCTTCGTAATGTGACTCAGGCCCAGTTTGATCAGTGCTCCCTCAATCCGATCGTCCACCTCAATCTTTCGCTTGTGCGACCTCATTTTCAAATTTTTTTCACGCTGCATTAACACAAAAATATTATCAGTCTATTAAGAAATCTAAATTATTAAAATAAAAAATCTAAATTAACATACAACAGTCTATTACCTCCTCAAAAGACAAACCAACGATATGGTCGTTATCCGTAACAAACAAAATTTGTTGGTTTTCTGCGTTGGCTGGTTACACGGTGGATTGACATTGAGTGCGTTCGGACGGGCTGCGCGGCGCCTACGTCTTTTTTGGCGAGGCTGGGTGGGGGGTGCTTCGGTGGGAGGTCGTGAAGCACCAGAAGGACCAGCCTCGTCTTCTGCTGAACTCATCTGATTCAAATAATATAAGAACATTTTAAACAACAATAAATTGCATAATTTTTTTTAACTAATTAAACAACATTGACTAATTTCAATCGAGCATATTTCAATCCACTAATTGTCATACTCAATTTCACTACCTCAATTAATTTTCATACAAATTGTAATAAACAAATTTTAAAACAACAATAAATTTAATATTTTTGCACTAATAAAAACATTAATTGTAATAATAGACATATTTCAATAATTAAAAAAAATGAACAAAACAAAAATTATTTTTCTATGTAATTGACATTTTTACAATAATTACTGATCGATAATAGAATAATTTTATCATTTTAATAACTTAGACATTTTTGCACAAATTTTAATATTAGACTAATTTTTGTCATAATATTTTAAAAAAATTTCATGCACAATTTGCACCATAATTTCAATATACAATTCCATTTATTTCAACAATTTACTAAATTGTCTAATAAATTTATACATAATTTTCACAATAATTACAAACTAAAATTTACATCGATATCCATAACTAATTTAATATACATAATTTTCAGAATAAATCCAACATAAAATTTACATCCATATCCATATCCATTACAAACTAAAATTTATTTCAATCAGTAATTTTCACTATTTATTTCAATTTACATCCTTATCCATATCTATATCCACAATTTACGTAATTTTAATCATTTCAATTTTAACTATCATCACTATTTCAATTTACATCCACATTCACAATTTTCACAAATTATCACTATTTCAATTTACATCCATTTCCACTAATTATCATCAATCATCCATTTTCGCATATTATCATCACTATTTATCAACAATTATCAACAATTATCACTAATCCCTAAACCCTAAACCACTAATTATCAACAATTATCACTGTTTTAATTCATTACTTCATTTCCACTAATTAATATAAATCGTAAAAATACAAAATAATTTTGGAAAAAAATCTCGTTGTCGCAAGTTCTCCGCTCCCGCAATCGGCTCCTCTTCTCTTTCTCTCGTTGCCTTCCTCTTCTTCTCGCCCTGGGTTCCCTCTTCTCTCCGTGCCTTCCTCTTCTCTTTCTCTCTTTCTCTCTTTCTCTTATGTTTGTCTAATGGCGATGAGTGCGAACGAAAAAAAGGCTATAACTCGATTTTGATAAGAGACGACCTTCGTACCCGTTTATAAAACTCGTACGAAGGCTTTGAACGCGTTTCATAAACGGGTACAAAGGTCTGACTTGCCTCAAAAGGCGTAACTGAAGCGGTGAATTTATTTCCCCTTTGTACCCGTTTATAAAATGCGTTCGAAGCCTTGGAGCGCGTTTTATAAACGGGTACGAAGGAGAGATACTGTACGCTTTTATGAAACGCGTACGAATTTTCTTCTTATTAAAAAGTAAATAATTCTTTGTATTAAAATTTTTTGGGTCTAAATTCTTAAATAAAATAATTTCGGAAGAAATTTGACAACAAAAGTATTTTTTTATCCGTCAAACAAATTCGATATAAACTAAATTTTTTTGTCATCAATCGAATACCGATATATAAGTAAATATTTATTTATTATAGATTTTTTATAAATTACCAGTTGATTTTTTTTTTTCAAATTACAATCAATTTCCCTATCTAATCAATTTGTTTCCTTCAGAACGAATGTTAATAAGCGTGCATCATAGTTTTTCCCAAAGTTTCAATTGTCATACTAAATGAAATAGTCCGTATGAAAATTACTTCTCCTATTATATTTCTCCTAGTCCTGATGAATCAATATGTCGGGCACGACAAATAACGTCAGTTTAGACACATATATAGTTCAGTAGTACAGTAACATGTAAGGCAGTCAATACAATACATTTCCCACGGGAAGAGTGAATTAAAAAAAAAAAGCAGTCAATACATAATTGCGCCATGTCAATTATTGCAGTGCTGCCATCGACTCAAATCCATTGCCTTTTTCTTGTTCTTGGATCATTAACGAGTATGTGTGCAAGTGTGCAACAATTTTTCTGTGTTAGTTGAACAAATTAAAAAGGAAAGTTACCTATCTCCGTTTGGATAGGTGTGGGAAGAAGGGAAATAGGGAAGAAGTGGGAAGAAGTATATTGGGAAGTGTGTAACTTTGTGAAGAGTTTGGATTGTTTATAATTTTTTTTCTTTCCTTCTTCCTTCTTCTTACTTCTTCTGAACGTATCCAAACGGAGGCTATAACTGGAAGGACCAAAGGAAGATGTGTAGAATGTCGGATCCTATATGGCGAGTACAGAATACACTTGATGTGCCCATGCATTCTTATTTCTTGTAAATTGTAGTTATTTGTCCCTAGTTGGTAAATTATTAATTTTTTTGAAGAAAAATAGGGGTCACGATCCTATCTTATATATTAGTTGGTAAGTTATTGATGGATCTAGAACTTAAGTATCGAACTTGTTAGTTGTTACACTCAGTGTTTTTAAAACCGTATCGGCATCCCTACCGATCAGATGATAGAAATCCGATATTTTCTGGTATTTTCTGAAATTTTCCGATTTTTCCTCTCACAATACCGGATACCGCCATTTCGGTCACCATTTCGGTTTCCGGTATTACCGGAAATTTCCGATATCCGGTACGGTTTTCAAAACACTGGTTACACTATGCGGTGAACAAAGTTTTACCATTTAACCAGCGACAGCAGTATTTGTTAGGAAGAATTGTACCACCGAGACTGTCCGTCGCTACCTTTTATTTTTTTTTTTGGAGAAAATAATATTGGCGTCAAGCTTTCACGTTAACTTCTAATTGCAGCAATAATGGAAAGACAATAGGGGCCGTTTGGATCACTAAGGAATATGAGGAATTTCCTATTTCTAGGCATAAAGTATTGAGAAATGTGTAATTTTGTGAAGAGTTTGGATTGTTTATAATAAATTTATGCTTAGGAATAAGAAATTTCCCAAATTCCCACTTGATCCAAACGGCCCCATAGTGAAGTCAGAAAACTTTTCAACGATATTGATCATTGAAGTAAATTAAAAACAAGTAAAATTTTAATTATATCAATATTAAAAATTTTATGATATAAAAAATATATGAAATTTTTAAAGTCAACAACTAAGTTATAGACAATTTTTTATGGAGGTTAAGTATACAATTTTGAAAAACAGAATGTCTATATAACCATACAAATTTTTTATTGGACAAAAAATATCTTGCAGATATTATAACATGTCTTCTCAACTTGAATGCGACCCTGTTGAAAGGTACAAGTTACCTATTGTCATTTCATAGTCAGAGTACTCACCGTATTGAGTGTAAATTTTTGTTTGAAAAAAAAAATTACACTTATATCATGATTCGAAGTATTGGATTTGAACATAAAATTGTAAATGGTGATAAATCCATGTTGGTACCCGCTATGGAACAGAAAAAAAGTTGAGAAGCCGTATTTAATTGGAGATAAAGGTGGGTGAATTGTTGTGCCTTAGGCGTATTTTATGAATTTTAATTTTATTTTTTTTTATTTTTTTGGTATGACACCCGTAGGCATCATATTTTTTAATTTGTCTTCTCTGAGAAAACCAAAAAGGGAGAAAGGGACATGAACAATTGAGCATTAATGTAGCAACATGATTTTTACTGTAGCTCGACTGTTTCCTTGAACAGGCTAAAATTAGGCATTTTTTACTGTATGTATATACTTGTGGATATTTCCCTTACCCAATTTCCCTTACCTAAATAATCACTTATCAGAAACAATTAATAGAATCAATAATTTTCAGTCCCAACTTCCAACTAGATACTTCTTGATTCATTGATCATCTTTAAAAAAACATGATGCATTGATCATTACGGATATTAATAAAAATATGATAGTGCGGACTATGCAGTCCCTGTGCAGAGAAAAAGTAGTCTGGTCACAATAAAGTAAAATAGTATCTAGTATTAAGGATTCTCTGATGAGTGAGGCCCACTCTGTCATTTCAATTTCTATCATATGTGTGGTCCTTTTGCCATGTACTGTTACTCTTGTCTAAAGCCTCTAAGGTGTCATCAACCAATTGGCTGTTATTGAATTCTGATCCACTCATATAATTCAGAGAAAGCACTGGATGTACGTAAAATGTGTACTGTAAAATAATTTACCTTACTATTTGATTGTATTGACTTGTTTTCTTGCAATGAAAACGGTTCCCCCGTTTGAAGCTTTTTAGGGAAACACGCAACACACACTGACACACACAATTTGATTGTGTATTTAGCTTACAATTTGATTGTATTGACTTGTTTTCTTGCAATGAAAATGGTTCCCCCGCTTGAGGCTTCTAGGAAAACACGCACACACACACAATTTGATTGTGTATTTAGCTTACAATTTGATTGCATTGACTTGTTTTCGTAGGGTGCGTTTGGATCGTTGGAAGAAAGAAGAAGAAGAAGGAAGAAGAAGAAAAAAAATTATAAACAATCCAAACTCTTCACAAAATTACACACTTCCCAATACTTCTTCTCACTTCTTCCCTTCTTCCCTTCTTCCTACACCTATCCAAACGCACCCGTAATGAAAATGGTTCCCCGCTTGAGGTTTTTTAGGAGGGAAAAAAACACACACACACATAAAAAAAAAATGTTACCTCATCCCATCTGTTTCATGAATTAATAAAACATCCATTTTGAACAAAATCTCACCGACAGTTATCAGTATGTAACTTTCAATTCCCTTCAGCAAAGCATAATTTGTATTGGATTACACGACTCCTATGAAGTGTGTGCTTTTTTTAACTTGCAAACACGGTACCATTCTGGTAGCGGTAATCTGTTCTTGTTTGAGAAAAAAACAATAATTACTGCTCTAAAACAAATGTGTCAATTTGTCTTTAATTAATTAAGTTGAGTGGGTTAGGGTAGAGAAAAATAACCACTTCCTAAAAACTATTTCATTTTTTGCTTCAAAATTTTTGTTTTATATGGTATTATTTTTGTCAATCGAGGCTCAAATTCAAAACCAGAAAATGTGGGCCTGAATTTGATAATATATGTAACTTATATGTAAGATATTATCAAAATTACGGCTTAATGTTATTGAAAAAGTAGACACAGATCCACTCAAATTTCAAACGAGTAATGTTCAGACTTTAGTCATATGCATCATCAATTGTTGAGTGAGATTTGGTAAACATGTTCTATTCACAAGTAGGGGTGTCAACGGAACAGTTTTTGACGTTATGCCGTTTCGTTTATATTAAATGGAACGATTTGTGGCATGAAATTTTATATCGTTTTCTAAACGAAACGGTATGTGGCACAGTTGGTTATACCGTTTCGACCGTTTCAACCGTTTCAACCCCATTTCAAACCGTTTTATGTGTAATTTCTAAAGTGGAACGGTTGATGGCACATAAATCTGTTTCGTTTAATAAACGGAACGGTAAATGGCATACCGATTTCATACCGTTTTTAAGTGACACGGTAACGGTACGAGGCGAAACCGTGGTCGTTAACCACGTTAGGCACCCCTATTCACAAGCAACTTGTTGAATGGTAACTTAATAGCATTTGTACTGAAGGGACAGAGAAAAGGATAGGCAAGGCTATAACAAATTAACAAGGCTACCTCAATTATAACAATTATTAATAGTCTAGCATAGACCGAGAAAGATATTTGCCTATGATCTCCGTGGAATAATCATCATTAGAGGGATCCACCCGAACACATGACAAAAAAAAAGGGAAATAAATAAAATAATAATAATAAATCATAAAAGCATTATATATATTTTTTTAAGAAAAAGAACAAGTTAAAAAGTCCACAACAAAATTAATATTTTATCTAGTGAACAAACTTTTAAGAGAAAAATACAATTTTCGAATCTGCAATAAATGATCAACATTTTACCTGTTTCTATAAATGGTTACACAGAGAGTGTGAAATGCAGAGAGAGATCGAGTGACTAGATTCGTTTTTTTTTTCCTTAAAAGAACTCAAAGGACTGTTGGTGGAGAATAATTAGACGTTCTTGAAAAGTACAAACCTATAAAAAGTGCAATCAGTTCGAGTGAGAAAAGCATATCTACTTTGGATAGTACTTTGGAAAGTGCTTGTTTACCGAGGAGGCGTTTCGTTGTGGAACAAGTGATGACATAATTTAAGGAGGTATAAATATTTATGTCAAGTTATGTAAAGTATGTTTGGTTATGGAATAAAAATGAATAACATAATATTTTATTAAGCACCATAATGCCCTTGTTATTTTAAAAAAAAAATCATATAATGGATGGCATTAATGGAAGAATTGTTCAATTTTTTTTTTCTGTCGTGGGACTCAGTTATTCACCTATTTAGATGGTATAAATTCTTCCTCTTATGTAATGTTATTCCACTAGTATTTGACTAAATAAATGAAGAATAAGTAACTTTTTTCTCTTTATTCCTTAACCAAATAGGCCCTAAGTGAGAAATATTTGCTTCAAAAGCCAGATTTAAAGCGGTAACTTGAATTGTTCTAAATTTGAGACCTCAATTTTTTTTAAAAAAAATAATTAATCTCATTTTCATCTGCGAGTTCACTTATTGCGCGTTTTGTTGTCTTACATTATTTTTAGTAAATATAAATTTTATGTTTATTGAACTTTGTTATGAAATGTATATATAATTTTATGTTTGACAGAATGTAGTATAATAGCACAGGTTCTGAACGGAGAATCGTATCCTCTACCAACTTTTCGAAGGTTGGTAGAGCGCCTATCTCCTGTATGAATCGTTGGATTTAATCCAACGGCGCGCGTAGAGATGAGAAAATTAGTACCTGCTCGTCTGACTGCCCGAGAGCCCTTCCTCTTCTCTCTCCGATTCCTCTTTTAAATAAAAACTATTTTATACTCTCCGCTCGTACCGTCGAAACACAACCTGGATCTCGATCCATCGAGAGAAAAAGAGAGAGGAAACGTGATCGATCGAGGGAAAAATCGAGGTTCTCCGCTCATCTCGTCCGCTCGTCTCCGACTGCCATCTCATCTCCTTCGCTTGTCTCTGACTGCCATCTCATCTCCTCCGCTCGTCTCCGACTGCCAGCACATATTCTAGGTATAATGTGTGCATTTTGAGTGTTAATTAATCTTAGATAGATAATCTTTTGCATTTGGGCGTGCTTCTGGTTTTGATTAGGTGACCATAGACAACACTGGAAGAGTAATGCCTTCCGGTCAGAAGCCCAAGGGAGATGATTCGATAGTTAAAGAAATAGATTGTGTTCAATGTTTATTCAAAGTTTGGTGATAAATTAAGTACTTCGTACCATGAAAGTGGCTACAGGAATGTTTGATTTGCCCTTGTTCCTACTGAATAACCAGTCTGCTTTCAAATTCGAGAAGGGAGTAAACTATTCCAAGCATTTAATGGCATAAATATCCATTTGTAGACTGTAGTCTAAAGTAGTGTTTTGATTAGGATGATAGCACATAGAACTTAGAAGTGACTAATGCCAAAGCTAATTAATCAGGTAGTCTCTTCTATCTAGAATTTATTCAAAAAACCAATCTTAGCATTTAATTTTCTTTACTTCAATTTTCATCTCAGGAAGTTCATCATTGACAAAAATGCCAGGATAGGAAAAGATCTAACAATTGCCGATTTAAATGTACGTGTTATATCCATACTTAACTCTTTATCTTAATTCTTGCAGAACTTCTGTTGATGAATTGATGCATATGGCCTGCGCATAAAACCTTTGCAGCATTTCGTAGTAAACAAATTTGGAATGCTTTTTCACTAAAAAAAGGCTTGACCTAAAGCATTCCATAACTAATTGGTCTTTTTGGGTGCAAACGCAGATGATTAACAAAGAAGAGGTACAAGGAGCTGCCAGAGAAACCAATGGGGATACTTCATTAGCAGATCTACTATGGATCTGAGTTGATGGAAAAAGGATTGGAATTGAACCAAAACGGATGCAAAGTTTTTTTTTTGTTATGCATATTAATTACAATGTTTAGAAATTGTTGTTATTAATTATGGATAATTGTAATTATAGTTTTGTCTAATTATAGAGTTGTTAATTGTAATGGATATTGATATTTAGATTAATGTTCAGTTTGTTTTAAATTGTTGTTATTAATTATGATGATAATTTTTATTATTAATATTGAACAAGAAATTGTGTTATTATTTATGATGATAATTCTTGATTACTAATAATGAACATAAAATGTCAGCGAGCACATAAAGCAATGCTCTTGCACACGCATCTCAAGTGACCATATAAAGCAATATCAGTGAGCATATAAAGCAATGAACATAAAACGCAATGCTCTTGTACCAAATTCAAGTGAGCATTACCTATTAGGCTATTAATATGCGTCAGGTAGTATTTGTGTAATGCAAAGCCTACGGGCGTTTATCCCTCAAAAAAAAAAAAAATATGCGTCAGGTACATATACTCAATTCCAGTGACTACTTGTACCTACTTAATAAACTCAATTTGGTAAGTTGCATCCATTCACTAATTAATATCCATACACAATTTCAGTTGGGTACCAAATTCTAGTGACTATTTGACATTTGGTACCAGTGACTACCACTGAGGTACATGTGCGTGTACAACCAAATAGAGCTTGGTTCCCAAGTTGGTACTGCTGATTACTCATTGGCACTCAAATATCAATCTTGGGATAATTTTTTCTGTGCCACCCAAAATTTGTGAAATCTAGCAATTGCCATCCGAAAGTTAAATCTTCTGTTTTTGCCACCCAAAAATGTGGTCACCCTTATGATTTTGCCACTTTAAGCAAAATTTTCTGCTATGTGTACCCAAAACTGTGTACCCAGATTATTAATTAATCTTCCTTTACTTTGCCAATTTTAAGTTGGTTTTCTTTGGTTATAACCTCACATCATCGTGTTTATCCGCGATCTTCCCTTTTTCCTAGGTACTGTACGGCATGATGATTTTTTTGGTTCTTTAAAATTTCACTTTTAACTGACGTTTTCTGGTTGATTAATTTAAACAATTTTATTAGTTTGGTATAATCTCCCCCTAGGTGCCTACCCAGAATAATTAGGAAATTAGAAAGCCATAATATTAAGAAAAGAAACCTCGCTCTGATACCAGAATAGAATAGTAGCGATTGGATCGACTTTGAAACTTCTGATTACTAATGAATACTGGTTCCAAAGTTTTGAGAGGAGAATGAGGGAATTTTATTGATATCTAGCAAATGATACAAGAGAAGAGGAGATGATTACTAAGTTGGGTGATGCCCTCTTAGTGAAACATCCTACTGCTTATATAGAAGGAACGCTACCGGTTGGTGAGCTCGATAATTGAATGCGGGTGCGCATATGGGCCCCATCGTCCATTTCAATTATTCTTCTACCACAGTTGGTATGTCCTTAGCAAACTAGTGGGCATCTTTAGTACAATAATTGCCCAAAAGAAATAAAAGCAAACCACTCATTTCGTGCCAACCCATGTGGCAGTGAGTAAAGAAAAGGAAAAGATGCGCACTACCGTAGTGGCACCGCAAGCAAACACAATAATGTGATTCCCTTATAATGGTGGGACTCACTAATAGTAATGGCCTTGCTGGATCGATCGCATCTTTTGGTGAATTGCTAACAGCTCATCAATGTTATGATTAACTGGTCCTAGTGCAGTACTAGCCCAGTTGTCCTTGGATGCCTTCTGCTCTAGGCGAATCTTTTGCAAATAATTCAAGACCATGAGCCTTTCGACTTCATCGATGGTCCTTTGTATTTGCTCCTTATGAATTTCCTCAAGCCTAAGTAGCATGGTTCATTCCCACTGAAAAGACCGTGGGTACATTGTTAGTAGGTCACCAGTTATTATTTCATAATCCCGAAGAGAGTCTAACTCTCTTCCTGAGGTTGCCCATCTTTCGGCTTACTGAAATGCTTGCCGACTTCCTGGTCTGAACCCGGTTGTTGGACTTCCTTCATGGATTCTCATGAGGTTCCTCAGATGATCGAGCACCATTTTTCTGAAAAAGAAATAAAATTCACACAAAATAAAAATTATAAGAAGACTAAAAATGTCAGTAGCTTTCCGTAGATTACTACCAGACAGTTCCTAAGATACAGGGTATAGTGAGTTTTTCCAGCGGTCCACCATGTCCGCTTATCGCCTTGCTCTAGAGGTTTTGAAAGAAAGGTTTTTCATCTAGCATATTATCAATATGCCCGATAATTGTTGCTAGATGCTTGATTATTTCCTCAGGAGCTCCTTTTGTTTCTTCGAGCACCTTTTCTAAATCGGCCAATTGTTCATCAGCGAAATAGCAATTTCCGGTTTTCACCATATTTGCTGTTAATCGTGATAACGAATCAGCTAGTACATTCATTTTGCCATCAATGTGCTCGAAATTTACTTGCACTCCTGTTCCTGTAACAAAGTCAACAAAATTAATCCATCGGACTCTTGAAGGTTTATTTTGTGCTGACTTATTATAGAAACTGATTATGGCCTGGCAATCAGTTCTGAGAGTGATCTCTTTTTTATCCAGGTAGTGAATCTTGAGTGCCTTCATTGTTTCCATGCAAGCATAGATCTCTGCATCTATTGTGGATTTAATCACTGGGAATTTCCCGCTTGCATACGCACAAACTTTCTCCGTATTTCGGGGGTCATGCTTCGCTTTCGTCCATTTGCATACTCCGCCCCACCCTTCCATGCATCCGTCTGTTTCAAGGATGATGTAGGATCCTTCCGGAGGAAACTCAAGATCTGAGAGCTGCTGCACCGCTTGTTTGACCTTTCTGATGATCTCGTAGTCTGAGTTTTTGAGCCTTTTGTCACCGTGTTCGCTTGTTTTTGAGTATAATGGCCCAAGTAATGTTCCCAATTTTGGTATGTATGATCTGGCGTAGTTGAGAATACCAAGCCATGATCTCATACCAGCCTTCTCCTTCAATTTTTTTTCATCGAAAGAAATGATCTTCTTGATTATGTGAGGCTGAAGTTTGATTTTTCTGTTTCCAATAACTGCACCCAGAAATTCAATTTCCTGTACAGCTATTTTCATTTTAGTTGGAGAGAGTACAAGCCCCCATTTCTCACAAATTGTCAGCATAGCCTCCAAGTGTTTGGCATGCTGTTCTTCATCTTCAGAAAACACCAGTATATCATCGATGTAGACTGCTATGAAGTTTTCCGTTCCCCGAAAGCAGTCGTCCATCTTTCTTTGAAAAATTGCTGGTGCATTTTTCAACCCGAATGGCATAACTAGCCATTCATACAAGCCATTTGGAACGACAAAAGCCGTCCACTCAACCGATTCAGGATCCATTGCCACCTGATGGAACCCACTTTTTAAGTCGAATTTCGAGTAAATTCGACTATTGCCGACTTTCTTAAGGATGGTATTAATTCCTGGCAGGCTGTATTGGTCTTTATGGGTATTGTCATTGAGGGTACGGTAATTAAATACCATACGCTCCTTGCCTTTGATTTCAGCACCAGTCTTTGGATCTATTGATGTACCTGAGTTTACCATCATTGCCATGGTTCTGTGTCGGCTCTTACTGGGTCGTATCACTCCAATCTTGAGTAGCGCCTGAACATGCTTGTCAAATTGCTCTTTCATTGCTGGTGTGACATGTTTCAGGGGCTTGTCTTGGATTGTGATATCCGGGTTGATAATGTCTAACTTGCACTTAACCCGATTCTTTTCCCAGTGTTGGAGAGGATTTTCTCCAATATACCCTTGTTCTTTTAGTCTCTCCAAAAGAGGTCTGAACCTTTCTTTGAATTTCTGCGATTCTTCACCACAAGAGTATGCAGTGATTCTCTGGATCTCAAAATATTCTAGCTCAGATAGCTCTAGTTCTTCGATTGCTGCTGAAACTACCACCTCAGCGTCAACTTTTGTCGCGATTGTTGTGACATTCTTGTAAAATGTCACCATTTGGCCCTCAATCCTAAGCCCTCCTTGCATGGCTCGGATGAAATTGCATCCAATCAGCATTTGGATCCCATCCCTTTGCTCCATTGGAAAAGCGTATGTGAATGGGATACGAAACCTGTTTTCTTCAATAGCCATCATTCCGCCTTTCAGTTTTTGGTTGGCTATTTGAGAGGAGTTGACCCCGTTGATTTGAATGGGGTATGCACTTGGTTCAAGTGCATCTTTTGGAACTGCGCTTTGGTCTATGCAACAGACTGTTGCACCAGTATCCAGGATAGCTTGTACTTTGAACTTCTCAACCCCTGGTATTTCCATTGTCAGCTCAATATTATAGAGTCTGTTTAAGACTCTTTTTCCTTTTCTTGGATCCGGAACTTGGGTACTAATGTATTCATTTCTATCTGTCAGCATCTTGATTACTACTCCATTTTGTTTCTGGATATAGTTTTCAATTGCTTCATCATCCGAATCTGCTCTTTCAAGAGTTGGCTTTTCCGGGGCTTTCCCTTTTGTTGGATCTCGCATTTCGTCCCGATCCTTTCCCATCTCCAATTCTTCAATTCTTTCCTTTAGCCTTTGATTTTCTGCTAAGAGGAAATTTGTATACCCCATCAGCTCATTGATTAGGGTATCTTTGTTGTCGTACTGGGGATTTGATTTTTTGTATTGTTAGCCTTCTTCCCAGGTTGAATCTTGAACACATCGGACAGACAGTCAGACGACATATACTGCAATGTGCTCTCATCCTTGGATTAGTCTGTTCTTTGCAGAACAGACACTTCATGAATTCTTGCGCCACTGGACTGTTATCCTCCCATTGATGCGTGCAGTTTTGGATTTCTTGAGGCACTGAGATCACTACCCGCCATGAGATTTCTTCATTTGTTATCATCATTGCGGTTTCGTATGGTACCTCATTTATACCGGCCATCAAAGAATGACCAGTACTTCCTTCCCCTTCAGAAAATGAACAGATTGCATCACTATCTGGTTCATTTTGATCCACTGAGAGCACATCCCAGTCGTCATCTAGGTCTAGATTTTCGACTATGGCTGCTCTTGCAATGTTGCCCTTTTGTCTTGTGCAGTTGCGGGCAAAATGTCCTTCTTCACCACATATAAAGCACTTGCATTTTCTTACTTTATCTGCGTGCTTCTTTTTAAATACCCTGATGTGCATATCATGTGGTTTGCCTCGGTATGTCTTTGCCTTTCTAAGACCATACTTCTTGTTCTTTTGATAATAACCTGGTACTGGTATGCGGCTACAGAATGAGAGATCTTTGAGGCTTCTTTGGAGTGCAACTTTCCTACATTGCTCTGCCAGGTACTGGTAGGTGAAATGTATTCTTGGAATAACCCCTACAGTATTGCCTGGGTATTTCTCAGTGAATGCCTTCTCAATTTCTCCACCAATGATCGGAGGCATTTTTCTGAAAAATTTTGTTGATAGTTCAGGAGATATGTATATCCTTCCTGATTTTGCCGCTAAGATCTTATAATCGTTTATGTAGTCGAAAAGATCTTTCACATTGTGGCATGAAAGCCTCTCCAGGTCGTTGTACGCTCGATCTTGCTCTTCAGTGGACCCGGTTGTTGGGTCCTCCAACAGGAACATTCGTCTGATTTGTGATATTACATTTTGCGGATCATCGGCGATGTTCACTAGTTCTTCATATTCAGTGAGGAATGCCATTCTCCACTGAATCCAGGTCTTCTTCTCCGTTTCACCAAGGAGATTTTCGATGTAGTTGACCTTTGATTTGTTATCTGCCCAGTTTTTCTCATTTATTAGGTTGAGCGTGATTGATTCCCATCGGGAGATAACTTCTGAGTACAGCCTAATATCTTCTGGTAAAACCAGGATTGCGCCTTGACTGGCTTGGGCTGTTGGCAGATTAAACTTTTCGTTCATTTGCCTTGCATAACCCCGCGGATATTGCCCAACCGTGCTTTTATCTCCGGGATTTGGGGATTCTGGGGTTGTCTTGAACCAGGTGGGTACATGGCTGGTCCCATAATTGGTTCAGGTGGTATTTTTGTGAGTGAAGACTCTGCGGTTGAGAGTACCGTCTCCACTTTCTTTTTGAGATTTTTGAATCGTGGGTATTCCATTTCTTCTACCATATAAACCGTCTCGAATAAATCTTCGTCCCACTTTGTTTTAGAATTTGGGGAACTGGCATCTTCCCCACCACCTTTCGCTAGAAGACTTAGCAAGTCTTCATCTCGGTTTGCCGGTGCATCCAATTGGGATAGGAATTGCACCATAGAGAGTGTCTCGTCTTCATCTGATTCATCCCAATGACAAGTCATCATGAGGGCTTGTTCCTCAAACCACTCACTTTCTGCATCAATAGTTTCTAGCCAATTAAACTCTGCAAATGTCATTTGCACGAGTTCGTCTTCATTCTCTAGTTGTTCAATAGCAAACCATTGATACAGGTTTATTGGTTCCATCATTTCGACTGTTGGTTCAGTTTGTTCGGCTTTGAGTATTGCCAAGAACCATTTTCCTAATAAGGAACCATCATCTTGCTCAGTCTCATCATCTTCACTGAATTCCTCAGGGTCTGAATAGATTTCTGGGAATTCTGGGTCATCTTCGTATGGCCAATCATCATCTATTGTGAGTAGATTGATGAATTCTTGTTCGAGTTCTTCCTCATCATTTTCTCCATGAATAGCTTCTTGCTCGGGAGTTGTTGTTGCATACCCCGAAAATCTGACAGACAATGAGCCGTCTGTCCTTGCTTGAATTCGTGCTGCTTGGGGATTCTGGATTTGTGAGATAACAGCTGGTCTCACAAGCCACTGTCTTCCTTGGAGTTCTGCAGTTGTCCTTTGCGAGCCAGGGATGGCCCGAACTCCTCGGCTTGCTAGGTGGTCCGCCACGTTTTGAACATTGTATCTGTAATTTGTGTGGCTCGTATTGGACAGTCGCCCAATTAGGGATCTTGAGAGTAAAAGATTACTCTCACCACCTTGCCATCCTTCATACCCATGAGTTTGAATCACTAGTTGAATGTGATCTCTGAAGTCACGGATACTTAGAGTTATATCTGGAGCAGTATATGCCAACTGCGTTCCAGATGTAAGATCCATTTCCATAGAACTAATAACAGCTCTATCATCTCGCCATCTAGTGTCCCTGATTAACACTAGTGCATTCCCACCTGCACTTCGCTTGTGCAGTGTGTATAACCGAACCATAATTAGCCCGATATGCAAATGTTGGAGCCCTTCTTGTAAAAGCCTGTTAAAACTTTCTTCAGAAATGAAAGGTAACTCCACTTGCTGGCCATCTGTGACCAATGTTCTTTCATCCGAGTAATGTTGGTATACCCGGTGTCTGCTTTCTGACCATCCGGCTTGGTACAGAGTTTCTGCTGGGACTTGCTGTGCTCGTCTGTATTGGGAGATGTTGAGCTCAGCATCAGGATTCATTTGTGACTCAAGGCTTCGCTGGTACCGTCGAGATTGACCAGGGAGCCTCCTTTGAGCCTCAAATCTGAGTCTAGACCCGAGGCGATAGCCACGGATCTGATCTTCTACAGTGGGAGTTTGGTTTATGTCCCTTTCCGATACTGATGGTCTTGCCGTCTCTGTTGTTGTTTGTGTCCTGCTCATACTGCCTTCTTTTTCTCATATTCAAATATTTCTTTCGGGTTTTTGAACACAAAAAGTTTGCCTTTTGGTTTCGGTATTACCGGCTTGCTAGGCTCTCCTAAGCTCAGCTTCTGAAGTTGTTGCTGGATCTGATCTAGGGAGTCAGTCAGGTCGTCAGGTTGAGTGACTTCCCTTCCTTTCGTAGCTTCTATTTTCTTAACTGCTGCTTTCAGATCTTCAACTTCTTCGGTCAATTTAAGCAACAATTGGATAATTGTGTTATTTTGCTTAAATTGTACGTCTATTGCTCGCCCGGTGATGTCTTGTGGCTTGACAAAACCGACTGCCGGTAGGTGGATTGTTTCTGTTGCCTTAAGCGCTTCTTTGTAAATTGTACTGTTTGCACTGAGGCGCCAGTCACTCATAAAGAAAATTAAATTTTGTAAGGATTTTTAGAATTTCTATTGGTTTATTCTTAAATGACTTTTATTTCAAAAAATATTCTAGGTCGGCCTTTTCAGGTTTGATTATACCATCTGGTTCTTCTTGGGGACAATTTTTAGGGTTCACGTAGTACTTTTATATGGTCATAGTGGCATTTATAGAAGAATTAACTTTTGAGTGGCATTTTCACAATTTTCTTCTTTTGGAGTGGCATAAAAATAATTTCCCCATCAATCTTCGGTACAAAGCATAAATTTTGCACATAAATCCAAAAAAAAAAAAGAAATTGCACATAAATCCAAATTTTGCACATACTTTCTTTTACAAAATGTTCTCTGCTATTTTTTTCATTTACAAAATATCGCCAAAAATAAGTAATTCCTACTAAACTTGTCTAGTATTGCGAAATATGTAGATGGCTGCAAAAAATTTAAGAAAACTACTTAGCATGAGATTTATAATTACTGTACCAAATTTGCTTACCCTGACTTCATTAAGCCAAATTGTTGCATCAATATATGTATTTTGTTTCTGAAATTAAAGAAACTTTTTGGTTTTTAGTAAACTGGTAAAACCTTTGCTTTAGATTCCTCTTTTCACATGTATCTCATTAAGACATAGTTAATGAAGAAAGAGATATTTGGGAGGTATTTGGTCAGAATATTGTCGCAGAAATAAAGCAAAAAAAAAAAAAAAAAATCCATGTTACCTAAAGTATTCATTGGCACAAAGAAAAAAGAAAGCAAGTCCCTCTGACAAGCCATATTGTACATAGTAAATTAGTCCCTCTGTCAACTAATCGATACATTGTCTACTTATTAGTCCATCAGTTAACTAACTGTATACACTATATCACACATCCCAGCAGGTTGCTACAACAATATTCGAATTCTTGTTCTTTTTCAGGGATGCCTTTTCTATGTGGCGGAGGTTGGTGGCCATGATGAAGTATGGAGGGAGATAGTACAGAGATCATATTCTCTCTCCAACGCCTCAGTAGAAAAGGAGAAGAGGGAGATGAAAGGATGAGGATCGAGGACTAGATTTTGGTGGGAATTCGAGTGAAAGGATGAGGAGCGATACTTGTGTTACTAGGTTTTTTTTTTTTAAAAAAATAGAGAGGAATCGGAGAGAAGGGAAGAGGGCAGTCGGGCAGGCTTCATTTCAACGATTTTCCCTTATGTTCCTAGCTCGTCGTTGGATCCTAATCTAACGCTTCAAAAGTGAGGTAGACACTCCCAATCTTTTAAAGGTTGATAGATGATACGATTCCTCTGAACGGTGGGCTAGTCCGAACTGAAAAAATAAAATAAAAATACTCCACCAGCAAAGTCAGTTGTTATCTTCGAAAAATATAATCAGTGTTTTCATTAATTTAGTTCAAGCGTTTAATTTGTAATATACGGAATCAATGTTGATCGACTATAATAAAAGTGATAGATTACCAAACAAGCTTTTAGTTAAAAAAATAAAACCATATTTTATATTTTTTTGTCGTGGGACAAGTCATAATTTTTTTTTTTGGCAACTGAGTAGTCATAATTATGATAAAAAAAAACAGAGTAGTGGGCTGCGTCAGTGCGTTTAGAGTTGTCAATATCCTTTCATTTTGATTGTTTCCGTTTCATTCCATCCAAACGGAACAAAAGACGAAAGAGAAAATATGTTTTGTTTCTGAGAACAGAACGAAAACAAAACGCTGATTCATAAACGTTACTTGAAATGAAACACGAAATGGGTTGAAATCAGTAGAAAATGAAAGACGGAATAACAAAATTGTTTCGTTTACTGAAACGAAACGAAAATGAAACATTATGTCTGCTTCGTTGCTTGGAACAGAACATAAACGGAATCACGTGATTCCGTACTTTTTCTGAACGTTTGATAGCAGTATCTATGTTTAAAACCAGGAGCTCAGGACTGATATCTTCAAAAGGTAATTAATCATGAGGTGACTTCGCAACAGAAAGACTTAGGAGCCAGCGCATTACGTAACACATTATTGATTATTTATGTCCCGGAATCATGCGCTATCTCAATCTTAGGTTCCATCCTGATCCTGCTTGGCTGCTTGGAGCCCGGGTGGAACGGGACTGAGTTACCTTTCTGCCATTCTGCGCCCTCAGCTTCTTCATGCGCGTCAACCGTTCAAATTTTTCCCAACTGAACTTCGAATTTTTAAGTCCTTCAATAAAATTGTCAGTTCTTTAATTTAGTTGTCCATCGCGCGAAAACTTGATTAAAAAAATATATGTTTTTGGGTTTTCCGCCCCAACTACGACGGTTTGCTTGAGCTTTGCTTTTAAAAAAAACTTATCTATTGAAGAAACAATTAAATTTTAAAAGGAGATGACTTTTATTTAGAAAATTGTGGACATATATAAATCTATATATTTTGTATAATTATAAACAATACAATTGATGGTGTGATAATTCATATAAAATAAACACGGTAAAGTTGCATGACTTTAAAAGTTTACATTTCAAAAAAAAAAAAAAAAGGATTTATGTCCAACATTTTTTGCATTGCTAAAAAAGTTACCTTATAAGTTAGACATATCAAACACATTTTTTAAATTAAAGTCTATCTGCTCAATACAAATTGAAGAAGAAATAAATTCGGATGATGAAAATATTAATGATGTGACATGATTAAGAAAATTGCAGATTTAATCCTCATTATTATGTATTATTATTTATTAATTATACGAGAATTGTTAGATCGTCTCAGGGTCAGGTTACTTCTAAGTTCTAATAAAAGAGCCGTTCAAGATAAGATACCATGATTTTAATGCTAAGGGTTATAAATCGTCTGATTTAAAACGAATGGTTTAGATTTGATTGGACCATCAAACAATTTTTGACATAACTCGATTACTCGGCATGATCTGGACCAGAAGGGAGAGCGACTGAATGAGTCATGTTTAGACCTGTCGATATTAATATTTCGTTTCGTATTTTGTTTCGTTCTGTCGAAACGAAACGTTAAACGAAAGATGAAATGAGTTCTATTTTCAGAAACGAAATGGAAATGGAACTATAATTGTAAACGTAAATGAAACGGAACATGAAAATAGAGCCGAAAAAATTAATAGAAAATAGAGACAGAACGTTAAACGAAACGAATTTTTGTTTCGTTTGACGAAACGGAACGAAAACAAAACAACCATTTTGTTCTGTTACCTAAACGGAACGAAAACAGAAATGGCTGTTTCCGCTTTCGGTTTATATGTGTTGACAGGCCTAGTCCTGTTGCCTTTTGCAATAAATCCAAAGTGCCAGATGGCATAGGTCTTTTTCATGCTTGCATGATGTGCTCCAATAAAAGCCTGATTCAGAGCTTGGCATATCTTGCAAAATATACAGACAGGGGACCATGGCCCATGGGCCATGGCATGTTTCACGAATTGGTGGTCCAAGATCTATGCAAAACATGGTTCATGGTCTAGATAGGAAAAAATCTAGGTATCAATATACTAATATTTTTTTAGAAAAATCTTATTAAGTATCCAGAACAGTTATATAGCAGTACGATCTTGTGCAGTGAACAGCAGTTAGACTGGAGGAGCAGGAATTTTCACTAAAGGCCTGTTTAATTTCTAAAAGGTTAAATGTAAAATTCTCAAGTAAATTATGTTACATGTAAAAGGTGATTTTGTAAATTTTCCTGGGAACAACTGCTACTAGGTTGTCTACAATGGATTTATCCAAATAGCTGTCGGTGCTCATGCTGAAATTACTTGGTTTTAATATTGATAGTTTAAAATAATATGAAAGAGACGGTTTAGATTATCATATATCATCTAACGATTCCATGAATTCAAAAAATAGAAACCAAGCCACCTTGCCCGGGTCAATATCAGCCGCTGCAGCATTAATTATCTACAATTTTTAGTGTTTTTCAGCTAGTAATGCTTTGATTATTGTTCCTAATTAGGACTTTCAATGGATACAATACGATAGAAGGTATTTTCATTTCCGCACCTGTTAAAATTTTCTTTACTACCCGTACCCGTTAAAAAATGGCTTTACCTGCACCCTATATGTACCCGTTAAGAATTAATGGTAAGGGTAGAATAATGGTACATAATGGATAATAATAAAATTTTAGGAAGAGTAAAAGTCTAAAAATGATATGAAGAGTAAGAGTCCCATGAGAGTAAGAGTAAGAGTCTAAAATGGTACATAACTCGGGATTAATTGGTTTTGTACAAATGGTTTTGCAAAACACAAAGTGTGTTTGGATGAGTCGGGAATAGGGAATAGGAATAAGGAATTTCAGTTTGCGTGCTTATTCTTATTCCTTATTCTTATATCATGGTTTTGTTAGTATAGGAATAAGGGCCCAAATTCCTTATTCTTGTGTTGTTTGGGTTGCACAAGAATAAAAATAAGCACGCAAACCGAAATTCCTTATTCCTATTCCCTATTCCCGACTCATCCAAACACACTATAATTTCGGTTAGGGATAAGCCGGGAATGTTGAATAGGAATAAGGAATAGGGAATAAAAATAATACTTTTAATAGTATTATTCTTATGATAATTATCCATAGGTCCACTCACACACTCTCAATCAGCAAATGTTGAAATTTGAACCGTTGATGAAAATATGAAATGTAAGAGATGGGCTTTAGTAGGTAATGCACTAATGGGGACAAACTCCGTCATTTCTTTTTCTTTTGTTTTTTTGGTTGAAAAAAAAAGATGGGTCAACCCCCAAATTTTTCTATCAAAGAATATTTCAGATAAGAAAAGAAGATCAATAGAAGATCAACTATTTTATCTCGTGTACTAAAAAGTCGACTTTTTATTATTTAACTAAGCTTTTCACTCTTTACTTATGTTTGTTTATTTAGCAAAACACACTACATGTAACGAGTTAATTCGTCATTAAACATCTCCATCTCAAAACTAATAGTAATGGTGTCAAGTTTTTCATTTATACCTATTAAATTGTAGGAAGCTATTATTAGTCGTCTGCAGCAATTTGCCAAAATTAACACACTACATCTTGATTATCCCTCGTTTATAAATATCATTAATTAATTTATTTTAGGAATATAAATATACACTTGATATGTAACATGATTTGAATGGTGGAAAATCTTGTTACATCTCCAAAGTCATTTCTATTCGAACTAATGGCATCAAATTCTCCAATTATATTTTGAACAACAGTATTAATTAATCAATTCAGTTGCAAGGCGTGATTGTACACATGATGTCAATGTCAGTTACTCGAACACCACTCAAAACACATGCAAAAACCTTAATAAAAGAGAGAAATAGGTGAGGAACCAACTGCCAGGTTTTCTCAGTTGCTAAAGCCTTCTCAGAGTGCTATTTATGCTTCAATTTATGTTACCAGGAAACCAATCAAGAGCACTGAAATTGTGTACCAACAAACACTATTTAACCTACAAAGTTTAGTGGGCCTAAGTATTTATGTCATGACCTGTTAGCACGGGGAACATTGATTTATATGAATAGGGATCTCATTTAATTTGTTGAGATGGCCAATACTGTTTTTTTTTTAATGAAAAATAGTTTTCCAATGTAGCTTAACTTAAAAAAAGGGAGAATTGATGTACTGTTCTAGTTTAGTTCTAATTAAATACAAGGGATATATAACTCATGTAACAAACATTCACTTATTCGATAATCCGATCATTTTGAATAAATAACATATGAATCATATTCTAGAAAGTACAAAAAAATTAAATATAGATTATTGTGATGAAATGACTTAGAATGAATCCATAAACGATTGAAATGCTGAAATTATACTCAGAATTCCATTATTTGCAATTTATAGGCGTAATTACAATGTATAATCCAATCTTTTTGAATAAACAACATATGAATCATATTCTAAATAGTATAAAGAGTTTAAATGCAGATTATTATGTTGAAATGAATTAGATTGACTCGAGAAACGATCGAAATGCTCAAATGATACTCAGAATTGCATTATCGCATTTTATATGTGTAATTGCCATGTATAATTCGATTTTTTTAATATATAACATATGAATCATATTCTAGACAACATAAAGAGTTTAAATGTAGATTATTGTGATGAAATAACGTAGAATGAATTCAGAAACGATTGAAATTCTCAAATCATACTCATAAATGCGTTATTTGCATTTTATATTCGTAATTATTATGTATAATCTGATCTGTTTGAATAAATAACAAATGAGTCATATTCTAGACAGAACAAAGAAATTAAATATAGATTATTGTGATGAAATGACTTAGAATGAATCCAGAAATAATTGAAATGCTGAAATTATACTCAGAATTGCATTATTTGCAATTTATATACGTAATTACAATGTATAATCTATTTTTTTAAATAAATAATATATGAATCATATTCTAAACAGTATAAAGAGTTTAAATGCAAATTATTATGACGAAATGACTTAGAATGACTCGAGAAACGATCAAAATGCTCAAATGATACTCATAATTGCATTATCGCACTATATATGTGTAATTACCATGTATAATTCGATCTTTTTTAATATATAACATATGAATCATATTCTAGACAACATAAAGAGTTTAAATGTAGATTATTGTGATGAAATGACGTAGAATGAATACAGATACGATTGAAATGCTCAAATCATACTCATAAATGCGTTATTTTCATTTTATATACGTAATTACCATTTATAATCTGATCTGTTTGAATAAATAACAAATGAATCATATTCTAGACACTACAAAGAAATTAAATATAGATTATTGTGATGAAATGACTTAGAATGAATCCAGAAATGATTGAAATGCTGAAATTATACTCAGAATTGCATTATTTGCACTTTATAGGCGTAATTACAATGTGTAATCCAATCTTTTTGATAAATAACATATGAATCAAATTCTAAACAGTATAAAGAGTTTAAATTATTATGATGAAATTACTTAGATTGACACGAGAAACGATCAAAGTGCTCAAATGATACTTAGAATTGCATTATCGCACTTTATATGTGTACTTACCATGTATAAATCGATCTTTTTGAATATATAATATATGAATCATATTATAGAGTATAAATGTAAATTATTGTGATCGATTAGAATGAATCCAAAAACAATTGAAGTGCTCAAATGATGATCAGAATTGCAATATTTGAAATTTATATGCGTAATTACCATGTATAATCCAACATTTTTGAATAACTAACATATGAAATTATATTCTAGAAAGTATAAAGAATTTAAATGTTGATTATTGTGATGAAATGACTTAGAATGAATCCAGAAACAATTAAAATGCAAAAATGATGCTCAGAATTGCATTATTTGCACTTTACATGCGTAATTAACTTGTATAATCCAATATTTTGGAATAAATAGCGCATGAATCAAATTCTAAATAGCATAAAGAGTTTAAATGTTTATTATTATGATGAAATTAATTAGACTGAATCCAGAAATTTTTGAAATGCTCAATCGAATTACAGAAATGCATTATTTGAAATTTATATGCGTAATTACCATGTATAATCTAATTTTTGAATAAATAAAATATGAATCATATTCTAGGCAGTATAAGTAGTTTAAATATTTATTCTTGTGATGAAATGACATATAATTAATCCATAAACAATTGAAATGCTCAAATGATGCTCAGAATTGCATTATTTGCACTTGATAGCATAATTAACTTGTATAATCTAATTTTTTGAATAAATATCGCATGAATCATATTCTAGATAGCATAAAGAGTTTAATGTTGATTATTATGATGAAATTACTTAGAATGAATCCAGAAATGATTGAAATGCTCAACCGAGGCACAAAAATGCATTATTGCACTTTATATGCGTGATTACCATGTATAATCCAATATTTTTGAATAAATAAAATAGGAAACATATGCTAGACAGTATAAAGAGTTTAAATATTTATTATTGTGAAGAAAATGACTTATAATTAATCCATAAACAATTGAAATGCTCAAATGATGTTCAAAATTTCATTATTTTGCAATTTATTTGCGTAATTACCATGTATAATCCAATCTTTTCGAATAAATAACATATGAATCATATTTTTGACAGTATAAAGAGTTTAAATGTATTTTATTGTGATAAAATGACTTATAATGAATCTAGAACGATTGAAATGCTCAAATGATGCTTAGAATTGCATTATTTGCATTTTATATGTGTAATTACCATGTACAATCCAATCTTTTTGAATAAATAACATATGAATCATATTTTTGACAGTATAAAGAATTTAAATGTAGTTTATTGTGATGAAATGACTTATAATGAATCCAGAAATGATTGAAATGCACAAATGATTCTCAGAATTGCTTTATTTGCACTTTATATGCATAATTACCATGTATAATCCAAAAAGTTTGAATAAATAGCATATGAATCATATTCTAGACAGTATATAGATTCTAAATGTAGTTTATTGTGATGAAATGACTTAGAATAAAAGCAGAAACAATATAAATGCTCAAATGATGCTCATAATTTCATTATTTTACAATTTATATGCGTAATTACCATGCATAATCCAATATTTTTGAATAAATAGCATATGAATCATATTCTTGACAGTATAAAGAGTTTAAATGTAGTTTATTGTGATGAAATGACATATAATGAATCCAGAAATGATTGAAATGCTCGAATGATGGTTAGAGTTGCATTATTTGCACTTTATATGCGTTATTACCATGTATAATCCAATTTTTTCGAATAAATAACATATGAATCATATTCTTGACAGTATAAAGAATTTAAATGTAGTTTATTGTGATGAAATGACTTATAATAAATCCAAAAACGGTTGAAATGCATAAATAATTTTCAGAATTGCAATATTTGCACTTTATATGTATAACCATGTATAATCCAAACATTTTAAATAAATAGCATATGAATCATATTCTACACAGTATAATAGAGTTTAAATGTAGATTATTGTGATGAAATGACTTAGAATAAAAGCAGAAAAGATAGAAATTCTCAAATGATGTTCTTGATTATATGAATGGTTAGTTATGCTATTTGGGTTAAAAATGCACTTGCAATTTTCCAAAGGTAATTGAATAATCGTTTCAAAGGAACGGAACAATTTTGTTGCAGTATATATTGATGATATTTTTATCTTTTCTGAGACAGGAGAAGAACATGCAAAACATTTGAAAATAATGTTGAAAATTTGAGAGATGGGAAAATTGCAGTTAAGGAAATAGAATTCCTTGGAGGAGTAATTTGGGACAAAAAGATAAAACTATAACCGCATATTATAAAGAAAATCATAAGTTTCGATGCAAAGAAACTCAAGAAAATGGCCGGGTTGAGGTCATGGTTAGGAATCTTAAATTATGCAAGGTATCCAAATCTAGGAACATTCTTAAGACCCCCTATATTCTAAAACTAGTCCTCACGGGGATAAGAGGTTGAAGAAAACCGATTCCCAGTTAATTGGAAAAATAAAGAAAATGGTACAAAATTTATCAGATTTAGCCGCCCCAAGATTCTTATATAATTTTGGAAACAGATGGTTGTATGGAAGGATGGAGAGGTGTATGTAAATGGAAAAAGCAAAAATATGATCTCATAAATACAGAGAAAGTTTGTGCATATGCCAGTGAGAAATTTCTACTTATTAAATCAACCATTGATGCAGAAATACATGCATGTATGGAAACCTTGAAGGCTTCAAAAATTCATTACTTAGATAAAAATGAAATAAGTCTCGGAACAGATTGTCAAACTATTATTAACTTCTATAACAAATCTGCACAAAATAAACCTTCCATAGTAAGGTGGATAAACTTTGTTGATTTCATTACTGACACAGGTGTAAATGTTAACTTTGAACATATTGATGGAAAAATGAATGTACTTGCAGATTCATTATCCTGACTTATTCTAAATATGGTGTACGATAAAAGCATAGATTATATGGCAGCTGCTTCGGACAGCATCCAGTTTTCTTCGAGCAACTTTAATGGACAAAATCGCCCCCTTTTACTACTTAGATATAGATATATGTGTAAATCCACAATTAAAATCTCAACCTTAATCCATATTATTTAAATTACGTTATGTATATTCTCAGATACACATGTAGGCATGTAGCTAGAAAATATATTTGACAAATTTGGTTACACTATAAAAAATATGATTCCATTAATTTCACTATGAATTTTACAGATAAAATAACTCATTATATTTCATTGTTAGACTAAATTTTATTTTTTTATCAAAAATCTTATTAAATATTATTTTAATTGATTGCATTTAATTAAAGAAAAATTATAAAAAAGGAAATAGTACTGGAATATATTTACTTACAAAGGGGTAATTTTGTCCACTAATGTTGTTTGAAGAAAAATAGACGTTGCCTGAAACAGCTGCCTATATATGGATATGCAAATAACTTGCTTGGAAGGAGCTATTAAGGAAGACTAGTGGGCGCTCGCGCGATCTATTTTTATTTTTATTAGTTATTTATAAATTGATAATATAATTTTTTTTAATATTTAAGAATTGTCAAACTTGCATCTGGTCTGTAGAGATCCAACATGACAAACCTTTCAATTTTCTATCTTTGGGCTCCGTTTGGATTCCATTTGGGAAGAAGGGAAGAAAAGAATAAGGAAATAAATTTATTATAAACAATCCAAACTCTTCACAAAATTATATACTTCCCAATACTTCTTTCCTTCTTCCCACACCTTATCCAAACGGAGCCTTGAAGTCCAAAGAGGAAATATAAGACCTAGTCCTATTATTAACGCAACAAAGAAATCGAATTATTCACGATCCACCAATACATTTCGAAATATACAGTCTAAAAAAAAGAAGAAATTGGTGTTGATAGGAATAGGTCAGTGAAATGAGATTGGTACGTTGCATGACCTTCTCTTTTTTGTTAATTGATACATCTCGAATAATTTAAAAAAAATGGAGATGTTACGTTTTTAGATTTCAAGTAATTTTGAGAAAGGTCAGTCAATCATAAAAATAACCACTTACAAAATTACCACAATGCATCAAACACATGAACACTATGCCCCTCACAGCTAATACACCCTTCTATATCAACTATTTGGTCTGATACGCCAGCATAATTATGATGGCAGATTGGTAGTAAACATTAAAATGTCTAAATAGCCTGCCAGATAATATAACAACAATACTCCACTTCACACCATATAAACACATAATAGACGCTTTATTTATTATTATTATAAGTAACTCAATTTCAAACCCTGAAGTTACTGTAGGTAAAGCTCAAATCGCAACGGTTGTGTTACTGTTCTGGAATGGATCCGAGCCCTTCGTCTCCGCTAGCGCTGCTGCCTTTTCTCTCGCTTTCGCGAAGGTTCCTCCACAGACCACGGACACATCTCGGTTGTTCCTCTCTCTTTGATGGATCTAGGGTTTGCGAAGTGAGACCAGAAGAGACGACTATCGCTGCAGTAAAAGCTTTGATGCTCTCCCATTTCGCCTTCCTCCTTTCTACGCTGCTCCTGTCTGCCGCCTGCGTTACTTTGTTTTTTTTAGATTTCCTCCGCTTTTCCATATGTAGCCGTAGCAGATCCGGCTCCTCCTTTTGCCCAGTCCGTGGTATTGTCCCGCTATGTCTCGCGGTCATTCCAACATGTACGGATGTCTAAAGTGTTATGCTTCTTCCTTTCCAGAAGGTTCTTGCCACTGTTCTCTTTCGAGGGTTTTTTCTGACCTTCTCCTCTTTCTCACTAATTCTACGCACTTTTTCTATGCCAGATCGGTGGATGAAAAGCAAAAGAGAGGAGTCTTGCTAGAATTTCTCCTGATCCCTTTGTTTACCTTTCAGGCCTGGTCTGATGTTCTCCAATTCGATCTGATATGTACTCTTTCTTCTCTTCGATTATTAATTAAATTTTCCTCTTTCCTATAATTTCCATTCCCACTTAATCTGCTAAATTAAGCTTCTCCTTCCTCTTGGCACCTCTTACCTTCTCTTGAAATTCCTATGGCATTTTCTTCTTTCCTTCGCTTCTACAGGGATGAATTGCTCATGTACACCCATCTCTGGTGAGTGCTACTTTAATCTATTCCATCTCTCTCCATTTCTCTTCTTTCGTACTTCTTTTTTTTTTAAATTTGGTTGGCTTTTAAGTTTTAGGTGTGCTGTATAATCTTTCTTCGTCGTTTTCTCAACTGTACCGGCATTAGAGATTGCGTGGCCTGAAAGGTAACATTTGTTTCTCTGTCTCGCTCTACAACCTCATGGCAAATTTATCTCCTTTGATTATTCTTACAGGATTGAAATTGATCATAAGATAATGAGTTTCAAGGTGTCAACAGTGGGAGGATTGCTTTACAAAATATTATTAGTTGATTGATTTGGATTGAAAATGAATAGAAACTTTAATTTTTTTTGTTGATAATAATTGATTATTGATTTATTCATTGTACTTGAATGACAAAAGTTTTTTGAATTTAATTATTATTTTCAAAATAAAACTCAATCAAACAAAATAGAAGTATCAAATGGAATGTGTTGTCCAGTGGAATGTGCTGTTCAGTTGGGTTGTCTTTGTTTCATCGTCTAATTTGATACTTGGTTAGGTTGTCTTGAAGCTGCTGGTGTGCTTTTTTATGCCTTTTCTGTTTTTTTTTTCTTGGTATGTATCGACGGAAACAAGTGTCTGATTCTGGTGTTTTTTATTTTCTGTTTCTTAGCCTGTGCTCTTCAGTCTCTTTGTTTTGTTCTGTCTGCTCCATCCAGGTTTGTATTTTTCAGTTTCTCTACTTATTAATTTTTCGGGTTTGTCCGCATCTTGGCTGGGTTGGTGTGGATAGTGATTGATGCTGTTCCAGTTTGATTTTTGCCTATTTGTAGCTGAAATACTTATTTCATCTTTGATGTTTACCTTGCTCATTTTTTGTCCTTGACCGTTTTGCATTGTTTTTTTTAACTCTTTTTTTTCATTGTGTGTGATTAGCAGATGAAAACACTGTGGTACAAATCTATAATTTGTCCAATAGGCCTGACTCAGTGAGGATGCAAGTCAGGATAGCGAGGATATGGGCAGCAACATACAAATCTCACTTGCGTGTTTTTAGTATAAATATACGGTCATTCATGCGAAGTTTTAAAGAACTAATCGGCAACGATTAAATTGAAGAAAATGTATTAGTGATTTTTAATATTTTAATTTGAGGGTGCAATTAAGGTCGGATTCTTGATCTTTGCTTATAAAAGAGCAAATGTAGAAGGGACTGAATTTGTAAGTTGTAACTATAGCCTTTATGGCACACTTCCTGATCACTTCACCATATTGACATAACATATTTTCTTCAATATTTCAGCACAAAGATGACTTATCGCCTGTTTTAAAAGAGCAAATGTAGAAGGGACAAACAACACCACCGCCAGAGCTTCAGACACCATCTCCGGCTATAGCCAGTACTGCAGATCACTCTATACAATCTACTGACAGTCTGACCCATAGCACTAGACAGTAGATAACACAATAAGCTTATTCTTTATATTTTCACACAAAAAGAATTCTCCTCACAATGCCTGCACAATTTATTACTATTTTCCTTGATGCGGATGGAATATCTAACTCTCACCAGCATCATCTTCTGTTATAACCGGGCTTTTCACTGATATAACATTGGAAGATGATAAAATGTATAGCTTAAGTAGAAATTAGTAATATAGATAGAAAGAACAATAAACAGTCGTTGATAATTGTCTTGCTGATCGTTTCAAACAAAGTCACTGCGCATGTGCGTTTCTTGGTGATTTAATTTTCTAAAATCATTTCTATATCGTACAGTAACCTCTGCAATCACGCTCTGACGGACATGCATAACCAAGCCTGAAAATCCCCAAGACCGATGCTGCTCAAGATATCCCATCCTCCACAAAGGAACGACGCTATCTCACTACTCCGTAAAGGTGCTGTTCGTTCAGTTTGATTTTTTTGGGCACTTTCTTGCCTAACAGGTCTGTGATGTGGATAAAATAGGTATTTCCTTTAAGTGTGTAATTGGCTTGACCACCATCAAGAAAACTCAATGTAATACATCAAAACATCCAAGTACTTTAACAATTGTTGACATTTCATAGCATCAACATAAATAAAAATTTCCATCATATGATTTCTCTTTCTGGTGCTTATATGCTAAAGTACCTTATGGACAGTCAATGAACTGATGCATTTGGTGCAGGTATAGATAACACAAACCATATGTGCAGAGGAGAACAACACAACCCTACAGGCTAGGTATAACAGAAATAAGATAGTCTGATGGCTTTGGCAAAGACAGTAGAAGTAAGAGAAACATTGAAGATCCAGGTAATCATCTTAATCATTTTCAATCTCATCTCATCTTATTTTATTTAATTTTCAAGTTTTGATGTTTTTTCATACTTTCATACAACTGTCATGAAATATCAGTACAATTCTTAGGATAAAAAATACATGTTTGTGAAAAATGGTAGGCACCATGTGTACAGAGAACATGATCTTATTTGGCTGATCTTTAGAGCATACTATTTAAATGATTGTTGCCAATGCAAATTTTGAATATATAGCTTTTGTATACTAAAAGAAAGTCAAATTAATGGTCCAGTTGAATTTAGTAAATAAGCTATTTGCTCCTTTTCCATTTTCATTTTCAACTTCATTTTGAATAACTATGTGCTCCTCTTCCACTGTGTATACTAAGAGAGTCAAATTAATGGTCCCATCAAATTGTTCATGAATTTTTAACTCCAGTTTGGGACATGCATCAATCTAGGACAATTGGGCTAGCAGATATGAGTTGCTACTCTTCGACTTTATGTTAATACAACTCTGTACTATGGTGGAATCTGTGTAAGGTTCTTTGTTTTGTTTATCTTTTCATTTTTCTTTCCTTTCATGTCCTTTTCTAATTCATGCTTGATTATTCTTATTTTTTAGAACAGTCAATAATAGTTGTTTTAACTAAAATTTGAACAAATTTTTTCTGTGTGTGCAATTTAAATTGTGGTCGTGGTATTCTCCTGTGTCTGCATACATCCAGTGTTTGAAAAAATCCCTCAACACCCAAGGTTCCTAGACAGTTTGATCATTTATCAATAAAAAAAAAGATAGTGAAAATGACATGTATCTTTTGGTTTTCTTATTGGAAAAATTTTTAGGTGATGTGTCAGGACCTCCTTGGCCTTCTCTAAATTAGTTTTGTCGGTGCATAATGTTTCTCCAAGTTCTGTGCCAGTCATATAGATGCTGGTATAGTGGTCATGTGCAACATATCAATTTTGTTGTTTGAATGTAGATGTTGGGTATCGAGAGATGATAGACATATACACATGAGAGGGTTAATATTATGGATTAATAATTTGTTTGGTCAGTAAGTAATCATTGATCTCATTATATTTTCTAGGCAACGATTGTTCTAGCAAAGTAAATTATAAGCTTGAAATAACATTGGTAACATTGTCAGTATTATGATAATACTCTGTGTGATGATACTCTTATAATTCGTAACGTCAAATTTCTTGGGACCGGTGTCTGATTTTCTATGGAATCATAGAAAAAACAAAGCAATCTCAATGGAATTTTGTTCAGTTGTTCTACGTTATGGTAAAATTAGTAATTGGAGACTTATTTTCCCTTTTAGTATGGATTGTATTGTATTGTATTTTGTATTTGAATCTAATTTGATGAAATATATCTGACTAAATAAGGAACAGCCACCAAATAACAAAGTAAACGAGTGAAAAATATAGAAAAAAATAGCAGCAGCCACCAAATAACTAAGTAAACAAAAAGACCACCTAAATCTATAATACAATCGTCTTAGATTGATCATACATCGCGCGTAGCGCGATGCAACAGCTAGTTATTATTATTTTGCATATCAAGGTTTTAAGTCAGTAACAATCACAAAAACATCTTGAAAATTCAGTATTAGACCTTTCCAATTCGAATAGAATAGCATGGACCTCCAGTAACCAATTCCTCATCAAATAATCGAAGCGACACCTGCCAATTAGCCAAACCAAAATAGAAGAACCATAATGTACCAACACACTACATGTTCAGGACCTGATCTTCTTTTGTTCTGGAGCTGACTATAGCTTAGAAGCTCGTCCCTCGTCTGTCTACCATATGATCAACCTAACCACCAACTAACTATAGTAATCAGAATGAGCCAAATTTTAATAACAATTGATCCCCACATATGCATGAGCATAAACCAAATAGTAAATTATTAAAGTAGGCTAATTTCCCAAAAATCAGCTACGTATCAACTGATTCTTAGCTATGTATGAACTCGTAAGCAATCTTCATTAGCTAATTCTAAACAAATCAAATTATCATAAGGAAGAACGACCTATTCTTACCACTTGAGGTTTTCAATGGCGCTGGGCAAAGTCCTACATGAAATAATATGTATAGCAAAGTTAACAGATATATTAATTCAGAAATATAAATTGTGTTCATAATGATTTATTAAGGATTCCTAAAAATGCAAAAGAGTTATTCTAGTCTATAATATTGATTTAATTTTAAACCATAAAATTTGAATCTATATAAAAAATTTAAGAAGTTTGAGAAAAAAAAAGATTATAATATCCATGAACCAACTCCAATCAAAAGTTATAAACTGTCCAAGAGAATTCCATCCTTGTTTTGCACTGTACAACTTTGAGAATATTAAAACAAAAATAGGAAAACAAACCAAGCTAAAGTCTTAAAAAAGTAAAAAAAAAAAAAATTAAAAAAAAAGATTGCATGAGTAGATGAATTTCAGTATGACAGACTTCATTGCACATGATAACCTTAATAAAATAAACTTAAAATGGTAAGAAGTCAACAGAAACATTTGTTTAAAATTTCAGCATCTAATTCGTAACTCGTGAAAAAAAATTCACATATTCTAAAAGAAAATAATTCATCGAAAGGACTAAATTGAAATAATTTTTGCACTTCATGATTAGAGAGCATATTTAGAAATAAAATAAATATGAATATGAATTGATCCATCTGAACATACAGAATAAAAGGAAAAAAATGGAGTTATTGGGGTCTTGAAATGAAAACCTCACCAAATTGAGGAACTTGTTTGGAAGAGAAACTAATTACTAAAAGTCTGATGCATCCATCTCTATGAATCTAATCTAGACCTTACAGCAGATTCATTGCCCTAAATGGAGCTTGTCCAGAAGAGAGACTAATTATGAAAAATCTGATGCATCCATCTCTAAGAAGCTAAGGTAGATCTCAGAGCTGATCCATTGCCCAAATTATTTGTACTAAAAATATTTAAATAATTTGTCAAAGATTAGTTTGGACAGGTTTTTCAAAACATGCAAAATATAATATAGAACACAAATTATGATTTCTTTTGAAAAATAAAACAAAACTTAATTTACGTGACCAAATTGGTACCAGAAAAGTTCCCTACAGTTTCATGTCATTCTCATGATCTCATCACTTATTGGTTGATCTAAGAAATAAAGACATCATGCAACATATTCAATAATACCATCTATAAAGGTATTATCATCATTTTAAACATAAAAAAATATCATCCTATGAAAATCTGCTGACAAAAATTTTATCATTTCACAACCACCATAGTGAATAATAACATGAGACATGGACTTATCTTGGCATATATTGTCGCTTTAACCCATAAAATAAAGTTCAAAAGAGCAGAGCACATTTAAAAAGTTATCTATGGATAAGTTTTAGCTTGTTGAGGCAACTGGACTAAAAATAAAGAGAGCATGCCATAGCAAAAATCCAAACCTGAAAAATATAGGAGGCAATTATTGTTAGGAAATACTTAATTTTAATTTTGTGACTAATTACACTTAATTAATCCAATTAAAACACAAGCAAATCGGATCTAGTGCTTAAATTCAATCCAACACAAGAGATAGGTGGGAAATTTGTACCTCTTTTGATATTGTAATCAAGAGGTTCGATCCTACGGCTTAGAAATCGATGGGGTGCTCTCCAAACTCCTCCAATTCGAAACGCCTCGAGTCCACTAAGGTATTAACCAAGTTATTCTCGAATCGTGCTAGCGATGAGAATAACAAGTCTAATCCCAAAGCTTTCCCTTTCTTCAATCAATTCAACAATTAATTTGTGAAAGGGAGAGCTCAACACATGAGCAATTGTGTGGAGAGATGAGAGAGAGAGGGGCGGCGCATAAGAGGGGAGAGTGGCCGCTAGGGAAGGGAGAAAGAGCAACTATCCAAGGAGCCTCCATAAAGGTACTTATATAGGCTCCAAACCCTAGCACAAAGTTCGCACAAATTATATGGTGTGTCATCCCACCTACCACCTCTATAGGCCGGCCTCATTATGGGCCTAGATAGGCCACTAGCTCATCTCATCTAGACCTCAATTCTATTAATTAAAGGCCCCATACAATTGCTACTTAATTGGACATTTAATTTACCAATAAATAAAAGCCCAATTAACTTAATTAAATTAAGTGTGTTGTTTATAAATAATTATTAACTTAATAATAATTATTTAGAGATTAGACAATGCATTAATTTATTTCTATATGATCCATTTGATTTAATTAATTATAATGGTCCATAATGTTATTTAATTAATTAATCAACTTATCGTATTTTGCAATACTCACTGTTGCAAATAAATAAATAATGCGCGTATGGTTAAACACCTTATTATGTGTGACCCTTTGAGGATTTACTATGTTGGACATAGAATTAAATCGTTATTTAATTCCAATAATCATAAGCGGTATCTAGCAACACGTTATGATTCCCAATTCGCATAAATAGTGTACTACTACAGTATTTAAATCCTGCATAAGAGAATAAAAGTATTTCTCTATTTTGATTCTTATGTCACACGATATCATCGTATAATTCAAGATAAGAATGTGTCATTCTTGCAGATTATACGTTTCTTGATCTAGAGTTGATCGCTTAGTTGCGCACATACGATCCAACTCCATCAAGGGGCCCAAACAGATATCGTCACTCACTAAGTGAATTAATGAGGGACATACGGTTTTCTTGATGATTAGTTTTTTCCCGCACAATTCAAAAGAACATAAATAAAGTCTGTATAGCAGCCCTTATCGAAAATCAGCGGTAGACAATATTTATTGAACCTATCCTCATGTGGAAAAGATAAACATCTCAAACTTAGAACCAAAATCATAACGAAATAAATAATGACACATAACACAATCCATATATTTATTTTGTTGGGTCAAGTCATGTACTATGTTCCATAACATATACATATGCAATTAAGTTGGTAATTCTTTACCTATGATTAGTAGAACTTAATTATCACTTAACTTGCATACTAATCTTCTATGATAATTAATGTTCATTTGTTAATTATCAAGATTATGGACCGTTTAGATTTATTATTATCATTCTAAAGAATGATCCACAGAGATCTACAATTCAGATTCTCAACATGAATAATATGTCAATAATAAATCTAGAAACAGATGATAAAATATCATCCGTAACATAAACTAATATTTAAGTCATCAAATTATTGATTTCTAGGACATAACTCTAACAATTATCACATAATTTTCTCATTCCACCACTGCGTTGCAACCAAATCTAAAAACAATACCTTTATCCATAAATGCTGACTTTTATCCACCATAGTACCTCTTCCTAAACCATAATCATTTTTTGTTATAAATATTTGGTCTGTAATGAACTTCCTAATTGAACTTACGAAGAAAAACAAAATCTGTCTTTTAGTGTCAACTTATATTAGGCTTTTTAAAATGTGCTGCACTCAAATTGCTTTCGCCTCTCATCTCAGAACCTTCGTCCCTGATCTCTGAGAGAAAACGATAGTACTCGATGAAGACTAAGAAGCCAACTTGTCACAGCTCAAGCCAAGAGTATAAATTTAAGAATTGAATTTGTTTTACTTGTCAAAAACCTATATGTTGAACAAAAATCCTGTTTTCATTAGTTCTTGGATCCTAAGATAGTAGAAATTTCTTATATTTTAGGATGGTGTCTTTTTTACAACAAACCAAGAATATATAACATTTTAATTATTAATTATCAAGGAAATCCAAGGTTTCAGAAGTCTTCACCAAACTAGATAATAATTCATTTTAGTAAGCATACATACTAAAAATCATAAAAATTAATGAAAAATATGAAAATCTGAGGAAAACAAAATGCCATCTCTCTTACCATAATCAAGCACAACAACATCTCATTTTTTCCCCTACATCTGCTTACCTGGTACACTGTGTCCCATCTTCCTTTACTATTTTGGTTGGTGAAGATGGCATTTTATTAACAGTGAACGATGAATGCTTCAGAAAGCCCTTTGGTACTTTACCAGCACATAGGATTCTTCTGTATTAAGCTTATGAGTTCGGGTTAATTAGTTAAGATTCGTTAGACAAAGATTAATTTAAGATAGTCTTGTACTTTTCGGTTATATAAGACCCAGTAAGCATTCTCTGATTAAATTAATGAAAACAATCATTCTTTCATTAGCTGCTATTACTCATCTCTCTAAAGCTTAGAACTCTCTGTAGACACCTATAATGCACTTGAATAGAGGCAAAAATAAAGTGAAGGAAATCAATGCCAGAACATTATGAAAATAAAGGCGTAAAGAAGAGGGGAAGAGAATATATATTACCTGGTACACTGTGTTCCATCTGTCTTTGCCTAGTTTTTTCAATTAACTTGTCAACAACACAATTCCTGCTGAGTTGTCGCTGAAGAGAGAGAAAGAGAAAATAAAGACGTAAATAAGAAATTAAGAAGAGAAAATCAAAGATCGAAGCAAAAATAAAGGCTATGATAACAATTCATCAGCAAAAGAAGAAAATAATCACAGATTTCGAAGAGAAAATGACCAAAATAATGGTGAGAAGAAGATTGGGAAAGGAACCAAAAGGAACAAAAACACTTACTGGATAAGGTGCTAAACACAGGTGGTTAAATCAAAAGGAAAGAAGCGATCTACTCGCTAGCTTGCGTAAAGCCTTCAAATTTGCATCAAAAGGGAGAAAGCAAGTCTCTGAGCCACTCGAGATACAGAGGAGAAGAATTAAGAGAGCTGACATGGGAGAGAGGAGAGGAGAGAAGAAGGCTGTGGATTGTTGAGAAAGGGAGAGAGTATGAGAGGAGAAGAATCAAGAGAGGCATGGCGTGTATTGACAGCCCATGTCCTGTCCTGTCAATCCTCTGGTCGTTTTTTACAAACGACCACCTGGTCGTTTTCGATCTGGACCGTCTGATTTAATCTCAACGGTTAATATTTTTTCGGGCCTATCAATCGTGGTACTAGCACGGGACATCCATAGCCATTAAGATTAAATCAGACGGCCCAGATCTAAAACGACCAGGTGGTCTGCCGACCAGAGGATATGGTTCCCATGGCTTGTTGACTTGTTGTGCGCAAAGAAGGGGCTCGGAACTGTCCAGAAGAGATGCAATGGACGGTCACGATAGAAGAGATGAAACGAACGGTTTGGATAAAGTTACTGTCGGGAGAACTGTGGATCTACATGCGCGCAGCCAACTGCAAATTCATGTATTGTCTTTTGACTTTTGATGTCTTTTGATGAGTTCCTTAATAAATCAAGGATAGAGATTAATAAAAAAAAAAAAAAGAGAGGAAGAGTGGAGGACCCGTATTTTTAATAATTTGTTTTTGTACAGGTTGATTTTTAATGGAGCTTTTGAAGTACTGAGTTACTAAAAAGAATAACAGGTCAGGCACAAGACGAGCAATTACTGATGCTAAAAGGTGGAGTTCACTAAGCGGAGGATCTGAAGGACTGAAAGAAATGACGAGACTCACTAGCAAAATCATATTTGAAAAACTATCAAGTGAATGGAGGGAATACAATACCGAAAGAGCACAAAATACGAGACAATGGGCGGATTATTCTATTTTCAGTGCAAATGAGCTTCACAAAGCCCAAGCTCTGAAAACATTAAACATGTCAAGAAATTGAAACAATGTTAGCCATGTGTAATTTACAAAAGGCTAAATTAGAAGCATGGGCTAGCAAGGACAATTGGGCTCGTGATGCATTAGGCCCAGTGAATGCGCACATTGCCGACCTAATTCAATAGGAAATTGATCTCTACCATCTAAGACTGACTACTAGCATCTATAGAATTCACTGGATTCATCAAGTGGAATTAAGGATAATTTGGCAATTTAAAAAATCGCACCTAAATAAATACTCAAACTCTCTCTCTCTCCAAATCCTATCTAATCCGCCTCTCCTCTCGCGTCTTCTCTCTCCATCGCTCCGTCTCCGCATCTTCTCTCTCCATCGCTCCGATCAGATCGACGAAACAGTCGTCCACTCCAACCCCTCTGCTCTTTTCCCTCAACGTGGCATCGTACGGTACTGAGGCCCATGTGAAGCTTTCCGGGCCGTCGCTTCACGAGCCCAAGGACCCTGACTTGTACGCCTTCTTTTTCTTTTTTCAATCTTTTGGTCTGGTATTCTTTTCATTTTGCTCGTGAGCTTAATTTATAAAGGGTTCAGGGTTTACAGTTGAAGTGAATTTTTTTCAATTCTTGTCCCAACAATAAAGATTCTTAGGTATACAACTGAACTGCTACTGCTACTGTACTGAACACATCCCTTAACGTTGTAAACTGAGCACAAAAAACTATGAAATCAAATTTCTGCTGCAGATAATTGAACACATACACACTTTAAATTCATCCCTTATCAAGTTTAACTGAATATAAAAAATTAAAACTTGATATTACAACTGCATCAAACTGAACACTAACGCATATTAACCCATCCCTTGACTCATCTAACTGAATAAAAATTAGGTCCACTTGATGACGTCAGCGGGCAAAAAAAATTTTCAAAAATTTTTTTCGAAATTTTTTTTGATGACGTCAGCACGAAAATTGATGACGTCAGCAGCAGATTGATGATATCATCACGCGAATTGATGACATCATTAAGAAAAAACTGGACTCATCCATTTGTATGCTTGGATGTTTTTTGCTTGGATTCTGTATATCAGCTCCGAATTCAATATCACAATTATATGAATAATATCGCTCAGAGTTATTACTATTAGAGTAATTATTCTAGTATAATTATTTTCAGTTTATTTTTTATAAAATATCAGGAGTATGGATACTTTTCAGGGTGGAGTTGGTGAGATGCTTGCTACCTTATATTTTATTTGCGTAGCGTGTTTTAATTGTTTTGTAAAAGCATCAATAATATAAGATGATTTTTTAGTGTAGAGGAGTGTTAAGGTAATAGTGTGTTTTGTTTACTTTTGTAATATACTTTTTGAGTGGGGAGGAGTATTGATGTAAACAATCACCTGTGGTATACCAATTATATGAGTGGACGATAGGGCCCACAATAGTGCATCCGTACTCAATAATTGATTTACTAACCTGGTTGATATATATATATATATATATGATGGCTAATGTGCCATAGATGGCACAGAGGGTCCCATGCCATAGAGTCATTTTTCGAGATCCAAAATTCAAATGCTCAATCCGAACTTTTCAAATTATTCACTAAATTAAAATACCTTTGGAGACCAAATTTAACATTTTTTTTGAATTTTTTTGCTATTTATTATGATATTTTTTAAAAACGTTATAATTAGAGTATTTCAGTGTTAGAGTTATGTCCTAGAAGTCAATAATTTAATGACTTAATTATTAGTTTATGTTTTGGATGATATTTTATCATCTGTTCCTAAGTTTATTATTGACAGATCATTCAGGTTGAGGATCTGAATTGTGGATCTCTGTGGATCATTCTTTAGAATGACAATAATAAATCTAAATGGTCCATAATCTTGATAATTATCAAGGAACATTAATTATCATATAAGATTAGTATGCAAGTTAAGTGATGATTAAGTTCTACAAATCATAGGTAAAGAGTTACCAACTTAATTGCATATGTATATGTTATGGAACATAGTACAGGACTTGACCCAACGAAATAAACATATGGATTGTGTTATGTGTCATTGTTTATTTCGTTATGATTTTGGTTCTAAGTTTGAGATGTTTATCTTTTCCACATGAGGATAGGTTCAATAAATATTGTCTACCGCTGATTCCCGATAAGGGCTGCTATACGGACTTTATTTATGTTCTCTTGAATTGTGCGGGGAAAAGCTAATCATCAAGAAAACCGTATGTCCCTCATTAATTCACTTAGTGAGTGACGATATCTGTTTGGGCCCCTTGATGGAGTTGGATCGTATGCGCGCAACTAGGCGATCAACTCTAGATCAAGAAACGTATAATCTGCAAGAATGACACATTCCTATCTTGGATTATACGATGATATCGTGTGACATAAGAATCAAAATAGAGAAACTAATTATTCTCTTATGCAGGATTGAAATATTGTAGCAGTACACTATTTATGCGAATTGGGAGTCATAACGTGTTGCTAGATACCGCTTATGATTATTGGAATTAAATAACGATTTAATTCCATGGCCAACATAGCATAATTTCTCAAAGGGTCACACATAATAAGGTGTTTAACCACACGTGCATTAATTATTTATTTGCAACAATTGGTTTTGCAAAATATAATAAGTTGATTAATTAATCGTATACCGTCATGGACCGTTATGATTAATTAAGTCAAATAGATCATATAGAAATAATTTAATGCATTGACTAATTCCATATTAATTATTAAATAGTTAATAATTAATTATAATCAACACATTTAATTATTTGAGCTAATTGGGCTTTAAATTAATTGGTTAATTTAATGTCCAATGGAAGGTGCAATTAAATGGAAGAGTATTGGGCTCAACTAAACTTGAGGCCCAACCCAACCTAGGGGTTGGTAGGTGCGGCTAGGGCAAGGGGCATTTTTGTCCATGCAATTTTGGATGAGAGCTAGTTGAGTGGCCTATATAAAGGGGTGTTCTTTGGGAGCAAACCCTAGCCTCCACACAACCTCTCTCTCTCTTCTCTCCTTGGCCGAACCTCACAAGAGGAAGGAAAAATTTTAGATTTTTCCATCACTTTTTCTCTCTTCTCTATACCACCTAGCTCATGTGTTGAGCAAACTTCCCACCTAAAATTAATTGGAGAATTAACTAGAACAGGGAAAGCTTAGGAATTAGTCTCATTTCTCCTAATTACTAGCATAATTAGTTGAGAAGGTGGTTAATTCCTTAGTGGACTCGAGGCGCACGATTAGGAGGTGCTTGGAGGGCACGCCACCGACATCAAAGCCGTTGGAACGAGCCTCTTGGTTGCGATACCAAGAGAGGTATATTTCCAACCCTTTTCTCTTGTGTTGAATGGCTTTTGTGCTAGATCTTTATGTGTGTGATGTTTAATCGGTTAATTAACTTGTAATTAGCACAATAAATAAAAATTACACACTTCCTAACAGTGGTATCAGAGCACATGGTCGTACTTAAGCTATTTTGACACTTAATTAAGAGAAATTGGCTAATTAACGGATTAGTAGAGATGATGCGTTTGTTTGCGATCTGGAAATGGTATTTTCTGTGTTATTTCGCATTTTTCGCTTTGATATGTTCTCTGGAAGATCTTTCCATCTACATGAAAGTTGTAGATCTGTGGATTGTGATTCTTTTGGCGTTAGATTCACATTTTTCTGAATTAATATGGATTTATTGTGAATAAAACGGCGACAGTGCGCAGAACCAGTTTCTGCTCGTACTGTCCTGTTTGAATGGCTTGAAAGATTTATATTTTGAATATAAATACCAGTGTTCTTTGGCTAGAATCAAAGAGGACTTGAAACTCTTTCTGAGCATGTGTAGATTGTTGCATGACTCGGATTAATTTGTGAGTTTTCAAGTATGAAAAAGAAGAACTTGTCAGATCCAGTTTATTGAGCAAATCGATTGTTCTAATAAACTGTACCAATTGAGAACTCCTTTAAAAATTCTTTTTAAATGGAGTTGTTCTATTTTGAGTTAGTATTCCAGGAAAATTAATTTCATAATTTTTCGTGGAAGTTTGGACCTTCAACTAGGTTAAAATCTTTCCATCGACAGTCTATTCCAATACAGGATTTGTTGATTGTTTAGCATGTAACTTGATATTATTGAACTGAACTTGGTTGTTTTCTTTTCATGAATTGTTAGCCTATAGTCTAATCTAGTTTTTCTATGCATATTGTATATATAAAAACTGGATAGAAGGTGGCCTAACAGACCAAATGGTCGAGAGGATAAGCTGAAAATCTCATAACGGTGTTTCGTGCACTTATAAGAGATTTGTCTTTTTTTATTCTCCCAGATGGTTTAAGATCTCTTCTTGAAATTTTTACTGTTAATCACAATTATGATAAGAAGCTTAAGTAATTTATTTGAGAATTTTTGGAGACCAAAAACTATTGATTTTGTTGGATTCCATTAGTTACGTTTTTTGTTAAATTAATATTTTTCTAAGTATTCAAACTAGTTGAAAATAATTAGAAAACTCCTTGTTTGATCTCCTTTCAGTTATGGGATGTTGAAAGAACTTTCTAAATGAATTTAAACAAGGTTGGTTGTTTAAAATTGAGAATTTATGCACGGAATATACTTATGGCAAACAATATGGAAAGATGCTTGAAAATCGTTAATTGGAAACAAAGTGCTTGTATGTGCTAATTTTGTTTTGTAGGTGGAAAGTGGATTTAGTATGGCTCATGACTCAATGCCTTGTGGTTGTAAATTTGAATGCATGTGTGAATGTTTGTAATGCGGCCTTTGGTGCCATTAATTAATTAATTCGTTGATTAATTTTTGATGTAACTTGTGTGGCTTGCATGCCCCTAAGGCTAGGAAGGGAGTAGGATGTTCCCACATGTATTTTTGTTCCTTTATTTTATATAGGATTTAGATCCTTATAGAATGTAGTGGGAGGGACAAGGATTAGATTAGTTTTGCTTCATGGACGATGTGGCGAAACTAATGCAAGCGGGAGCCATACAAACCCACAACTATAGATGAGATACTTATGTGTGATTGCTTGTGATTGCTATGAATTGTCATAGGCTAGGTATGGGTGTATGCTTACATGACCACCAAACAAGTGTCACTTAATTGATTGTCCCAAACAAAACATGATTAAGTTAAATCGCCCTCCTTCTCTCTATCCCCTTCTAACGTTGTATGATCGTTCATTGATGCATTCTCGCCGACGCGGGACATCGTGTTCCATCATCTGTGTCGGGGTGTAAATCGGATTTACTAGGAGCAAATAGAGAAAGGTTACTTAACGATGTTTTCTAATCGGATTGGACATCGGGGCGAAGTTTGTGGATGTACATGTGATATTTCACAAACCAAGAATCATATGGAATGATTGGTTGGAGAACCTACCTTATCTAGTTGTTTTGGTGTCACGCCGACGCTAGCACCATCTCAACGAAAATAGGGATCTTGGAAAACCTACTACATTTGGGACATTAAATAAATGTAGTGGGAGTTTTATTTGTTATAAATAAAACAATTGCATAAAATATATGACCTTAAATTGATTTTGTTATAGATGTTTAAATTGTTAATTTTGTTGCGATCAATCTTTTGAAAATTAACAAACTCGTTTCTAAAAGTATTCACTTAAAGAAGTAATACCGATTCCTAAGACACGATCTTAGTGAAGAGAAACTTGAGTATGTCAATTCTCAAAACTTTCCTCAAACTATCCGAACGTAGCAACGCGATGATTGATTGACTTTTGGCGAAAAGTTATTCAATAAAGCGTATGGCTAATATCCTCATTTGAAATTTCTAGACCTTTGAATTAGAGAATTCATATGGACTAGATTTAACTCGTACGCTCTCATCCGCTTACTCAAGAAAGTGTTCTTGGGGAAAGTAGATATTAACTCCATCATTTATGATCGAGTATAAAGAATATGAGTTGACCAAGAGATTCTTCTTTTAAAAGAAGTTATATGAATGTTTCATTGGCTTACAAATCGAAAGATTTAAATAGCTAATTGATGACTAGAGATATTAATCTCCGATATCAAGGATTGTTGATATTGTCATACGATCTCTTTAGAATTATAAAGGATATAATGTTACCTTCTTCGCACACTTATTGATGCAAAAGGTAATTGGTTAAGTATTCAAGAAATACTTCACCAAGATATGAGTTGAAATTTCGAGACCCTCGATTGTGATTATGTATCACATGAGTTATTTCATTTGCCGTTTTATGGGAGGCATTTGAAAGGTTGTCCGAAGTACCATGATTGTGACGATTAGAAATATTCTAATCCTAAAGTGTATTTGTCGTTCAAATTATCTCACTATCTCTAATTTACACTAGTAACTTGATGCTAGTTCATATTCTCATATTTAACGAAATGTGTTGGCAATGAAGAATAAGAGAATGTTCGAGAGATGTAAAGTAAACTCCGTATAGGAAATGACTTGTTCTTCTAAGTCATTACCATTGAATACGTAGAGTTATCTTTATTAAGAGTTTGTTTAGGAATTGAAGGTTGCATACCTTAATCCTAACCTCTCAAAACGTCTACATTTCATATTCGATGATGGATGATTATGTTTAGTAAAAGACAAGTTCTTTTATTATGGATTTGTTTATATGATTTCGTTCATCTTGATTGAATTTGCTTGAAATAGATAAACAAGTTTTGAATGACAAATAGGATGCGTAAGACTTGACATAAAGTATTTGACTTTCATGTTATATATAACCGCTTAGTCACATACATAAACGAGAATCGCATTACAAGAGTCTACGTAACGTAGAGCTCGTAATTCAATTCGATTTTAAATCGATTGATATGCGAATCATGTTTGTTAAATGACAAAAGCGCCTTTAACCTATGAAGGTTTAAGGACAAGTGAATTAATTAGGACTTATACATATCGATGTATAAAGAATTAAAGACCTATAAGTACTTGTGCAATGAAAGGTTGTTGATACTTTACTACTTAACCAACGATCATTGTAGATATTAACATATCTATTTGATAAGGTATAAGTATGAACCTTTTGACTAGTTCAAAGGAGTTCAAGAGTGAAGTTTAAAAGACCGTTCAAGAAAAATGAAAGTCTTACAATTAATCGTGGTAAATAAGTGGTTAAGTCATATGATTTGAAATATTATCTAAAGAGTGTGAAAATAGTTTCACAACTCGCTCCATGAGGAATAATATGTCCAAGAATGGAGGTATCGAACAATATCTAGTATAGTTCGAACGGTAATAAATCAAATGGACTTATTCGACTCGTATTAGGGATTTGTGTTTGAGGACAATATTGTTTACACTGAATGATGTTCCATCGAAGTCTGTTGAAGAAGATATCTTACGAGATTTTGATCTCTAAGTATAATACTTCTCGAGATTTGGTGTTGAGAAGCTTATTTTAAGTATTGATGACTTGTAAGCTTAAACCAAATAAGACACTGTGAATTTGTAGGATGCTTTATATTAAGGCACTACTTCCACGAATATGATAAGAACAAAGTAGTTGTTGCTAATTATAACGTAATTTTGTAGAATGATATTCTCAAGAAGAAGTAGTGGGAGTAAAGTGAGCATTAAAGGAGTTTATGCGTCACTACAAGAAGTACTCTTATGGGAAACTTGTGACTCCATATATGGTGCTTACTGGGAGTTGAGCGGAACTTCATTCACAAGTTGTTTTGAAAGAGGTTTAATAGTACGCTCCTTCCAATGAGGACTCAACCATCTCACGAGTTGATGATGATTCGAGAAACTCATGGAATATATGAGGAGTCAAGAACTCATTCAACAAATTGTTGTGGAAGAAGTTCATGAATCTCAAGTACCAATCCTACAAAAGATCAACGAGAGTTGATTGCCTAAGCCGTTTGGTGCATTGGCTTCACGACATTCTCAAACTTAGCATATGAGAATCCGTTGATAAACAAGGAAACGATGGAAGAATCCGATTCCACATACATGGTTTGAATTCATATGATCTTTAAATAAAATCCATGTATAACAACAAGGTATAGACCTTGGTTGATGTTCATGAAGATCCATCAAGAACGTTTAGATCTTCAAAAGGAAAGATCGACATGGATAACAAATCGACTATGTACAATGCGCGGCTTCTCGCTTGTAGCTATGTCTAAGTCGATGGCTAGTTGACTACGTACAGAGCACAACTTCTTGCTTGTGGCTATGTATAAGTCAATAAAGATCATTCCAACAATAATTGTATTTCATATATGTTGATATATGGAAAAACACATAAAACTGCCTTCTTCGTATGAATGAAGGAAGATGTTATGCATTTGACACAAATCGAAGTTTTATGTATTGCTGAAAACATACGCATGCTTCAAGGATCTATTAATGGATTAAAGCAAGTGTTGTGGAGATTGGAATAAAAAAAATTTTGACAAGGAAGTCAAGGAGTTGAACTTCATCAAAAGTATCTTGTATAGACAAGATATTCAGTGGGAGCATAATTGTATTATTTGTATTGTTCAAGATAACAATTCATTAATTGGGAATAATATTAAGAAAATGAATATTGTCAAGATCTCTTTGGAGAATGCTTTCTCAAATGAGAACTTGGGCGAAATCACCTAATCCTAAGAAACAAAATCTATAAAGATAGATTATGATGGATGTTAGGTTTGAGCAAATGTGCATATATTGACGAAGTGTTCTAGAAACACGAAAGTTACACTCCAAAAAATGATGTCTAACTATATGTCACATGGCATGACTTGAGTATTTAACTCGGTTTATTGCAACTCAATTCGAGAAAGTGCATGAAATAGTTCAAGCATTCTTTCATTATGAGTTTCATTTTATACGCCATATTTATGCATATGCCCCAATGTGTAGTATCCAAAAGATATGACAAACAATTGTCAAATGGATACAAGAGAGACACATTTGGACGATAATCAAGGATAACCTCGAGTACCTTATGAGAAAGAGTGATATAATGTTTCATCTCTTAAGATGAAAGAAATCTCGTGTAAGTTGTTACGCTGATAAAATTTTTCGAAGGATTGATATAATCACGATTGAGCTACATATTTTGCTTAAAAGGTGGTGTTGTAAGTTTAGAAAGTGTTCTAAATGGAATATTACAACCGTTTCCGTCACCAAAGTAAAATACATAGCAACTTGTGAAGCAATAAAATAAGTTTATTTTGGATCGAGTTCTTAGTCGAGCTATTATGGTTCTATGCATCTCGAACCACAACTTACTCCTAAAGAACCCAATGTTACGTTGAAGATTCAAATATGATCTATAACGATATCACTTGATATCATATGATGATGATCAAGAATATATATAGTAGTATATATATATAGCGTCGAACAAATTTGGATAGGTTCGCGAACACAGCGAACACTCTATCATGACCTCTACCTTGAGCAGTATACGAGATGCAGTTATGCATCCATACGTGGTGGACGTATGAGTAACTAGCTTTAAGCGTATTATTTATTTTGAGGTCCGAAACATGTATATATGTAGATATATGACATTGTTCTCAATTCTTCGTTGGCTAGAAGTCACTATTGATTGACTCTAGGCCAAGTGTGAGATTGTTAGAGTCATGTCCTAGAAGTCAATAATTTAATGACTTAATTATTAGTTTATGTTTTGGATGATATTTTATCATCTGTTCCTAGGTTTATTATTGACAGATCATTCAGGTTGAGGATCTGAATTGTGGATCTCTGTGGATCATTCTTTAGAATGACAATAATAAATCTAAATGGTCCATAATCTTGATAATTATCAAGGAACATTAATTATCATATAAGATTAGTATGCAAGTTAAGTGATGATTAAGTTCTACAAATCATAGGTAAAGAGTTATCAACTTAATTGCATATGTATATGTTATGGAACATAGTACATGATTTGACCCAACGAAATAAACATATAGATTGTGTTATGTGTCATTGTTTATTTCGTTATGATTTTGGTTCTAAGTTTGAGATGTTTATCTTTTCCACATGAGGATAGGTTCAATAAATATTGTCTACCGCTGATTCCCGATAAGGGCTGCTATACGGACTTTATTTATGTTCTCTTGAATTGTGCAGGGAAAAGCTAATCATCAAGAAAACCGTATGTCCCTCATTAATTCACTTAGTGAGTGACGATATCTGTTTGGGCCCCTTGATGGAGTTGGATTGTATGCGCGCAACTAGGCGATCAACTCTAGATCAAGAAACGTATAATCTGCAAGAATGACACATTCCTATCTTGGATTATACAATGATATCGTGTGACATAAGAATCAAAATAGAGAAACTAATTATTCTCTTATGCAGGATTGAAATATTGTAGCAGTACACTATTTATGCGAATTGGGAGTCATAACGTGTTGCTAGATACCGCTTATGATTATTGGAATTAAATAATGATTTAATTCCATGGCCAACATAGCATAAATCCTCAAAGGGTCACACATAATAAGGTGTTTAACCACACGTGCATTAATTATTTATTTGCAACAATTGGTTTTGCAAAATATGATAAGATGATTAATTAATCGTATACCGTCATGGACCGTTATGATTAATTAAGTCAAATAGATCATATAGAAATAATTTAATGCATTGACTAATTCCATATTAATTATTAAATAGTTAATAATTAATTATAATCAACACATTTAATTATTTGAGCTAATTGGGCTTTAAATTAATTGGTTAATTTAATGTCCAATGGAAGGTGCAATTAAATAGAAGAGTATTGGGCTCAACTAAACTTGAGGCCCAACCCAACCAAGGGGTTGGTAGGTGCGGCTAGGGCAAGGGGCATTTTTGTCCATACAATTTTGGATGAGAGCTAGTTGAGTGGCCTATATAAAGGGGTGTTCTTTGGGAGCAAACCCTAGCCTCCACACAACCTCTCTCTCTCTTCTCTCCTTGGCCGAACCTCACAAGAGGAAGGAAAAATTTCAGATTTTTCCATCCCTTTTTCTCTCTTCTCTATACCACCTAGCTCATGTGTCGAGCAAGCTTCCCACCTAAAATTAATTGGAGAATTAACTAGAAGAGGGAAAGCTTAGGAATTAGTCTCATTTCTCCTAATTACTAGCATAATTAGTTGAGAAGGTGGTTAATTCCTTAGTGGACTCGAGGCGCGCGATTAGGAGGTGCTTGGAGGGCACGCCACCGACATCAAAGCCGTTGGAACGAGCCTCTTGGTTGCGATACCAAGAGAGGTATATTTCCAACCCTTTTCTCTTGTGTTGAATGGCTTTTGTGCTAGATCTTTATGTGTGTGATGTTTAATCGGTTAATTAACTTATAATTAACACAATAAATGAAAATTACGCACTTCCTAACAGTGGTATCTGAGCACATGGTCGTACTTAAGCTATTTTGACACTTAATTAAGAGAAATTGGCTAATTAACGGATTAGTAGAGATGATGCGTTTGTTTGCTGTCTGGAAATGGTATTTTCTGTGTTGTTTCGCGTTTTTCACTTTGATATGTTCTCTGGAAGATCTTTTCATCTACATGAAAGTTGTAGATCTGTGGATTTTGAATTTTTTGGCGTTAGATTCACATTTTTCTGAATTAATATGGATTTATTGTGAATAAAACGACGACAGTGCGCAGAACCAGTTTCTGCTCGTACTGTCATGTTTGAATGGCTTGAAAGATTTATATTTTCAATATAAGTACCAGTGTTCTATGGCTAGAATCAAAGAGGACTTGAAACTCTTTCTGAGCATGTGTAGATTGTTGCATGACTCGGATTAATTTGTGGGTTTTCAAATATGAAAAGGAAGAACTTGTCAGATCCAATTTATTGAGCAAATCGATTGTTCTAATAAACTGTACCAACTGAGAACTCCTTTAAAATTTCTGTTTAAAAAATAATACTAAATTAATATAATTTATTAAATATAATATCAATATAATAATATTTTTTAAATAGTATCACGAGATCGGAATCCCAGATTCCGAACGCAAGATCGGATTCCTGGATTCCGATCTTAGCTAAGATCGGAATCCCGGATTCCGACCTTAGCTAAGATCGGAATCCGAGATTCCGACCTTAGCTAAGATCGGAATCCGAGATTCCGACCTTAGCTAAGATCGGAATCCGAGATTCCGATCTTAGCTTTTAAATTTTTTTATATATTATTTATTTATTTATTTAATTTATTAATGAGTTAAATAATTAGAAAAACAGATAATATATTGTAAAAATATTGAAAAAATATGAAACAAATAAGGAATAATTAAACTAAAATTTATATGTAATTTAGTATTTTTTGGGAAAATTAATTTTTTTTTCTTTTATTAGTTTATTAATTAGTTAATTAATTAGAAAAATAGATAATATATTCTAAAAATATTGAAAAAATATAAAAAAATCAGGAATAATTAAAAAAATTTTATATGTAATTTAGTATTTTTTTTGGAAAATTAAATTTATTTTCCTTTTAATTAATTTATTTAATTAAATATAAATTTAATTAATTTATTTAATTAAAAAATGAATAATTAAGTATAAAGGCATTTCTCTTTTTAATGATTAATTTATGATTTTAAAAACTTTTTTAGTAGTTTAGAGTGATTTTTAGGTTTGCAAACTTTCAAAGTGGATTTTGGAGGTCCAGAGAGCATTTTTTGGCTCCGAAAATGGTCGTTACGGGATTTCACCCCTGTAAAACGTGTAGATCTCGTCGCCAGCTTTCCGGAATGTGCTCGTTTGCCTCAAATTGACCTTCCTATCAAAAGTTATGTCTGTTTAAAGTTTTAATGTTCAAGTTATGCTTTTGTATCCCTGCAAATACATAAAGGATTAATAAAACTTTGAAAATTCTGAAAGGATTATGCCTTTGTATCCCTGCAAATTCTGAAAATTTATAATCCTTTCTAAATGGTACAATTCATTTAATTAAATAAGTTATAATAATTTATATTTTAATGAAATAAATTAATTAAAATGAAAATAAATTTAATTTTCCCAAAAAATACTAAATTACATATAAAATTTAATTTAATTATTCTTGATTTTTTTCATATTTTTTCAATATTTTTACAACATATTATATATTTTTCTAATTATTTAACTAATTAATAAATTAAATAAATAAATAAATAATATATAAAAAAATTAAAAAGGTCGGAATCCGGGATTCTGATTTTAGCTAAGGTCGAAATCCGGGAATCCGATCTTACGTTCGGAATCTGGGATTCCGATCTCGTGATACTATTTAAAAAAATATTATTATATTGATATTATTTTTAATATATTATATTAATTTAATACTATTTTTTAATTTTTCGGTGCCTGCATCTTTGAATGGGCCAGTCGTAGAATTCCAAAATATGCGTGCTGTTATATCTAGACCTGTCAAATGGGTCAGTCGTAGAATTCCAAAATATACGTGCTGCATCTTAGAATGGGCCAGTCGTAGAATTCCAAAATATACGTGCTGTATAGACCTGACAAATGTTGAAACGGAACGCGGAACAGGTATGTTTCGTTTTCGTTCCGTTCCAGTCAACGAAATTGAAATTTATTCCGTTTAACGTTTCGTTTCGTCAAACGAAATAGTTTTTCATTCCGTTTAATTAACGTTCCATCCTTCATTTAACATTAATTTCAGCGGAATTTCGTTTTCCGTTTTAGTAATGTTTATAAATTTTAGTTCCGTTTCCGTTCCGTTTTCAAAAACGAAACCGAAATCTCTTCCGTTTAACGTTCCGTTTGGATGGAACGGAACAATATGGCGGAACATTAATACTGACAGGCCTAGCTGTATCTGTATTTCTAAAGCTTTATATTAGTTATTACTTATTAGGCTGGAGGCAGTATAAACAATTGTTTTAAATTTACTTTATCCAAATTAAGAAAGAAGAGGAAAAACAAAAGGAAAGTCAAAATAAAAAAAGATTAATATGTTGGATAATGAGAAAATAAGTATATAATAAAACTTGGACGAAGCTACAAATTTTAAATAAGATATAAGATAACATATCATATTAAAGAAGTTTTGTAGTTGTTGTTTAGGGTATCTTTTTTCTTTTATTTACAATCATGCTGTAATTAAAACTTTCGTTTTTGTTTTGATTAATAAATTTCTTTGTAGGTTTGTGGCAATCGCCTCCCTGCCCTAAAAAAAAAATCATATTAATATTAATATAATGATCACAGTAAATAATAACTAGATTGTAATATGGGCCAATAATGATTTTTTTTTATACTTTTATGGGATCAAATATGATTTTTTTATTACTTTTATGGGATCAAATATGAATTTTTTTTCAAACTAATGCATGTAATGCTTTAAAAATAATGCATGTATTATTTAATTACAAAATGGATACTGTCCTCTATTGTTGTTGAAAATTATAAAAGAAGGGGTAAACAAAATCGGTATTTAGGATAATGAGCAAATAAGTATTGATAAATTCTCGTTACACATAAAGGCTCTCTAAACATATGCTGGTTCACGCTAGCCATGAGAAGAGGACATAACTATCAAAATTAAATATCTCAAAAAAAGTTGTGGCTCCTAAATAACCCACCTCCAAACTATCCGTTGCAAATCCAAATCCAGAGGAGGCACTAGAGGCAGAACCAATGAAAGGAGAGACAAAGATTTCCTGGATAAGGACCATCACCCCTTTCCCTCCTTTCCCCAATTTCCCTCCAACCCTATTTAAACCTCAGCTACCACCTTCTCTAACACAAACACAAACAACTCTCTCTTCACCAACACAAAACAACCAAAAAAACCAAAAAAAAAATGGCAGCAACAATGTCCCTCTCCTCCACCACCTTCGCCGGCAAGGCTGTCAATATCGCCCCCTCTAGCTCTCGTCTTTTGGGAGACAGCCGTGTTACCATGCGCAAGACTGTGACCAAGGCCAAGCCTGTCTCTTCTGGCAGCCCTTGGTACGGCCCCGACCGTGTCCTTTACTTGGGCCCACTCTCTGGAGAGCCCCCATCCTACCTCACCGGCGAATTCCCTGGTGACTACGGCTGGGACACCGCTGGTCTGTCTGCTGACCCCGAGACTTTTGCCAAGAACCGTGAGTTGGAAGTCATCCACTGCAGGTGGGCCATGCTTGGTGCCCTTGGTTGTGTTTTCCCAGAGCTCCTTGCACGCAACGGCGTCAAGTTCGGCGAGGCTGTGTGGTTCAAGGCTGGAGCTCAGATCTTCTCTGAGGGTGGTCTTGACTACTTGGGCAACCCTAGCTTGATCCATGCACAGAGCATCCTCGCCATCTGGGCTTGCCAAGTCATCTTGATGGGTGCTGTTGAGGGATACAGGGTTGCCGGTGGTCCACTTGGTGAGGTCGTCGACCCACTCTACCCCGGTGGAAGCTTTGACCCACTTGGGCTTGCCGATGACCCAGAGGCATTCGCTGAGCTCAAGGTGAAGGAGATCAAGAACGGTAGGCTGGCCATGTTCTCAATGTTTGGATTCTTCGTTCAGGCCATTGTCACCGGCAAGGGCCCACTCGAGAACTTGGCAGATCACCTTGCAGATCCAGTCAACAACAATGCCTGGGCTTACGCCACCAACTTTGTGCCCGGCAAGTGAGGGACAGTTGTAGGAGTGTGAAATGACAAAAATTGTGGTTTTGAAGTTTTGGTATGATTGATTACGTTGGTTGTTTGGTTTTCATGCATGCGTGTGATTGGCTAGCTGATTAATTCAGCTGGTGTTGTAAACTAGCCTTTAAGTTGGCAATTATGGAATGGTTCTCTTTGCAGTAATTGAATTCTCTGATGAGTGTTCCTTTCTTATTTATATTCGGTAACAGTTTGTGTGTTTGCAAGCTTAATTAGGAGCATCTCAATTAGGTTTTTTTGTGATGGAAGTAAGTGTTCCGAAAAATAAATGTTGTGAGGCTGTGGCTGCATTACTTTCACACCTATTATTTAGCAGAAGTATCACCTAATTAAGTTAATTCATTATTTATTCAAGTCGCAGAAACATGAATTCAACAAAGTTTTGAGATGAGATAAGAACTTCTTACCTACTCTTGATAATTTATAATAAGACCATGTTTATCGGAGATAAAGTGTATATAAAGAGTTAATTACTCGCACACATTATGTGTAATGATGAAATTAAGTCCGGTTATATAGGAATTATACTACAGTAAAACACCTTGTTAATTTTATCTTTTGAGTATATATATATATATATATATATATATATATTTATTTATATGTATATAACTATATAGAGGATTGTTAAAATGCTATGCATAGCACGGATGACCTTCGTGCTATTTCGTGTTTCAAACAACTGATCCAAACCGTTCATTAATTATCTTCTTCATATTGAAATCTCATTAGAATTGAAATTTAACATTTTTTTAATTTTTTTACTATTTTTCTCAGATTTTTGAAAATACTTAATCTAATAAATTCTGGACCCATCAATAACAGTGATTTTCAAAAATCTGAGAAAAATAGTAAAAGAATAAAAAAATGTAAAATTTGGTTTCTAATGAGATTTCAATATGAAGAAGATAATGAACGGTTTGGATCGGTTGTTTGAAACATGAAATTCAAGGACGAATTCGTAGCACGAAGGTCATCCGTGCTATGCATAGCATTTTAGCAATCCTCTAAGTATATAACTATAGAGCAAGGTTCCGCTACCAACATTTTTGTTGCCCCCAAATGCCAACATTTTACTATTAAGTTATTTTTCAAATTTTAAAATTCAATCGTTAAATCCATACTGTTAATCATATTTAGTTTAACGAGCGATACTTTTTCATATAAGTTTTGTAAAATTTGGAATTTATTTGATACTTGATCAATAGATATAAAAACAAACGAACCTTGTTAACTATGATAGATTCGTTCTAATACGTTAATGTTTTAGCCTTTGATCGAGTATCAAATAAATTCTAAATTTTACAAAACTTATATGAAAACGCATCGCTTGTTAAACTAAATAATATCAACGGTTTGGATTTAATGTTTGAATTTTAAAATTTGAAAAAATAACTTAATAGTAAAATATTAGCATTTGGAGGCAACTAAAATGTTGGTAGCAAAACTTTGCTCATATCTTTATATATATAGAGAGAGATTGATTAGAGTATACTCCAACATTCGAATCAAACCCGTATGCTAGAGTCGTTTTTTCAAAATCTAAAATTCAAACAGTCGATCCAAACTGTTCAAATTATTTTCCATATAAAAATATCTTTGAAGACCACATTTTACATTTTTTCAAATTTTTTTTGCTATATATTATGCTATTTAAAAAAAACAGCATAATATATAGCAAAAAAAATTCGAAAAATATATATATTTTGGTTTCCTAGGAGATTTTAATATGGAGAATAATTTAAACGGTTCGGATCGACTGTATGAATTTTAAATTTTGAAAAACGACTCCAACATACGAACGATCCGTATGCTGGAGTATACTTTAGTAAATCTATGTGAGCCATGGTTCATATAAGTTTTCGTGTACTATGATAGTTTTGAACGGTGGTTTCACAAATTGTCAAATCTAATTTAACCAACCCAATCTATATATTGAAATTTCATAGAAAATAAAATTTTACAATTTTTTAAATATTTTTACTATTTTTTTCGAATTTTTTAAAGGTTGCCAATTTTTTTTTACTATAAATACACTAATTTTTAGCAAAAAATGAGAAGTTTTAAAAAATTCGAAAAAAAATAAAAAAAATTGTAAAATTTTGTTTTCTATGAGATTTCAATATATAGATTGAATTGGTTAATTTAGATTTGTCAATTTATAAAATTACTAATCAAACGGTCATGGTGCACGAAACTCTCTATGCATCATGGTTCACAATAAATTTACTCTCTCTATATGTATACACACACTATATGTATATCCGACACTGTCTAAACACATTGCATTTTTAACTTTTTTTTTTATGCTTGTACATGTGTACATTAAATATTATTATTTTATTTAAATAAGCGCTGTAACAATTGAATAATTAATATATTTATTGTTGCAATTGTCTTACTTACAATTGTCGCATTTGCAATTATCGGAATTAAAGCAGCCCTTAAAAAAACATTAGAAACAACACCAATTCATTATATAAAGATGTTGCATGTGATAAGAGCTCATTAATGAAAAATTTAGGGGAGCCAGAGCTTGTTCAGATGTGGTCTTCGGCAATGATTTCATGATTTGGGGATGGCCGGTAAGAGATTTGAACTTTGAACCACTTTCGATCATAGACTGGATTTCCGTGTATGAGGTAATGTTGTATGGTATAAAGTGCCTGCAAAAAAAAAAAAAATACATTATAGTCTCTGTTAGCAATTCTATAGCTCCTCCTTTAATACTTCAGGTTTCTACTATCTTTCCAGTAAAAAAATATATAAAAAAAAATCCTGCCACGACATCAAATTAATGAAGCGGTTCCACTCAATTTAAAATTTATGGATTTGGGGCTTAAAATCTTGTCTTCTTTCATAAAAAAAAAAAAATAAAACATTTGATTGAGAAAATGTTAATTGTTACCCGGAAAATCAACGTTTTTTTGGTACCTCCAATGTCCCATGATTATAATAAAACAGCAAGAGAGGCCCTTAACGACCAATCGATAAGCTAATGAAATATATATGTAGTATGTGGTGTTCAGCTCAATTTTTATTGAATCATTTCAGCGCCCGTTTAGTGTTAGAGACACAATTTGATAATTACTTTGATCTTTCATACAGTACGATTTTAAATGCAATTTTGGAACTTGATAGAGCAAGTCATTCATATTGTACTCACAGCCTACAAAATGCATGAATTAACGACCTTTTAAGCTCGAACGGTACAAGATAACTCGACAACTAACCCTTAATGGCGGAGCCAGGATTTTAGAGTATGGGTAGGGATGTTAACGGTACGCTATTTACTATTATGTCGTTTCATTTAACCGAAATGGAACGGTTTGTGGCATAGAAAATTATATTGTTTTTTAAGTGACACAGTTGGTTATACCGTTTCGATCATTTCAACCTCATTTCAAACCGTTTTATGTGTAATATACGGTTGATGGCACAGAAATTTGCTTTATTTCATAAATGAAACAGTAAGTAGCATGTCGGTGTTGTACCGTTTAATAAGTGACACGGTAACGATTTGGTGTCATTCCGTACCACTTACCATGTTTTGACAACCCTAAGTATGGGGGCGAAGAGTTCTCCCGTGTTGAAATTTTTGGATCTATAGGAAAATGAATATAATAAGTTAAATATAATAATATATAATTAGACACTTTGAAAGGGCCAGTTTGAAAATTGGGGGGGGGGGGGGATTAAGCTTCTTTGTACATGGTTTCCGATCGTGCATTGACAAGGCTACAGACGCTTGATATTATTTAAGATCGATCTCGTTATGTAATAAATCATTTTAATTCTATTTGATATGTTGGGTTAGATCAACATACAATTAAATGATCTCTGATTTATCTTAGGCAAAACATTTGAATTTTTAGATGATCAATAGCTTGACAGTGGTATAGAGCGGTGGTGAATCTAAAGATAGGAATCATAGAATTAGAGATAGTACAGAACTACCTACAAATTTTAATTTTCAATATAAATATTTTTTTTCATCTCAAGTGAGAGGTTGCATGTTCGAAACACCGTTGGGTTTTTTTTTATAGACAATTAATTTAAAATAAGTTGAGAAGTTTGACTCCCAATTTATCTTAAAAAAATATAAATATTTTTTTTCAATAGTTATAGGCTAACGACCTCCTATATTAGAAAAAGAAAATTAGTTACAGCAAATGAGCTTTTACTTAAAGAGTTGTGTGACAGCGGTTGAGCTTTTAATTTTTCTTTTAGACATACCGGCCAGCAACTGGCAGGTTGGTTGAGCTTTTACTTGGCATGTGGGATAGGGGGACAAATTTGCTAAATTAATTAAATTAAAACCAAAAAACTTAATGCATCTCACAAAAATGCAAAAGACGGGGACAATGCCCAATTGCCCATATTGGCACCCTACTACCTCCGCCCTTGCTTAATTATAAAATAATAATTTGCAAAAAAGTACTAATGCCTACGTTTGGATGAGAGAAGAAGAAGAAGGAAGAAAGAAGAAAGAAGAAAAAAAATTATAAATAATCCAAACTCTTCACAAAATTACACACTTCCCAATACTTTTTCTCACTTCTTCCCTTCTTTCCACACCTATCCAAACACACCCAATGAGTTCGTAATCGTTCATAGAATCAAAATTCAAGACGTACGCGTGTTCATGCCTTCGTGCTTCACTTCTGTTTATAAATATTTTTAAGAAAATTTGGATTAATTATAATTTTGAATTATAATGGGCTTGAAAGGATAAAAAAAGAAAAAGAAATGTATGCGGTCTCCAACTCTCCATGGACATGGTGGATTGGTAGAGGTTATTCTGCAGCTTTTAGTACTCTAATGCAAACACGATAATTAGTAGTACTAAAAGCAATTAAAGCAAGCACGGTTCTAATTTTCTGTCATCAGTTCCATATGAAAGTCCTACAAAATGGTAATAAAAGAAAATCTGTTCTTTTTTTGAAGATAAATTGGAGGTCTAAGCCACCCAATTTATTTTTAAATTAAATGTCTATCAAAGATTCCCTCCCAGCCGGGTTTCGAACCTACGATCTTTCACTCAAGAAGTCAAAGTAAAAAAATCCGTTCTTATACCAATAAATTCATCAAATTTAAATTTATACTCATTCAACTACACCTTCATTGAGGCCCTGGGCTCACCCAAAAAAAGATACAATCAAGATTTAAAAAAATTCTATTTTTTCCGTTTTATCATCGTTTTATTTTAGTTTTGGTTCATATGACACTATAATTTTATCCGTTTTATCAACGATAAACGTTAAATCACCATCCAACCATCAAACTGCACACAAATCACATTTTAAAATCTTAAATACAATAAACATAAAAAGTTATGGTATGTTATAAGAACATTCTCACTTCATTATTGCCATGCTATATAGCATTGCGAGCACTTCTTTAGAGACCGAAGAACTATCTACTATTCCCTTTTCATACATAACCAATGAATCAGAAGGTAATTTCAACCAAACTAAAATTTCAAGTACATTACAAAACTATTCAGTAAATTTGCAAATTTTATTCAAATAAAATCCCATAAATACCTAGAAAAATGATCTTATTGAAATGTTGAATCTCAACAAATGTTGCAATAAAATCAATTGGACTTGACTGACATTCCTAACTTCGACATTCTAATATCTAAGCAAAATCACCAGAATTAAATCGCATATCACTGTATAACTTTGAGAGAGAGACACAGAAAGAGAGTAAGGAAAGAGACAATGACAGAATATTTGTCGGTGGATACACCTCACCTCACCGTTACTGTTATCACTATGCATTGTCACCTCTTTCTCCACCTCCGGCCGTGCTCAACCTCACTCTTTTTCTATTCTATCAATTTTTAGTGAAGTAGAAAATAGAGCCTAGAAGATGGCTCAAATAGGAGGAGGAAACAAAAAAGAGGTGAAGTCGTGTTGCTGAGGTGGCGAGTATCGACGGGGAGCGGTGGGTGATGTGGGGTGGGCGTACGGTTAGGCTTATAGGTGCGGGTTTTACGAGGTGGGATATCAGCTTAGCGAAAGCAGGGAAGAAGGTCGAGAGTTGAGACGAAGTGGTGTTCTTATAGCCCAATATATTAGAGAGAGAAGCAAGGTAATCGAAGAAGGAGAGCTATTTTTGTCGGGGCTGAGGAGGGAAGAAGAGAAAACAAGAAAGAATAAGTGCTCTTGAGAGAAAGAAAACTCAGTAGAGACTAGAGAAGTGCATGGAGGCAGAGCGTTCAAGAGCATGGGTATTTTTGTCATTTATAAAATATTAGCGTGAAATGTTAATTGGAGCTGTGTGGAAAGCAATGTCCACAGACCGCCAGAGAGTCAGCAGACCGGTTATATCTCAAGCGGGCCGCTGCTGGAGCCGACAAACTGACATCTTTTCATTAAAGAGTGCCTTAGCTGATTAATTTGAACATCTCTATAAAAAGAGGCATTACATATTCATTTCTAACTCTTCTGAGACATCGAGAGAGACAGAAAAAAGAGGGAGAAACCACCATACTTGTCCTCGTGCATCTAGACAAGAACAAGCACTCGAGAGGAGTGAATCAGTCACATCAATGAGTGCTTTGTGATTGTGCAGTGAATCAAGGTATTTAAACTTTAGATCTGTTACAGAACTCGTTATAATAATGTGGTTGCTGTCCACTGGCATTGAAGAGACGGAGGTCGCAATCCTAGACGTGAAAGAGGTTTAAGTCGATTCAAGACTTCCGCAATAACGGTATATCTAACGATGTACTTAGATATATTTCGTCCAAACTCTATCAATGGTATTAGAGCACTATTAGGGCATCTTTTTGTAGGATTTGGACCGTGAAGTCCTTCGTTAGGTCGTTTGTTTCGATTTTACCATTTTTTATGGTATTTGATGCTCTTATGGTTGATTAATATTGTTTTAGTTACTGGCGTTAATTAAGACAATCTTAATTTGGTTGTTGAAAAATCATAACCATACTAAGAATACCATAGAAATACTTATGGTGCAAAGTTTAGGCTACAAATGGCCTAGAGGTCGTCTGCTAAGACCAGTGGGTCGCTTGTATGATTGGCGGACTGCTGGATGTCTAGGTGGATCGCTTGGCAGACAAGCTGGCCATTAGAGATCTAAACAGACCACCAGATGAGCGGGTGGACGGCTTGCTGACCAAGTGGGTCGCCCCTCGAGTGGGCTACTTGACTCTTGGACAAGTCGCCGAACAGGGGCGGAGTCAATAGGGGGGCTGCTTGGGGCAGTTGCCCCCCTTGTGCTCCAAAAAAGATAAAATTTTTATGTATATTTTCTTTATTTTTTAGAAAATTTCTATAATTTGCCCCCCTGATTAACCATGAATCACTGATTTAGGAAAGAAATATTCTTCTTCATAAATAAATTTCTATTTCATTGTTCAATCTTTAAAATTTTGTCCCTCCTATCATAATTTTCTAGCTCCGCCCCTGTCGCCGAATTAGTTAAGCTGATAGTAATCAAATAAAATAGGGGGAAAAAATATGGAATCAAAATCAGTTTCTTATCGGAAAAAAGAAAATTATCGAACAAGAAGTTTCGCTTAAATATTTCTAGTTATTACGAGTATTATATAAAAGTTATTGGCAAATCAGTGTGCATATATTGTAGAAATGCGTACAATTTTTGCCATCTACGGTGTCAAACATTATGAAACTATTTTATACTACTACTTATAAAACATCCATAAAATATCATAAACAATTACACTTAAGGGATGTAAATAAGAAAAAGTTTAATATGCACCATAGTGCATAGGGCATTCCGTGCACCACGGACTTTTTTAGAAATATTTTTGTAAATTGACAAATCTAATTTAACCAATCTATTCTACATATTGAAATCTCATACCAAACCAAAATTTAAAATTTTTTAGATTTTATTACTATTTTTTTCGAATTTTTTAAAACATGTTATTTTTAGAATGTTGTACTATTTACAATTTTTAAAAAATGGCATGTTTTAAAAAATTTGAAAAAATAGTAATAAAATCTAAAAAAATGTAAAATTTGATTTTCTATGAGATTTCAATATTTAGATTAGATTGGTTAAATTAGATTTGTCAATTTATAAAAATATTTTTGAAAAATTACGCGGTAAATAATTCTTATATTAATTATAGTGTTGCAAAATAAAAGTGGAAGAAAGAAACAATAAACAATATCTCAAGAGTAAGTAAGATAATGTTCTCAATATCAATTTCAAAATTTTATTATCTCATTCTAACTATTCATCTATGTTTACAATGTCTCTATCTATAGGTTACAAAATGAGACCTTATATAATCATCAATAAATAAGTAGTGGAGATCATGGACGTAAATGTGTAGTGATAATACGAAACGAAAAATCCACATATTTATTAATTTCATAACATATATATTGACTATCGATTGTGTAACTTCTGGTCTGTAATTAGGGAGACGGAGCATTAAAGGCACCGAGCCAGAAAGGAAGGCTAGAGATGCCCCTGTATCAATAAATATATATTCATTTTTTTTTTACTGAGTTGTTTGTTCCTTGAATTTTGTAGGTTCTACTTAATTTTTATGCGAGCTCTTTTATGCAACTTGTTGGTGCTTGGTCTTGAACTCTTTCATGATTAACACAGCTTTCCTAACAAATTATAGCTGTACAATCATACTGGGGTCACCACAAATTCATCTCCTGTCTGATATTCCAAGACCATTAATCGAATAACGGTATGCAAGCCGTCTAATATTTTTTTATATACTCTCATAAATTACGTCATTTTTGGGCTCATTAACTCTCACAATAAATCTCCCGGCCAACGGTCTACGCGCGCCTTCTAAATTGATTCAGACCACATACTAATTCCATGCTTGGAATTTACAGATTTAAAAAAAAAAATCAACATATGTTGAAAAAAAATAAGAAAGAAACAAAAAATGCCGAAATAGCCTAACTATGAGTGCCAAGTTCAGAGGCATGCTTGCTATTGCTAGGTGAACTCCTTTGCGAGGTCCTTTTCGTTGGTACAAGCGGGTTCTTCTCTTCGACATCTTCCTCCATTGATGCAAAACTCTGTGCTTCACAATAAAACACTGGATGTATGTATGCATCCTTGAGGTAGGCTCTCAAATCAAGGTTTGGTTCAGTCGCGCGTTCCAGTGTGTCCTTCACAACAGCATCCTGAAAAATGTGTTTTTCAAATATTCAGTAAAAAAATGAGAAATTACAGCTTTTTTAATTAAAGTCAATGCACAGCAAATACTGATATCTATTTTCAAAGATGGCGCTTGTATCTATTTCTCTATTCTAGCGGAATAAGACACATCGTTTCCTTTTTAAGAATAATAATAATAATAATACTAGAAGTAGAAGTAGTAATAAATGTATCAGAAAAGATGGAACAAACCTGCAAAGGGAATTTTACAAAAGCCGGCTCGAATCGATTTTTGCAGAAGATATGGAACCAGATAGTTAACACAGGCAGTACGAGAATCAACGGGGTAGAATTAGCAGCGTGTTTGGTGCTCAGTAGACCCATAAGCAATATTTGTGACACTATTAAGGCAATAATTATCCTTCTATGTACATCTGGCCAGAATTGGGCCCCGCTCTCGTATTGTTGGCTGTAGACATTAATTATCTGACAAGAAAGATAAAAAATAAAGATAATTTCCAGGTAAAGACAGGCAGTTCTTATTGAAACAATACACGAACAAGGACGATCATGTTAGAATTTTAAATTGTAAGACCCTGCTAGTTTAAACCTTAGCTGTTGCTATTATAATTCAATAAATAACTCCAGGATTATCAGAAGTCAACTGATTAGAGCATCTTTCCTAGTAATATATCGCTCTTTCACATAAGATGACACTATTAGCTAACTTTGGGAATATGTGGGCATTCAAAAAGTTTGTACCCGCAAACAGGGCCATTTTATTGATATTTGAATTGTGACCAAAAGATCATTTAATTTCAGAGAATATACCTGGTGCCTAAACACGAGGTAGGAGAAACCAAAAAACAAAAGTATAAATGGAAGAAGAATAGGCGTCACAGCAGCATAAACAAGACCAAGTAAGAAGTACAGCTGGATGCGAGGCTCTGACGAGGCAAAATCCAAGCTCCCAGGATCCATTGCTTGCTCTCTGTCTTGATCAGTCTTTACCAGAAATGAATTTTTTATATGAAACATGATTAGTGGCTTAAGTCTGAGAATTTCGGCAGCAATGCCAGCCCAACCATCGACCATTATGAAAGTTATGAAGAACGATGCTTTCATGGGGATTGACTCGCCAATTGTTTCAGGAATTCTGGAGAAAACAAAATTTATTTGAATTAGCATGCATGATTTTGTGTCAATATATATATCTCAATTGCAATAAGAATCATGCCAAGTCTTGGGTCTAATCTTTTGTAACCAAGCTATTTGCACATTAAACTTTCGATTAATCTCAAGTCCTGCCCTTTTTTATGAATTTTTCTCCCTAGTTTTGAGGAATACCATTTTGTTTATCAGGTTAGAATCTGATTTGTTGTTCCACAACTACCATGTACCAGTCAACTCAAATGTGCCACCGCATAAAATCTCACAAATTTCTGGCTTAATAAAGTAAATGACCGTGATATAAGATAACATACGTGTTTGCAGACTGATGAATGAAACTATCAAGCTGTTGGAATGCAGTTCCCGTGATTACACTTCCCAGAAACACATTGACAAAGAGAAAGAGGTAATATTTTGCAGCCGATTTTCTATTTAGTCCTGATAGTGATGTATGCCCTTCAATTTTTGACATGGTCATGAGTATCGTTGGGAGAAGAATTAGAAAAATCTTCAACACAATTCCTGGTAGGAAACCTTGTATGAATGATTTGACAACCTTCCTGGAAGAAAAATTATAATGCATGATGTCATTTCCTTATTAGCGTTACAATAGTACATCAAAGAGAAACCAATAGTACATCAAAAGAGAACTTACTTTTCAATAAGAGGTCTTAAAAAGGGCGCTACTCTTTCAATACCCTCAATATTTGCTAAGGATTGTACAAAAGCAATTGGTATCATGAAGAAAAAGGTGAGAAAGAACAATGCAACAGCCATGATCAACCGTCGGATTGTCAGCTCGAAAAATGGGATCGAAAGGTTAGGCCAGTACACATCACGTGGCTCTGGGGCCCACTCAGTCAGCCAAATTGTCGGGTTACTTGATTGTTGGGTCTGTGCACTGACAGCTGCACCCCACCGACTTTTGAAGGAAACAAATGCCACCGGCATTATGGCTTTTTGGTCATTCATTATTAATTCTCTCTCTGATTCTTCCTGTGGATATATTAGAAGTGATGCATTTTTGTTACAGAAAATAATGGGGTATTTCTCAATGTAAATGAAAAATGAACTGTAGTGTTTCATGGCTTCATTTTTTTTTTTTTTTTTTTTTGAAACAAGTGAGCAAAAGCTCACCACTTTTTATTAATAGAAAAGCATAGAGTTCACAAATTGAAACAGAACAGAATAATAAGAAGCCCAATGCTCACCACTGTGATCATGGCTTCATGATCACAGCGTCTCATTGATGGAAAAGAAAACTTTCCGTATAAGGAAGAAAGATACTTTCATTTGACCTTATTTTGCCTAGTCCTGGTAAAGACTGAAGATAAGTGCATCGATGGAAAAGAAAAACTTTCCTTATAAGGAAGAAAGATACTTTCATTTGACCTTATTTTGCCTAGTTTCTGGTAAAGACTGAAGATAAGCACATCCAATTCAACAAAGAAAATAATATAAGAAAAACACAAGAATCTGCTAATTACAGTATAAGGAAAGAAAGATACTTTCATTTGACCTTATTTTGCCTAGTTTCTGGTAAAGACTGAAGATAAGCACATCCAATTCAACAAAGAAAATAATATAAGAAAAACACAAGAATCTGCTAATTACAGTTTCCAGAAAATTGCCCTTTTTCCCACGGTTAAGAAACAAAATTGAGAATTGTTCAAAATAGCCAAAATGTAATATACCTCTATTGACAGCTTTTCAATCTCATTTTTGTAGTAGTCGATGGCATCAACTCTTTTTCCCCAAAGACCCCAAAACCCTGTCTATAAAAGTAATATTCAGAACCATATGTATTAAAGGGCAACTTCCAAACCTTGTCATCTTTTGAGAAAATTTAATGTAGTGTAAAAATTAACCAAAAAAGAAGAATTTAGTACAATTGACCACACCTTCGCAGTTGGTCGCTTCTCTGGATTCCTTGCATGTTTGTTTTCATAGTAGACAAGCCAGTTTTGAAGGCTTTTCTTTTTATCCACAACGTTTGCTAGCTTATTTGCATTGTAAACAACCTAAAATCAATACAGGTTAAATAAATTACCATTAGTTTCGATATGAATGGATATTATATTATTATTGCAAACTATAGTTAATAGTTGTAACTTAACAGAGGTGCTAAATTTACTTGAAAGATGGAAATCATGACAAACAGACCATTTAGGAATAGTAAACATTTAAAAATTCACCTGGTGTGAGAGATAATCACGATGGTTTACAGAAAAGAAATGCTGAACATGTTCACTGACTGATTCATCTGGATCTGGGGGCACATTTCGCACCATAACCTACAAAGTTAAAGTTACAATACAAATATTATAAAAATAAAATTGTAAAATCAGAACCATTAATAAATTTTGTGAAACATGAAAAGGGAGAATGTGGTGAAAGGAGATCGCACTGTAAACTGATCAGGTCGGCGCTCTTCTAATGCAAGGAAATTCAGTCTCATTGTTGCTACTACTTTGTATTCTCTATACAAAACGTAGAATGTCCAAAAGGTGATTGCATAAGCCATTGTTAAATGTGCCCAAAGCCTACAAGCAGAATCAATTTGTATGTAGGACTCAAGTTATCAAAAAAGAAAGAAACAATGAATTAGGCTGGCAAACATATTAGCAAATTTGAGAGAATTCACAAAAATTGAAGGAAAGTAAAATTGACAAACCTATCTGAGCCTTTCCCGACATTTGATATTGAGAGCTTGTCAATGTCATTAAATGTCAATGCTTTGGTTTTCTCCAATGTTTCACTGGTCCAATTGACGGGTAGCAGCACACTTAATCCAAGCATAGCGATAGGCACAAATAATTTCAACCTAAAAATCAACCAAAATAATTGTCAAATTTTTTGGTTGACAACCATGAGGACCAACACAATTTAAACAATCCCAATCCCAGAAGATGGAAATCATTTGCAAAGGCACCGGATCATAAAGAAAACTGTACTGAAATTATAATAACTAGCTGATGCCCAATTCCCAAAGGTTCATGAATCAAAGCAGTTCTTCCCAAACACCTGAAATTAGAGACATAATACAAGACTGACTCACCCAAGACAATAAATTCTGACATACACAGCCGAGTCAAGCCCAGCATGGCGTATCAACTCAGGTTCAGGCATTTTAAGTGCATCTGGCATCCAATTCAAAAACCGAAGGTAGGTCCCACAATCGAGGTTGACAAACTTGCTGACGACATTTGAGGAATGCCTGGGGCTGCTCCTGGTTCCCTTGAGGTACCACTTGGGGAAGTAGACGCGGTCATTGAACGGCTGGATCCGCAGAATTGCGAATGCCAGGAGGAAGCCGATTGCTGACAGGATGTTTATGCCAGCGGCGAGGCCGATATCTGATAAAGACCCCATTGATCAGAAGCTCTAAAGGTTTATTTTAGCTGCATTGCCACCAGAGAGCTTCCTGTTAAAATCAACATTTCTGGCATCTTGAATCACAGAATTTTGATGCATCCTCATAATTTGGAGAATTGGAAGAGCTATTAAAAGCATCACTAGACACTAGTCACATTAAATCCAAAACGAATAGCATCGAATAACTCAGGAATTGGGAAATGCCATGAGAAGAATAATTAGAAAAAAATAATAATGTACAAGAAGCTAAGAAATAGAAGACATGGTGGCACGAAGGTCCGTTCATACCTCTATATATGAGTCTATGACTAATGGCACTTGAGCCTCTCTGTCTAGGTTTCCTCGGAGAAGAAAGCCTAGGCGATCTGGCTATCACAAACCAAACCAAAGGTTTTAATTTCCAGCGTGGCGAGCTGTAAAAGGGAGAAGAGGAGAGGAGATGAGATGAAGGTCAAAATGCGCGCTTGTTCATGACTGGCGCGCTTGTTCTTCTCCATTTTCCCATCAGAGATTTTCGTTTTGTTGCGTAACGCTTCGTGTAGCGAGTGGTTATGTTATGCTCTTGTGACACTTGATACACGTTTAGATGTTGAATGTTGTTGTAGAGAATCGGAGAGAGTCCGTGCTTAATTTAGCCTACCCAACTGTAATTTTGGAATAGAACTGTCATCAATTGACGAGATTTTACTAAAGTTTAAAGTAAACTGAATGAGTTATTCATCCGTAACCGTAAGTCGTATATTTTTTCTTTTATTTTCTAAAAGTATAGAAGACAAATATAAGAGGAGATAAAATATACTTTATTTTCCTAAAATATACGAGGAGATAGATAAGATGAGCAATTACCATCCTAAAAATAAAATGGGTAAAGAATTCATGCTGGACTTATCATCCGACTTTCCAAAGGAATCATAGGCCCAAGTGGTATAAAGTGCTTACACTAGAGACGCCGAAATTTTAAAAAATAGTATTAAATTAATATAATATATTAAAAATAATATCAATATAATAAGTTTAATATAAATAGTATCACGAGATCGGAATTCTGGATTCCGAACGTTAGATCGGAATTCAGGATTCCGATCTAAGCTTTGATCGGATTCTGAGTTTCTGATCTAAGCTTAGATCGGAATCCGAGATTCCGATCTTAGCTTTTTAACTTTTTTATATATTATTTATTTATTTATTTTATTTATTAATTAGTTAAATAATTAGAAAAATAGATAATATATTGTAAAAAGCTAAGATCGGAATCTCGGATTCCGATCTAAGCTTAGATCGGAAACTCAGAATCCGATCAAAGCTTAGATCGGAATCCTGGATTCCGATCTAACGTTCGGAATCCAGGATTCCGATCTCGTGATACTATTTAAAAAAATATTATTATATTGATATTATTTTTAATATATTATATTAATTTAATACTATTTTAAAATTTTTCGGCTAGAGACTTTGGTCCAAAGTAATCGGACCAACTAATACGGCCCAATCGATTGGCCCAAACTAATAAACTAATACGAAGAAACAACAAATCATTTGTTTTGGAAAATTGTTTACTGTAAATATAAAGTGAACATGTACAGTAAATAAAGTGAACATATAGACGATCTAAGTGAACACATATAAACAAATAACTTCAATGAAAATAAGTTTAATATGCATGTAAACTTCTGAACAAGTGATGACAACACTTATTTGTTTATATAAGTGTTCACTTAGATTGTCACCTTATTTACTGTATATGTTCACTTTGTATTTAACGATGGCTGGGATGGTATATTTGCCGACGGTACTTATAATTCTTGAAAACTAGAGACTTTGGAACAAACAATTAATTCCAATGCGAAAGCTGATATGTGTATTGGCAGTTTGGCACTAATCTATTCACACGACCCCGGGATCTATAAAATGCGCCATTAAAACTTTATAATATTGATATGTAGACTTCATTTGATTTCATTTTATTTCAATTCATTGACATGGAAAGCAAGGTAGTGAAGTTGACTATGGCCTTATCAGAATGATACTTTTTTAACATAGGATTTCATTTTATTTCAATTCATTAGAATTTTTTTTTATCAAAATGGATGGATTTGATGTCATTTGATCGGAATTTTCATGTTATTAGACTCAATGAAATACCATAAAATCAACTCCAATGGAATGAATTTCGGTATAAAAATTATTTTGATCAGGACCTATATGAGGTGCATCTCAAAATATTTTTTGAGAGTCAGAAAATGCTAATAATTTTCCATTAATAATAAAAAAATTTAACATAAGTAAAACAATAACAACTAAGAATGACTACCAGTATTAAAACTGATACATCACAACAAACAAAATGGTATAAACTTGTAACAACCTCTAAATAAACCGAATCTCAATGCCATAGCCCACCATGCTAGTGAGCTCGATTAAGGAAATTAGAATTCTAAAATAGTTGTTATTTCTTTTGATAAAATATCATATTATTTGAACTAATTTTCTTTTTATTCACAATTCTTTTTCCCTCTAGACTCTTAACTACATGGGATTGTATAAGAAATATAGCTAAGGAATAAGGATCAAGAACTACCTTCCTTAAATTAGTGACTTTTGAGAAATAATGAATAATCCACTTGTCAGATCCTTGAAATGTAGAACGTTTGAGGATTAATTTTCTTAAATTATACAGTATGATTTGGGAACTTGATAATTTGAAAACAAGAAATGTAACATAAATATATTTCTTTTTTATCTTACAAAAAAGAAGGAACAAAATGTTTGCGAAATCTTACATGCCAACGTTAGATATGGATAAGATGCATTTATCAAACGATAAAAAAAACTGCTCTTTCAGCGATACATTCTTCAGTTTATTATTATTATTATTATTATTGAACATGCCAGTCTCTTATTAATAGCCATAAAACTTAATATAAAAATTGAAATAATCGGGAATCCAAAACAGATTCACTCAACCCCAATATGATCCACCCGGGCCATTATGCTTGCCATCCACCGACTCCGTAGCACAGCCTCATAAATACCTCACATCATATCACAACGTTATTTTCTCAAAAATTATGCCATAACAATTAGCCCCTGCAATATATCGAAAAATAAATAAATTTTGAATGGACCAAATGAAGTTAAGTTGGCACTCTATCCTTCATGACCTAGCAAAAGCTATTTGGGTGTGTGCAACACAGCAAGGGACCAATTGTATTCGCATGGACGGGACCGCATGGTGGTAACCCCACAAAAGCAGCTCCATTCAAATTCATATTGATGCATCTTGTACTCCCGTTCTCCGCATCCGAATAATTGAGCCACATCGTGACACGGACACTTTTCCCCACCCTTGTTCATTTATTCAATTTTTTTTCTTTTTGGTTCTTGTACTCGTTTGGTTAATTTATTGAGAAGTAAAAAAAAAGGAAGAATCAAAACAGGAATTACTTTTTTTAAGCATTGTCATTTATTTATTCTTTTGATGGATGGATAACAAGTTGGCGTACTAAATCTACGTATCTGTCTTTATCCTTAGCTTAATAAAAAAATTGTCTTTTAGAAGAATTTTAAAATACTAGTATAAGATGCCCTCATTTATGCTATCATATGTGGGCAAATAAAGAAACAAAACAATATTAGGCTCCGTTTGGATAGGTGTGGGAAGAAGGGAAGAAGTGGGAATAAGTATTGGGAAATGTGTAACTTTGTGAAGAGTTTGGATTGTTTATAATTTTTTATCTTCTCATATTCCTTCTTTCTCTTCTTCTCCTCTCATCCAAACGCAAGCTTAGATAATACAAATATTTTCTTAATTTACGTATCAGCGATACAAATAGATGTGTTATTCAATTTATTTCTATATTAGATAGTGTTGTTTCGGTTGGCGATTGATATCCAATCGCAGATCAAACAAATTGAATGGTAGAAACCTTTGTTTACACGCTAGACCTAGCGTGTTATACCTCTTCGCATTCGTGTGTTTATAAATAGTATAGATTTCTGGAGGACTTGAACTACCTCAGAAAGTGCTGCACATGTGTAGATTTGTCATCCATAATTAGTCAAAGATTAGTATAATTAAGCTGATAATTTCTCCGAGCCATTCCGAGTTTAAATTTGCTTAGGGATTTACTGCCTTGAATAAGTTAAAATTCCTGCAGTTTTACTTATCATGAAAAAAAATAAAAACAATTTTTATCACATTCTATTATTTAAACAATTGCTTTGCATCCATAAAATTGGAATTCATGAAGGCTCCGTTTGGATGGGAGCAAGAATAAGAGAATAACTTCTTCCTACTTCTAAATTTATTATAAACAATCCAAACTCTTCACAAAGTTACACACTTCCCGGTACTTCTTTCCTTATTCCTCTTATTCCCACACCATCCAAACGGAGCCGAAATGATTAAGTTGCACACGATGAAAAAGAATTCTGGATGCAAAGGGAACTTTATTCTTCGCCCCCATCCCCCCCCCCCCCCCCCCCCGCGCGACAGAAGCAACAGAAAGGAGTACATTGTAAAACCTTTCCATCTAAAACCCCAGTTTATCATATGCAGAGAAATTAATCTGCACTTTTAGAACTTAGAAGTACTGTTTATACTTTTTTAAAGACATTTTTATATCTGGTGATATTTGATAACAATTTTTACACGTTTGCGTAGTTTAATTGAAGTTTGAGCGCTTTTGTAATAAACTATTTGTAAGTTTCTCAACAAATATAATTTTCGTGTCATTAGACATACTTTTCAAAGAAGTGTAAATACTCGTGGTCTCCGGTGCAGATATACAGGGACCATTATCATTTCCCTGATATTATAAATTATAAAATGAGAAATGCTAGTGTATATTGGACGGATGGGTCCGTCCAATACGATCGTTCTCACGATTTAAATTTCAAACGATCGATCAAAACCATTCAATATATTTTTCTAATTGAAAATCTATAAGAATCAATATTTACAACCTTTTTAAAACTTGTACTATTTTTTTTTTGGTATTTTAAAAAAATCATGATATAAAAATTATGGCTCGTCCAATAACAACTTTTTTAAATGCTAAAAAATAATAAAATTTTGAAAAATATAAAAGTGGTTTTTTATAAATGTTTCAATATAGAAAATATATTAAACGGTTCAAATTAATCATTTAAAATTTAAAAACGCTAAAATAAACGTATTATACAGACCGCATCGTTGAATATATTGAACTCTAGCGTTTCCTTATAAAATTGATTTCGTGATTCCTTGGCCCCTTCCCAGTCCAAAGTCCAAACTACTGGATAAGTAGGGATAAGTCGCTTAGACCAGAATAAAATATCCTCACTAAAGACTAAACCCGCTCGAGTTCGATCATCCTCGTGATCCCAATTATTCCATTGCGTCATCAAACGGCCAGTATTCAATCAGACTCTCACAGGTAAGAACCTGTCGGCTGGATAAATTGGCAGCTACACCCGGTGTATTTAATACTGGATACTGGTGACTGACCAGTGGGACATCTCACCAGATACCACATGCCCGGGTAAACCATGAACCGGGTCCATGGTATAGTTTGCTCGTACTATCAAGCACTAGCATGTTCTTCGTTGCCCATTCCTTTTTAATGCCCTTTCGCCTTTCCCAAACCCACTTCTCTCCATTCTCTCTCCTCTCTTCTCCTTCAGGTAATCAATCTCTGTTAATCTCTTCGTTGCTTCTACTATTTTTCCAATCTTCTCTCCTTTTTTCGTGTAGTTTCTTCTGCTAACAATGTACCTTCTTCAACTCTAACAGTTGCGAATCCATGGCGAATCGAGCCAACTTCCTTCTTCCGATTGCGCTCTTGCTCATCTCCGTCGCGGTCGCATCTGCCTCCGATGGTCTTCTCCGTGTTAGCCTCAAGAAACGAACTCTGAGCCGCGACAGCCTCGTAGCATCTCGTGTTGCGTTCAATGAGGAAGGAACTGTTGCGCTTGCGGCGAGGAAGTTCGGTCTGGCGCGAGGATACCTTGAGCCGGAGCCCGTCGGACCAGTCGGACCGGGAGAAGACGACGCCGGAGACATAATTGGGCTCAAAAACTACATGAACGCGCAGTATTTCAGCGAGATCGGGATCGGATCGCCGGCTCAGAACTTCACGGTGATTTTCGACACTGGTAGCTCCAATCTGTGGATCCCATCCGCCAAATGCTACTTCTCTGTAAGTGTTTACCCTCGTTTCCTCTAAATCTGGTGCCAAAAAGGTTAAAACCCTATTCTCAAATTGACTATTTTTGTAGCTTCTCTTTTGAAATAGATTGCCTATTTTGTGTGTTTCATTAAGGAATAAACTAGTATTATCAATTATGCTGTCTTTAGTTTACAATTTATACAAATGAGGAAAAACACAATAAATTTTTTTTTTCATAATACTTTTCGGGATGCAGGGTTGACAGTGTGAATAAATCACATGATAAACTCAACCGACGGCTTGTGTGAAATTGTTTACCGAAAAATTTGAAAAGAACCCAAAATTATAATTTACTTCGAAATTGGTGGCCCTGTTCAGTGTATTTGTGACATATTTGTGTAGAATTGCCAAATAATTCTTGTTCCTGAATATAACTACTGAGTTCATTTAATTATATGGAGTTCACTAATAATGTATATTCTGTTTGGATTTTCAGGTTGCTTGCTACTTCCATTCCAAGTACAAGTCAAGCCAATCCAGCACTTACCAGAAGAATGGTTTAGTCTCTAATTTAATCAGTTTATGCTTGTCTAATTCTTGTCATGCAAAAAATTGTCATTGCTCATGTCATAATTTATTCTTCCTTCAAATTCCTAACTAGTGATCTCCAAATATTTCTGTATAGGTAAATCTGCTAGTATTCATTATGGAACTGGTTCTATTTCTGGCTTCTTCAGTGAAGATCAAGTTACAATCGGTGATCTCGTAGTAAATGATCAGGTTTTCTTTCCTCTTAATTTACTTTCTTTTTTCCCTTTTTCACAGGGGTCAATTGTATACTGATAATAAATTTCAGGCTTTCATTGAAGCCACTAAGGAGCCTAGTGTGACATTCTTGGTTGCAAAATTTGATGGGATTCTCGGACTTGGTTTCCAAGAGATTTCAGTTGGAAATGCCACACCTGTCTGGTATTAGTCAGTCCTAATGTAATTTAATTCATAGTATAGGAAAGATTCAGCATGAAATGGCTCACTTTTCTGTAAATTAAGTCGTAGAAATTTCCATGACACAGGTTTAGCAGTTTGGAAAATCATCCTTTAAGAAATGAAATGAACTTACAGATATACAAACGTGTGCTAGAAAATATGTATAAACAAGGAATGAAGAATCCAAAAACTTTATGCTTACAAATTTATCATCGACTTCATGTAATAAGTAATTTAGGGTACTAATAATAATTTGAACTTGAAATAGGTACAATATGGTGAGCCAAAACCTGATAAAGGATGCAGTATTTTCTTTCTGGTTTAACCGCAATTCAGGGGATGGAGAAGGTGGTGAGGTTGTGTTTGGAGGGGTTGACAAGAATCATTTCAAGGGGGAGCATACTTATGTCCCTGTTACTTCAAAAGGATATTGGCAGGTTAATATCTCTTCAACCCTTTTGCTATATTTTTATTTGACATATTACAGGAGCTGTCATCTTTCAGTCATCCTCTCCACTTATGTTGCCCCATAGAGGTGGGGCGTTTGGTGCAAGTAATATTATATCCAAGCAAGACAAGGAAAGAAGACAATTGACCTCTTTTCCCTTCGAAAGAAAGTGAAAGTAATAATAGATAATGAAATTTTTCAGGAGACAAATCTTTTGGATTCATATACAATTATACAAAAACTACCCTTCTGGGGCCTTTTGAAGGACTTTAGTGGAAATAGGAGGTGATAAGTATATTAAAAAGAAAGAAAAAGTATCGAGAAGTAACATGCATGTAACTTAGCCTACAGCTTAGGAGCTGAATGGACAGGACAGCTATACTATATTTGATGGCAATTTAATATCCTATCCCCCCTTTGTTTTCTGATGTAATACTACTCTTGTTGTAGTTTGCAATGGGAGATATTCTAGTTGGCGGCAATTCAACTGGTATGACAACATGTTTTCTATTACACTAAAATAAAATTGTTTACTGTCAAGGCTGAGACGGGAAACATGGGGGTCAATATGCATGCAAATATCTATGATACCTTAAATTTCTTTCGTACACAATGTATGAGGTCAACTATGAAAGTATGAATTATAAAATAATGAGATTTCACAAAGAAGTGGTCAACTGACCCCCATTAGTTACATACTTATCTAGTCAGCATTTACAGCTTGATATCTCAAATTTCTGGTGTAAAGCAACTATTTAGTTATTATTTACTAATGGAGCTGATGATTTTAGGTTTTTGTGCCAATGGTTGTGCTGCCATTGCTGATTCTGGGACTTCTTTGATTGCTGGTCCCACGGTTTGTGCCTTTGCTTCATTTAATTTTCATAACAAATTTAACAGGAAAATTTTTTTCCTGGAAAAATGGAAAATACTAAAGTGAAATTAATGAATTACCAAATAACCTTCTACACATATCATCCCTTTTTGTTTTTATTGCAGAGTGTTATTGCAGAAATAAACCAACAGATAGGAGCTGCTGGTGTACTTAGTCAGCAGTGTAAGGCTGTAGCTGCACAATATGGTGAAATGATTATTGAAAAGCTTATTGCAAAGGTATACGTCTCTCTAAAAAGAAAAGGCAATTTCCAAAGGTGCAGTCACACTTGTTAATAGCAATATTGGTTTAGTTGGACAACCCAAAGCAGTACTTTTTCTTTATTAGCATTGGAAAAATATACTTTCTTTTTACCTGTTGTGCATAAGCAGGAAGACCCTGCAAAAGTTTGTTCCAGCATCGGGGTTTGTACTTATGATGGAACCCATGGAGTCAAAGCAGGAATTAGAAGTGTTGTTGATAAAGCGACAGGTGGTTTTAGTGATGCCATGTGTACATACTGTGAGTTAGCAGTGACCTGGATGGAAAACCAGATCAGTCAGAACAAAACTGTGGAGCAGATAATCAGCTATGTTGACAAGGTGAAGTTAATACCTATTCTGTACCTATTCTGGTTAATACCTATTCTGGTATAATTTAATTTTCTAATTTTCTTATCACTTTGTTCTTATTTTCTCAGTTGTGTGAACGGTTGCCTAGCCCCATGGGTGAATCTGCTGTCGACTGTGATAGTGTTTCCTCTATGCCTAATGTCTCTTTCACCATTGGTGGTAAAACATTTGATTTGACTCCTGAGCAGGTAATTAGTGGTATTTCAGTTTTAATTGAATCCTCACCAGTCTCACTGCCATCACTATACTTGTTATAAGAGCAGAGGAAGGCTTGGGATTATCAAATGTTTCAAGAGTTAGCTATTCTCTATGGGGACTTTTGGCATTCATGATTTTAGTCTTAACTTTTCAGTTAGTAAACTAACTTGTTAATCTACAATTGCCAAACAAGTTTGAGGCCAACGTGGTTAGTACAAAGCCGTCCAAAGAGTTTTGCTAACTTATTCTCAAACACTGACTCCAAAAAGTACTAATTTTAACCCCTAACTCCACTAACACTTACAAGGATTAACAAATAATTCAAGACCATCTTAGGAGCAATAGAAATAATAAACTGAATTGTATAATATTGATTTCTCTCTCTTTGTACAGTATGTTCTAGAGGTCACTCAAGGAGGCACATCTCAGTGCATCAGTGGGTTCATAGCTTTGGATGTGCCACAGGGACCACTTTGGTAAGCTCTTAGTTAACATGTGCATTTCAGTATTATTATTAGTATTATTTTTATTAAAAGACATGTGGTTTGCCCACTCAAGTGTGTTATATTTAAACATACATTTCTCATTGATTTTTGTTTCCCTCTGTGGTGCAGGATTTTGGGCGATGTGTTCATGGGCGCATACCACACTGTGTTTGACTATGGGAATCTCAGGGTTGGATTTGCTGAAGCAGCTTAATTAGTCACTACTTGCGCTAAGTTTCTTCCTTAGTATTAGTATAATAAGATTAGTTATGCTACTATGTATATAGCTGTAATGCAGCATCTAGTCCTGTATTTTCTATTTTTGTTGCTGACATGCTGAACTCATCGTTACAACGTAGTATTAGAGTCATGTTGGTAGTTTAGTATGCTGCATATATTTATTATCTTTGTCTCTCTCAATAAGGAGATAAATGATGACACAATTAGGTCGAATAAACGCCAGCTACAAATCAAAACGGTTATTCAACATTTAAGAGGTGCATGATGGGTTGTGGTGTAATTTCGATTAATATTTTAATATATTAAATTTGACATTTCAAGAGTAATAACGCACCATGTCAAAAAAATTTGCCCAGCGACGTTTCATATTTCGTAATTAGATTGGAGATGATTCGAATAGAAGAATTCATGAAGGCCATCTTAACAATTTTTCGTACATTATACAAAAGTACAAAACCAAGAATGTGCTGAATTCAAAGGTGAAAGCTCAACTTGTTATCCTAACATTTTGAGGCCCAAAAATTGGAAATGATTAATTGAAGGGGAAAAAATTTGAACAAAGGCCAAGCGCTTCCGCAAGGCTTAAAAGGGCAAAATTTAGAATACAACCTTTCTAAGAATTCCTAGAATTACACAATCTATAAAACAAGAGCTTTTCCAGCACTTGGTACTAGTAAACAACACTTAAATAAAAGTGGACTCAACAGCACAACTAAAAAGACAATTATGAAACTCGACCACAAATAAGGTACATTTGCATTGATTTGTAGAGCTAATCAGCTAACCACCAAAATGTACTTGTTCTCATGATGAGGCGGAGGGAAGCGTGACATCAATATTGGTAGGCATTAATACATTAAATCCATCAGCAGCTGTTGAAATTATCATACCTGGTATCTGAGGATGCCAATGCAATTCTTTCAAATCTTTCTGACCCTATAAACAACAACAGATTGTAAAATCATTATGCAGTTTCAGGTTGCACTGAAAATCTCTTCATAATAATTAGTTATTTACCAATAACTAATTTTAGCTTGGAACAACTTGAACTTAAAAAAAAAATTTACCACTGACTGGTTCAAATAAGTACCTGGTGAACAAACAGGAGCTGAGGTGGCAAATCCTCAGGTGCATTGACTTGCTCTTTCACCTTTGCTTTGAACTCAGCCTCCTCTTCTTTGTCCCTTTCGAGTGACAAGTCCCATATCCTACATGTATATAGATTGTCATATTGTGCCAAATAAAATAGACATACTTTTCAAAAATGCAGTTGATCATAGTGCTTACGTCAGTTGATGGTCGTCTGATGATACAGCCAAGGTAGATGCTTCATGTGGGCTCCACTCTACAGATGTGATTGGTTTCTTATGGTACTTGAAATGAGCTACTAGTGAATCATCCTTCAAGACCCACCAAACATAGTAAATAGAAACAATGAATAGGATTCTATTATACAACTTGAATTAACATGGATGAACTCTGACAACAAAGATGCCTATCAATTCTTCGTAAAACACTTTTAGCCAACTGAACCGGACACCAATTTCATGTCAATACTCGTATAAAGGCAACTAGGATCATTGGTGATTCACATATTTAACATGTTCTAATACTAACAAACCAATGTACACTTCCCATGATTAAAAATGGAAGATAACATTGCAGCTACCTCATTTAGCCACTCAAACACACACAAGCACTTTTACCTCATTGCAGTTTAACTGTATCAGAATATACACCTAGTGAATCCATTCACTAGTTTACACACACCAAAATAGATATAATGGTGTGTACCTTGATCTCGCGAAGATCACGGATGGAGAAGCTACCATCATCACTGCCAGAGGCAATCATACAGCTTGCCAGCCTGTGACAATGAATGGGCAGGTTTACAAAAATGTAGATATAAGTATAAGCTCGAATATAGTTTTAAATTCAGCATATACACTGACAAGCAAAGAACTTAATGTGTAGAGTACCTGTTCCAAGATATAACATTGACATCAGCATCATGTGCCTTAAAAATAAACTTTGGCTTTTTCCCTTCCCTTGTGTCCCATATTGCAATTTTCCCATCCACTGACGATGATGCAAAAATGTTTGCTTCTGTTGGACTCCACTGAAAAATAATCAATTGAGACATCCTTTCAGTTATGGTTGACTTCTTTAAATCTCATTCCCAGCATCCTCAAAAATGGTATGAAGTTACTTAGAAAACAAGAATGTAGAAAAGCAAAAAAATTTTAAAAAATGGCCTAAAAATATAGTAAGTTAGAAATAAAAGGTACCTGTAAATCTTCTACGCTTGCATCATGACCTGTAAAAGGGGTAGAATCCACTTTCCATGAATCACCAGTGGGCTCCCATAGATGTATGCATTTGTTGCAATCACCTACCAGAATGGGCAAATCCACATCAACACTCACAGCAGTAAAATGTAATTCTAAAAATTTGTTATATAATAGATTATTTCATTCCTTTTGGCACTATCATCTTTTTCGTATTTATCCAACAAAAGTTTCCAAGTAACATTAAGCTAAAAGGCAGTTTCAGAGTTGCATAAAACATAAACACACACAGAAAAAAGAACGGTATAAAAACATAAAAAAATGCTATCAGAGCAACAGATCCTGTTGAAAAGCATACCAGAAATGAGTCGACCAGGAACAACAGGGCTCCAATCAATTGCATAGCCTTCATCCTTGTGTCCCCCAAACTTCATGATAGGTGTCTGCTTGATTACAGTCCCATCTCTATTGTTCGGTGCATCAGACTCAGCTAGAGAATTCAGGTGTGAGCTAAAATCCCATACCTACAAATCATTACAACACAACACAGATAGAACCATATGATTAAATTGACACATGTCAAGCTTCTATTGTTATGCTCGTCTCCCTCTCCTCTAAGTGTGTCTGGGGGTGGTTCTACATCTCTTCTAGTGTTAATTGAGGTCTTTGTATTGTCTAATGCATTTCTAAGGTTCAACAGAACACAAAGTGTTGATTTCAGAAAAATCCAGTTCAAGCGCTATGGAAAGAGCTACCATTTGTGTGTGCGTGTGTGTCTGTGGTGATGGTGGTGGGGGAGGGGGGGGGGGGGCTGCAAGGGTGTTAGTACCTGAACAAAGCCTGTATCGCCCCAAGTGGCGCAAATGTGGGGCTTCTGGGTCATTGACCTTATGCGGTTCACACATCCTTGATGAGCTACCTTCTTAATCTATTTACACAACAGAAGAATCAAAATATTAAAATCATAAATCAAGCTAGTAGCTAGTAAAGCTACAAACTTATCAGCTGCCCAGCAAAGCGCTACCAAAATTGCATCATGCTAGATGCTATAAGCCAACCATTCAAATTATATATAGTGGTTCACTTCAATTTTTCTTTTTCTTTTTTTTTTCAAGTTAGCATAATGATGGCCGTATTAGGAAGTAAATATGAAAGAGAGAAATACCTGTAGAACAGGTGCATTGCCTCCTGCTGCATCGCCCATGTCCTCATCTTCATCACTGCTGCTACTATCATCATCCTCCATCTCCTCATCATTATTCAAAGAAGAAGGGACCAAGTCACGTTTCTTCCCAGTTATCTTGGAAAGTTTGAAAATGCCAATGTAATTTGCAGATTGTTGGTCGGCCTATAAAACAACAAAAATGAAAATAAAAGAGATTTGAAAAAAAAAAGATACTGAAGTGCAAGTGCTTATATAGGTTCCAACAAGTAATTGGGTTTGATCGACTTGTATCAAGGCTTAAAGTAGGATTTCTCAAGTTATATTTACGCTGAATACAATTGAATGTTGATTAAAGTTTAAGTAGAGTAAACAGCAGGAGCAGATTAGGAAACAATAGGAGGACTGGATTGGGTTAAGTTGGATACAAATTTGGAGCTAATTAAGTTTAAAGTGAGGCTGATTTGAAAAATGGAGGCCAGCCAGTCTGGACATGCCAGATTGAGAAATAGGAGTACTGACAGACACCGTAACAGTCAGGCCATAAACTGGTAAGTGCAGAACAAATTTTCAGTTGCCAATGCACAAAGAAACCTGACCTGTGTTCCTGCTACTCCATATAGAGTGTGGGGGAATTCAGTACGAACTAATCCAAGAGAATCTTGCACCACGTCAAAACTATTATATATTATGTATAAAATAAAAAGCCACAATAAGAAAACAGACTTATCACTTAACAAATAAAAGTAATAAAATTTGAACTTATTCAAAGAATGACCTTAAACAAGGCCATCCAATATTGAATCCACGAAGATAATTATATGCGGAGGGATCAAATTGAAGCTCTTCGCCCTCCTCCATTTCATCAACCCCGGGTTGCCATACCTATGTTCATGAGATACATACAGATAAATGGTTACCAATAACTTTGTAATATTAAAATCAGACTCCATCTACCATTATTGGGAAAACATGAAGAAATATTTATCGGAGTTGGTATTGATATAAACCTTGGCAGGTGCAGAGGGCACAACGGAAGAAGGTGAAGCATCCTCTTTCTTTGAAGACTGAGAATTGAAAAAGTAACAGAATGATTAGAACTAGTCAGAAAAAAAAAAAAGCAAAAGGAGGATTATAGAAGAGAGCAATATAGACGTAACGTAAGTACCCTATTCTTCTTCTTGCTCTTCTTAGGGTTTTTGAGACTCCGAGGCATCTCGAAAGAAAACAGAAGTTTTTCAAAGGGAAGAGGGGATGTGACTATGTGAGAGCTTGCCAATGCTAATGCTAATGGCGCAGCAATGCAGCTCCCCAGCTCAGCCGCTCAGGCCTCAGGGGAGAAGGAGAATACGGGCTCACGGGCTGCTCTGGGCTGGGCTGGGCTGGGAGCAGTAGGAGAATCATGACAAAAAGGACAATTTTATATTTCTGGGCTTACCCAGACAAATAGGGTTGAAAACGAAAGTGATTTTAACAGTTTTTTATTTCGTTTCGTGTGGACGAAATGATTAATGAAACAACAAAATAATTTCGTTTGGTTGGACGAAATGATTAACGAAATGATTAACGAAATAATGAAACGGTTTCGTCCATGTGTAAATTATGAAAATTTTGTCAATTTCGATGACGAAACGATCGACGAAATAAAAAATATATTTCGTCGCATAGGACGAAACAATCGACGCAACAGCTCATTTACGCCATCGTCTCGATCATTTTTCAGCCCTAATGACAAGTTATTCTATGGCCTTTATAACCCATTTTTAGCGCATACATCAACTGGACTAAAGGCTTAGAATGCAATACAGACGTCAGAGAGAGAATAATTTAGATAATTAATGATAACTTTTCATATATAGTTCTGCCATCCATGCCATCACTAAACACAAAATGAATACATAAAACAGTCAAGATAAACATATAGACAATCAAAGTGAACACTTTCAAATAAATAAGTGTTGTCATCTCTTATTTAGATTTTTATATGCACATACAACTTATTTTTATTGAGTTTATTTGTTCGTATGCGTTCACTTTGATCACTATATATGCTCACCTTGTTTGTTTTATATGTTCACTTTCTATTTAGCAATGGTAAGAGATAACAAAATTATAGATGGTAATAATCAATTTTCAATAATATATATATTAGAAATGATGCTGTATCAATCGACATCAAACAAATTAATACGAACTGATGGTGCACCTAATTTGCACCTTTATAGCTTTGTCTTTTGGATAGAAAAGCTTCTGTTAAAAAGATCTTCCTGGAAGAAAAATAAAGTAAATTTTGTTACTGTTTTCTGACCTATCGTCATTATCTAGCAGTAACATCAGTCCATATTATGCAGTTTTGTTAATTTCATGTTGACAAGATTGAGATGCAACATGATAGACGTGCAAGTATGTATTGTTGCACCATATATACGCCACAGAAAAGCCACAAGTCCACAACTAATTAATGACCTTTCTAGAAGACAATTATGTTTGTGTGGTGGAGTTACTTATGGTTAATGACCTTTCTCTTCTGTACGAGTAAAGTTTATATATATTAAGTTTCTTATTGTTACGCTGTTACTAGAGATATATTAAATGCTGTTTTACACAAGATTATTTGAATAATGTTTCTTTAGTTTATTTGTTATATAATACTAATGAAGCTATAAAAGATAAAATCAATACCAAAAGAAAAAGCAGATGGGTATCATCAAGTAAAAAAAAAAAAAGGTAGATGGCAAGTTATTTTAAAATTCTCTCACTAAAGGATATATAACACATACGGGGACTATGTTCATTTTAAGTTAAAAGGGATGAAAATTTACGTGTTCCACATCCACATTTATCATAAACACATTGTCATGACTCATGATCAATTAAACTAGACATGATTTTTGAACGTATTTGTCAGTTGTCACACCTTATACACGTTAATATTTGTCAGTTGTCACACCTTATACACGACAGATAACCAAATTAACGACCATCATGAAGAAAAAAGAACAAATGTCTTGCTGGAAGTGTAAAGTAATGGTTTCATCATCAACATCATCATCATCATCATCAATATTAAGCATGAGTTTATATTGCTGCACCAAATCGGCCACAGAAAACCAAGAATAATAGATTAATTAAAACCAAAGCTAGTGAGGCAAGCAAACTAGGAAATTGGGAAGGAGGAAGTGCATGATTGAAAAAAAAAAGGCCATGTGCAGAAGCAGAAACATTTTGTCAAAGAGGAAGAGTGGAAGACCCAGGATGGAATGGAATCCTCTCTCCTAGCAACCTTCCAAGACTAATAAAAGCTATCTGTATTGACACTATTTTAAAACCAACGTTCATTAAAAGAAGGCATTAATTAATAAAGAAAAAGGTTCGTTTGAAAGAAAGAAGGAAAAAGGTACAATAGAACCGGTTCTTTCGCAGTTGCTGATTGGTTGGCAGCGTGTGGACCCACGTGGGGGCATACATGGGAGCTTCGGATCATATCTCAGTCAACACCACCTCGCCAGAATCTTTTATAATTCCAAGCTAGTATTAATTGGAGACCATGCATGCTTCTCTCTCCGTTTCGTACGGAGTACAAAACCAAACTAAACTACTATCTGTCTTAAGGGGTGAAAACGGTCACCGTTTCGACCGTCCTTTCGTTTCGTTTCGTCTAAAACGAAACGAAACGGTTAAGATTTTTTGTTGCGATTTATAAACGAAACGGTTAACTAAAGCTTAGAACAGTTTCGTCCATGTGTATTTTCGTGGTATTTTCGTGATTTCGACCGTTTCGTCTAAAACGAAACGGTTAACGCAAATGGGTGATCAATTTCGTTTTAAAACGAAACGGTTAACGAAATCGACCGTTTTCGTGGTCGTTTTAGACGTTATGCAGCCATATCTGTCTTGGACTTATCGTACAATGAGAAGTAGATTAGAAGAAGCCCTTTTTGGGCCAAGCTAAGGCTAGTTCTTTTTTATCTTTTGAAAACTCAAATAAATAATTTGCTCCAAACTTTGGTATTCGGATTTTCAATGTGGCCTCATATGATATGATTATGAGGAGGCAGCAGATTCTATGTTAACAAAAATGTTGTAACTAGTATCATATTGGGGCCGTTTGGATCGCTCAGGAAGTTGGGGAATTTGGGGAAGTTGCAATTCCTAGGAATAAATTTATTGGGAAGTGTGTAAATTTGTGAAGAGTTTGGATTGTTTATAATAAATTTATGGTAGGAAGATGAAATTCCTCAAAATCCTTAGACGATCCAAACGACCCCATTATGGTTTGACCTGCCAAACGTTATAACGGAATGCGGAACACGTATGTTTCGTTTCCGTTACATTCCAGTCAACGAAACTGAAATTTATTCCGTTTAACGTTCCGTTTCGTCAAAAGAAACAATTTTTCACTCCGTTTAACGTTTCATCCTTCATTTACCATTGATTTTAGCGAAATTCTGTTTTCCGTTTCAGTAACGATTATAAATTTCAGTTTCGTTTCCGTTCCGTTTTCAGAAATGAAATTGAAATCTCTTCCGTTTAACGTTCCATTTGGACAGAACAGCATGGAGGAACGCTAATAGTGACAGGCCTAGTTGTGGTTTAGTACGTATTGGCCTATTTCTCTATCTAGAGTTTCTTGTTGTAGTGGGAGAAGAAGAGGACACTTTAGTTAGCACTTTTGTTTCTCTATTTTTTTCCCTAATCAATTAAATGATTTAGGTTACATAGGTCATTTCCAATAAAATATACATCAAAATGCTTATCTAAATATTAATTTCAAAACAAGTAAAATTTTTAGATAAACCATGAGAAGGGCATTCAAACACCAAAAGCAAATTATGTTTGTAGATACTAACGTACGAATACAAACTTTAATTTGATATTTTCGTTGTATAATATACAGTTGATAGCTAACAAAACATAAGCTAAACTATATATAGGGATTCACATATATATACTTATATGCGACCACATAATGCATACCCTGTATGCACTGTCCATTCGTACACATATTCATAACAAATTTAGAACGTCTAGTCTGTCTTTGTAAGCATGGGCAGATTTTGAATTGGAGTGCATGATATTGATTTAATATCAAAAAACAGTTTTTATTAAAATTGGAAGGGAAAAAAATAGCCCAAATTTCATTTGTTCAAGAATTTATCAGGGTTGTGATGCTAGAATATTTTTTTAATTTGTGCTAAAACTTTATTAAATTCTGAATCCAATTAAAGATTATTTTAAGGACTCGATTATTATTATTAGTGTGGCCTAATTTTAGATATTTTTATAAAATTTGATAAAAAATAAAAAATATATAAAAGAGAGAAAACATTCCGCACCTAATATACCTTAAGTACCATTCTCATTGGATTTTAGGAAATATATGCCATGCATGTCAAATTGTCAACGTTCATGTTAAATACTACGTAAATTTCTTATCTTCCTCCACACGGTATATCCGCGGTCTTGTACTCTTATCTGGACTTAATTAAATATTCGCGCCTCATTTTTCATCCTATTTTTCAAGAAAATTTTGGCAATTTATTGGTGTCTTTAGTCTTCAATTGCTTTCATGGCCGGCTCTTTTTTTTTAATTTGGTAACATAGGTGCATTTTATTTTATATGTATTTATGAATCGTTCATTTCATGGACGAATTATATAATAGGCATGATAATCGCAGTTTCAGTGCGCTATATTTTTTCTAATGATAATAATTTAATATGATTTTCAAATATATTTAATTATTAAATAAATTAAATAATGATTGTTACGCTATTTTTAATATATTAAAAAAAATATTTTTAATTATAGAAAATGTAAAAATAAAATACTATTTTTAACTAAAAATAGAAAACTATAATGGGGCCGTTTGGATCGCTTAGGAATAAGAGGAATAGCCTCTTCTTAGGTGGAAATTTATTCCTAACCATCCAAACTCTTCACAAAGTTACACACCTCCCAATATTTTTCGTCTAGGAATAGACTATTCTTCTTATTCCTAAGCGATCCAAAATGCCCCAATATAGATACGAGGCTGATAAGGATCATTCCCAAAATCCATCGTCCCCATCATCCCCAGAGACGTGTTTTCCTTTTTTTTCATTTCTAGAAAATCATGCGTAACTCATCCTCACATTTTCATTTCTGGAATTTAATTCAGGGCTCATCTCTCCTCCCCTCTGTTTTGCTCCCTCCCCCTCCTCCTCCCTTCCTCCCTAATTGTTTTAGTTCTAAGAACAAATATTCTATTTAATATAGTAACTGTTCTACTTAGTACATATAACTGTTCTAGTTAATATATATAACTATCCTATTTAATATAACAACTGTTCTAGTCAATACATATAATTGTTCTACTTAATATATATAACTATTCTATTTAATATAGTAATTGTTCTGGTTAATACATAAAACTGTTCTATTTAGATATATAATTGTTCTAGTTAATAAATCATCCCATGGGACTCATCCCCTCTATCTCTCTCTATTTCGCTCCCTTCCCCCTCTTTTCCTCTCCCTCCCATTTGATTCGCTCTATCCTTATCCCTGACGCTCATCTTTTCATCCTCTGGACATTCGAAAATAAAAGAGAAGTTATTAACGCATTTTCTAAAAATGAAAAAAATTAATGTGTCTGTAGGGGGTGATGAGAATGATGGAACAAGGAAATGACCGAAAGTAATTTTGAATATAGATATTCCGGTTTTAACTAAAAAACTGTTAAAAATTAAAAAAAAATGCAAAAAAAGCGGTCCAAAATAGAGAAAATAATGTCACGGATTTTAATAAATAATATAGACATAGATATCTGGTGTTGATGAGATAATTATTTATTTTTTTTAAGATAAATTGGAGATCAATCCTCCTAATTTATTTTTAAATTAAATGTCTATAAATGATCCTTCAACCAGATTTCGAACCTGCGACCTCTCACTTCAAAGTGTCTTGAAAGTGCAATCACCAAATGAAATCCACGAAATATGTACATAGAACATAAGCAAAAAAAAAAAAAATCTTTCTTTTTCTTGGGAGGGGGCATTTGGGGACGAATTATTATTTGAAAAACCGTCAAAAATCCCAAAATGCACACCACAAGTTGCAATATTAAAGTAACAAACTGTGTCAAGAATAAGACATGCCAGAACTATAAGCAGCTAGCTATATATATAGCAATATCTAGCTTAAGTAGGCCGCTAGTGATAATATATAAATAAATAAATAAGATAAATAGGATGACGTGAGAACAGAAAAAGGTTTAGAAGGTATAAGTTGAAATTCCATTGGCTATAGTCGGTCAGAAAGGCCAATTTTAAATTTAAATTGCAAAAGGAAAGAGGAAAATTAATCTTCCCTTGGAATTTTCTCGCCCATTTCCCTGTCTCGTACCTATCTCTAATTAACTTTGTCTTCCTTCTTACGTCTGGATTCTAGAGCGTTGATTTAAAGCTCTCCCGTCGTCGTTGTTCTCTTAATAATTCAATCATAGTAAAAGACAAACTGAGTAATGTAACGTTTTAGTTTTTGTGGGAAACCTCAAGAGAGTTGAACTTGAGCGACTTCACAGGCTTGGCTGAGCACTTACGGCGCTTATGATCTTCTGCTCTCCTACTCTAAAACCTTTTTCCCTACAATGGCTTGCAATTATTTCATTTACTTTTTGAGTAATATATACTGTATGAAAGAACATCCGAAGGTTACGGATTAAACATTTTTTAAGGGTGATAACAGTGTGCTGTATAAAATAACTTTTAAAGTTTTATTAAACTCAAATTGATAACAATCATGAAACTTCCAAGCATGAAAAATAGAATACACGCTTTATAGTAATTATAAAGTATTCTCTAATTCGGTACTAATTGAAATACACAAATATACTTTCAAATACTAGAAAAAAAATTAAATACCATCATGATTCAAAAATTACAAACCCTCGATATGAAAAAGAAACATTAACGTGTTTCAAGTACAGCAAATACTCCCATGTTTGATTGAATGAAAAACAAGTTCCACGACTTGACCGCCAAATTGATGTTAAATTCAATTGATCACTAAAATTCACTAACAGAATCTGTTTCAACAACCTGGCGTGTAGATTGACGCAAAAAGACCGCTAAAATCACAGAATAGTTGCTTGTAAATTTTGGGTGTTAATCGTCCATTTGATGTATTTGTCTGTCAACATTATCAAACATCAAAATATTAAACTATATCATTATTCATCTATTGTTTAGGCATGCGTTAAGTAAATTGTCCCGATCAAAAACTATACAATCAATTAGATGATATTATAGTTCTAAATTAGTTATTATGAATCCTTGATGATAGTTTTATTAATTGCATATCTAGAAAATATTTTAGGACGGCTGTGCAATTATAATACATAAAACATGTATCGTGAAAACGAATTTATATTATACTCTATATATTTTTGGAAAATTTCCGTTTTGCAAAGTTGAAACATATATAATTTATTATCTACATACCTGGTTGTTTCGACCAGCTGCATGCTATTATTGTATATATTGACGATATTTTTTTATGCCACATGACACCTTAAAAGCTTTTTAATGGTTTATATATACTTTTTTGAGCAATATTAATGGTTTATATATATATATATACGGGTGATATTACAAAAATAATTTTAGAGGAGGATGGAGCTATCATTTGCAGACTGGAGTCTGGAGGTCTATGCGCTTTCAAAAAAGTTGGTGTCAAGACGGGTCCAAGAAAAGAAAAAAGGACAGGTCCAAAAAATCAGCTCTATGAAGACAATGAAGGCATAGATAAGGATCGACTTTATTACTACCTCTCAAGTTAATTCCAAGGGCCAGGGAATAAGTTTGGATTTCACAGTTCACACCTCAATCCTTAATTTCCATTTTCAATGGTGCAATACTACTACCTGACCTGTGTAAAGAGCATTTCAAACACTGCTTTGACAAGTAGGTTCTAGCTATAGGTAACAAGCAATTAATCAAGCATGTGCACAAAAAACCAGGAAATATTAGATAGGATGACCAAATAAAACGGCTGATTTGGTATGGTTAGGTTAGAAGTTACTTTAGCTTGCTTCTCTCTAGATTTTATGAGGTGTCGGACTTAACTAATCTGCAATTATTCAAGATTATCATAAATTCATAATATATATATATTTATTAATTATTCTTTCTTTGAAAATTGTCTCGATTACAAAACTGAATTGCAGATATCCTTATACGTTCATGATATAATATAATCTATATATGTTTTGATTTGAACGAATTTAAAAAGTTTAATGGTCATCATCGATCTGTACAAACTTCGTTAAAGTTGTGTTGGTCAAATGTTGTTCCGAATTAAAACCAATTAATTGCCACACTGGATATATAGGATATAGGTATAGTTTTCTTCTTTTGGTGATAAGGATCATCCCACATTTAATCATCTCATCATCCTTCTTAATAACGCGCTTTTTTTAATTTCTTTTTATTTTTAAAATGCAATTAATTAAGCACTAACTATTTTCTTTTTATCTTCTCCCTTTCCTATATTTTCCTTCCTCCCCACCTCATTTATTTCAGAATATATAATTAGTATTTTTCTAAGACAATTAATTTTTTTCTTAGGACATTTAATAACATTATCTAGGACAATTAGTATTTTTTCCCTATGCCAATTAATATTGTTCAGATTTTCTTTTCAGGGTGAAAATTTTTTCCAGAATAAAACCAAACAATTATGTTACAGAATTAGAATAATTAGCTTACAGAACTAGAAAACATAATATTTTTTTCTAGGAAAATTAATATTTTCTTTCCTTGACCGAACATTTTTTTTCCAAAACAGAACCAAAACAATTTACTAATAGAACTAGGACAATTATGTTAAAAAAACTAGAACAATTATGATACACAACTAGAACAATTAGCTTTTTTTTCTAGAACAATTAATTTTTTTTTGGACATAATATTTTTTTCCAAAACAAAACGAAAATAATTTACTAACAGAACTAGGATAGTTTTGTTAAATAACTAGGACAACTATGTTACAAAACTAGAACAATTTGCTTTTTTTTTTAGGACAACTATTTTTTTTTTTACTCTGGGCAAAATATTTTTTCCAAAACAAAACCAAGACAGTTTACTAACAGAACTAGAACAATTTTGTTAAAGAACTGAGGATAATTATGTTAGAACTAGGACAATGAATATTTTTTTCTTGAGTGAACATGCTTTCCATAACAAAACTAAGACAATTAGTCTATAGAACTAAGACAATTAATATTTATAATTATATGAATTATGAATTTTATTTTTATAATTTTAATATTTGTCAAATCTGGCATGCATGATTTTAACCGAATGAATAGAGATAAGCCGATCAAAGATGAATTGAGATAAGCCAATCAATTTCTTCTTTGTATGATAAACAAAAGTTACATTAACAATCTTATTAATTATTATTTTTTCATTCTCTGTAGATCAGAAGAATAATTGTAACAAAATAATGAAAATATGATGCCTTAATTAAAGTTGAATGAACTGGTGGCAATCTACCAATATTTTTTTTTAAAAAAAAGCAAAATTACTGTGCCAATTGATTAAATTAACTATCCCTTTGCCCAAGTCAAACGGTCAAAATAACATCAGATTAGACTTGACTCTCTAATTAAGAGCACATGAATTAATGAAAATTAAAAACAAGGAAAAATAAATACTAAAAAATAATGATCGGGCGCTCTTCGAAATGCATCTTAATTCGTTAGTTTTAAATTTGATGTATCGATTGAAGTTGCATATCAAATTGAAACCTCAAATATATATTAGCCTTCTAAGGTTAATTATGTGTTAGGTACCTAATGTGAACATTTAGCATATAATACAATGCATATATATCCAAGTACTGTTCACATGTAGGGGTATTATAATCCATACAAACTACGGTCGTATTCAAGCGTCTCATACGATAACCATGACACTGGATTTTAAAGTCGCACCTGTCTCAATCTGCTAGCTAGTCAAGTTCTAGGTGAAGTCATGATGAACATTTATTAAAACTTGTAATATACTGCCATGTGAAATGCTACTAAACACGGATTATTACACTTGGATTCACACTTAAACGAGCTTTATCTCTACACGTACCATCAGTAGTTGAAAAACTCTTTCTTCTTCAAATGCATACCAATAGAATTGTAGAAACAAACAAAAACTAACGCTATGTTATCTCTCTTATATGGCTTGCGTTTATCTCCTCTTGCTGATGTGTTGAAATACACACAACTGTAACAAAACAAAAAAGATTACCGTCGTTGTTGTTTAATCAATAATAGAATTCAACACCAGTACACCACCATGCATATCTAACTCAGTTAGTCAAGGTAATATATATATATATATATATATATATATATATATATATATATATATATATATATATATATATATATATATATATATATATATGCTTTTTGAAACCGATTAGGTAGTGTCGGTCAAGTATGAAAATTGAAGGATCGGAAGTTCGGAACCCTTTCGTTGCGTAAAAAAACATATATATATAAAACAGAATTTAAAGTTTCATGCGCTGTCAGAGCATATTGAGGATTCAAAAATTTCATATGAAGTCGTAATTATTAGCTACGTGTTACATTAACTATATAAATATATATATATATATATATATATATATATATATATATGTTATATATATGTTTATATGCATATCACGTTTTAGCAATGGATATTGTTGCACATGATGGAACTATTGAAGAAATTGCGAGCCATGCATAAGGCGTGGCAGAATTGTTAAGAATATATAATAATATCATAAAAGATTAAAGTCCCTAGTAGTGGTTGAAAACTCTCTCTCAAATACATGCGTACAGAAACAAACCAACACTAAGGCAAAAATTTCCGTTTTGGATAGTGCTCTTCTTACAGCTGGACATGCAAGTGTACGTTAATGATATATATAGCATTATATCCACAATAATAAATTAAACCACAAAACATATTTTCTGCATAATTAAGCATTTTTTTAAGAAATTAGTAATTTTTTTTTCCTGCAAAGAGAGATATCTATTTAGTTTTTGTTTACAATTATTTGTGCTTCATGTTTTCAATTTGTTATTATGCTAATAAGTTTGATTAATCTAAATAAAAATTTGCATCCCTCAGGAGCTAAACGGTTTTAGATAAAGTTTTAATCAATCTTAAATTGTTTTTAATAATCGAAAATGATAAAGACCATCACGATATTTTATCATTTCCATCATCACGAGTAAACACTTCCTATTTTGTGCAGTTCATCTTCATCATCACACGTAGAACTTCCTATTTTCAGCAGTTTAACACTAACAAATTATTTCTGTTAGCGTACGTTCTCTAACCCTGGCTA